>OX421920.1:11412931-12804181 GCA_949128165.1 Lathronympha strigana
GGTAATACCTGTGCCTAGTCTATTTTATTGAGTAGGCATGCATTAAATGTGCACTTGTAATTCGTAGCATTTGTTTGAGGAATCATGATGAATAGAGGGCAAACTATGGGAAAATGGTATAACCAAAGAAAATTTTTTATTGATTTGAATATTAACTATAATGGCAACATAATAGAAAGGGTACGTAGGTGTAACAAATTATTTAGGACTATACATTATACTGGCGTCTGGCTGTCATTCGAGGTTAAATAATGCACGCTTTTTTGAAGATACATAATGAATATTAATAATTATACCTATAAGTATCTTATTGTATTATGTTATTATAACATTACCAGACACTTCTGTTAAAAAAAACAAGTGCCAGGTGAAATCTAAGAGCAATGTAGTTTCTTATAATGATATGGAAGTTGATTTAAAAAGGTTAAATAAAACACCCAATTGTGATATCTACGAAACGTTACAGTTCCTAAATACCTAGTCCTTTTAAAATGCAATTTTGCCATGTGTACCGGCAAGAATATGCATTAAAAACATAGATACTTAGTTATAATCAAGTTTATAAGTATAACCCCCTTCTGAATAAATAAACCAACTTAAGCGAAAAAACATTCTCTTATTCTGGAATATCAGTAATAATATTCAAGCGGCCCAACTTGGTCACCCGGGTGTGTCAAGACGATGATACCATATTAATAATTATTTATGCTATAAATAAACATAATGAACAAATTAGGTCTTTATTTTTATACTGCTAAATAAAGTTATTTGTATTCAAATTAAGTTTTCTTTCAATAAAATTTATTATTTTGTGGCCGAATGAACGTAGATTTAACGAAACTATCTTCTTGCAGGCTTCGCGATGGTAGCGATGGTGGAGCTCCAGATCAACGAGCCAACCAACGTGCCGGAATGGCTCTTCGTCATGTTCGCTGTCTGCACCACCGTCCTCGTCGCCGTCCACATCTTCGCTCTCATGATCTCCACGTACCTGCTCCCGCATATCGACGCTGTGAGCAAGATGGAGATGCCAGGCGGTCCGGCGAGAGCTCTTAGGGAATCGCCGCATGAACGCATGAGGGGGTTCATAGAGCTGGCTTGGGCGTTTAGTACAGTATTAGGTGAGTTTAGCTTTATATTCGTTGATATAGGTACATAGCTCTGCACCGCGTCGTCGCCATCTACCTTGTCGCGATCATGATCTCCACTTACTACTCCACTACACATGAGGTACATAGAGCTGTAGTCATGTTATGTCTAGTTTTTGATTTCTCCCTCCCCCGAAGTGATCTCTGGTGTTTTTTTTTGTTATCCCCTCCACTCCTCAGGCCGATCACGTGTACTTTTTGGGCTGAAGATATCAAATAAACGCAGGTGGAGGCACTCATACTATATTATTGTTTATTTTCCATGATACTTATATAATTTTACATGTTATGTACGAAAAACTACTACTTACTAACAAACTGTAATGCAAAAATTATGATCATTAGTGATATTTTTCGACTCCTTGTAGGGTACTTACTTATAACGCAACTGTTTTATATATTTCACTAAACAGCGGAAGTTGCAACTAAGTGTCGCCTAATGGTTAGGTACAGAAACAATTTCAGCTGTTGTCTCAATAATCATACTGTATGACGTCAAGTTTTTAGCTTCCTGCTCGTAATTGCTATCTAGTTACATACATAAATACCTACTAGCAAAAACGTTAAAGTGTCGTCGCGTTGGCAAGTAAAGTTTAGACTGTTTAGAGGAGAATACTAACGGCGGCGAATAAAAATCTACTAATTATATTGTTCTCATATGTTTTTCGGGTTCCATACCAAAATGGTAAAAAAGGAACCCTTATGGTGCGACTCAGTCTGTCTGTTTGTCACATACTTAAATATCTAAAGAAGTCTACTTACCTAAGCTACCGATTTGAAATTTGGAATAGTGATAATCAGGTTAACCCAGACACATTGACAGAGGATTTATCATATACATATTTTAATTTATTTTCATAATATGACAAAATATGACATTTTTCCACGTCAAATTTATCATAAATATTATAGTAAAAATATAATATTGACCCTACCTTTTTTTTATTATTATAAAAATGCATTTCTAAACTTTTGAAATTTAACCGCCTTAGAATGTTTTTTCCTTTAAATTTATATGATATGCTGTACGAGTAAATACCGTTTTTTAAATAAAGTGAAAAAATCGGTTTACGCGACGCGATACAAAAAATCTCATGGAAAAACAAACTCGCATACTAACTCTATAGGAATGCCGTGCATGACCCGATCTGTCCAGATACATGGACCTGACGTCAAATTTCTACTTCGAAATGCAGTTTATTTCATCATGTTTTGGATGAATGTGATAACTAAAACTATGTACGGAACTCTCAGTGCCCGAGTCGCACTTAGCAGGTTTATTGTGTAACCGAACAAAAGTACAGGCTGTAGAGTCGATGATGACGATGATGTATGAGTATGACTCTATATAAGGTGTTAACAAATTAGTCACGGATATTTTAAGAGATAATATACATTGTATTAAAACAATTAACTTTAAACTATAATTAAGGAACCTTTGTATATAATTTTTTTGTTTTCATTTACCGAACAAAAATAATAATTATAATTCCGTCTAAAAATAATCACCATGTGCAAATTAAACTGACAAGATGTTTAGCATGACGTTGACAATCGAGTATTTGATTTGACGTTAAGTGGCCAGTCAGGTGTTAGGTAAAAGAGGTACTAAAATATGTTCAATGAGTACTCATTTAATAATCACACTAACAGGGTGTTTTAACGTTGCAAATTTGTTTCCTAGTTTTCTCCAAAAAAACATAACAAAACTTATGATGTTTCATACCTAAATGTACTCCGAGAACCGAGTAAAAATATCCGTGGCTAAATTGTTAGCACGTTATATGTTTGCATCGACTTTTTTATTTTGGTTTAGTTATTGCTATCATTATTATTTCTAATCCTTATTCATAAAAACATATTTGTTCGCAGGTCTATTCCTGTTTCTCGTGGAAATCGCCATACTATGTTGGGTGAAGTTCTGGGACTACTCCTTCGCTGCAGCTACAGCAGCTACTGTGATAGTGATACCAGGTATATACATTTATCTTTTGGTTATTTTCATCGCAATTGAAGTCAAGGGTATATGGGTTATTCAACTATTTCTTGTCACTAAGTTAGTTGCCATGGGTACGGTATCCTGGGTCACGTTAAAACTCACGGTTTTATGGCATTAAAATGAGGATTTCCGCTAGGGGCGCTAGTGGAACATGGGTCCTGCGGGAACATTTCAAACGTCACTTTTCTCTCATACTGACACAGGACCCACGCATGAGAAGCGCCACATGGTGAGCGACAATACGGTAGATCCCATTGACAAAACATGGATTATGTTGTTATATTCCCTTTCCACGAGGGGCCATATACCAAGCATGTCAGTAAAACATACTACAGCGTTTCTTCTAACAAACTGTGCTGCACATGTCCTGGGCTGCTGCTGGGCTGACGGGGCACGGGACAGAATAACAACAATAAATAGTTGATTCACCCATATACCTAAATAATACGCATCTTAAATATTCTCAATTTATGTCGGCCCTCGCCTAGCGGCTCAGTTTTATAAAATACCTACTACCTATATTACGTTTCATGTTCCCGTTGTACAATCTGCTATTTATTCCTAGTTTACGTTCTAAGTGGTATCTAAGCAAAGACGTAAATAACCTACGGCCCCTCGACCCGAACCCGTTCGTGGTTGAGCCCAATAATTATGCCCGGAAGGAATTGGGAGAACCGACCGTGACCTTGTCAAAAAATTGGGAGCCCCTGCTTTAGCATATGTTGGCCATATACGTTTAATCCGCTGGATCTGCCAACCAATTGCCGGTCATAGACGGTCGGGCAATCCGCCGGATCTCCATAGTCTACCGCGCATCCACCAGACAAATTTCCCATACATTGATAGGCAGATCCAGCGGATATGCCCGGACGTATGAGGCCAGAAGGCTTAGTATAAATTTTTACTTGTCATATTTGACATTTACTTCTCGGTCGTGGTATCGAGAGGTCAAACTATGAAAGTGCCCGGATTTATTTAATCGTATGGCAGAGTTACACGTCGAGTACAATTCACAAATCAATTTTCAGACCCACCCATTAGCCATTAGTGCCCGGATGTTTAATATAAACGGCAAATATAATTTGAACTCTCGAGGTGTTTAGACTTTATCTACCATACGCTCTAAATCGACCTATTACATAAGTAAGATAATAGTAACAGCTATTTATTGTATACTAATATTAAAATATCTTTCCAGTTCTAATCGTTTTTGTGGCGTTCGCGATCCACTTCTATCACTCCCTAGTGGTACAGAAGTGCGAGTCATCGGTGCAAGACATCGAGCAGCTGGAAACTATGAAGAGGGAACTAGACACTGCCACTGTCAAAGTCAACATGTTTTAGATTAGAAGGTTCTGGAATGATGTGCGACTTCTACCAACTGCCAAGCTAATTTGGCTCAGTTTTGATGGTTCTACAGAAGATGCTCAAATATCTCAAATTAAGCAAGCTGGTGGAAAAGTTGGTAATTTTCACATCGCAACCGAATCCTCACGACGTACGAGCCTACGATTCGATGTACGAGCGAGACATCGCTATATGTACATAGTTGTGTCCTACTCGTGCCAAAAACATATTTTATGCCACACCTGGCCATAAAGTGCCTTTTTCCGCACGCTACGCGTACGGAAAAAGCTGATTTCTGCCCAAGTGTAGGCATAAAATGATGCACCTAACACGTGAGGTAATAAATAAAGCCCTTGATCGCATATTTATTTACGTCCCTTGCTTGCAGCTCGGGTCGCAAACATCTGCGATCTCGGCCTTTCTTTGTTTTACCGCACTAGTTAGGTAATGTACTAAAGTGATAACACTGATAACTTGATGCACAATTTTGCTTTTACGCCAGACCTAATGCTGCCACCTATTGAACAGACGTGGAGTTATTATGAAATGGATATAACTGAGACTTGCTTAAGAGTTGAGATCAGTTTTTTTAACAGCTATATATTGAGTCGCTTAACATCAAACTCGAGATATTTGCAGAGAGGGTCGAATGGATTTACCCGAGTTTGAAGTTAAGCGACACATATGTTTGTAGATCAGATTTCGTGTTACTTAGGCTGTTATTTCTTAGTCTAATTATGTACGAGTATAAGAGGTAACCGCAGCGACATTCTCCAAGAATAGTCTAAATCGGGATAATTGTGTTAATTATGCTCTAAAATTAATTGACAATAAGTAATAAATTAAAGAAGCTCAATCAAGTGAACGATAACAACAAATTTGTGATAATTTTACATTCAACGAAAATCTTCTAAATATATTATTAATTTAATAAAAAGACATCAGATATAGAAATGTTGCTAAATTGTGCTGCAGGCAGCTAAATTAATTAGTAGTATATGTATGAATTATTTTCCATGCTATTAACCTTTTCGCCGCAACTTCCAAAAGGTAAAATATGTGCAACTAACAAATAAGCATAGGTAAACTCATACTTGTCAAGTCGTGGCGTGTGGAGCACGAAATGTACTGAAGGCCTAGTATAAAAATTGTACGACATTAACTTCTCGACCGCGTTAGCGTATCGAGAGTTCAAATTATGTTTGCCGTTTATTTAAATCATCCGTCAACTTTCATATTTTGACCCCTCGATACGCTAACGCGGTCGAGAAGTTAATGTCGTAAAATTTTTATACTAGGCCTTCTGACTGTAACTTGTACGTAAACATGTGCTCCGCTCGGTAAAAAAAATCCGTGCCTTAAAAAACCTCGCTACGCTTAGTATTTCACTTTTTACTAATACGAAAATCTCTTTTCGGATCGTACAGTCACAACTATGAATACAGCCAAAGTGCCAAAAATATGTATACAAGACTTTATTGCCTGAGCATTATTAAGGTCGTGTATAAATATTTTTGGCACTTAACCGATTTTGTATGAAAATACACTGTTATTTCCATAAGCCGAGTTATTCCCATACAAAAAATAACCGGTTGCATTCCCTAATGGCCTTAATCTTGTGTGCTAGTTAACATTTTAAGTATTTATACCTGCTTAAGGTTGCAATCTTATTCTGTGATTTGCATGTGACTGGATAGTTGGATATTAATTATTTATAAGAAAATCTTGTAAGTATCTTTGAGCCAGTCTTCCACTGTTTAGAGCTTTGGACACTAGCGTTTTTGGAGCCGACTTTACATCGATATATGTGCATATTTTGAGTGAAAGGTCTAAATGAAACTTTATGGCATTAACGCCTGTGGTATTCTTTCTTTTTTTGTCATAGTTATGATAGGGTAATATGGGCCTATAAACAATCACATATATAGGATGTTGCCAGAATTACCACAATCTGCTGTAAGAAAACACCAGTGTGCAAAATTCGTAGACAAGAAAAAGTGACAAAATTAAAGAGAATAATATTTCTACCGCCAGTCGTTATTGTCGTAAAATAAATTTTATATAACTTAGACTAAGGTTCATAGTCCATTTTGTAATAAATGCCTGGCTGGTTAAAACCCCGTTTTATGTACTGTAAAGTGTTGTTTTTAGTAAATAAGTGTCAAAAGAGATGATATTCATATATTTATTCCTTTCTCTCGTATAAGGCGACAAAGAGACAAAGTATTAGATATTACGTCATACGAATGATGTTTGAAGTATTTAATCCTTTAGTGTAAAAGAGGAGTGTTTGCTGAGCTAGTGGGATTGCTATACTACGGTCCAAGACCCTTTCCAACGTAACGGCAGCCGGTCTCTCAAACATTTCTAGTACAGGGCTAGTACAGTCCTTATGAGATACACAACATTACAGCCCAAAGAATTTTGAACTTGCTGGACTCAACGGAAATCAGTAATGAATTATAAAGGGCTGCCACAATAGATCACAACTGGTCGACGCGGCATCTTCATTAGCCCAAAACAACAATAATAAGAGGGAAATAGTACAGTCAAGTGTAAAAATATGGTGGTGTACATCTTACTCAAAAATATGTCCCATAAAACACCTTATAAGAGTAATAAGAGCGTAGTACCATATTTATGAGTCGATTATGTCAAACCATATTTTTTCACTTGAGTGTACCACGAAAATCGATCGATTACTGCTTTGCCATTTCTGTCACATTTGCATATTAGAGTCACAAAGAGGTTTTCATCACACCTGCTCGTAAATGGTGATATTATATGCAAGCATACTTACACTTAAAGAGCTGTATTATTCCCATGGTTTTAAAGGATTCTCATACTACTTTACCGCCCGCCCGGAGCTCGCGGAGGACCTGCCCCGGACGCGCTCGCAGCACGTAGTCACTCCGGAGTACTGTGGACTGTGCAACTACACTACCGCTAATCATTCTATCAATTCATTCTATTGTTTCTTTACCTGTATAGAGAGTTTAGTTATTTCCTCGCAAATGTGATGAAAAACATTATGTGTACCACGGGCAATAAGGGGATTACTAACTCGGGTCATTTAAAGCCCTCCGCCTACGGCGTCGGGCTTCAATAGACCCTCGTAAGTAATGCCCTTCTTACCGCCCTAGATGCACAATGTACTATTTTCCGTCAATGCCAATTTTCGATGTTCGTGGACTTCGTGGTAGCCGTGCAGGTTCCTTTACTAAAAATGGGAGGAGAGGAGACCCATACAAAAATCAATATCGTGGTCTTTTTTTTAAAGTAGTTTTTTTTAACGCAAATTTTTTAAAATGGAAGGTTGGCCTATTTGGACGACCTGCCCCATACAAACATTTTTTTCCTAATCAGACTACGATATTTTTACGCCCTTTAACGGATTGCTAGCTTTATTGCTACCCCATTATAAGGGGGTTTTCAGCAAAATAGTGTACCTTCAATTTTGAAGAAAATGGGTCCTCAATTTTCCATACAAAAAAGGGTCAGTTTTGTGACTGCGCACTACAAAATGTATAAAAATATGCATAACGTGACCAAATCTTTTTCTTTTCAACCGACTTCAATATTTCTAAAGGAGGAGGTTCTCAATTCGTCTGAATTTTTATTATTATTATTTTTATTTTTTTAATGGATGTTACCTCAGAACTCCGTCATTACTGAACCGATTTGAATTTTTTTTTTGGTTTCTTAAAGTAGATGGTTCCAGGTTGGTCCCGTTTTTTTCAAAATCTATTTCTGGTGATGGGATCCATGAGGAATTGAGGGAACTCCTCAAATTTGAAAGGCACATGCATGCTGATTTGGGTGATTTCTTAAGAAACTTGAGCATTTCTTTACGAAAATCATGAATTTGGTGGAGTGGATCTGATAATGAAGACCAGGGATGGCAAAGTGGAACTGCTTGGTAATTCCCAGGACTATCATCCGATTTAAAAAAATATTTTTTTGTCTGAAAATAGATGGTTCCAGATTTGTTCCGTTTTTTTCCAAATCAATTTCTGATGATGGGATCCATGAGGAACTGAGGGAACTCCTCAAATTTGAAAGGCACATGCATGATGATTTGGGTAGTTTCTTAAGACACTCGAGCATTTCTTTACGAACATCTTCAATTTGGTGGAGTGAACCTGATGATGAAGACCAGGGATGGCAAAGTGGAACTGCTTGGTAATTCCCAGCTCTATCATCCGATTTGAGACATTCATCTTTTCTTTGTAAGGAAATACCTTCAAGATAGTCCTATTTGATTATAGTTCTATTTTGATGATGGAATTCGTGAGGGATTGAGAGAACTCCTCAAATTTTAACGGCACATGCATTCTGATTTGAGGGTTTCCTTAAGTAACTAAAACATTGTTTTGGGGGAGCCAACATTTTGATGAAGTGGACCTGATGATGAAGACCAGGGATGGCAAAGTGGAACTGGTCGATAAACCTAGAACCTTATTATCCTAGTTGTGACATTCATGTTTTTGATTTGATTTCTATTCTGATGATGGGTTTCTTGAAGAATTCAGAGAACTCCTCAAATTTGAACGGCACATCATCATCATTGTGATTAGAGGGTGTTCATAATTAGCTTACGCATTTTCTTACTGTGGCCATCATTTTGCTGGATGTTGATAATCAGGGAAGGCATAATAAAACTGCTCGATAATTTACAGTCTGTCATCCAATTTAACACATTATTTTGTTTGTTTTAAAGGTCTACAAGGGAGTTCCATTTGATTATACTTCACATGTAATGACGGAAGCCCTGGGACATTAAGAAATCTCCTCAATTTTCGATCGTACACGTTCGGTGTATTGGATATTTGTGAA
Organism: Lathronympha strigana; assembly: GCA_949128165.1. Classification (NCBI taxonomy): domain Eukaryota; kingdom Metazoa; phylum Arthropoda; class Insecta; order Lepidoptera; family Tortricidae; genus Lathronympha; species Lathronympha strigana. The sequence continues at coordinate 11,422,262 of OX421920.1, forward strand.
GTAAACTGGCTAACTCAAACAAATTCAAAATTTCACTTTTACCGGGAACCAAATGAAGTCGGTTTTTTTTCTTAAAAATTATTTTAAATCAATTGAACAGTCAAGTGCAAAAATATGGTTCGAAATAATCGACTCATAAATATGCAATGGTACTACGCTCTTATTACACCGGCATAAGGTGCTATGGGACATATTTTTGAGTAAGATGAGCACCACCATATTTTTACACTCGAATGTACTCTTGATACTGGTTGGTTATAAAAAAACCAAAACTTCCTGTACTTAAAAAAAGGAAATGGTACATTTTTTCTGAAAATGCCCACAAACACACAGTCCATAGATGCCTCACCTCGAAGACGAAACTGGGTTTCCATGGTGTGCTATTTTCTTGTGTTTACGCTCGTTACGCACACATTACTAAACGCTGAGGCTCAAATCCGAGTTTTTCTTTTCCAAGTTCACTCTGTTTATATTCATCTCCCTATCCCATGCATCTCCCTACTCCTTTTCTTTCCCTACGGTTTTATAAACACTGTCAGTACTCTGAAAGGTAATCACGTAAACCTGAATACCTAACTTTAACTCAACACTACCTTAACCTTTTCCACGTCAAGGACGTATATCTTGGCACCGCAGGTTCAACGACAAAGACCTATAAATCGGTCACAGACCACAGAGCAACATAGTTAGACCTTAATGAGCACTCTTAAACTTCAAGTTCAGTAGGCTTACCACGAACATCGAAAATTGGCATTGACGGGACAACCTCTTTGTCACTCCAATATGCAAGTGTGACAGAGATGGAGATAGAAATCCGCAATCGTTCGATTTTCGTGGTATAGGTCCAGTATTTTACTCACCTCTCCGATTACTGACAGTTTGTACAAAAATCACCTTTTTAATATAAGAAAATCGCAATTCGAAGTATTTATAGATTAATAATTAACAAAATATATACAGTAAGTTACAAGCTAGCCCCTTTGACCGCCGTTGTCACCTATACAAGACAACGATAGTACGATACACTAACGCCGTCGTCTTGTATACAAGACAAAGTTTCAACCGCTTACTAAATGGTAAAATAATAGAATTTAAAAATTATTTTGTACTCGTGTCAACTTGTTGACCCTTTGTTTTTTCATACATTTACTTTTTAAGCAGGTATATGAATCCATTGTTTCATAATAAAGGATTTAAAAAATATGCTTATAATTTCTACATTTTTCCGTGTCACTGTCGCCGTTGGCATGTATAAAAGACAGCTAGGGATGGGAAAGTTCAATTGATGTGCAAGTTTTTAAAATGAATATGTTTTCACGAATCTGGTTTTATTTAAGCGTTCAAACATTTAATTGCCAATTATTGTCATTGTTGGTAACTACTCGTAGTAAGTAGGTATATGTAGAAAAAAAAAGGCATAATAATGGATAAAGTTTAGGCAGCTTCTTCAGTAAATTGTCCATTGCGGTTTATTTGCCGAATAAATTATTGACCGCAGTGACAGCGGAGGTCTACATTTTAACTCGATATATATATATATATAACCGATATATACAGTATGTATCACAACGAAGAGCAAACCTTAAAACTGGTTGACGGGGAACTCGAGTACAATGTAATGACGTGCATTTCACGTGCCTAAATACATGTTTTATGGCATAAAATTACTCGAAGACCATATTTTTGCAGTCGGTTAATGGTTTTTGTAACATCCTATAGGGTTTGTTTACGTTTTTGATTTTTGACAGTGCATGCGTATTGCGTACTGTTGATATGTAGCTAGGGGCAACTAATTAACATTAACGTTGTTATGTCAATACACATGCGCTTTGAGTTCTGTTTATAAGTAACCTAGGTAATTATTTTAATAATGGCTGTAGTCATAGGCAACGCGCAAGCGCTTTGTTAACTATTTGTTTGTAACTAGGTAAAAATCCAAACTTCAACAAGGTTTGACGCCTGTCTGTCAGTTGGTAATTTAAGAAATGTCATTTATAAGATTGTAAACAAATAATACAGGGGAGGTGCAACACAATAATAATAAATGTATATTTTTATACCTCACGTAAAACCTGTCGTATTTTTGATGAATTAGGTAAGTACCATGCTCATATTTATGATCTAAACATTAACGGGTTTGCCTTTCATTCTGATACATACTGTATATATATATATATATATTATTAAATCCACCTGTTAGTTTTCTCCGAAAACCCTCCGGTAAGTATGTAAATTTATCGAGACACGATGCGCGTCCCTAATCTTATGGTTTATAAAGTTTACGTACCGACAAGCGCTTATGCCGTTGACTCAGACGCTATTATTACTTAACTCGCGCGTAAACAGTATTTGTCAGTCGGAACTAAAGACGTGCCCTGCGCGCCGTTGACATGTATAGAAGACTACTCGTACAGACTAGTGCGGTGATATTACTTCATGATTCGATAATGTTTAGTTGTTGTTTTTCATGATAAAGTCCTTTATTTTCAACATTTTCTTGTATAGTAAATCTGTTTAGTTTAGAAATTTTGAGAGAAATCTAAGTTTGGAAATAAAAAAAGGCAAATTGAGAAGAATTCCACCTTTAATTATGAATATCGATATCACTATTTGCAATCCCTAAACTTTTTATTAGTTGTTTACTTAAAATTTGCTCTGGCGTGTGAGTGAGCGTCTTGGCGAACAGGGTCCGGCGGCCAAAAGGTTAAATCTAAAATAGGCCTTATAGGCATTATAAGTACCTAGACGCTAGCGGCATTTCCTTGTTGTATCGCAATGCTGATACGTTGTGCGAGGAAGCCGGCCAGCTCTTCGGTCACCAGTTACAGTCAAGTGTAAAAATATGGGTGGACACATCTCACTCAAAAATATGTCCCATGGCATTTTATTCCATTGTAATAAGAGCGTAGTACCATATTTATGAGACGATTTTGTCGATACGTATTTTTGCACTTGACTGTACATCAACCAGACGTTTCGCGATTCCTACAAAACTTGCGTGCGCTGGGATCCCATGCGCCTAGCTAGAGTTTCGACCCCAAATGGTACAAAATGGTACGTTGTGCCCAGGCTCTTATATTTATTACATAGTATGTTTAATAATTAAGTGTTGATCTGTCAATCAGTATTCTACAGTTTGATAAGTTGTATTAAATTGTAATTTATTAAGGTATTTAAGGTAATGAAAACTCGAAATGATATTGTGAAAATTAAAAGCCATTTTAGTAAAAAATCGTTTATTCTTATTTATATAACATAAGATCACCCTAACTTTAAAAATCAAGGCAGTAACTTATTAATACTGCCCCAAAACTCATAAAAACCGTAAATATTATTGGAAAACCCATTTGAGTCTTGTATTTATTTCTGTAAGATTTAGACCTCGCGAGCATATGGTCTTTAGCGTCATAGACCATTGTGGAGCCAATTTCCACAGCTTAAATTTTCCGATTTTTTTTAAATAGTTTATAAAGAAATTCTATAAATCTACAAAACCCGTTAACAAAATTCCGCGAGAATCGGCTGAGCAATGCGACCTGCAGAGAACAACCGGACATACTTTAGCATTTTTGCTAAAGCCGAATCGGACACCTTCGCTTAAGCTCGGTCAATTAGGTACTTTCAGATACTTTTGTATTACTTTTTATGTAGATTTTAAGTATTATATATTATACGTGCGTGTTTGCGTACATTACATGAGTCTACATAGTTCACTAGAATATAATTATGAGAAATATTTGTAGCTGGCCAGAATATTCCCAATATAATTTACGGTTGTTATGCGTAGGGGGCAAAATACTATTTACATGTGGACATAATTACAAAAAATAAACAATTAAAACTTATTTTATTCCCTCAAAAAACAACTGCTTTTTTATATTCGAATGGAAAATTATTATTACTGTTGTATGTGTGTAAACATCTGATTAGTGATTGATTATTGTGCCAAGTAGATACTCTAATTTTACCAATGCTCAGTTAATATATTAGGTAGGTACTTACACAAATTTGAAAATTTTACTTAGTTAAAATATACATACATAAGTAATTTATTATACACACTTAATTTGGTAGGTACTCTAATAGGCTCAAAACTTAAAATCATTAATCACATTTCGATTTGATAATGAACACGATTAAAATCCAATCGTTTTAAAATTACATCAACCCTATATTTATGGGCATAAGATTCAAATTACACATAAACTATTAATACAGCAGCATTCTTTTTTGTGGGATAGTACGAATATTATAGTTAGTTACAGGCAATATAGGTAGAGAAGTAGCAGTTACGTTTAATAAATACCTACTGATACTACATTACTGTGAACACATGTTACAACTTTCCCGGTCTTCAATAGGTTTGGCCAAAATTGTACACAACACAAACTATTTTGTTATGAAATTCTTTTTGAGTTATTTTTTATATTATAAAATTCTTGTTTTTTTTTTGTTGGTGAAATATCGAAAATATTTGAGAAATTCAATACCGGTATAAAAAATATCGGAATATGGTCCGATATTATCGAGAACCGGTATCCATGCTCTAATTAAATGACACCGGTATGTTAATGTCTATTAACACATTGGCACTATTGATAGTGTAAGTGGCCGAAATTGTGTGAAATCGTAAATAGCACTTTTTTATAAGCACATACTAAAATTAAAAAAGCATAATAGTTATTTTACATGTTGCTTATAATATAACTCATTTTTATTTTTTTGACATTGTAATAATTGGTCTTCATATTCACACTATTCACTATTCGTTTGTTTTGTCTTGATTCACCCGCATACAATTCACCGGCTCGAAGGTCGCGGGTTCAAACCCGGCACGTAGTTTTTTGGACGAAATGTCACCAATCGCTATTCAGTAAAGGAAAACACCGTGAATGCCAACAAGGCCTAGTTTACCCTCTAGTTTGGATTGTCAGATGGCAGTCGCTTTCGTACACCTTGAGCCTACGCCGAATATTCGGATTAGTTGCCAAAGCGGACCAGTTGGAAAATGCTAGGAAGTAGAATGGGAGTAAGATTGAACTGAGGGAAGAGTGCACCCACTGGTTTTTTATATTTTTGTTTACACATTGCATACAACATGACATCTTGTGCAAGCATCATTATTTTAAAACATAAGAATAACATATTTTTCGCGAGTTTCGGAGTTCGCGAGTTTCCATTGATTATTCGAAAATTATAAAATAAACGTACACAGTGAAATCAGTACTATGTTTACAATTTAAACAATATAATATATAAATGCACAGGGTGCGTACAATATACCTATAGCCTACTTAATATTAAATATCAGAAAACATTTCAAATTACCATTTACTCTTCAATCTATAAAGCTACAGATGCTGCCAATTGAATCAACTTAAACACGAAAAAATTATTAACAATACAAAAATAAAAAAAAGAATAGGTTTCGTGGCCTGACAATTTTAAATTTACATGTAATACAGGCCTTTTAAAGTACTTGACAATTAAAACACATAGTGAAAATAAGGTTCCAACTAAAGCAAACGCCTGAAGTCCTCATCTGCTAGATTTTCTAGCACATATGACATGACATGTGCTTGATACTAGTTTATATTCTTAATGTTAGTGAGAGATGGGTAATCTGTTTATGTAAAAATTGATCCAACTGCATTCACAAACATTCTTACATTCCTTACAAATACTATCTAAGCTCTAACTAATCTAAGACCAGAATTTAAAATATTCACATTTCCACATCCATACCTGCGTCCATGCCCATATCCGGAACAAGGACACCATTCCGCTTCTTTGGTTCTTCTTCTGTTTTGTCCTCTGAAGTGGTCCCTTTTAATTTGTCTACTACACTCTCCTTGGGCTGCCAGACAACTAGGGACATGCAGGGTTTTTCTAACCTGTTATAAAATAGAAATATTTTCACAAAATCCACAGTATCGGTCGGACCTCACATTGTGAACATGGGAGTTTGAAACAAAACTCACAAATCAATATAAATAATCAAGTTTCTCATTGTAAATAGTAAGTATAATGTAAATATACATACTATAAAAAAGTGAAGTATATTCACTGAAATCAAAAATGATATTATTTGCCCTATTAAGTAAAACTGCGTTTAAGGATTTTTGGGTTTTTTACAGAAATACCTAAATTGCATCTTTTACACCTTAAACTGTTTGGTTAGTCTCCAAAAAGTTGACCTTGGAAATAATTGGCATTCAAAGAATTATCCTTTTATTTTTTGACAGTACTTTTTCCAAAAATCTGTAGATACAGTTATTTTAATAAGCAAAATACATGCATTTCTTTGAAGAAGATTCAGCTCTATCAACATATTAAGAAAGTTTCTTTGAAGTGCTCAAAAACAAGTTCCATCCATCCATGCCATATTGTATAATAAAGGCGAGTAACATATGCTAATCTTACCTTTCAATAAGCGCGGGAGGTATCAGCGGCTCATCCTTAAGCTTCTTTATCTCCTCTGAGAGAACAATTGTGTGCCCTTTTAACTTATCCCTCACATCTGTTGGAGTGTCCATGTCCATGAATCCCGCATCCATACTCATAAACTCATTATTATTACTGGCTAGGTGGTGAGTCCTGTAATCGGTAGACAGGTGGAGACCATTGAAGTGATCAGCCATTTTGTCTTCGGTTATGTATATCTTTGCGGGGCTGAAATGTAAAGACATATAGTTTTTAAATCAAGTCTATAGGAAGTTTAATACGAAATGTTCAGGTGACCTAATTGAATCGCAAGATTCAGATAAAACTAGAAATGGGATGTAGTCTTACAATGACATTGTAAAAAAAGGTTCACGTCTCTATAACCTGTAAGTACATCAGAGTTACTACACATAGGAACAAGAAAAAAAATCGTATAAGTTAATAAAACTTGTTATGAGGCAGAAAAGTTAAAAGCCTAAATGAGATTTTTACATTACTACTTACATTGGTGGCTCTGGATCTAAGCTTTTCCGTTTGCAGTGCATTATTGAAGAAAACCGGGGTTGCTGAGGCACTTGAGCGTTGAACTGCACCAGCTGAGGCGGCGAGTGCGACCCCCAAGACAGCCCCTGCACATTCCATGGGCCTCCTGAAGGCACGGGCATTATGTGCGGCTCGTGCGCGTAATCGTCGTTATCGCCGTACGAATAGTTTGAAAACGATATATAATCCATTGTGTAAGACCAATCTACTTTAGATGACTTCGAAACCAACACAAGTTACAAAAACTTGCCCTCGTTCAAGGAAATAGTCAACTTTCACGCCTTTGCATTTATTCACAACAGACAATAACAAACAACTGACATTTCATACACCAGACCATAGACTTTTTCAGATTATAGTATTTTCGGTATTTTCTTGAACTTTCTTTGAGTATCTGTCACACATACCCTACCATAGACTTTAATAAAATACGTTGTAGGTCCATATTACACTGTACCGTATATGATCATATCTCTAACCTTAGACTACATGCCGTCCTTTTTTTTCACGTTGGAGAAAACGGGAGACATATAGATCTATGATCAAAGATATTTGATAATGCAATATGGACCGAAGGAAGGAAGATCTATCTTATTACAATAAATCTTTTATATTTAAGTTAACATAAAATTAGATATACAACATTTATTCACAAAGCACAATAAATTGGATTTTGTATTTTGTTGCATGATTACTTTATTTTATTACAATTGCAACACAGCACTAGTCAACATCTGTCATTATCATAGAGTAACTTATATATAGTGAGATAGAGTATTCACTCGCCAGATGCGCTTTTACCGCCCTCTGACGGTAAGTGCCTAACACTACAGCACAGGGGAAATTAATAGCCAAAAAATATTATTAAGGCTATCCATATCAAAAGGTACCTCAATAGGTACCTTTTGATATGGATAGCCTTAATAATATTTTTAATAGAAAGCGATATATTTATTTGGACGACAGTAATCCTATATACTTACGGGAAAGAAAACAACTTGATTAAAGTTAAACGACTTGTTTATTCAGTAAAGTTCGCAAGTGTGATTGACAAAAACAATTAACAAAGATCTTGTATGATAATTTTGAAGTTAATGTATTAACATTACAAAAGGGTCTGTGACACAAGAAAAAAAATTGCTGGACGATCTCACACTGATCAACCTAGCCCCAAACTAAACAAAGCTTGTATATAAGTGCTAGGCGACGTTATACATACTTATATTGATAAGTACATACATATATACATAAGAAACGTCCAGAAATAAGGAAGAAATATTCGCGATAAACACACAAATAAATGCCGTTACCAGGATTAGAACCCGGGATCTCCAGCTTCGTAGGCAGGGTCACTACCAACTAAGCTAGGGAGGCCGTTAACATCTCGGAAAAGCTTACAATACATTACAAGTTCGTTGTTATGTTATTCCTTACAACTTGTGTAAAATTACAAGTTTTCATTCACAATAGCAAATGTATACGTTACAACAATTCATAACCATATTCATTACGTATGATTACAGCCACGGCAGGTAATAAAAAAGTTCAAATTGAATAGATACAGTCATGAAACTCATAGATACAAGTGGGGCGTAGAAATACAATTGTTTGAGCCTACGTTAGGTATTCAATTTGAAAGAGAATTATAAATAAAATAATATGGGACAATCTTACACATGTCGACCTAGGTCCACGGTAATTAAAGCTTGTTTTGTGGGTACTAGACGATGCTACATATAACAGACAGATACATACAATTACTAAACACGTACTAAATACGTAGAAAACATCCATAACTCAAGAACAAATATTTGTGACATGTACCTACTCAAATAAATGCCCTGACCAGGATTCGATCGAACCCGGCTGCTTTGTAGGCACGGCTACTAACGACTAGGCTAGCTAATGTAAAAATATACTTTTTATTTATATTATCAATTAATCACAAGTTTGATTTTTGTTACAACACGTCTTCTGTAGTAGTTAAATAGGTACTCGTACCTAGCACAATGCATTAACAACGGACTTTTGGTTATCTTGTGTTTTGGTATAGGTATATCAATGGATTTTAATTTCGTTGTCAATGTTTGTTAAATTGGAGGCACTACATTATGGACAACATGCATATATATTAATATATACCTAGGTATGTATATGCTTTCATTTGCACCCAAAATACTTTTTCTTTAGAAATAAGAAATTAAAATTAAGGTTTTGCGGTTAGCTTTACTTTAGTTGTATTAAATAAGTAGTATAATTCGCAGGCAGAGTAGCAGGCAGGTAGTATAGTTCAGTAAAAAACAGGCTGTAAATTTATAACTCATCACTGATAAAATTGCTGTGCAAGTAGGTATTATATTAGTTTTTTTATAAATAAATACAAGCTCACGTATTTATATAATAAATATACCGTCATACCTACTGGGTATTCGCTAAATTTTGAGTTTTGAAATACTTAAGTGTAATATTCATTTGGACGACGCCCTACAAGTAGGTAGGTAACCCTAAACAACGACACAAACAACTTAACTATTTATCTGTTATATGAGTATAATGAAGGATATTTATACCTACCTCGCTTTCAACTAGCCCGCAAATCGTCAGTGAGAAACAAAGTTTTAAAAAGGCATGATATGAATCCATTGTTGAAAGTTAGGTAGGTATGTATGCGATATTTTGTGTCTTTAATTTCGCATAACTCCATTCGTATTTTCAAACTATATAATAGTCCTATATTATATACCAACATACCCTCGTCCTGGCCAAGCATTACATTGCTGCCCAATGTTCTCAATTAGGTAAGCACATTTTAATTTGAGTGCTTCCTGCCCAAGACAAGTTTTGTGCAAATGGATATGTTAAAGACAAGAAGGGTGGAAATGTATTTATAAATAGTTATTTATGATACAAGTGTAGAAAGTGGGCTTTTTCTCAACGAGTGTCGGTTACTATAAACCGACACGAGTTGGAAAAAGGCCTACATTTCAACAACATCAATTTTACAATGCATTAGGTCGGAAATCCGCTACCTTTTTCAGAATGAAAGGTCCATGTCTTATCTTACTAGACTAAATATTACAAGTATTATGACTCCATTAACAAGCTTTTTATTATTTAAAATTTTCATAAACTTTAAATACATTCTGAAAAAAATAGCGGAGTAGGAACCAACCAATGGGAGCGCTGCATTATACGCATGCTCACCGTTTGCAATTGGGCTACATGTAGGCTATTTTCTATTGAAAACTTAAAAGAAAAGGAAATATGTTACTACATATATACATATTAATTTTAAAATTTTGTTTTCATAATTACACTTTAAATGGATTGAATATAAATGTGTAGGTTCCTATATTGTATAATAAAGTCAAAAATGTATGTCCAATTGATGGTATTCAAACAATGCCTTGATTTGGACAATGCGAAATTATTAAATTATTTACAGTCTTTTTTAATTAAAAATGCTACTTCCTCGCACGTGTGCGAGAAAGAGTCACTTTCTATGCATAAGTTTATCCTTGAAAATAGCACTTTCCGAGCTAATGCATTGGCAATGTTATTTTCCATTTTATTAAAAAAAATAGGTAGGTATACAATGTTTTATGTGACGGTCAAACGCTAGGCGCTAAATTTGAATATGTGATTAATTGAGCACATTGGGCACAATCTCCATCCTTTAAAAAAACAGTTGGGCCGGAACTACTATATCAAAACCGTTCTTAATTGAGAACATTGGGCAGGACGAGGATAAAATCAATCAATTTCCATTCCTATTTTATAGGTATGAATTTATGGTTATGTTTAGTTGAAGGAATTTAAAATAGTACCCTGTTAACCAAGTAATACCTATTTGTTTCACTTTTTGAAATCAATGGTAAAGTAAAAGCCCTTATACACGGTCGGCGACAACCTTAGTCATTTAACCAAACGGATCGGCAATTGAAAGGTATTCTCCTCTGCCGAAAGCATATGACCAATGATCATGATCATTGTATGAATTGACGTTTATGACCCACCCATATTACATTAAGTATCAAATATCTTTAGATCATAGATCTATTTATATGCTTCCCTTTTTCTCCAACGTGAAGAAAAAGGACAGCATGTAATTTATGATCAGAGATATTATCATATACGGTATAGTGTAATATGACATAGCTATTTGAACGCTACGTACGAATAGCCATATATTTGAGGTCACCCCTCGGCAGATTTTTTTGTACCTATAAAAAGTGACAGATAATACTAGTCGGTTTGGTTGAATGGTTTAAGGCAACAAGGCTACCCCCTAGGCCTACCTACCTTGCTGGTTTCTGACCGTGTAGCAGGCGGTTGGTCACCAAATTTTTTGGACCAGCGGCAAAGATTACAGTGGCCAAAGACCGTGAAGGAGCGGTTTTTCTAGTGCAGTCATGAGACAACTCCGATTACAAAGTTTAAGTAGAATTTTTCAATAGGTACTTATTCGCATTTACATCGAAAATCACATGCGATTATCGGCCAGATTTGTAGACCTCTAGTGTATTGTGTGTATTATCACACCTGGTACACCTGCTGAGCCAAAGTAATCAAACCAAGGGACGTTACTATTTGTTAAAGCGAGCAAGAGATATTGCCATCTCATCCTGCCATATCGCTGCAGCGGTGGCTCGTACCATTACGTTGGCCCAACGTGTGAATAGGTAAATGGTACAGTTGACAAACAATTAGAAGTTATATCTTAGTCTAAAAAAATATAGCTGTAACAGTTTAAAAGGCACGAAATGTACAATTTGCATAGGTAGGTTAATGGTACAGTTGACAAACAGTTAGAAGTATATCTTAGTCTAAAAGAATATACCTGTAACACTTTAAAAGGCACGAAATGTACAATTTCTATGGAAGTTAGTTCCTTCGCACCTTCACTTGGATTAAATACCTATTGGTAACATTATTGATGCAAATCATAAAGTACACAGACCACAAACACGCAATTATCAATAATGATCAAGGAAATAATACTAAAACTTCACCAAGTGGGGTTTGTGATCAAGGGACATCTAATGTAAGCACTATCAATCACGCGCTTCACACATCAAAGAAAATCGTGGTCAATCATGATGATATATCTATCAGTTTTTGTACTTGATGTACAGGAGATGATTCTACCCCCTATTCGACCTACCTGATCCGTTATAAAAAGGGATTTAGATAACAGCAAAATCAAGATAGCTAAGTGGCGACATACATTGCAATTTACGCGCTGTCGAAAAACCAACCTATGAGGTTTATAACTAAGTCAAAATCAAGATGTTATTCACACGCTGATATCAAAAAATCTATGAGGATAAAAGACAGAAGCTCATTGCAAGATGTTTTGCTGGAAATAACTGTAAAACCGTTTTTACTTTTGTGTCCCGAATTGCATTAGCCCTTATATGATAAAAAAAGTTATTTTTTTTTAATATACTACGACGGTGACAAACAAGCATACGGCCCGCCTGATGGTACGCGGTCACCGTAGCCTATGGACGCCTGCAACACCAGGGGTGATACATGCGCATTGCCGACCGTTTAAAAAAAAGGAGGATTCGCTGTGTTGACAGCTAAACGGGCCAAGGGCTTTGCTCCGTGGGTCCTCAGCTGTCAACACAGCGAACCCTCTTGGAGCTCTGGCGACCTTACCCACCAACAGAAACACAACACTATAAGTAGGGTCTAATTAATGTAGTTTATAATTACTATGTAAGTGCCGAAACGGAAAGCATGATTTATTTTCACATATTATTTTTATATTTTATCCACTAGTGGGGAAAGTAATTACTCAGACCTTGTGTTTTGAATATTTTCTGAAGTTGACGGTTTTGAGTAATACATATCGGATAAAGCCTACATTTAGATGAGATTTGTAATCCTATGTAGTTTTTATTTACTTCACGACAGTAAGGTTAAAAAACGGTGTATTACACTCGACGGCAAAGTTTGTTCAACTCTCGTGCCAGTTCCAGCTTTTGAACCACTCGCTTCGCTCAATATAAGTACGAGAGTTAAATAAGAACTTTGCCCGTTTATAATTTTTATTTTATTTTTATTCTCATTGTAGCCTACATTAGATAATCGGTGCTATATTTATTATGGAGACTACAATTGTTTCGTATTTTTATTGTGCTTTCTGTTTATGAAGTAATCTTAGCCATTACTTTCACTTGGTCATCGCGGGCGTAATCCTGAAGTTTAGCACGGCCTCTTAATATTTTATTTACATCCTTGCACCAGTTGAAGATAAAAAATCTGCACGACATGACCTTACATACTACTTAATACATACACACGACTTAATGTACAGTTTAATGTTCGGCATCATCGGGGATGTTTTTAAAACATACGATATTAAATCTTGTTTTGTTGTGTTATCAAAAAGTTTAGAAAACGTCTCTACCAAAGTATCGGCCGGATATGTTAAATACATTTTGCCTTTTATGAATTTTCTTAGTTTTAAAAATCCGCTTAAACTATTTAAAAAAATATTTTTTCTTGTTTTTTTTTAAATATGTATCCAGTTACATATTGCAACTTAGCGAGTACTTTAGGATTACTCATTTTCGCTTCAAATGCCTCGTAGACATTATCATTGGCCAATTGCAATAGATCAGTCGGTGGAGAGGCACTTTGGTATTCAAATAGCTTCCCCATCGATTTAAATACCAGCTGGCATGTGTCATCTTCGCAATTTGACCCTATCGAATGTCCACTTAAGGCCCACTGTCCACGAGGCGTATATAGCTGCATAGACGCTGCACGGCGATGCGTCCAGCGTCTATGCAGCCTGACGTACTGACGTTGTCTACGAAGCGTAGCGTAAGCGTAGCGTAAGCGTAGCGTAAGCGTATCGTAGCCTGCATTTTCTTTCATTCGTGATGATGTCATCCAGTGATGAAGACGTTATTTTGGCCTATTCTTATCTTCGAAGTCGGCGACGACACCGTTTATATTGGATACATCCATATATAGAAAGAAACATACATTGTAGACTATTCGTAGCTGCAAGAGAACCATCAGCAGATGACAACGTATTTCATCCATTTTATAGAATGAGTAAAAGGATATTTCAGAATTTACTGGATATCCATGACACCACTGCTACAAAAAAAAAACGCCAATATGTTCCGTGCGATGCAGCCCGGCGTATAACACGCGGTACGCCCGGCGGCATGAAGCTTGCATGCAGCGTAGCTGACGCGACGGAGACGTGGACGGAGTTGGCCGGGTTTGTATGTAGGCTGCAAGCAAGCGTACACCAAGCGTACAATGACGAATACGCGTCTATGCAGCTACGCTTCCGTGGACATTAGGCCTAAATTTGTAATTAACAACGAGGCGAAGGACGACTCAAAACCAGCTGGGGTTGGATTAGTGTTACGACCTCATGGCTTCGAATTGATCCAAAAAAAAAAATCGAGAGGATCTTGATTAAAGTGCCTCATCCACACAGATTTCAAGTTATAGGTATTCATTAAACAGGACCTTTATCAAAAATTCTGCATTCTTAATTGTCCGTAACCAATTGGTAATAGATGTAAGAGTTACTTCAGCATTATGTTGAGTTATAAACCTCATAGAATCTAAAATTGGTTTAGCATTACACCACACAGCTTTATGACTAGACATTGGTGTTACAGCTCGTAGTTATCCTTGCCGCTTTTCTTTCTTGAGTTTTCATAACTTCCGTTCAACGAATCAATCAATTCATCGAAAAACAAAAAAACGTCTGCAGTTTGAGTATACTCCTGGGGCATAATTCCGTGTTCTGAAAAATAATAAACATAATATACTCGTATGTCACTGGTGTTTAGAAATAAGTTAATAATTTACGTCAGAGTTCTATCCGCGCAACGGTCAAATATACAATGCTTGCAAGCTTGAAGTGAAATGATTGTGCTATTAAGCTATTGAAATCATTCTTTGCGTAAAATGTCAGACGGACATCCAACAGACCAATTTCCCAAATAGTACGGGTCCTTAGCATGAAGTATGACATAAAGTGGCAGAAAGCATGAAACTTACACTAAATCGGAGCTTAATTGTGTAAAACTTTAAAAACTAACCCCCAACGTTTCAAGGGCGACATTATTGTGCACACGATTATTGTGTGAAAATCGTGAAAGTTTAAAGAAATTAATTAACTATTTAATTACTGTAGAACTTTGAGTATTATATGATAAAAGGACTGCTAATATACCCCTCCCCTCCCCCTGAACGGCCTCTTAGCCTAGTTGGTAGTGACCCTGCCTACGAAGCAAGAAGTTCCGGGTTCGAATCCTGGTCAGGGCATTTATTTGTGTGTTTATCACGAATATTTGTTCCTGAGTTATGGATGTTTTCTATGTATTTAAGTATTTATATGTATGTATTTGTCTATAATATATATCGTCGCTTAGTACCCACAACACAAGCCTTATTGAGCTTACCGAGGGACTAGGTCGATTTATGTAAGATTGTCCCATATACTAATACTAACTAATACCCAATTTTACTATCACATGTAACTTGTGAAAACCTAATATATGACTAAGCCACATAACCCGGAGTTAAGCGTGTGTTGTATGGATTTTGACACCTCAACTCCGGTTTAGCGACTAACCCTGGGTGATACAAGTGGGCCTAAACGAACTTACCAGCTAAATATCCCATGGTGCTTGCCACTTTTTGGCTAATCACTTGTGGGGCCAGTTTAACTTTTATCTTTTGAAAGATGTTGGGTTTAACGTGTTGCTTCGTTAGCTTTTTACAAGACGTATGCCTTTGTAACCGGCATCTTCCTGGAGTAACATTTCCACATGTTGCCACTTAGTTATCTTGATGTCGCCGTCGATTACCTATACACTTAAGGTTTCTTTGGAGTAGGTGGTTTCTAATTCGTTTTAATAAATGAGGAGGGTCGTATAGGGGATTTACCTCCTATCCATCAATTGCAATGCTCGGGCTTCCATATTATTCCGTAATAATTGAGCTTTTTTTTTCATTAACTAGATTATTGATAGTGCTTACATTCTTCACACGTAGCCCCACTTGGTGAAGCTTTAGCTATAGTATGAAGTAAAATGTGTACCCAACTGGCTGTTTGTAGTTTTTCATTATGCCTCTTATCATAAAAACCAGCGCGTGATTGCAAATTTCTTTATTTGTTTTTTTCCCATTGTCGACAAACCCAGACATTGAGTCTTTCCTTAAATTATAGTCAAAGTGTGGACTATTGGACATCTCATCGAATAGCAAAATGCATAGTTTGTCATCTGCCTTCATCTGCTTGACCTTCTTCTGTAATTGGTTAAAAAGATTCTCATTGATTCCAGTTTTTAAATTCGTTTTTGTAATAAGCCGGTTTAATGTTAAAGGCGAAGGGAGTACAAATATATTTTTCAGCCATCTGTATGCTCTTGGGCTTCTCTTGTATAGACTCTGGGCCATAATTTTCTCTGGTTGCGTGAACCTGCGTCCGAACTTGTTTTTGCTAACTTCACGGAACTGCATGCAAGTGAATAATGCTGCCAACGTTGTGAACTTACTGATAGCGTTTTTAAAAGTTTTGTTCTCGGATAGTTTCAAAGCTTTTTTTTAATCTGAGCTGAAACTTATTCTTTTTTGCAGTGAGCATTTTTATTGTCTTTTCGAGTGCTTTTTTACGTCTAAAAAGGTAATTTCTTGTCATTTCTTGGCGTAGATTTTGAGGTGGTGGTTAAGGATGAATGTTTTGGGGTGCGTCAGAGGTCTCACCTGTAATAGTAAACTTCATTTTTATTGCTAAAATAATACAGGTGAATTACCTATAAACTGAAATGGATGTAAATTCCATCACAATCATTAGGACGTGACTGATAAAATTTGTAATGAAACTGATGATATAAAAAAAAGCAAACAAAACAAATCTCAGATTCATTAAATAACCAAAAGCAGGAGGGTGCCACTCCGCGTTCTACGCGTTGTAGAGTCCGTCTATGCTAAGTTTTTGATATGGATAGATTTAAATTAAGATACAAGATTAACTCGGTTTAGCCGGCCTCTACGCACATCGCTACATTGTTGCATTTCTGCCATTCTATTATTGTTACTTACACTTGTTACCAAGCACCTTTGTACTGATAAGTGGTTAGCCGTTTTTGCGCGCTACCCTCTCCTAATTAGATTTAAGCAAAATTATTGTTTTCTCAGTAAGTGATTTGTATTAATCTTTTGAGAATTAAATATCATAAACCATAAACCATAACCATATATATTTCTAGAATGCCCTGACTTAGTCACGAAATTAAACCTTCTAATGAACCTAGTAAGCTGCTGTAATGTGATGCTTCCCTGATACTATACAAACATAGGTACCTATCGTCTCTTCTTCGTAGCGTTTTCCCGGCTTTTGTCATGGCTCAGGTAGCGTGGGGTCCGCTTTGGCAAACTAAACTAAAGATTTGGCGTAGTTGCTACCTTTTTTGAAAAACGACTGCCATTAGAATTTGTAACCCAGAAGAAAGAAGGATTAGTCCGATATTATAGCAATTATTCCGGTATTTTTTTTATCGTAAACGTCAAATATAATTTGTACCATCATCTTATGAGCCGGGGTTTGAACCCGTGCTCTTCGGTTTGAAGGTTGCACGCCTTACCACAATATGACAGGGCCTTCATTGCTCATTGGTAGCTACCTACATACTAACAAGTATAAAATACAATTAAAAAGTTACTATTTACAATACGTTACGTGATTTATGATTTTAAAAGATATAGAACAAAAGAAGACTGATGTTATTGAATGTTTCGCTGTATTCTACTTAATGTATTTAAGTTTATCTGGCGCTGATTATTTATGAAATTCGTTCATTTCTTGATGCAATTTTGGAAAATGTAAAAAAAAAAACACCCAGTTGTCACACAATGAAACAGATATTTTATATGAAAAACATAATTAACGTTGCAAGAAAGTGTATTATATCAAGCGTAGAGATACTCAGGATCCTCCTCATTGGTACGATTCTCGAATCTCAATTAAACTCAAGTTGCATACAATTAAACATTCTTAAGCTTGTGTATATTTCAGCAATATCCTAAACCATTCTGTTGGTCGGAAACCTTTCCAAATAAACCAACTAAATCCTAGGTACCATTATTGTCTCCTTTCCTTTCTCATTTATTCATTACATAATATATATAATACCGCTATTATATAACATTGTATTAATGTTGATTAACCCTGTTTCATGGTACATTATAATTCTTTCATCAGTTTCACTGCAAAACTTGGCGGACTTGCAAGTCGCTTAGTGGACATCTGATGATGGCAGTATGGCCGGTTGTGGACATACGAGTACTCGAACAAAATCTAAATAGACGTTCGAGTATGTCCTACCTAGCTAGGTGACAATCTAGGCGTTCATCGCTAAGCGAGTCTAAAGTCAGTGCGGAGGCGACCTAAGCTAGTGTGAAAACAAGTACCTACCTATTAGTAACTGAACAAGTCAATTATAAAGTTTAAAAAAACCCGACTGTGGTTTTTTGGTGTCAGCCACTCCGACAAACCACAAATGAGACGAATCATAATCTGTCCGTGTGGACTGCCATAGAACTACATATAAATGCGTGCAGACGTATCTACGCACGCTCGAATAACACAACTATCCTTGGCAGTAGGGCAGAATAGAAAATGCTACAAAATTTGGGTTAGTATAGCTTCTTCTGTGACGAGTTCTAGTTTGAGCTAAATATCTTGGAGATGACTTCGGAAATGTCCATCAAACACACGAGAAATTATTCTTATGTCGACCAACATGCCAACAAGGCTTTCAATAAAAAACACGCACATTAAAATCAATTCGGGAGCTACGATGTCTCAGCAGACACACACACGGAGACACATGTATATAAATACGTGAAACTTGTAACAGGCCCGTATTTGTGTCAGTCTGTCGGTCTTCTTACAAAGCTGTAATTTGGTCTTCTTCCTAGAGTTTATCCGGCTTATGTCACGGCTCAATCATGTAGAGAGCCCGCTTTGGCTTTAATATTTTCGGAAAGAATCCCTCCGTTGTGTTTGCTAAACGGCAGTTCACAACACAATCAGCATTTATGCACAATAGAATAAATGAGAAAACAAATATTTACCCGCCACTATATTTCGAGAGTAAAAAGGCTGTAACTAATTGGATACAGAGTTTTAATTGCGCGAGGAAACTGAAAAATCGTATACCGAACTACATAAAAATGTCTAGTCCTATCCATACGCGCACACGCACACACACACACACATAATTAACGTATTAGTGCCCTAAGTGTAACTTACCTAGCTACCTACCTTTAATTTAAAATAGGTTCTCGAGGCATTGTACCTAGGATGCTGGCGGCATTGGCCAGTTACATCATCCAGACGGCTTGAGATTTCTACAAAAAAAAAAAACATGTGCTGGGACCCCACGGACCTAGAGTTTCGACCCCAAATACATTTATTGCCTATTTTGTTTTGTTCGTCATTTTACTTTAATATAACAAAATTACTGTTTCCTATAGGAGCGAGACTTCCTGAAACAGGCATACTTAGTTAAAAGGAGGTTTCAACCTTTTTGTCAATGCGTTGAAAACTTTTAAAGAAATAAAATATTTTCGTTTTAATTTACCATTTTAATTATCTATAAAAACGGCAAAAAAACATGTTTGTTGTATGGGAGCCCTTTTTATATTTATTTTATTCTGTTTTTACCATTTGTTTTTATAGCGGCAACAGAAATACATCTCCTGTGGAAATTTGAACTGTCTAACTATCACGGTTCAAGAGATACACCCTGGTGACAGACACATGGACGGACGGACGGACAGCAGCGGAATCTTAGTAATAGGGTCCCGTTTCACGCTTTGAATGCATAACCCTAAAAGAAATACGATGTTTTCGTTTTCATTTAGGTATCATTTTCATTGTCTATAAAAAAACGGCAAAATAACATGTTTATTGTATGGGAGCCTGGTGACCGACGCATGGACGGACGGACGGACAGCAGCGGAATCTTAGTAATAGGGTCCCGTTTTACGCTTTGAGTGCATAACCCTAAAAGAAATACAACGATTTCGTTTTCATTTAGGTATCATTTTCATTATCTATAAAAAACGGCAAAAAACATGTTTGTTGTATGGGAGCCCCTTTTTACATTTATTTTATTCTGTTTTTACTATTTGTTGTTATAGCGGCAACAGAAATACAGTCAACCAATTGGAACCCTAGGCCACTCTAGAGCCATGTCAAAATGACAAGCAGTAAGAGATTTCTTACATTCTGATTAATAAGCGTCACTATGACATAGTTCTACAGTGGCCTAAGAGTAAATAATAAAAACATTAATACTTACTAGGTAAAAGTAGCGTCGGCACGGCACCTGGGCTCAGCCGCCGAGTCAACGTCTAATGTTTCAGTTAGAAATGAGCGTGGCACACTCGGCGGCGTTTATAAACGTAGTGCTGTTCCAGCTGGGCCACATTAGGTCCTATTGCTAGGACCCAATTGAGGAATCGCTCTTTTTCTTTCTCCGGGTTCGGAAAGGAGTGCAAAGTTAGGTCGTCATAGCCTGAAAACCATGATTATGATAGAACATTTGAGTCTTACTAAGTATGTTTTTTACAATATATAACTCAATAAACACGATTAATCCGTTTTAAAGTGTCTCATTTCATTGGACTAAGGTTTTAACGACCTATCTAATGACCTATGTGGTCATAGGGGGGTCTATGTCCAGCAGTGGACGTCTTTCGGCTGAAGTGATGATGATGATGAGGTTTTAACGTGGGCCTTAGGAAGATATGCAGGCTGTTCTGTTAGAAAGGAATATATATCAATAAAATATATGACAAATGAAATATATTTTATATATATGGAAATTTGTCCCTTTCCATCCCTGTCCACCACACTGGTTTTATGTCAAACTCCTTCTCTGTTACAGTGGCGCGCCTGTGGAACACCCTTCCCCTTAATGTCAAGGAATCACCTAGCAAATGTGCCTTTAAAAGGTCTGTCCGTGCTCTTATTGCTAGCAGATTGAAAGTTTAGAGTTTATTTTCGATGAATCTCGTATTTATCTATATGTATGTATGTATTTATGTATCTATATATACCTAAATGTATTTATGTTTATATAATGTATTTACTGTATATGTAATTAATATTTATAGATTGACTTGTTCTTACTATTTCGGTTTTGACTATTACTAGCACCGCCCACAAATTTTCTGTTTTGCCTTAAGGTTGACTGGTAGAGAATGCCTTCTGGCATTAAGTCCGCCTTTTGTACGTTAAGGTTTCTTTTGTGCAATAAAGGTTAAATAAATAAATAAATAAATATGACAGTCGCCGAATAATCAATCATTGAACATACATAAAATGTGATTAGCAATTAGGTACGTAACTTGTCTGTATCAAAGTGAAAGATCAGTTTTTTTAATATACTACGACGGTGACAAACAAGCATACGGCCCGCCTGATGGTAAGCGGTCACCGTAGCCTATGGACGCCTGCAACTCCAGGGGTGTTATGGGCGATGCTGACACCAGGATTTCCAGGATTTTCTATCCACTTACCCAAACGTTTCTGCTTGCAAGCATAAATCTTTATCATACAATACAATACACAGTGTAGGTATTGTATTGTATGTGTATTATATTTGCATCAAAATTAATTTAAGGTAGGCGTTTCGTTCCTGTACACTTCTGTATAATATGTATGGAATAATCGTTATTACTACTTATTGTTTAACCAGAATTTAAACCACAGTAGTTACACCTGTCCCGTTGTCTGTCTGTAATGTAATCAATTCTCGCAAGTTAAATTTGACCCGCTTCCCGCTTTCTATTTGGATTGAAAGCAGGCATATATATTCCCCGTTATTCATATACATATAGGTATAGTTTGAAAGCAAAAATCTGAAATCCTAAACACTCTTTTGTACTATCAGGTTCAAAACTGCATATACAAATTATGAATGACTTAATATTGTCTTCTGTTACCCCGAATATGAATGTGTGTATGAATGACTTCATTCATAAATCACCCATGAACTTTTTAACGTGACTGTACATACATATAACTTAAGTAATTTTTTTTGTACCTGGGAGCCTAGAGCCATTTTCATTGTCTCTTCTCGGTGTATAACCTTTCACAATAGGATACGTTTTAGACATTTAGGTACACGTACTTAAGAGTATACTCGTATAACAAAAACATTTATACTTACCAGGTAAAAGAAGCGTCGGCACGCTACCTAGGCTCAGCCGCGTCCACGTCTGATTTTTCTGTTCTAAATGAGTGTGGCAAACTCAGCGGCGTTTATAGACGTAGTGCTGTTCCAGTTGGGCCACATTAGGTCCTAATTGAGGAACCGCTCTTTTTCTTTCTCCGGGTTCGGAAAGAAGTGTAAAGTCAGGTTGTCATAGCCTGAAAACCATGATTATGAATATGATAGAACATTTGAGTCTTACTAAGTATGTTTTTTACAATATATACGAGTAATTTGTATAAACACGATTAATCGTTTCATTTCATTGGACTTAGGTTGTACCTTAAGAAGATAGGCAGACTGTTCTGTTAGATGGGAATACATATGAATATTCGAAATATTCGAATACTATCCTTCGTCTACCCTGTCCGCGAATTACCGGGCTAGCATATACTTATATACACAATAAGTACTTTCCCTCACCCTCCCTACATTAGACCCCGCGAATTACCGGGCTTGGTGTTTCAGTTTTCAACTGACGTGTGTATCGCATCGCAACGGGTACAAATAATTAGAGGTACACATCACATCGCGCACGCGACAAATTAGCCGCGCGGAACTCCTACTTCACGTTGCTGAGGTGCTACTGCTAGGTACATGCCTTGTAGTAGGTAACTATGTATTCTGACCTCTATGAATTCAAAATGTGTTGACAATACTAAAGAGAAAATACTTACTGATTTACACGGCAAGCCTTTTCCGAGCTGGCCATTTTTTAATTGAATTGCTTGGAAAATATTTCAAACACGCTGCAAAATAAATCGCGAGGCAAAACACAATGACAAATGACAATTATGACGTTTGTCACTTTTTTTTATTATGGCGAATTGGCGTTTCTTAGAATAAGGTCGGACAACTAAAATAAAAAAATGGAAAATTAAATTGTTTTATTTAAGTTTAGTAAATTAGTTTATTTAATTTTAGTAAATAGTCAGAAAACTCATGAAAAATAAAAACGGTGAATTTTATCACGGTAATTTTAATGAAAATTGAGATGAAACCTTCAGCGTCCAGCGGCCTCCCCGCTCTCCTATCTTAGATGGTAGACTTGGTAGTGATTCTGCCTGCGAAGTGGAGGTCCCGGGTTCGAATCCTGCTGACGGCAATCATTTTTGTATTTTTTCACGAGTGTTTGTTACAGACTTATGGATGTTTTCAAAGTATATAAGCATGTCTTCAACTATAAACATATATATATCGCCACCTCGGACTCATAGTACAAGCTTTGCTTAGTTTGTGCCTAGGTTGATGATGGTGGTGTGTAAGATTGTCCAAAAACATATTTTTATTTTTTATTCGTGTTTTTCTAGACGGAACCTTTATTTTAAAATAGAAAACATATATGCTAAACAAACAATTACTGAAAATTCTTCCCAGATCGGTACTCTTAGCGACATCTGACGGTGAGTGCATTTATTAGTGCTCCCATACTTCATGGCCATTGCTTTAAGTGAAAGACCCCTGGTCATTATATTGGCAATCGGTCGCCGCTTGCCTTGCTTTCGTATTTACTCGTTTTGCCCCTTTCACCTATACAAAATCAAGTTTACTAAAAGTTTTCTCACGTAATTTCACATAAAAGTGTTTATATTACTTACGCAGCAAAGAATTTTCGTTTATGCACCTCTAAAATGGTCTTTATTGAGTGAAGTTGGTCACAAGTGATACAAAATGGGTTTAGACTTCGACGTCCTAGAGTTTTGCAAAAAACTCCGTCAAAACCGGCCGCCGCCTTACCAGTGTCCATTGGAAAAGTGCGATAAAGTATACAAGAGTTTGTGTGGGCTGCAGTATCACCTGGTGAACTACGATCATGATAATCCAACGCCCGCTACTCCGGCCTCTGTTAGCCACCGAAAGAAGGGTAGATCGACCCGAGCCCCAGTACCGACGGGTGATATAGCGCTGCAGAGTCCACCTAAGGAAGCCCTAACTTTCGCGGAAGCTCAGAAAGTCGTCCAGTTCGAGATAGATGGCAAAATTAGCAGGATTCCTATAGATCAGCCTCTTCCTGTGATGTCTCTTGAGGATTGGAAGAAGAAGAATGCGGAGCTTGAAAAACCAGTGTCTTTTGTCGAACCTCCACCCGAACCACATGTTAAATTGCCTGAGGCCAGCTTCAAGGTATGTTTTACTTGCTGTAATTATTCCCCTTAAATACATTATTACCATACTTGGTAATGGTACCATACATTATTACCATACTAAAATAAATTATGAAAACCGAACTTAATAAACTTACTTTCATCAGAACAGATGAAATGAAACAGATGTCATATACCTACTAAAGAAAAAGACCAACTCCATTGAAGACTAAGCCAGGGATTGAAACCAGGTCTTCAGCACATGGCTAAAGCTCTGTTTCAGTTTATAATTTGTATATCATTCTACTTTAATAACAAATCTAATTAATTAATTTAGAAAAATATTTTTTTTTCCAAAAACATTGAAATGAATATGAAAGAGCTGGGTCTCTCTTCTCCCAGTATAGACATACATACTAGAAAGATTAACAAAAAAAAAAGCCTTTTATTTCTGGGCAAATCATAAAAAAATTTTAACTTCACTTTATATCTATATAGCTTAAATTTATCACACCAGAACCCTTTCGCAGGTATATGCTTTACTGGTTGTAAAGCATACACCCTCCTGAATTCATATACTATCACTAATTTCAGCTCATAGAGGACTACAACGAAAGAGTCTGCGATGCTCCACCCCGCCCAAATGCCTACATTCGCTTCATAGAGAAATCTGCCGAAGAACTAGACGGAGAAGTAGAGTATGATGTGGATGAGGAAGACACAGCCTGGCTTGAGATTATCAATAAGACTCGGGTTAAACAAGGGCTGCCGCTAGTGTCAGTTGATACGCTGGAACTGCTGATGGATAGGTTGGAGAAGGAATCCTACTTTCAGGTGAGGAATTGATTAGTTCTTTAAATTAAAACAACTTAAAATTGTTTCCACAAGCAGTTGTTTTTCCTAGTGTTTTGCCGGCTTATGCCACAGCTCATGTAGGGAGCGCTTTGGCTAATTCCGAAATTTGGCGTAGGCACTAGTTTTATAAAAGCGACTTCCATCTGACCTTCCAACACAGAGGGTAAACTGGGGCATGGAATTAATCCGGTTCCCTCACGATGTTTTCCTACACTGAAAAGAGTTTGGTAAATATCAAATGATATAAAGTACGTAAGTTAGGAAAAAGTCATTGGTACGAGCCGGCAGGATTTGAACCTGTAACCTTCGGATTGAAAGTCGCGCGTTACTATTTCTACAATCAGTTATCCACGTTTATCGTCACCAGCGGTGGAGTAGGCGCGTTCTAGAATGGAGACCCGCTAGGCTGAAGTGTAAGCACTGAGAAGTATACCATACTCCTTATGTTTTACATGTTTTGTTAATAGAAGACATGCATATTATATAAAAACTTATCATTTATTTTGTTATTCCTTAACTCAGGCATCCCAAACCGGCCAACAAACAGCTGCCCAGGTGGACGAAGATGCCGTATGCTGCATTTGCATGGATGGTGAATGCCAGAACACCAACGTCATCTTGTTCTGCGACATGTGTAACTTGGCTGTTCATCAGGATTGTTATGGGGTATGTGATAAACTAATGTAGACTAAATGCGTGTCCACATGACGCTTACAACAACGCGCATCATGTTAATTCGAACAACGAACGCGAACTTGCCTTGTTATGGGGACAATATCTCAACAAGGGTGTTAAGGGTACTCAATAATTAGCTTTTTTTTTAGGATTAGACAAAATAACGGTTGAATTTGTCTACATTTCTTCAATTATCTCAGCCATCGCTGGAAAATATTAAAATAATATTACGTACATATTTCCATTATTAATGATCCAAAGAAGAACATAAGACAAAGATGTGCTAGTTTTTAAATCACTCTCCTAAAAATCGCACGACGACAATCGTACGATTATTTTAATCTTTAAAAAACGACAGACCACCTCAACTACTAGACAGCATACAAGACAACTCGCGATTACCGCATATATGCAGACCCGTACTAATTTAGTATGGTAACGTTTACGATCTGTTCTCGTAAAAAAAAAATACACTTGTTAAGTATGTTTGGGTGAACCTGGAATGTTGTAGTATAAAATGGTCTAGGGTGATAGTCGGTTATGTTCATAGAATCGTAGAAATTTACAAATAAAACTGTACATATGCGTAGTGACCTCATTATCTTTGTAAACGCTTCGTAATGCGGTGTCTGTGTAGTCTGTGGTCCAAACCCTCCAACTTAATATATATATTTAGAAAAACATTCAAACGATTGCATTGTCATTATCTAAATTGTAGGTACCTTACATACCAGAGGGCCAGTGGCTGTGCCGCCGATGCCTTCAGTCACCCTCTCGCCTCGTTAACTGCGTGCTCTGCCCAAACACAGGAGGTAAGCACAAGATTTTTAGTATTAGTTGAAAATAGTTATACCTGCAAGAATAACATGATTTCAACTTTAACCACTAGGCCACCTGGTCTCAACGAACGCTGACGATTTTCTCGAGTATATGCAATCTTTGTAACAGGCAAGACGCCTGTAGCCGTAATCTAAGGACTAGTTTAGCATCGGAGGCCTCGGCCTCGCCTCCGATGGTGTTGGTGTTTTTCTTTGGTATATATATGACCTCTATTTCAAGGGATCGTTATCATTTTCCATGTATTTTCTGGTCTTTGCCAATGTAGCCTCAAGGAATAACGTGGGAAAATTGGGATATAGTCTCTCAAACTAAATCGTGGAGTACTATCCACACTATGCGGACGAACTTGTGGGCAAATGTTAATACAAGGGGCTTCAAACCACGGCCCGTAGAGGCGTCATCTGCGATCCGCCAACAGCTGCTTCAGTTTTCTTTTCGTCAATGAATTACAGTAAAATTGTCTGTTTCAAGCATGATGCGGTCCGCTATGTAAAAATAAACCAAGATTACCAATTCGCGGCCCATTATTTTTAAGCTTGAAGATCCCTGGGTAAGCCTTTAAACCATCTACGTAAAAACATGTTTCCATTTTTGCACATTCTTTTGTAATAAACTGAAAAAGTATACTTATCTCTGTCATCGACTTTACAATGTAATTGTTTGTTTTACTTATTGAATGTTGTTTTTACGTCGCAGGTGCCTTCAAGCAGACGGATCAAGGCACTTGGGCGCACGTCGTCTGTGCCCTATGGATACCTGAAGTTCGTTTTGCGAACACTGTGTTTCTTGAGCCTATAGGTAAGTTGCTAGTTACCTCTGCCTATTAAGTGGATTTATATTCAGTTACGATATTTTCATATAAGTTATCCCTTTCCTTTCTGCTTAGGTACTTTAAGCGTGTTTAAGCGTTACCTCAAGATCTGTGAGAAATCTCAACATTTAGTCTACATCGCAAACGATCTAGAATACAAAATGGCCACTTTTTATAATTATCATCTTTAGTATCTTTACATCACTAAGTTATGTTCGTTAGTTATCTTCAAATGGCTCAAGGCAAAATAACACAGAATAGGAGCCGTTGACATCACTTTTTAGTCATTGCGAGACTAACCCAATTATGTTTGTGGCAGATTCGATCGAGATGATCCCCGCGGCCCGCTGGAAGCTGCAGTGCATGGTGTGCAAGCAAAAAGCGTCTGGCGCGTGCATCCAGTGCCACAAGAGCAACTGCTACTCCGCCTTCCACGTCACCTGCGCTCAACAAGCTGGGTAAGATAAGGCTGTAACCAATAGTTACCTAATTCTAAAACAAAACACTCGCCTGCGACGGTAACACATGCTTATTACTAGTTGCTGCCAACAGACATCTGTCAAATGAGAATAAAAGCTCATAGCACATCGCCCGGTTAGAAAAAAATCTTAGGTTTTGAGAGCAATGGGAGCTACCGTATTGTCGCTCACCAGGCAGCGCCACTCATGCGTGGGTACCTGTTTCAGTATGAGAGAAATGTCAAAGTAACGTTTGAAATGTTCCCTACCTACGTTCCACTAGCGCCCCTAGCGGAAAATCGACTCGCGGTAATCCTCATTGAGCTTATGAATTGAAAGCAATTAAGCGGTGCTCAAGATGTACCGTCAGCTGCAGAGTTAAGTGACCCCCCTGTATAGAAATTTTTTTATGTTTGGGTACCAAAATAGCGGCGATAGAAATATGTTATCTTTGACAATTTCAACTGTCTAACTATCACGATTCATGAGATACAGCATACAGCGCAGTTGCAGACGGACAAACAGATAGAAAGACAGACGGGGAGTCTTAAGGGTCCCGTTTTACCCTTTGGGTACAGAACTTGTATAATTATGAGATTTTTTCTTGCAGCATAAAGGGTTAGTGTTGTTCAGTAAAGTGCAAAAATATGGTTCGACATCATCGACTCATAAATATGGTACTACGCTCTTATTACACCGACATAAGGTGCTATGGGACATATTTTTGAGTAAGATGTGCACCACCATATTTTTACACTTGACTGTTCGATGTATTAAAATTAAATTTCGTTTAGACTCTACATGAAAATGGAGGCGGCAGGCGCCGGGCGGGACCCTAGCCAGCCGGTGCAGGTTGCCAAGATGGCGTACTGCGACGCGCACACGCCCGCGCATGTGCTGCAGGAGCGCCGCGCCGCCGACGGCGACGCCAAGCCCTCAGACTTGTCTGCCATCCGGCAGAAGGGCCGGGAGAAGATCAAACAGGTTTTTGTACACGTACAAGAGTAGCTACGGTTACAGGGGGGGGAGCACAGTCAACAACGCGACTAGCAGCAGACCTTATGACTTCGTTCTCATGTAAACGATTGTAGGTGTCACCAATAAGACCAGCAGCCTGTCTCACCACGCTGACATTGCGACAATTGTCACAGCGTTTCTATGCTTTTTTCCACTCCAGCACTTCTATCTGTCAATTAAATGACAGACAGCGATATTTAAAAAGTATACATTATAACGTTGATGGTATTCCATAAGAACACTGCTCCTATGAATTTTCATACAATATGAGCACTGTTGTTGTTTTTTTTTTAAATTTCTATAGTGAGCACAACATCTTCCCTATTCTGCCACGTTTCTTGATTTTGCTTTCTACGCTATTTTAGCTGTCGTAGAAAAACTAGGGTATGCAACAGCTCATCATTATTATATCACTGTTGCATAAATTACTATAGTATGCAGCTGACATGTAGGTCTTAGCGTGGTGAAACAGCACAGGTCACACTTGCTTATTGGAGTGATGAAGAGGTTTTTCCGTCAATGCTAATAGTGTGGTAGGCCTGCAGACTGACGGAGACAAAGATACAGAAGGCGGTAATTCTCGGCTGCATTGTCAGGTTACTTCTTGGCAACCCTAATCACAAGCAGCTGCTGCACTCTTTAAAATGTTATATTATATTTTTCATCACACTTGCTCGTAAATGGTGATAATGGTGATATTATATGCAAACTAATATAATAGCTTAGACTTAATGAACTATAGTTTAGTTTAGTTTATTTATTTATCTCACAATATACAAAGTCACTTAAAAACTACACATGGTACATTCTCAGGATTTTATATTGTGATTGTCAGTTACTTTAATTAAGATTGCAATACATTCAAAATGTCAAATTCATTAAACTTGTATTAAAATAATAAGTTATATAATCAAATGAAACAAGAAAATAAAAATATTATCAAAAAATAGAATACTTATATCACCATAAAAGGTTCGTCACGAACAATACTTAATAATTAATCAAAATATAACTAATAATTCCAAAATGTCAACAAAATTACAATTTAAATAAAGTCAATTAGTTATGTCATAAAACTCATCTGTGGAATACAATGGATTATCCAATAAAAAGTTTCTCAGTCGACTCTTAAATTTACTGTCACAAGAATCGTCTTTCATGTCTGGGGATAGTCGCTCATATAAAGCTCATATATTATGCCCATGGGCGTAATGGATTTTTATAGTCCTTTTCGGCGCTCTGGTAAATTTATTTATTTCCTCGCAAACGTATTGAAAAATATTGTATGTATCGGGTCGTACAAAAATTACGAACTCGTGTTACAATGAAATTCACACTCTTTCGCAATTCTTCTTTTACCGCCAATATTACCAAAAATATTACCAATATTACCGCAACGGCCTCCTAGCCTAGTCGGTAGTGACCCTGCCTACGAAGCAGGAGGTCCCGGGTTCGAATCCTGGTCAGGGCAATTATTTGTGTGTTTATCATGAATATTTGTTCCTGAGTTATGGATGTTTTCTATGTATTTAAGTATTTATATGTATCTGTCTATTATATATATCGTCGCCTAGTACCCACAACACAAGCCTTATTGAGCTTACCGTGAGACTAGGTCGATTTGTGTAAGATTGTCCCATAATATTTATTTAAATATGTAGATATAGGTAAAAAACTTAAGTAAGTCACTTGTTGTATGTAGTAGTGAGCTATTCGAATAGGCATTTGTTTTATTTGTGTTCAAATTTTAAACATGTATTGTCTATTCGAATAGTTCACTACTACATACGTACAACAGGTGACTTAAGGGCAAATTACACTTGACTGAATTTAGGATCCTAAGTGATTTAGAATCCTAATTTAGGAAAGTATAATCGCGTTTAGCCAGTAAGGACCCTAAAAACTATCCTAATTAGAAAAAAGAATGGTTTCTGACAAGCTAAATGACTTAGCGTCCTAGTTAGGATAGGTGTAATAATATTTAGTGCAGTCAGTCGGCACGCACACCTGACAGCGGGCGGACGTGTTTCGATAATAATGGCGCACGAAAAAGAAGTTATGTGTAGCATTTTGGATTTGTACAAAGAAATGACCTATCTCTGGGATAAAAACTACATGAATAAAGTAGTATTTGTTTCGAAGCAATAAATATTCTTTGACCCAAGTCCTTCTTTTTTTTTCATGGATGCTGCGGCCAGGGCTACTCCAAGGCCAATCTTTAGATTTTTAGATAGTACTGTCGGCATTGCATCCGAGACGTTCGTCACTGATACGAGTGAAATGCTGACTGATTCAGTCACATCATTTAGAATAGTGTAATTAGGAGCGTCCTTACTGCCTACTCTCCTGCATTCTAATTAGGATGACTAAATTCAGTCAAGTGTAATCTGCCCTTAAGTTAAGTTTTTCACGTATACTATTGAACTTACAGGCGCGTCGCGTCCTAGCAATGAAGCGCACATGGGCGCCCGTGGTGCTAGTTCCAACGTTGCCCGCGGAGCGCGTGGCCGAGGTGGCGGCGCTGGCGCGCGGGCCGCCCGCGTCGCGCGCGCAGCTCATGAAGCGGCTGCTGGCCTACTGGACGCTCAAGCGCCGCAGCCGGAACGGCGTGCCGCTGCTACGGAGGCTGCAGAGCTTGACCAACCATCATGGTCAGTCTTTGAGTTGGTTAACGTGTTTCAACCTCTTGTGCGTATCCTCTCCTAATCAGGGACCGGAAAACCCCTCTTTAGGCTTAAGCCTATCGAGTTGGTTACCTAATCATATCTGTTACCCAATGATACTGTAACAGCAACATTCAGTAACCGAATACAAACGGTAAGCGAAATGTTGCTGTAACAGTAACCATAACCCGGTT
Source organism: Lathronympha strigana (assembly GCA_949128165.1). Classification (NCBI taxonomy): domain Eukaryota; kingdom Metazoa; phylum Arthropoda; class Insecta; order Lepidoptera; family Tortricidae; genus Lathronympha; species Lathronympha strigana. The sequence continues at coordinate 11,454,121 of OX421920.1, forward strand.
AACTGCAAAACCCAATCCCGATAGGGTTTTTGTTTGGGGTTTTCTTTAGGTTACTGTTAACCTTATTATAACAAACGATTATACTCTTTACGTGTAAGTAAATTAGATTCAATATCTAATAACAGTAGAGGCTGGCATCGGCAAAGACAATTCCGTGTCAACAGTGAACGATAGAAATGTCGTAAAGGACATATAAAAACCTCGTACTTAGGACATTTGTATCTTGCACTGTTTTTTGGGTCCAACAGGTAGAATAACCCAGGTTTGTTTCATAGTTGTCACTTCAATCAATTTTGAACTATAAGCCGTTACACTAGAGTTGTATTAATAATAACAAGCGGTTTCTACGTCTTACACTTTCAAATTAAAGCGAAGACGGCAACGCGACGGCACGTGTTAATAATTTCTTATTTTTCTTCAAATACACAACAACCCGTTAGATTGAACTAGCTTATTTCATCAAATAAAATGTCATACCTTACAACTTCAATTCACGTTATAATAAATAAATATACTTCTATTAATTACGTGAATTTCTTAAGCTTTCGAAAATTAAAAGTGTAGTAGTAAACAAAATTGCAATTAATGAAACTGCAACATCATTACGTTTGCTTGCATGTTGTGATTTAAAGTTATTCGTAGTGTTTATTTTGACGGATTTAACTTGTTCAACGAATTTAGTGAATATCTCTTACGAGTCTTACGACTAACGTCGGTTATTTTTTGTTAAGTTATTTAATCAAAACATTCAAAACCATTGTAGTAGGAACGAATAGGTCTAATACTGCACGTGCAATGATAATTAAACAACTTAGGTAGCCAAGTTTACAAGTCGGGCTCGCGTGTAATTTAGATCCGAGTATCCGTGGTACTCGTAGAAACAGATCTTAAATACACGCGGACCTAACCTATCCTTATCCGTTACCATAACGTTTTAGGGCATTTTCAAAAATAGGGTACCATTTTCATTTCTTTTTGAATATAGGAAGTTTTGGGTTTTTTGTAACCAGAATCACGATTACTATTGGAAACAAGAAAAATAGTGTCCCGTTTTTTTTGTCAGCTTTGTAACGCATTTTTTTCATACATTTCGTATGGGCCGTTACAAACCTGACAAAAATTTTTTTTAATGGAAAATTGAGGACCCATTTTCATTAAAAGGGTGCACTTTTTTCTGAAAATGCCCTTTAACGCATTTCAGTTAAGGTTCAGGTTCAGGTAAGGAACCTGTGTTGAGTTGTATGGCAGCGACTCAGTTTAGGCCCTAAACTGAATCACGTTAAGACGTCATCATGGTAAGGCCCCTTGGCGTGTAAAGTAACAGTGCATGATAATTAAAATAAAAAGTAGGGATACAAACAAAAAATTAGACATACTCGTAGTACATATTATGATCAATGTGAACAACAATCAAAATACAAAATATTCAGCAAAAACAATTCTACAACGATAGTAAAAAATAATATCGCACTTTTGTCTTAAATCTTCATAATAGGTAGGTCTTCCCATCACGGAACAATTGTGTTCCGGATCTTTGGGAGGCGTACGCGGAGCCGAAGCCAACACGCTGAGACCCTTTCGACAATTTAATGAAATGTAAGGGGTACACCGAGCGAATGATGCACCTGCCCGAGTTATGGGATGCAGAGGCAGCACCGCCAGGGTGTATAGACTATTGAGATTTAATGGAAACTAAAATATACTGGTCTATTAGGTGAAGGTGGTTGACTAAATACTGTATTATAGAGAATAAAATCAGACGTCTGCCTAACAAAATGGTAATAAATTTAATTTACGGCAAACGGTGACTCGCCCACATAAGATGGGCCCCCACAAAAAGCGACATCTAAGAGAGCTCGAGAGCAACACCAGTATGAGGGCTGGGGGTAGAGAGGTGTCACTAAACTTTGAACATATAGCCAACTCGCCACTTAAGTTTCCACATCTAGTAGTTAGGTAATTATTAGGATTAGCTTTTGGAGCCGACGTGCTCATATTAACAAAGGCTCGTTTATAAAACAAAAAAATGGCCTTGCACGTGCAGACTACGGACGGTATCGTTATAAAAATTATGGCAATTTAAAATGATAATATTGAAAGCAGCTCTAGAAATTCCTGCTTCAAAAACTTTACTTGCATTGTTTTTACTAATTACTCTCATGAGACAATGACATTTAAGTGCACAAAGATGAATACCGACCGAGTGCAGGCTTATTGTTATTGCCCTTATCGGTTCCACATAAACAATGAATCTCGGCAATGTCTAAGCCGCGATGCGTTATATTATCTTGGTCTGGTATTTTACATTAATATTCTTACAATTTACGTAATCCAGTCAAATTATTATTACACATATTTTGAGTTGATACTTTGTATCCCGATACCTATACCTACTAATTGGTGTCACGGTAAACACTTCCGCTTTTCTATGTTTTCTGTGTGTATGTACACGAATGCATAGAATGAGCAGAAATCTAGATCCTGGATGGCTTTATGGATCTAGGGTGCCATGAAACATTGCTATTAAAGTAATATAAATAGTTAAATACGGTATAAGAGGGCAAGCGTACTGTTGGCTAAAAAGCTATCTCAATGGACAGCGACAATGTGTAGAAGTTACAAAAATAGTTAAAAACCTTAACAAAACGTATAATTCGCCGTTCATCATTAACACATGCGGCGTGCCATCGGGTAGTATACTAGGGCCGTATTTGTTTTTACTTTACATCACCGATTTACCTGGCGCCACACAAAATGACACTATACTATTTGCAGATGACACAACCATAGTAATTAAAGAAAATACAGATGGTTCTCTATGAAATATTATTACATGTACCTACATTAACAAATGTAACAAATTGGTTAGAAAATAATAATCTCAAAGTTAACTTAACCAAAACACAACTGGTTTAATTTCAAACTTATAATAGCAAATCAATTAGATTATCTGCCGATTTTAATGGTGTAAGTACAACTTAATGAAACGGAAAGTGCAGTTTTTCTAGGAATTAAGAATGATAAGTTTTGTAATTGGAAAGCCCATATTAATACCCTTTGTACCCAGTAGATTATATTTTGTATCGTCTGCGAGCAACCGTCTCTGAGGCGGCAGCAACGGCAGCCTATAACGGTTATGTATCGTCGCAAATCTGTTACGGAATAATAATATGGGGCAACTCATCAGATGCTGATAAGGTTTTCTTAGCCCAAAGAAAGTGTTTACGAGTAAGATCTTTGTGTGGAGCATATTACCTAGATAGTTGCAAGCCATTATTTAAAAAAGTATACTACCCTTGCCATCCTTATATGTATTTGTTATGTGTATATTCGTAAAACATAATATAGAATTGTTTAAAATGAAAGGAAGGGAAAAACGATATAAACACGATCTAAATACCGACACATCAGACATTAAAACTATTTCAAAAAATACGTGTGGCACTCGGGGACTGCCGCGGTAAAGCTATTGCATATCATTTTGTATCAACTTATGCAATTATAATTATTTATTTATTTTATTCATGCAGTATTTCTTTTTCTTTGATATTAATTCAAGTTACACTTTTTGAGCGTGGTGACCGATAAGAAAACAAATTTTTCTCTTCTCTTCTTTGTCGTTTCGCTCTTGACAGAGCGGTCGTGGTCACGTTGAGGCATCAATGTCGGATGCGGATACAGCTCTCCGCACGATCTCCCGCCATTTCTCCCTATTGGCAGACTGTCTGGCGCAGTCAGTTACGCAGTTGCCTATCGTTGATTTTATTTGGTCGGTCCAACGCATGGGTGACCTGCCGCGCGGTCTTGTTCCCTCCACTTTTCCTTGAACCACCAACCGCTCAATGGAGTTGTTGTCTCGCCTACAGACATGACCAAAGTACTGCAGTATGCGCGACTGTACTACGGCCGATAGACGCTGCGTGTTGCCGAGTTCTTGGAGGATGGACACGTTGGTGCGAAATTCCGTCCACGATATTCTTAGCATCTTTCTCCAGCACCACATTTCCAGAGCATCTATCTTCCCCTTTTCCAACTCGCGCACGGTCCACGTCTCTGCCGCGTAAAGAAAGATAGGGAATACTAGTGTTCGCACCAGTCTGACTTTGGTGGTTTTTGTAATGTTACCATTTCTCCAAACTTTCTCTAACTTGTCCATCGCAGTTCTTGTCAGTGCCATACGACGTTTTACTTCGTCTACGCAGCTACCGTTGTTTGAGATTAAAGCTCCAAGGTATACGTAGCTCTTAACTACGTCGCAGTTCGCAATCTTAGTCACTTCCGGCGAGTTGTCATTGGCGCGGTCCACGATCATAATCTTGGTCTTTGATCTGTTAATGCTCAATCCAAACTTAAGGCTTACGCGCTCCATTTTGAGAAGTAAATCCTCCATAGAGTTAACATTACTCGCAAATAAGGTAGTGTCATCTGCATACCGCAAGTTCGCAATTTTGTATCCCCCGATGGTGACACCATCTGTCCAGTCTTCGAGAGTAATTCGCATTATAAGCTCCGTGTAGATATTAAAAAGCAAAGGTGATACTATGCATCCTTGTCGCACCCCCGCACTTGGGTGGAAACTACCCGAGAGGAGGTCATCCGTCCGCACTGAAGCTGTTCCACCCTCGTAGAGTTTTTTTCTATTATTTAACAAATAAAAAGTTAATATTGTTTAAAATGTTTTTATTATTTTACAATACATGTGGGTTTTATTATCTTACAGTAGCTGTTGGTTATTCAGGAATATTTATCATTGAAACTTATGATAACTGAAATAAGAAACATAAGTTTGCGACTTAATATCCTCTAAATACCTAGAAAATACCGCGTCAATGGTGGTCCCATATTTTGTTGTAGACTCTTGTGGATCATTATTCATTTTCAAATTCAATGTTTTTGATAGAAAAGTTGTCAACATTATTTTACAATATATGTGGGTTTTATTATCTTACAGTAGCTGTTGGTTATTCAGGAATATTTATCATTGAAACTATAGGTTTATGATAACTGAAATAAGAAACATAAGTTTGCGACTAACATATTTGATTTTGGCGGGACTATAATAATAGTGTTTATTTTGACGTTTGACATCGCCGTATCTCTGGTAATAAGAGCTACTGTCCTCAATATTTTGTATAGAATATGACACTTAGCGACATTCGTTTGGAGATATATCCTTTCCTCGATAAAGAACTTTGTAACAAAGTGAATAAAGTCGGTTTCGGTCCGTCGGAGTGGGGAGCGTCAAGTTTTTTTTCGTTACGGAATTTCTGGATTCGGTCCCCGCGCTCAAGGCCCGCGATAGAAGCTATGCAATAGCTTAAAAAAAATTGTAACTCTATGGCCATCAAATTATATTATAATTATTCTTCCTGTACATATGAGAGTTCTTAAAGGAAATAAAATCAGTAGAAAACTCTTGTTCATTGTTAGATTTTGTATATAATTAGATATTGTTATTATAATTTTAGTATTATAAATTTACGAAAACGGGGCTTAATCGTGTATAAACTTTGAAAACAAACCTCCGACGTTTCAAGGGCGACATTGCCCCCGTGGTCCCGGAGAAAGACTGTAATTTTAGTAGTATTTCCGTGAATATACCTACTTAAAAAAGTTATACCCAGAGTATCTCGAGATGCGATATTGTAATGTAATAAAATAAATTATAGATGTTTAATTACTCATTTATTGTCGGTACATTTTCAAATTAATTTAAACACATTACAGAAGCGTCTTGTAAATGTCGTTGTCACACACGATACCGGTTTTCTGCCCTGTTTGGAACATGCCATTAGGCCACGTGTAATTAAGACACGACTCGTGTACACGGAGCCACGTGTCAGCGTGTACTCTTGTAATCGGGAGCCCTAATCTCAAAGTCGTACGATTATACAAATTTTGCTCATTACTACGATAATACGAGATACGAAAAAATAATATAATAATAAGTATCCAATATCAAAGTATGTCATAATCATTTGGAGCACCGCTTGCTGCACTTGCTTACAATTAACTCAAATACATACTTTTGTTTTGCCAATGGTAGCAAATAGCGGTCTCAAGTGAAAACACGTCAGACGTCAGCGTGCGTAGCCAAGATGCCAATCGCTCACGCTTAATAATGTATCGTAGCTACCTCTCTCTATCTCTCTTTCTTATTAGCGTGACAATGACAGTTGCATTTCATTAGCGAGTGAGCGTGAGCGGTTGGCATCTTGGCTACGCACCCAGGTAAGAAAAGAAAGTAATTGCCGGCAAAATCGTATTAAGATTGGTAATAAACAAGACTTTTATTGTCGCATTATCACTCTTGGCGCATATGTGAGAAATTAAGGAAAGATAAAAACTATTCACCGTTTTATAATGTAAACATTTTAAAATCACGATTTCCACTTGAAACTTATCTGCTATGAATAGTATTGTAGTGTCTTTTGTTAAACCCAATCGCTAATTACCTGCAGAAAATGAAATGCAGTAATACAAAAACCTGAAATATAAATTACAAATTTACTGTCTTAAGAATAAGGGTCAAATTGGAATAGGACGCATTTCACATAAAACCTTTTAGAAATGAAATATGATCTGACCACCTGGATACAATTGTATAATTTATTTTGTAACTTAAAATATTAGCGGAACTCTCTTTCTAATAAAAGGGATTGAAAAGAGACTTCCGCTAATATTACAAGCTACAACTGATTATGCAATAGGCCTCCGGTAGCGTGTTTTGCAAGTCTTAGTTAGAGGGTGGTATTTATTATATTATTTTTGCTGTAGTTGAGTAGTGTATGAACTAAGCATGGATTAAAAATTCAAGAATCCAAATGCATTAAAAATCCAAAAAGTAGGCCAGTTGTCGATTGTAAGAAATATCGGGAATAGAATACAGTGTAGCTAACGTTGCCGGTACTTGGTAGCATAGCGACTGAAGCTTGCACAATATCCTCAAATCGATAAGAAATCTGTTCCCACTTTTTTTAATATCTACCTACGTAAGTTGCAAAATTTAACACAAGCTACAATAATCAAATCAACTTTTAATTATGAAAAATAAACAGACACCTGGTTGACCACGCCTCGGTTCTTAATTTCAAAAGGTTATACGTTGAGTGCATGCTATAACAATTTGAACTTTATTGCCAAAGGAATACTGTTGTTATTAATAAAATATCTCTTGTTCTTTATGGTACTATTTCGTGCAGGTAATTAGCTGTTGGTTTTACAAAGGATAACAATGTCGAGATTTTAAAAAGTTTTAACTTTACCGACAGCCGTCACAAGATGTACTCACAAAATAGCACTATTTGCTGAATTTTATCGCTTCGTAATCTGAGACTAATAGTTATGTTTTGTTTTTAAATAATATCAGAATAATTGCGCTAAGTTACCCATGTATGATGATTATTTACGACTACCTATATTTGACTGATTAACTACAAGAAAAATAAATAAACTTGAGCGTAGTAGAAACAAACGCTCACGCCGCTTTCATTTCTATGTATGATAATAAAAATGTTAGGCTAGCCTAAATATAGTAAGGAAATAAAGAAACGATGCCACACTAAGAGCAAAACAAACCTGGTTCCACAGCGAGCGACAACGTCCTAACTCCTAGCCATGGTCATTCAATATTAAGTCTAATTCCTGGGCGTATAAAGATTACTTTCGTTTGAACTGTTCAAAACAGATTAAAACACTAACAGAATTCATTGCGGTTAGTTACTGGTTAGAGGTTAATTGGGGTTAACTGGACCGATAAGGTTTCCGAATGATTAAGGTTTCCGTATCATGAGTTAACCATATTGGAGGTGTTTTGAAAACAACCTTTAAAATAACCTTATGAAAAACCCGGGTTATGGTAACCGGTTCCGGTCCCTGCTCCTAATATTGTCTTCTGTTACCGCGATTGTTATTCATTGAAATTAAACACTTTAGAACGGATTAATCGCGTTTATTAACACCATGATCCTACGTTTCGAGCCCTTTACAACACTAGTTTTCACAGGGTTAAGATGATGACTGAGAGAATGCGAATTCTCCCCGTCAATCAAAAAAAAAGTTACTTGTGCAAACTACCTACATACAAAATATAAATAATTTAAAAAATAAAAACAAAGGTTGGTCTACAATGCCCAGAGGGGCTTATAAAGCTAGTAATACATAGCCTGAAGGGCATTCTATAATTAAAATAAAAAATAAAAAATGTTTAAACCCTGTGAGGATTAACATACATACAACTTACGAACGCTTCCCTAACTGGCTTATGGAATAGAAAGAAGCGACAAGAAAACTACCCCATTTTGCCTCTTTTATCCGTTTTCAATCTTTTCAAACAAAGTCCACACTAAGGTCTTCCAGTTCTGTGTCGTGTCGATCCTTGATGAGATGTAAAACAGGATCCCAAGCTGGTGGTACCGAAAAGCCATCCTCTCTATTGAAACGAGTGCTGTAAAGGGCTCGAAACGTAGGATCATGGTGTTAATAAACGCGATTAATCCGTTCTAAAGTGTTTAATTCCTCTCCTATAGTTGGGACCTTTAGTGTCGTACTTGAATAAAATCCATCCTAAATCCATGTCCTTCCATAATTTCTGTCTATAACCTTAGTTTCCTATGACTTAAACTTGTGTAGCTACAGGTAGATTTCGCCGAATTTCGTTTCGCATAATTTAATTTCCCATAAAACGTATCGCATAAAATTTAAGTGTCATATCCAACCTTTATCAAATTAATATTCCGCATAGTTTCATTCAGCAAAATTATCCTTTGGCATAGGTTAGGTTAGGTAAGCGAAAATTTTTGAACACACTTTTTTGAAAATTATTGAACTTTGACTATAGGTTTTCCTATTTTTTCAAATAGGTAAAAAAGTGATTCATTGGGTCAGTGTCTTCCACTGGGGCATTTACCTTAGTGCTATTCATTTTCTTACAATTCCTTTCTTTACAGGTACCAGAGGCATTCAGGATGGTACGGTCAACGTGCGGGAGCTCTGCAATCAGCTAAAGTATTGGCAAAGGATACGCCAAGATTTGGAGAGAGCAAGGTATGTAGATGTTTTGGACAAACCAAAATTGTAATGTATATAGCACTTATGTAATCTTAATCTTAAAATAATATCCGACAGACTTTTATGCGAACTCGTCCGCAAACGTGAACGCCTGAAGGCCGAATACACGCGCTCGTGGGAGCGAGTCGTCCTACACTCCCTACGGCCCGAGCGAGCCGTCCTACACAAGCTGCTGCGGCTGCTGCGGCAGCGGGACCACAGCGACGTGTTCACCGAGCCCGTCGACCTGCTGGAGGTGACCAGTACACTAACATGAGTACTTTAAAACATCACGAACAATTAGAACAATTAGGCCAAAAAAGTACCAAAAAAGATCACCCATAGTCCTCAAAGTAGCCGAAAAAACCTCACGTGATTAGTGCATGAGCCACATTTGACTAACCCAACAATTCTTAGATACACTGTTTATCAACGTTCTACGAATTACACATGTCTGCTCTAACACGCCTATCTCGTGTAACTCACGAGAGAGGCGTGGCAGTGGTTGACAAAATTGCGAGCTAGCGGCGCATTCGCCAGATTTGGATAATCTAATAACAAAGCACAGACATCGAAACAAGCATAAAGCATATTCATCAAAAATTTTATAATATTGGGGCTTTAATAAACAACTGGCAGGGTCGCCATAAAATTATGGGGGCCACAGGGTGTAATTGAAACAGCATGCCAGCTCTCATGATTCCACCTGTAAATCGCTCATGTCCTACTGCATTTTATCTTGTATGACATAGTTATGTCTAAATCTGATTGTTTTTAGTAAAAAAGTACCCCATTGTGCCCATAAGGCGCTACTACTATTAAGGTTTGTTTAAAAAAGAACAAGCGACAATTTTCAGTAAAAAAACACATTTAAGCTTAGTAAAACTGTTTGGTTACAGCCTAGGTCAGTACCTATCGTTATTGATAATAGAAATTGTTATTATGCAGGTTCCCGACTACAGTACGGTAGTTACACATCCGATGGACCTCAGCACGATGGGCAAGAAGCTCGATCGCGGCGCGTACAAAACCATAGACGACGTCGAGGCGGATTTCACGCTCATGATCGACAACTGCCTCGCTTACAACAACAAGGATACAGTTTTTTATAAGTAAGTGATCTTTGAACAAGAGTACCACATAGTAATCGTGAACCTTAGGAGTCTACCAAGATTTAGCGCAACAATAGACGAAACGAAATGTTATACAAGTTGTAACAAAAATTCTGGCATAAAATAGTAGTAGTCGAGAAAAAAAAATAGAATTTTTTCCAATTTTTATTATGAATGAAATGATTTTTCAGGGCCGCCATAAAAATGCGGTTACAATGTCTCACGATCTTCCGCCAAGCGCGGCGGGACGTTCGTGCCGCCGGCATGCCGCAGCTCGCCGGCGTGGGCGACGCCGACTCCAGCCCCGAGCGAGAGGAACCGCGCGACAGGGACCGCGCTAGGTCGACCCGCAGGAGTGTGAGCAGGAGGCGCAGTCGGAGCAGGGCGAGTAGCAGCGACAGCGTGAATACTGCCGGTGGGTGAGCGAGAGGAACCGCGCGACAGGGACCGCGCTAGGTCGACCCGCAGGAGTGTGAGCAGGAGGCGCAGTCGGAGCAGGGCGAGTAGCAGCGACAGCGTGAATACTGCCGGTGAGTGAGCGAGAGGAACCGCGCGACAGGGACCGCGCTAGGTCGACTCGCAGGAGTGTGAGCAGGAGGTGCAGTCGGAGCAGGGCGAGTAGCAGCGACAGCGTGAATACTGCCGGTGAGTGAGCGAGAGGAACCGCGCGACAGGGACCGCGCTAGGTCGACTCGCAGGAGTGTGAGCAGGAGGCGCAGTCGGAGCAGGGCGAGTAGCAGCGACAGCGTGAATACTGCCGGTGAGTGAGCGAGAGGAACCGCGCGACAGGGACCGCGCTAGGTCGACCCGCAGGAGTGTGAGCAGGAGGCGCAGTCGGAGCAGGGCGAGTAGCAGCGACAGCGTGAATACTGCCGGTGAGTGAGCGAGAGGAACCGCGCGACAGGGACCGCGCTAGGTCGACTCGCAGGAGTGTGAGCAGGAGGCGCAGTCGGAGCAGGGCGAGTAGCAGCGACAGCGTGAATACTGCCGGTGAGTGAGCGAGAGGAACCGCGCGACAGGGACCGCGCTAGGTCGACTCGCAGGAGTGTGAGCAGGAGGCGCAGTCGGAGCAGGGCGAGTAGCAGCGACAGCGTGAATACTGCCGGTGAGTGAGCGAGAGGAACCGCGCGACAGGGACCGCGCTAGGTCGACTCGCAGGAGTGTGAGCAGGAGGCGCAGTCGGAGCAGGGCGAGTAGCAGCGACAGCGTGAATACTGCCGGTGAGTGAGCGAGAGGAACCGCGCGACAGGGACCGCGCTAGGTCGACTCGCAGGAGTGTGAGCAGGAGGCGCAGTCGGAGCAGGGCGAGTAGCAGCGACAGCGTGAATACTGCCGGTGAGTGAGCGAGAGGAACCGCGCGACAGGGACCGCGCTAGGTCGACCCGCAGGAGTGTGAGCAGGAGGCGCAGTCGGAGCAGGGCGAGTAGCAGCGACAGCGTGAATACTGCCGGTGAGTGAGCGAGAGGAACCGCGCGACAGGGACCGCGCTAGGTCGACTCGCAGGAGTGTGAGCAGGAGGCGCAGTCGGAGCAGGGCGAGTAGCAGCGACAGCGTGAATACTGCCGGTGAGTGAGCGAGAGGAACCGCGCGACAGGGACCGCGCTAGGTCGACTCGCAGGAGTGTGAGCAGGAGGCGCAGTCGGAGCAGGGCGAGTAGCAGCGACAGCGTGAATACTGCCGGTGAGTGAGCGAGAGGAACCGCGCGACAGGGACCGCGCTAGGTCGACCCGCAGGAGTGTGAGCAGGAGGCGCAGTCGGAGCAGGGCGAGTAGCAGCGACAGCGTGAATACTGCCGGTGGGTGAGCGAGAGGAACCGCGCGACAGGGACCGCGCTAGGTCGACCCGCAGGAGTGTGAGCAGGAGGCGCAGTCGGAGCAGGGCGAGTAGCAGCGACAGCGTGAATACTGCCGGTGAGTGAGCGAGAGGAACCGCGCGACAGGGACCGCGCTAGGTCGACCCGCAGGAGTGTGAGCAGGAGGCGCAGTCGGAGCAGGGCGAGTAGCAGCGACAGCGTGAATACTGCCGGTGGGTGAGCGAGAGGAACCGCGCGACAGGGACCGCGCTAGGTCGACCCGCAGGAGTGTGAGCAGGAGGCGCAGTCGGAGCAGGGCGAGTAGCAGCGACAGCGTGAATACTGCCGGTGAGTGAGCGAGAGGAACCGCGCGACAGGGACCGAGCTTTTTTTTTTTGGCGCTAGTGGAACGTGGGTCCTGCGGGAACATTTCAAACGTCACTTTGACAATTCTCTCATACTGACACAGGACCCACGCATGAGTGGCGCCGCCTGGTGAGCGACACTACGGTAGCTCCCATTGTATTGATATTCTGAAATTTTACGTGAATTGTTTCAGACACAAGAAGTGAACGTGCGGTGTCGAGAGCGCGCAGCCGTGCTAGCAGGGCTTCGCCCCGTAGGAGCCCTAGGCGGGACTCGGACGACGAGAACAATACTGTAAGTGTACTTCGGCCTCGGGACTACCTAGTCGCCAAACATTAGGACCCAAGGACCATTAGATTATCTCGCTTCGGTTTAGACGACTTTATGTCGCAACATATTAGCGCTTTGATACTAACTTATAATGAGAGCGTAAACTATCACTTCAATAGCATCTACATTCTATTCTCTTATATTTGCACCAAAATTTCATTAATCCGTATTTGTTCTCTACAAAAAAGTATTTGGGCATTTTCAAAAAAGTGTACCATTTCCTTATTATTTTTATATAGGATTTTTTGGGTTTTTATAGCCAGAATCACAAGTACTATTCATTAAAAAGAAAAAGAGTTCCTTTTTTGGTCAGTTTTCGTAACGCATTTTTTCATACATTTTGTAAGGGCCCATTTTCTTAAAATGGTGCAATTTTTTCTGAAAATGCTCATTTGTGGATTCAGCGTGAGAGCTCACCGGTGGCGTCAAAGTCGAAGGTGAACGCCAACTGGTGGCGCGGCCGCGGGCGGGGCAGGGGGCGGGGCCGGCGCAGGGGGCGCGGCCGGGGGCGGAGCGTGACAAGGGGACGCACGTTGGACAGAGGTAAGCTATATTCTGACATCCCAAGCCTGACACTATTTTTATTTTTTCATTTATGTGCCTCCTTTTTTTGGGAGTGGTAAAAATAGAGAGGCATATTAATAAATAAAAAAACTGCTTCCAGACTTGGTTTGTCAAAACATATACTACTAGTCTATACCAAAACGCGTTCATCCAGAAATAGATTTTTTTTTCTAAGTCACATCATCATTAGCTAGTATTGAACTGCGACGAAACTTCTCAGTATTATCCTATTACCTACTTTGAGAATATATTAGTGCGTGATGCGTAGGGCGCTGCATTCGTTTAAAACATGCATCTCGTTGATAAATATAAAATACTGAACATGAAAAATATCATACCATAAATAACTACTCTATAGACTTTCAACCGATCCATTACAATTAAGAACCATATAAAATCTGTGGGTGTTTAACTCTCTTGCATTGTTATGTAGGTAACCCGGCGGTCACGGACACGCCGACGTCGGGCTCCGAGACTCCGGCGCCGCCCAAGGCCGTCGCGCGCACGCAGAAGCTCTCAACCCCCGAAAAATCGCCAGCCAAGTCGCCTGCCAAGTCGCCCGCCAAGTCGCCCGCCAAGTCGCCGGTCAAATCCCCGCTCAAGGCCGCCAGCTCAGGTCAGTACCAAGGATATACAACTAACGAGCACGCAGGTAACTGGAGACGGCGCCGACCAAGTATGTCAACCGCACGCAGAAGCTATCCACTCCGGAGAAGCCCCCCGTCAAGTCCCCTACCAAGCCGCCTGTTAAATCCCTGCTCAAGACCGCTAGCTCAGGTCAGTACCAAGTACCAAGGATATACCACTAACGACCATGGTAACCGGTGACTCGAGCTGTGAGACACCGGCGCCGACCAAGTTCATCGAACGCATGCATAAGGACTTCGGAGAAATCACCCGCCTGCCAAGTCGCCACAAGTAAATCGAACTTAAACCTTATGCAAAGAGAATAAGGCCAATTAAATTTGCGTCATCATCAAGCGTCCCTCTTATTTGAAGGTTATAAAATGAATTAAAATTAACAAATGGCATATTTTTGCGTAGGTTTGGGCCTCATTGGAGGTTTGAGGAAACCAACGCTGCTGTTGACTCCGACGACCGTCGCGCCACCCAAGAGTTTCGGATCTGATGGTAAACATTTTAAACGAGTATTATTATTACAAATCCAATACGAGTATCAAAAACGGATGGCTGAGGTTTGGTCAAATTTCACGCGCCATGTGTATTGATCAATTCCGATTATCATAATTGGCAGTTTTCACCTGCTACCAAGTTTATGATTTTAAGTGACCGTTTTTAGTATTTTGATATCGAGTCTAAAGAACAAACTAAGAATAGTTTGTTTCGTTTTCGCAGGTACAGTCGCCAACAGGGATTGTTGAACCACTTGCCATTTTTCGGTAATTTAGCCGTGTAATAAATTACCGATGTTATCAATAGATAACTCTTGATATTTACTATACGGACTTGCATTACACGGCAAAGTTATAAATATAGTTAAGTAGCTCAAATACCTGTTCGCGATTATGCATTTTTTATTTATTTATCCTGTTTTAGATCACCAACATCTTTCAGTTCAAACATTCGATATTCGAATCTACATTTATATGTGCAATGTAGATTTGAATTGCGAACAATATTTAAGAGACGACTGGATTTTCATCATGGCTGTTTATGGCCAACTCTGACATGTTACCACAACTTTTATTTTTGTTCTAAGTTGAACTACACGTAATATTTTTGACAGCAACCCTACCTACCTTATCAGCCAGCCTTGGCAGACCGCTGGAGCCGTCGCCTAAGAAGAAGGGCCGTGGGCGCCCAAGGAAGAGTGATAAGGACAAACAGGCTTCTTCGCCCGATTTATTTCGGTGAGTATAACTTTGTTCTCACACATATGTGACTAGGCGGGTCCGTCACAATCCACAGTATCCACACAAGGCGAGCCGCCTCGCGACGAAATTGCTCACGACCTGTGTAGACGTGTTTCGCCCGAGTGAAACCTATGCGCGGCCGTACCTATGTCTAACAAGGAAAGGTAGCCAACTGTCCCCGTCCGATTTGATTGATTTTTATATATGTTATAGAGTAGTCTAAAATAACAGACAAGTATTTTTTATAGCGGCTCAAACTCATCCTTTTGGGAGAAATTGTCCTTCAAAGTCCTGAAAAGTGACCAAACCCTCTAATTTCTTCAAAGATATTTTTTCAATCATATTGTTAATTAATTACCGATTTGTTATACGTTAGAGAACATGAAAAAATAATGGACACGTGTTCTGTTTTTTCACCTCCAACTTATATTTTATATCAAAAAAGACACGTCAAAGTTTCATACTAATGAGAAGTGGTTAGGAGTTTGATCATTTTAGGATATGGCTATACTATGAGGGTGGGGCTCCCTTACTAAAAAAGATGTGAGTGGAACGATGAAAATGTGTTATGCTAGACTACTCTGTCTGTTATTTTAGTCTACTCTATAACATATATAAAAATCAATCAAATTGGAGGGGGATAGTTGGGTACCTTGTACTTGTTGTTGTTGGGTACCGGGTTGTTGGGTAGTTGACCTTTACCTTGTAAGCAGACCCAGCTTATTTATAATTTTTATGTGTGAAAACCAAAAACATATCAATTAACAGATTAATTATGCATGCTCACACTGATTTCAGCACTGCATTTGTTAGACTTTTTTCTCTCACATTGTCGCCTTAATGAATGGCCCGATTTTAGTCTGTTTTCAAAAGAAGGTTCATAGATTTCAACTCGCTCTCGCTAGATGGCAGTTTAAATGTCTTCAGCAATTTTTAAGTTTTAATTTGGTGAACAGGACTGGTATTGGCGAGGGCAAGTCGTTGTCAACGCCGGTCCCGGCCTCGTTCCTGCAGTACCGCGGCACCACCGGCGAGGCTGGCTCGGACAGTGACCTCGCGCTCTCCAGGTAACATACTGAACCTGCAATTTACTGGCGTTTTTAGAAAATAGTGCACCCAGTCAACGTGAGTTGTTAATAAACTTTAATTGCTGTCAGTTTTGTGACGACATGTAAGCATTAAAAAAATATATACTTTATTTTGCAGTTACTTTCATACACTAATTGTGCACAAATTACAAGAGATCATGTTGGGGATAGAGACAACCAATAGGAACCCTAGGCCACTCTGGAACCATGTCAAAATGACAAGCAGGAAGAGATTTCTTACAATCTTATTTATAACGTCACTATGACATGGTGCTACAGTGGTTTAGGGTTCCAATTGGTTCACTGTACATACACGGAGATCATGTGAGCAGACCATTTTTCTACATTTAAGAAAACCGAGACAAAAGCTACAGCAGAATAAACAAGATTTAGTAATACAATACTATTTTTTTTAATCGATTGATATTATACACGTGAGGTCTCTAAAACCTCACCAAAGTAGGGGAGGAGTCAAAAGTGGCCAAATAAGCCTCGCGTGAATTGTACACAAGCCATTGGCATTGTGGTATCGATAGCAGGCGTTTCTTTTGAATAGCCGGTCGTATAAGTTCGTATATCGGGCAATCCGTCGGATCGGAATGGCGGGTATGTCCGCTGGACATCCGCCGGAATAATGTACAATACATTGACGACCAGTTGGCGTAGTTGGTAGTGACCCTGCCTGCTAAGCCGATAGTTCTGGGTTCGAATCCCGGTAAGGGCATTTATTTGTATGATGAACACAGATATTTGCTCCTGAGTCATGGATGTTTTCTATGTATTTATGTATTTGTATATTATATATATCGTTGTCTAAGTACCCGTAACACAAGCCTTCTTGAGCTTACTGCGGGACTTAGTCAATTTGAGTAAGAATGTCCTATAATATTTATTTATTGATTGTCAGATCCAGCGGATATGCGCGAACGTATATGGTCGGCTAATGTATAATTAATTACTCTCAGTTAGCAAAGTTAAGCAGCATAAAGTTAGTAAGTTAGCATTATGCTGAGATGGGTCCATTTCGTGATGCACACAACAATTCTGTTTTCCTGTTTTTGTTCTTTTATTATGTGTTGTGTGTGATCGTCACGAATAAATGATTCTTATTCTTATTCAAAGTAAAGTTAAGGTGGTGTGTGATTTGTACGTCACATGGTGTGATGTTTGACAGGTCGTCGTCCAACAGCTCCGTGTGGTCGTCTTGCTCGTCGTGCACGCACTACGCCTCCGACCACTCGCGCTCCGCCAGCTCCAGCGATGGGTGAGTGCTTTCTAAACTATAGTCTGACAAGCGAGCGAGCGCAGTAACAGTAGGACAAAATAACTATATCCATCCCTTTTTTCAGGGTGGTAATACTAGCGTAAGAAAAAGACAGTATGATGCTCTCTATCCTACTGTTACTGCGCTCGCTGGGTTGTCAGACTATATATACGCTTACATTATTATAAACGTGCAACGGGTCTGCGAATTTCGAATTTACCTTAATATACCGACACAGTTTCATATGTCAGGGTTAGTGATCGTTATTAACGTGCTGTTTTGGTGGCAAAGTATGGTGGACAAAAAAACAAATACACATATATATTTGTGTACAACAAACAAATATTATATACTTATCAGTCTCGCTCGCACGCTCGGCCGGCAACAAGTTTACTTAGTGCACTCGTGCATTAATTTATATTTAACGCGCAAACATGGCCGCAAAAACTAATATCGTGATTTTAGACGCAGTGAAAAGTGCAGTTAAACCACTTGAACTCAAAATTGACTCACTAGTAAGCAAAATAGGTGAACTATTTAGTGAAATAACGTACCTCAGGACCGTTATCGCAGGCAAGAACAATGCAAGCCAACAGAGCGGGATTCAAGATGGCGGCAATGACTCGGTGCAAACCAGCCGTTCAACTGAATCTTCTACTGCATTACCACCTCGCCCTACGGCCGAAAAGCCAAAACGTGCTGCAGCAGACCAGGCCAAAATTAAATTGGCAAACGCTGCTCCGAAACCTCAAAGTAAACGTATTTTAGTACCAAAAGTGACGACACCAGCGCAGCCTCTCATCAGTAACATCTCACAGTCAAAACCGTCAACACCGTGCACACCAGAGAACGTGAAAGTTACTCTAAACGACTCAGATATAACCTCTCAAGTAAACATTAAACCACATAACAATGACTGCAGAGTCGCGGCCGACATAATCGACCCTCCGCGACGAAAGGAAAAAAAAACCATTGTCGGGTCAGCGACCAACACGACCCTGCAAGGTGTCGAGCAACACAGGTACAAGTACCTTCATGGATGTTACTTTAAAAAGACAACAACACCTGCCGACATTTCTAACTACCTAATAACCATAAAAAATGACCTAAACGTTCGAGTTGAGCCCATACCATCGAAACACGAGAACTACAATTCGTTTAAAATCGGTGTTCCAGCCTCTGCTTACAATGAATTATTAATGCCAGCAATTTGGCCCCTCAACATCAGTATTTCACCGTGGAGGCCTTTTCTGTACAAGAAAGCACGCGGGCAGCGCACCCTGTAGCCCGCCTCAACCATCTGCAACCGATTTTGAATCTGCCGAACCCATATTACGCTCCACAGGCCACCATCTGGTGGGGCCCCAAACGACAAAGTCAGTGACACAAACCAGTAACTTTACTGTTATACACCAGAATATTAATAGACTAAAAAATAAAACGCAGAAATTGGAATGCGAACTACAAGTTTGTCTAAAAATAGACAGCCTGTGCTTATCAGAACACTGGCTACGACAAGACCAACTCAAATCTGTAAACATCATGAACTATAAACTCAGCGCCAGCTACTGCAGGTCGACGCGCAACGGAGGCGGCGTCTGCATCTACTCAGAGTCCTCGTTGCTGACCCTGGAACGTAAAGAAGTGGCAGACCTCAGCACAGAAATGAACCTCGAGGCGTGTGCAGCTGAATATATTGATCTAGGTGTGATCGTTATATGTATGTACAAACCCCCTCCCCAACCCGGTGAGCATAACCATTTTAACCTATTTATTTCCAATTTAAATAGAATTTTGGATTTACCCATTTTAAAATATTACAAAATTATCGTTGTAGGTGATTTTAATGTCGATTTATTAACCAAGAGTAATGAAAAAACCGGTTTATTAGACTCATTTAAATCAGCTGGTATGAAGTCGTTAGTTTCTTTCCCCACTAGAATCTGTCACACAACAAGTACATGCATCGATCACGCCTACACCAATATTTCCAAAAACGAAATTGTGAGCGTCGAACCATATAATATGTTTATATCTGACCATAAAGGTGTATTAATTGTAATTGAATTCACAAATAATGTGCAACTTAATAATGTAATATGGAAAAGATTATTTTCTGAAATGAATATCTATAACTTTAATTACAGCTTGCATAATTACGACTGGCATTATTTAATTAGCAAGCAGTCTGACGCTGACATATTATTTGATTTTGTTATTAACGTTTTAATTAGAATGTATGATACAAATTTTCCTTTAAAAAAATATCCACTTAAAAATGTTACTAAGTCATGGGTAGACGGACCAGTAAGAGAATTGCGCAGCCAGTTACGTAATGCAAAAAAAAGTCTATTATGTAATACATCCCGTAACGTTCAATCTTGCGATTTAATACTGGCACTCGAGAATAAGTATTCAAGGAATCTTTACAGTACTCGAAAAAACTACATTAATAATTTAATAAATAAAAGTGATAATATATGCAAGACTTCTTGGCGTATTATAACCCTAGAAACGAGTAGTGGCACTAAAAAACAAGATGCACTCGATGTACTGATAAGAGAATCAGCCGACGGATCGACCGAGCACCGCGCTGCAGTCACCGCCGCCGCACTAAACCGGTTTTACGTCGACGCAAACAAACACACCTGTGCGCTCACTGATATCCCGGCTGCTCTGCAATATCTATGTAAGTATGTGCAAAAACAGGCTAATCTGTTGGAATGCGAACCGTTCTCAGCTCAATGCGTAAAGAAAACCATTCAACAAATTAAACGTAAGGACTCCAGAGACATATACGACATGTCATCCCGCTTACTTGACTTATTGCCCCCATTTTTACTAGATATATTATGTGACTTAATAAACAAATGCTTAAAAAATGGTACCTATCCCAGTAGTTTAAAGAATATTAAGGTTCAACCGATTTATAAGGGCAAAGGAGACATGAACTTACTCAAAAACTTTAGACCTATATCTCTAATTCCACTTTTTTCGAAAGTCTTTGAAAATCTTCTAAGCAGTAGATTAATGTCGTTTTTCAGCAGAAATAATTTACTGAATAATCAGCAATATGCGTATCAACGGGGAAGGTCGACAATTGATGCGGCGAGGGACGTGGTGACTAGAGTGACCGGTCACCTCGATGACGGGCGGCAGGTCGCAGCTATATTCTGCGACTTGTCGCGCGCCTTCGAACTGGTCAGTCACCCTCTCATTCTAGCCAAACTGGAACATTATGGCGTCACAGGTAGCTTTTTAAATATCCTTGCTTCCTTTTTAAAGGACCGTAAACAGCTGACGTCAGTCCACGGCGCCCGGTCCGACCTTCTCGATCTGGGAGATATTGCGGTGCCACAGGGTTCCGTAATAGGAAATAATTTATTCAGCATACTGATGAACGATTTCACAAGTGCCACGGATGATGCCGAAATAGTCATGTTCGCCGATGACAGTTGTGTGATCGTTGCGGCTGACAGCCAGGAGCTACTTGTATCAAAACTAACCAAGGTTATGAACCAAGTGGCATCCTGGTTCTCAGTGAACGGTATGATGCTAAATGTTGACAAAACTAATGTAGTCCATTTCTGCTTGCGCGGTAAACATGATATACCGCTACTTATCACTTGCAACGGCCAGCTCGTCCCTCAGGTGGACCAGGTCAAGTACCTCGGACTAGTTATTGATAGCAAACTCTCTTGGAGCCCCCACATAGATGAGCTGTGTGGCCGCCTGGCATCTGCTTGCTTCGCACTAGGCAGATTGTGTCCTAGTCTTGACCGTCCCAACGTCAGGAAAGCCTATTTCGGTTATTTTCACTCCTTACTTTCTTATGGAGTTGATTTATGGGGCGACGCTGCGGACCGAATGAGACCATTCCGAATTCAGAAACGTGCAATTCGTTGTATATCAGGGGTCCCATGGGACCACCCTGCTCAAGAACTATTTAAAAGCACTAAAATACTAACCTTGCCGTGCATATATATTCTCGAGGTAGCTAAGAATGTACGTCGCAACTTATCAGATTTTCCTGCCCGTAGTGACAGGCGAGGTATGAATAGTAGGCGATGTGACGAGCTACGACCTCCTCGGACACGGCTTGCAAAGTCAAAAAAATGTATGCACACCATGGGACCCAAGATATACAACGCATTGCCCCATGAAATAAAAAATGTCACGAGCTTCTTAGCTTTTAGTAACAAACTTAAAAATAAATTATTAGACAAAGCCTACTACTCGCTAGACGCCTTTCTTGAGTGCCAGACTATGCAAAGTAACAGACTTTATTATTAATGTCATGTACCTAAACCCATTCCAGCTGCTGGTTGGTCAACCCATTGAAATAATGTGTTTAACTTATGTTAGTTGTAGTTACCTATTACGTACATTTGACATGTAAAAAATATTTTTTTTATTAATAAACGATTGTATTGTATTGTATTGTATTGTATCACTTATCCAAATTACACTGAATAAACGACTAAAGTTTGTTCAACAGATTTAGCTGTCAGTCGTTTGCGTTGGTTAGAAAAAAACAATTTTAAATAACTAAATGTCCTTTCTACGTTAACAGAAGTCTCAGAAAGGTAATTTAGGTAGATTTAACAGCCTCCTAGCCTAGTCGGTAGTGACTTTGCCTACGAAGCAGGAGGTCCCGGGTTCGAATCCTGGTCGGGGCATTTATTTGTGTGTTTACCACAAATATTTGTTCCTGAGTTATGGATGTTTTTTTTAAGTATTTATATGTATCTATGTATTATATATAACGTCGTCTAGTACCCACAACACAAGCCTTATTGAGCTTACTGTGGACTAGGTCGATTTGTGTAAGATTGTCCTATAATATTTATTTATTTTCAACTATAGTGGTATTTGTATGACTTAAATTAATATCATTTGACGTGTATTGTTCTAAAAATTTATTTGTGGCCGAAATGGTTTTATACCGTACTTACGACAACGCGCCGGCGCTAGTGTTATATACTAATCGTAGGCAACCCTAGCTAATTTGTGCGGGGGAGAAGGGGGACCGAGCCTCAACTCTTTATACGTAGTGTTCAAAACTGTTTGTATTCGCTCTTATTCAAGAGTAACGCTTACAATCATCAATCAAACATAAAATCCTATAGTGATTTGACGTTACTATCTGATAGTAAGTGTTATTCTCGGAATAAAAATTTGGTAAAACGCAGCCTAAATAGAATATGTTGCAGTTCGAGCTACAACGACACGATGGACTCGACGCTGGAAGGCAGCGGCGCGGAGCGGCGGCGCCGCCGCACGTCGGCGTCCGACCAGAGCCGCTCCGACCGCGACACGCCCACCACTCCCGTCAAGGTATTCCTCTACTTTTCAATTTGTTCTCTCTTCTCGCAATCTAGAATAGGCTAGATGACAAAAAAAAACTAATTAGTCCGTCTGTTACATTATTAAAAAATATTCGACACGTATTTTTTCTTTTGTTCGTCAAATGAAAAACGAAGGAAATACAGCGCTTTAAAGTTTCGCGTGACGTCACAATCGAGTACGATTCTTACTGGTAACGTCACCAGCCCCCACCACGAAACTTTGACGCTCTTCATATTCGTCAATTATAGTTATCTTGAAAAAGGAAAAAATACCTGTCTAATAATTTTTGATAATCTTTCTGACGGACTAATTAGAATAATAGTTTTTCGACCTAGTCATCATTCCTATTCTTAGCCACTTACTTACTTAGCCACGAATAAAAACTAGCCCTATACCAGAAACCTCCAGCTTCGTAAGCGTGGTCACTACCGACTTAGCTAGAGAGGCCGCTAAATCTTGTAATTGCAACTCGTGTAATATTCACAATATTAAAAAATTCTGTTGACCGAATACACAGACATTTATTTGATGTTGCGACGGAGCTTGAATATATCACTAATCTCACCTACTCCGCAAGCCTTGTGAAAGAATCCTATAATTCATAATCATCATCATCCGCATTCAATTCAATAGTAAATGTGCGCCCACACTCGCTGCAAGTTAGCACCCCTCCGATATAATTATAATGGATGGCCGCAGGTGGTCTGGCCTTCAGCTTAATTAATAAGTGGGTGAATCAACTATTTCTTGTCGTTATTCTTTCCCGTCAGCCAGGGGACAAATATAGCCCAATTTGTTAGTTGTGTGTGTTAAGTGTATGTTCTACTGACATGCTTGCTAGATGGCCGTCATGGAAAGGGTATATACTTACTTACTACGCTGGCTCAGCGACCCGAAGTGGATCTTGGCCTCCGACACTAAGCTGCGCCAGTCTTCCCTCCTTTGAGCAGCATGTCGCCAATCAAAATCGGCTCTTCGAAGCTGGCACAGGTCTTTCTGGACTTCATCTATCCAGCGGTACCTAGGGTGCTCCACCGGACGCCATCCACTAGGACGTCCCAGGTGAACTTTTTTGGCGGCGCGATCCTCCCCCATCCTCTCCACATGGCCGAGCCAGCGATGTCGAGCAGATTTGCTCTCGCCGCTATTTTACAGCTAGTATTAGGTATTAGACAATACTTTTTCAGCTTCTGCGTTCCATGGGTGGGACTCTTCAGCTTACATCCTCTGTGAGAGCCCCAGAATCTTCCAGGCGTCCATGCTTCGCATCCATACATTGGTTTCTCCAATTCTCCTACCATCCAGCCACTCTGGATTCTGACGTCTATTTCCTCTTGCCTTTGGTTCGTGTTGGTCACCGTGCATCCCAGGTATTTGAACTTCACACACACTTCTGTAGGTGGTTCCATCGACATCAAGGTTCTTCCTACTGGACCTGGAATCTTTGTACCTCCGCATATGGAGATACTCCGTCTTGTCAAGGCTGATTCTGACCCACCTCCTGCCCTCTTCATCCAAAATCTGTTCCATTTGCCTCACCTCTCTTTCGCACTGCCCACAATCCCTCTCGTATCCCCCAATAAGGGAATATAACTACCAAGAATATCCATGATTTATGAATATTATTCCCATAAAACAGTGATTTTAAAAGTGACCCAGGAGACCGTAACCATGGCAACTGATGACAAGAAATAGTTGATTAACCTATGTATAATGTGACAGGGCCGCGGCACTCGCTCGTCCTCGTCGAAGACCCCCGTGAAGAGCTCGCTGGCGCCCGACGTGCCGCTGGAGCCGCTGCAACTCGTCTGGGCCAAGTGCAGGTCAGTCATCTCTGAAGCGCTTTAACTGATAAGGTCGAATGCACAGGCCCAACTTATACTGGCATTGTTGATATCGATTTTTTATAAGAGCATTTTCTATGATAAAGAATATCATTAAACATACTACCTAAGTTCATTCCACGAGAATGGCCCTTACGCGATGCTTTAGTCTTGTATGGCAGTTAATTCAATCAATCAATCAATCATTATTCCAATTCATATTCAAATAGATAACCAAAAAAAAGGTAATCAGTATTTAAGGTTTAAATTTATTCAACGAAAGATAATTTATAAATATAAACAATGTACCTTAGAGCTGAAACCGAAGCGAAATATTATTTCTAATTTTAAACTTTAAAATAACGAATATAATTTTAGTTGGAGTCATCATCTTAACCCTGTGAAAACGAGTGCTGTAAAGGGCTCGAAACGTAGGATCATGGTGTTAATAAACGCGATTAATCCGTTCTAAAGTGTTTAATTTCAATGAATAACAATCGCGGTAACAGAAGACAATATTATAATTTTAGTATTTTTAAAATGTCAGCCGATTCCAGTTCGTTCGCTCGATAGAAGTTACTCCATTTTCGTTTTGTTTTTAAGTGCATACGCTTACGTTACGCCATACTTGTGTAAAAGTTTCATCAAATTTTCGCTTTAACTAACATCACTCGTAAGTACTTCATTCATTAACAACCTTACTTGAGAGCAATAAAAACGGATACACTAAGCATTTGAACGTGAATCTATTTATATTGCTCTTTCCAAAGTTCATTAAATATATCATTTTTATTTAAGATTTTTTATTTATTTATTATTGTAAATTAGCTCTCTTTTTATCTCCACAGAGGCTACCCCTGGTACCCAGCGCTAATTATCGACCCGAAAATTCCGAAAGGATTCATCTACAACGGCGTCCCCCTCCCCGTACCACCGCAAGACGTGCTAAACCTCAAGAAGAACCACTCGCACGAGCCAGTCCTCTACTTGGTCCTATTCTTCGACGTCAAACGTACGTGGCAATGGTTGCCACCTAATAAACTGGAACTACTAGGGGTGGAGAAGAGTATAGATCAAGCTAAGCTAGTCGAGTCTAGGAAACCAGCGGACAGGAAGGCGGTAAAGAAGGCTTACGGGGACGCGATGCAGTTTCGTAAACAGGTGGATGGCGATAAATGACATAGGTTTAGGTACAGGTCGAGGAGACCGCCTCGGAACAGAACGTTTAGTTTCGGGAACTTCTCGCTGATGCATATTAGGACGCCGGAGGATACTACCGATTCCAGTGATTAGGGAGATAGATATATTTCTATTGGTTGAAGATTTCGGTTTATTGTCAAGTTTGATTATGATCTTAAATATGTTTCAGCTTATGCATGTATTTATATTATATTCCACTTTTATCTTACTTCGGCATAATATACCTATAGAGCTGTCACGGAGTAGGTATACCGGGTATAAATACCTACGTATTTTTTGGGCCATTATTGTCCGCTTTGTCACCAATGAATCATAATAATAGGTACTGATAATTTAATAGTAATAGCATAAATTGTTATGCACTGGATTATATTATAATTCGATTGGTAAGGATACGTATGTAATAATAATATACTTTGTTACCAATTGAACATCGGTATGTATAAGTACATAATTGTAATTTCTCTGTGACTTTGGTGTTGTTGACATGTTTATACACTGATACAAATGATTCATGTTGTTCGTTTCAATGAAATGATAACATCGATAAATAAAATGACTATATCAACATTTGTAAATCCAGTAGCCGTAGCACGAGAGTGCTGCGTCAGTATCTCGCGGTCGAGAAAAAGACAACTGTCATTTAATTTAATGAATATGAGTAGGCTATTCGAGAAGTAATTGGTAATTTAAAAGGACCATGGGCAAATTTGTATGGAGGCTTGCCCCAAAACAGAGATGAGACCTATGTCTATAAACAGGCCTTATTGTCTGCATCATTTCATTATATGGGCAACAAGTTGGAATTATATTGCAGATCTGAGATTAAAACGCGATTATTATGTAAGTAAAAATTATTCACTACCGCTCGTCGATGATGGCGGATCCACACGGCCTTTTGTTTTGTTGGTAAAAGTCTAAATATCTCAGTTCTGCAATGGAATTCAACTTGGTGTCCATATACAGAAAATAAGTAAATAAAAATATCTATCAAATGAGATAACTCTCAGCTCTGTTGGGTTTGGGGCAAATTTGCCCATGGTCCTTTATGTATTTCAAGTGGTAAAGATAAAACTGTAAACAAGTATTAGACTGTAAGGGTGAATAATAAAAATGAATAAAGAGGAATAGTAACGTAGGTAAATGTAATAAATTAATAATTGTCAAACTTGTAAAAACCTTCATTAAAGCCTTCATCTACCATGATTCGGGTTTATGGTAAAAATGAAATGCGGGGAAAAAGTTAAGCATAATATTTTCAAATTTTGCTTCGTGTAAATACTTAATCACAATAATGTTATTTCTCTTCGTATACCATCGTTAACGCAGCTATAAAGAGAAATGTGACCCGAAGGAGAATATTTCGAATAATTACTATTGTAAATGATCTATCTATATAAAACAATTATTTGGGAATACAAATAAGGGAAGCGAAGTAAACGGAAGTGGTATTGTATGATAAAGTAGATAAGGTGTTATGTAGAGGCTCATACCACGAAAAAGTACTAAACAACACTTATTTAAAGAAAATAACTTGCAATTTGCGTTACTCTTGCCGTGGAACATCCCAGATGGTATTGTAACTGAACTGATAGATAGAATGTACCTAATAATAGATTTTTCAGTCCTCCGGCCGGTAAGCGCCACTTTACGCAAAACTAAATTGCCGCCTGCCGGCTCCGTCGGGCAGAAAAATAGTATACAAACCTCGGCCGTTAAATGGGAAAGCCTCGGATCACATGTTAGTCGACCTCGGCTTCGCCTCGGCCGACTATTACATGGCATCCGAGCCATTTCCCACTAAAACGGCCTTGGTATGTAATCTACTATTAATGTTAAACACAGTATGTAAGCGCATAGTTCGAAAGGTATACAGGATACTTACAGATATATATGTTTCCACAAGTAAGTGTTTTGTTTTACATATTAAAACGCTAATGTTTGTATATAGGTTTACTGTTTCGTTGGTACCTATCAAATACATGAAAGCCACAAATGTTCTCAAAAACTATTGAACATTGACATTATTATGAAGGTACTTCTTAGAGGTATGTACCTATATACAACAATTGTATGATTAATATTCTCGTTTATATAAGGTGTAGGTATTTGAAAGCTTCTGCACGTGTTTGCGTGTGTTTTATCCACTGGGTTTCGCTCTTGAAAATGTCCTTGATGAATTGAAATGTGTAATGTTTTTGTTGATATTACGTTACAATTAGTGCTCCTGGTCGTGACCGTGTTTCGTGAACCCGTAGCCGAATCTCCGTTGCTGTGTTACTCGGCAACGTAGATCCGCTCCGTTTGCTCCGTGTGATTCGGCTACGTGTAATTAAGATACGTAGCTACGTGTACACGGAGATACGTATCTTATTTATACGTAGATCGGATCCAGTCGTGACCGTGACGTTAAGTGTAGATTTTATGCGTGTTATTAAACCCCCGAATGTAATGCAAGGGGCGAGTTTTTAATTTCAGTTTCCATACTTTTGCATTTTAAATAAAAATTTAAGAGATCAAAAATAATTAGATGCAAATATTATGTTGGAGGCAAAAATAATAGACCAGTACAAATTATAAAAGATGTGTATTAAAAGAAGCCGAGCGGAGCCGAAGCCGAGATTCGCGGGAACGTAGCCGAATCCAGAAACGGATACGTATCTTTGACGTGACCGTGTAGTACGGGATCTTAGCACCGCCGGTGCTAAGGCTACGTAGCTACGGTTCCGCGTGTAACACGTATATCACAAGCCCTAGTTACAATAATGTTGTCTTTATTTCAAATCGTTGTGTTAACAGTGTTTTATGCTGGCTTTGTTTGTCAAATATATTCATTGAAAAGAAAAGTTTTTTATGTCCCTACCATAAATTGAATCTCTTTCAATTTATACTTTGTATATAGTAGTGTGACTACTTAAAAACATAAATCAAAGCAGGAATAATAAGAATCATAATTGATTAGTAGGAATAATTATTTATAATAAATGATTTGATTTCTGCTTTAAAATTGACCCTATCTCTCTTTACAATCAATATTTGATAGATAAAATTAAATACCGACAAGACATAAACTCACGCCTGCATTTCTAATAGGAGTAGGCAGAGTAGAACACGTGAAACTGCTCAGATTCAGTGTTGCTTAGCAAAATGGAGGTTAACCTTTTCGACGCCAAAGACCGATATAAATAAATAAATAAATAAATATTATGGGGCAATCTTACACAAATCGACCTAGTCCCACGGTAAGCTCAATAAGGCTTGTGTTGTGGGTCCAAGGCGACGATATATATAATAGACAGATACATATAAATACTTAAATACATAGAAAACATCCATAACTCAGGATAAACACACAAATAAATGCCCTGACCAGGATTCGAACCCGGGACCTCCTGCTTCGTAGGCAGGGTCACTACCAACTAGGCTAGGAGGCCGTTGTGCGGATATAACTATCCGCACAATAGTTCTAACGCAAATAATTGGTCACAGACCAACATAGACCTTATTTAACACTCATAAAGTTCTACTTCAATTTTTGACACTTCGGTGACGTGGCGTATGAGTAAAAGCGTTTGTGTTTACAATGGCGTCGAAAAGGTTAACAGATTAAAATGCGTCTGTCTTTTGTGCATGTCGACCATCAACTTCATTTCTATTGTTGCAATGGAAATACCTACTTGAACTCGAATTACTTTGAACATAACCTTTTAAAGGCTATCAACCTCAAATAAAACAGACCTGTATAAATAAATAATATAATTACGACGTCTTATTAGTAGTCTTCTTTTTGTAAACATACTCCTTGAAGTAGAAGTCTAGGAACAGGAAGAGTATGAATATGTTGTGGGGGAGGAACACGAGGGAGACCCATTTGGGGTATTCGCAGGAGGGCTCGAACAGCACGTGGCCGAAGTGGAAGATCAGGAGGGCGAACTGCAACTGGAATTGAAAAATAATTGATTTTCTTAACCTTTTCCACGCCAAAGACGCATCGCAAATTCAACGCCAATAGACCGATTAATCGGTCATAGACAACAGAGCAACATTAGACCTTAAAGAACACTCATAAAGTTCAAATTCAGTTTTTACACAATGATGACGTGGCGTCTGAGTGAAAGCGTTTGTACATGGCTTCGAAAAGGTTGATTGTGTAACCAAAAAGTCCCACTTTGTATGTTACCGATAAGGTGCTAATGCTATAAAGATTCATTTAGAAATTGACCTAATGAACAAGCGACAAAGTGCTACCTTTTATTAAAAACAAGCACATGTATAAACTAACAGACTTAACTGATGAAAATAGAGCTACGGAAATTGGACTACGTGTTTTTTAATATCGTAGGTAGAGCTCCACTTATAAAGCACGATTTATATTCAACATTAATAACCTAGATTGGAGCAAAGGCCCTAAGGGTATAAAAATAGTATTGAAAGTTTGCAGACTAGAAGCTAATATATAGAGAAGCTAGTATATGAAGGGTGGCCAGGAGAGGAGACCAGGTAACGTACTCGTACATGACGGTGAGCACTACGGATTTGATGCCGGGCATCCCGTGGCCTGTGGCTACACAATAAACATGGCACTCACGATCTGCAGCTGCGTGATGTACTTCTTCCACCAGCGGCGCACCCACTGTGGCCGCACCACGGAGATCAGGTAATACGAGTACATGACCGTGTGTACCACGGAGTTGATGAAGCCCAGCATCACGCCGTGACCGCCTGAGGATCAATATATTTAATAGAATGGGCCAAAATGGTTGTAACACAAAAATCACGATGATTGTGCCTTTCAGAGCCACTCTGTTCCTCAGGGATCCCATCGTTGGATCAGAACCGAAATTCAATGGGACCACGATGGAGGTAACTCCTTTCGAATAAAAAAAACCGGCCAAGGGCATGTCGGGCCAGGCTCAGTATAGATAGGGTTCAGTATAGCAAAAAGTATGAAATAAATAAATCTTTGAGTATAGGTACAAATAACTAGCAAAAATAAGTATATTCGCAGAACTTATGACTCATACGCGCTTATACTAAGCGGATATCATTTTTTATTTTAGAAAAAAACAAAAATAGTTTATCTGATTATTATTTTTTGAATAATTTTTTTTGAAATTCTTTATAAAGCTCCACATTCATGATTTTTTTTTCATAATTTTTGGACTTGCGGTTCAAAAGTGAGGGGAGGGGGGACACTTTCTTTTTTATCGACACTATTCTCTTTATAAAAAAATGTTTTTAGCCATTAGGGTTGAAACGAAAAACAATTATCACGGTGAAAACATTATATTAAGGTGAAGGAGGTACCCTGAAAAAGAAAACATTTTTTTATGTTACCACATTGACGGCATGATATTCATACCAAATTGCAGCTTTCTAGTGCTAGCGGTTATTGAGCTACGAGTAGGCTGCAGACGGATGGACGGACAGAAAGACATGTCGAAACTATGAGGGTTATAGTTGACTACGGATCCCTAAAAAAAAAGAATATGAATCGATTGTGATAAATCTATATCACAATAAACACAAAATCGAATCGGAAACCTCCTCTATTTTAAAATATTTTTTCTCTGGTAAAAAAGGCTTGGAAGGTTTGATACTCAGGTAAACCGAACCACAAGAAACAAAAATTTGAACCTTGCCAAATCAATACCACTGTTCTGACTACTTCAGACGACTGCTAAAAACTATGATAATTCATAAAATTACCTGGCACATATTTGTTTCCGACGAACCCGAGCAGGCACATGCCCAAGTGGTGGTAAACGTGCAGGAACGACACTTGGTTGAACTTCTTGCGTAGTATGAAAAATACCTGAAGAACAGAACAATAGACTATTATTTTTAAGCAGTCATCTGCGAATGATTCCAAATTTCTTAGAAAGAAGTAGAAAAATTCATGACATCGGGCGAGACTGGAACCCGCAACTCTGGGACACACGCCCTTCGCTCTGTCAACACCTTTGGCCACGAAGTTCTCCACCATATCCCTTGTATAACCACCATATAACCATATAACTTTTCCTTTTCTTCATCAGTAAAATAGATTAAAATTTTCGCAACTTGTGAAGTGAAACGTAGGATCTGGACACAGCATCCGTTGCTTGCTAAAGTTTAGGATTACTAACGAGTTGGCTAGTAGGTATATATCGCTACATTTTATGGTTGGTTTTATTTTGGTTGTCAGGTGTCCGGCTTTTTATAACTCATTGCGGGCTGTGCGGCAAAATTATTACATGTCCTTCAGTGTGGGATCTATAAAAGATATTGATAAAACACATACCGTATCAAGCAGATCTATGACTTTGATGACGTAGTACATGTAGACGTGATGGATGACGATCTTCTCAAGCGGCGACTCGTCCGTCACCATCTTCTGGCACCACACGCTGTAGTGCCCCGGCAGGTACAATATGAACAAACACTGAAAACACGTATTTCTTTGTGAGTTAACAAGTTTGTAGGATAATATCAGATTATTAATCAAATTCAACCGTCCCGCGTAACTTTAAAAAAAGAAGAAGCATCAATCTCGATGGAGGAGTAAAAACATACCTACAAAAAAAATAACACGCGCACAAAGGATGCTCCCCCCATTTATGACCTTACTACTATTTACTTAAAAATACTGGTGCCACTTTCCGATTTTTCCCTTTACTTGTGTTACAATTACAAGGTCTTATTTTTTGCCAAATTTCGTGATTCTAGGTCAACGGGAAGTACCCTATACGTTTTGATTCCCATTGCAAATGTATCGGAAATGCGACATAAACGGTCATATCTTTTGATTGCGTTGACGTAGAGGTTTGATTTTTTCACAGGTTCAGCCGACTGCAGACTTGTATATGTGGTATTAATTTCAACTTGCTACCTTTAAGCGTCCCCGAGATAAAGGGTCAAGACAGACAGACAGACGGACGGACGGAAAACAAAACGAACCTATAACCTATAACCCCAAAAACATGCATTTATGTCGTATGAAAAAATCTATTGTTTTGAAATAATATTGTATTTAACACTCAACGTTTTTTAATAAATAATACCTACTTTGTCGATAAGGTGTAAATGCCATAAAGATATAAAAAATAAAGATACTCGTATTTGAAAATTAGGTAACATTATCAACAACGGATAAAGTGAAACCTTTTACTAAACTCAACCACATCTCCCTGGAATCTTTACTTACACGTAAAGAAATGTATCCGGACAGATAAATCTGTATTATATTATACAGCGTGATAACGTTCTTTAACTCGAAAGCTGGTCGGTTCTCCATCATAGCGGGTCCCCATTTGCGCACGAACTGGTGGTACAGGTACATGATGATGATGATCGGGAACGGGCTGGACACGAGGAAGAACGTGTTGGTTCGGGGATCTGAAATAAATAGAGTAGTTGTACAGTAGAACCTCGATAGCACGAACCTCAAGGGAAACGCTTATACAATAGTTTTACAGAGGTTAAACCAATTATTCGTCTTAGAGAGGTACCTATCTAATACCAATTAAATTAAAATTAAATACTCATTTATTTCGGGCAGGACCCATAGATATTTTAGTACTGCATCAATGCAATGCATCGTAAGTGGTATGTATGTATGTATGTTAATTCTCACAGGGTTTTATAATTTTTAATTTTATATTATTAAAAATAAAAAAAATGCTTATAAATAAATTTTTATATTTTATTTATAAGCCCCTCTAAGAATTGTAGACCAACCTTTGTTTTTATTTCATATTTTTGTATGTAGGTAGTTTGCACAAGTAACTTTTTTTATTGAAGGGGAGAATTCGCATTCTCTCAAGTTATCTTAACCCTGTGAAAACGAGTGCTGTAACGGGCTTTAAACGTAGGGTCATGGTACGGTGTTAATTAACGCGATTAACCCGTTCTAAAGTGATATTTTCAATGAATAACAATCACGCAAACTAATTATACAAACGCGTAAAGTATAGTCTTATAATTATCTTCGAGTCACAGTCACATTTCGTTTTTTTTCCTCGAAATATATGGTTCGAATTTGGTTTTTCGAGTTATGGAGGACAATTTTGTAATGAATTTGAATAAATACCTACCCTTAAAGGGAAACGTTGAATTCTTCGTCTTATCGGAGATAAATATTTCGAGTTACTTATAGAAGATTTGGGTTTTAAAGGGGAGGGAGTAGCATTTTAATTCGTATTAACGAGTTTCATTTTATCGTGGTTGGAGTTATCGAGGTTCTATCCTACCGAGGTCGTTGCCGGCTGTACACCAAACATTCGAGAAGCCGAGAACGCGAATGAACAGGGAGCACACGTCTCGCGAGAGCCGACATGTCACTTTCTAACAAATGCGACCAGAAACTGATAAATAGTAAATCTCGTGCTCGACATGTCTCGTAGCTGCAAAAACCTGTCCTAAACCTCCTCCCTACAATTTTACCTCGTACCTACATTTTGGATCCGGATCGCAAACCTGATTTCCTCACAGCGGCATCATGCCAGAAAAAATACCTACTTAATTTAGGGGACTCGATAAAATAATTAAAATATACATTGTATCCATAACATACTTAAGTGCAAAGTGCGATTTTTTTGCAAACTTATAGGCATTACAATACATAATTGCGGATTACTTTTTGCCGAATCCCGAATTACTCCGATTTTGAAAATCTCTGTGTGAAAATCAATGAAAATTGAAAACTAATATTTAGGAATATTTGGGTGTTACCATTATTTTTATATAAAATAACGAAGTATTGTAAATATTGTAATCATTTATTTCCTCAAACTTAAATGAAAATGTGCAAGAATTTCCTTGCCATGCTACTTACATTGAGCATAATGTGTGACCTCCGTACCCTGTGGCTTTAATCATTATGCAGTGATTTAATATTCATTCTATTCATTTAACAGCCACGTAAAAGTACCGTGCAATCTCTGAATATGAATCAATTTTTTATTTACTTTAATTAAATCTAAAAATAAAAGTAAACTTAAATAAAGTACTATTCAAGTTTAAACTATCGGGTCACAGAGGTTGTTGTCACTAGCAACATTTCCTCACAATAAAAAAAGTTACATTTTCACACCACCTATTCATGAAAGGGTTTTTTCTGTTCAAGCTAGGAAGGATCAAAGTAGCACTTTTCTTCCCTGCTGGGAGGGATCAAAGTGGCACGTTTATGTTCAAGGACTACACATTTTAACGTTTTCGGGCATTGAGTGGCATCGTGCTGTTTGTATGATGCTGTTTTCGGTTATTACAGGTTTTGTTTATTTCCTCTTAGTTGGTGTGAAAAGCAGTATGTATGAAAATTATTTTCGTCTTGGGCGTTAACGCTTGAATCCCTCATTACGCTCAGGATTCTACAATAGAATCCATCGCTGCATTCGGAATTGAATGTATGCCCTCGCCGGAAAGATATCATTCTGATCCCTCCTTGCTGCCTCCTTGAAACACAATCTACTATTATGCTTATGCCTCGACTGAAATAGGTGCTATTCCACCCTTGGTTAACAGTCTGCCCACTTACACATTTCGTCTACCGGTTAAAAATTAATTGGTACGTATTACCGCCCTTACACTACTACATGATTGCTTGGCGAATTTTAAATTAGTGCATGGGGAAGCGAACGAAGAATAGAAAACACGCGTTTTCTCAATGTTACATTTACATCGATTGTCGACCGCCAAAATCCATATAACAAACTTCATAGAAACCGTGAAAGTAGTTTCCGAGATTCCGAAACAAATACTTTCGGTATTTATTTCGGGAAGGGCAGAAAGAAAAGTGAAAGGTTTAAATTAAAGGTTAAGCTTTAGATATGTAAATGTATAATTTACCTGCTAGATCCTCGTTGACATAGTGGTAGAATTGCGTGATGTTGTTGATAAGGGTCCCCATTTTTCTGAAATAATAAGCATTTTGTTGCAAACAGAAGAAATGAATACTACACTTAATTTAAAAAGATTTCATAAATATGAGTTTTCTATTTAAATATCGAATGACTGTATCTAGTCAACCTTTATATGTAGGTATAGGTAGACTAATGCGACTCTGCTATGTGCGAGTGTGGCGAAGAAGTCCAAACTATGGAGCATATAATCCAGCGATGCCCTCTACACTCATGCTCGGGACCGCCAGAAGATCTGCTGCACCTAACACCCGACGCTATTGCGTGGCTGAACGCACTGAATATAAACATTTAATTTTAATTGACATTTATGTATCTGCCTATTCTTGTATAAAGCCATACGATTAAATAAATAAATAGGTAGACACTTAGAGAGTCTTCGCGTATTGTCGCTCAGACATTAACTGAGTAAATAAATTAAAGTACTTATTGTTTAAACCTTCAATTATGCGTGATTACATCTAAAAAGCTCTTAGCTGGTTTTCGTTTTAATATCTAACAATTGATTGGTTGTTGTTTTTAACCGACTTCGAGCATTTTACGGAGGCGGTTATATATTCGTCTTATTTTATGTAAGGTATGTAGGTATGTTCATTGTTCACCGATTACTCCGAGTCGTCCGTCGTCCGATTTAAGCGAGTTTTTCTTTGTTCGAAAGGATTTATCTCCAATTTAGTCCCATAGAAATGTGGTGCTGATCTGATGATGGGATCCATGCGGAATTAAGAGAACTTTTCAATTTTACAAGGCACATGTATGATGATTTCTGTGTTTTCTTATGTAAATGAAGCAATTTCTTGCGAAAACAATAAATTTGGTAAGCTAGACCTGATGATGGAGACCTAGATTGCCATGTGGAACTTCAGATACATAAGCCGATAATTCCAAGCTCCGTCGTCCAATTGTGGCAATTATTCTTTTGTTCGAACATAAAAAGAAGAACTGCAAGAATTACCTTGGGCTATTAGGTAGGTACTGTTAGAACTTTAGAACTGTGACATTCTAAAAAACGAATAGCTATGTATATGTGGCTTGATAACTTAATGAATGACACATATTGTAGAAAATTTAAAAAAGGGGTATGAATGCATAGACATTGTAAACGATTCTGCATTAAATTTTGCTTGGCACCGACTTCAAACGTATCATTATTCTAACGGCCTCCTAGCCTAGTTGATAGTGACCCTGCCTACAAAGCAGGAGGTCCCGGGTTCGAATCCTGGTCAGGACATTTATTTGTGTTTATCACGAATATTTGTTGCTGAGTTATGGATGTTTCCTATGTATTTACGTATTTATATGTATCTATCTATTATCTATATCGTCGCCTAGTACCTACTACACAAGCCTTATTTAGCTTACCGTGGGACTAGGTCGATTTGTGTAAGATTGTCCCATGATATTTATTTATTTATTTATTATTATGAATTTAATAAACCGGTTCTTAATCGTGTAAAACTTTGAAAACGAACCTCCGACCTCCGACGTTTCAAGGGCGACATTGCCCACATTGAACGTCGGAGGTCAGTAAATTTATAATGTGTGAAAATCGTGAAAGTTTAAATAAGTGTTTTCAAACGTATCAGTTGGTAGCGCTACGTCACCTCAATTTGTTTGCTTAGTTGATTATGATTACCTACTCATCCTTTCCGAATCTTACAGCAAAAAATCATCATCATCATCATCATTTCAGCCGAAAGACGTCCACTGCTGGACATAAGCCTCCCCCAAAGATTTCCACAATGACCGGTCCTGCGCCACCCGCATCCAGCGGACTCCTGCGACCTTCACCAGGTCATCAGTCCACCTTGCGGGGGGCCTACCCACGCTGCGCCTTCCGGTACGCGGTCCAAACCAGAACCAAAGTAGCCGATATAGCTCTCCGAATCGCTAAACTTAAGTGGCAGTGGGCGGGGCACATTGCACGTAGAACCGATGGCCGTTGGGGCGGAAAGGTTCTCGAGTGGCAGCAAAAAATAAAAATGAATAATTAGTTACCTACATATTTTTTTATACTTTTTGATTTCGGTTTTATTTTTAGTTAAAAAGTTTTTATTTATATGTTTAGTAGATAAACATATTTGTGTAACTTAAGTACCTACCTAACTTTTTTATTATTATCAGCGTAAACACATGTTTTTATCAATTCCTGTTGAGCGGTTAACCGCAAATGAGTTTATTTAAGTTTTTATTTTATCAGCAGAAATCATGCATCGTGAGAGTATACTTTTAATATGATTATTTTGGTTCATCTTTTCTTTTTTTCAATATAAACTACAGAACCCTGAATGATATACAGAACTACCTATATAACTTTAGATATAATAATCTGCATGCTAGTAAATAAGTTAATAGTTTAATATTCATTGAGATAGTTTTATAATAATTAATCACCTGTAGAATGGCACATTAAATACGTAAGCAAAAGGTACAATTCCGCATAAAATATGTAAAATAATAATATTATTAACTTCCTGCCGTCCGTGAGTGCGGCACGTATTGCAGTATGCACATCGGAACAAAACACCTCCGTGTAATAAAACAATCACATCCTGACAAATAGGTATTATCTGCAAAATCTAAATACTTATACAGTGTGTAAATCTAATACGGGCGAACATCTTAACGGTGGTTAGATAGGTTAAATTTCGGACACCGCTGTACCGATCGATTTAAATTTTGTAAACAGTATAAATATCATACGCTGAAAAACTGTTACGTTAATAAAGTAATTGCAAACAAGGGATCCACATTGTATATAAAAGAAAAAGTTTCGTATATTTTATCGTGGACATAAACACATGGACGTGCTCTTTATAAAAAACACATGGACTCTTGATAATTTCATTGATTCAATTTAATTGTTTTATTATAAAATAAAGTAATTTTTTTAATGTATCCGAAATTTGGCCATTCCTCCCTCTTTTGAATGATTTACTTATAAACAGATTGTAGGAATACCTATAGGAACTCAAAACCCATAAATGTTTACCCATCTCACTTTAATGTAGGCAGGTCTACATAGTGTACTTACATACAATACGTATCCAATTCTGAATACTTACCTCTCTAATTAGGTACTTTTTGTGTGTTCTGACATTGATGTAAGAAATATATAAGTTAGGATTGACCTATATGCATCAGCAATAACTAGGTAGGTAATAAGGATGAGTACACAACTCCTTTAATGTTTAATTTGATGCCCATTTTGTCCTTTATGAAAACACCAAGATACGAAACAAAAAGTAGTTTCAGACGAAAACTTTTTTAAAGCGTGAGTTCAATCACCCTGCAATGAAGTACAATAATAATCAATGAATGAATTAAAATGATAATGACTGGGATCGTCACGTCACCTATTGTGAACTGTTCGCCATTAGGTCGGATAAGTACACCTTGTATAAAATGTCATCGGTAATGTACATTATACTATGACAAAGCGAAAAAAAAGGAAAACTAACACTTTACCTACGTAGCAACTCTAAGTTTATACTAGCCTTTTGCCCTTTATACAAAGTTACTGCTGAGGAAATTTGAATTAGTTGTATGTTAATTGAAAAATACAATGCGCTTTCCAGCTACTTATTTGCCTTACTAGCCGTTGATACTTCAGGTTGCCGGTGCGCAGAGGGTAAAAGCTTTCCCAGGGAGCATCATTGGGTCGGGAACCAATCGGGGCTGTTTACTCCAGTAGATCTAATTTATATTTTCATAATTACTATGTTTTTAATTGAGTTGAATTTCTGTTTCAATAATTAACGGGAAAAAATGCTACATGAAAAAAGAGAATTCACTGTATTGCACATTGGGCGGTAGGTACGAGGCTAATATTAAACGTGAGACATGTTTCAATCTATAAATCAATAAGTATTCAATAAGTTACGTAACAATTCACAAGATATCACTTTCTATGACTTTTATAACTTAACAATAGATGCCGATAATTAATTATACTATGTGTTTATAATTGTAGCTCTAAAGGAGTATCAATTCTTAATTCGTTGCCTTTTTTGATACGACAATAATATTTTTATGGAATTCCGCAAAGTAACGATCATGTTCCTTTATTTCTCGAAAACAGCTAGACTATATACGCAATAAAATTATTGAATGATAATGCAATAATTAATTAGATAAGTAGGTCTAGGTGCCAGCAAGATGACATACCTAATAAATATACCCATGCAATTCTAGCACCGCTAAACCTTTTATTCGTGCGCTCGTTATTTGCTTCATTATCGCTCGAGTCCCTACGAGAAACAAAGAGGCAGATCATGAAATCTTGAATTTCGATTGAATCTTCAGTAGTGACCAAGTAGACCCACCATGATTGGACTAAATTTTTTATTTAAAAAAGTAACACCCGATGTAAAACGAGGGGTGCTAATGGTTTTCTAATTTAACAAGTCTGTTTCAATAAAATCACTACATAGTAACATAAAACAAAGTCGCTTCCCGCTGTCTATATGTATGTATGCTTAAATCTTTAAAACTACGTAACGGATTTTCATGCGGATTTTTGATATATAGAGTGATTCAAGAGGAAGAGGAGGCGTGAAAAGCCGGGGCGGGTCGCGGGTATCAAAAATAAAATGGTTCTAGTAGTAGAATTTTTTCTTTGTTTATGTGCGTCCCTTTTTTTAGAGTGGAAAAATAGGGCAATATATTTTTAAAAAATCTACTGCGGCCTGTGGTTGTCAGACTATTAAATTAAGCTTCCAACATTTGACCCAAACTCACTAACCCGATAAGTTCTTGTGTAAATAAATAAAAAAACTTACTCTTTTTTCAATGGCCCATTATTTACGGGCTAAATGGGGGAACGGAGCCCACATGACCATATAATGTTTTATCGACAAATTGTAAGTACATAATACCCTTCTGCGTAAAACTATCGCGGTGTTCCTATGTCTGCGTAGTTTGCGCTTCGAGCGTCTAAACATACCTAACTAACCTAACCTTAGGGCAAATCCATCTTCCACTTTCGTAATATCAAAATCGTTGCAAACTTAGCTTGGTTGGTCTGACTCCAAACGAATAATTAATACCAATATTTTCTGTAGCTGTCTGGTTGGGATGAGAATGCCTTGAGCCATTCAATCCACCCTTGTTTTAAGCAAACCAAAATAAAAAAAATACTTAATGATTGCTTAATGCTTGCCCGGATCTAAGCATATCTGCAGATCTGCCCATAAACGACGCCCATGACGACCGGTTGGCGTAGTTGGAAGTGACCCTGCCTGCTAAGCCGATGGTCCTGGGTTCGAATCCCGGTATGGGCATTTATTTGTGTGATGAACACAGGTATTTGTTCCTGAGTCATGGATGTTTTCTATGTATTTATGTATTTGTTTATTATATATATCGTTGTCTGAGTACCCGTAACACAAGCCTTCTTGAGCTTACTGCGGGACTTAGTCAATTTGTGTAAGAATGTCCTATAATATTTATTTATTTATTATTTATAAAAAAAAATGTATGGTAAATTTGTCTCGGATGCCCGGCGGATATACCCACTTTGGAGATCCGACGGATTGCCCGAACATATATACATACATATATAAATGGCTTATGTATTTAGCTTGTTTGAAAAAAAAACGAATGTACCACTCACCCGGGAATGCGTCCTCCTCAAGGCGAATTAACCGTAAGATTGAAGTCACCGACGTAAAGCGTAGCATCGTCAATGAACTGTATTCATTACTAGAATATTATACATATCATTAGCGTTGCCGCGTAGCGTAGGTACAATATGAACATTTTCCTTTTTTTTTCATTTCTGTAAAATGCGAACGAAAATCTACAAAAACTGTACTTTTACATTTGGATAAGATTTGTAATTGTATGCAGTTTATAGTTTCCGCGTCGCGATCCAAATATGTCCCACAAATGGGCACAGTCTCGACCTTTCAAGAACGAGCGGGCAAAGACTTTATATTGGAACTATTATTCCGCTTGCTGGGGACCACCCCACGCTGGCGACGCCGGCCCCAAGTAGCCGCAGCGGAACAAGGGGGTAAAGTTGTTATTTAACTCTCGGGCTTATATGAGACCCGGGCAAACGAAAGACTTCAGAATAAGCAGGAATCTTGAGCTTTACGAGGTGTCAAGGCACGAGAGTTGAACAAACTTTGCCGCCTAGTGTAAACAACATTTTTCACCTCACTATCGCGAGGAAAATATAAAATGCATACAATTACAAATCTTATTCAAATGTAAGTTAACTTGAAGAAACAATTCAAAACTCAAGGTCAAAAAGTGGTATAGAGTTACTCCTGGTGCTTAGATATTACCACGTGCGGGATAAGACTTGACCAATTTAAAGATGTGACCTCCGATTGCGCGTATTTACTACGATCATACATGTCTCACTTATACTGGACGGTTGAATCATAGGAATTAGCGCAAGGTCAAATTACTTACTTACTAAACTGAGCTTTCCCAGCTAGTGACGTGAAAATATTTTTAAGGGGATATCGGAATCGGCTACTTATATAGAAATTTGTTGTATGGAGGTTTTCGATAGCAAACGATCAAGCTAGTTTGTCTTGAAATGGCAAAACAATGCTCAAGTACTTAGGTGTAGAACAGTCGGCACTGTCTTTATTTTAACTAGAGTGCGACCACGCTAAATTTGTGCTGAATTATAAATATTCCTAAACCGATATTCTTTATTACATCGCTAAATAGCTAAACCTAAGTCCACAGTTCGACGGGCTAGATTGAAAAGTCCGTATGCACAAATGTTGCCACAGATTGGCCAGTGCCGTTCTTATCGATACTCTTCTTCCTAGCGCTGTTCCGGCTTATGCCACGGCTCCTGGACCTCCTAATCCTAAGATTTGACGTAGGCGCTAGTTTTACGAAAGCTACTGCCACCTGACCTTCCAACCCTAAGGGTAAACTAGGCCTTAGTGGGATTACTTCGGTTTCCGTACGCTTTTCACCGAAAAGCGATTGGTAAATGATATTTCGTACATAATTTCCGAAAAACTCACTGGTACGAGCCGGCAGGATTTGAACCCAAGACCTTCGGATTGAAAGTCTCACGTCAATCAAGTCACTTCATACCGCTGAGCCACCAACGCTCTCATACCTACTATAATTGTTAAGACATAAAGCCCATGTTACACTTTTTTTGTATTAACTGATTTTTGCCAAAAACGTATCTTCTCGGTTAAAAGGGCGTATAAGTCGTAAGAGCAGCGAAGACACTCGTTTTTAATTGTTATACGCATATTTAAACCCTTTTTAAGTTCGCCTATTGTGACGGACGGTAAACTACGGAACCCTACACTGAGCATGGCCCGACATGCTTTTGGCCGGTTTTTTTAAATATGTTTGTAGTACGAGTACAGTCTGTACTTGTCGATATATCGTTATCGACACATACCTTGACTATTTTTCTTCTTATATTCCTGGCCACATTTTACCTTACAGTTAAGTAGGTACTTGTCAATCTAGTCCGTCGAACTATGGACATAAGGTACTTACTGTTACACATGCTCATTACTAGCATGCTTATTAGCAAGCGGGGAAGTGGGAGGGGCCCCGCTCCCAACCACCCTTGCTATTAAGCATGCTTATTAGCCTGCCAATAAATAAGCACAAAGCATGCTAGTAAGGAGCATGTGTAACAGTAGCTTTAGAAGGGACCAAGAAGGGACGACACCACGATGATGCCACTTTTTAGTGTCTATCTTTTTTTGTCGCATTGTACAAATCGATTCGGGTTTTTTCTTCGTATAAATCCTCTTCTTATTTTCTTGTAAAAATATTTATATGTATGACACTTTAAATGTCATTGACAGTACCT
Source organism: Lathronympha strigana (assembly GCA_949128165.1). Taxonomy (NCBI): domain Eukaryota; kingdom Metazoa; phylum Arthropoda; class Insecta; order Lepidoptera; family Tortricidae; genus Lathronympha; species Lathronympha strigana. The sequence goes on from OX421920.1 coordinate 11,497,646, forward strand.
GTAATAGAATTTTGGTGTCTTGTATTTATTTACAAACACTAGTTTATTTTAACAATACAGACCAACTAATTCAAGATAATGATAATATTGTCATTGACTTGGCTATACCTATTGTTTGATATGAATGGATGTGTATACCCGAATCCTGCAGTTCTCTAAATTACTGAAGATTTCGACTCCTGTAGTCATCGGAACCAGAGCTGCTGTAAACTTGTCTTTTAAAATCATAAGCCGACCAGACAACGAACCGCCTGGCGAAAACCCTCCGCTAATGATCTTCCACGGTTTACTAGGGAGGAAAAAACAGTGGAAGTTTTTAGGAAAAACTCTCCACGCCGTGACAAAAAGAGTAGTTATTTGTGTAGACTTAAGGAATCACGGGCGCAGTCCGCACGCGAAGTCTCACACGTACCAGGACCAAGCGGAAGATATCTTGGAACTAATGAAAAGACTGGAGCTGCCACGAGCCAGTCTTATGGGGCACGGCATGGGTGCTAGGACGGCCATGTGCGTAGCTTTGATGCAGGTACACAATGAATACACTCAACCATTATTTACTTCGAAACTCCGTTAAATCTTAACTATCCTTCGACGAGGTTGGAACACCCTAGAGTGATTCATCCACTAACGTAACGTGACGATCGCGTTTGCGTTAAGTGCCTCAAGTTATATGGGATCCTGCATGGAATCTAAGACACTTAACGCATACGTGATCTTTGCGTTACGTTAGCGAATGACTTCGACTGTTCCTATCTTCCTTCCTAATCGTGATGGCATCCGTGTTCTACTCTAAGGAATATATCATCTAATTTTCGGACATCGGTCAGATAATTTTTGAACTAATGTTTTGATTTCCAAGGGTGTTGATTTCCAAGGTTAAATTTGTACCCAAAATAGGGATGAATGCCCTTTCTCCTTCTCCGCATAAAATAAGTTCTATAGCACTTGTAACTTATGTTTCAGCCGTCTGCGGTAGCTAGCCTAATCGTGGTAGATATGTCCCCCGCATCAACAACTCCTGAGTTTACCACATTCTTTCCGAAGCTCATGAAAGCGATGTCCGAAGTCAAATGGAAGGAAAAACGCAAAGTCGATAAAATTAGAAACGAGGTCAAGGAGCAGCTACAAAGTATCGTGACCAATGAAGTCGTTATGTCGACTGTGTTAGCCAATATCAATGTTAAGTCGAATAGAACCATCGGGTGGACGTGTAATCTAGAAACTCTACTGAGGGATTTTAAAGACATTGCGTCATTTCCGTTAAGTTCTTTTAAAGGCAAGACGTATTTTGGACCAACTTTGTTCATTGGCGGACAGTTCTCTGAGTATATTCCGTAAGTAACTACCTACTATGTTTTATGATCTAATTTATCTACGTTGGAATTGGCATGTGTCGTGTCTATTGTGTTTAAAAGATTTCCAAAACGTTACTCAAAGATATGTGTCATTTGTCATTTATCATTACCTATACATTATGCAGACAGAAAGATGGCGAATCAATCAGTTTGGGGGTAGGTATGGATTGCGTACCTATCGTAGGAATTTGATTATTTTCTTAATATAATTTGTCAAGTATGACGTCCGGTTTGTATGACGTATTTGTCATTTACCTTCGATGTCACTATAAGCGGATTCCACTGTATGTTCGTGACTTGATATTTAACTGGCCGTTCAGCATTCGGTACTATTTGCGGTTATCTCGTAGAGAGAATGGAGTTAAGATTCAGATGCTATTGAAACAGAATTGATGAAATAAAGATTTGTTGCTATGCTTTGATCGGCCGTATATTCGGGACCATGTTAACAGTGCGGTTGTTCCAGTGCCGATGACCTGCCGAGGATCAGAGAGCTGTTCCCCCGGGCCGTGGTGCATTTCGTGCCGGGCGCCGGCCACTTCGTCTTCAGGGATGAGCCCAAAGCGGTGCTAGAGTTCGTCATTAGATTCCTCAACGATAAAGAAAACATCTAACGGCCACTTGCACCACCCAGGGTTAGCCCCATAACCCGGAGTTAAGACCTTTTATCATGGAATTTGACAGCTTAACTCCGGGTTAGCGGCTTACCTTGGGTGGTGCAAGTGGGCCTAAGTGCTGTCGGTCTAGCTCTGATCTACTCCATGCGTACAGCGTACTATAGAGGTGGTGCTGTTTTTCCATATTTAACCACATTTAACGTTATACATATTTACACAGCATAAAAGCGCTACCGTAGACCAGATTCAAGTATTTTTATAGGGCACTTATTTTATAGCATAATAAATATGTAACTAATTAGCGTTAATAAACTAAGTTCTTAGTTTTATAATAGTTTATCATTTTGTAGCAGCAGCAGGTCGTTACGCCTGGCTCGTAGCAAATTAAATCAGGTTGAACAAAAATTCCAATACTAAAGAATTTTCGTTCCTTGTAACTGCAAGATTCTGTTTATATCGACTGATATCTAATTTATTCAAACCAAGAACTGTTGGTTAATCTTTGACAATATTTCATGTGAACTGCCTACTGATAAGCAAGGTTGTCTAGAAGAGATCGCTGTTTAGGGATAAGACCGCCTATGGTTTACCTCTTTTTCACCAGTAACGGCAGTAACCCTTACTGTTTGTTTTGTTGTGCAGTGTTATTGGAGTTAATTATTGTACCCTTGTGACGAGTAGCCAGATAACACAAAATTACGACACTACAAGAAATGAATCCCATTTCCAAAAAGTACTGCCACCTTGTGGCGTATTTTATTAGGGTTCCGTACTAAAATGGTAAAAAAGGAACCCATGCAGACAAATAGAGAGAGGATTTATCTTTATCGTATATTTTGATTTATTTTAATTATTGAAAAAGCCCGATAAGAGACGGGGCAAAAATTAAAAGTTTAGTTACTTACTGCGTTATGTGGGATATTATTTGAAAAGTCTTCTTTTTTTTTGTAAAGACTTTTTTTATTATTAAACGAAAACGTAAAAAAATTGAGGTGGGAGGATTGAGGATGTTCAACACATTTTTAAAACATTGTTTATCAAATTACAATGTTGTAATATTATGATCTTGATAGATGATATTTGACATTTTATATTGTTATAAAATCTCTACATTTTCTGCAGTTGGCGTTTAATTTAGAGCAAAGACTACGGAAATATTTATGATTGTATATGACTTATCTGAGCGCAGTGACGGTCCTTATTAAAGAAACCTCATAAAACCTCATTTCATCAAATTTGTCTGAAACTTGGGAACTCTCATCATCATGAGATCATCATGGTGGTTGGAGGTGTTCCGTTTAGGTTAACTCCGGGTTAGCGGTTGACCCTGGGTGGTGCAAGTGGGCCTTAGTGTTTAAATAAATTAGAGCTTTCGTTGCAGCATTTCTCAGGTTTTAAAAGGGCTTGACCATGTATGACATATATGTTCTCCTAAGTTGCAATGCGAGGTAGGTTGTAATGCTTAAAAGAGAGAATTGATTGGATTGGTTCAAATCAGGAGTGGTTTAAACTATAAACTATAACTAACTATAAACATAGTTCGTAGCATAATGCATAAACATACACAGTCAACAACTTTTTTTGACACAAATCAAATTTTATTTAATATTTTTTGATTTGTTATTAAAAAATCGGATTGGCCTTCGTCAGTGTTGGTTTTTTGCTTTAGGATATGGATATTATAATACACAGTCAATATTATTCGTTGAGCACTGAGAACCTATTGGCTACATCACTCGCCGCACCACGTACCCCTTATAAATAAAATACCGGGATCCCGGTATTTTGAAATTAAATACCGGGATTAAAATCTGTCCTGAAAAAGGCGGAATCCCGGGATCCCCACTACTAGTCCACAGTCACACTAAAGAACTTTGACGTTCGATAGTTCTTAAACTACAAGTTCAAATTGAATGTTATTTAGAATATATCTATATCCTGTTATAGCCAACAGGACCCTGAAAATTCAGGGTTCTAGCTTTAACCAGCGCGAAATCACGGGGGCTTGAAAATCGCCTGAACTGCTTCGAGAAAAGGATGGTACCTACGGCCGTGCCTTTTTGTTTGCTCGACTTGTTGAGGACAGTACCGTGTAAGAGAGTGCTCAGATTGTAAGAAATCTCTTACCAACGGCTTGTCATTTTGACATGGTTCTAGAGTGGTTGACTTGGTCCACTTGGTTGACTGTACCTCTACGTTACAGTCGCCATCAGATACATGGGAACTGCCGAGGAGGTGCTCACAAATATCTGAACATGCACTGTAACGCTTTGACAATAGAGGCGTGTTCAGATTCTTGTGTCATGTGTAAAAATACGTATCGGCATAATCGTCTCATGAATATGGTACTACGCTCTTATTACACTGGAATAAAATGCTATGGGACATATTTTTGAGTAAGATGTGTCCACAGATATTTTTACACTTGACTGTCCATCTCTTAAAAGTGACGGCCTCCTAGCCTAGTTGGTAGTGACCCTGCCTACGAAAGCAGGTCCCGGGTTCGAATCCTGGTCAGGGCATTTATTTGTGTGTTTATCACGAATATTTGTTCCTGAGTTATGGATGTTTTCTATGTATTTAAGTATTTATATGTATCTATCTATTATATACATCGTCGCCTAGTACCCACATCACAAAGCCTTATTGAGCTTACCGTGGGATTAGATCGATTTGTGTAAGATTGTCCCACAATATTTTTTTATTGTTTACTCTGGCGGCGCTCATGATGATGAGAGTTCCCAAGTTTCAGACAAATTTGATGAAATGAGGTTTTATGAGGTTTCTTTAATAAGGACCGTCACTGCGCTCAGATAAGTCATATACAATCATAAATATTTCCGTAGTCTTTGCTCTAAATTAAACGCCAACTGCAGAAAATGTAGAGATTTTATAACAATATAAAATGTCAAATATCATCTATCAAGATCATAATATTACAACATTGTAATTTGATAAACAATGTTTTAAAAATGTGTTGAACATCCTTTGGCAAAATCAGATCAACCCGATTAACGCATATCTTTCCTAAAATGTCATAATATATTTTTTTCCCTTTACCCGGATATGGCATGAAGCTTTTAACATTTCTACCGCAAATTTGTCTTATTTCAAAACATAACCCGGTTAGGACCTCAACCCGGTCAGCTGTTACTTTGGCTTACAATGTGTACGGGAGGAACGAGAGTGGGGGCGCACCCGTGGTTATGTTGCATGGATTGCTCGGTTCCAAGGCGTAAGATAAATAAATAATTTAGTAAACACAAGCTTCATTATATATCATCATATCAACTGCTTAACGTCTTCGCTGAATCTAAGGTACAACAACGAACTTTAGTGCGTAGCCCTCATTGAGCCACTTCCTTTGTTATCAACAATCATTTTGCGTCCCCTAGTGCCGGATTAAGACATTTTGATGTTATAATCAGAGAAGTAGTGGAGGCCCAGCGACCTAGATCGTGATCGTGATCCACTCTATCCCACTTTTGCAAAACGGCCGTTGATATGTCGGTGCATTTTCTAGGCATGACCTAGGCAACAGCTATAAGATAAGTTTGACGTGTCATGTGTGTGTAAATGTGTATGTGTCTGTCTGAGGCACCGTAGCTCCCAAACGGATGATCCGATTTTAATGCGGTTTTTTTTGTTTGAAAGGTATATCAGTCGGGAGTGTTCTTAGCTATGTTTGGTGGAAATCGGTTCAGGTCTTCAAGGTCATCAGGTCGTTTGTTAGGTGTGATAGGAATGTTACACGCTCAGTTTACTTGCAAGCATAGGTGGGATCTGACATTTGAAACACTAATGTCTTCTGGAACCACTGAGCTGGTCTGCTGTTAGGGCACGAAGATAGGAGACGTAACCCTGGACTGCCTTTTAGTAAACCCATCGAGTTTGGGCTCGTTGGATTTGTCTTAACCAGTTCTCTTTATGTTTCTAATTGACGAGGACCTGATGCTGGAAATGGGATGTGGCGGATAAAACCCTGGAATGCCGGAATGAAACGGATAAACCGATTTATATTTTTGCTGAAAATCTAGAATGACCAAAGTTTAATCTTTATTGTTTTTCAATCTGTGCAATTCTCCCAGAGCCAGTTTGTCATGAGGATTGTTAAACAGCTTCCTTTGGTCGAGATCGCATATAGCGACCCCATCTAAACTTTTTACGCGGCTTAATAGACTTGCATAGACTTGATATAACAGACAATTTTAAAATAAAACACAAAATTACCCTTAAATGGCAAGAATAAAAGAAATTAAATGAAAGAATGAAAAATTAAGGAGCTCCTTCAAAAAGCATGAAATAAAAATTAAATTTTAAAATTTAAAAAACCTCCGACCCAAAAAAAGTACTTACGCAATTAATATGAGAAAAGGTTAAATGCTAAACCCTATAAATAGCAAAAAATAACTTTTAACACTACGTAAGTACCAACTAAAGCATGTCAGACTATCTACTCGGGACGTGGTGCCACCTTTGTGTTGGAGGCATAACCGCTAATTTTGAACTGCAAATGGTTATCTTGGCCTGCTGTTGACCGTACGTATGAAATTTTTGATTAAATTTTGTCCCGTCGGGGGACCGCTTTTTACCTTCAAAAATACTTACCTAAATCAAATGATTCCTACCTAATCACAACATTCGTATAAAAAAAATCACCTATCTAAACAAAATTATATTTATAATTACTGATATAATGTTTTAAAGTAAGTAGGCATTCAGAATTAAAGTGAACCTACTTTAAAACTAAATATGTCCACAACTACAATAAATGATACAATAACACTGGACAAAAAATTAAAACAGACGAATAGTACGACTCACAAGATTTAAGTACTTGTAAAGAAAGAAGAAGATAAGTAAACAAAATAATATTTAAATTACTTACAAAGAAAATGTTACGAGCCGCGGTGCGTGGTGGTGACGGCCGGACACTCCGGACTACGCGTGCGAGTTAGTAAGCTATTACAACAATGGGATTGAGGACTTCTTAATGTGTGCTTCTAACGTTAGGCTAATAAATTAGAGCGGTCCCCCGACGCGACAAAATTTAATAAAAAATTTCATACGTACGGTCAACAGCAGGCCAAGATAACCATTTGCAGTTCAAAATTAGCGGTTATGCCTCCAACACAAAGGTGGCACCACGTCCCGAGTAGATAGTCTGACATGCTTTAGTTGGTACTTACGTAGTGTTAAAAGTTATTTATTGCTTTTTATAGGGTTTAGCATTTAACCTTTTCTCATATTAATTGCGTAAGTACTTTTTTTGGGTCGGGGGTTTTTTGTTATGGGTTAATGTAGTTCTGTAGATACATGGTATTGAACATTTACCCTTCTTTACATTTTAAAAGGAATTGGGCAAGCACGAGCCACCATATCTCTTCAATGTGCCACCGAATGGTCATAACTGCTGACGTCCGCAACCATGGAGAGAGCCCTCATGTCAGTTCACATACTTACCACGAAATGGCCGCTGATGTGGGAAAACTTATTGATACCTTGGAGTTAAAAGAAGCTGCGGTTATAGGCCATAGCATGGGTGGTATAACGAGCATGGTTTTAGCGCTTACACAGGTATATATTTTATTTCAACTTAAAAATATCTAGTGCATAAAATAATTGCGATCTTTTGCTTTATCAAATGCTGCTTTCTCGTTATTCAGCATCCAATTCTGACATTCCTGGAAATTCTGATATATTCCCTATTTCAACCCATATCAAAAGGGCAAGAAACCGTGGTATCAACTTAAGTGATATTCTCTGTGTTACAGCCAATAAAAGTTAACAGTCTGATAGTAGTCGATGTCTCACCAGTGTCAAACGCTGGTGTCCTAAATGAATACTTCCCAGTACTGATAGACAACATGAAAGCCATCGATTTCGGAGGACAGGCATCTGTAACCGACGCCAGGGCTTTTGCTAAAGAAAAAATACTGGAAACTGGCTTAGTTCGAGGTCCTGGCAGTATCCCGTACATTCTAATGAACATCGGGATGCGAGGCGACAAGATTGGATGGATGTGCAATTTGGAAGTTCTGCAGAAGCATTATAAGGACATCCTGACTTTTCCAAACAATTTGAAGGGCTTACAGTATATAGGTCCTGTTTTGTTCATTGGTGGTATAAACTCCAATTACTTGACGTGAGTATTTGCTGTATTTGTCCTTTACGTATTAAGCAAATCTAACTAGTACTTGGCTACTACAATACCCATGTAAATGTGGCATACTTTCCACAGATCTACCGCTTAATTAGGTATCGGTTTCCACAGTGAGACTTTTTTTTTTTTCAGAAGAGACGATATTGTAAGCTTCCGAGCCATGTTTCCAAAAGCGGAGTTCCAATATCTACAGGAATTTGGCCATAACATCCACGCTGCAGCTCCAACAAAGTTCTTCAATTTGGTGAATGAATTCCTTAGCCTTTCTAAAAATAAATAAAATCGTTACTTCTTAGGAGTTTTAGTGAACCCGTAATTTTATTTTATTTCACCTTTGGCATGTACCTAAAGTATGATTCATTCCATTCGCCAGATTAATAAATGCAATAAGCAAAAGTAAATGTTTTTCGAGCGAATGTATGTGATGTACAAGTGTGTTGCTACTGCTAGGGCAGCCCGGAGGTGGATAGGGCCTCCACAAGACCCTTCCACGCCTTTCTTTTTTGAGCAACCTTCTTGGCTTCACTCCAGCTCAGTCGCATGGATCGCTACTCGCTCTCTACGCTCCGTCACCACTTGTGTACAGGGCGTCCACGAGCTCGCTTCCCACCTTGAGGCTTTTCCACTCAAATGCGGTACTGGCGCTATTCGTTGCTCCTCTTCGAAAGGTATCTATACCCTATATCTATACCCGATCCATCTCCACCCTTAGGTATAATTATGTAGGTTTGTTTAATTATTCAACACGCCCCACACTCTACAGCTTTGACAGTAACGGATTCAAATGTGCTGTGAGGTGTGGCATTATAATAACAAAATGTGATACGTCTCCTTGTAACTCAATTCAAAATTATTATATAAAAAAAGTGGATTGTGTCGCCAAAATAACTCGGTCTGATTATAAATCTACTAGTGTTCCTACTCAATAGCCCTCTTTGAGCTTTAACAATGAGAAAAGTTTTCTGTGCAAAGAGGAATACCAATTGTTCCATTTTGGTGAAGTATTTTCGAAGGGTCACTAAATTAAACGCAGACGCTGTTTTTTTTAAACAATCTGATGACTTGCAATTGACATTTGAGATTACAATCTATCAAAAGTATGAAACTGGTAATTATAAACAATGATCTGAATTCATTTATAAAGTGTTGAACGTCTTTAAAATTAATTTCTTCCATAAAATGTCATGATACAAAATTTATTGTGTACCCGGATATGGCATGAAGGTTTTACGATATCTGCGGCAATGCTTCCTAATTTCACATCACATCCCGGTTAGGATCCAAACCCGGTCAGCTGTTGATTTGGCTTACAATGTGTATGGGAAGAATGAGAGTGGCGGCACACCCGTGATTGTCGTGCATGGATTGCTAGGTTCCAAGAGGTAAGGAAAAGTAGTAGATTATGTACGTGTGTGTTACGTACATTGAATCCCGAATCATGTGAAGGATTCTACAATCCTACAATTCTAGAATCCTGAGCATAAAGAGATTAAAGAGTTAACGCCCAAGATGAAAATAACTAATACCGGGTGTTTCATACTGCTTTTCACAACAACTAGATACCTATAAGTAAAATAAACAAAACCTGAAATAACATTAGCAACATCATATAATGCCATAAAATTGCCACTTTTACATCCCTTCTAGCAGGGAAGTAAAAGCCCTTTTTCGAAGAGGTGGTGTGGAAAGGTTTTTAACGCTCGGAAAGCGCACTTTTATCCTTTTAAACTATCGGGAAAAGCGCATTTTATACACTAGTGGGTAAAGTAATTTTCCCCTCACTAGCTCGGAAAGCGCTGTTTTGTCCTTTAAAACTAGCGTGGAAAAACGCATTTTATCCACATGTGGGGCAAAGTAATCTAATTCCTATCACTTACCACCAGTCCAGTATAGTGAGTTCTATATGCCCATAGTAAATATGCGCAATCGGAGGTCACACCTTAAATTGGTCGAGTCTTATCGCGCACTTGGTAAGCTGTTGGCGATATCTAAGTACCAGGAGCGTATCTCTATGACACATTATGAAATATAATTTTGAATGATTTTTTCAAGATTACTTGCATGTGGATAAGATTTGTAATCGTATGTAGTCTTTATTTTCCTCGCGATAGTGAGGGGAAAAATGTTGTATTACACTCGGGGGCAAAGTTTGTTCAACTCTCGTGCCTTGAGACCCTCGTAAAGCTCAAGATTCCAGTTATTGAACCACTCGCCACACTCGTGGCTCAATTTTGGAATCTTTCGCTTGCTTGGGTCTCAATATAAGCCTGAGAGTTAAACGACTACTTTGCCCCCTTATAATAAATAAATAAACTATTTTAATTTCCACACAAATCTACTGGAAAACTGCCTTCCGCGTCTGCGTTGAGTAGGTACACGTTTGCTATACTTAATTGCACGTAACCACGCTAGGCTATCGATACAATTTTCATTAGGCACAAGTACCTACACAATTACACATGTACAATTCCTAAATTGCTGCTCTAATAAAATAAATTGGTTTTTTATATTCAAAAGGAACTGGGCAAGCATGAGCCAAAAAATCTCCACTGAGTGCCACCGAATGGTGGTAGCAGCAGATGTTCGAAACCATGGAGAAAGTCCCCATGAAAGTTCACATAACTACCGTGAACTGGCAGCTGATGTGGGAAAGTTAATTGATACACTGGGTCTGAAGGAAGCTGCCTTGGTAGGCCATAGTATGGGCGGTAGAACTTGCATGGCTTTAGCGCTTACACAGGTATATTCTGTTTGGTTTTTGTACCTCCCACATTTAAAAATCTGTACCTGTATACTTACTAAATTTATAAATCCGAAAGTAACTATGTCTGTCTGATACAGATGAAATTGGGTACGAAGATATAGTTAAACTCCTGGGAAAGGACATAAGGGGCAAATCACACAATAGTATACCTATATAAGTATTAGAAATTAGAACAAAGAATCAAATTCTGATATATCGATTCTAATATTTTCCCATTAGAACGTCAACCATAATGGCTTCAAATGATAATTCATTTATTACAGCCTATAAAAGTCAAAAGTCTGATCGTGGTCGACATCTCACCAGTCTCAACCCCCGGCGTCCTTAATGACTTCTTTCCACAACTGATAGATAACATGAAAGCTATCGATTTCCAAGGTCATGCATCTGTAACCGACGCCAGAAATTTCGCTAGAGAGAAATTGCTGGCCACTGGTTTGTTCGGAGGCGGCAGCATCCATTTCATTTTAATGAACATTGGGAAGCGTGGCGATAAGATTGGTTGGATGTGCAACCTGGACGCTCTGAAGAATCATTTTCTGGACATCGCGACTTTTCCGGAAGACTTGAAGAAGTTGCAGTATAAAGGCCCGGTACTGTTCATTGGTGGTACAAAATCATACTACTTGCCGTAAGTATTTAAATGAAACGTATGGATGGTTGAAAAGTGTGATTGAAAGTTTGGCTAATTGCAACTGTTATTTTGTTTCAGGACAGGTGATCTATTAGGCATTCAGGCCATGTTTCCAAATACAGAGCTTAAATATGTTCAGGATGTCGGCCATAACGTCCACGCTGAGGATCCAACAGGGTTCTTCAATTTAGTCAATGAATTCTTTTCAAAACATAAATAAAAAAGTTACCTTTTATATTAATTTTATTTCACGCTTTACATTATCAGAGCGTAGGGAATTCTTCTATATTATAGAATACATCCCTACGCTGTGACATTATCAAGTAAAATCGCTGTCAATGGAACTTCCTAACAATAGTAACAATGTAAACAAACCGCCATATTGATCGTAATAACCTAACTTTTAATCTCCAAGAATAACCTATTTATCTTAAAATGCTTTGTATGTTACGATAATACGACCGTTCCAGTAGTGAATGGTTTCAGTGGTGTTCTGGTGTTTTATGAGTACTAGGTAGTGTGTCAGTGTGTGACAAAACATGTGACGCCTTTTGTTTACATTGTTAGGAAGCTCGATTGACGGCGATCTCAGGTAAGTTCATTTTAGATACATAGGTACCTACTACACGATAGCAAAATATTAATCTTATTAGACAGCATTACGATAACTTACATACTTTGAATGTATTATTTGAATCCGACCGCCACCTACAAACGTTCGTGGCGCGTCGTGGTGGCGCGAGTGTCCGACTAAGCCAGAATAAGTTTGCATAGATTTTGTTAGCACAGACACAGACTGTGAAAGTGTTACGTAACGTAGTCATTTCTTAGAAGTTTAAAATAACACTTGCGCAGTCTCTATAATATCAAATCGATGCAAACTTTTAGTTTTTGTCTGACCTTGTGATGACCATTTTCGGTTAAAATTTTCAAAAATAAACTGGAAGGGAATTAATGGTTCTTAGCGTTGAAAGGGTTATTTTCTCAGAGTATTATATTCATTGGTTAATTTCCCTTCGGCGGTAAAGAGATACTTACGTAGTAAGTAGGTATCTCTTTAATAGTTTGTGGTAGAGGTAAACGTATTATTGTGTATCGAACATACCTACCATACAAAAGCCGGTTGAAGCATTGTCTCAAACCGTTTCTTAATGTCACACAAATGTCACTTTTGACATCAATCATGTAATTCTACAAAATTTTCAAAATTCTGTTTACAAAATCATAAGTAAAAATGTTTCTCACCAAAGCTAGTCCCAGAATCCCGTGCTCATTTTTCAAGATATATCCCGTTATATCCTCGCAAATAGTTAGGAAACGGGCGACGTTTACTTCAGAAAATTCGGAGTCTGTTGAATTGGCTTATGCATCTTATGAGAGCACAGAATCTGAGAATAATCCGCTCCCTCCCTTAGTAATACTACATGGGTTGTTGGGATCGAAGAACAACTGGAACAGTACGAGTAAGGCTATCCATAGGACGACAGGGAGGAAAGTAATCAGTGTAGATGCCCGTAACCATGGAGACAGCAGGCATTCCTCGCAACATAGCTACGTTCACATGGCCCACGACGTTATGAATTTACTGAAGAAGTTGGAGTTGTCCAAAGTGTCTGTTCTAGGACATAGTATGGGAGGCAGGACAGCTATGGTGTTGTCATTGCTTTGTGTGAGTAAATGTCTCTCTCTCTCTCATTAACATGCTTTATTCACAGTAGGTAGAGTGTAGTCATGGGAGTTTTACATAACTGAAAAGGCAACTGTTTGGAATAATTATATTCATGAAAACTGGAACTAAGGCCATAAATAGATAAAAAAAATATACAGTTAATTGAGAACCTCTTCCTTTTTTTGGAAATTGGTTGAAAACATGACTTGGAAAAGTCCTAAACCATTTTAAGCATTGTTAGTTTATTAATATGTAGGTTTATGTTTGGCTTTTAGACTAAGTTTTTATTTATTTAATGCTCGCTTTTATTTACATTCAGATGTACTAGCATATTCAAAATTGCATGAGTAGTTTATGAATGAATTTATTCATAAATTGCCCATGCACTTTTGAAAGTGTGTGTACCTAGCTTGTTCTTCATTACATTCCATATAACTATAGCAATTATTCTTCTTTTTTTCAATAAATTATTTGTATAGGTAAGTTATTTATATTTATGTAGTTTATGGTTGTATTTTGAAATGTTCTATATTTAATTCATATCAATTGAATGTTTCTTTTTCAGTCCGACCTAGTATCAAGTCTAATAGTGGTAGACATTTCACCAGTAAAGACTAGTCCACAGATAAACACAATGGCAAGCCTATTTGATGCCATGACCAATGTCTCGGTCCGTCCTGGCATAGCCATGTCCAAAGCAAGGAAAGTAGCTGATGAACAACTGAAGTCAATAACCCCAGATGTAAACCTAAGGAACTTCTTGATCACAAACCTGGTGCAAACACATACAGGGGCTTATACGTGGAGAGTCAACCTGCCAGCCCTGAAGGAGAACTTTACGCCACATATATGCAATTTTCCATCTAGTTTGAAAGGTTTACAATATTGTGGGCCTACTATATTTATAGGAGGATCTTTGTCAGACTACATTGGGTGAGCTATACTTTAAATTTCATTACTATTCTAGTAACATATAATTGTATAAGTAGTATCTTACAATACAACTAAGAATGATAATGTTTTAACAATTATCTACAAATGAAATCTCAAATTGAAGACATATCATCTGCATTTTGTGCTTGTGAAAAAGATATCATGAAATTGTACCTACTTCTTAAAAATTTTGGTGGCTACAGACGCTGAAGAAGAAGAAGAAGTAGAGAAACATTTAAATAATAATGGAGATTTTGTTGTGTTTAAAACATTCTATGCTTTGTCAATATTAATATTTTCCTCAATTTCCTCCTCAATAACTCAATTTTTATATTTTCAGTAAAACTGACCTGCCAGAAATTCAAGAGTACTTCCCACTGGCAGACCTGGTGTTCATCGAAGGTGCCGGCCACTGGGTGCATAGTCAGAAGCCCCAGCCTTTTCTCGACACTGTCTGCAAGTTTTTAAAAGAAAAATGAAGTTGCCAATTTCTAATAGTAAAATTAATTAGATAATTTGATTTGTGGTTACCACTCCAGATTTTAGTAATTTTAATTGATATTGTGATAGTAGAATGTACAAACTAAATCAGTTTTGTTTTTGTAAATATACTTATTGTTTTGTTGTTAAACAATGGATTCTTTTATTCATTAGTAGGACCAAAATAATTACTAAGAATGAGTTATTTGACATTGTAAATATATATTTACTATGGTATTGCCTGCTTTACGATTTAAATTTAATTTACTTATTTGAATGAAGAAACTGAGTAAATATACATATATAGCTATAATAAAAAGTGAAGCTAAAGAAACCTAAGAATTTCAAAAATTACTGAACTTATTCACCACCATTTTCTAACTGCTGCTTCCATGATATATTTTCATTCAATTTTTCTCTCAATTACCTACTCATTGAAATCTCAAAAGCAATGTTTGTCAGTTATGAGTTTTTGTTTAACCTACCTATGCAACTTATTTTTTAAATAAGTTACTCAAATTCTAACCACATTTGTGATAACCAAGTAGCACTTGCCGAAAACCACGAATTATCTTTGTTCACACAGTTACTACCAACAAACATCATATTTGAATATTGATAGACCTTATGTCCTTGCAATAAGGTCCACGAATGGACAACTGACTCTTTCAACAATGTAACATTGTGGTTTTGCACTCCCAAACTAGTTGCACCCCTCACATATGTTCACCACTATAAAACAGGCCCAGAAGCTTACCAAACCATTCCCACTTCACACTTCGTGAAGTGAGTTCCTACGTTTAAAAAAAAAAGTTTGTTTTTATTTAAACAATGGCGAACGTAGTGAACAGTTTGAAGCTGCTGTTCGATCGGCCTAACGAGCCGCTCATCACGCCGAAGGGAGACAATAATGCTGTGTTTCAGCTTACCGAGCAAGTTCTGGTGAGTACCTCAGTTTATATCTTATTATAATTTGGCCAAGATATTTTCTAATTCGTGCAAAATCTGAGAGAATCTTACTTTTTTATTTGAATCCCTCTTTTAGGGAGGGATGGATATAGTTTTACTGACAATCTGAACAGCCAGACTGTAGCTTCTACCCCATATCTGCCCACCACTTACGAACAAGTAATGTCTCACAAAGTGATTAGCAGATGGCGCTGCATTCGTTTCAAAAACGCATCTATATTTGGCATATAATTCAATTTCATATACATATAACCATCGACAACAAGTTTTTAAGTACCTAGTAGACTTTTAACTGGTTTCGTCAAAGTCGTAAAGAAAAGATTTCAGACTAACGCATTTATGCCTGACAAGAAATAGTAAATGTTGATATATATTTTGCCTTTGCTGGAAACTTTTTCCAATAGAATGCTCATGTAACTAGTCTGTCTAATTGCTCGAGAATATCATCAATTTAAAGCGGTGTGGGGCTTCCACACGGAAGGTCCTTACGTGAATTTGAACTTGATTTGAACCCTAACTCGTATATGTCCTAAGAAGGTACCGTTTCCTCAGGAGGTTTTCCTTTACCGAAAAAGCCCAAATTCTCCTATGGATCGCAAGGTTTCCGTAAAAACTCGTGCTGGCACCAACTCCTGGAATTAGCTTTGCAAGCGGTTCCCAATTTACGCGAATGGAAAAGCAGTCATAAAATAAAGCATAATAAATAAATAAATAATATTATAGGACAATCTTACACAAATCGACCTAGTCCCACAGTAAGCTCAATAAGGCTTGTGTTGTGGGTACTAGACGACGTATAATAGATAGATACATATAAATACTTAGATACATAGAAAATATCCATAACTCAGGAACAAATATTTGTGGTAAACACACAAATAAATACCCTGACCAGGATTCGAACCGGGACCTCCTGCTTCGTAGGTAGTCACTACCGACGAGGCTAGGAGGCCGTTAAAAATAATAATATGAAATTCTAGTCAGAAGAATACTCCTCCAACGGCATAGAACTCAACAACCGCTTCGGCGAGGATGCCTCCGAGCGCATCCCCGTCAAGCAGCTCGGCCAGGTGCCGCAGTTCAACAAAGCGAGACAGTTGCCCGTGGACGCGGACTTCTCGCTCTTCCTCCCCGCGCACCAGGAGTACGCCACGGAGGTCATCGATGCGCTGATGCGTGAGTAACTTAGAATACTCCTCAGAGAGGATCCCCTCAAGCAGCTCAGCCCGGTGCCGCAGTTCAACAGCGTGAGACAGCGGCCCGTGGACGCGGACTTCTCGCTCTTCATCGCCGCGCCCGAGTAAATAAAAAGATGGTGGCCAAAAATTACCGCGCCTTTATCGCCTGTCACAGTGGCTGCCACGTTCTAACATGTTTGCTAGGTCGAGAGTGACCTATGGCACGATACGGAAGGCAACTGAAGGTAAGCGTATAAGTACTCAAAAAATCACTCCAACGGAGCAGTACAGATAAATTCTGATTTCCCCAAGGTCGTGACAGCCATATAGATGAAATTTTGTGCAGCAAGAGACCAAACTTTGCTTTTGCTTTGAGTCCCGGGCACCGTAATAATAAAACTATTTTTCTGTTTAATACGTAATACGAGTACCTAAGTGAAAGATTATTTGTGGATGGTTTTAGTTAAAGGTACTACTTTGTTGGTTGTTGGTAAGATTTATTTCTAAATGAATCTTATGCATTTGCGCCTCATCGGATAGGGAAATTAGGGAAAAAGTGGTACCTTTTACCAAAAACGATCACATTTCTTAAAACCGCGTAAGTAGCGAAGCTTCTCTATCTAAATAAGTCATTTGGGTATGATACTCTACAAAGAATACTATTACATATTGTTTTTCAAATTATTTTATTAATAATGTAAATATTCCGTTTCAGGCGTCCCTGAGAACCAACTCCAGGATTTCCTGTCGACATGCATTTTCGCGCGCGCGAATTTGAACCCTCAGCTTTTTAACTACTGCTACTCTGTAGCACTCATGCACAGGTAAAAATCTAGGCTAGATTCTTTAGGGCCATTACTACTAAAATAGGTCTTCAAACTTTTGACATTGGATTTGTAATTTTTTTACAAATCACACAGAGTAAACTGTTAAAGTCCATTCTAAAAAAGCCGGCCATATACGTTCGGGCAATTCGTCAGATCTCCATAGCGAGTATGTCTGCCTGATTGGCAGATATGGCTGAACATATATAACTGGCTGCAGTACCTTGGCACGCTGCGTGTTTCCGCTAAACATTTATTTGCAAGTTATTTACAGCTTTAGCTTGCCAAGTTGCCATTGATAAAAATATTTTTAAGTAGCTAATTGTTTGTAAACACAATTCTTTCTCATATTATTTACAAAATTCAATAAATTAAAATTGATTGTTAATATCCAATGAACATTATTAAACTAAAAATATCACATTGTTACAGGCGTGACACTAGGAATGTCCCCATCCAGAACTTTGCAGAAACCTTCCCCTCTAAGTTCTTGGACTCCAAAGTGTTCTCCCAGGCGCGAGAAGTGGCCCGAGTCACTCCCACTGGAGCTGCCGTAAGTATTTGTACTATTTCACCTTCTTTTCCTTCCCTTTGCCACCACAGCAGTTATCACACACCTTGTCTCCTTCTGAGCATAAAACAGGCTTGTAATTCGGAGTCCAGGGCCCCAAGCTGGTGTTAGAATAAAAATCCATAGGATATGTACCATCATCTTTTAACCATTTACTATTTCCTAGTGATACTGAAAACTCATAAGGAGTCAATAGAGGCTTTGGAAATGCTGTCCCCCAATCAATGGACAATCTCGGACATGCAACTTGTACAAAGGCATCAAGGTTAAATAACGCTAATTTACTGGGAAAAATCTCAGATAACAATATTTTCACATATTTCTTATCTGCATTTTTTATTTGCTTTTCTAGATTGCTTAAAACTTTTGTACTCCCTTGTCTCCCAAGAGTTCCAAGTATAAGACCGAAATTTCCAGCATCTTCTGCCGTTTTCACTTGATTTTGCCTGTTTTCTTGCATCAAGTTATGTTCATATAACTCTGAGGTGAACTTCTTCTCATAAGGATCATATTTATAGGCTGGAATATTAGGATTAGCTATCATTATTGCTTCCAAGTGAAATCTTCCATCACCTAGATATACTATGTACTCTGAGTCAACTTTTGGTGCAGTGCATCCTAGAATTTCTCCCGGTGATAATGGCCTGCATTGTGGAACTGTCACTATGTATTCATCTAACCGAAGAGTTTTAGCAATTGCATGTAGAGTAGTGACAAACTGGATTGTGCTAACTATGGCTAGGTGTGATCTTTTAGGGAAGTTTAATTTAATTGTGTCTATAAAGTGTGACGGGTCAATCTTGATGTCCACAAATATGTAGAGTACCTTAACATCAGTGGTTTGGTCAATGGGTATGAGGCAGGAGTGTCCGTAGTGCACGAGCAGGTCGACTCCGAGCGCGGCCGCCGTGAAATCGTCGATACAGCAAGCTCCATAGGTCACGTCACCCATTATTAAGGTGTCAGCCTCTGTAAATGTCTCGATGATGTCACACAAAGTCGTAGCGAACATTGTTAGCCCTGAAAAATACAATAAACATATTTCATAAAAACTAAAACTAAATCACTGTTTTAAGATTAGAAATAAATTAGTATAAGTTTACATACCTTCGGGTAATTGAAGGGCTACTCTTTTAGCACCAACCGACCTTATTCTCCATATTGTCTTGTGGATTTCGAAATTGTAGTTCTGAGGCAACGCTTCGCACGCTCTATTCAATAAAGGATCATTCAATAACTCGTCAGGAATCTTATTCAAAGATCGAACGTTCGGTTTGAATGTTTTTCTCTGTCCTTCGGGCTTTGCTCGCACCACGACTACGCCTGGGGTTTGAAGTAAATCTTCCATTGCTTTCTAGGTGGTTAAAAATCTACGTCAATAGCTTAAAATATAACAGGTTATATTTTTACAAAAATATAAACACGCGCGCTGATAACTCGGTCATCAGTGGCCTACGTGACTTTTGCAATATTTGCGTTCCGTTCCGAAAGTCATCTTAGCTATGAACTTGTTAAGACTCTTGTCTTCTGCATTAATATAATGCATTATATAGATAGGTTCTAATTACTGCATACAAAGACACAATGCTCAGAATTTAATATAATAAAAGTATTTATTTAGATTAGTTCTTCAAAAATCAAAACGAATTATAATTTATTTATCACCAAAACTAATCATCAACTTCGTGGAATGGAACTTATGAAACACAAGATTGACAGCTGTCATCGGAATGACATTACGTTCCGTTCCGCCTAAATGCCGTTTAACATATGGCGTTCCGTTTCAGCGTACTCCTATCATCATCCCACGAGACTACACTGCCACTGACTTGGAAGAAGAACACCGTCTCGCCTATTTCCGTGAAGATATTGGCGTGAATCTTCATCACTGGCATTGGCACTTGGTGTACCCATTCACTGCCAGCGACAGAGCCATCGTCGCCAAGGATCGTCGTGGCGAGCTGTTCTTCTACATGCACCAGCAAATTATCGCACGGTACGTTAAATTATTTTAAATCATACATTAATACTTTTTCGTTTATTTTCCATGTATTAAACGGGGTATTTTATTTGTAGTTACAATGGAGAACGATTAAACAACTCTCTGAAGCGTGTGAAGAAGTTCAACAACTGGCGTGAGCCTATCCCTGAGGCATACTTCCCTAAATTGGATAGCTTGACGTCAGCACGTGGTTGGCCCCCACGGCAGTCTGGCATGCGCTGGCAAGACCTGAACCGTCCCGTTGACGGCCTCAGAATCAGCGTCAGTCAGATGGAACAGCAAAGGAGAGCCTTGGAAGAGTCTATTGCCTCAGGTCGTTGTCAATTGGTAAGTTAAATTAAATTAGTTTTGGTGTTTCGAAACTGATATATTTATTGTGTTCATACCGCATTTTTACTTGTTTTTAATCTTTTTGCGTAGGAAAATGGCAGTACCATGCCACTGGACATTGACACGCTGGGCAACATGGTGGAGGCGAGCATCCTGTCGCCCAACCCCAGGCTCTACGGCAGCGTGCATAACAACGGCCACACCTTCTCTGCCTACGTGCACGATCCTGACCACCGTTATTTGGTAAGTCCTGCTAAACTCTAGACCAAATCAATCTCAATAAGATAAAGAACATCATCTGTATTTAAAGAGCAGCCGTGATTTCATACGATGAGAAAAATAAATAGACATTAAGCATTTTTGTGCAGTTTTTTTTTCAGCTTTTACTACAAAACGGATATTTTTTGGATGATTGCCTCTTCAAAAGTAAATTAAAACATCTGGTCTGAATCTATGTAACTGCCCAAACTATACCGAAAAACATAATATATATTTGCGCAGGAATCATTCAGCACCATCGCCGACGAAGCGACGACGATGCGCGATCCCTTCTTCTACCGCTGGCACGCTTGGATCGACGACCTGTTCCAGTCGCACAAAGAATCTGCATTTGTGGCGCGCTACACACGATCTGAGGTACCATCCCTGACAACCAAAACTTATGTATGGGACTCATTTGGGTGAAGAGACTTACTTACTCCGTTGGCTCAGCTACCCAAAATGAGTTTCCGAGTCGAGAATGCGCTGTTTCTCTCGGTGTTGCGCTAACTCTTGGAATGTGCACAGATCCGCATCAACCATATATCACTCCTATTGTCATGTGCGTGAAAATAGGATTACCAATTTTTACAGCGCTGCGGTCCACTGCCAAAATACTGTCTGAATTTGAATACCAATTGGTGCCTGTCTTGTGGCTGCTGTTCGGTTACCATTCAAGTTTATTTTCAGCTTGAGAACCCTGGCGTAAGAGTCATGTCAGCCGCGATCCAGAGCCAAGGCGGCCAGGCTAACACACTCAACACCTTTTGGATGCAGAGCGACGTGGACCTCTCCCGTGGATTGGACTTCTCCAACCGTGGGCCCGTGTTCGCGCGCTTCACCCATCTCAACCACCGACCATTCCAATACGTGTAAGTTTATTCTACCATCACCTACCAAAGCCAAAAGAAGTCCACTTCTATGCATAGGCATCTTAAAACAACAGGGCTTATAGCTGACCTCATCTAATCGATAGTTGAGAGCTTTTTATTGATAGCGTTGTAGCTTTACATTGCGGGTATTTGAGTTTTGCCTCTCGCTTGCACTAGTTACATTTTGCTTCGGTGCGAGAGAGAGGCAAAACGCAAACACCCGATGAGTGGTGATGAGGAGAATGTCAGATAACACACAAAAATGTAGTCCTAACTACGGTAGCATTACTGATTGCGTGTGTTTGCAGCATAAATGTGAACAACACGGGCTCGGCTCGCCGCACCACGGTGCGTATATTCTTGTCGCCCAAGTTCGACGAGCGCAACCTGCCCTGGAACCTCAACGACCAGCGCAAGATGTTCGTTGAGATGGACCGCTTTGTCGTGCCGCGTACGTACAATTACTCTATTCTTTCTATTCATATAATTACCTACATTTTACTCCACACTTAAGAGTGACGAACGTAGATAAATCATGTAGCAACGTGCCAGTCAAAAACAGGTTGAATAAAAGAGAATATGTTGAAAACAGGTGCACGTCGCTTAGGAGCGAATGTAATCGTGTTTCCTATGATCGGCTAGCTAACAGTCGCAGCCTCGCAGGTCCCCGATTCAAAGTTTCCTCGAGGTTTAATCATGGGGTGCAACGACCTAGTCTAGCTATTTCCGCGCTCATCACACTCTTTTTTTGCGATGCCCATAAAGCCGGTCGATGTTACATTACAGTATACAGTAGTTATACTCAGTAGGTATCTAATTGTTTTTTACAGTGAACGCCGGCCAAAATACCATCACCCGCCAATCTTCCCAGTCCTCCGTAACCATTCCGTTCGAGCAGACCTTCCGCGACCTGAGCGTCCAGGGCGATGACCCGAGGCAGACCGACCTAGCCACCTTCAACTTCTGCGGCTGCGGCTGGCCGCAGCACATGCTGGTGCCGAAGGGGACTGAAGGTGGCGCGCAGTATCAGCTCTTTGTGATGTGTTCCAACTATGATCTTGACAGGGTGAGTTGAAGCTAAATAATTCACGAGGTTTATACATTAAGTGGACGTAGTTCAAGGCAAAGGACTCAATTCACAAAAATTAGGTAATTAAGTTTGAACGTTCTATCAAAATTAAGTCGGCTATTTCAAGGCATTTAATTATAAACTACGTCCAAGTATAACCGTCCATCTATTAAAAACTGTCCGGTTCGAAGGACCATATTTACGGTAATGTAATGCTATCAACATGGACGACAACGTATCTTGGTATAGGTGTCTTTAGATGATGCTACTTTTAGGAGAATCAATGAAAAATTAAAAAGTAACGTAATGAATGAATATAATAATATTACGATTCTGAAATGACTGCCTCTTATTTGAATATTCCTGAGTTTAAAAAACCTAAGCTACTTACGAAACATCTTTTACATTTACCATTCATTCTAGGTGGACCAAGCAGACGGCAGCGAGTTGACCTGCGACCAGGCCTCAAGCTTCTGCGGCCTCAAAGACCGCTTGTTCCCCGACAAGCGTGCCATGGGCTTCCCCTTCGACCGCCCCTCGGCCTCCGCGAGCAGCATCAGTGATTTTATCCTGGACAACATGGCGCTCACCGACGTCACTATCCGGCTGCAGAATGTCACCGAGATCAACCCGAGGAACCCGCAAAACTAAGCTTAGCAGCCAACGGCCCTGTCGAAACTTCGCGCGGTTTGTCGTCATAAGTGTGAGCGGGAGAGCAGATCGCACGTGCACGTTAGGTACCGCACGATGTTAAGGCATGGCAGTCATGAATATTGTTAAAAAAAAGATATCGCATTCAAGATGGCTACCGATGCTAGTGTACACAAGTACATATCTACATAGTGTATACTATTAAAATTAATAATTTAGTTAGAGCATAAAAATAAGAGGCTGATAGATTAGTATTGTTTTTGTTGTAACTAGTTTTGTGTATTATATGTGATAGCTGATAAGTAAACCCGTTTGTAGTATAATAATTATTTATAAAAAAGAGCAAAAAAAATACTGTATTTTCATTTGTCATTGAAAGCCTTTTTTGCTAAATTAAGAACAATTCTAATTTTAAATAACTCACAGATATAACTTACAGGTAGGTACAGTAAGTTACTAAATTTCCATACATTTTTTATCTTTCCATTGTGCTACCGCCATACGAAATCTATGAAAAAATAGAGGCGAAATGGAAAACAAATCTCACTTTTTTCTCCTACTAGAATTGAAAGAACTCGCGATTCAGAATAAAACAGACAAAAAATTCCAATTTAGAAAAACATTTTTCTGCAATAAAAAGATAAAAACGCCCAGTTAAAAGTAGGGCTTGTGATATACGTGTTACACGCGGAACCGTAGCTACGTAGCCTTAGCACCGGCGGTGCTAAGATCCCGTACTACACGGTCACGTCAAAGATACGTATCCGTTTCTGGATTCGGCTACGTTCCCGCGAATCTCGGCTTCGGCTCCGCTCGGCTTCTTGTAATACACATCTTTTACAATTTGTACTGGTCTATTATTTTTGCCTCCAACATAATATTTGCATCCAATTATTTTTGATCTCTTAAATTTTTATTTAAAATGCAAAAGTATGGAAACTGAAATTAAAAACTCGCCCCTTGCATTACATTCGGGGGTTTAATAACACGCATAAAATCTACACTTAACGTCACGGTCACGACTGGATCCGATCTACGTATAAATAAGATACGTATCTCCGTGTACACGTAGCTACGTATCTTAATTACACGTAGCCGAATCACACGGAGCAAACGGAGCGGATCTACGTTGCCGAATAACACAGCAACGGAGATTCGGCTACGGGTTCACGAAACACGCTCACGACCAGGAGCACTAGTTAAAAGTACAATTTCGTTATGTAATTAATAAAAAACAACTTTTCAAAATTTTTTGAATAAATATTTATTTACGCTTAAGTCAGAATTCACAACTAAAAAAGTTAATATGTTGGGATCCTTCCTTGGAATTCAAATTACATGCTGATTTTACATGGATCCAGCTAGCAATAGCACCATATTAATGTGGACAAGATGAAACATCCATCTTGTGCCCGTGAGTTGTCCAGTACATTTCCACTGTAAGTTTCAGTTTACAGTTTCTCGTCACCATGCGGGTCAACCATTGTGCAATGTAGCTTGAAACAGTAACTTCTTGTGGCAGCCCTTAAATCTGAAACAAAATACTACTATTTACTATCTAATAAAGATTAGTTTTGAGATTAAGACTGATGTATTCAATCAGGCCTATCATTTTGGTATCATGTTGTTATCAAAGTAACACATTTTCGGCTCGTGTTTGATATCATCATTACAATATTGATAAATATGATGCAATCGGATATCCTGTACATACAGGCTGCTTTTAAAAAGTACTGATATTAATTCAATCAAAATTAAGGAATTTCTTCAGAAACTACGACTCTAAACTTGACTTTTCACAAGAGTATGATCAAAAGTAGATGGCCTACAAAGTGTAAATTGTTTATTTAGTTGGCAAGATATTTTTGAAGTAATTTATAAATTGCATCCTGGACATCTAGATGATAGACAAAGGCCAACCTATTTTTTGCCTAGATTTTATAGTTAAAATTAAAACTTATATCCGAGTAAACAATAGTCATATGATATGAAATCTTACCTATGTGTATCTAGCAGCAGCATCATAATTTTTCTGGAAACAAAAATATGTCTGAATTAGCTTCTCATTAAAATAATATTATTTTTAAACATTGCTCTCAGTTTCATCAGGCCTATCATTTAATATCACGTGTTTATCATATAACACATTTTGGCTCTTGTGTGTTTTCATCATTTTGGTAATTAACAGATCATCTACCTCTGATTAATGGTTAAATACATTTTGTTCTCGTATATTAGCATTAAATCTTAAGACAACTGAAACTACTTTTCATAAGGATCTCCAAATTACTTTTGCCTATTTTTAGGTTATGTTCGGTACAATTAACTGCCACAAGCGGTAAATGGCAGTTTCGATAAAAAGAAGTCCAAAGTAAACACGCCTAAATAAACATGAAGCGTTTTTAGACACGATCGATAATATTTACAGACCTATTTGACTTACTAATCTTATCGACTACCTGTTACATCTTACCAAAACTGCTTATCATATGATAAGTATTTAAATAATCATTCCTATCTAAAACGATGGGAATATAAGTTTTATGAGATATCAATAATCATAGCTAAAATAAAATCATATCAAAGTTTAAATAAATAGGGTTAGCACGTGTCGAATTTACCACATGCACACGTGTTCCTAGGAAAGTATCACAGTTAATTAAAAATAAAAGGAAGGAAAGATTGATGTATTACCTGGTATTTAGATCGCTGCTTCCTCGTCGAATTAATTATTCCTTGTTTCAAAGCAATTAAGATTCAAAGAGAAAAGAACAGCAACCCGGTAGACCTGACACGCCAGCTCGCCAGCCAAGAACAAAATGCAAAATGAAATTAAATAGGGTTGCCAGTTGCCAACTCAAATTTTTATTTACCACTAAAGCACAAATTGAAACCCCCTAAAACCGTAGTGATTTTTCGGAAAACCCCCTAAATAAAAAAATTAATGAATATTAAATAAAATTTCTTTATTCAACATTAATTATTGACATTATTCAGCATCTGTCGCGATACTCGCGATGGGGGTGTTTGTTAATATATAAGTCAGGCAAGAGATGCAAGGCATACATACCATCTTTCACTCCTAACGAGGTGTAGTTCACCTCACACTCTCGGCTCCCTCCAGTTGAGGACCCGAGGTGTTACACATAATCTGCTTCGCTTATCTGATGGTGGTTTTCTTATACGTGCGATCTGTGGGAAGATTGACTCTATGAAAATGACACTCTCTACAATCTCGGTTACCCTAATACGGTACACGATTACACACATTAGTTATTACACATGAGACCCATCTTACCCGGCCAGATGAAGGATCAAGCACATGATCATGGCTCCGGCGAATACGCCGAGCCTGATGGGTTACCTGGTGTACATGGTCGCACCCCCATCAACATGGCCGTCGCCACGGGCCGGACTACCATATGTAGCCCGGCTAGCGGCCGTCGCCGCTGACAGGTCCGAATCCGAGCCCTGTCGGAGTACCCAGCGCCATACTACGCTGCACTCCAATTACCGTGCAGCCGTCGCCGCCGGCCTGACCCCTGCGAGCCGCGGGCACCTACCGTCACACACCGATACGTCCCGCTGCAAGCAGGTCAGTCGACACAAGAGACAATACAAGAGACACGACGCCTGCGCCGGGACAAACTGCCGCAACTTCGACACCCCACGCCACGCCAGACGTCGCCAAGTGACCTTTTCTTTTCTGCCTTACCTAAGATGGTCTCTAATAAAATAGCTCTTATAAATTCAGCGTCCACGGCAGAGACCGTGGCACCCTGAACCTATAGTAATTTACTGTCTTGTCATTACTTGTATAATAGATGTTAAATAGATAATACATTATAGATTGCAAGAATGTCATATCACCATATTTTGAGTCCTCACCAAGTAACTAATACTTATATACTTAGCTTTAGACGACTCCGGAATCTCCTAGAAGTCCTCGGAGCTCGCCTCGATACGTATTTAACACACTTTCTATAACTCGCGCGTTCGCGCCTACTATTCGGATAATGGCGATTCGCGCCATCTTACTTTTTGTGCACTATGGTTTACAATGTGTCGTAACTTACCACGACTCCACCAGAGTGCTTCTCAGTGTTGCCGCACGCGAATAGCATTGCGGCATTAAGGTTGCTTTACATTCGCGTTCGTCGCGACACTCCCCACCAGAGGAAGCAACACGGCGACTAGATTGCTGGTCCATTCCTTAATCTTCTCTAGCGCCCGAAGAGCTGCTTCTCTCTTGGGTCTTGAGTCTTGTTGTTCTGAGGGTACGCCTGGCCCTAAGTGACGTGGCTCAGGTTCAGGACACTCGTGGTTGACGACCGCAAGTGGTTCTGACTCTGATATAGACTTAGACTTAGACTCGTTATCAACATACATAGGCTCTATATGTGAGGAACGTACTTCCTCCATAACCGATGTCTGTGGCAGTACTTCTTCTTCTACTTCCTCTCTGCCGGCCAGCTGCTGAGAGACTCTCTGTCCAGAAGGTGCTTCGATAGTTACGTCATCACTATCTATTGGACGCGGAAGATCAGGAATCTGTAGAGGATCTTCTAAGTTCTCTTCCTGTTGCGATGTTTGCTTACACTGTTCTTCTCTATCTTCGATCTCTAGCGGGTAGAGATGCGCGATAGATCTCGTATACATTGTATGGACTGTGGCGACCCTACACAATCCTTCGGCGCCTTCTCTCAAAGAAACTATTTTACCAACTTTCCAATTGATCCTATTTTTAGTGTCTCCTTTAATCTGTACGACTTGCCCTATGCTTGGCGTTAACTTGGAAGTCACCCTTGGTTCATGTGGGTGGTAGCTATACCTTTCTCTCAAATTTAGGAGATACCGGTTCTCAAACATCTCTTTAAATTCTTGCAGAATTATCTGTGCCTTTTTCCATCCTTTAATTAGGTTATCCTTAGTCACCGTCCCAACTGACGTGCTAGGATCCTTTCCTGAAGTTTCCATGACAATGCATTTTCCCATAGTCGTAAAATCGGAAGGTTTCAATACGTGCACAGGCTCTGTGTCCACGTATGTTAAAGGTCTCGTGTTAAGAACAGCTTCTATCTCTTTAATCACTGTTGTCAGCTGACTATCGTTCAATAAATGCTTCTGTAAAGTTTTCTTTAAACAATTCTTAACTAGGCCGACCAGTCTCTCATAGAAACCTCCATGCCATGGGGCAAGTTGTGGTATGAATTTCCACTTTATCTCTTTATCTATGCAATACGAATCTTGAAGAATCTCTGAGAGTAACTTATAATGAGCTGCATTATCCGATGTTATCAAAGTAGGCACGCCTCTTATTGAAATCATTCTTCTCAGAGCTAATAAACCTTCTTCCGCTGTTAGATCTTTGACTATCTCTAGATGAATGGCTCTTACAGCTAAACATGTATAGAGGCTAATCCATCTTTTACACTTTCCATCGCCGTTGTTAACTACAAGCGGTCCCAGATAGTCTGTACCAACGTATGTGAAGGGAGAGCTATAATTCACTCTCACTTTTGGTAGAGCGGGCGTCTCAGGAAGTTTATAAGGTCCTCCGTCATGTTTCATACATTCAGGACATTTCTTCAAAATCCTTTGAACTTGACTTCTGCCTTGAGGTATCCAGTAGGTTTCTCTTATCTTATCTAGTGTGTGACTTACACCGACGTGATAGTTTTCTTTATGAGCCTTCATTATAACCTCGTTAGTAAAATCTGAGTTTTTTGGTATGAGTATAGGGTATCGTTTATCAAACGACCAATCCGCGTACTTCATACGTCCTTTACATCTTAATAGGTCATCTATGTCTTTAAATAAACCTAAGTTCCGGCTTAAACTGGTCTCTTTTCCTTCTGTCTCTAGAGGAAAGTATGTAGCCTGAATTTCTCTTAATTTCAGAAGTTTATTATCTAACATGTGACTATTCTCATGAGTCTCTTCTAACGTAGCATCTTCTTCCGTCTCCATTGGACTGACATTGGATATAAATGGATCATCTATCTCCATCAGATCTTCATCTTCTTGGATCCCAAGACCCTCCCCAGTCAAGAGAGAATTGGTTGGCCCGCCACTGGGCGTGGTTGGCCAGTTCTTGGAGTCACGCGTTATGAATTGTGGACCCTTCAGCCACTTGTCCCTGTCCTCTCCTAAACAGGTAGGTCTCGTACCGACGTCTGCTGGATTTAATTCCGATGGAAGATATCTGATCTCTAGTTCTTTGTTTGCTTTGATCTCTTCTATGCGTCTAGTCACGAAGGGTGGTAACAATTTGTTAGACTTACACCACTCAATGACAATCTGACTATCTGTCCACAAGACTTGTCTGATGATGTTATGTTGAAGAAATTTAAGAACAAATTTTACCAATCTACTTCCTATTAGTACCCCTAGAAGTTCAAGACGGGGTATCTTGACTCTCCTGGTCTTTAATTGGTACTATACGGGATTTACCAATGATGAAACTTTTCTCCGATCCACAGACTAAAAATACGGATGCTGCATACGCCTGTAGTGAGGCGTCAGTAAAACAGTGCAGTTGGTATTCTTCCTTCATTGGTCTCTTCATATAACATCTGTCCACTGACACCTCTCCTACGGATTCCAAATTCCGTCTAATGATGTGCCATTCTTCAGTTAGTTCACTTGATAATGGTGAGTCCCATGCCACCCCTGCTTTCCAAAGTTTCTGTAGAAAAATCTTTGAAGCTAAAGTATAAGGTACGGCGTAACCACATGGATCATATATAGAAGAAATGATTGACAATATGCCTCTTTTTGTCACAGCTTCTTCCTGAAAGTTAGGTTTCAACTGAAGAGTATCCTTCTTTATGTCCCATTGTAAACCAAGCACTTTTACTGTATCTTCTTGACATATATCCGGAATTTTCTTCATGAAATCTTCAGAATTGAAACTCCAATCCCTTAATGACATTGAAATATCTTGAAATGATCCCTTTAGATTTCTGTAGAGCTCCATTGCTTCTTCCGTAGAGTCGGCACCAGAAACGAAGTTATCTACGTATATGTCCTTCGCCTTCTGCCTGTCCTGCTCTTTCGCCGTCTGGAATGTAACATAGGAACGTTGAGAACCTGAATCAAGCAGCAGACGATATTTAAATTGATGCTCCTTATCACCTAATGGATTAGCATAAACTATTGCGGTCTGAAGCGTAGTGAAGCCGTTTCCAAATTTTGTCATGACTATTTCATCACTACTGCATCATTCTGAAAATTCGAAGGACACAATGCTCTGTTGTGCCTTGCCTTACAATGAAAACACAAGTTTTTAGCTCCGCAATTCCGTACTACATGATCCTTCCTGAAACATAAGTAGCATCGGCCTGTCAGCCGCTTTTTCCTTTCAGCCAGCGTAGTCACTTCCGAGCAAAGTTCGTCATAATGAGCCCCTTTACAAAATATGCATACCCATTTCTCACTTTTCATCTCCCTCGAAGGATTTTGTTTAGTTTCCGCACGAATTTTATCCGACAGTAAAGCTTTATTATTTTGATAGTTCCCTTTCTTAAATCCATTAAAGCTGTTAAATCTTTTCTTCTGACTGCGATTCTTGTCAAAGCCTCCTTGATGATCTGGCAGTCTAGGTTGTTGAAATCGACTTGGGCCCTTTGCACGTTTAGCGTTTATATGCAGAGTACCTACAGTACTGTCTTCTGTTTCATACAGACGCTTCCTTCCCGATATCCTGTCAGCGTCTTCCTTGGCAGTAATTATCTTATCCAGCTGACTTCTGAGTTCCTGTATAGATTCATCGTTGAGCTTCAGCTTTAGCTCGTATACTAGGTCTGAAGGGAATTTTTCTAATAGCATGAAACGCAGATGGTTGTGATTAACATCCTCACCCAGCGACTCTAAAATTTTAAGATTTCTCCCTATCTCATTGTATGTCCTTCTGCAATCCTCAGCGGTACCTTTTGCTGTCCTCACTTTATATAAAGTTGCATAGTGGGCATCAATCAAATGAGATATCTTGCCAAAACGCTCTTTCAAAATTGAAACTGCAATCCCATAGTTTACATTTGTGGTTGGCAATCCATCAATAGCCTTCTTGGCATCCTTGGTTACCGAAGCCTTAAGATATGAAAGTTTGTCGACATCACTTATTTGTCTCGAGTCGATGTTACTTCTGAATGAATCCCAAAATTCACACCAGCCCGTTATGTTCCCATTATAAACAGGTAGTTGAAGCTTTGGGAGCCGGCATGATGAATTTGCATCCAAAGTTTTCTCTGTTGTCTTGTTTGACAAAGACGCTTGATCAATCTTAGCTTTGAGTTCGGCCAGAGCCTCCTCAGCTCTAAGCTGGAGTTCACTAATCAAACCAATTTCATCTACCGCAGGAGTAGATACTAATCGAAAATATTCTAATAAGTCCCCGTTGAGCCTTTTCACTAGAGCTTCTAATTTATTGTAAAAGATCTGAGCCTGCCCTAAAGTTTCTGAAGTAACTAAGTCTGGTACTTCGTCTAAGTCTGTTGATATTTTATCATTTATGAGTCTAAGTCTAGCCAAAAGTATATCATCCATCTTGTTATCTTGTACAATCCTGTAATTGCAGAGATAATTTCCTTTAACCAAAATGTACCTACTTATTTAAAGTATTTGGTTCGACCAGGAAGGTGCTCTCACCTCAGATATATACAACTTGATTTATATAAAAACGTTTAAGACTACTCTCTATTTGTATTGCTGATTTATTTTTATTTTATTTTTATACCTATGTACTTTCCATATTTATTTCAGAACTATTTATTAATTCATGTCATAAGTCAGAACAACTTCCAATTTTTAAATTAGGTAAAATAGTTCTAACTCCAATCTTGTATCAAAATTTCATTTGCATAAACTAATTACTCCATTATTTAAATGTTAACAATAATTCTCATGTAAGGGTCTTTTATAGTAAAGGAATGGAAAGTTGAAACTCAACATAATAATCTTACTGAAATATTTATGTATTATAATATTCTCATTAAGAATTACTGGAGACTTGTATGTATATTGTTTTATGTCACTGACTTTTACACACTGCTACCAATATACAAGTAGGTAACATTGTACATGTAAGCTATCAAGACACTAACTTCAATGTATTTTATTACTGAGCTTTGTTTGCATGCATCACTAAATTTTTGTACACCACTTTTATTCACTTATTAATCTAACACAACAACACAGCTGTAAAAAAGTATTAGATCACATGTCACATGTATATGTACATAAAACAATTGACTTTACCAGTCAGGTGAATACCACAATAATATACTGTAACGTCATCTGAATGATCAACTTTAACTTGAATAGCTTACTTGACAAGTTGCACCAGCTATCATATCTATTTATGGACTTTGAAAGTTATAATAAGTAATATATAAGACATTTATATTGCATACTAAGGCAGCCATTTTGATCGAAAAGTTCTGAATTATTTTACATGGGTTACATGACTATGAATTCGTATTTAGACATATTTTTTATAGTATGTCGATAAATAGTTCAACGATTTATAGTATTATAGTTGTATTTTAACAATTACTTCGTTGTGAATTACGCTACAAGCAATAATGAATCAACATGGCGTTGTTATGCGGCTGCATCTATTTTCTTTTATCTCGACTAAGTACATGGTTCAAAACTTATAACTTGTGTACTATTTTTTGCAAAGTAACACTTAGAAACTTACCGCAAAATGGTCTAGTCCAGCGTTTTATCGTCAAATCAGGGAAGTTTTGTCAATCCGTGTAAATCGTCTTAGCCGAGATGGTTGGCGGTTAAAGTTCTTTTCCTATAGAAATAAACACTTATTATTAAAGATCTATACATCTACTAATCCTGTATACACCACTCTTTGTATACAACTTTGTTTTTCTGCAATTATAACAATATTTACCTTAGATGTTTAAGATTTCCGAGAGCTTGAACTTATCTTTCGAAACAACGGCGCCTAACAAGTTCGTACTTGATACCATAAGGACTATAAGGAGTTCATAGGAAGGTGTTGTCAGTGTTAACTAAATTTCCCCAAAATTTCTGACAAGTGCGAAACGAATTTTCTAACTAAATTATCTTATTTGTTTTATTTCCGTTATTTATCTATTAATATACGGTAAATTCTTTCAGGAAATATAACTTGAACAACTTTCGTATATCTGTACGAATTCTTACTTACTAGTTGTACATTTCTTATAAGATACTTATTAGCTATTAGGACTACAGTTTTTCATCTTTATTTACTATTTACTTTAAGATTCACAGCCTTTACACATATTAGGCAATGAAATAAACAATCACTTGATTGAAGAAATAAATGTCGTTCTACCTCAAACCTCAAATTAAATACGTAGGTATTTAATATAAGTAGTATCCGCTTTAAATACGAAAGAAATTTCGTCCACGTCTCCATGTCTGATCTTTCCAATTGGACTTCTCGTGATCATTCCCTTCATATTCGTAGTTATCTCGTTTGTTCCATGTATTTCCCCATTCTCCCATTTTTAGGGATATCTCTCCATGTGTGGCAACACTCATCACGTTCTCCCGCCTGGGCTGTTACTACGAAAATCGAACGTGTGTTCCCAATCCGCCCGTCTTTCCGTCCGCTAGTGACTGGTAATCCTTACTTTGAAGCACTTTCGATTTGACCACTTTCGTACGGATCCATAAAAATGAACGACGGGAATGGAAGGAACGAACCAAACGTAAAGTATGCCTCACACACTTTATTATTAGTTGCGATAGAAAACCGGTAAATACATGTTTGACTCAAAAGTGGGCTTAAATAAACAAAAATAATTAATTTAATGTAGTGATGAAGTGCAGCTAATCAACATATCCATTTAGGGGGCGTTTTAATGCTAATTTGATGTATTTTGCTAATTTTTTGTTAATAATTGTGAATAATGAAACTAAATGTCAGTGTCAGTGTCACTGTCAATGTCATAGAAAGAAGAGGTGAAGAATTCACTATTAACTTTACTTAATAAGTTTGTAAATATCGTCTTGCTTTTAAAGGTATTACTTTATTTTAGATTTACTTTAATTTTAAGGGTTGTATTTTATAATGTACACTAACAGTTACTATGTTTTCTTCATTAAAATGCTTCCGTTCCGTGAAACAAAATCTTCAAAAAATCAAATTTCGTTATGATTTCGCTCTTATACAAAATTAACAAATAATTCTCAATCGAAATAGATATACATTGACAAAAAAGTGACCATTGCCTTAATTGCACAAGTGATCGAATCTGCGTTAATATTATTGTTGGTGAACATTTTATCAAAGATTTTTTAAAGTACTCATTTCATTTATTACACTACTTTTTCAGAATGACGCCGTTGGTGCCACCAAAGGAGCAAATAATTGTAGTCCTACATTTTCATGGGCTTCAAATAAGAACCACCTTAGATACATTGAGAGTGGTGGCAGCAAGAACTACCTGGCATTTTTGTTATACTTGGGAGAGCCATTATATCTTCGACCCAACAGTAAAAGGTAAAATATAGTATTATAGTGTTTGCATAAGGGTCAAGTAAACCACATAAATGTGATGAACCTTGTGTTTTCAAACAAGTGCAGGAGGGATGACAAGAAGTACAATTCATACATAAATAAAAGTGGCTGTGCAGGAAATGATACAATGGGACTACCACATTGTTCTTGACTAACTCAGGCAGCGCTGCAGGTGCTTACAAATAAAAAAAGAGAGTGTCTAAAATTGCAACATAGATGTGACATTATAGTCTCATACTTTTTTGTTAGAAGCATAGTGAGAGATTGAGGCATATACATACAAGTCCTACCTAAACCTAATGTCCTGCTGCTTCTGCTTAAGAATGGTGATTATTTATTCATTTATATTGAAATATATTAAATACAAAGCTTGAAAGGTCCTTGTGTTTTAAAACCATATTAGAAGCTGATAAGCCGGAGACCCAGAAATGAAAAGTCTTATTCTAACCATTTTTGTTCTAATTTTATTAAATAATTTAACTTTAGCTTAGCTTAAGCCGTATCTAAACATTTAAAACTAATTTATTAAAATATACTCTATCTATTTTCGTTACTCAAACTTTTTTGATGAAATCCTTACCATGTCTCGCTTGCAATTGCTGGGTTTTTTACCCCTTATAAATATGGTTTAAAATGATAAACTATGTTAAAAGTTAATGCCGCGCTTTCATTATTGCCTAACTCAATAACTCTTTGTCACAGATTAAAATGAAAAATAAAATTATTGCTCTCCGGGAGCAATATTCCTTTCATCAAGTTATTTAAATTAAATGCTAAATTTGATCATAATTCCTATGTGTGTGTTTTTCTTATGATATGATAAATTGTTAAATGCTTGCATGCTCACTCTTATTTTACTTATACTTTAAGTAATTTTCTCTTTATAAGTGAAATATAAATTTCTTTGAATAAAATTAAACTCCTGTAACCACACAAAGTACTGCTATGTATAAGCTAAGATTTAAATACATATTAATAAATGTACATATTTGTATATTTTTACATATTATATCTTAGGCGATTCATAGATGTATATAAGATGCGTATGTGACATCTTGTGAAAGTGATAAGTATAGAAATGCACCTAATTGACGCTCAAACAAAATGAGTACTCAAAAAATTACGGCACATATTTTAACCATTTAAAACAAGTTAACTGTCCTTTTTTACTATGGTTTAAAGTAGTATACTTTAGTAAACCATACGATAATAAACGAGAGGCACTTTACTTCTGTGCTTATTTGACTTACTTAACCAAAAGAAATTAGTGTTGTAAGGGAGTAAAATGTGAAACACACATTTCAATAAAAGACTCGGTGTTATCAGTTTATTTATTCCTATGTGGCTAGCTAGCTAGTTAAAGGGTTATGTCGTCATATTCGACTTTAGGACAAAAATATTTTAATAAACAAGAATGTGTAAATAAAATAAAGCTATTGTGATTATAATGAGTGATGAAACCCTATATTTCAACTGCATCATATTCCTGTTAATGAGAACGTAATAGTTAATTTTATAACAACGTCCTCCTAGCCTAGTTGGTAGTGACTTTGCTTACAAAGCAGGAGCTCCCGGGTTCGAATCCCGGCCAGGGCAATTATTTGTATGTCTATCACAAATATTTGTTCCTGAGTTATGGATGTGAAGATCGCCTACAGACATTGCAATCGTCAGCCATAGACGTTATAGGCCAAAAATGATGATGATGAATTGTGTAACGATCCAAACACTTCAACTAGCTGCTTAGTTTGAATCTGTTAATCATTTCATTTACGTGAATTTTCTTTTTAGGCATTATAAGATGAAGATTACGACGTCGGACATAAATGGCACAAAATAACTTCACCGAGCAGCTGGAAGTTGTATGAAGCAAAGTAAAAATAAATTTTATTTTTTTTGTTATTAAAGCTAGCTATTAAATACTGCCTATAAATTATTTTTGACCTATGCCCATTTTCACCCTTTATAGTATTCAATGTGAAAAAATACTTGTGACTTTATAATAATCAGTCACGTAAAGTGCGATTATTTAAATCTTCTATTTTGTTTTAATAAATCGATTGCCACAAATGCGACATACGTATGTGCTACTTGCAATATATTTTTTAAGCACGAATCAATTTAAGACAACATATTAGGTACTTACCTACATTGAACCCTCAAAACAAAATTATAAAACAGGACAGGTAAGTACATACATTAATATATATGGGAATATCTCGGTAACAAATGAATACGAATTATATTTGTATTTATTTATTAGCAAAATATCGTTCACTTTAAGTTAGAACAATTATACAATTCACCATACAAATATTACACCTCTAAAAATTCGTTTACCGAATAGAACGCTTTAGAAATGAGGAAACGTTTCAGTTTATTTATATAACACCATTTATATTACATATATCTTTGAATAGGTCTTACTTCAGCGCACAAGTGCTGAAGTGTTTAATTTCAATGATATTGAAAGGTAAAAAAAACCGTAAAGGTGCCATACTCAACTAAAAACCCTTATACTTTCGCCATTTTCGTTCGTCAGAGAGCGTTTGTACTAAAAAGCTGTAACTTGGTACGGTTATATATATCAACCACGCCGGCGAAGTGGCAATATAAAAAAATGGAAAAGTATTTATTTATTTGGTACCTCCATACACCTAAGAGGTGTTATTTTTTCGGTTCGACCCTAATGTGTTAGCCTGTGAGGTATCGTTGGATAGGTATTTAAAGCCAATTATCGCTCCTATAGTAAAAAAATGTGCCCCTCTCCCTTCTAACACTTAAACCGCAAGTCCAAAAAATATGAAAAATATCTGCAATATTTAGTCATCACCAATGTAAGAGTGGTGTGGCTAAGCGCACAGCAGCTATAGTGTAACACTAAATCTGACAGTACTTTTTTTTTAATTCACATGCCTCACTTTCTTTTGGAGTGAAAAAAGTTAATTTAAATGAAATCATCTGTCAGACTGTGATTATTTGACTATTTGTTTGCAACAATCGGGCCTAATGTGGTTGTTTTTCTCGCGACGCTCATCGAATATTGTCCATGCAAAATGGTAGCTGTCAAGTTCTTAGGGATAGGTATAATTATTTTGAAATATTTCGATGATTATAGCTTTATGTCGATAAGCACATGGAGTCGAATATATTTTATACAAATAAAATGTGCCCTTTAACCCAGATAAATAGTTGAAGATGACAATGAATATCTATTATCGTAAATAATTTTGTATGTCTTTCCCATCACGAAGCAATGGTGTTCCGGACCTTTGGGAGCCGTACGCCGAGCCGAAGCCAACACGCAGACGCCCTTTCGACAATTTAATGAAATGTAAGGGGTACACCGAGCAGATGTTGCACCTGCCCGAGTCATGGGACGCACGCAGAGGCAGTACCCACGAGGGTGTATAGACTATTGAGATTTAATGGAATCTAAAATATACTGGACTATAAGGTGAAAGTGGTGGACTAAATACTGGGTTATGGAGAATGAAATCGGACGTATTATCATTATTACTAAAAAGTGACCACTGTCACCAGCAATACATATATACCTACCTCTATTGAAAAGATTTATTTCGAGAGCGTTCATGCACTGTCCAGCATGGTATAGGACTATAGGTACTAACATATAAATCTAATTGAACAAACAAAGTAAGAGTATCGACAGCATAAATATTTTTACCTATCCCTGAGAACTTAACAGCTACCATTTTGCACCTTCGATAGCGGGGTCCAAACATCAAGTAAAGAAATTTGACTTATAAACTATTTTATACCTTACGATTGTTTAGCACGAATCAAATCATTTATTTAATGTAATAAATGTTATGAATCATGTTTTTTCTAAGTAGTCACATACTATATATAAATTATAAATTGAAAGAGATGTCATACACTACAGAAAAAGTGACCAAGATCCCCGGTGAGCAGGGTTGGGATCGAACCAGCGACCTTCTGCCGCGAAAGCAGGAGGTGACTGGTTTGATCCCAGCCCTGCTCACTGGGGACCTTGGTCACATTTTCTGTAGTATATGACATCTCTTTCAATTTATATTTTATACCTTGTCAAGGTGATAATAACAGCAGATCCCCAGCGGCTATAATATTGATTGTCACTGTAACAAGTGACAAGTTACGTAAACCAAATTCCTTGACTGTGCCTCGAGTTTTACCGCACATATCTTGGACACTTATTATAAATATTTTTGCTTAATTTAATAATAACTGGCCCGCCCAATTGTTTCATGCCCACGGCACGCGGCTTCGATAGCAGGTCCCTCGTTCGCTCGTTCCCTTAGCTAGGCTGTCCATATTGCAAGGCTTCACATGTTGTGCTGCACGTTGCACGCCGCACAAGATCTTCTTATCAACCAGCCCAGGTGTGCATCTCCAATGGCCTTAAAAAGTGTTTATTAGTTTTATTTATATAGCGTTATACGTATGAAATGTGTAAAACTAAAAGCATACCGATGCCAGAAGCATCAATTCAAATTCTCAGAATATAAGTGTGGAAGAAGTGGAAAACTGGTCTCATGTGTTGAAAACAATCATATACTTCGTAGGTTCTGAGCATCGCTGCACGCAAACGTAATAGGCATCACTACTTGACCGGCCCAACATCCTCGACGCTGGCTCAAAATATCTCCACCAAACATGCAAGGCAAGGCAATCATAGTAGTATGTGATTTTAACTGACATTATGTTAAGCATGATAGTCACAATGTCATCATGTTAAGTGACAATCAAGTATTTTATATACCGACTTGAGACCACTTCACAGTTAGGTGTTACGTAAAAGAGGTACTAGAATCTATTCAATGGGTTCTTATTTAATAATCGCATTAATATGACGTTTTACCTTGCAATCGTTAAACCTATAATATTCCTTACAAATATACTCCAGAAACCGAATTAGATACTCGGTTCTTCATTATTTTAAAAAAGAAGTCTTCTTTCAGTAAACTTTCTTATCTGCGGAGTTTAGGGTACTTCCCCTCCGTGCACCGTGTGGCAAAGTCGGGGGACACTCTGTTTAATACCTACCCAATACGAATCAATTCCTCGTCCTCTTTTAGACAGCATTGCACCGTTCAGGAGTTTTCTGCGACGACGTCTGCAGGGGTCGTAAGGTACGCGCTTAGTGAATACCCGGAGTCACCTAAAATTGTATAATAGGTACTTTTATTATAATGAAATATTGTTAAATTACACCCTTATTATTATCCTTATAATACGTAATGTCCAAGTGTCAGTCGACGTCGTATCATATTTGCACTGCATGATTACCGTACCTTAACACAAATTCTTTATTTTCTTTTATTTTTTCCTAATAGGAACACACACTTGATGTTCAGCACACAGTTATCACATTCATCTCTAAACATGATGAGTCCAACTGCATTTCGAAACAGAAATTTGAAGTCAGCCCCATGTATGGACGATCATCGATCACTGTACATACATATTGTTTAGGAACGTGCCAATCAAGCCCGTTTCAAATGATACTCCATATGATGTTGTTACTAAACTTCTAATACCAGGCATTGTCACAGAAAATAAAAATGTGTTTTGTTTTAAACACAAATTGTAATTTTGTTGTTGTTTGTTCCGCTAAGCAGTTAATAATGCGTGTGAATCAAATCAAGGATACGGCATAGACAGATTCTGGTTACTCTAGCACCAGTATGAGACCTCTTCAGCTGTCGTTCGTCAAATCCTCCAACAACGGCCTCCTAAGTCCTAGCCTAGTCAGTAGGACGACGTAGGAGGTCCCGGGTTCGAATCCTGGTCAGATTTATTCGTGTGTTCATCACGAATATTATATTGTTCCTGTTCCTGTTTTCTATGTATTTAAGTGTTTATATTATATTATCTTCTGTTACCGGAATTGTTATTCATTGAAATTAAACACTTTAGAACGGATTCTCTCAGTCATCATCTTAACCCTGTGAAAACAAGTGCTGTAAAGGGCTCGAAACGTAGGATCATGGTGTTAATAAACGCGATTAATCTGTTCTAAAGTGTTTAATTTCAATGTTTATATTATATCTATATATGTCGTCGTCTAGTACCCACAACACAAGCCTTATTGAGCTTACCGTAGAACTAGGTCGACTTGTGTAAGATTGTCCCACAATATATTTTATTTGTATTTGTATATATTTATCCTGAGATGTTTCCGCAGACGGAAGACGAGACGGATGAGACGGACAGATATTGAGGGCATATTAACAGGGTTCCGAACGTCATCCTACAGGTGTATAAGAATATATTGGTACATTTGGGATCTTAAAAAGTAACTTAAAATAAATTTAAGCTAATAAGTTATATTAAGTAGACAGAGTGCCAAATACAGAATTCTCTGTGTAGTTTTTCTTCTTTTAGATAATGGCGTCTGTCCTAGAGATGAACAATTTTTATAATAGGTATATTGCCACTTGGGCGATGTTGTTCGGTTGCTCATCTCGCTAATTGTCAGCTAGGGGTTGCTGTAAAGAGCAAATGTAAGCTTAGTCACGGTCAAGAATTGCCACAAACTGAGATATGAACAATCAGAGACAACGGAGTTAGCGGTCTAATATTGAGGATTGCTTCAAGTTTTTTTTACACAAGGGGTTCGCCTCTAACTTGAAATCGCGACCCCAGTATCTCGGCAACCCCGTGGCCAATTTGGTCCATAGTCCATACTCAAATTTAAAAATATATTTACCTTATCTATAATTCTATATAACCACCTGCCCAATTTCACGACAATCTGACTAACGATACTTGTGTTATTACCAAACAAACATACATATTATATACATGCAAACGGCGGATTGTACAAGTAGACTGGGAGAACTTACTCGCTTTGCTCGCTGGTTCGACAAACATACATACTAGTGGTTTGCCCTAAACATGAACTCGCGGCCAACATATATTGATAACCCCCCTGGTCCGATTTGCCTCAAACTCAAACTTAAATAATATATGTATCTCATCTAAAGTTCTGCTAAATATAACGACGATCCGATAAACAATACTCGAGTTATCGTAGAACAAAAATGCAAACGGCGGATTGTACAAGTAGACTGGGACAATTTACTCGCTTCGCTCGCTGGTTCGACAATCATACACACATACTGTCATACAATCATACATACATAGTGGTTCGCCCCGAACTTGAATTCGCGACCATGCCAAATGCCAAATTTCACGACGATCTGATAATCCGATCAACGATACTTGAGTTATCGTCGAAAAAACATACATAAACACGACGGAGTGACCAAGTAGACTGGGATAATCGCTCTCTCGCGAACGTGACCTCACAACCGCTATATCTCGGCAACGCCTAAACTGATTTGACTCATATTCGAAATTAAAAATTAATTAAATTTCATCTAACCACCTGCCAAATTTGTTTACGATCCGTTTAACGATACTCGAGTTATCGTCGAACAAAACGAAATCCGTTTCCGCTGGCAAGTATGGAGACAGAACATTAAGAAAAAATTATCATACTACCTCAACAGAATACAGAAGATAAGAAACGAGCCTAATAAAATTTAAAAAAAGCTTTAAAAATACTTTTTGGAAACACTAACGTGACATTTATGTACCTCGAAGTGTTGACATAATATATCTACCTATAATTAATAGTCTAATGTAATATAATAAGCTAATGTAATATGACCCCTGAAGTCAAACTTTTTATTAAGTTTTGTAGGAAAATGTTTTATAACTACCGCTGTATTGTAA
This sequence comes from Lathronympha strigana, assembly GCA_949128165.1. Lineage (NCBI taxonomy): Eukaryota > Metazoa > Arthropoda > Insecta > Lepidoptera > Tortricidae > Lathronympha > Lathronympha strigana. The sequence goes on from OX421920.1 coordinate 11,540,261, forward strand.
TACCTTGAATTAATAAATAATAAATTATTCTATTTTCTTCTTCTTTTAACATACATCCATACGAACAACGGGTTGTACAAGTAGATTGAAAGCGATGAAACCTTAGTAAACTATTTTTGAAGATTATTTAATTGTTGCAAGGCAATTACAAATTAATTGAAAAAAAGTAAATCATTCAAATCGACTTTTAATGGAAGTTTAACCTTTTTTTAATGAAGCTGTTTCTAAATCTTTTCGCTATACTGGTATCTCGTTAATTCTTAGAGTACACTACAAAAACCCTCTCGGTTTCGAAAATTGTCGTACCCAAGAGTCAAGATCAGGATTAATTGTTATATGCATAGCGACATAAAAAATATTCCATAAAGAAATCACACACACCTTGCCCGGGACAATGTAACAAAAGCGCGTGTTCCAGCACCGGATCCTCCAGGCTCGCCTCGACCTTTCCTTCTAACAATATCCTGAACAACATGTCTGAAGCCAGCAAGAGAGACACAGCACCTGGAATGTAAAATTCATCATCAGCTAAAGGTATTGGGTAAAACAAAGCTGCCCGAGTTAATATCCTGCTGTGGCAATTTTTAAAGTAGTTTGGGTATAATGGAGTATTCAACATCAATACTATAGTTCTGAACCCGATGCGAGGCTAGATGCATAAGACAAAATGTTAACATTTTTACCATAAACATGGGTGTTTCGACTGTTTCGTTTCTTATAACGACGTTTATACATGATCGTTTGTGGGATTTAGGTGTGCTTCACACAACTCATACAACTATTTGTATGCAAATTCACATGCTACGTACAAGCACTTTAGGGGTAGCGCACACTAGCAACATAGGTTAGACATAATAGTTGCAGAAACAAAAGTTGCCCTTGCGCGCCAGCCATTTCTTTATTTAATATTTATTTCACAAGAAGAAACATACGGTTGTACAAAAGGAGTTGGGCAAAGCAGAGAATATGTAGGTGGCCATTACACTTGTGTGACATGATAATAGGCAAGTCCACTCACAGCGCAAGCTGCCTCCCGGGGATATTACCACGCTTATCAGCTCGGTCAGAGTATAGCCCTAAATCGCCTTTCAGCCGCTCGCACTGAGCATATTAGCGAGGCACGTATACACAGTATGCATGACGCCGCATTTTCCTCGTGAGGGGGCTCACCTCGCTTTATTTGTGTCAAGATTCTAGACATTTCCTCCACAGTTATGAATATTATAAAATATGTAGATATATGTACCCATACCCACATGCTTAATAATTTTATACTAAATCAATTACTAATAGTGGTTCACCCCGAACTTATACTCACGAAATTTAGGTCGTTAATTGAGATTAAAAGTCCGAATATGAGCCGCATCGCAAGATATAGGGGCATATCTCGCGATTCGGCTCATATATGTTTTTTTATTAGGGCACAACTGTCTAAAAAGTATACTTTCAGAAATAATTAAAATAATAGTTTTCTATTTACACGACGTGTTTAATAAAATTGACAAAGGTACTTTATGAACTCAGATTAAAATATATTTTTAGGTATATTTTTACTTATAGTGTAGTTAAGTTTTAAGAAATATTAGTTTTATCTTATAGGCATTGATTGTTTCTGTACCTTAATGTTCAAATTAATATTAATTAATTGCATATAGGTAATAGATAACATACAGTCACTTTGTATAAAACAAATAATTTTATTAATTCTGAAAGTATTCTTCTGGGAAAGTTATGCCTTTATACAAAAAAAGTCATTTCACCCGTCATATGAAGGCATCGTGCGTAGTTCCGTTCTACATCACCTACATGCCCGCGACCTGAAAACCGAACACAAATTGTTATTTTAATCAATTTTGATTTTATATGCGTTAAATATCCTTATTGGTTCTTCTGTTTTCATACGAATAACGAGTGGTTCACCCCGAACGTGAACTCGTGACCTCTATAGGTATCTCGGCAACCCCTAGCTAGACAGATTTGGCTCATATTCGAACTAATTTTTTTATTTATCTTATCGATCTGCCAAATTTAAAGACGATCCGATCAACGATAATCAAACTATCTTCGAACTTACATACATACAAACGACGGAGTGTCCAAGTAGAGAGGAAGTCTTCACTCGCTTCGCTTGCTCGTTCGATAACCTTTTTGTATTAAATTTAATGTAATGTATTCCTATTATGCTAGGAAATTAGTAAGACAGTTAAGCAACAAAATTACAAAACTATTAAATATGTGAATCAAAATATTTATCACAAAATAATAAATAATTTGGTTTGTGTGCTGCAATTTTATCAACCAGTGGTGCGCCTTGAATGTGAACTCGTGACCTCTACATCTCGGCAACCCCTTGACTGTGTCAGCTCATATTTAACATTAAAAATTATATTTATCTTATCTTACAACCTGTCAAATATCACGACGATCTGAAGGCCTAGTATAAAAGTTGTACGACTTTAACTCCTCGACCGCGTTAGCGTATCGAGGGGTCAAAATATGAAAGTTGCCGGATGATTTAAATAAACGGCAAACATAATTTGAACTCCCGATACGCTAACGCGGTCGAGGAGTTAATGTCGTACAATTTTTATACTAGGCCTTCTGATCAACGACACTGGAGTTATCGTCGAATAAACATGCTTAAAACATACATACATACATATATATGAAATATACAAACGATTGAAAGCTGCTAACACAGATAGACATATTAAAGTTATAACTCCTCTTACTACCATCAGAAAAAAAGGAGAAGCATGTCCAAGGAACGACACCCCTGATGTTCCTTGGACATATCATTTTTGTTTTTTATTTATTATAATTATAGAAATAATAGGTATTTATGTATGAAATGATATATCATTTTAGTATATTTAATCAAGTTATAAGGTTTTCCGGCGGGGAGCGAGATGTAAATATATTTTTAAGTAATTTATATTTATTATGAAATAAATAATTTTCTATTTTTCTAGTACAAATTATCTTAGAAAAACATAGTCCGCTGTTGTCCTCTTTTATTTTTCCCAAAACATTTTAGTTTTTTGTTCTAAGATTCATTACTTGGTAACGCTCGCCATCCAGTTGGTTTGATAATTGATTTTGCAAATTAGTAATAGCCGTACAAATAATATAAATAAAATGATTCAATTACCTTCTTATTCTGTGGCAAATTGGCAATGTGCAATTATTGCCAACCGTCTGAGGTAAAACTATGTCCAAAGTTCAACAGTTTCGTCTAATAATTCAAAAAGAACTAAGTACATATACTTACTTTGTTTTAATGACTGCCCATTCTGCCTGTGTTTACTTAAAACTCCACATGATATTTATTGGATAAGCTTGCAGTCACTGAGATATTGGAGATAGCCTGCTGTGACGTTGGCACCCATTGGACATGTTTCATTCAAACTAATCATCTGAACGGTAATATTGTCTGCCATCTGAAATATACAAATAAATAGTTAATATTTATACCCTCCTTGAACCATATTCTTATGAAGGTGGAAAATTGTAAAACATTATTTAACTGTGAAACAGACAAAATCCCAGGGCATGTCTTAAATATAATTTGAGTTTCTTCTTTCTCGAAACTGTTGAAATTATCATGGCATATAACCTAAAATGTATGAATGTATGAAGTTTTCCCAAGTGACGCCGAAGGTAAGATAAACACCATGCGAAGACATCTTACTTTGGCTAATCAATTAAATTACTCAATGAGGAATAAATTCAATGCCATCAATTATACCCAGTAACAAATAATTACATGGTATAGTAAAACATACGTTAAAAGTATATTACGTGACATTCATTTAATAGAAATGTAACGTCTCTTAAAGTATTTTATATATTATTTAAGTAAATATTCGTTTCTTTAATAGTTACAGATGCGATTATGCCAACTAATTATTAGAACAAATATCAACGCCTCGCATAAAAGAATATTAAAGGTATAGCCTACGTATAATCTAAAACAATAATAACATTGAATACTCTACTTACGCTATACAATGTACGTCTTAAACGTATAAACACCACGATATTCCACCTCGATTCCACCACTTATTCTCATTTAAACAATAAAGTGCTCGCGAACGATGAATGACAGGTGATTATGAGTTGCCAGGTGAAGAAATAAAAATACGGGACTCACGTTCTCAAGTAAGTACCTATTTTCCACGAATTCCCCAAATCTAACGATGGATTTATCCAAGAGCAGTTTTTTGAAAACGTAAACTTTTAACGAATCACCAAAAAATAGCGCAGATTCTTAATCAAATAAACGTAGAAAACAGCGGAAGAGCACAGTACCTGGCAATTTTCTGCATTTCGATCGAATCACGATAGCTCAAAAGGTAACGTGGCTTTTGACAGTTGATTTCGATTCTTTCGTTGTCAAAATATCCGAAAGTGGTCTTTCGTGGTAGGCGCATTCATGGCGTCACTTTGTCTTTGCGGCTTATCCAAATGTAGTATTTATAATCCATAAATTAAATACCTCGTTGTTGATAAATACAGAAAAGTATGAAATCACTTAATCTTAATTTTTAAGAAGTATTCTTATATACGATTCTGCTATATAATTCTTATTAGAATTAAAGTATGTTCATTGAACATGCCGTAACTAAGTTTTGCTATCGAAGCGTATTTAGCTCAAATTACTACTTATAATTTTACTTCTCACCTAATTAAATTAAATACTGCTTGTATTTAATTTAATTTTATCTTTTTGAATATTTAAATAGGTCTACTAAAATAAGAATGTTTAATGATACAGTATAAAATTAAATCACAAAATATTATAGAGTTTGTGACACTCTCAAGGCCATGTATGTTTTCATTTAGGAAATATAACCTCTTAGTGAAGATGTATACCTTGCACTCTTTTAAGCCTCAAATCATGATAGCACCATGGAAGATCAGATCCCAGCGTCTCCGCCATTGTCGCGATACTCGCGATGGGGGTGTTTGTTAATATATAAGTCAGGCAAGAGATGCAAGGCATACATACCATCTTTCACTCCTAACGAGGTGTAGTTCACCTCACACTCTCGGCTCCCTCCAGTTGAGGACCCGAGGTGTTACACATAATCTGCTTCGCTTATCTGATGGTGGTTTTCTTATACGTGCGATCTGTGGGAAGATTGACTCTATGAAAATGACACTCTCTACAATCTCGGTTACCCTAATACGGTACACGATTACACACATTAGTTATTACACATGAGACCCATCTTACCCGGCCAGATGAAGGATCAAGCACATGATCATGGCTCCGGCGAATACGCCGAGCCTGATGGGTTACCTGGTGTACATGGTCGCACCCCCATCAACATGGCCGTCGCCACGGGCCGGACTACCATATGTAGCCCGGCTAGCGGCCGTCGCCGCTGACAGGTCCGAATCCGAGCCCTGTCGGAGTACCCAGCGCCATACTACGCTGCACTCCAATTACCGTGCAGCCGTCGCCGCCGGCCTGACCCCTGCGAGCCGCGGGCACCTACCGTCACACACCGATACGTCCCGCTGCAAGCAGGTCAGTCGACACAAGAGACAATACAAGAGACACGACGCCTGCGCCGGGACAAACTGCCGCAACTTCGACACCCCACGCCACGCCAGACGTCGCCAAGTGACCTTTTCTTTTCTGCCTTACCTAAGATGGTCTCTAATAAAATAGCTCTTATAAATTCAGCGTCCACGGCAGAGACCGTGGCACCCTGAACCTATAGTAATTTACTGTCTTGTCATTACTTGTATAATAGATGTTAAATAGATAATACATTATAGATTGCAAGAATGTCATATCACCATATTTTGAGTCCTCACCAAGTAACTAATACTTATATACTTAGCTTTAGACGACTCCGGAATCTCCTAGAAGTCCTCGGAGCTCGCCTCGATACGTATTTAACACACTTTCTATAACTCGCGCGTTCGCGCCTACTATTCGGATAATGGCGATTCGCGCCATCTTACTTTTTGTGCACTATGGTTTACAATGTGTCGTAACTTACCACGACTCCACCAGAGTGCTTCTCAGTGTTGCCGCACGCGAATAGCATTGCGGCATTAAGGTTGCTTTACATTCGCGTTCGTCGCGACAGCATCTCTAACATAAAGTCATTTACGCACGACCGTTAACGCCACAGATTTAGTACTTTTGGTCAGAAAGGTTGAATGATGGCCTGTCCAGACTACTAAATGCAATATGATACCGTGCGTTTACATGCTCGGGCTCTCGGCCGAATGTTTCGGCCATGTTAGTACACGATGATTCGAGACAGACTATATAGAGAAAACTTAAGCCAGACCAGAGACAATTTAAGTACTTTTTCAGGTAGTTTGGTTAAGTTAAAAGGTGTCTTAAATAATTTCACTTCGCGTAAAGCTATTTAAAAAGTTTCTTAAATAGTTTCAATAACCAAAGCTATTTAAAACACCGTTTAACTCACCGAAACTACCTGAAAAAGCTTAAATTGTCTATGGTCTGGCTTAAATTTTATCTATATAGTCTGTCTCGAATGAGCGTGTACTAGGGTGGGCCGAATCATTCGGCCGAGAGCCCGAGCATGTAAAAGCACCAATAGATTGGGAGAAAATTTCGTCCCCGTTAGGAGGATGCCTCTTCTCTTACACATCACTGTAGCGTAAATCGGAGCGTTTGAGTTCCGGTCGTATATTTCTTTCTCAATCGCACACTTGTGAGTTCGAGCAACTGAGAGTGGAATGGACTGCAGTATCATTTCATTTTCAGTAATAATTTCGCTTCTCAACACATTTTTCGCTGTCACACATACATGGAATGGGAAAATCAAATATCCCTAAATTTACCCCTAGAAATATTTTACCCCTAAAAAAACCTCACGCGTCTTATTTACCCCCTAAATCTAGGGGGAAAACCCCTAAGTTGGCACCCCAGAGTGGTTATTTCTTTTTACGACAAAGCACAGATTAAAAGAAGGAAAGGAAGGAAGTCTCACTTTAAGTCTGAAATGAAATACAGTGTTGCCAGATACTGAAATGCAAAAAGCGGAAGCTACGCTTAAAAAATGCGGATTTGAAAATAAAAAAGCAAATATTAATTATAATATTTTTTTACTTAAATTTAAAGGAAAAACATCTTCTACGTCGTCGTCTCGTTCACTTTCGGGTAGTGATAGAGTGACCATATATGGTATAGTGTTTTATGTAGGAGTAGGAGGTATGTATATGGCCGTAAATTAGAGCCCAGGATTTTTACGATTGTTAGTTATTTCCCAAAATAAGATTTGCATAATTTTATAATGCGGATCCCCTTTACCATAAAGCAGATTGCGGATCTATAGACGAAAATGCGGAACGTGAGGAACACAACACCACATACCTACAAAGTAAGTAGTGATGTTATTATGGCTTCGGTATTCTGTAAGGTGGAGGTACTTCCCCAGTCAGGCTGCTCCAGATTCAAGCAAGATGACGTTTCGCTGTGCCCTACCTCACTTGTTACCTGACGTAGTTTAAGGACATACCCGGGTCCAAAATACTATTAGTGAAACAGAAAGACAAAAAAAACCCGGCCAAGAGCATGTCGGGCCATGCTCAGTATAGGGTTCAGTAGTTTACTGTCCGTCACAATAGGCAACCTTAAAAAGTGTTTTAATTTAACAGATACCATGCTCAATATGCTTATAATAAGTAATTAACAATTCGATGATACTTTTTTTTTGGATTTTAATTCGATCACGACCCCATCAACTCCGGAAATTTTTTAACAGCGCGAAGTAGACTACGGTACAGCGCCATCCCTCGGGAAATTGGGTTACTAATTTATACAAACTAGACGGGTTATGTATGTTGGGTTTTCGGGGGTAACTTTTGATTACGTGAATCGATTTGTATCCATATTTTGTGCGGAATGATAAAATAAGTACTCAAGATAAAAAAAAAACTTTGCATATACGGTTAAATTACAAACTTAATTTTGTACAATTTTCAAAAAAAGGTTTAACCATTAAGTTCAAATTAATTTTCCAATGAAGTTCCTATTAAGTTCTACTTTTGTAATTTTTTTCATATTTTTTGAACTCATAGTTCACCCCCCACTTTACGTACGGGTACCCTAAAAAAATTATATTAACTTTTTATTTTACCACTTTGTTGGCGAGATCGATTTTACAGGTTACCGTGCGTTTACATGCTCAGGCTCTCGGCCGAATGTTTCGGCCATGTTAGTACACGATGATTCGAGACAGACTATATAGAGAAAACATAAGCCAGACCAGAGACAATTTAAGTACTTTTTCAGGTAGTTTGGTTGAGTTAAAAGGTGTCTTAAATAATTTCACTTCGGGTGAAGCTATTTAAAAAGTCTCTTAAATGGTTTCAATAACCAAAGCTATTTAAAACACAGTTTAACTCACTGAAACTACCTGAAAAAGCTTAAATTGTCTATGGTCTGGCTTAAACTTAATCTATATAGTCTGTCTCGAATGAGCGTGTACTAGGGTGGGCCGAATCATTCGGCCGAGAGCCCGAGCATGTAAACACGGCATTACATGTACAAGTGCCTGTAGCTCAACCATAGACAAAAATATGGGAGTTCAAACTCATAATCGAACAAGCGTTTTATAAATATATTGTACATTACAAGTGTAGGTTGCTAGATTTGTAACAAAAACTGACATAGGTCTTGAGTCCTGTAACAGCAGCTACAAGTGCAGTTTTCTCAGTTATTTCGTATGTTACACACATTCGCTCGTAATAATGTTAAAATTATTCATCTTCTGAGAGATTCTTCCGAGTCTGACTTAGATGAGGAGATACCGCGGCAGCGTCGACCCAGGTTGTTTGGCCCCGAATAAAATTGTACTTTAGGACATCGCTCGAGTTCAACGAACGGTTTAGGATAGGCACGTAAATGAAGAGCATTCATCTGATAGACAGGAATCTGCAAGACCAGCGCAGGTTACAGGAAATATTACAAGTGAGGTAGGGCACAGCGAAACGTCATCTTGCTTGAATCTGGAGCAGCCTGACTGGGGAAGTACCTCCACCTTACAGAATACCGAAGCTATAATAATATCACTACTTACTTTGTAGGTATGTGGTGTTGTGTTCCTCACGGTGAGTAAGGTTTCCAGAGCTCCAATCCCCCCAACCTCCCCCTTAATGATGATGACAACGCAGATTAATAAGCTACCCCAGGAACCTAGCGCTGGAGAATCCCTTTCTGGGCTTCCATGCTCAGGTAATGTCGTGCCTGAGCGTGGACGCCGAGAGCGCCCCGTTTCGTACTCTGGGGGGGGCAGATCCGCGCTCCGCCATCCGCCATCCTCCCGAGGCAAGAGCAAGACGGCTACGGCAGCCCCTGCCACGCTCGCTGTGGATTTCTGCAACATCAGGGGTTTGCATTCTAATCTTAATGCTGTCCATCATCACCTCGAGACAGCTAAGCCGGCCTTGCTTTTTCTGACAGAGACGCAGATATCGTCTCCAGCGGACACAAAATACCTCTCCTACCCTGGGTACGAACTAGAGCATTCCTTTCTGCCTAGGGCTGGAGTGTGTGTGTACGTTAGATGTAGTAGATGTAGATGTAGTGTAGGGACGCCCGGCCGGACACAGGCGGGCTGTCGAGCACTTGTTGTGTTCATTCAGCCCGGTTCCCTGAAGTTTGAGCTGCAGGTTACTGATCCGGCTGCCTCCCCATCCCACACTCTTCCTCGAATCTTCCAGTCTTCCTGCAGAACAGAAGGACATCATTTAATTCGACATCCTTTAGTTCGGTTTCCTTGTCGTGTCTTTCCCAAATACTTCATATCGTGCTGCTGCATACATGGCACATTCTGCTAATACATGCTTACTGGTTTCCTCCTTACCGCAATGCGGACAGGATGGGTCCCTAATTATACCTAGTATCTTAAGATGTCTATTGTCTAGTATCTTAAGATGTCTAGTATCTTAAGTGTATTGTGTCCGGTTATGATACCGGTCAATATTCTTAGATTTTTCTTACCTAGTTTGAGAAGATACCTGGCTCTCCTGTGGTTTATACCTACAATCATCATTTTGGATTGCCTGCAGCCATCTTCCTCTTTCCATTTCTTTTCCGCTTTTCTTTCCAGTAGTTTGTTTATAACTCCTTTCGTTACTTCCTCTGATAACGGTAGAGCTGGTTCTGGACCTGTATGCTCCTTCTCCGCCCCTTCCCTTGTCAGCTCATCTGCCTTCTCATTACCCATTACTCCCTGGTGACCTGGTACCCAGGCCACCGTGACCTTTCTATCCACTCCTATCCTGTTCAGCCTTGCACTCTTTTACTAGCGAGGAGGTAACTGACGTCTTATTCAGTGCTTTAAGCGCTGCTTGGCTATCTGTGTATATTACTACCGCTTCCGCATATTGACTTCTCTCCTTGGTGATTTGTGCGCATCTCGTTATCGCACATACTTCTGCCTGAAATACACTAGCAAATCTGCCCAGTGGTATTGATATCTTCTCCCCAAGCTTAGGTATAATTATACCGGCTCCTGCTAGCTGTGTCGAGCTCTTTCTAGAGCCATCTGTAAAACAGATTGTCGTTGGGTGCTCAACCTTCACTTTCCAGTTGTCTCTTTCTCCTATATGTATTCTGTATTTCTTGTCGAATATCTCTTTCCTTTTTATTAGGTCGTTGTTTGCTATCATCATTTCCATATTGGACACCGCTTCTGTCTGTATCTGCGCATGTCCTTTATCAATGCAGCTTCCTCTCCATTCTTTGCATGCTTTCATCCTATACCACTGCTCTGTGGCTCTTTTCTTCACCTCAATGTATAGTTGTTTCAACCCTAGCATCATCTCCATCGCGTGCGTAGGGGTGGTTCTCATCGCCCCTGTCACCATTAGACATGCTAGTCGTTGCACCTTCATGAGTTCTTTTTGGTATTCTTTGATATGGGTCCTGTGCCACCAGACTATGGCCCCATACAGCACCCTTGGGAGTATGATTGCTTTGTATATCCATCCAATCATCCTAGGTTTTAGCCCCCATTTTTGTGTGTACGTTAGAGGCGATATCAGTTCTCGTCGCCTCAGCAATCTTGAAGGTAGGGACCTTTCCAACTTATGGCTACGTGTTGATTGTGATTGATCATCCTCGTGTCTATTCGTGCCTCTATAGGTCCCATAGCGGTGATGCCGAAACTGACCGACTCTTGGAGCAGATTCAAACGGCTGTGGATTCAGTGCAGCAGCAGATCCCATCCGCTGAGATCATCGTTCTTGGCGATTTTAACGCCCATAATGCCGAATGGCTGGGCTCCAGCAAGACTGATCATGCGGGGAGATCTGTGTACGGCTTGACACAACTGGTTACTGCGCCTACGCGAATCCCAGATGTGGAGAGCCAGGAACCTTCCCTGTTGGACCTTCTGCTGACTTCTCACCCGGTTGGCTATGATGTATCCGTTGCAGCCCCTCTCGGTTCCTCGGATCATTGCCTCATCCGGAGTACAGTGCCTCTCACGTGCCCGCCGCGTCGGCGAGTTGCTTGTAGCCGCCGTGTGTGGCACTATAAGTCAGCAGACTGGGACGGGATGCGGGTGTTCTTTGCGTTTTACCCGTGGGGGCAGGTTTGCTTCACGCCGGATGATCCTGATATCCCTGCTGACTCTGTTGCTGACGTGGTGCTTCAGGGAATGGAACTTTTCGTTCCATCCTCTGCGGTACCTGTTGGTGGCAAAACCCAGCCTTGGTTTGATCGCTCCTGCAAAAAGGCGTCTCGCCGAAAGCTGGAGTGCTACCAAGCCTGGGTAAATGCAGCGGCGGTACAGGATGTAAAGACCAGCGCTTTAAAAAAGGAGTTTAACTTTGCCTCCAAGTTCTTCAAAAGAGCCATTGCCAGAGCAAAGTCGTTGCACATTGGTAGGATTGGCGAGAAACTAGAGCGTCTCCCCTCGGGAACTCGTGCGTTCTGGTCTCTTGCCAAAGCTATCCAGGGGAATTTCTGCACGCCGTCTTTTCCACCTCTGCACACGGGAAATGATTCGTTGGCCCACGACGCAAAAGACAAAGCCGATCTACTGGGTAAGCTTTTTGCGTCCAACTCGACTTTGGATGACGGGGGACAAGCGCCGCCGACTATACCGCGGTGCGAGAGCTGTATGCCAGATGTACAGTTCCACAAAAGCTTTGTGCGTAAGGCTCTTCGCTCCCTCGACACCCATAAGTCCAGTGAGCCTGATGGAATCCCTGCGATTGTTCTCAAGATGTGTGCTCCTGAGTTGGCGCCGGTCTTAACGCGTCTTTTTCGGCTCTCCTACTCTTCTGGCGTAGTCCCGACTTCGTGGAAGTCAGCTTTGGAGCACCCGATCCCTAAAAAAGGCGACCGCTCAAATCCATCCGACTACAGGCCGATAGCTATAACCTCCCTTTTCTCTAAGATTATGGAGTCCATCATCAATCGTCAGCTCCTCTGGTACCTAGAGGATCACCAGCTGCTGAGTGAACAACAATACGGTTTCCGTAGGGGTCGTCGACACATTGCTGGGCACAGGCGATAAGAAAGAGACTAAAGCTGAGTCACTGGCAGTTAGTTTGGATGTAGCGAAGGCCTTCGATCGCGTTTGGCACAAAGCACTTCTTTCGAAACTTCCATCCTATGGGCTCCCCGGGAAATTATGCGAATGGGTCAGCAGTTTTCTAGCAGACAGAAGCATTAAGGTCGTAGTTGACGGTGAATGCTCAGACTCAATGTCTGTGAATGCTGGTGTCCCTCAAGGCTGTGTGCTATCAGCCTATCACCCACGCTATTCCTCCTGCATATAATATGTTGCAAACTAGCGGCATTCATTTTAATGCTGATGATAGTACGGGTGATGCCTCCTACACCGGCCGCGCCAATATTTCCCGGGAAAACGTCATTGAGAGCCGGAACAAACTTGTGTCCGAAATTGAGAGTATTGAGACCTCCCTAAAAGAAGTCCCCCAGATTGGGGTCGACTTAATTTGGTCCGTTTTAACCCTACAAAGACACAGGTTTGCGCGTTCACCGCGAAAAAACTTCCGTTTGTCGCGTCACCACCTCGTTTTGAGAGCACTCCCCTATCTGCCACAGCCAGTATTGGAATCCTTGGCGTTGACATCTCGAGTGAAGTCCAGTTCCGCGGCCACCTAGAGGGTAAGGCCAAATTGGCCTCGAAGAAGCTCGGTGTGCTCAATAGATCGAGGCAGTATTTCACGCCGGCCCATCGCCTACAGCTTTATAAGGCGCAGGTCCGCCCGCATATGGAATACGACTGCTCTCATCTTTGGGCAGGGGCACCTAAGTACCAGCTTCTTCCTCTAGACCGCATCCAACGGAGAGCAGCTCGAATTGTCAACTGCCAACGTATTTCTGATCGGCTTGATCCCTTGGCGCTGCGTAGAGATGTGGCCTCACTCTGCATTTTCTATCGCATGTATTATGGGGAGTGTGCCGCTTCTTTCCGCCATCGCCCTACGCGACAATATTTCCACTCTCACCATTTAGATGGTTGGCAGTCCTCAACTGTGCGCTTTTCCCGAAACTTCCTGCCTTGCACAGCTAAACTGTGGAACGAACTGTCGCCAGCGGTGTTTCCGGACCGATACGACCTTCAAACCTTCAAGAAAAGAGCGTACTCCCACCATAAAGGCCCGCACTTGCGACACCTCTGGTGTTGCGGGTGTCCATGGACGACGTTAATCGCTTACCATCAGGCGATTCGTTTGCTCGTTTGCCACCTATAGCATACAAAAAAAATTACGCTACACCGTATATGATCATATCCCTGACCATAGATTACATGTCGTCCTTTTTCTTCACGTTGCAACGCGCGTTGGAGAAAAAGGGAGGCATTAGACCTGATCAAATATATGTCCTATGGGAGACATATAATTCAATTGATCCCTAAATTAACGGTAACGATATCAGTTTTGTTAGTATGTACATAACTACTCTAGGCTACCTATACCTACATATTATAATTTGCGAAACTCTGTCAGAATCCATTGTATCTATCTAGTATCGTAAGTACTTGGAATGCAATAAAGATCTCTTATCTTATCTCTTACTTAAAAATTAGACGGCGTGTGCTCTATCCGCGCCTCGACTCACTAAGTCGCCTTTCTTGTATTACACAATTTAAGTACACAGCCCAATGCCAGGTGATCCTGTTCCCTCCCAAGCCCACGAATTCGCGGGCTCTAATCTAATTTTAGTTAGCTCCCACTGGACGCGGTATTTTGTACTCCATTCTTTAAGCTTAAGGAGTATCGAATGACGGAGTAATTAAAATTATCGACCTATAAGTCGCTACAATACGTTTATAAAAATCATAACGAGTCGCATTGCTGGGCAACTTGACCGACACCAACCTTCAGTTCAAGCTGGTTTTCGCCATGGATTTTCCACCTCCAAATTAGCCGAACTCAGCATTCTGGACTACCTACCTACACTAAAGCTTTTGACAGAATTACACATTTCGCGATACTCACACAGCACTAAAAAACTAAGGCATCGACTGGCGTACATAAGCTAATTGAATAATTTTTAAGAAAAAAAAACCGACTTCATTTGGTTCCCGGTAAAAGTGAAATTAAGAATTTGTTTGAGTTAGCCAGTTTACTTCACAAATATCCAATACACCGCACGTGTACGATTGAAAATTGAGGAGCTTTCTTAATGTCCTAGGGCTTCCATCATTACATTTGAAGTATAATCAAACGGAACTCCCTCGTAGACCTTTAAACAAACAAAATAACAATGTGTTAAATTGGATGACAGACTGTAAATTAACGAGCATATTCATTATGCCATCCCTGATTATCAACATCAGGTCCACTCCAGCAAAATGATGGCCACAGTAAGAAAATGCCTAAGCTAATTATGAACACCCTCTAATCACAATTAACCTGCCGTTCAAATTTGAAGAGTTCTCTGAATTCTTCTAGAACTCCATCATCAGAATATAAATCAAATCAAAAAGATGAATGTCACAACTAGGATAATAAGTAGAGCTAGGTTTATTAACCAGTTCCACTTTGCGATCCCTGGTCTTCATCATCAGATCAAGTTCATCAAAATTTTGGCTCCGCCAAAACACTGTTTTAGTTACTTAAGGAAACCCTCAAATCAGAATGCATGTGCCGTTAAAATTTGAGGAGTTCTCTCAATCCCTCATGAAGCCCATCATCAAAATAGAACTATAATCAAATAGGACTATCTTGAAGGTATTTCTTTACAAAGAAAAGATGAATGTCTCAAATCGGATGATAGAGCTGGGAATTAACAAGCAGTTCCACTTTGCCATCCCTGGTCTTCATCATCAGGTCCACTCCACCAAATTGATGATGTTCGTAAATAAATGCTCGAGTGTCTTAAGAAACTACCCAAATCATCATGCATGTGCCTTTCAAATTTGAGGAGTTCCCTCAGTTCCTCATGGATCCCATCATCAGAAATTGATTTTGAAAAAAACGGAACAAATCTGGAACCATCTATTTTCAGAAAAAAAAAATTTTTTAAAATCGGACGATAGTCCTGGGAATTACCAAGCAGTTCCACTTTGACATCCCTGGTCTTCATCATCAGGTCCACTCCACCAAATTGATGATGTTCGTAAAGAAATGCTCGAGTGTCTTAAGAAACTACCCAAATCATCATGCATGTGCCTTTCAAATTTGAGGAGTTCCCTCAGTTCCTCATGGATCCTATCATCAGAAATTGATTTTGAAAAAAACGGGACAATCCTGAAACCATCTATATACAGACAAAAAAATATTTATTAAAATCGGATCATAGTCCTGAGAATTAAGAAGCAGTTCCACTTTGCCATCCCTGGTCTTCATCATCAGGTCCACTCCACCAAATTGATGATTTTCGTAAAGAAATGCTCGAGTTTCTTAAGAAATCACCCAAATCAGCATGCATGTGCCTATCAAATTTAATTTGTAACAACTCTGTGTGTACCTAAGTATAATAACTTACTCGCAAACACTCGCAAATTGTAATTAGTTATAAAACATACTCATTAAGTGAAATGTAATAATTTCTTTTGAGTAAAATAAATGTCTTTAACCAGAACCTCGTTCAAAATACAGCGTATCAAACAAGGCAACCCGTTGTCTCCGTAATTATTTACGAGGAATTAGGAATAGCAGGAAGAAGTCTTTAAAAGCCTGGCAGCCTCCTGGGAGGCTAGAGGAGTGGGCTAAGTACACATTCGTCACTAGTGCCGAAAGTGACCTAATAATGTAAAATATAAATTGAAACATCATTGCATAATGCAATTTGTTTGTAGGTAGGTAAAAAGGGTAAACCTTCTATATTTATTAAATCTAAACAATATCTATTTATATAACTAAGCCAGTTGCATTAACTGGCATTGTATCCTAAAGAATTATATTATTATGTATAATACTTATCTTAATATCCCTATATTCATTAACGCGCCTTTAGTTTCGTATCGAGTACATTGCTTTTAAAATAATGTAGGCGTTTCAAGTTTACCCACTTGAGTGTCACTCATTCAGGCTTAATGAGTACTGACCAATTCTAACTTCGTATTTGTATCTTCTGAATTAATTAATGACACATTACCCAGTACAGCACTTTATCAAGATTCAATTACGAATCGTTATTTATATATGTATATGTTTAGATACACCCCTATTGCCGCACCTAACACCTATTTCGAAATAGGTAAAAGTACCTATACTACATAGCTACAAGCTAACTCGTTATGTAACTGCTACGACCCAAATGTGTAGATACAAAATACCTATCTACCTATGTACATAGCGTAAATACAAGTTGCTATAAGTTACGTCGTAAGCTGAAAATGCATTTGAAAACGTCGTATGTCTGAGGGGTCTTTAGAGGAGATAGGTCCTTTTGGATTTTACTGTTTGGCACAGGCGTCAAGTGGCGCCCCCTGTCGGGTCGATGCGACTTCCAGGCATGATAATAATAATACCTCCCCCCCTGGCTGCCACGACTCGGCATCTTGCCGCCATGTCGTCGAGCTCTCCATGATAGGCGCCATTTGAAGGCGCGCCATGTGCATTTTTCGCGCGCTATCCCCTAGCAACCAGTAGAGGTCAGCCTTCATACAATGTTGTCTCGAAGTTTGAACTATATGCTTTAATGCTGATGTAAATCCTTTTAGGGTTTCTTGTTGAAATTAAGTTATAAGTAGAATGTAAATGAATTAAATTAAAAGATCAACAATTACAATGGTCTTTTTATTAAATAAAAAAAATACATTTTTTTCAGTTCTATAAGTACATTAACAATTTAGTAAACTTTTACCAAATCAACACGCCAGTCCAGTCTGTTTATCTGAGATCAGAAATAAATAAGAAGATCCAATGTGTATTGTATGAGTCTGTGTGTAACTCGATTTATGAATTTAAGAGACAGGATTTGTGTTGAAATATTGTACTTAGTCTAAGATTACAGTCTACCTTAACTAGTCTATAATAACGATTCATGATTATATTGTACATACATAGTGGAACATACTTAAAATAAATATTTTACAATAGATCCAAAGCATATTGAACCATGGTCACATTAAATTATACTAGGCTTACAATAGTCGTTTTACAGCAATTCCATAAATAAATAGGATCACTTTCTGAGGCTCACGCGAAGGTGCATTCACACGTTACCCCACTACTAAATCACTGTATACAGAGTCTGTTCCTCCACGCGAACACACGGGCCCCAATGAGTCACATGTGTTGGAAACAAGAAGCTATTTTACATAGTCACAAAATATACGTTCTGCTGTGTAATAATCGTATCCTCGTATTATACACTGAATTTACAGCTTATTAGTAGAGGTTTTTTGAAATCGCATTCACACTTCATAAACTAAATTGTCACTATTGGACGCGGAGTGCAGAGGGCCGGGGTCTATGTACACAATACTGCTGAGTTGGTAAAAGAGAAGCAGGTATGCCCGCCCGCTATTTCCCCTTGGCGGTGATGGTGACGCTCGACTTGGCCGGCTGCGGGATGATCGTAATCTCGTCACTGATCTTGAGCGGCTTCAGAAGCGGGTCAGAGTTGGAGGGCGCAGGTGCAGGCGCTTTGCTCTTGTCCATGACGCGCTTGGCGACCACACTGTGAGCAGAATACACATGGTTTTCAAACTGCTTGTACATCCCAAATGTAGCAGTGCAGACTGTGCACTTGTAAGACAGGTGCGCAGGCTTGAGCGCCATATTGTGGTCGCGAGCAACGTGGCTGAGGAGTTTCCACTGGTACACGCGACCGCAGACGGGGCACCGTCCCGCGTCCTTGCCCTTGTTTGCCGCCTCCTGCATCGAGCTGGTCACCAAACCGTGCGAGCCCAGCAGGTGCCGCTCAAGACCCTGGTCCGTGAAAAACCGGAATTGACACTTCTGGCAGTTGAGAGGTGGCCGGTTGTAAATCATCTTAGGGTGGATTTTCACTTTGTGGATCCATTGCATGTGGTTCCTAAGCTGCTCCAAGTCTTTGATGTAGCCATCACAAATCTCACAGATTACGAAAGTGGCCTTCGAGTTCGGCGCAGCCGAGGACGAGGGCTGCGGAGCGCGCGGGAGTGGGGTAATGGATATTTTGGGAGTAGAATTGTTGACCTGGTTATTTCCAATGGGGTAGTTGGAGATGGTGGCGATGGTTGAGGGTTGGTTGTGCATGATCATGACGCCGCCGCGGATAAGGGGAGCGCCGGGTAACGGAGCTCCGCGCGCGCCAGCCAGTGGCGGGCGGCCGCGTGGCCGTCCCAGGGTCGGCATTTGTGCTAGTCCTGGAGCACCCATCAGGGGAGGCCTGCCCATGATGCTGTTCCCAGCCTGCACTCTATTCACGTTCGTCGGATATGCAGACCCTACGTTGTTCCGCGCTCGCAACTTGGGTATTTTCGCAGGGGGTTCCCATTCTAATGGGGGTCCAAGGTTAAACTCCGGTTTGAACTTCTTGGCGCAGGCGATGAGATGCCGCGCGAGCTTGGTCTTACTGTTGTCCTCGAAGTGGCAGTTGGCACACTGCTGGTAGGCGGGCGCGCGTTCCAGCCGCCCGCGAATGTTGTGTTCGGCTTCCATATGGAACAGAATGTCATGGGGACTGCGAATCTCAAAGGCACAAGTATTACACTTGTAAATATTGTTCTTCATGTGAGGCGCCTCCATGTGATGTGACATAACAAGCGTAGACTCTGTCTTAAAACTACAAAATTCACATCTAATTTGTTTAAGAGCAAAGGGAGCATTTGTTTTCTTACTAAATTCTAGATTTTGAGTGAGTGAGGTGATAGCAGATTCTGTAGCTTTTGTACTTCGTCCGGACTTTTTCTCTTTGTAAAGTTTACGATTCTGCTGCTTCAAGAGGTCAGTTTGCACATACTCTTGGACAAGATTTAGTCCTATGTTGATGAAGAACTGACCTAGAGTGCAATCAAAGTAGCTGTCTTTTTTACCAGAAATTCCTTTTGCAGTTAATCCTATCGCGTCATTAACTTCGGCTATAGATTCATCTTTATTTTTGATGACTATGGTGTCATCATCACTCATGTCTGAGTCGGATGATTCACCATCCCATGAGTCATCATCATCTTCACGTTTTCGTTTCTGTTTCTTCTCCTTCTTTTCCTTTGGAGGTTCATCTTCAGCACTCTTGGATTCCTGACTCTCCTCTTCTGATACTTCTTCACCACGCTCTATTCTTTCTTGTCTCTCCTTTTCTTTTCTTTCCTTTTCCGCTTCTCTTTTCTTAGCTTTTTCCTGTTCCTCTTTAAGCTTGATCTCTTCTAACTCTTTGCCAAGCTTGTCAACAAATTCTCTAAATGGTTGTATTGATGGTTTTTCATATACATATGGTACAATGAATGAAGGGGCCTCCACTACAAACATGTCGTCTGTTAGGGAGGGCAGGATGTTAGGTTGTGGGGTGGGAGTAGCATTCTGACTTGTTTGTGTGGTATTTGTAGTACTGTTGCTGCTTTTGCAGCTAACTGGTGTTATGGTAGTTCCTCGAGCTGCAATGCTTTGGCACAGGTTCTGTGCCTCCATAGCTGAGGTGGATGGAGGTTTTATTTGTGCGGGCGTGGCACTTTTCCCAGACAAGATGGAATTTGTATCAATGATAACAACTGTTGGTTCTTTTTGTTCTGCATCATTTGGTCTGTGTTGCTTAGCAGCTAGTTCAACCAAACTTTTTGTGTCACTGATCACTATAGGTTTATTTTTGTTCTGGGCTTGATTGAGAGGATCCTCAATTGAGACTTCTTCTATATCAGATTCGTCATCCCCATTTTCAATTTTTGCTTCATTCTCTTTTTCTTCCATGACTTTGTTACTATCCTGGGAATCACTAGAGCTGTCATTGGAGTCTGTACTTGAATTGGATGAGTCGTCATCTTCATTTTCTCCATTGTCTTCATTGGTAACCATGCAGTCATCATCATCATCACTGGTGATTTCATGAACTTCTGGACTGGGGCACACTCCATTCTGCTCCTGGGGTTCATGTTCATTCTCGTTCTCAGAATCACTGCTGTCTTCTTTTGGCTGGCTTCCTTGTGAAGTATCATCATCACCTTCTGTGCGGTCATCTGCAAAAAATATATAACTTATTAGGATATCTTTGAAAATATATTAAATGAACTTATTTTAACCACGGTTACACAAGTATACACATAGATACTCATAAAATTATAATCAGCTGTTTTATAGTAACTTGATTGGAGTTCTTTCATTAAGCTTTTTAATATGTTTTTTGTATGATTAAGTAGGTCAAATCGCGAAATTGGCCGTCTTGGCGAGAAGGCGCCGTGTAACGACTTAAAAAAAAACCAAAGCCGCTCGTAAGTACTTAAGAAATCGAAACATAACCATTAAACTTCAGTGCCCTTAACCTACAAGCGTTGGCATCCCCGGAGCGATAAAGTAAATCGCATTGGAAGAAAAAGACTATATTCAACAAATAGCGTCACCAAATCATGTGGTGCGGGCACCGCCATATGGGGTTCCATGGCATTTCTTCCCAATTATTATTCTTACGGTTCAAAAGCAAATAATGGATAATCATACGAAAATCACTTTTAGGAATATGTAAACATATTTCAATATTACCTGTAGCAGTCGATATCGACATAATCTTGCGATTTTATTACCGAAAACCAAAAAAATAGCACAATAGCACAGTAGCGGAAACCAAACCAAATCAAGCTGTCATTTTAAAAGGTTTTTAAACAAGACGCGTTCTCTGCGTTCCGAATACAACTAACGGTTTGGCACTAAACCTAACTTGATTGAATTTATAAATAAAATAAAGTAACCGTTTACATTAAAATACCGTTTTCTTGAATCTTTACCTATAACAAATTTACGAGCGATCATGTTAGATATATCTCGCAACTTTTAAAATGTTGCTGAGCATATTGCCCACATAAAACACCTTCCGTTAAAAAAAAATGAGCTTAGGAATGGGAGAATGGAGAGGAATATAAGAGAGGTGGAGGGGGAAAGACGCGGTATTTGGGTAGCGCGCACAGTAAAAAAAGCGCTAAACTTCGAATTGCTTACTATTCATTCACCACGAAATCTGTACAGATTGTTATGCCTAAAAATAACTTTTTATTTAATATTTTTATGTACTTATGCCGAAAAGGGGTAAATATTGTAAATAAGTATCATGTAAAGTCAGTTTAATAATTGTTCACCTTTAGCAACTTTTATTATAATAGGTCTCTAATATAATATAATACATATAACAGGTCTCTCGCGTCTTTAATCTCCAGAATTAGGAGCATAATCGTGGGGCATTCTCATCGCTGGTCATGACTCATGACTAAATATTTATAATAATATATCTTACCAAGTTACTACGATTTACATATCTAAACCGTTACTTCAAGCTAAATTCTTAGTTAACTTTGGTTCTTAGTTCTTACTTACATCTTACATTACATACATTACTACCGTCTTGCCTTGCATTGTATGTCTTTCCCGCCTTCGGTATATTTATAATATACTATTAGGGATTCGTATTAGATACCTGCAATTAGCATAAGTGCTCTAATGAGTTCTAACTTCTTTACGGTTGTTTCGGTTTCACCGAAATCGATAAGTTCATAAAGTTAGAAGCATAGAAGGCGGCTTGAAGAAGAAGTAAGATTTGTACTAAACGTGAATGTGTCACAATGGTAATGGATTCCTATTAAGAACTTTTTCAAGTGGGAAAAGAGCTTATTAAAATAATAAAACTATGCAATAATAAAAACATTACAAATTTTATTCAACCATCATTATTTAAAACAACATAGGACTTTAAATAATACACCCAAAAACGTGACTGGCAACTTTATTTCCAGGTTCCGTCTTTCAATACCAATTAACATAATACTGTTTTATAAATCATTTTTCTGGTTCATCCTCAGGCTCCTCATCTATTTCCTTTACAGGTTGGTTCCTCCCGTAATTTTCATTAGGCTTCCTTATAACACCCAGCTGCTCCGCAGCATCCAAGCACTTCTGGGCATGCTCCTTAATCCTGGTTTGCTCCGGATTATCTATCTTAGTCAACGCCATCAAGATTTCCATTACTTCCGTTTCAAATATCCTAGCGGCTATGTCGCGATCCCCATTTATAATATTCAGGACTATGTAAGTGCCTCTGTACTGAATTTCAGGGATAGGATTGGCCAGTAGGCACTTGAGTGTGTCCAACCAGGGTCCGACGTCCAGAAGCTTCCTACAGCAGATCTTGCTCACTGACGTAAGAATACATAAAGCTCCTGCAGCAGCCATCACTGTGTCTTGATCTTCCTCTTGACACAAGATATAGAGATATTTTGTTTTATCATTGTCACCTTCATAAGATTTTAAGACTTCTTCAGACTGGAGTAAATTACAAATACACTGTGTGGCAGCCCTGATAAGCATAGTGTGGTCTTCATACAAATAGTGCTCAATTTTTGCCAGGCCGCCCTCCTTCAATATCCTGTTTCTAGTAGTTTCATTCATTCCAGCCAAGTTGCAAAGGGCCATTAGAGACTCAAAGTTCTCTAAAGCACTGCAGTCTGGATGTAGTAGAGCCACCAAGGGCCTGATAACTTCTAGATTCCTCTGACCGGGGAAAGCTACTTCCGGATTGATGGTGATCCCAATTCTGGCCAAAGCCTGAGTAGCCTGTTTCTTTCCTTTGTCAGTACTTTCTAAAGCCATTGGTATCAATACCTTTGCTCCACCTTGCTGGACCACAATACCTCTCAATTCTTGAAGGCTGCAGAGAGCATTAAATACTCTTGAAATAAGTTCTCTGGAGTTGTGACTTTCTGTTTTAGCAAGAGCAACTAAACCAGATGTCACTCCAGCTTTGGCTAAAATTGTTAGTCTTTTGTTTACAAAATCCAGATCATCTAATTCATGTTGCTCTGGCACATGATGTTTGGCAAACTTAGCTAACTCTAACATTTCAGGTAGCATCTCTTGTTTTTCGTAAGCATTACATAAGTTGACAAGTGTAGTGACTACACCATATAAGCATGATTGGTCTCCAGTTTTAGCCAGCTCAATTAGGGATTGTATGGCAGGTTTGTCTTCCACTAACTTTTCTTTCACATCCGCATCTAGAGTAAGATAAGATAGGCCTTCTGCAGCCCATTTTCTCATGTCCTTGTCCTTTGCTGGATTGACTAGGAATCTTCTGCAAGCCTCAGCTAACTTCTTAGTTGACCCTTCAGCAAATGGACGGATAGAAGCGTCATCTCCACCAAAACTGCCAATTTTGCAGAGACCCACCAAAGCTCTGACCCGAACAGAGTCATCCTTGCTCTGGTATAGCTTTTTAAGTATGTCCACTCCTTTGTCAATTATGGCTCTAGCTTTATCTTTCTTGGAAGCAGCAGCAATTAGACATTCACATGCCACCTTTTGTTGAAGCGGGTCCTCAGTTTGGGCCATGACTAGAATCATTTCCATAATGCCTTCCTTTGAAATAATATAGTTTCCAACATCAAGAGGGCCTCTGAGCAGTGATGTTATAGCAACTGTTACTCTGACTTTTGATTCTAGGTCTGGAGCAAGCAGTTTGTCCCTGACAAATTCATCAACATGACTATTAAAGCTCTCTCTTGCTTGGTCATAGTACATATTCTCATAAATCCTTGCTAAGCAGGCAGCAGCAATGGTTCGTGATGAATTAGTGATGTTCATGGATGACTCATATTTGTACTCTTCAAGTTCACTGCACACTTCTAATAGTCGCTCCAAGCCTTTAATTTCAACAAATCTTTCAGCCCAGTTGATTGCTGTATAGTGGCAGTTTCTCATAACCAGCTCCATGATGGCATCTCTGGCTTCACCTGTAATTACTCGGTTAGTAATGGAATATGTCAAACAACTGAGCAGTGTGTCAATTTCACTCTTATATTCTTCGCACAGTTTGGTATCTGGCTTGCTGTCCTTCTGAGTGTCCATGCCGGTGAATGTGTTCAGTATCACTTGTAGACAATACTGTGAAGCACTCACCCTTTCCTCAATATTACTGTCAATTATCTCTAAAATCCATGGAATGCCCACAATTTTGATGATATTCTTAGTTCTGTCAACATTGCCCTTGCAGAGTTGACTGATGACCCGGATAGCATTTGTATAGATATCTTGGTTTTTCTCTACCTTTAATAGTTTTTGTATTTTCTGCACAACACCATTGTTGAACATGATGTTGGCACCTGATTTTTCTTTCGCCAGCACAACCAAATTAGCCATAGCTTTTTCACGTTTTTCTTTTTCTTCAGATATGTCAAACACCAGCTTGAACATCTGTTCCACTTTGTTGCTTGTCTGAGCGGCCTGTCGTGCGCGCTCCTGCACGATAGCGTGCAGCCGCGCCAGGATAGGCTGAATCGCCTTGTTCGTCGGCTCCACCGTAAACACCGCTTTGGCATCTCTGTAAGCTTCTTCAAACTTTTCTAAACTTTCTAGTGCCTGCGCCCGTCGAAACAGAGCCTTCGGATCTTCTGGTACGATGCGTAGAGCCTCATCGCAGTCTTTCACTACCTTATCATACTCCTTCGTTTTGAGATAAGCGGCCGCGCGATTCTTTAGGCAAGTCGCGTGGTCTCGGCTGTCTTTCTCCAATAAATCTATCGCTTTGCTGTAGTAACCGATAGCCTCCTCGTAGTTTTCGGTTTTGTAGGACTCGTTGCCCTTATTCTTGTAAATTTCAGCTTCTTCGCTGTGTACACCCATTGTTTCGTTTCACTGTAATGACTGCGGCACGTTGCGCCAGCCCGCTTTTAAAGTTTAATTAAGGAATATTCTGGTAAACTCCCGAACATTGCAAATACACTACTAAAATAGAAATTTATTTTTATTCTCGTCCATATATGTAAAGTAGGCTGAAGTAAGACGGTATGTATTACAACTAAGGAACGTTCTGGAACTATATATATCAACTTGTTTTTATTTAGTTTGATATGTAATACCTATTTATAAAATGGAGAATGTTGCATTAGCCTACTTTTTAAATGTTTCAAGTAATTAAAATTTAAAGTAAATTCATTGAAAGTTTTCTTTTCATTTTTAAACTTACCATATGCATGGTTTACATTAATATTCATGAAATACTCTGCACAGACATAGTATTTGAACGTAAGCCCATGACTAATCTGTCAAAACTGTCAATTTAGGGATACCATAGGAAAATAATTTCCATTTGAAATCAATCAAATAATTAATAACCTAACGCTTGTTAGAGCATAATCTCAACATAATTTCTATTAAAAAATATGAATAAAACGACTTAAAATTTACACTGAGATAATCCCAGGATTCAATCATATGTATAGTGGTTAATATTGCCATTAAACTTTTAAAAGAAATAATGTGTCAATCGAGTGACGGTAATAAAATAACTAATCTGTGGTCTTGTTTCTTCCGCTTGACTATTCCTCGTGTGTGGATTTGCCGATTATCTTTTAAAATATTAAGATATATCTGCAGACATGGCTGCTATCAGTTTGTTAAATCCTAAAGCTGAATTTGCAAGGGCAGCCCAAGCTTTGGCTGTTAACATATCCGCCGCAAAAGGTATCCAAGATGTCATGAAAACTAACCTCGGTCCTAAGGGAACAATGAAAATGTAAGTAATTACATTAAGTTAAGACTTTTCCTATTTATATTTATATTTAGATTTAATTTTTACATTTATCTCTTTATATTCTATCGATGCCATGTCGCTTATTAGTTTTCATTCACAATTATAACGAAAACAAAAATCATATGACCATGCATCGTAACTATGGTAAATGAACTAAATGAAGTCATAGGTACTTTATGTTTCTTATAAAGTTTAGAATCAAAATTGTGTCATACAACACGGGCTTTGAATAAAAGTTTCGAATGATTCAGTTTTAAATACCAATTTTTCGATAGTTCACCGTTTATATTGTTAAAATTTTGCAGGTTGGTATCAGGTGCTGGAGACATCAAAATCACAAAAGACGGCAATGTGCTGCTCCATGAGATGCAGATTCAGCACCCAACGGCTTCATTGATAGCACGCGCGTCCACCGCACAGGATGACGCCACTGGTGACGGTACCACATCGACTGTGCTGCTGATTGGAGAACTGTTGAAGCAAGCTGATATCTATATTAGTGAAGGTTTGCTTTTTTTTTTTACTAGTTTCTATGCCAAATCTTGGGAGTATTTGCCAAACACTCCAAGTTCTCTGAATCGGCATAAGCTGGGAAAAGAATAGGAAGAAGAAGAAATTATCTTATTTTTGGCTTGCTGCTTTCTCACTCAATAAATAATATAACTAGCCTTCATTTACTTATTACCTTTTTTTGGTAGTTTATATATTTTTTTTCTAATTGTTTTATTTTATTCAATTAATCATTAATGTTTTACTTAATGTACACTCAACAACACAGCTGTGAATACAGGCAAAGTGCCAAAAATATGTATACACGACCTTAATTCTCAGGCAATAAAGTTCTGTATACATATTTTTGGCACTTTGGCTGTGTTCACAGCTGTGTTGTTGACTGTACATCATTGGTCCTTGTCCATTACTGGTCCCAATACCTTACAAAAAGGTTGTTTGGAAGAAATAGATGTGTTTGTAAAGAATTATTATATACTATTTTTTTATTAAGCTTGCAACAAACCCCTTAAATTATGTAATTGTCTTAATTTGATTGGTCATTTCATTCATTTTGTTTGCCCTGTGATCTGGCCCCAATTTCACCATGCTAACAAGTGTCACAATTCCTAAAATGACTATTACTGGCGTTTCAGACGCCCATAGGTTACGGAAACTGCTTACAATCGCGCGGGTTGTGCGCTTGTTTGCCACGAAAATCGTAATGTATTGTTAATAAATATTTCTTGGTGAAGACTTTTTGACAATCATATAAACTAATAGTTTTTAAAGAATTGTTGGTAATTTTTTGACCTGAGTCGGAACCTGTGTCGGAATTTCGTGACATATGTCGTGTTTCTTGTTGGCAATTGTCGCGCCTGTCGCCGTGTTGGAATTGAATTTGATTCACTATGAATCAACATTATGTAAGTCTAATGAAGTGAGCATGTGAGTTTTATCATACAGCTTCTTTCATGTTATATTTTTAATTTCAGGCCTGCACCCTAGAATCCTCACTGAAGGTTTTGATGTGGCTCGCAATAAGGCACTAGAGATTTTAGAAAACATGAAAATCCCCATTGAGATCAAGCGTGAAAACTTGCTTGATGTTGCCCGAACATCCTTGAAGACAAAGGTAATATTAATATATATATATATATATATAGTCTTAAGTTTTCTATGCTGTGCCCTAACAGGGTATCATGTGACATTTGTAATTAAAATTATATTGTATATATAGGATACTTTTTAAAACCAACATTAAATAAAGCTGAAAGTGCTGAAACTTTACTTTCATATAATCTATCTTGTATTCAAAAGTTAAGTACACTGGTGAATTAAAATGTCCATAATTATATTTATAACTTTAAACCATATTTTAGGTGATCAAGGTGATGCAAGTCATCATTAAACTAATTATACATTATTGGGCCTCCACATTTGGGAACAGAAGGGGCAAATTTTGTATTTATCTACAAACTGTCTATTTATTAAAAATAACCAACATTTAAATGAAAATAACACTTTAGAACCTTTGTTTAGGCTTAAACTGATTTGCTTTATAAAATGTACCTCAATGTGGGAGTGCCTGTCGGCATAGGCCTCCTCCAACTTTGAGATTAGTTACGTTTATCCTTAATTGGGTAGACGATTAATACAAAATTCTCACTTTATTTGGAACTTTATCTCTCGCTGATAGGGTCCAAACCAATGATTACTTTGACACTCACCTTGATTGAATAATTATTTTGTATTGTTGCCAGGTGCACGCCAGCCTGGCCGAAGTTTTGACGGACGCTTGCGTTGACGCGGTTCTGGCCATCCGCACCCCCGGCAAGCCCGTTGACTTGCACATGGTGGAGCTTATGGAGATGCAGCACAAAACCGCCACCGAGACCACTCTCATCAGAGGTAAACTGAATGATAAAATGTTTTCATTTTGATATCTGACCTCTTTTCCTTCCATTAAAGCATATTACTCTATTTTCTATTAGTAATGAAGTGTGCTTTTGCTTTTGTATTGCACTTTAGGAAGATTCTGTCTTTTGATTTGATTTTACTTATTTTTTTCTAATTATTACGCGTCAGTACCACTTTAGCACAATAAATAATCACCTACAACTTATGATCGAGCAATTACATTGTTCAGCCATTTACTTTTTGATTCAATCAAGCTATTTTCTTCAGTTCAATTGGTTTCCCTCACTCGCCGTAACAATGAGGCTATTTTATGGTGTAAATTACTGTAAATGGCCGAAGTAAGATTTAGTATAGCGGTGTTTCGAGGAAATGGCCCTAGTAGGTATTCACGCTGTGGTCTTTCGGGGAAATGGCCGTAGTAGGAATTCATTCTGTAGTCTTTCGGGGAAATGGCCGTAGTAGGACTGTAGGAATTCATACTGTAGTCTTTCGGGGAAATGGTCGTAGTAGGAATTCGCATTGTGGTCTTTCGGGGAAATGGCCGTAGCAGGAGTCCGCACTGTGGTCTTTCGGGGAAATGGCCGTAGTAGGAAAAGCCCAAACAAGGAAATGGCCGATGTAGGAATTTACACGGTGGTCATACAAGGAAGTGGCCCTAGGTGACCGGATCCGTACACTTCATATAGACACAAAACTGACCATTGTTTTGGAACTCTAAACTATTTTAGAAGTATGATGAGCTACTTTTATTAGTGAAACAAAGAAAATTAATTGTTTTTGGCAACTGGTTAAAACGCTATTGTTCTAGGTCTCGTCTTGGATCATGGCGCGCGCCACCCGGACATGCCAAAGCGCGTAGAGAACGCCTACATCCTAACCTGCAACGTGTCGCTCGAGTACGAGAAGACAGAAGTCAACTCCGGTTTTTTCTACAAGTCGGCCGAGGACCGCGAGAAGCTGGTTGCCGCCGAGAGGGACTTCATCGACCAGAGGGTCCAGAAGGTAACATTGTTGTAATTGTTAACTGTGTGGACATCTAGCCTACAACCTGACTTGCAATATAGCTGGAGTGTAAGACAAGTCTAACTCCGGCTTTTTCTACAAGCTGGCCGATGACCGCTAGAAACTGGTCGCCGCCGAGGGAGACTTCATCGACCGGAGAGTCTAGGAGGTTACATCGTTATAATTGTTAACTTTTTGGGTATCTAAATAAATATAAATATTGTGAATTATAAATTGAAATAGATGTCATATACTAAAGAAAAAGTGACCAAGGTCTCCGGTGAGCAGGGCTGGGCGTCTGCCGCGAAAGCAGGAGGTCGCTGGTTCGTTCCCAGCCCTGCTCACTGGGGACCTTGGTCACTTTTTCTTTAGTATATGACATCTATTTCAATTTATAATTTACATATAGTAGTGTGACTACTTAACCCATTCGGAGCCAAGCTACGGCGAGCGAACACAATACGCCGGGCCACCATACAAACCTTTTTTTGCTTATTCGCATGGCTCACCTAGTGGGTCATGGGCCTGCCGCGTACGCTAAATAGACCGCCGCTTACGAAGCCGGCCAGCTGGGCGATTTTATGCAACATTTTTCCTAACCATTTTTTAGTTTCTATTCAACTTTTTTTAAACTATGATTTCAGTAGGTAACATATAAGAATAGATAGATTATAATATTTTCAAAACACTTGCTCATAACGTAACGAGGTTCTTATCGTACCGCTTTTAGGCTCATAATCCTAGATATTAAACACGCTTGTTTTTTTATTATATTATTGAACTAGTGTTGTAATCAGATAACCCCATCAAATTAAGTTTGTACCCTACGAGACTAAGTTACGTACACAGATAATACATTCAAATTTTGTCGGATTGGAAAGTTTTTTTTTTTCAAATAAAGTACACTGTTTTTAGCCGCATAATAACTTATGCCTTAAAAAGCAATATCTCCGTATTTAGTTGAATACATGGAATAAAACATTCTGAATTATTGAATTACGTGAAATTGTATTAAATTATTCAAAATTCACAATAATTTGTGCTTCAAACATAAATAATTTCATTTTTTTATTTTGGCTGTTTGGCGGGCCTTTGCCTCAAATTTTCGCGCGCAACGCGATTCGAAAAAAATACACCAATGGCGCGCTGCGGTAACTTATTTACGTAAAACATTTTTGATTATTTTCTCGCTTTATTATTATGATAAAATGCAACTATAATAGAATTAGAAGTAAAACTATAACGATATGTGGATGAGGCTCCTCTGAAACTACAAAACGCGGCGCGGGTGCTATCATGAAAATCTAGTTGTACTTAGTAGTGATAAATATACCTACTTATTTGTGACGTTTGGGCCTTAGCTTCGGGATTTATTAATTGAAAATGTAAAATATTGTCATCAACCGACGTCTAAAAAGGTTAGTGAAACTCATTTGCTAATTACCATGTAGGCATTCTGATATGATTCTGACAATTAAGTTAACGTATTTAACAAAAGTTAATAAGCTCGAATTAAATTTAGATTTTTACTTACAAGTGTGTTGAAAAATGTCGTATGACACGTGTGTGCCAGGCCATTATACACATCGGCTTTCTTATTGCGCACTCGCTTTCAGCTCGCGCGCACAATACCGCGTCGTGTATGATGACCATCATAGCACACGTGTATCACAATGTACTATTATAATACAAGTGTAATAAAAATACTCATGTCGTATCAGGCGGTCAAACGAAAGGCTCAAGAAAGAGATACATGGAAATTGCTCCACCGACAAGAGCTTGACTCTTAAATTTATGATGATGATGAATAAAAATAGATTATTTCAAACGAGTGGTGTACATAAAAATTAAACGAAATGCTTTTAAATAGCATAAAACAGAAACACAAGATAATAGAGACAATAGCCTCTCTCGGTTGCATTTATTATCATGTTAATATAATAATAGATTGTTTCAACCGCAATACATTGTTTACCCAGGTGTCCAGATGAACCCGATAAGCCTACAGACTTGTGAAAACTCCGTATGGAGATAACGCCGCCGGGTGCAATCATTGTTTTAGCCCAAGTGGGCTCGATAATCCTACGCTCGTCCGGTCATTATCTTTGGGGTCTTTGTTTGAGTACACGACATTATTTGTTACGATAATTATAAAAATAGAATTATGAGCCCGCCTTGACAGTTTTAACCGCCGGCGATGACCGTTTCCCATCAGGCGGCTCGTCTGCTCGTTTGTTACCTTTCCCATAAAAAAAAGCTATCATGCATTGTTATGCCAGGTGTCCCGGTGAACCCGATAAGCTTTCAAGCTTATAAAAACTATATTTTAGAAAATCCCGCGTCCCGCGTCCCTCGTCTCATAGATGAATGTAAATATTCTAGCACTTAACAGATAGTAACTTCTAAAATACAAAAAATAAAAACAATTTAAATCTGCTTTTTCTAGTACTTAAATCACTACATATACAAAAACAATAAAAACACAATTTTATACTATAAAACACAGCGAACGATATTCCTCCATAAAAGAAAATTGTATGCTATGTTTCTGTATATCGTACTAGGTTTGGTCAATACAAATATTGCTTACTACCATCCACACAGTAATCAGTAATAAAATGTTACAAAACCAAAATGATTTCGACGTGAAATAAGCTTAAAGTCCGGCAAGTAAAGTTCATTTTAGCCTGCTACGTAAACAATCGTAGTTTTTACAAGTCGCGCCAGGCCACGGTGACCCATACCGTGGGCCATACCAATAACTTTTGAACCTTATATATTTTTCATATTTTTTAAATGTACATTTATCTATTTGCTTGCAACGAGAATTCATCTCAAATTTTGTTATTTTTACTACATTATACCTAAAGTAAACCAAACTTGAATATTCTAGACTCAGTATTCATTAAAAAACCGTGTTTATAATGTTTTTTGCCAATGCACCTTGTAAATAATTCAATAATTATTGAGTAATCTCACGTTTCGTTTTTATTAAAATTAGAATTTACTCATGACCCACATGCGGGTCACGGGCCCTGCGGAAACGCTTAAGCATGACCCACACGGTGAGTCATGGGCCCGGAATGGGTTAAAAAACACAAAAACATGAATCAAAACATTTATTACATTTTAAATGATTTCATTCGTGCTTTAAAAATTGTATTAAAAATTGTATAAATATTGTGGTATAATCTTGCACAAATCGACCTAGCCCTACAGTAAGCTCAATAAGGCTTGTGTTGTGGGTACTAGACGACGATATATATAATAGATAAACACATATAAATACTTAAATACATAGAATACATCCATAACTCAGGAACAAAATTAATATTCGTGATAAACACACAAATACCACATGACCAGGATTCGAATCCTGGTCAGGGCATTTATTTGTGTCACTACCAACTAGGCTAGAAGGCCGTTTGGGCCTACTGACTTGCAATATAGCTCGAGAATCAAACTACTTAACACTTTCGACACCGCGTACCCCCCACGCGGGCACTCGTAAAGTTTACTCAGATGCCGGCGTACCCGCTAGTCGGGCAAGAGCTATAAACCTACACGCGACGCCAAAGTACCCGCCAGGCGGGCAAGCATAACCTACACGCGACGCCAAAGTACCCGCCAGGCGTGCAAGCATTGCATCTTCGCTACGTACGCCGCTTGCCCGCCTAGCGGGTTCGCGGCGTGCGGCATTGAGTTACACGACGTTGCCCGCCTAGCGAGTACTGTCGGTTTCTGGGGTATTGTTCGAAATTTTGCCTAGTTGCGAAAGTGTTAACTCCAGCTTTATCTACAAGTCGTTCAAGGACCGCGAGAAACTGGTCCCGCCGAGAGGGACTTCAGCAACCAAATGGTTCAGAATGTAACATTATATATCAACTGTTTTGAACATCTAGCCTACATCCCAACTGTTAATGTGCCGTCCGAAGTGAACTGAATGAAGTCAACTCCGGCTTCTTGTACAAATAGGCGCCGCTCGCGTCGTCGCGAGCTGTACTCAAAGCTTCGAGGACCTAAGCTAAATTTCACGTTTTGTTAACAGATTATCGCTCTCAAGAAGAAAGTATGCGACGGCACCGACAAGACGTTCGTCGTCATCAATCAGAAGGGCGTGGACCCGCTATCGCTCGACGCCTTTGCCAAGGAGGGCATCGTGGCGCTGCGCCGCGCCAAGCGCCGCAACATGGAGCGCCTAGCGCTCGCCTGCGGCGGGGTCGCCATGAACTCCGTCGACGACCTGCAGGAGGAACACCTCGGCTACGCTGGACTCGTGTACGAACACATCCTTGGAGAAAACAAGTTTACCTTCGTCGAGGAATGCAAGAACCCACAATCTGTCACCATCCTAATCAAGGGCCCCAACAAGCACACGCTAATTCAAATCAAGGACGCCATCCGTGATGGTCTCCGAGCTATTAACAACGCCATTGAAGACAAGGCGGTCACCCCCGGCGCTGCCGCCTTTGAAATCAAGGCTAATGTTGAACTGCAGAAGTTCAAAGACACGGTCAAGGGGAAGGCTCGTCTCGGCATCCAGGCTTACGCTGAGGCCCTGCTCATCATTCCCAAAACTCTGGCCATTAACTCCGGATACGACGCGCAAGACACCATCGTAAAACTGCAAGAGGAGTCACGCCTGAGCCCTGACCCAATTGGTTTGGATCTAAGTACCGGAGAGGCCATCAAGCCCATGGACCTTGGTATCGTGGACAACTACATTGTCAAGAAGCAGATCCTGAACTCCTGCTCCGTGATCGCGAGCAACCTCCTCCTCGTCGATGAGATCATGAGAGCTGGCATGAGCAGCCTGAAAGGATAATCGCCATTTATTTTTTGAGGTGTCAAAATAATGATCGCTTTATTGAGAATAATTTTAGTTTGTTCAACAATATTTGGTTTTTAAATAACACTGCATTTAATGTTACTACATACATATATTCTTATACTCTTTCACATTTGCATAAATGCTGTTCACAAGTATTAATATTAAAAATAAATATAACTAATATTGATTTTAGTTTTGATTTTCGTATGTCCTCCGAGAAATATGGTAGTGCCTTAGATGATCTTGTGTTGTGTGTGAAGTTATACAGCATATTTAGTGCATGCCATAATAATTAAATTATGGTATGCATATCAAATATGGAAATATGTATAGCAAGTCGAATAAAGTGTTGCACAAATTTGCTGTAACTACTGCTGAATATCAGTCGTCAGGATATACTATTCTTTTACATAATCAGTTTGTATATTGAAAATGGACAAGATAATAAGTTAAATGCTCTTAATTTATATTAGTATCATGATAAAACAGGAAGTGGTCTTTCATTACACATAACAGTTTAAGAATCTATAATTAACACTGTTTGCACCTATCCATTTAAAGTAAAATAGTATACATATAATAGTTTTAAATACATATATCGATTTTCCTTATTCTAAATGTACTTACTATAATTAGAAAACATATCATCAAATTTTCATTGAGAAATAAAATAATAAACAGGCTATGTCTGTTATAACATGCGAGTCTGCGAACAGAACTTATTGAATAATTTGTATTTGTTGATATAACTATAACCCTCCATTGACTTCTTGTGGTTACATTTTCCCCCCCCAAGTAGTCAGATACAATAATGTACTTATAATGCCCTTAAAAATGAAATAAAAACAAAGCCAGATAAACGCCTCGAAATATTTTTGAAAAAGTTAAGTAAAAAAGACGATAAATAAAACATTAATTATTCGAGATCGGAACAAAACTACCTACTGCCTACTCAAATTGGGTTTTAACATAGAATGGTTACACCTATAGAATAAACACAGCTATGAAATATTAATTAATTACCACACAACACATTTAATTATCACTATGATATAGCTACAAGTACCCAACAAATATGCATTTTTAAATACACAGATTAGAGTAAAAGAAGTTAACTTCACATAGACCTCAAATAATATTCACAATAAATTTAAAAAAACAGGTCTCTACCTATGGGAATAAAAACTGACTAGTCACACACCTTACACCTTAACGGTAAAAGGTTCATTTAAATTACTTATACATAATAAGACAAATTCGTGATCAAAATTATAACAGTATTTCACGATATGGGCCAAAAATGTTGAAATATTGACAGGTTATAATTTGGCAACACAAATGGGAGTCAAATTTAAGTCATTTGATTGGGCGAAGGGTATCCTTCAAGCCTCTTATCTTATTTATTTTTCAGTCCTCCGGCCGGTAAGCGCCACTTTACGCAAAACTAAATTGCCGCCTGCCGGCTCCGTCGGGCAGAAAAATAGTATACAAACCTCGGCCGTTAAATGGGAAAGCC
Organism: Lathronympha strigana; assembly: GCA_949128165.1. NCBI lineage: Eukaryota > Metazoa > Arthropoda > Insecta > Lepidoptera > Tortricidae > Lathronympha > Lathronympha strigana. The sequence continues at coordinate 11,576,156 of OX421920.1, forward strand.
TCGGATCACATGTTAGTCGACCTCGGCTTCGCCTCGGCCGACAATTACATTGGTTCTAGACATTTCCCACTAAAACGGCCTTGGTATGTAATCTACTATATTTTAGTTTGTCTGTATTTTATGACCAACACCATTTAAAACATCCTATGGAAGTGAACTAGATATTCTTTCGGATTGTTTATCGTTACATTGGTAATCCTGCCTGGAATGGAAGTTCTGTAGTTGGGCCAGCCAGCATTTTTACTAAATAAACAGTGAGTTATCAGACAGATGCTTAAAGGGCCTTATCACACTTGGGCGAATCGAAAGCCATTTCTATAAAAAAACTTCTACGTCGCGAACTCGCGACGTGATCGCCTCCATACAAAACTTGCGCGCAAATCGCAAGTGTCATAAAGCTCTAAGACGATAATTTGCAGGAAAATGTATAACGGTAATAATGTTGGCACACGGGGTATGTATGTACTTATGTATGTAGCTAAAACAATAAAATTAAAGGCGCTGACTAGGGCTCGTTCAGGTAAGGTTCAGGTATTATAGGTTGACAAGTTTTTATTTGACCCTCGCCATTGTTGCGGATTTTCAGCTATACTAATTTGTTTTACGTTTTACCGGCAAGAAGTACTCTTTGACAACATACGTCGAAGTCATGGAATGTCAGTCATGTAAACAAGAAGTAAATATTTTACACATTCTAAGACGCTAAAAAATAATACTAAATGCGATAAATAGAGTAGGGGTGTTTGGTGGCAATGGGTGGAAATGGGTGTTTTTTGATTTAATGAATGTATAATAAAAATTATTGGTTTCATACAAGTAAATTAGTAGGTATATTAAAAATAAATAAAAACTAAATATATTGATAAAATGTATAATGTTGTACATACCTATTCAAGTTCTTGAACAATTTTGCATTGGAAATGTAAATGAGATAAAAAAATACTTGCAGGGAATTGAGGGTGAACCAAGCAATTAAAACGTATTTCAATGTTATAAAATCTACATAATATGGATTTATCATACATTTATTCAAATAAATAAAAAACATTGGCGACTCCACTACAATACTTGTGCTAAAATGCCACCAGAATCCTAACCCTAGCGATAAATTACTTACAACAAAAAAAGGATAAAGAATTTCACAGCATTCCGATAGACTGATCTGGGCCTATACCACGAAAATCGAACGATTGCGAATTTATACCTCCGTCTCTGTCACACTTGCATATTAGAGTAACAAAGAGGTTTCCCGTCAATGCCAATTTTCGATGTTCGTGGTAGGCATGCTGAAATCGATTGCTGATATTACCGGTACTGACACTTTATACTTAGTGCGGTTCTACAGGTTGTACTGAACTGAGTGGTTGGTTTCTTTCTATTTAGTTTAGGTTCATGAATTTTATGCCATGCGGAAACAAGCACAGAGTCTTAGCGCTTAAACACACGATGATGCATTTATTACACAGAAACGAGACAAGTGACAATCAAGTTTTCTTGGAATGTAGACTTTGTCATACTCATACTGCTTTATTCATAAAACCAATTTACATGTCAAAAAAAATTACATTATTAAACAAAGATTTGGATTCTTAATAGTACTAGGGTATAGGTACATTTAATTATATAAAAAAAAATTACAATTAAACAATATCGTCCTAAGTTCTTAATTTGAAATGAATTTGGTACCCACTTAAGATGTTTTAGGATCAATATTGATAATCCATGCAATCAAGGGTTAAAACCTTGCTAACTGCTTTGCTAAAATACATTGCCTTTACAGGCCAACAATGTTTTGATTTTCTACAAATATTAACGCGAAACCAATACACATTGTCCCAATTATACATGGCGTTCACACATTATTGCCATATGAAAGCGGTTTGTTTTGTAGCGACATTATTTCAGGGTCAAATAAACAGTTGTCAGAAGACATCAAGTGATTACTCAACAATATTCTTAATATCAAAATAATCCGCTTAGCTTAATATCCTTAATATAAAAATATTAAATACTTGGTCAAATTTAATATGATTACTTACATGATTTTTGAATGAGCCCCTGCTTGCGCATGAAGCTCAAGCTATGAAGCAAGTATAGTAAGGGCGGCCTACTAGCGCAAGTTTCTGGCACTTGTTCACCTCTTAATTGTTTGGGCAGCCATTCAGCAGAGTCGCTACACCCGCAAACTTTGCCTAAACATGCGCAAGCTACAGACTCCATGTGCCAACACTAAAAAGCTGCGCCGCTTTCTAGTGATTAGTCTTTCCTAAGTACTGGCCAGCCTACTTTTTGTTACGCTTAGTTAGCTTTGTCTTGCTTCTGGGCAGCTGCGGCGCGCTCTGCACAGTCGAGAGAGGCGATGTTGAGAGACGCCACTATGCCGTGGAGAACGGATATGGCCGCTTTCACGACTGCTACTGGCAAGGAGACTAACGCGATGAGCTTGTATAGGCCGATTCCGAGGACTGAAAACAAATGGTAATAGCGTTTATTGAGAAATCCATTATACTGTGAAGAGCTGTGGCAATGGCTTCAATTGCCAGCACTGTGTTGAGATGCAGCAATTCGTACATGTAACTTTTAACAGATATCAAGGACTACATGCACTGTTATATCCAGCTAACTCTCATGCAGGATACTTGGAACCAAAGGAATTCAAAACACAACTTGCCTATGTAACAAGCTCTTGAATAGCGAGGTAGTAGTTAAACACAAGATCCCCATCCAGTAGACCCCCTCCCCAACCCTAGATACTAGATTGCACAAGAGTTTAGCTCTTTTTTACTCTTTTCTATCTTGTGGGTATATTTGTTGTTGTATTTGCCCCAAGGAACCATAATACGAATGAACCAAATTTTTTGTTTCATTATATGTTTTCAAATATGGATCTTATCTTATTCTTCTATATGGATCAAAAGAGCTTTTGATTCCAAATGAAGAAAAAGACAAAAAAATTACATTATATAAGTCACACTCAGAATCACAAGACAGTTTATTTATTTTTAAAACTGGTTGTAAAAAAGTCAATGGGTGTGGGAATACTGGGAATTTGGAAGGCAATAATAGTTATTTATTATAAAAGGGGGCAAAGTTGTTGTTTAACTCTCTAGCTTTAACGGCCTCCTAGCCTAGTTGGTAGTGACCCTGCCTACGAAGCAGGAGGTCCCGGGTTCGAATCCTGGTCAGGGCAATTATTTGTGTGTTTATCACGAATATTTGTTCCTGAGTTATGGATGTTTTCTATGTATTTAAGTATTTATATGTAACCGTCTATTATATATATCGTCGCCTAGTACCCACAACACAAGCCTTTGAGCTTACCGTGAGACTAGGTCGATTTGTGTAAGATTGTCCCATAATATTTATTTATTATTATTATTATTATTTCCTTTATTTATTTTCATTCTTAAGTTAGGTTTTTACAATATGTCTATAAAAGTAAAATATAAAACAACATACAAAAAAAAATATAAAACATAAACACATTATAAAAAACCTAACCTAGAGTGCCGCCGGCAACGGAGCAGGGCCCAGGCTGCCGGTGGTTAGGGCCGCAGAGAGAGGAACCGTCGGACTATACGCGCCGTGTCTAGGATTACCGCCTTCTGCATCTGACCCTTGATCCATCCACCTAGCGAGAGTCTCTCAAGATGTTGGTCGAGACTCTTCGCTATGAGACCGTTCGCTGAAACGACTATCGGGACAATGATCGTCGAGTCAACATCCCACATGGCGGTTATTTCGTGAGCCAAGTCTAGGTACTTACTGGACTTGTCCTTCTCGGCCTTCACGAGATTCTCGTCATGGGGGATGGTGACGTCGACGAGCACGGCCCGACGCTGCGATCGATCAACCAGCACGATGTCAGGCTTATTGGCTACAATAGTCCTGTCCGTGATAATAGATCGATCCCAATAGAGCGTGGCATGACCATTTTCAAGAACTGGCGCAGGTGCGTACTTGTAGTACGGCACTTCGTGGTCCACAAGGCCGTATTTAAGAGCAAGTTGCTGGTGAATAATCCTGGCTACGAGATTATGTCTGTGCAAGTACTCGCCGTTAGCAAGATGAGAACAACCGGAAATAATATGCCTGAGTGACTCTCCGGGACGGCGGCATGCCCGACAAATGTCGACCGTACCGTCCTTCAGGATATATTTCCGGTAGTTATTCGTCATGATAACTTCGTCCGCAATTGCACAGACAAAACCTTCGGTTTCTCCGAAAAGGTCCCCGAATCGTAACCAGTTCACCGATGCGGGCAGATCTACATCAGGGCCCGTGAGGGCCTTGTAGAACCGCCCGTGTAGCTCTTTGCTCTTCCATACCGTCTTGCGGTCCTCGGTGCTTAGTACCACAGGTTTGCGCCAATTCTCTTTTGCCAAGGAGAGCGGTGTGAGATTCTTGTCTACTGCCACCACATCACGATGCATCCCACACTCATTGTTAAGGAAATAATTCCTAAGATTGTACACCTCACGGTTGTGAAGGTTTTTGGCGTTTAAAAAGCCGCGACCTCCACATTTCCGTGGGATGTACAATCTCATAACAGACGAACGTGGGTGTAGCATACGATGTGTGGTGAGCAGTAGCCGGACTCTCCGATCCAGGGCATCCAGCTCGGTCTGAGTCCACCTTAGTATGCCAAAGGAGTATGTGAGCAGAGGCATTACCCAAGCGTTAAAGGCGCGCACCTTGTTGCCACCTGATAAAAGACTATTAAGTACTTTTGTCAGCCGACCAAAGAAGCGCTCCTTCGTCGCCTGTCTAATACTCACGTCCTCAATACCCAACGACTGTGACATACCAAGGTATTTATAGGTTTCTGCTTCAGAGATAGATCTGAACGACATTGTCTCAGAAAGTTGTACATTTGTTGAATTTACTACTTTCCCCCGCTGTACATGCATAATCGCGCACTTATCGACACCAAATTCCATTTTGATGGCACTACTGAAAACTTCAGTGGTTTGCAATAGCTCCAACAAACCTCGGTCATTTGGTGCAAATAGTTTGAGATCATCCATGTACAGAAGGTGAGAAATGACTTCACCCTCTCTCCGAAGCCGGCAACCTAGCCCCGAATCCTTCAGCAGGGTGCTAAGAGGATTCAAAGCTAGGCAGAACCACAGGGGACTCAGACTGTCACCCTGGAATATTCCTCGCTCTATCCTTATATAGTCCTGCGACCCAAGGGGACCATCTCTGCCTCCTGGTTGACAAAGGACTGTGGTCCACTGCCCCATACACGCGCTTAAGAAGGATATTAAAGCTGCATCAAGTTTATACAGCTCCAATATCCTTTTCAGCCATGAATGAGGCACCGAATCATAGGCCTTTTTATAGTCAATCCAAGCGGCCGAGAGGGCTCCCTTGTTCCGCCGAACTTGTTGGCAAATGGCCATGTCAATGAGGAGGAGCTCTTTAGTACCACGGGACCCAACCCTACAACCATTTTGAGAAGATGCCAAAACACTGTTTGCGACAATATGCGCGTTAATTTTTGCTCTCAAAATGGATGTAAGGAGCTTGTAAAGCGTGGGCAAGCACGTGATGGGTCGATAGTTTTTAGCTTCCGTGGTACTACCGGACTTGTAGAGCAGGAAAGTTATACCAGTTGTTAAGGAAGGTGGCAGGGAACCAAGCTCAAGGGCTTGTTGAAATTGCGTTGCCAACCGTGAGTGCGAACATCGAAACCACTTTAGCCAGAAGTTGTGCAATCCGTCCGGTCCAGGACTTTTCCAATTCTGAACCGTACGGACAGCACAACTTACGTCTTCGGGGCTGATGGTAATAGCCCCCATTGGTTCGATGGCCTCGCACTCACGTTCGACAACGCTCATCCATTCACCCTCCGTGTGCTCAACGGGCACCGACCAGATGCTACGCCAGAAATCACACATGGCAGCAGCATCCAGCGGTCGCGCGTCGGGCACACGCAGATTAGTTTCCTCCCATCTTCGGTATACTTTCCTTTGGTCACTTTGGAAAAGACGATTCTGCTGAAATCGATCCACACGCTTTCTGTAGCGACGAATACGGTTTGCCCATGCATAGATTTTCTGTTTCAGAAAGTCGATGCGTTCTGTGACATTGGCCATGTAGTCGCGGGGCTCAATACCCGTCCCCGCGAACGCCTGGTTCACAAAACGCATTACTCGGGGGCGATTATTACCCCCCCTGAAGCAGATCAGCTTTGCAACAAGCGTCCTAAATGAGTTGATACGTCGCTCGATCCGCACTTGCCACGCAGGGACACCCTCGGCGGTCCTAGGTGCACGTTCAGCGTCCGGAAACTTGACTCGAGCCACACGGCACGCCGCGATGGCCCCGCAATACATGATCGAGTGTGTATCATCTAAATCTTTACTAGACCGTAGATACGGTTCTAGCAAATCATTCAGGGCACCCATTAGCGCTAGATTACGTCTATTCATTGGCAAACGTGGTAATCGCGGCCTAGAATTGTTTGTGGAGCGATACTGCGTAATCGTCTCTTCCAAAGTCCTCCTCAGTTGCTCATTAGCAGAAGTACTTACACTTTGATTCGCAAACTCCTCCTCGTCAGCACTGGGATCCACCCGCGGCGCCCCCGGTGCCAGGTCGGGTGCGGGCACCGGATCCGGCAACGTGGCGGGTGGGTCCCGCGCCGAAGTGGAGACTGCGGCAGCAGTGAAAGCCTCTAGGCGGAGTCGATCGAGTGTCGCGTCATCCAAACGTTTTTGCCGCTGAATGACGCGCACCTGATCCGATAATCGTTGCTCCGAAACGACGATGGCGGGTTCAAGAGCCTGAAACAGAGGCAGCATCCTTGCACGGTACGCGGATAGACGGGTTCCCCCCTCTGTAGCCCCATAGTAGGCGCGCATGACGTTCTCATTTATGGGTTGAGACCATCTCATGCGACGCACTACACCACCGGCAGCGGGGGCCGTGGGCGGGGCAGAGTGTCCCGCAGGCCCCAAGCGTGCCGGCAGCGGTGGCCGTCCTCGTCGCGCAGGTGGTCGTGGCAGCGACGGCGGCGGCCCACACTCATCGCTCGACTCGCTGGTGTCGGCCGCAGTGGCAAAGTCATCGCCCGACGACGATGGCGAGGAGACAGACGGGGCGGGCGAGGGTGTTGGGCGTGCGCTACGTGGGGACGCTTGTAGTTTTTGTGTTTGGCTCCTTGTTATCATAGTTATTGTATTCACGTGTTATTTCACGATATTCACTTCCGGTTATTTATTCCCATTTTGACGTATACGTACGGGACACTTTTTCCGTAAAAAGATGGTAAAAAATTTATGAAAATCCACGTAAAACATTATTTATAAAATATAACAAGGAAAAACACATCTGACTTTGACGGCGTCAATTTTTTTTTTTTTTTTTTTTTTTTATTATTTATTATTATTTATAACTCTCGGGCTTATATTGAGACCCGAGCAAGCGAAAGATTCCAAAATTGAGCCACGAGCGTAGCGAGTGGTTCTATAACTGGAATCTTAAGCTTTCTCAAGGCACGAGAGTTGAACAAACTTTGCCGCCGAGTGTAATACAACATTTTTCCCCTCACTATTGCGAGGAAAATACAGACTAAATACGATTATAAATCTTATCCACATGTAAGTTATCTTGAAAAAACCATCAAAAATCAATTTCAAAATTTGTCATAGAGTATATAGGTACCTACGCTCCTGGTACTTAGTTAGATATTGCCAACAGCTTACCAATTTAAGGTGTGACCTCCAATTGCGCATATTTACTATGGGCATATAGGACTCACTTATACTGGACTGGTGGTAAGTGATAGGAATTAGATTACTTTGCCCCACATGTGGATAAAATGCGTTTTTCCACGCTAGTTTTAAAGGACAAAACAGCGCTTTCCGAGCTAGTGAGGGGAAAAAAGCTATAACATATTTTTACCTCTCTGTTCTGCATGAATCTATTAGCTTAGAATAGGGCAATTAATATTCATTGTGTATAAATGTATTTTATGTGTAATTGTTATGTTTTTGTGAATAAATAAGAGTATCATTATTTTTGATCATAATTATAAACTATATATAACAAAATAATGCATCTTACCTGTGTGCCCAGTGTAGAAGTACATAACATACAGAGCCGCATAGAATGCTTCATTGCCAGCGCACATGAAGAAAAGCACATTCTTGTTGGTATAATACAGTCGCATAATAGGGTTGCCAGACATGTCAATCAATTTGTGTGATGCCTTCCCTTGAACAGTCACAGAGTGCAGGTACAGCCAGTGGCAAGTAATGTCGATGGCCATGGACAATTGGAACCAGAAGGTATATTTAGGGTAGAAAGTTGCAAGAGTCATCATCAGGCCTGCGGTGCCAGCACGGTCAGTCAGCTGATCCAACATAGCTCCAAATTTTGTACCTGATCAAGAAACGTTGATGCAAATATGTCTAGCACTACGGAGTTTAATTAAAGTAGTTTTCAAATAGTAAAATTATTATTCTAATAACATATCATAAAATATGCATGCTGTCCTGGCTGGGTCACTTTTTTAATTTTTTACTGGGGCACAGTTATAAAAAGATGCTATTTAGTAACAGAATTAAAAAATAGAATTACCTAAATAGAATTAATTTCAAACTAAAATTTGAAAAAAAAAAGCCAAAACCAAAATACCTATTACTAGATATGTCTAAATATTTGTATTAAAACTATGATTTGGATACGGAGGCAGAAAACAAATTCCTATCCCAAAATAACTTTGTAAACTATTATAAAGACATTATAACGAAACTTTTTACGACTGTGCCCGACGTAAATTGAAACTTTTTTTTCTTCATACATGAGTAACTCACTCTACTGTCTAATAAAGAATATGTAAGTAATAAAATTAATCAAGTAGACTAGAAACTAGAAAATATGATATTAAATATAATTAATGAGCAGTTCCATGTGTGCGTTAGAGACGTGTAGTCGTCGTTAGAGTACGGGCTATAAATAAGGTCATACTTAGATAGGGTAAGTAATTGAATTAAGTAAAGCGATGCCAGTTACTTACTCTGATTAAAGAGCCGCGCAGCATGGCCATCGACTGCGTCCAGCAGCGCAGAAGTCACATAGCATACCACCGCGAGGACGCAATGCGTCGGCATATAGTAAAAGGATATGATAGCCAAGATCACCCTGGCGAATCCTGAAATAACACAATGTAAACAATACAAATCAATAGTTCGCCATTTGTTTACCGATACACATGAACAAAATATTTACCAATTATATTAGGAACAAACAGAAATATGTTTTCATTAGTTTCTGCCATGTTGAAAGTTACTTTCAATATACTTGTAAAATCTAAAATAATAGATAATAGGCGGCGCCTGGAGACTTCAGTTTTCAGCCAAGTTCAATGAATGAATGAATAAATTGAATAATAATATTAATAATGAAGGAAGGAAAGAATGTAATGAATGAAGAATGACATCCCGACCCGAGTCCGTATAAAAGGCAGCCAAATAATCGGCAGCCTAATAATTCGTGTCCATTTTTTTGGTTGCGGATTATTGGGTTGCTGATTATTGTACTGCTAAAACTGTGGCTTCGGATTATTGGCCCGCTACCGAGCTTGTCCGACCCGATAAAAGGCAGCCCAATAATCGGCGACCCAATAATTGGCGACCACGATGTACATGGATTATTGGGCTGCCGATTATTGGCCTGCTTCGAGATTGCTCGACCCAAGAAAAGGCAACCCAATAATCGGCGACCCAATAATCCATGTACATCGTGGTCACCAATTATTGGGGCGCCGATTATTGGGCTGCCTTTTCGCGGGATGCGAAAAAAGTCGGTTCTGGCTGTTAGGTCGCAGTTCTACCTAACACTCCTCCTCGCTTCGCTCGTCGTCGTACCTAAACCGACCTGCCTTAACATTCGATCTAAGGAGTCTGTATAAAAAGCAGCCAAATAATCGGCAGCCCAATAATTCGTGTCCATTTTTTTGGTTGCGGATTATTGGGTTGCTGATTATTGTACTGCTAAAACTGTGGCTTCGGATTATTGGCCCGCTACCGAGCTTGTCCGAGCCGATAAAAGGCAGCCCAATAATCGGCGACCCAATAATTGGCGACCACGATGTACATGGATTATTGGGCTGCCGATTATTGGCCCGCTTCGAGATTGCTCGACCCAAGAAAAGGCAGCCCAATAATCGGCGACCCAATAATCCATGTACATCGTGGTCGCCAATTATTGGGTCGCCGATTATTGGGCTGCCTTTTCGCGGGATGCGGATTAGTGGCACCCCCGACCCGACATGACTTGACAATGAATTGACGTTTATAGCGAACGAAGAACGAATGATAATAATGATATCGACGGTACGAAAAAGTTAAAAAATTTTTTTTTTTAAGTAAATGAAAAATGTAGTTATATTGGATATTAACAATATCACTATTTTAACCATGATTAAACTATATGTTTTACTTATATTAACCTATACAACTTTGCAATTATATTATGTTGAGTTGCTACGTGTAAAATTTCAGTTGACGCTGTTTATCGCATGGTGGCGTCGTGTTCGTTAAAAAAATGTTAGTAGGAATCTGTCGAAAATGATGAATTCAGTTTTGCTAATAGTTAGAACTTTAGTTATGTTGTAGGGAAATATTTTATCATGGTGTTTTATTAGCTAGGTAGTGAAATATATAATTTCGAAGGGGCAGGCGGTGATTCCGGTGCGAAAAGTCATAAGACTTGTGTCATCTGACTGCACTTCCTTTAAGATGGCTCCTCCGCCGGAGTATGATAAGGAACCAAAAGCCCCGGATAAAAGTGCGACTAATATTCCCAGTGAAGATTCAAAAGCATTGTATAATCTAGTTAATGAACATCAAACCAATTCGGACTCTAAATCTACGAATTCATCTGCCAGCACCGAAGTGGAGGTAAGTTGACCTCTTTGCTGCCATTTTATTTAAATTTTGAAGTCTTTGCGAATGCTCTGTCGGTTTAGCTACCGGCTGTAGCTAACTGTCTTCGCGTACCGGACAAATATTTCGTTAACAGAAGATTTAAGTCCTATGTGAGTGATACCCAACACGTTTCGTGTGTACGAAAGTGAAAAATGGCGAAGCAATTGAATGTCAAAAACAATTTGCAGTTTTTATCAAACAAATGGTGAGCATGAGTTTGCACTATTTACAGACTTTTTTTATTATATCCATAGTGATCAAATTGCCATTGTGAACACTGACATACCATTCCTTTGTTGTTAACAAAACAGAATAAAAATGTGCAAATACCTATCTATGACTACCTACGAAATATGATCTTACTTGAAGTTTACCTATTTGGCAAATGTGATTATTATCATCTCTTTCCAAATGTTCACTTATTACATTCATTCAAACAGAAAGCAGTTCAAAATACAACTTAAAAAGTAGGTTGTACCTATCAACAAAAAAAAAGGTAACACAAGTTAAGTCAAGGTTTTTAAAACAGTTACAAAATTACTACCTTGATTGGTTATCATTCATCATACATATAATACCAAATATTATTTAAAGGCAAAAATACATTTTTTGCTATTATGATTTAATTGCTTGCAGAATTATACATTTTATTACTACTTACATAGTTTTGCACTGTGTAGACATTTCAAGTTCAGTAATATTTCGTAATATAACAAATTGGTAGGTTTTTTAGGCAATCTTTCTATAGACAATGGCATATTTGCATATAAATGTTTTGTTACAAGATTAAATACCAAAATAGAAAATTTGTAGGCTTATTATCAATCCCTTATTAGGATTTGCACCCTTGTACCATTCTGCAGTATTAGCAAGATATTGAAACCTATTGCCTATTATTATCAGCATGCAGAAACCACCATCAATAATATAAAAAATTAAAGTCTACTCTTTTTTTTTTATTCATAATAATTCATGAGAAACTATGCCTACTATTCCAAATCGTTTTACTGGGAAGGGATAGATAGCTTGTCCTTAGTTTTAATCATCAACCATATCTTTCTATCCCAATCAGAACCTATTTGGCAATACATATATGTATGAGATGGTCTGTAGGGCCGATAGTTCCAAAATTATAAATTGACAAAAACCGGGCTTAATCGTGTACAAAATTTGAAAACAAACCTCCGACGTTTCAAGGGCGACATTGTCCCCGTGGTCCCGTAGTCTTTCTCCGGGACCACGGGGGCAATGTCGCCCTTCAAACGTCGGAGGTTTGTTTTCAAATTTTGTACACGATTAAGCCCCGTTTTAGTCAATTTATAATGTGTGAAAATCGTGAAAGTTTAAATAAGAGTTCCAAAATTATTTTTGTATTCAGGGGCTACCCGGCATATTTCACTGTTTTTAAAGTGAATAGGCTTTGTTCAGCTCCAAGCACAACGCTTGAAAAAAATATATAATGTAGCTAGGTATTTGGTCTACATTTTGTTCCACTAAATTGTCGAAAAACATAATACATCAAGAGAAAAAAAAATAACCGTAAACCCTTTTTTCTACCTTAAATCTGTATCTACTCTCTTATTATGCGTCGTAAGTACAAGAAACTAAGACAAGCATTTTATATTTATGTTTACTTTAAACGCATCCACTGATTTTTGGATAGGTTTTGTACTTTTCGAGAAAAAAGCTATTACACGCATTTTTCCGAAAACGCCGGCTCGAGATGCCTGCGCGGGCGGGCGACGGGGGCCAGTCGTATAAGATGGCACTAGTAGTTTATAGGGTTGCGTCCTAGTACATGCAGCTCTTCCTAGGTGACGACTTATGCTTATAACCGGTATTGTATAACCGGTGAGGAAAGGAAGCGGTAGGGGAAGAAAGCTCAAATCGCCGAGGTCATTGGGATAGGGGACGGCCTTAAACAGATACATCTTGAGACGTGGATAATTTTTTCCATTTTTCTTTTAATCATAAAATTGTAGTTACATAATTTTTAAGAAAAAAAAACCGACTTCATTTGGTTCCCGGTAAAAGTGAAATTTTGAATTTGTTTGAATTAGCCAGTTTACTTCACAAATATCCAATACACCGCACGTGTACGATTGAAAATTGAGGAACTTTCTTAATGTCCCAGAGCTTCCATCATTACATGTGAAGTATAATCAAACGGAACTCCCTTGTATAATAAAACAAACAAAATAACAATGTGTTAAATTGGATGACAGACTGTAAATTATCGAGCAGTTTCAATATGCCATCCCTGATTATCAACATCATGTCCACTCCAGCAAAATGATGGCCACAGTAAGAAAATGCCTTAGCTAATTATGAACACCCTCTAATCACAATCAACGTGCCGTTCAAATTTGAGGAGTTCTCTGAATTCTTCAAGAACTCCATCATCAGAATAGAAATCAAATCAAAAAGATGAATGACACAACTAGGATAATAAGTAGAGCTAGGTTTATCGACCAGTTCCACTTTGCCATCCCTGGTCTTCATCATCAGGTCCACTTCATCAAAATGTTGGCTCCCCCAAAACAATGTTTTAGTTACTTAAGGAAACCCTTAAATCAGAATGCATGTGCCGTTAAAATTTGAGGAGTTCTCTCAATCCCTCATGAATTCCATCATCAAAATAGAACTATAATCAAATAGGACTATCTTGAAGGTATTTCTTTACAAAGAAAAGATGAATGTCTCAAATCGGATGATAGAGCTGGAAATTACCAAGCAGTTCCACTTTGTCAGCCCTGGTCTTCATCATCAGGTCCACTCCACCAAATTGATGATGTTCGTAAAGAAATGCTCGAGTGTCTTAAGAAACTACCCAAATCATCATGCATGTGCCTTTCAAATTTGAGGAGTTCCCTCAGTTCCTCATGGATCCCATCATCAGAAATTGATTTTGAAAAAAACGGGACAAACCTGGAACCATCTATTTTCAGCCAAAACAATTTTTTTTTAATCGGATGATAGTCCTGGGAATTACCAAGCAGTTCCACTTTGCCATCCCTGGTCTCCATTATCAGATCCACTCCACCAAATTAATTATTTTCGTAAAGAAATGATCGAGTTTCTTAAGAAATCACCCAAATCAGCATGCATGTGCCTTTCAAATTTGAGGAGTTCCCTCAGTTCCTCATGGATCCCATCATCAGAAATCGATTTTGAAAAAAATGGGACCAATCTGGAACCATCTACTTTCAGAAAACAAAAAAATTTTTTCAATCGGTTCAGTAATGACGGAGTTCTGAGGTAACATACATTAAAAAAAAAAATAAAAAAAATTCAGACGAATTGAGAACCTCCTCCTTTAGAAATATTGAAGTCGGTTGAAAATGGCAATTGAATGTGTCTTATGTCATGCAGTAGCAGCATTACAAGCAGTTATTATATGTTTGTCTTTGTTAGTCACATTGCCATTCTGTTCTGTAACAGAGACACAACATAATTTAACTAATAGACTCTTGTTATGTTTTATAAACAACAGTTCGATTATAACAAATGTAATACATAGGAATCTGCTGTGGTAGAGCATTCAAAATGTTCGTTGGGTAAGCCGGAGCTGACCTGGCCTGCTTTTTCTTTGAGTAGTTGAGAAAAAATGTGCTAGATTGGCTCACGCATAAGAAGCCCGCAGGAATCGAGTTCTATGAACGGCCCGCCACTGATAGGAATAGAAAATGCTTCATTTGGGGGGTGTAGAATCAATATTAGCTGATAATCTAACCAATATTGATTATAAACCCCAATTGTTTCAATTGAGCTGTATATGTTGGAGACAACTGCTTTTATGTGTGCGTCAGGATGGCAGTTGCACATCAACAAATCCAGCGACGTTATACGTAACTTACGTAAGGAGTTACTGTTAGCAATACACCTCAATAGAAATCGGTACAGAAAATACAGCAAACAAAAAAAGAGGTAAACAACAGGCAGTCTTATTTCTAAAAAGCAATCTCTTCCAATGATAGTATCAGACAAATCGAGGAAACAGACTGACAAAAGTGTTACGGATAAGAGTAGTGAAACTTGCGGAGCTTTTTGATGAATGAAATGAGGTTAGAGGATTAAGCACTTCTGACTTCAAGAGGCAGAGAGTTCCAAAGCCGAACCGCTTGGAATGTGAAATAACCAATACAATGTGCCAAGTGTGTGCCAAAATTACTTTTAAACACTCTCACCTCTGGTGTTAAAATAAGTGACGTCCGCGGTTTTTTTCTTTTATGGAGGGAAAGTCCATTATGGATACATTATCCACGTTTTTCGTTCGTCTATTTATCTCTCTTGCATATTCGAGATTCGAGTGATATAGCGGCAAATAGACGAACGAAGGAAATAAGTTTAATAACAAAATAATAATAATAAGACGTTTATTCAAGAAGTTTGCATTACATGATAAAACGATAGATGGATACACTTGTCATATACAACACAAACTAACTGAAATGGAGATGGCTCAGCTTGTGTCTGTGCCATGAGCCCTTTAGGCACTTAGGCCTCTTAAGGTTCAGGCCACAGACGCCGTTATTCTGCCACCCCTTAACTTAACCTAACTACATGCAGTATCAGAATTTACATTGGTGTATTTAAAATAATATACAATAGGGTTATATTCGCATTAACATAAAAACAAGTTGTCCTAGTAGGCCTCTTGCACTTCCGTGCAGTGCAGGGACAGTGCAGAAAATATGTCGGACTCACACCACCTAAAAACCCCCCTTTTTCGACGCAAGGCGGCCCTGGGATCTCCAGTGGAACGCACCAGTGCCGCCCTTGCGTCACGCCCCTGTGGGTCCTACCTTTTGTTTTGGACGACAGCAGTCCCTAATTGATACTGTCTGCGACCCCGAGGACTCGTTTTAGTCGCCTTTTACAGGCAGGAGATACCGTAGCCGTATTCTACTAATACAGGGAATACAGGGCGCCCGCTTGGTTACCTGACATATCTACGTAACAAGCATCCCAAATTCCCAATAAACAATTTTTTTTAAACACCTTCGGGTGCTACAATGCCCCAGGCAGATATACACGATAAATATATTATTATAATACTCCCATTTTTCGACAGGATTTAAATATAAAAGTCACCATAATAATCACCAAATCAAACTTAATTATACAATATTTTTTTGCTGTAGTATATGACATCTCTTTCAATTTATAAAACGAATTATAGTTTATTGTGACATAAGCATTATTCTGGCTCCAACTTACAATGGTAAAAAACATTATTACTGCATATCTCACGTCAGCTGTCTCACCGAGATAAAATAAAGAGCTGTTAATTAGATACCTGCTCATCAGAAAGTTGTCTGATTAAAAATATGAATGTGTGCATTGTGCATGCAAACTTGCATCCATATCTTATTCATATTAATTACCTCTACCTCTGTGTGGTTGCTTATTTTATTAGCTGTTACACCTTATTTATGAACACCTCTTATACAGGTTGACCTCATCCATTGGACAAACCCTGAAATCCCACATAGGGCTACATCTTTGCAAACCACCAATTCGATGTCACGTGAATATTTTCTTGATTAGAACAAAACAAAATATAATAATTTTTAAAACAAAACTTATTTCCAAAAATCGCAAACAAAAATGAATAGGTACACTGTATTTATCATTGGGGTGTTTTTAACAATATCATGTTAGTGACACTGTCAATTTCCTTCAATTATGACATTTGTCAATAATCTAAATGTTAAAAGTGACATAAATAAAAACAATAATCAAAAGATGTGCAGAAGGTTTCATGCTATTTTAGGAGGATTTATTATCTCGGTGAGTTTTAGTTGCATACAGGCTGCTCCAAAGTAACAAAAAATAATTTGTTAATTTCTTTGCAACCACTGCACCGATTGTTATGATACTTTGTATACTGTTTTTAAACATCGTAAGTATCGTAACACATATGTACTTTTCGGTTATGTCCATAGCTAAAGACACCCTGTATTTACTTTGCCCAGCAGTGAGACGCCAATACGGGCTAGTAAAACAATAGGCTGGACTGTACATAAGTTGACATCGAATTGAAGTTTGAAAGTTTTTTAATGGATAGTTACTCGCCAGAAGACGTTTCCTCACCTCAGATTGCGGAAACCACAAAACTCGCTACTGCATGGCATCCCGTCTTATGGCCAGTAATATCCATAAAAAAATATCAACCCTTGATTCAATCAATTCGATGTCAGCTAATGTAAAGTCCTTCCAAACAATACACCCACATTAATAGTTTCCTACCATCAGGCATCAATATATTAAATATCATCCAAAAACACAAATTTATACACACGAAAGTAAAAAAAACTATTGTTTACGAAATTCTTAGGTAGAATAGAAAATGTAAAACTATAACATCAAAAGTTTCATTATGTTCAAATGCATGATATGGGCAAACTTTCTCTAACGGGAAAACAATACGCAAGCCAAATGTACTCATATTACCTTTAGGTACAACAATAGTAAGCCGGGAAGCATCGGGTTTCGCATACATACGAGACACTTACCACAAAAATGTTTATTCCAATTTTGCAAACCTTTAAAGCCAACTTTATCTGTAAACTTTTAGGGTCGAATTTCGAAACTAGATGCTTTGATACATACGTCACTTTGAAATGTCCCTCACATAGGTACCTACATTTATACGTAATTCAGAACACCATGTGCGAGTCTTCGTTTAGATAAGTTTTTTTTTAGATTCATACAGACTGCCAAATAAGTCGCGAAAGTGCGATGAGTATGGTTTGTGGTTTCAATTCGCCATGTGGTCTGGATTCTGGATTATCAATTTTTGGGACTCCTCACATCCACACGCAAGACAATTGAAATTATCGATTTTAGAGTTGTAGGAATACGAATGTCTTATCTCATCATTATTGAATTCACCTTCAAAGCATAACTGATAGGTACTAAATCTACAGTTCTTTTTCACAAGGCAGCATCTCCAGTTTATTAGTTACTATAAGGTACCTAATAAAATAACTTTTGGCAAGTGTCGCTTTACCACCCACGCTTTTACGCCTGTAGAAGTGTAGAGGTGTAGATGTTGATTGAGCTTCGCGAAACTTAATTGTACGAAGCATAATTTTGTGTGCCCATAAGATCGAATAAGGGCTTGTGCACAAATTACGCAAAGATTTTTCGTCTTCATTTTGGTGGCTTGGCGTGGTTTACCAGTTCGGAATCCTGTTAGAAAATGTTCTCAACTTCTCACACATTTGATACAATAATAAAATATGTCGATATCGTAGGATACATGGTCCCTTAAGTTCAAAACCTTTGCCATCTAGCTTACGCGAGTACACTGCCCTCCCTAGGGACGAGTCCTCTTGTTTACTATTAGGAAGTCTTGCTACAGACAGACGGAGGCGGTTACATTACAAGAAAACGAGTCTATTAGATCTCTATTATTTGTCTATTAAAATCAGCGATTGTTTTTTTTTCCGCAAATGCTAAGTTCTGTTGTTTGCCTCTTTTTCACGTGTAATCTATATTCTATACCAGTTTGTGTTATTTTTGTTGTTTTGAGGTGCAATAAAGAGTTATTGTATTGTATTGTTCTGCAAGTTTCTAAAATCTAGTGTCCGACCGAAGTTTCGGTTTCGGCCTAAAAATCATGTTTCTGCCAAAGATTCGGTTTCGGCCAAATACCAAGTCGAACCTTTCGGCCTCGCCGAAACTTACAATGTTGTACTTTCGGGTTGCGTTCGACTGACGTCAGATGAGCTCGGCACGGCTAGCAATATGACATCATATGATAATGTTGTTTGGTTGGAGTTGTTTCGTTATTCATATATTTGAAAAAAAAAAACAGCTCACTGACATTTATCAAAGGTTTAGTTTCGGTTTCCGCTGAAACAAGAATCAATACCGAACCTCCGGTTTCGGTTTCGGCAAAAAAACCTGTTTCTGGTCGGACACCACTAAAATCTAAACTACAAAAAATTGTACTACTTACATGTTTTCCATTACCGAACGGAACCCTGAACTGGCAAATGTCATCATATCTGGAAATGTTTTTGTTGGTTTTTTAATGGAGAGTCATTACTAATCACTACGTATTGTTGTGGGCGTCGTGATTACGTTTTTGTACAGACATACAGATGCACACTTATTTAACTATTGGATTGGACCTTATCTCTTTGTAATAAGGTGTACGTAGGATCAAGTACGATGTTACCAACAGCAACAGTCTTAACTAACTAGTGATTACTTATAGGCCGTATGCCTCGGTGATAAGGTTTATAAACGGTTATAGTCAGTGTAAAACGCACATGGCTTGCGGCGTATATTTTAGGTAACCGAGCTCGTTAAATGCAACAATTCGGCAATTCACTGAAATGACGGCGGCAATTATGGCCTTCTCTCTGTCTGTTTAATTGTGTCATATTTACAGAGTGAAAAATTAGCAGCAGTTAAGTCTCAGCGATAAGCCTTGAAATAATTAACAACTTAACTATTAATAATAATAACATAACTTTAAGTAGACAGTTACTTAAGGATTTTGTTTTTGCCAAGTAAAACTATTTATTATATTTTTCCCCTCACTAGCTCGGAAAGCGCTGTTTTGTCCTTTAAAACTAGCGTGGGAAAACGCATTTTATCCACATGTGAGGCAAAGTAATCTAATTCCTATCACTTACCACCAGTCCAGTATAAGTGAGTCCTATATGCCCATAGTATATATGCGCCAACGGAGGTCACACCTTAAATTGGTCGTCTTATCCCGCACTTGGTAAGCTGTTGGCAATATCTAAGTACCAGGAGCGTAAGTACCTACTCTATGGAAAAATTTGAAATTGAAGTTTGATGGTTTCTTCAAGATAAGTACATGTGGATAAGATTTATAATCGTATGTAGTCTGTATTTTCCTCGCAATAGTGAGGGGAAAAATGTTGTATTACACTCGGCGGCAAAGTTTGTTCAACTCTCGTGCCTTGAGACCCTCTACTCGTAAAGCTCAAGATTCCAGTTATTGAACCACTCGCTACGCTCGTGGCTCCATTTTGGAATCTTTCGCTTTCCGGGTCTCAATATAAGCCCGAGAGTTAAACAACAACTTTGCCCCCTTGTATAATAAATAACTATTTACGATTGTATTTACGAATAAAGTGTATTTTTTCGAATTAGAAAGTTATCTACACGATGATTTCATTAAGTAAACTTAAGGCGATTTACACACTGGCACCGCATCCGGTAAAATCGCCGTCAATAGAACTTATAAACGTTTTGTAAACAAAAGGTATCAAGTATCCTTATATTTTCACACTACCTCATCAAACACAACAGAAAACGTTCACTACTGATATGGTCGTATTATTGTAGCATATACGTATAAATATTTAATCTTAGACATTTCATTAAAAACATAAATGTTAGGTTATTTATTACGATCAGTATGGCGGTTTGTTTAAATAGTTAGGAAGTTGGATTGACGGCGATTTTATATGGCATGGTGTCGCTCGACTCGTATGCTCACAACCGCATCCCAAAATCGTATATTGATATAAGCTATAAAATAAAAATAAAGTCAATTGGCTATTGATAAAAAGAACCGACTCGACTCGCGACTCAGGGCAAGTGGTCTTGAATGAATTGATCGTTAATTATAATTAGTACAATTACAATTTGATGGTTTCACGTTGTTCACAAACTTGTGACAATTTAAATAATTTCGCAGACCCCATTTACAATTCCTAACTATCGACTTTAAAACGGGTAATTCAATACGATTAGGGCGCTATCTTTATAGCGTTTTGACGTGGTGATCCATTATAATAACAACTAAGCTATTTATCTATCCTTTTATATTAAGATACAATGGACTAGTTTGAGATAATCGCAAGTAGTAAATGTTAGCACCAAATAAATAAATATTTGAGGACAATCTCACACAGATCAACCTAGCCCCAAACTAAGCAAAGCTTGTACTATGGTTATATGAAAATACCTATATCGGGTTAACCACATCAATAAAGTCGAAACTAGCTCGACATGTTTCGGAACAGTGCGTGTCCCTTATTTATGAGTCATGCGTCAGGCCGCGGCGGCTGCTTGTACTATGGGTACGATATACATAGGAAACGTCCATAACTCAGGAACAAATATTCGTGATAAACACAAAAATAAATGCCCTTACCAGGATTCGAACCCGGGACCACCAGCTTCGTTCGTAGGCAGGGTCACTACCAACTAGGTTAGGGAGGCGTTAACCATGCCCCTTTGAAACTTAAGAGTTTCTCATGTTCCTCGTGGTTCACATCCCATCATCTGATCACAATTTAATTTTAATCCTGTGGGATCATCTTGGCTTGACGGGTTATCTTCAACAAGCAAAAAAATTGTACTGACGAACATAAGTCCTTATCCAAATTCTCGAAGTCGGTTAAAAGATTAAAAATAATCATCTAAATCAATTCATATTTGAATCGTGTCGAGTAAGCTAAACAAATACAAAAAAAAACTCAGTTATATACTAAATATGCTAAACGATGACATATACTAAATAAAAAGACCAACACCACCACCAATAATTATACAGTTGATTCTCTTTTAAGTCTGTTAAGCATCCACATCCTTTTAAACGCTCATGAATTTAGAACATTTTCGGTGTGATTTATCGTAAATCATAGTATTTTCTTATTTTTACTATCTTAAACAAGGCTATTGTGGTCTAACACATAATAATTTATATGTATTTTAGTGAGTCTTTTTTTAAGAGACCTTACTTCAAAAATCACACGAAATTACCCGAGTTTTAGCAAAAAAAAACGGTATTTTCCGCCTATGTACACACGACATAAATTCAAGTTTTGGCTCTTTTACTACCTAAAATTAAGATCAGAGTATCATATAGGTATAGGTACCATATACATTTAACAGTTGGTTAAAATTTTCTCTACTTTCGTCATAATTTCAATTGAAGTATTTTATGAGGCCTCTTAAAAATGACCATTATGATGTTGTCTATTGTCAGGCGGCATGCGGCATCCTTTGCTTTTCGAGCGTTCGTTCGTCTATTTGCCTCTTTATCCCTCGAATATGCAAGAGCAATAGAGAGGGAAAAAGACGATCGAACGAACGGAGTGGTTCGTGGTAGGCCCTCAGTTCGAGCTTAGGTCAGCGGTTACGGTTAGGTTACGGTCACCGGATCCCGCGGCGACAGCGGCGCCGGCGTTCGCTGCAGGCACCCTGTAACGGAAGCCTAGCCGCCTCGCTAAGGGATTAGGTAATAAGTTTAGGTATTGCAGCATAGACACAGTATGGTATAGCGATGATACTCAAGGTTTATATCTAATATCCATACTGTTTATTGTAGACTTAATACTGATTTCTTAATCAGGAGTGGTAAGTCTACAATAAAAAAATGTTAATATGTACTAGTTTCAAGTTTCGACCACACTGCTTGCTTACTCAGCACGTCATCGTGTTCAGTTCCAACATAATCCTATCTTTGTAGGGCTGATTTTATAATAAGCCACTGCATGGGTAAAACGTGTAATAAAATAAATAAATAATAATAAATAAAACGTTTATTCACATATCTTGCTTACTTCTAAATACATATATTCTTCTGCCAAACCACATAGTGGTTTGTTGGCAGACGTGTTGGTTAGTTGTTTACAGCTATAAAAATCGCAACTGAATTTTTAGAGCATAAAATTATAAAAATCAAGGAAACAGGATACAGAAATATTTCGCATCGGGCAATAAATGTGTCCTGCTCTGCTACTCGTTTATCGTTAGCCCCTAGGTAATGGTTTCTTTCAATTGTATCATTGCAGTGTTGGGCATGTTACCACTTACCAGCTGTAGTCCTTTTGAGATGTCTGGGCTACGGATAAAGGGTTTAAAATTGTCCAAGCAGTTTTTTTTTACGTGTACGGAAAGGTAGAGTGCAAAAGTGTATAGTGCATTACCCGTTGGTCGCCCCGTTTGATCGCCCACTCAAAAGCCGGAGGGTGTAATGCGACCAGCGCAACCTTGTGAGTGGCAACCTTTGTCCAGCAGTGGACTCTATTTTATTGTCCCCTATATTTTATGATGTGACATGGAACCAAATGGAAATCTTTTATAATTCAATTCAATTCAATTATTTATTGCGTTTCATGTTGTACAATGTGGTCTTAAAACTAGGTATAGTTCAAACATGAGCTCTGTTGAGCATAGCAATTTGATAAATTCTAAAATTATAAAGTAACTCAATATATCTTAAAAACATAATAGCAAATATTAACATAAAATTATCACAAAATAAGAGAAGAAAAATAATAATAATAATGTCAGTGTAATTATAAATTGATGTCAATTGCGGATAATAAACTAAACTAAAACATATTACAACACAAATTTAAATCTAGAAGTATAACTAAACTAAAAACTAAAATAAAACTAGATAAAAACTAAAATAAAACTAAATAAAAACTAAAATAAATCTAAAACAGGCCCCTGCGGCATGGTACCGAGGACGCTGGCAACATTTCCTCGCTGGATTGCTAGACTAATCCGTTGAGCGAGGAAGCTGCCAGCTCTGCGGATTATCAAATATTACAATATAATTTAATTAAGGATTACATAATTTAATTAGGCATTAGGGTTTTTTTTATTATTAGTTTTTTTATTAATTTTTTAATTAGGTCAAGGTGAAGCGAAGTCTGTCAAACCGAACCCTCGCACACCATTACATGTCTAAATAAGTAAGTAATCAACTTGTTGAAGATGCACACTGCTTGATGCTTTGTTGCACACTTGGATCGCTTGCTTGCTTGGGCATTCATTGAGCAATTGTTGTTTGTTTGGTATTCTGCCGAGTTTCCAGCTAAAATCCAGAGCCTGCATTCCTAAATATTGAATACCTTTGACGATTCGACCTTTCACGATTGACTTTAGGAAAGGAACCTACATAGATTTTATATACCTAGTTAGTATCAAATAGTTTGTGACAACCAAAGTGGCCATTGGCCAAATACATCCTTATACATCGCAACATTTCCTTTTTTGTGTAGCAACAACCGTGTGCGCGAATTGCGATATATTTGGCTACTCTGACAGTCGCCTCGTCCTGGTAACATATCTTGCGAAAAGATCTTTGATTAATTATATAGACTCGCTCGTAATTTACCTACCAACCATTTATTTTTTCTTCGTTAATTCAATATGTGGGACAGCCAACTAATTTTATAGTTCAAATACAATAAAGAATAGATTATAATAAGAGCGCAAGATTTAGGTTAGATAGCGTATATTGTCGTCTGATCGACCGTGCATGCAGAAAACGGCGCCGGTGTCCAGAAAAATGAAAATTTTCTGGCATAATTCCAACGCTGCAGGTTATTGTAGGTTCCAAAAGTGTTGGCGTGTCTCCAGTGCATTTAGTTCCTTTAATACCTAATTTTGACGATTAGTCTGTGCATTTTTGCGAAAACATTTCCGTTTGTGATTTACACATACGTGTTACAGGGCCGTAAAGCACCTATGTTCGATTCGTCGATAAAAAACTTATCGTGACCAAGAGAAAACGAAGCATTAATACACAGCACGGGATGTTAGAAAGCGACCCATATACTTCAACTGCGAAGACGGAAACCTTACACTGAGCAAATCGTTCCCCATTGTTTGACGTTAACCGCTCATTTTTTCCAATCGTAAATAACTAAATAGATTTAAATTTGGGAAAAAAATATTATCGTGTTTTCCGGATTACTCACACGTAATGTGTGCAAATCCTCTCACGGTAGGCGGTTGCATCGCGTAACTGTTGTAACATAACTGTTTAAAAAGCGGCTCGAAACTCAAAACTTGAGGGTGATTGCGCCGCAGTACCGTTAGCCGTTTCGGCCGCGCAACAGTTAGTTTACACGTGTGCCACAGATTGCCAGGACAGGGACCAAGGGCGATCGATTGCACGGCCCGACCCTGACCCACGGATCCGGGACTCCACGCGTGACGTCAGTACCTGGGAAACGCGATGTGCATATTCAAGCAATGCGTTTGATAGTAAACATGAACACATCGTCATTAAATTGGTACTTTAAAACGACCTGAGGCAAAACAGCTAAAGTCCATGCTAAAATGTATCTTCCCTCAGCCATCATACTTGATTAGTGTTTGAATTGGATATATTATATATAATATATCTAATTTATTATATGTACGGCTTCATAAATCTATATGCATCTGTATTCAATTTTGACACTTCTTCCCCTGTAATGTAATAAGTTGCAAAGTGTATAGATATTTATAGACGTGACTGTACCTATGTCACTTATCGGAGCAGGTGACATTTTTTTTAAATTGATTTTATTGAAAACCAGCTTTCCAAGTCTAAACCCTACAAAATTAGTATCTTTATAATCAAGTAATAAAATAACTAGTAGAGAGAAAAGAAAAGAATAAACTTTCTATCAAAACAAAATTTATATTCGTTTCTGGGTCTTTTGATACGGCCCAACCGTCACTGGCGCTTAGTTTCTGACTAATTATAAAATCCAAGATTCCTTCACCGCGTACATATTGTAAATATGACCATATCTTTTAAATTATTAACCGCCGGAAATTATAGCAATCTGCCTTAGAACTTAGAAATATAACCGTTCTAGTTTTGCTCCTGAGCTTTACAACTTTATTGTAATGCTTATTGACTTGTAAGAGTGCCCTTGAGGCCTATTTGCAGAATACATTTTTGAATTTGAACGATCCATTGTCAATTGTTTCTTGTTCAATTTTGTAGAGGTTTCGCGATATAGTCTACCAGGTTGCAGAGAATCTATGTAATGTAAAATTTGCCTTTTCTCCAATAATTAAATTATCACATCCCACTCCAGCCCATTTCCTTTCCATCCATAACGTCAATGCAGGGCATCGTTATTCATCTCTCTGGATCTAAATCTTCACGCTGGCAGTAAACTTTCTTTTTAATTACCTTTATTTATACAGGCCATACACAAATCTTCCAAACGATTAATCAGATTTTTAGATAGATAATTATTCTGAATCCGTACCATCGTTCAAATTTCAATGTGCATCAAATGTGGTCAACTGGTTTCTATAGTTCGCATTTTACTATTAAAGTAGAACATTAATTTATCAAAATAAATAAAAATAATATCGCGCAAAAAATGTTTTCTCGCAAAACTTTTCGAGTGGCCTGGTGAGTGGTGGGCACTGATATTCCGGTTCAACAGTGCAATAATTAGTTTAGCAAGTGTAATCCTGACAATATTGCAAGCCGGGATAGAGACAGAGTGCTCCCGACTACTGTTCTATGTATAGAAATACAGTACTTACCGAAACTGGGATTTCCCGGTTCTCGCCATACAAACTCAGTACCGGGATCATTACTAGGGCTTCCAAATACCGGACCTTTCGCGATACCGGTATTAATACCGAAAAAGACGACTTCAACATGGGATCCCGGGATGCCGGGATTTTCCAAAAAAATTGAACTTTGAAAGTAAAATACAAAATTTTTGACACTTTCATCTGAAAAACAACTTCTTAATCTCTTGCAAAGGGAAAATACTTTTTTGATTGAGAAATCTCACAATATTTCTAAACGTTTGAAGAGAGCACACACAAATATGATTATTTCGTAAATTTATTTGTTGAATATTAGAATGTGTCTTCATTGTCATGCAAGTATTTGTATGAAGTCAAACTCGTATTTTCATTAAATTTTTGGCGGTGTCAACCGAGCCGTTATTAAGTTAGCATCTTGTCTGCACAGTATCAGTACCGTTGCCTTGACAACCTGACAATGAAAAATTAAATACCGGGATTAAAATCTGTCCTGAAAAAGGCGGTATCCCGGGATCCCGGTATTGGAAGTCCTTACCATTACCTAGCAATCCTAGCAGGCAGTTTCACATCCTCTCATTGGTTTTGCGCGTAACCCTCCTGCTGACTGGAGGGCTACCATGATTCTACACCACTTTTGTTCTCTATCGCTCTTGCATATTCGAATGATAAAGAGGCAAGTATATGAATGAACGAAAGAAGTGGTTCGCGGTAGGTTTCCTGGATCGGAAAGTAGGCTCAGGGAGCAAGGGCACGCCACGCCATTGATTGCGTGTGGCCTGACCCTGACCCGGGCGGTCCAGGCGCCGGGACTCGCCGCGTCGATACCTTGCACTCCAACATTCAATCATTATGTTGGCTATGCATTATGGTTGTCACTTAAAAACTGCCGATACTTTGGCACACAAGTTTTAACCCACGAGGCTAAAGAAAATGTGAAGGAAAGGTCAATGAGGGCTATTCCGTCATATTTTTTTATAATTTGACTTTGGTCGGTCATACTCATAACTGTGCTAATATATTATTTTTAGTGAATTCCATGCAAGTAATAGGTTCAATATTTAATTGACTTCTTAAAGGTATTTGAGCAAAATCTCTAGAGTTCCGGGTTATTTAATTATGTTTTTTTTTTCAAAACATGTCAGAAGACGGATTTTTCCTGATGTTTGGGGCTTTTCCGTCTACCAGCTACTTTTCTAGTATAGGGATGTATTACAAGTCTAGGCGTCAAGTGAGCAAATACGAGTGTATTTTTAATTAAAACTAGACCTTACTGAGTTTAATTGGAGGTATATTTTAAATTTTATGGCCAGATATATTTTTTGGAGCTATCTCGGCATACTTTGAAAATCAGAGGTAATTTTACATTTTACATTTTTTTATAAAAAATGTGTTAACTTTAATTAAATGATTCAATTAAGTTTAGTTTGGCATTAAATCTCTTAAAACGTCATGACATTATTTTACCTTTGCTTTGAATCAACGGTACAGTAGTAACAACAACAAATGGCCAGACAAAAAATGGCGCACTACTCAAGAAACTATTTTTTCTCAAACATGATCGGAAATGTATGCATTTATGTCACGAAATGAAGACATGAAGTTTCTTGTTTATGGCTCCTCCCCGGGGATGCTCCCCCCATTTACTTCTTGGCCGGAGGCCGTGAAGTAATGTATGGCATAAGTATGAACGAAACATTATTGTCCGTAATTATTCGGATGCTATTTATATAACAACTAATTATCAAACTTGGTGCAAATTAAATTATTACAGATGTGTTAAGGTTTGTTTTTAGAAAAGCCTTCTGTTACGTTACGCCGCATAAATTGAAAGGTTGAAAATGTTGCAATGACATTACCTACTGTCAATTTCGACTTAAAAAAATAAGTACTTGAATTTTTTTAATTTCGATTATTGTCCAATGAATTAGAAACATTTATTTGTATCATGCACATACAGTTAAAAAGTACAGAGGTACCAAACATAGAGTATAATAAAACCAATATAGATACGAAATGGTCCCGAGGTCCCGACTCAGCGTAAAACTAAATAGCATAGGCGGCTAGCGCTGGTCTTCCGTTGGGGCCACCTGGGAGAAACACCTAGGATCTCCTGGGGAATCTCAGACGAAAATACTTCTCATCTAACTCCAACTATGTCAAAGTAATTATATTTTAATTATAATTATGAACTAGTTATATTAACGTAATTCCGAACTGTAATAATGTTGTAATTGAATGTGCGAGAACGTGCGAACAAGCAATTAAACTGCCCGCCAAATTGAATTAATTAGGGCGATCGATGGTTTCGCCTTAACGATCGGATTCAGGGAAGCTAGGTATTCTGGTGTATGCGATGGCGTGACATTGTGTACACAAAACGCGTCCAGTAAAAATATCTCAAGCTCAAGGAAGATAATCTGTCTCTTGGAGAC
The DNA here is from genome assembly GCA_949128165.1 of Lathronympha strigana. Lineage (NCBI taxonomy): Eukaryota > Metazoa > Arthropoda > Insecta > Lepidoptera > Tortricidae > Lathronympha > Lathronympha strigana. The sequence goes on from OX421920.1 coordinate 11,604,837, forward strand.
AGGAAAAAGTCATTTAGTCTGCCTCGTGCGCGGAATACTATACTGTCGCAGCACTCTTGTGCCAGGGCCCCTGGCACAAGAGTTCTCGCGCGAGAATATTCCCTATACAAAACAGAGAACGTTCTTGAGAAAGTACAACTCTAGGTAGGTACACTGAGCTTGGTTAGCACATGACGGCGCGCGAGTTGTGTCGCGTGCTCGAGAGAGCCACTTGTCACTTACTAACTAGGTGTATGTACCCTACAGTTACCATCAGATATCGAAGCTGCCAAGGTGCTCACAAATATCCGAGCACGCCTCTATTGTCAAGACAACGCGTTCTCGTTCAGATATTTTTGAACACCTTGGCTGCTTATAGAGTCTGACTATGCTAAGTTTCCTAGATTTTGATAACACTTAAAGAATAAAGTGTTAAATAAACGTCATAATTTCATCGAAGTTTGGCATTTATAATAACACTTTAAAGTTTGACAGTAGATTTTCTTGGAAGAGATAACGTGGTTTGACTCTATACTATATCCGATGGTGACTGTGCATACTGATTAGACAATGATAGGTGTCTCTCTCGAGCGATATACATCGTCATGTCAATACTAACCGGACCGATCGCTATTCGTTCTCGTCTTACTTTCTGATTGCGCTATAGTTAAGTTACTAATTAAATTATCGAGACTAATGCCAGGCTACCGCAATCATCGAAAAGTTCTCTAACTACTACCGCTCATTCATATTAGAGATCGACCCAAATATACCTACTAACCGATAAGTATTGGTTGTAGACTGAACCTGGAACGGCCACGCCTTTTTGGTGCGACGGAAAAAAGTAGACATTTGCAGAAAGCTCCACTTAGCGTTAGTAGGCAACATTGTGTATTGTATTGTGCCACATTGGTGTGTATACTTTTTGCAATAAACAATTAGATAGGCTTTCTTATAAAATTATACTTTTTTGTCTAAAAATTAAAATTTAAAATATAGCGGCATAAAAAAAAAAAGATGCAGCGAATTCTGATATTTCCTTGAATTTTTATTTTCATTGTATGGAAAGGTAAAAAATAAATATCAGAAATGAATTAAACATCCTCAATTTACAAGAAAAAGATACCAAACTAAACCACATAGCCTTACTGTTTAGGGTTCCTTACCCAAAGCGTAAAACGGGACCCTATTACTAAGGCTCTGCCATCCGTCCGTCAGTCCGTCCGTCTGTCACTAGGCTGTATCTCAAGAACAGTGATAGTTACACAATTAAACGGACCACTGTTACCATACCAGTCATTTCACATTAGCCTCGAATCTCACCAAGGGGGAGTGGGGGTAAAAAAATAGCCGAAAGAACCTCACGTGATTTGTGCACGACTGCAACTGCACGAGCCCATTGTTGGATACGTCGAAGAAAGGGATACGATTGAGTTATCAATGTTATCATATAGGAAAGGATTACCTTTTACAGACTGATCACTCATATGAATGGGCTTTCCATTCCCAACCGCCTCTTGTCATTCATGTTGTCAAAATCCGCGCGACTTCACACGTGGACTCGCGCCAACCATCACGCTGTGATGTGAATGTGATAGCCTTGTTGATTCTGTAGAGGTAATGGAGATATCCTAATTAACAATAACACAATATTTAGCTGCTGCCAGCCCTGCCCGGCGAGACGGTATGTCTCGTAGTCAGCGATTCGGCATTTTTGGCATGCGTCCACATATCGGCATCGCGCCATGAATTATGACATCCTCGCGGCAGACACGTTATCTTGGACGCGCTAATTGTGCTCTGCTCTGCTCGCAAGTGGATAATTTAACAATACTTACTATACTATAGATCTGTGTCATCTTTCTTATCCTCACTGGGCGGGCATACAAACATAAGTTAGGTGGTTTTGTTCCCTAAGGCTTTAAGCTATATACTTTCTCCAAAATGTAAATGGATTTACCTAATAGAGATAAAGGGAGTCCTAGTAAAATAACGTGACAGTTGTATACTCGGGCGACCTTAGGGTTTATACCTACTCAGGAATTTCAGGATTTCAGGATCTTATTCTTCTCGGATTTTAATCTTCTAACTATGTTTATTACATCTACTTACAAAGATTCCAGTGATACTCTTGTAACTTTTGTTAATGTTCACCGCGTTGAGTGAGATTCGAACTTGCGACTTCTCGGAGCATTTTATTGAACTCTCATTCATGAACTCGTATTCGTCGAATAGTATACGGACGAATAGTACTTTAGCACAGCCAGCACAGGACATTTGTTTAGTAATACCATGGTTTTCCAGCGCGCTACTTTCGACGTACACCTGTATCGTGCTAGCCTGACTGGTATCCCTGACGTTATCACCAACTAGCTAATAAATAATAGTATTATCACTATACTAAAAATAGAGTAAACTTACTACATGTATGATATGTATGGTGCACTAGCGCCGGAACAGGAAACTCGCAATATCGCATCACAAACTATTTACGACTTGATAATACCATTGTGATGTAACTAATATAAACATTGCTATCGTACTTTTTGGTTTATTTATCGCTATACAGTCCACTGATTTGTTTGACCATTGCGATAGTAAATTAGTCGTGCGTTCGCCGTCGCGCTGGGCCAGGGACCGGAACCGGTTACCATAACCCGGGTTTTTCATAAGGTTATTTTAAAGGTTGTTTTCAAAACACCTCCAATTCGGTTAACTCATGATACGGAAACCTTAATCATTCGGAAACCTTATCGGTCCAGTTAACCCCAATTAACCTCTAACCAGTAACTAACCCCAATGAATTCTGTTAGTGTTTTATTCTGTTTTGAACAGTTCAAACGAAAGTAATCTTTATACGCCCAGGAATTAGACTTAATATTGAATGACCATGGCTAGGAGTTAGGACGTTGTCGCTCGCTGTGGAACCAGGTTTGTTTTGCTCTTAGTGTGGCATCGTTTCTTTATTTCCTTACTATAACCTAACATTTTAGGACTAACATTTTTATTATCATACATAGAAATGAAAGCGGCGTGAGCGTTTGTTTCTACTATGCTCAAGTTTATTTATTTTTCTTGTAGTTAATCAGTCAAATATAGGTAGAGTCATAAATAATCATCATACATGGGTAACTTAGCGCAATTATTCTGATATTATTTAAAAACAAAACATAACTATTAGTCTCAGATTACGAAGCGATAAAATTCAGCAAATAGTGCTATTTTGTGAGTACATCTTGTGACGGCTGTCGGTAAAGTTAAAACTTTTTAAAATCTCGACATTGTTATCCTTTGTAAAACCAACAGCTAATTACCTGCACGAAATAGTACCATAAAGAACAAGAGATATTTTATTCATAACAACAGTATTCCTTTGGCAATAAAGTTCAAATTGCTATAGCATGCACTCAACGTATAACCTTTTGAAATTAAGAACCGAGGCGTGGTCAACCAGGTGTCTGTTTATTTTTCATAATTAAAAGTTGATTTGATTATTGTAGCTTGTGTTAAATTTTGCAACTTACGTAGGTAGATATTAAAAAAAGTGGGAACAGATTTCTTATCGATTTGAGGATATTGTGCAAGCTTCAGTCGCTACGCTACCAAGTACCGGCAACGTTAGCTACACTGTATTCTATTCCCGATATTTCTTACAATCGACAACTGGCCTACTTTTTGGATTTTTAATGCATTTGGATTCTTGAATTTTTAATCCATGCTTAGTTCATACACTACTCAACTACAGCAAAAATAATATAATAAATACCACCCTCTAACTAAGACTTGCAAAACACGCTACCGGAGGCCTATTGCATAATCAGTTGTAGCTTGTAATATTAGCGGAAGTCTCTTTTCAATCCCTTTTATTAGAAAGAGAGTTCCGCTAATATTTTAAGTTACAAAATAAATTATACAATTGTCCCCAGGTGGTCAGATCATATTTCATTTCTAAAAGGTTTTATGTGAAATGCGTCCTATTCCAATTTGACCCTTATTCTTAAGACAATAAATTTGTAATTTATATTACAGGTTTTTGTATTACTGCATTTCATTTTCTGCAGGTAATTAGCGATTGGGTTTAACAAAAGACACTACAATGCTATTCATAGCAGATAAGTTTCAAGTGGAAATCGTGATTTCAAACTGTTTACATTATAAAACGGTGAATAGTTTTTGTCTTTCCTTAATTTCTCATATATGCGTCAAGAGTGATAATGCGACAATAAAAGTCTTGTTTATTACCAATCTTAATACGATTTTGCCGGCAATTACTTTCTTTTCTTACCTGGGTGCGTAGCCAAGATGCCAACCGCTCACGCTCACTCGCTAATGAAATGCAACTGTCATTGTCACGCTAATAAGAAAGAGAGATAGAGAGAGGTAGCTACGATACATTATTAAGCGTGAGCGATTGGCATCTTGGCTACGCACGCTGACGTCTGACGTGTTTTCACTTGAGACCGCTATTTGCTACCATTGGCAAAACAAAAGTATGTATTTGAGTTAATTGTAAGCAAGTGCAGCAAGCGGTGCTCCAAATGATTATGACATACTTTGATATTGGATACTTATTATTATATTATTTTTTCGTATCTCGTATTATCGTAGTAATGAGCAAAATTTGTATAATCGTACGAGTTTGAGATTAGGGCTCCCGATTACAAGAGTACACGCTGACACGTGGCTCCGTGTACACGAGTCGTGTCTTAATTACACGTGGCCTAATGGCATGTTCCAAACAGAGCAGAAAACCGGTATCGTGTGTGACAAGACGCTTCTGTAATGTGTTTAAATTAATTTGAAAATGTACCGACAATAAATGAGTAATTAAACATCTATAATTTATTTTATTACATTACAATATCGCATCTCGAGATACTCTGGGTATAACTTTTTTAAGTAGGTATATTCACGGAAATACTACTAAAATTACAGTCTTTCTCCGGGACCACGGGGGCAATGTCGCCCTTGAAACGTCGGAGGTTTGTTTTCAAAGTTTATACACGATTAAGCCCCGTTTTCGTAAATTTATAATACTAAAATTATAATAACAATATCTAATTATATACAAAATCTAACAATGAAAAAGAGTTTTCTACTGATTTTATTTCCTTTAAGAACTCTCATATGTAACAGGAAGAATAATTATAATATAATTTGATGGCCATAGAGTTAGAATTTTTTTTTAAGCTATTGCATAGCTTCTATCGCGGGCCTTGAGCGCGGGGACTGAATCCAGAAATTCCGTAACGAAAAAAAACCTGACGCTCCCCACTCCGACCTCCGACGGACCGAAACCGACTTTATTCACTTTGTTACAAAGTTCTTTATCGGGGAAAGGATATATCTCCAAACGAATGTCGCTAAGTGTCATATTCTATACAAAATATTGAGGACAGTAGCTTTTATTACCAGAGATACGGCGATGTCAAACGTCAAAATAAACACTATTATTTTAGTCCCGCCAAAATCAAATATGTTAGTCGCAAACTTATGTTTCTTATTTCAGTTATCATAAACCTATAGTTTCAATGATAAATATTCCTGAATAACCAACAGCTACTGTAAGATAATAAAACCCACATGTATTGTAAAATAATGTTGACAACTTTTCTATCAAAAACATTGAATTTGAAAATGAATAATGATCCACAAGAGTCTACAACAAAATATGGGACCACCATTGACGCGGTATTTTCTAGGTATTTAGAGGATATTAAGTCGCAAACTTATGTTTCTTATTTCAGTTATCATAAACCTATAGTTTTAATGATAAATATTCCTGAATAACCAACAGCTACTGTAAGATAATAAAACCCACATGTATTGTAAAATAATAAAAACATTTTAAACAATATTAACTTTTTATTTATTAAATAATAGAAAAATTTGTTTTCTTATCGGTCACCACGCTCAAAAAGTGTAACTTGAATTAATATCAAAGAAAAAGAAATACTGCATGAATAAAATAAATAAATAATTATAATTGCATAAGTTGATACAAAATGATATGCAATAGCTTTACCGCGGCAGTCCCCGAGTGCCACACGTATTTTTTGAAATAGTTTTAATGTCTGATGTGTCGGTATTTAGATCGTATTTATATCGTTTTTCCCTTCCTTTCATTTTAAACAATTCTATATTATGTTTTACGAATATACACATAACAAATACATATAAGGATGGCAAGGGTAGTATACTTTTTTAAATAATGGCTTGCAACTATCTAGGTAATATGCTCCACACAAAGATCTTACTCGTAAACACTTTCTTTGGGCTAAGAAAACCTTATCAGCATCTGATGAGTTGCCCCATATTATTATTCCGTAACAGATTTGCGACGATACATAACCGTTATAGGCTGCCGTTGCTGCCGCCTCAGAGACGGTTGCTCGCAGACGATACAAAATATAATTAAATCGATGTAGCTTATTACAAAGGGTATTAATATGGGCTTTCCAATTACAAAACTTATCATTCTTAATTCCTAGAAAAACTGCACTTTCCGTTTCATTAAGTTGTACTTAAGCCATTAAAATCGGCAGATAATCTAATTGGTTTTGCTATTATAAGTTTGAAATTAAACCAGTTGTGTTTTGGTTAAGTTAACTTTGAGATTATTATTTTCTAACCAATTTGTTACATTTGTTAATGTAGGTACATGTAATAATATTTCTTAGAGAACCATCTGTATTTTCTTTAATTACTATGGTTGTGTCATCTGCAAATAGTATAGTGTCATTTTGTGTGGCGCCAGGTAAATCGGTGATGTAAAGTAAAAACAAATACGGCCCTAGTATACTACCCGATGGCACGCCGCATGTGTTAATGATGAACGGCGAATTATACGTTTTGTTAAGGTTTTTAACTATTTTTGTAACTTCTACACATTGTCGCTGCCCATTGAGATAGCTTTTTAGCCAACAGTACGCTTGCCCTCTTATACTGTATTTAACTATTTATATTACTTTAATAGCAATGTTTCATGGCACCCTAGATCCATAAAGCCATCCAGGATCTAGATTTCTGCTCATTCTATGCATTCGTGTACATACACACAGAAAACATAGAAAAGCGGAAGTGTTTACCGTGACACCAATTAGTAGGTATAGGTATCGGGATACAAAGTATCAACTCAAAATATGTGTAATAATAATTTGACTGGATTACGTAAATTGTAAGAATATTAATGTAAAATACCAGACCAAGATAATATAACGCATCGCGGCTTAGACATTGCCGAGATTCATTGTTTATGTGGAACCGATAAGGGCAATAACAATAAGCCTGCACTCGGTCGGTATTCATCTTTGTGCACTTAAATGTCATTGTCTCATGAGAGTAATTAGTAAAAACAATGCAAGTAAAGTTTTTGAAGCAGGAATTTCTAGAGCTGCTTTCAATATTATCATTTTAAATTGCCATAATTTTTATAACGATACCGTCCGTAGTCTGCACGTGCAAGGCCATTTTTTTGTTTTATAAACGAGCCTTTGTTAATATGAGCACGTCGGCTCCAAAAGCTAATCCTAATAATTACCTAACTACTAGATGTGGAAACTTAAGTGGCGAGTTGGCTATATGTTCAAAGTTTAGTGACACCTCTCTACCCCCAGCCCTCATACTGGTGTTGCTCTCGCGCTCTCTTAGATGTCGCTTTTTGTGGGGGCCCATCTTATGTGGGCGAGTCACCGTTTGCCGTAAATTAAATTTATTACCATTTTGTTAGGCAGACGTCTGATTTTATTCTCTATAATACAGTATTTAGTCAACCACCTTCACCTAATAGACCAGTATATTTTAGTTTCCATTAAATCTCAATAGTCTATACACCCTGGCGGTGCTGCCTCTGCATCCCATAACTCGGGCAGGTGCATCATTCGCTCGGTGTACCCCTTACATTTCATTAAATTGTCGAAAGGGTCTCAGCGTGTTGGCTTCGGCTCCGCGTACGCCTCCCAAAGATCCGGAACACAATTGTTCCGTGATGGGAAGACCTACCTATTATGAAGATTTAAGACAAAAGTGCGATATTATTTTTTACTATCGTTGTAGAATTGTTTTTGCTGAATATTTTGTATTTTGATTGTTGTTCACATTGATCATAATATGTACTACGAGTATGTCTAATTTTTTGTTTGTATCCCTACTTTTTATTTTAATTATCATGCACTGTTACTTTACACGCCAAGGGGCCTTACCATGACGTCTTAACGTGATTCAGTTTAGGGCCTAAACTGAGTCGCTGCCATACAACTCAACACAGGTTCCTTACCTGAACCTGAACCTTAACTGAAATGCGTTAAAGGGCATTTTCAGAAAAAAGTGCACCCTTTTAATGAAAATGGGTCCTCAATTATCCATAAAAAAAAAATTTTGTCAGGTTTGTAACGGCCCATACGAAATGTATGAAAAAAATGCGTTACAAAGCTGACAAAAAAAACGGGACACTATTTTTCTTGTTTCCAATAGTAATCGTGATTCTGGTTACAAAAAACCCAAAACTTCCTATATTCAAAAAGAAATGAAAATGGTACCCTATTTTTGAAAATGCCCTAAAACGTTATGGTAACGGATAAGGATGGGTTAGGTCCGCGTGTATTTAAGATCTGTTTCTACGAGTACCACGGATACTCGGATCTAAATTACACGCGAGCCCGACTTGTAAACTTGGCTACCTAAGTTGTTTAATTATCATTGCACGTGCAGTATTAGACCTATTCGTTCCTACTACAATGGTTTTGAATGTTTTGATTAAATAACTTAACAAAAAATAACCGACGTTAGTCGTAAGACTCGTAAGAGATATTCACTAAATTCGTTGAACAAGTTAAATCCGTCAAAATAAACACTACGAATAACTTTAAATCACAACATGCAAGCAAACGTAATGATGTTGCAGTTTCATTAATTGCAATTTTGTTTAGTACTACACTTTTAATTTTCGTAAGCTTAAGAAATTCACGTAATTATTAGAAGTATATTTATTTATTATAACGTGAATTGAAGTTGTAAGGTATGACATTTTATTTGATGAAATAAGCTAGTTCAATCTAACGGGTTGTTGTGTATTTGAAGAAAAATAAGAAATTATTAACACGTGCCGTCGCGTTGCCGTCTTCGCTTTAATTTGAAAGTGTAAGACGTAGAAACCGCTTGTTATTATTAATACAACTCTAGTGTAACGGCTTATAGTTCAAAATTGATTGAAGTGACAACTATGAAACAAACCTGGGTTATTCTACCTGTTGGACCCAAAAAACAGTGCAAGATACAAATGTCCTAAGTACGAGGTTTTTATATGTCCTTTACGACATTTCTATCGTTCACTGTTGACACGGAATTGTCTTTGCCGATGCCAGCCTCTACTGTTATTAGATATTGAATCTAATTTACTTACACGTAAAGAGTATAATCGTTTGTTATAATAAGGTTAACAGTAACCTAAAGAAAACCCCAAACAAAAACCCTATCGGGATTGGGTTTTGCAGTTAACCGGGTTATGGTTACTGTTACAGCAACATTTCGCTTACCGTTTGTATTCGGTTACTGAATGTTGCTGTTACAGTATCATTGGGTAACAGATATGATTAGGTAACCAACTCGATAGGCTTAAGCCTAAAGAGGGGTTTTCCGGTCCCTGCGCTGGGCGTCGGTTCTGCCTATTCCTAAACTGGTATTAACCTGCTTCGTAGCTAGCTATTATATTTGGACACCTAGCTTAATATCAACCGTTAGGAGTCGTATGTCAAAGGTATGCTGGTGATAGTAATCAAAGCGTTTGTGAATTTGCGGTGTAATATGAATGCGACATGTTCGTAGATAGGCTCGACGCAAAATGGCATGACTATCGGCTTCGGCTGACCCAAGGTGAAACATTATTCGGATGAGAAACTATGTTTTCATACATTTTATACGCGTGTTAATTTCATTCAATTGACGATCAACAAAATTGCAGATTACTATGAAACAATACGTCCAAAAAAGATTGCAAATATTTTAACTTTTAATGATGACTTAAGTAGGCTACTTGACCGTTTTTTTATGTTGGTCTTATATTAATAATGAATGACCAATTGAGAGAAAGTTTTATTTTACGTAATCCAGCGAAAACGATGTCAGCCATGGTAGTCCACCATTGTCTGTGGTATGGTATAATATCACTATGCAGGAAAACAACATTTGTCAATTAAAACTACGCAACGGATTTGGATGCAGTTTTTTTAAATAGATAAGAGTGATTCATGCATGAGGATGATTTATATGTTTAGGTGCAATGTACCTATAATACTCGTACATTGCACGCGTGCGAAGCCGGGGCGGGTCGCTAGTTGACGTATCTATAAATTGTTCCGTTATTCGTTGTCTGTCAATGTCACTCGTATAAGATTCAACATAAAGTTAGCTTCGAGGAGTATAACGACGTCCGTCACTACATGGCCGACAGTGTTTTCAGAGTTCAAAATAAAAAAAATATGAATGCAAGTTTTTCATCAAATACGTAGCCGTCGTACACTTTTAATACCCGAAATCAACCAATATTGGGTTCTTAAGTCAAATACTATGGAAAATAATCATTTATTGTGCCAAATTTGATATGAGTCTAGTAGCCTGTTGCGGTGGATCTCAACCCTTTGACTCATATAATGGACTGGTAATGTCAGAATTTTGACAACGTGGAAATACACACTTGAAATAAGTCAATACATAGTATGACAGTGATAATTACTTTCTTATTAATTTTCATTGAGACAGTTCAAAGTGGCGCAGATATCAATAGTCAATACAGTTGACCCTTCATAAGACACCCTGAAAGATGGACTTTATGTAATAACAATAAGGTTTAGAATTGGTTGTGTTTGGTTTGTGAGAGCTTGTCCGTGAACGTTGGTCTATTCTATTTGATAGCAGCTGGTTATTCTCATCGCGTCGTGCACTGACACTAGTGACCGCACTGTTACAACCATTGTAAGAGTAATCTTTAAACCCCGCGAACAAAATAGCCAAGCCAGTTTCTAACCAACATTTCATAAAAAAGTGTTTTATTGTTGTATTGTTTCCTTTTTACAGATCACAGTTTTGAATTAATCCGCTATAGGGGACGTATGATGGACGCGGCTATCGTGTGATTTAAATATCAATATATCCTGTCTTTATCGGCCCACGATATATCACTGCATCCGTCCTGAGTAGTTAGTTACAGCCGGAACCAGTCTTTTCGGAAAACCCCGAAATAGCAGGATATATTGTTTATGCTCTGTATGTAGGACTCAATCGTGTATTAAGGTAGCAACTTGGCTACGTAGATTGTAAATTAAACGTGAAAAAATAAACCAAAAAAGAAATTAAAACCTCTATTTATGTTTGGAGAAAATTTTACACCTACTTAGAGGGGCCAAATTTAGCGCAACACGCCCTTATTCCTATGGCAACAAACGTCTTAAATATAAAACTTCCGTAAGTAGTAGACATATTCAAATACTTATATCGGAAAACTCACGTCAATAAAGTCGATAATAGCACGGGAATGTTTCGGAATTGTCCCTTAAACTTGAGATACGCTCGCGACGGTTGTTCTGTGCGCGTAGAACAACCGTTGTCTTGTTTGTGAGTGGCTTTATGCAGGATGGTCAAGAGTCCAACGTTCGCGTATTTCGATAAGCAATAGGAACTAGGGTTTCTGATTTCTCGGCCCATTTGTATTCTCGAGTTTCGAGAAATCTCGAGCCCAATTTCTCGAGTCTTCTCGAGTCTCGAGTCTTTTTTTGGAGGATAGTAATTTTAATGTTTTTCGGATACCACCCGTAAGTATTCATTGTTAAAATATTGTTAAGTACCCTTTTAAAGGCAAACCTCTTAAAATAAACCAACCTATAACGATATCTTTTTATATGTTTTCCTTATATATATCTTTTTTATAACTATGAATTGGCGATGAGGTTTGAATTAAGCATTTTATCCAGTCTTAACCGAAGAGCATTTTATCCAGTCTTAAAGAGTTAAGACAGTTATCCTTTAAAGCACTTTGTCACTAGGCAGAACGTGATCTCTCATTCGATGGGCTAACAAAACGGAGTACCTATTCCATGTATTCCTTACACATGACATAGCCGATGTCCAGCACAGCCGAAACACATCGCAGTCTGCCTCCATCGAATTAATATAAGCCATTGAATAAAGTTTGAAAATCCTCTCAATTTCGCCAGGTAAAGCGATCTCTAGGTTCTTAAGCGTAGCTATTCAAATCAAAAGGTTCCTAATTTCAATTGTAAGGAAGTTTTCCCGTATCACCAGCTTGGGATCCTGTACATTATTACGATTTAACACGAGGATCAATTTAAGTACAGGACTGGAAGATTGTTACGTCGATTGTCTCAGAATAAATAAAATATAAAAGGAAAAAATACGGAGTGAGTTTTAGTGTAGCTTCTTTCATATACGTATATGCAGCAAATACCAAAGGGCCCTGCTAGAAGGACAAAATCTTCGAACGCGTATTTCTCAAAAACGATTTATATCTAGGGTGTAGTGAAAAGTTATTTGGAAGGTAGAAATAAGAGGTTCCATGAATAGTAATTTATTTAGTCTGTAAACTTACAATTAACAAAGGGCCCCGCTGGCACAGAATATTTTTTTTTTCATTAATTTGCAAAGGTATACATTTTAAAGTACATAAATCGACAGGTAGAAATATACATATACCAACTCGATTATTTAGGACCTAAAGCATAATTACATGGGGTCCCGCTGCATATACGTATTTGCTTCTTTCAGCATCAACAGAATCTTCTGTTAGGTACCTACATGCTTTTGTAAAATGTTTTTCAGTGGGCTATTTCTGAACTTTTAACAGATATCATATTTGTTATAAAAATATACAATATTCTGTAGATATTGCACATTGTTTGCAGTTTAAGATTCCAATTTCTGATATAATTATCATCGTCACCGCTGACTTCATCCGAGTCTCAATAGTTGACATTTCGGGGTAGTTCAACCATAATAAGTATAATTTTTATAAGAAAAATTGATAAATAGACAGCTGGAAAAGTCGTTTTGATGTAGAACCACGAGTTATTCATTAAGGCTGTCACGTCCGAAATTAACTTTGATGTTCGGTCCATCAGAAGACTTGATGCTTCTTGACTTCCGGTGAAAATGAAAATGTATGAAAATGTAGCTAAAAAGTGTAGCTAGTTGTCTTGAATTCAAAAACACGTGATTAGAAGCCCTTGTCACGACTTTAACACAGAACCAACTTACCCTACTGGGCCTACTGTAATGAAGAAGTATTACTTATAGAAACAAAATAATAAAAGTTCTGTGTTTATTATTCTCAAAAGTTAATTTTCTTTAAGTCTAGTTGTACGGGGCGAAAAGGCGCGTGCCCGTCGCGCATGACTCGAGAATTCTCGAGTCATGGACATTTTTTTCTCGTCTCGAATGAAACCAAAATTCTCGAGTTGTCTCGAGTTCGAGAAATCTCGAGCAGAAACCCTAATAGGAACCCAGTTCCAGCTGTGATTACTTTCTATCCTTGACATTAATGTTGAGGCTGCTGGTTTGCCATATCACATGCGTGGACAGTTCATAATAAGTCAATTCAGTTTTTAATTTAAATTGATAGCCGTGGCAATTGTAGTGGTAAAACGTTTTGTCAACGCTGTAATGTGAGGGTACTTAAATGTAAAATATTCGGCAATGTTCAGTCGAGGTTAATTACACATTTAAAACGGATCGCTCACCTAATTTACGTCGAGACTAAAATGACAACCATATATCGTCGCTATACTTACTTAACCTCGTATCTGCAACTATCATTTGATAGCATAAACACCCGTATTTCTATATTTTTCGAGTGAAAGCAAAGTGACATTTCCATCAAATTATTATTGCAGATACGAGGTTGAGTAAGTATACCGTCAAAATGTCAAACACTAAAATAATGATACCAAGCTTGAAACAACTAGGTTCTTTCCTTGCGGTTTATGTTTATTTGTAATTAACCGACAAAAATTAAGTTACTTTGTTAGAATTTTTCACACGTGTAACGCAAATAATTAGCGACAAATAAGATCTTCATTGTATTTTACTTTTAAACTACATGGCATTGTCGAAAACTTGGGTACCTTACCTTACCTTACCTACGTCAAAATGTTATGTAACTATTATTTTTAAGCACACAATTTCTCAGAAAGAAAGGAACAGTGGAAAAATTCATGACCTCGGGCGGGACTCGAACCCGCGACTCTGAGATACCAGCTCATCGCTCCTCCAACTGAGCTACTAAGACCACACCCGTGGCCCCGAATTTCTCCTATGGGTATGCAACTAAAACTACCTGCTGTTTTATTACCAAAAAGTAATTTGATCATTTCCTCGTAATCGTAACCACTGCACCGATTGTTATGTTATGATCTTATGTTACTTTGTATACTGGTTCTAAACATCGTAACCCGTATGTACGTTTCGGCTTTATGCAATGGCTGACACCCTGTATATTTCAAAGCCATTTTGTCTGCGAGTTCTGTGCCCAGCAGTGATTAATGGTCAAATCAAGTCTTAACAAAATTTCGTATTGTTTCAGAACAACAAACACGTGGAGACGCTAGACGACGGGCAGTTAAGGGCGCTTTTGGATGAGGCCATCACCTACAAGTGTCCCAAGGACCGCGAAGGCAAAAGCAGTCTGTTCAAGGTAAATAACCTCTGGTCAACAAAGTCAGTAAATGACATAATGACACATAACGCTAGATGACGAAAACTGCTGTAATACAAAAGTTAAGACAGGCATCAAAACAGAAGATAGTCACAGAATTTATTGAAGGGATTTTATCTATTCTTCAAGCAGTATTCGGTTGGCACATTCCACAAATCCATTTACTTAGTTAAGTTAAGGTTAATTAAATTAATTACTAACTTGTTGATAGCAAAAAACAGTCTGCTTTAAAAGCTTATCTCAAAATAAGAATTATCATGTAATACATTAAATTTAAATAAATAAGTATTGTGTAACAAATAGTAACAATCTCACACAAATAGATCTAGTCCTACGGTAAGCACAATAAGGCTTGTGTTGTGGGTGTGGGTACTAGACGACGATATATACATATAATAGATAGATACATATAAATACATAAATACATATAAAACATCCATAACTCAGGAGCAAATATTCGTGATAAACAGACAAATAAATGCCCTGACCAGGATTCGAACCCGATAAGAATTCTATTCTTACCCTTTCTGATTTTATCTGTTTATTTACCTGCTTAAAGAACGCGCACGTATGTATATACTACTGTATATTGTACTGTTGTGTATTACGACGGGAAAGGTAACTTTAAAATCCCAACCAGCATTTAATTAATTGGCCGACCCCTGTTCTAATTTTGGGAGCTTCATGCAAATCAGCCCGGAAATACGAACTGTTGTTAAACTTTCTTACTAATTTCTATAAAAGTTGAAAAGGGTTTCTTTATATAATGTAGATTTCAACATAAAATCCAGTTAATGCGTGTGAAGGGGCTTCTAAATGGGCCATATTTTTCTGCAATTTATAGCTGGCAATGTATAAACATCTCATTAATACATGTCAAAATAAGACAACAACAGTTGTCGGATACAAATTGCAGAGAAATATGGCCCGTCTAGAAACCTCTTTTACACGCACTGACTGGATTTTTTAGAACCTCGCGTAATAAAATAAACGGCTCCGTACGATGCGATACACTTCAATAGTACATTTCGATGCTAGTGCGGAAAGTATGTCATTACTTCACGAGTCCCGAGGTATCTTGACACGAGCCGTAGGCGAGTGGCAATACTCGGGATGAGTGAAAAATGACATGTCCGCACGTGTATCGAACGACGTTTTTCAATACAGATGCGAAAAAAAATTAAATACATAAGAACGAATTTGAAAGTTTTTTATTACTTCCGTAACACTATTTATTGTAACTAAACTATCAAGAACATCTTCAAAATGTTTATCTTATCTTCTTTACTTACTCATTTTCAATATCATAACCATTATTTGTCATTAACAAAATAATAAATCGCATGTGACAAATCGTATCGTCATGTCTAATAGACCCTTCGAACATCTTTACCTGATTGAAAAACGCCTCTACTTTGACTGACGTTTCGTTGACACTGTTCCGTTTCATACACACAGATTTATAAGAACTGTTTTCAATGTTAATGTTTTTAATGAATGATCATTATTATGATGAAGAAGTAAATATTGAAATATGAAATATCAATATCTTTAATATTTTGGCGTTAATAGTAGGTGTTTAGTTGTATTACGCCTCGGTAAAGTTAACGAACAATAATACTCTTCGGTAAGCAGTCATGAATTGGAACACATCTACATTTAAAAAAATTGGAAAAGTAAAAAGCACTAGTTCGCAAAAACAAACTTTGCGCACGCAAAACAGACAATAAAAGGGCACTTTTTGAGCAACTGTATTGAAAAGATATGTTTACATTTGTACCTGTGCAAAGAAGCATGGTGCAAAATAACGTCGACTGTACAAGCCAAACGGCATGTTTCACGAGTACTTATGTCCTTCATAAATGAAGAAGTTGAAGAACATACTCGACCATTTCCGAATAATTTTCGCCAAAATATAGAACATGTAACATTGTGGTGTACCTATCTATTCGGGTGATTCCGAATCTTCTTCCTTAGCGTTTTTCTGGCTTATGAGCCGAGGGTCCGCTTTGGCAACTAATCCCAAGATTTGGCGTAGACGCTAGTTTTACGAAAGCGACTGCCATCTGACCTTCCAAGTCAGAGGGTAAACTAGGCCTTAGTAGGATTAGTCCGGCTTCCTTCACCAAAAAGTGATTGGTAATTATCAAATGATATATCTTACATAAGTTCCGAAAACTCATTAGTACAAGCCGGCAGGATTTGATCCTGCGACCTTCTGGTTGAAAGTCGCACGCCTTACCGCTGGGCTACCAAGGCTTCATTAACGTCAACGTCTTTCTTGGGATAATGCCGAATATCAATCATGAAAATTCCATTATATCAAGAGAAAATTTTCCGCCGTTTTCCTCGAAGCACTTACACATACATAAATAGAAATGCTCACAGAATAATTTAATTAAGCCCTTAAATTAGTATAACTTACAATCATATTTACAGAAAGCACTTGGGTAATCATTTTCTGTTTTGTGTATAATCAAATAGGCCCTCCAATACTTCCTTGTTTGCCCCTACTTTTGAACTCGGCAACACTGTGCAAACGGCGGGCAACCCTGACTTGCTACGCATAAATCGCATAATCGATACCGTTCCGAACAGTCGAAGACAGTGTTATGCACCTTATGCCGTAGTAATAAGGTGTACAATATAAGTTAGGAGTTTTTGTTTTCACAGACATGTCAATGTTTTCATTTCTGCGTGGCTAAGGTCAGTGATTAATTAAATACAGTCGTGGATTGAAATTTGGATTCTACCGTAAGGTGATTGTGACGGAAAATAAATGAAGTTTGTGACACATTTATATATTTTTGTTTATGTGTTTGTGTGAGACCAGATTTATTTAACTTCACTATTACAGTGCGTTATAGCACGCACCCAGGAAAGATACGATTTTGACAGACATTAAATTATAATAGCCTGATTCTTTCAAATTACGTTAAAATGGGATGTTTATATATGATATATGCAAAAATCCTACAAACATTTCTTCCGGAAGTAGGTAAATAGTAAAAGAAAAAACTAAACTAAATCGATTTTTTTCAATGAAAGATAGCAAATAGTTTTCTTGTATGTGAAGATGACGACATATTTGTCTTCTATCTGTTAAAAGAGAAACCGAAGAAAACTTATTCAAGTAAAACCATTAAATCTACAAAATGTACGGTATGTGTTATTTCGCTAGAAACAAATGTTAATAGGTAGAAACTGGTCCTGACCCATTTTAAACGGCTTAAAAAACATATATACATATAAATCTTACAACAAAAATGTTTGTAACATGTGTGTACATATTTGTGACGATTAGCGTGTAACGATATTTTGTTGGATTTTGTTGCCTACTTAATACTAGACTCACGATATATCCGTTACGCTAAAAAAATTACCTATTATTAATTATTCCCCAAACTGTCAAAATTGCCATACAAGCTGTCAATGTTCAATGACCTGATTACCGCGGTTTTTTTTTACGTTTTTTTTTTACGTTTGACGTTGACGTTTTTTGTGACGGAGCATTTCGTCTCGTGTTCACCAGCGATATGATAGATAGATAGATAGATAGATAAAAATCTTTATTCATCCACAAACAATAACATCATCACAAAAAGTATACAACTATAAAGTAAGCATAAACATTTTGACATTCACAAATTATAACAAGAAAACATGCTTGTAGACAATGTGTTGTGGTACGAACCAGGTGCTGACTCAGCATAATGCTGCGAAAAACGCAGCGCTGATCTTCCGTCAGAAACCATTACTTAAACCTAATACTTAAACCTAATACAGGACCGAACAATCAGTGCAGCACTGTCAGTCTTGTCAGTGTCTTTAAATCTGTATTTTAATTGTGTAAATATGATATAATTTGCGTATATGATGTGTACAACAGGTAGATACTATTCAATAGTGTATGATTGTGATGTGTATAAGTATAGGATAATTTTAAAAACTGGTTATATGTGTTATGTGTGTTATGTGTGTGTATGCAGTCCCGTACTAAACTAGTATGGCAGCGCGACCGCTTATTTCAATCACTTTTACGACCTGAATTCGTGTAAATTTAAAATATTTACAATTCACTAGTGTGCGTGAACCTGGATTATATTGGTAGTATAAAATGGTGTAGGGTGGTACTTACTAGGTTGTGTTGACAGGAATCGTAAAATTTTACAAGTACATACTGCATAAGTGACGCGACCTCGTTCTGTTGGTTGGTAAACGCTAATTAATGCGAATGATTTAAGAGAGATTTCAACTCACTAGACGCCGATGCCGTTTAAATTTTTCGGGGTTTTATAACAACATTAACTGGATTGGTGGTCATTATGATTACAACGCAAAAGGGTACTTGCTTTATTACTGGCCAAGTCTCTTTCAAATGTCAGAATTAGTCAGAATACTTAATAAAGAGAAATGTCATAATAGTACATTATGATACAAGTTCGAAACAGAGAAAATTCGTAATAAGTGGCGATAAAGTAAAACACGACCAAAGGGAGTTTTTTAAATAGATACTAGTTGCGCATTACCTATTCGCACGTGTATCGTACAATGTTTTACAGTACATATGGCCCTTTGAATTTTTACGTAGACACAACCTCACAAAGTGCTCATTGTCGCACTAGTGCGTTAATGTAGCAGTTAGCACCATATGTACTGTAAATGTCATTATTAATAAATTAATAAATAAATATTAAGGGACAATTTTTACACAAATCGACCTAGTCCCACGGTAAGCTCAATAAGGCTTGTGATGTGGGTACTAGACGACGATATATATAATAGAAAGATGCATATAAAAACTTAAATATATAGAAAACATCCATAACTCAGGAACAAATATTCGTGATAAACACACAAATAAATGCCCTGACCAGGATTCGAACCCGGGACCTCCTGCTTCGTAGGCAGGGTCACTACCGACTAGGCTGGGAGGCCGTTAAACTATGTCATATGACATTATGTCACTGTACTTAGATTACTTATAGTGAAAAAGCTTCTCGTATTTCAATATCTGGGTCAAACACTAAACTATGTTCCGAGTCTTTCCGGTGGACTACTCAAAAGTTAAGGACTATGTGATTATGAAGCTTGATTTTCTTATTTAATCCTTATCTACATAAAAGGGTTTAAGGGTTAATTTAAGGATTAAGGGGTTTATCCTTTTCTATTGCATTATATGATCAAGATCATTACTTGGTATATACATGTCCACAAGCTGTTAATTATTGACCACAGGAAAGAAAAGTGTGTGTACAGCTGAACAATCTTTTAATAAGTCGTATTTTTTTCATGCAATTCAATGCAATGAAAAGGGGTACATTTTAATATGGATAAGTTTTCAATAAGAAAATCATCAACCTTAACTTTTTAAAAGTCCATCGGATAGACGTCTAACATTTTTTTTTGTTTGACCCATCTTCACTTGTTCGAATATATTCACGTTCGTAGGTAGGTTTAGGTATACGTACCTACGTATAATAATTTACAAGTAGAACAACATGCACGGTCGATTAAATCGTGCCATAGCTTACGCGCATAGGTACGATTTAACTGATCAGGTTAATTTTTTTCCTATCACTACAATTTTAAGTGTCTTAACAATAAATTCTGGGTATTCCAACGTAAAGTTAACAATTAACATGAGAAATTATTCTTCATTCCTACAGTTTAATGCCGTGCTCGAGCTTGGTAACCGATTGGAATATATAAAACCCTTAAGGAGCACGCGAAGATAGAAATTCATTCACCTGAAATAATTGACGTATGGAGACTAGAAAAATGAAATTTTGAATCTCGCGGTAGTTCTGGGCAAAAAGGCCATTGAAAACTTTCGCGATTTGAACACATATTTAAACATAATACACACAACACACATTTTAACAGTGAAACCTGTGTCGAAACGTCGGTAAATAAGGTAAACAAGTTAATTCGCGTTAGACCCGTTTAATAATTATGTTTAAAAAAGGCCATTGATCGCACGACCTCTTTTCATGGCTGTAAAACCGTCATGTTTGCGCAGCGGGAATACCACCCCGGGAAACCTGCTATTTGGCACGCAACTAAATACCCTACTTCTAAAGAGCGGCACCATGTACACACTTAGATGGCCGTATTGTATCTTCTGCCTAAACATATAAAACTGTAGCGTTGTATAGACCTATATAGGCACAACGCACAGCCTAAACCAATCTTTTTCATCGACCTTCCGATATTTCGGGACGTTATAACTAAGTGTTAATGGTTCGTAAGTTACAAACAATGTCTGGAATAAATATTTATTATTACACTATCTGTTTTATAAGAGCTCAAAATCTCTAAGGGGTTCTATGGTTGTTGACTTTGGCCAGTAGCTTTTGCGGAAACCCATTCTATAATTTTAGTATATCCGGAGCACTAGCTTATCTACAATCACCATGATTTCGAAATTTTTAATACGTTTCCACGTATGAATATTAAAATACCCGGATTTAAGTATCCATGTCCATCTGAACACATGGAGAGGAATCTAGGTAGTATGCTTGGAAAGGAAAAAAATACAGAAAAGCATACGCTTGCGATTCTTGCGAAAGACGGATTACTAATTTATCGCCGAAAAATTTATGGCAAATTATCACTTCCTGAACAACTTTTCCCATATTTTCATTGGGCCGAATTATCTAATGGCATACAACGCTTCGCATATGTTTATTTGGCATACTACCCTAACAAATGATAATTTCGCCAAAAGAAACTATGGGGAATATGAATTTCGTAAACGGTATGCCAACTAAACTTTATGCGAATTTTATTGGAAAATGAAACTGCGTATCAAAATTCGGCGAAATGGCAGTCAGTACACCGTAGCGCACCGGTGGTTCCGGACTCAATAGGTTACGAGAGGTCAGCTATCTGGCTGTGTCTGCCAAATCTGCAGTAGGTAAGTACGGTACGTATTCAGTCAGAAGGCGTCAGAGTGCATGTTTAGATATATTTGAGCACTTTGGCTGCTCTAATATATCAGATGGCGACTAGGGAAACGGCGGTTGGCGCCGCCCACGCAATAACATTACCTACTGGGAAATTACAACAAGCGTTTTATTATCCCACTCAAATTGCTAGGCAAGCACGTGTGGTTAAAATGAGACATTCACAATCTGTACCTAACTGTGATATTAGTTGTATACCTATCTAGGGTTTAATGCGATACCGCGACTTGAACATATCAAGATTATAATTGGTTTAATCAGTCAATTGTGAATTTTACTGTTATTAGATATTACGAACGATATTATCTCCCAGTGCGCTGTTCGCAAAAGGCTTGTGCGTCTTTTCACATCATCTGTCAATTTTATCAAGTGTTTGCGGACATTATCTGGTGGGATCGTGGTGGTGGTATGCTGAAGAGTGGAATGGAGTAATATAATGAGCGTACTTCTTCAAAGGTGGTGCGAAAAGCTCTCAGTTGGACGACTTAGGCATAAGCCGTTAACCTTAATTCGCTTAGGTTTACATTTTTAGAAGTATCCTCTTCATTACGTTGATGTATAGCTTCGTTGTAAATATTCAAATTTCCTCCCTAGTGACACAACTTACTTTTAAATAAACCATGCAATCATTCACATTACTATTAATATGAAACCAATTAATGCCCAATGTCATTAAATAATCACTTTTTACAATTACTAAGATAAGCCATTTTCCTTATTACTACAAACTTTTAGTCACGCATACAAATGGTTGTTTTATCTTAATATACCTATCTTTACTAATGACCTTTTTCGTTATATCAGGCGCCATTGTCAACAAATCTGGGGCACCGGCAGTTTTTAATTGGTTTTAAGCTTATGTTACTTAAAGCATACTATCAGCGGGAACGCCTGCGACTTTCAATCCGGAGGTCGCGGGTTAAATTTTTCGGATCTTATGTACGAAATATCATTTGATATTTAGTACTCGCTTTTCGGTTAATCAAAACATCGTGAGAAAACCGGAATAATCCCAATAAGGCCTAGTTTACCCTCTGGATCAAGGTCAGATGGCAGTCGCTTACGTAAAACTAGCGTCTACGCCAAATCTGGGCATTCGTTGCCAAAGCCTGGAGTCCGGCTCCACGAGCCGTGGCATAAGTCCAAAAACGCTGGGAAGAAGAAGAGGTCTCGCAACTCAAATCGATAATTGAATTGGAATTACGTTAACTGTAATCCCGATGTATCGAGTCTTACATCACTTCTTACGTCACAGAGTAAAATCTCTTCTCAGTCTTAATTTCCCTCCATTTTAAAGTATTTCAAGGGGCAATGGGCAACAAGTCTAGACTGTTAAAATTAAGTCTGTTGATAGTTATGATCCTATTAAGTATAGCCGTTTATTCAACCACATTTAACCAATGGTGATGTTGTTACAGGAGCTCCTCGAAGAAGTGGAGCAGGACGAACAAGACGAGCAGGCCTGCGAGGCGGCCGCGCGGCTCGGCGGCGGGCGCGCGCGGCGCGGCGGCGGGCGCGGCCGGCGGGCGCTGCCGCACTCCAACTCGCTGCAGGACCTGGTGGCCGCGCTGGCGGCCGAGCCGGCCCCGCGCCGCGCCCGCCACAGCCACCACCCGCCCGCGCCTGTCTCCGCCCGCGCCATACACGGCGGCAGCCTGCCCTCCGGCGTTGACACGTGTATGTATACTCCTCCAAGTAGATGTAGTGTAGGGCCCGGCCGGATTCAGGCGGGCTGTCGGGCACTTGTCGTATTCGTTCAGCCTAGTTCCCTGGAGTTTGAACTGCAGGTTACTGTCTACATTCTTCTTCAAATCGTCTCGTTTTCCTGCAAAACAGAATGACGCCTTTAATTTCGACATCTTCACCACCATCATTGTGTGCTCCGCAGTAGAAACAAATGGCCAAAGTTAAAAACTAAGATTAATCTGAGGTAAGTTGACGGATGGCAGCGATGTGCCCGGGAACTTAGGCAGGGAATATCACTAGGTACATCACTGGGTAAAATTTACCAACGTTGCTAGCTAGTGTAGCTCGTTAGCTAATGAGCCTCTCGTGCTTCGGGACATGACAGTGTACATTTTTGACACGTCTATTAACAACAACAAACTGCATTCAATTCAACAGGTGGTCTAACATTGAACTCCTTGTGTAAAGTAGGTACATTACATACTCAGTCACAAGCACGTTTCCGACGACTGTAGTACAAAAATATATCGGGCTACTCAAGTCAATAAAGTCGAAAATAGCTTGATATGTTTCGGAGCAGTCCGTGTCCCTGACCAAAACATACCTGACCGTGTCCCGACATGGCCGTGTCCGTGTCTGTGTCTAGGTATTTTTGACTTTATTGACGTGAGTATCCCGGTTTAAGTATTTTAGTAAGTCTACTCACGGGAGTTTTCTATTTAAAATTGGGACTGGACATTCATATATTACCAATTAAATCAGAACCTAGGAATTTATCGCTAGAGCCTCTACTGTAAGTAGCTAGAGCCAATGAGTACTAGTTTATAAGTACATAATATTATTATATTCTAAGGATAAACACATTATTTAATCAGATTAGTTGGGACTAGTCCCTAGGGACTAGTTTAGTTGTAAGACTTTACATATGCTACACTTTCACTGAAACTGCGAGCGCCGGACTAACTTCATAACTTCTATTTGTGAATAGATAGATTATTAGTTGCCATTTAGTAATATATTATACTGTCCACTATAAGAGGAAAAAAAGATAATTTGACGAACAAAAGAAAAAATATGTGCCGAATATTTTTTAATAATCTAACAGACGGACTAATTAGATTTTTTGTCGTCTTAGCCTATTCCATAAATGTGGTTGTTTTTCGCAAATTGGTTGAAATAATTTGGTATATTTGGTAGTAATATTTAATATGTCAAAATTCCCTAAGTGCTTTAAAATGTTAAAATTATGTGTATAATAAACTCGTCACTGCAACATTAAGGGCGCGAGCTGATTGACAGATGATTTGCCTTGCACCTAGTGCCTAGCTAGCGACGCAACTGTGCGAAGGCACCGAGCGCGCAGTCCGGCCCGTTTCGAACATTCTCCAACGTTCGTTTTCGCTAGGTGGCACGCTAGGCTCCATAGGCACTCGGCAAGTTGCTTGTCAGTGTGGACACGGCCTAACACTGACGTATCTCCTACGCAATCCGCATTAGTGTAGGAGTTAGCCACGGGGAGGTTGACTCCCACGGGCTGTGTCGGGAATAACAATGTTCACATCGAAACTAGAACGTTATAAGAGGTTACAGTAATATAACTTGAAATAGGTTTACGACGTCGGTTCTCTTGTGGTTGAGACGGGTGGGCTCTGGTCTTCCGAAGCGAAGTATTTCATAAAAGATTTGGGTGCGTAAAGAGATCTCGATTGCGATTCTAGTTCTGGTTTCTACCTGGTCTAAGCGTCTACGTAATGTCCAACGCTTGGGTCCAAAGCTTGTATTTTAGGGCGTTAGGGCCGTGCACTTCCCGGCCGTGAATAGGGATTTGGAGTATTTCTCTTTTTTAATTGTAATTTATTTAATTAAACCCGAGGTGATTTTTTAAAAAGATAAACCAGTTACAACAACTTAAGCTTTATATTTGTTGGCAGCGTTTCTTCTGAGCGAAGAGCCGATGCGAAGCGCGGTGGCGAGCACGGTGGGCGGCGCGGAGTACGTGGCGACGGTGCGCTGCGTCAACCCCAGCCCGCTGGCCGAGCGCCGCGTGTCCGCCAGCGACGCGCACTGCCCCGACACCGACGCGCTCAACAGGTGTGTTTCTTTGTCTGACTTAGGCTGGAAAGCGATAGATAGAGTTGGGATATGGGGTCCTGGGTAATGCTCCAGTCTTTCCCGATCCACACTTGATGTTTACCGACGACATCAAGGTTATTTATTTCTGACATTGTATGGCAAAGGGCCCATATAAATAGGGTATATGTTACTAACCGTTTGTGTTCGGGTGGGTTGTAGCTGTATTGTTGCACTCGTGTGGTGACCGCTGACCGGTGTTGCAGGCGGAGCAAGCCGGTGTTCCCGATGTACACGGCGCGCGCGACGCTGGAGATCGGCAGCGGCAGCGTGTGCTCGGGCCGCGCGGTCACCACCACCACCGCCTCCAACCAGGTGCGTACCCTCCCCCCCCACACACCAGGTAACACCCCCCGACCGCGCGGCCCGGAGCTTCACCGTCGCCCCTCGCCACAGGGGGCTACCGACGCGAGAGGGAGAAGCGATCGCGGCCCCGACACGCCGGGCGCCAGGGACAGAGACAGAGACAGAAGCTTCTGGCACGATAACGCGTGTGTTGACAAGTGGTATCGAGGTCTGGAGGCTTATAATGCGCCATTGGATCGCCTGAGCGGCGCCATTCTCAACAGCAAAGACTTGTGTAAAAACGAAGCAAACGACAATTATTACCTAAATGCACCACATCGGAATCCTGTTAAACTACCCAAAACTTCTATCATAAATACGTCTCGTCTTAAGTTAGTATCTAAAGATAAAAACATTCCTGTAGCTAGTGAAAATGCTTATGAGAATACAGATTATTCTTTAATGGATATATATAATAAAAAACCGAAAATGTTAGATGTAAAAGATGTCGAGGCAGCTATGGCTAGGCAAGCTTATCGGGAACGTGTAGGAAAAGATTTGGTCGCCCCGTCTTTAGTGCCGTGTAACCCTAAAAACGTTAGGAGTATGTCGATAGGCCCGTCTTTGCCAGCTAATGCCGATAAAAAATATCAAAATCCGGGCACTAGTGACACACGCGATAACAGTAAAGATAAATATAATTGTAATACGCGTAATAGAAATGAACGCCATGCGAATGTCAATGTCGTCACTGATAAACCTGATCCGGCCAAGCCCGATAGTAGTAAACCGTATAGTCGAAGTAAAATTAGTCAACGCGGTGCAGGGAAATCTAGGTCATCTTCGCCGCGAACATTAAAATCTAACGTAAGACGTCACGCGTCAAAACAAAATGGAATTGAGAATATAAGTAAAAAGGTAAATGAAGAAAAGCCTCGAGATAATGAAATCTCACTAGAAAAAGATACAGACCTCGTTGTTAAAACCACACAATCTCAATATGATATTGAACTAACTGAAAATACCGAAGCAAAAGAAATCCCTATAACAGAAGGTGGCACTGAAGAAGTTGAAATGGAAACAAAACAAATTTCTCAAAAGAGCTTCTTTGATTTTGTTCAAATGGTTGCTGATGAAGAAAAACAGCACAATGAAACAGAAGATAATATAAGTTTTGTTAAAATGATTATGGCAAAAGAAGATTGTCGAACCTACGCAGAAAGTACTCAACCTGAAACCATAAATGACACAAACCTCGTTGAAATGGTTTCATTGCAACGTTCTCCTGAAACTGAAAACTCAAATGAATTTTCAATATTCATGGCGAATCAACAGCGATTACTACGAGCCATAGAATCAAATAACTACCACAAAAACGAGCATAAGGACAAGACTCTCCCCAAAAAAGATATTTCTGAAAATACTAATCGCCAAATAGACGAAGAGATATCAAACGGTGAAAGGCCATACGAAAATCCGTTTTTAATGACAGTTGAAAGAGCATTTAATCCAGTCTCTGAAACGGACTGCTTTGATGATAAGGGCTCTGAAACTAGCGGCACAGAAATGGTGGACATGAGGAGGGCGAGAACATCCGACTGCGCACAAGACCTGCCCG
This sequence comes from Lathronympha strigana, assembly GCA_949128165.1. Taxonomy (NCBI): domain Eukaryota; kingdom Metazoa; phylum Arthropoda; class Insecta; order Lepidoptera; family Tortricidae; genus Lathronympha; species Lathronympha strigana. Next base: position 11,632,222 of record OX421920.1, read on the forward strand.
TCAATGCTTCCTTGTTCCTAACGCTTTACAAACGCTTACTCACTTCCCCCAGTAACATAGACAACACCGTAGACATTAAGCCCAGCGATGCCAAGCCGCCGCTCGTGGCCCTCGACACCACCTCAAAACCGCCGAAGAAGAAAAAAGACAAAATAACCGCCCGCCTCGCCAGAAAGCCGCACAACGAAAATTCTAACAAGAAGAAAGACATCATTAGAAACGCGCTTAAAAAGCTTTTTTTCGATAATATAACGCAAAGCGTTAGTACAAAGCTGTCCAGTCCGGCAAAACAGGTAGGAATCCGCGTTATAGTCATTTTATTACCTTAAAATTTGTTTCTAGTTCTGAGTGTTCCGTATGTCCGCAGGTCGATTCCGCTATACCGTTTAGTTGCATCACCAGCCCCGAGGTGGTGGCCAGCTGCACGACAACCGCATCGGCGCAGGCGGCGGTTGCTGTCGACCCGAAGGTGACTGTCGTCTATTTTCACACATTTACCGCACCATTTACAAACATTCTGTGTCTCCATTCCATATTTTTCTACCATCGTAGCTTTGCAGCTTTTCATCTATTAATGTGAGAGAATCACCACAATTCTAGCAAAATGCAACCGCGTTCACAATACAAATTTCGCAACACGACCAACTTTGATAGATGCTCTGCTCATTCTAAATGGATTCTCGATTATTGTGATAAGATTAATTCAGAAATGTTTCTCGTCTCGGTTTCAGCTGTTTATCGGATTAGTTCGCCATTTCACTCATGGTATTGGATTAGTCGATTTTGTGGTCGTGTTGCGTATTTTTATGCGTTCCGCGGTTTCACCAACCGAAGTTTTCATTAATACACAAATCTGCAGGCTCATTTCGACATGTCATTGACAATATATGGGAAAGTATAGGTATAAAGAAATAGGTGCTGTCAGAACCATAGGTGTTCTCATTATATACAAATTACGATAAATCAATTAGCAGTAGCAATATTTGGCATCCAAGACAAATAAAAATACAATACCTCGTATTTTTTTCCAAGTCATCATCACGTATGAATATGACATCCAAATCCTTTGTCACTCAGAATTAGCGATGAAAATGGCGAAAGATTCATCTTGTTTCTTTCGAAACTTTGTATCTTTCTTATAATTTACATGTAACTTTCGAAAAAAACAAAACTGACGTTTATCTGACAAATACAATCATACACGTATAATACGTTTAATACCTGTTTTATACTGTGTATTTTACATGTTTATTTCATAATTAATTGACTTAATAATAAAATAACCCCATGGTCCCGTAAAAAGGCAAAACATACAAATAATAATAATAATATTAAGAGACTCTCGCTAGGTGACGTCACATAGAATTTGTAAGTATTTCGTCAAAATTGATAATTTCAACCTATTTAGTTAACTGATATCGAGATATAGCCTGAGCGAAATGAAAAGTAACCTGTTTGTATGAGAGCCAATACATTCCGAGTAACTATTCATAATACAATATAATAATGCGAAAAATACCATGTATTTTACACGTAAGAAACTGAAACTTGCGAAAGATTCAATCGAAGATCCGCAATGAAAGATACTGTATTTTACTGAAAAATACAGGGGCCTTTGTAAGATACATGTATCTTTCATGTAATTTTCATCGCTACTCAGAATACTTTGTTTTTGTTGATTTTGGGACAATGCGCAAATGTTTTGCAATTTTGATTCTACTCCATCAATGAGTAGTACAACAGAGGTGTTATAATATTGAGTGGACTATAGACTATAGCTGTAGTGTTGGTTCGTTGCGGTGCGTTGAGTCGTCTGTAAGGTCGGTGTACGATGACAGCGGCTGCAGCTGCCCTCGAGTTACCGCGCGGCGGCGAGCCTCACTGCGAGCTGCGAGCTGCGGCCCGCGCCCCGCCCCGCCGCGCACGTCGCCCGACTCAAGGTTCCGACTGTACCGAGCGCAAGTTACCAGCCGAGTCGGACGCGAGGGCCCACCTCACTCACTCACATGACTATATTGTCATCTGACTATGGGATAGACGTTTCGTTGACCTTTTTCTGGCCATTCACGATAGTATTTGTGCCTTTTGTTATGTCGAACAAATTTAAAAATAATCCCTTTCTCATTCTAATACTTTGTCTTTTTGCATACACTCCATTTGTTTTTTTTTTGGGCAGGTAATAAGACATCGAAAATAGGACGTAAAAGATGACGCTCGATTGTTACAAGTAGTGATCGTTATCAACGTGCACTTTTCGTGGCAAAACGTATGGTTGGCAGTAAAAAACACCATTTGAATACTCATATTTGTTCTTAACTGTAAAATTAATTCTTATATCCTCAGGATTGCCTACACCTCTCGATATATTTATTTACGGTATAAAATAAAACCATTTCTGCCCAAAATATATTTTTAAAACCATATACGTCAAATGATATTAACTTTATGCATACAAATACCACTATAGTTGAAAACCTACTTAAATTACCTTCCTGTGACTTCTGTTAAGTTAACGTAAAACGACATTTACTTATTTAATTTTTTCTAACCGACGTGAACGACTGACAGCTAAATCTGTTAAACAAAGGCCTACAGGCCTACAGGCGTTCATTCAGAATAATTTGGATAAGTGATTATAAATATGTATATAAATGTCAATGTGAAATATATAATATTTGTTTGTTGTAATATATATTTGTGAATTTGTTTTTTTTTGTCCATCATACTTTGCCACCTAAACAGCACGTTGATAACGATCACTAGTTACAAGCAATTGCAAATTTACAGAGCGACAGAAAAAGATAGATATTGAAAAGTGGCAACTTCGTAGTGTGGTTCCGTTTTCTTATACATATATAGATTGGACAGGGACGAGACTACGATGTTGCCTTTTTTGTTGTACTTTATGTCAGATCAATGTTAAAAGACAATTGCCAAGTTGGTGTAGTGGCCAGGGCTTCTCCACGAACTTAACAATTGATATCCGATATCGAGAATTAGGGCAGTCCTTAATTCGATAGCCTGGATACGTGAGGAGAACTGCCAGTCAGTGTCAGGTGACTATTGCGAAGTTGTTGTTGAGCACTCTGCGGCCACTATAATTAACTTGACAACTGTCACCTAACATTGACGATATGCCATGCAGTATGCCCAGGGCCATTACCGTGACTTCTTACGCGATTCAGTTTAGGTTCTTATCTGTGCTCAGTTGTTTGGCAGCGACTCAGTTTAGGTCCAAAACTGAATCGCGTTAAGACGTCATGGTAAGGACCCTGACCACCTAATTAATTACTCGAATATGTATTACGATTTGTCAACGTCAGATGGCAATGTCATTTGTCAATTTGGAATAGGGGCCAGGAAAGCATATATACAGGTTAAATTTCTCGTTTTCCGTGAATTCTCCCGTTTGTTAGTCGTTTATCAAAGTAGAGGAACTAGGACAAGTGATAAACGAGATAATGTACCTAACTTATAGTGCAAGCTAAGGAGCGACCACAAAACATTTAATTATAGCTCTAGTCCTATTTACGCAAAATAGTCGCTAGACGGTGAGTTGCGGACACCAGCCAGTGATACAATACAATACAATAATCCTATCTATTTCGATCAATAATAAAAAATAACGACTTCAACTACTTTCACATATTTTCTTTGTCTGTTATAGTTTGACTAATGAATTTACCAACTGGCAAATAGTAATCATTGTAGGCTTTATACGGCTTTCAAAATTACCATTAAACTCATTAAGAAGTTATAATGATGACTGACAAAACTTTACGGTAATTAATTTTTGTGCAAGATTTTATACGAACAATCTCGGTCCTTCTGTCCTAAATCACGACATAGTGCGGCAGCGGGGAGCGGCGGCCGTCGGTGAGAGTGAATGAATTTCGCTCTTACTTATGGGCTCCGCTCGCCGCTGCCGCCGTCGCGTCAAGTCGTGGCCGGCCCACTAGGCGGTTTCAATGCCGCTTCATTGTTCACTCGTCGCTCCTTGGCCCTAGCTGTTGTGCTGATGCTGTGGCCTAGTACTGTGGCTTCTTTGTGTGCTACCCTTCGGCATATACGTATTTGAAGGACGTCAATATAAATTCTGGAAGCGCCTTCATTGGTTATTATGCTTTCTTTGTCAGTTTTGTGGAGCGATTGATAAACATGTGTATGTATTATCATTTTACGATTTCTATTTTGCCATAAAACTTAACATATTAGAGGTTTACATAATATAGGAGAATGATGTATATGAACACGGGAGAATTATACTACTCAAAAGAAAATAAGGGGCCAATTAGAATTTCGATCATTACAGGAAAGCAAATTTTGACGATATACTAGGTACTTATTTAATATTTTACTATTTACCTTTTATAAGCTTTATTAACAAACAAAGATTAGTTTTGTTGTTGTTAATAAACAACAGAGGATATATTAAATAAATAATATTTTAAACAAGTCACTCACGTAATTTAGTAGATTTTCGCTTGACACGTTTCGATCTTTACGAGGATCGCCATCAGGAGCGACCACCACCCGCGACACTCGCGACGATTTGCCTCGAGGGTTGCACGGCTTGCCACTGTCGAGGGTGGTCGCTCCTGATGACGATCTTCGTATAGATTGAAACATGTCGAGCGAAAATCGACTAAATTACGTGAGTGATCCGTTTTAAATAAATAAATAATATTAATAAATAACAACAGAGGATGTTTTGTGAAAACTACAGGTTTTGTACAATGTTACGATAGGTTGGGAATCTGCTACCTTTTCAGGCCACCAATAAATTTAGTGCCCACTGATGTTTAAAATTAATCTTGTAATATCTAAAGACAATAAAACAACATAGACATTACAATAAAATGTAGGCCTTACCACTTCCACGTTTTTTTAATTTAAAGCTTAACGCAAAAACTAAAACAAACTTAATAATTTATTTTAAAAAGTACAAAAATAAAACCCGCATACAAGAAAAAAATAATTATAATCTGCACCAATTATCATAGTAATCCTATGAGTAATTATGATTGTAGTCCTTCTTAAATAAAACGTATTATATTTATTTTCCTGAATTTTTTTTAATGGCAAGAAACGAAAGGCGATGGATTGTTCGAATTGTAAAAAATCTAAAAAGCAGCAGAACAAGGATTGCGTCGTCAACAGAATATTTTATTTATTTATATCCTGTTTTCACACTAACGTCGCAATCTACAAAATGACGGCGAAACGATTCAAAATTCTTACTAAATTTAACCATATTATTCTGTAGGATTCTCTAAAAACACAATTATCATAATCACTTTTTGCATCAACCTCTATTTAATCATTATGAGTTTATCATTGACTCATTCAATTAATTCGTGCCAGCTCTCGTGAATCGACCTGTACATAAACGCTTCAAATTATACTACATACAAATAATCTTACATGCAAAAGTAATTTTTTAAATACAGTTTGCCTTTGGGGCCTTTGGGGTTATATAACCATCATAATCAGAATCACTTATTTGTTTAAACATCGGTATTAACAATACAGGTGGTCAATTTATGTTTTTAATCACTATGTTTTACCCACAAATAAATTGGACGCCTGTATGCTTAGCACAACTTACACTGTCACCTGTCACTTCATACTTTAAGTCGCGGCCGATGTATGGACTCGCGCGCGAGAACGTAACATATGCTAGCCCGCTTGTTTTGCTCCAAGACTACCCGCAATGATTTGTGTTTATCATGAATGTTTGTTCCTTCCTGAGTTATGGATGTTTTCTATGTATTTAAGGATATATATGTATGTATCTATAATATATATCGTCGTCTGGTCTGGTACCCACAACACAACCCAAGTCTCATTGAGCTTACCGGAGGACTAGGTCGATTTGTGTAAAATTGTTCCATAATATACCTAATATCAAGATTGAACGAGAATAGAGTTGCCGATAGTGCAATTTTGGTCCAGGCTTCTCAATAATGGTCCCATACTTTTGTCAATGTATTCTCATAAATCTAAAATCATTTGGAGCCCCTTTCGTGGCACTGCGAATGTATTTCTCGTCGCTGAGCTAAGTAACCAGCAGTACTAAACTCGTGTTGTGTGGGAGCAGCCGGCGCGCAGCATGGCGGCGTCCACGTTCAACGGCGTGCCGCTGCCGCGCGCCGGACCGCACTTCAGCGCCGCCGCCACCGCCGCCGTCGCGCAGGTCACCGACTTGGAGTTTAAGGTTTGTTCGCGATAGATGGCGCTGTGTGTTGCTGTATCGCGCTTTCGACATGTATATGTAGTATTTGTAAAAAATATTAGGATAATGTGTAGATCCGTACCTGCAATTGAGCTTTATGTTTATATACTTTGTGCTTTTGTGTTAAACGTTGTATTTCAAAATTTTATGTCAATAGTTCTATTGCGTTTAAAAAATGTTATCGTTTGGTAACATGTCGTCAATGATTTGATTCAATCAAACTAATCTAGTTGTTCATTTTTTTTAGAAAATGGACGAAAACGGCAACTCGGTACAGGGATTCAGCTCGCCCCAATCGGGCTCTAGTCAACAGAAGAAGCAACGGAGAAAAAAGTCGTCTAAAAACGAGACCGTAATCAAATCGCACCACATCGACGGGTACCAGGGCAACAAGGACTTGAATGAGGTGCTCCGGTTTATAGAGTCCAACGAGCCGGAGCGCTCGAAGCGACACGACGATAAGAAGAAGAGATCCGCGGAGAGGCGCAAAGATAAAGCGCCCAGAGCGTCGAGTCTTGACGACTTGTCCCGCGCCGCGCCGCCGCCGGCGCGGCCCGCGCGCCCCGCCCAGCCGGCTCCTAAACCGGAGCGCCGCTCCTGGGGCGACGAGCGACAGCCCTTCTACTTCCGAGACCCCAATCCCGAGCCAGATCCGGAGCTCACGGATTTCCAGACGGTCACTAAGAAACGCAAGCCGCGCCGTCGCGCCGACGAGCCGTCCCCGCGCCCCCCGCGCCGGGCGCCGTCGCCCCGCTCGCCGCCGTCCCCCAGGGCCCGCTCCGACCGCTCCAACGATTCCAACGACGACCTGGACTCCGTGCATTCCCTGCCGTCGCTGCCGTGCCGGCCGGCGCCGCCCGCCAGCTACGCGGACATCGCGCGCACCAAGCACAACATCCCGGACCTTATCGAGAGCTGCAACTACTACGGCGAGGGCGCGCCCGACCAGCCCGCGCCGCCCGAGCCCGCGCCGGCGCCCGGAGACGCCGATGGCTATCCAGGTCTGTATCATATACCTACATTTATTACGCATACTTGTTATAGCATGCGGACCAATCCACCTATTTCGTCGTTCAACAATATTTTCGATTATGTAGATCAACTCAATGGCATTGTAACTCCATAGAGTTACAAATCCACAGATAGATTCCAACTGTCTAAGGTCCGACCGAGACTACTTTTTTTGTCTCGACCGAAAAGAAAAAATATGTTTACAATATTTTTTAACAATGTAAAAGACGGACTAAATAGATTTTTTTAGTCGTCTATCCTATTGAATTAATGAATGTGTCCAAACCGGCACTCGCTACAGCAGAAAAGCTGGATATTTATCTAAATGCTGTTTTGCGCTCGTCTCGTACAGTATGATGTTTGTGCATTATGCTTATACGAGTAGGTTAACATAAAAAACCGACGCGCATGTTATTAATTGTGTCATGTTGTCGTAACTTTCAGCGTTGGACCCGCGGCCGCGGCGCGCCAAGCCGGCGGCGGGCGCCCGCGCCGACGCGGCGCCGCCGCCGGAGCCGCCGCCGCGGCGCGAGGAGCCGGCGCCCGACGTGGTGGCGTCGCGGCCCGCCGTCATCCTGCTGGACTCGGCGGCGCGCGGCCGCGACCTGGACGGCGTGACGTTCGGCTTCGACATCGACGAGCGGCTGCTGGGCGCGCGCCGCTGCGACCTGCTGCCCGGCGAGCCCGTGCCCGTGCCCGTGCGCGCCGGCGCCCGCGCGCTGCGCTACGTGCCGCCCAAGCGCCCGCCCGACCACGCGCACCTCCACCAGATAGTGGACTACGTGGGGACAGGTCGGTAGCCTACTTAACGGTACCACTAAATCTACTGTGTAGATATGTCTGTTTCCATTTAGTATGCTACGTTAAATCGCCAACCTTATGGAAGCCGCGGGTGGGGGCTGGGGCTGATAACCCGGTACCGCACTCTGCTGCAGGTGGACACTAAAATTGTCGAGTGAAATTCAACATAAATTAGTTACTCGAAAGTTAAAACCGTGTAATCAATCTGCTAGAAAAAATGCACACCGCCGCCAATAATAATTTCTAGCTAGATAAAAAAACATGAACGACCTTCAATTTTCGTTTCCATTTAGATCCTAACCGAAATAAGTACATGTAACATTACGTTTTTTTGATTGTCCACAATAGTAGTCAATATTATTTTTAATCGCTTATGACCATTTCTATACCTAACGAATTTTCGCTAACAACATATTTTGGTCATAGTAATTTTATAACATTTTGTATTTTACTTGCAGCGTGGGAGGACGTGGTCCGGTGCAGCAGCGGCAAAGTGCGCTATTTCAGCGAGTGAGCCGACCGCGCGCCGGTCCGGCCCGATCAGAACTCCTAAACTAATTCCGCGAGGATAAGTGACGTGCAGTGACAGTGAGTGGGGGTTGCAAACCCCGCGCCGCCCAGCGGCCCGGTCCGTACGAGCGTATATTAAGTGTTTTCGCTGTGATTTTAAAGTGACTCTATTTTCGCTTGTAAATAAGATATACACAATCTGTTCTGAGCATTTATTGCATTCAATTCGCACTCTTGCGGTGCCGGTAGGAAAGCCGCGTGTCGGTCGGGACCCTTAGATAGACTTGTTGGACTTGTAGAATGGGAATAGTGCGGCCGGAGGGTCTCGGGAGCAATGGTGGTTCTTTAAGTTGAGCGTTTGTTTCTGTTATGTTTATTATTGTGCTTGATTTTTGTTATGTAATCACAAATATTTGGTAGACTTTCTAACTAGCCACTGTAGAACTCACGACAGTCTGATTTGTTATGTATTTTTAAGTTTCACCATTTTAAATTGTAAATAAAATAAAGATCTTAATAAGGTGTATTTAGCCATATAAATTTAAATGGATCTTATGTGAAAAAAGTAACAACCTTAACCGATTTATATATATTTAAAAATGGAAGCTAACCTTAATATTGTGTTTGAAGGTTTGACCAAGCCGTGTATTAATCTATTGATACATATTGTACATAGAGCAGAATGTTTGTCCAACGCATGTTTGCACACTCGCCTCGAGCGATAATGTTGGAAGTAGCTTGTCTGTGCGAGCGAGTGCGCTTCGCTGTTGGCTGCCCCACTAGCGATGCGCGTTAAAGTGTGTCCCCATCTGACGAACGCGTGATTTTCATTTGCAAAATGCGCGAATTCGCCAGATGCGCACCTATAGTTGATAATCGTTTTATGTTTGTTCCTATAGGTCATATAACTGTCGCAGGGTTATTGCTACGAGTCTAGTCTGACGGTGTGGACGCCGCCGTTCCTGATATCGTAACATATGTTGAGCCATATCAGAAGTGTGAAGGGTTAGTGTGTAAAAGCAGGAAGGTCGGATTAAAATTCACTTTCTAGAGATGACTGTAGAACTGAGAATTTAACATCTCTGCGATTAGGGCCCAACTGTGGTGTATATAGATTTAATTGGGAGCAGAAAATATCAGAAATTGCTACAAAACTGGCAATATCATAAAATCTATAATGTAAAGATACTAATTTTAGATATTTAACTGCTATCCATTAATGGCACACAATATACGATTGAGCTTAATATTTAATAAGTATGTAAAACCGTCTTTAAAAGATTCTAACAATGGGACGTAAATTAACGGTGTCTTGTTTCACTCTTGTGTATAGATGTGTTCTTGTCACTCGTAAGCTGTGTCGATACGGATGCAACTCACTCAGATAAATAGCCCTGCGACCTACTACGTTAAGACATGCATTACGATAACAATTACCGATATCACTTAGTAAAGAGTTAATTACTTGCGGCATTTACAGGCAAAAGGTTACAGATGTCAATAATACAACACACATAATGTCGAAGAAGAAATGAATCTTATTAATAGTTGAAGTATCTTTTGCCTGTGAAGCCACATTCGCGAGACCGCATTGCAGAAACATTATTAGTACTTGATAAGTAAGTAGTATATATGTGTAATATTCAGATGTTTAGTCCTATTAAATGTACCATGAACGGCCACAACTATACTTACTGTAGGTACTGTAAATAGGTGGCGAGCTCGGCAGATTTTACTGAGAGTTTTCTGAGTGAGTTTTCTGATAGCACTCTGTTGAGATTTATCTTTGTACTGAAAGGACGCTCATATCAAAGGTATAGAAATATTATTTATTATTTCTTTCCCTTGTAAAATATGTAAATAGATGTGCAGAAAAATATTGGATTTATGTTTAGTGCATATTAGATATTGTAGGTAAAAGATCTCTGGGTCCGGATGTTACGACAGTACTGAAGGCGCGTAAGTGCCGGTGCATATCAAAATTACTCTAGTCCATGGTAATTTATAACGCCAGATTGTATAGGTTCCAGCAAAGTTTTATTTTATCTTTGTATTTGGCGTGATTGCACCGTCATCTGCATCAAACATCTACTACCTCGTTAGAGATGAAATGTGAATGCGGGTTTTGAGAACTGTTAATTTTGATATGCGTCGATACAAGGAATGTATATATACGCCCGGGGCCACATATGGCTGTATCGAACCAAACGAGCGTTCCGTACGACAATGAAGGCTCATTATTGTATAGGTATAGTCAATGCTAAAATACTATTCTGTGTGGAAGCGTTCGCATCAAGTTCGGGGCATGAACAATATGGATCAATCTACGTAAAAGTAACGTTAGTCACGACTTTATTACGTGTTTATTTGAATTACAGACAAATGTATGATCCATATCTTAGGAAAGTAACACTTATTTAGAGATAAAATATCACTTGAATTTGCATCATGAATAAAGGCAACATGCAATAAAATGGTGACTCGTGTTACTCTTGACGTGGATTGACCCATATCAAATATTCTGGTTTCTTTAGGAACTTGCAACATACTCGATGGGATCGCAGGATCGACGATATTTATCGTCAACGTTCCGGATCGAGCGTGTGGCATGATCCAAGGAGAAGATATTACGTGACAACGGTTGGTAAATGTACAAGGTAGCGTGTTGTCACGTTGTACAAGTTATTGGTATAGTTGAGCTAAAATTAGGTGAACTGGCACTGCATACTATGACGTGCTAAGAGGGCTGATATTATGGCCCGTCCACACGGGACCACCAAATTACCAATTCGATCCAGTAATCAAACTGGCGTCAGTAAATTATTGGCAATTTTCGCGTCCACGCGACACAATCAAATTGCCAATTTAATCAGATTGTGCGTAAAAGTGCCCTGTCTGGACGCCCCATTAGTTCAACTATAAATTAATTATACTCTAGTTGGACGCGGCGCTGTGCGCGCGAGTAGTCTGTTTGATACAGAGGGGTGAATGCGCACTTGCACACGACTTTCTTTCTAAAGCTTTATTATTCTATGCGAAACGCCTCGAGATCTTAATACGTTTACTTACTGCTGTGTAAAGGATGGATGGATGAGCCAAATTAAAATAATTTCGATGCTGAAAATAAATGTAATTATTTTTTTTAGGAATTGGAGTGATAATTACTTAAGAAAGAAAGCTATTTGGCGATGTGTAAATGTATAAATTAATGTTGCTATGTAAGTCTACGAGTGTCTCCTTGCCTGAGTCTAGCATTTCTTTTTCCATCACCAATTAAATCAAATTGTGCAAAGATGATTTCACATTTTGGTTTGAATATATACCATTGGATATTACTGATATTAATATCTGTGGCCATAGCGTTTTTTTTGTAATTTCCCTGTATTCAGGCAAAGAGACAATTGATCTGTATCATAATATCTATCAATATGAGGAATTATTTATCTGCTTTCTACATCTAACTCTTAAATTCTGCGTTTTTTCTCTGCTCATGTTCGTTTACCAAAGGAACTGAGGCTTGTCTGCGAGATGGGCGCTAAACATTTGCTTTTCCAAGTGAAATTATTTTAAATTTGTTTTTATCGTTTTTCATTATTTTAATTATAAGAATGTTTGTTGGTTTATATTCGACATGATCTTATTGAAGTTTTTAATTAGTTACATGTGTTTTGAACGCAGGATTAAGTGCACATTTAGTCCTAAAATGAATGCACCACTACTCGCTCCTCTTATGCGTCTGAGGGCAAACTTCAAGATCAAGATTTCACTTTCTCTCACATACACATACCGTCTGTATGTGGAGTTCAGTTAATTCGTGGTCTGGTAAGACATAGAAAGAAACTAAGTTAATTTGTAATGTTCCGTAATGTATGATTAACAAATGAACACTAACTCAATCGCAAATCTCTTACCAGTCACGTTTGCATACATGAGTGAGAACTTACTGTGTATGAGATCATGCAATTTTGAAGACAAATGTTTCATTGTTGTAGTTCTTTATGTCATTATGTGTCTTGAAATCGTCAAACTTGAGCAGGGCAAAATTGGAGATAGTTTAACTGTAAAAGATTTGTTTATATAACGGTATTGTAACCAGCTGCAATTTACAGTTATGTACTTTTTCACTGTTTCCGTTTTCTTAATAAAAATGTTGAAAATATATATTTATTGCTTTTATTTCCGCGCTTATCGTCCTATATCGAGAATTTACTAAGTATAGGTATCGTATGTGATGTAGGGTCTGCTCAAGAATTTTTAACCTAGCCACGATTTTTTTATATTGATCACTTTAGTCAAGTAAAATAAGGGTGACAGCTAGTAACCACATAAATCTTTGTGGACCATCCAAAAGTTATTGGGTCTATAGGTTGATTTGCCTACCCTTATCCAAGTTATCCACATGAAAGGGTACTCTTTTTCTATTGAGAATCATTACTAGATGCCCACAAAGTGTTCACTATTGCCTACAGGAGATAAAACTACAGTTCAGCTGAACACTCAAGTTTTCTCCCCGGTGGGCATAGTTGTGGGCTTGTGGGTAAATAGTAATGATTAAGATAAAGAAGTCAATAGAAAAGGATTACCCATTTATGTGCTTAAGGGTTAAATAAGAAAATCAACCTTTATATGCCTTTTTATATATTTTTTTTATTATTTTTTTTTTAATTTTTGTACCTTGTAAATGTTTTGTTCTTTCTCATGTACCGAGGTGTGCAATAAAGAGTATTCTATTCTATTCTATTATATGCCCTTGGGCCTTGCCATTTGGGTAGCCCACAGAAAAGACCCGAACATCGGAAAGTTTTTGACCCAATTGCATTGTTTTTTTTTTTTTTTATTTATTATTATTCAAAAGGTGTACATAGTTACATTAATTGGTATTATAACCCGCCAAACTGAGAAACCAGGGAGTTAACCTTGAGTTTAGGGATTATGAAGTAATGACATCATGATAATAATAGAGCGAGCGAGACTTCAGACTCTTTAGCATCACAAAGTATGGTAGCTCAGCACGCACGTTCACTGCTTGTGCGGCCCATAGATAAGATTTATTCACGATATGACGCTGTCACAATTTGGTAGGGTTTTGAATTTTTGCTCAGTTTGCTGCTATATAGAAAGTTCTCTATTCTATGTAGAGATGGCAACGAAGGGAAAATTACCTACCTATCAATTATTTCGCCCCTTTGATTCATAGGTTTTTTGAAGGGAAATCGAATTAGATTTCATCGGGTTAGGAATAGTAGAAATGAAAAGATTTCGACATTATATAATTTATTTTATATTCAACATAATACAGATGTTATGGCTTTGTATTCAAATATCATTCTATTATAATAAAAATATTAACAAATTATCTTACATCCACTTGACAATGTACAATTTGTTATAGATCTTACAAAATATCCTAGACCATCAGAAGATGGCGTCAAGAGCACAATCCAACTGTTACGTCAGATCGGTACAATATGCTATGATACTCGTGTTTAACTTCTAACACTCACATAGATATCGCCTATTTCATCTATGTTAAGGCATTAAGTTAATTTGAGTTCATTTCCTATTGGGACGAAGACAGGTTTAATGCCACATACAGTTTAAACGTCTTCCGGTCAACCAGTGCGTGGTGAAGGTACACTCCACTGTGCAGCCACCAGATTATGCTGACTGTACCTAAGATAAAATTACAAGAAGTCTGAAAAAACTAAACAGGACAACTGAAGATACTAAAATCTCGCAGGAGTAAAACTGACCTTATAATACATTAACGTCTTATCACCAGTCTTCGTGAATATTAACAAGCAAACAATGTATCAATATGTATTTACCATTACACTAGAAAGCACTTGCGTTTTTAAACAATTAGTAGAGATTTTTTTCCTTAAAATCACGTTATAAAGGTGTGTGAAGACTTCGTTGTGACTCGTGCAGCGCACGACAGTGGGGCCGCCCCGAACGAAAGCCAACTAATTGAAAAACATCAATGCTTTTTCTTTATTAAAATCAAATTTCTGACATAAAAACAAAAACCATCATCAAAAAAATAATATTGTTGCTTTTCGTTAGGGCGGCCGATATATCAAAAGTATAAATCGCTTATCTAAAGGATGAATTGAACTGTAACGATTTCAAGATTTTACATTTTAACAGATTCACTTTATTTTTAAATAGCCGCGTTTAGAATGCGAATAGCGTTGAATATAGATTGTAGACTCTAGATAAGCGGCGAAGAATATAATCAAACATATTAGGCCTCAGCAGTCTGTGGATATTAGGTAAGTCGTAACGTCTATAAATAATGTATGTACACTTCGATTGAAATCATAATAACTTAAAATTTCGACACATAACAATAAATAAAAACAACCACAGAACCGTGTTATGGAATGAGATACGAAATTTTATGTAAGAAACGCACGCGGTGAGTTATTTATTTAATCGTACACGCTAAGATACCGTCGATATCGACACAGTTCTATTTTTATTAAAATATTTTAAAAGGGACCCGCTCGTTCGGCGACGAATGCAAAAACGAATTTCGCACGGAAACGAAGCGGATATCGACACGTAACACTTCGGCACTTCTCATCGAGTAAGCTTAGACAAGGGAGGGAGTTAAAATTCGACGATCACTAGCTGCGTCGGCACGCCTCAACCAAACAGTACGTGTTCATACTCGGGACAACTGGCGCGACGGCGTGGAGTCGCAGGCTCGCTCGCGGCCGTGGAACGAGCCTACGCGGGACCGATCCGTTCTGTTCATTTGCTACACCGCGATAAAACACATCGCACTTTATACATTCACGACTCCATAAGAATAAACTGCAGCATTAATCTCTTCGAATTGTAGCCGAGGAATTTTGATTTTTTGCAACAGTCTGTTATAGTCGTAAACTGTAATGTAAACAAATCAAAGTCGGTAAAACAAACACGCATCTATGATAATTTAAGATGAGTTTCTGTTTCACCGTATTCTTTTTATACGACCTCGTGGACGTCCGCAAGGGCAGCGGCAGACGGTACACGGAGAAGGAGCTCAAAGAGATCTTTAAGATGTTGACAACAGATATGCATATTTGTTTGAGCTCCCCACCCGTGTGGCACAGGTGCCGCTGTCGCGCGCGGTGTTTTGTTACAACGTGGATCGGGTCGGTCCCCGGCGCGCGGCGCCGCTACTGGTCCCGCTAGAAGATGTCGGGGCAGCGCGCCCAGTCCTGCTTCTGCTTGCACTCCCAGTAGGTGTTGTTGTAGAGATGGCGCAGATGCGGCTCGCCGGGCGCGGCGGCCTCGCGCGTGAACCAGAGCGGGCGCGGGGCGGGGGGCGCGGGCTGCCCGCGCGCCGCCGCCGCCTCGGCCGCCGCCTCCAGCTCGCGCCGCGCCCCGCGCTGCTTCTCTTCTAACCGCAACTGCACAATACGAAACACTCAATGTACCGACTAGTTTTATCATACGTACATTAGCTATTTGACGAGACGCTCAAGCGCGAGCGCTTATCTTTAAAACACTACCCGGTACCACAGTGTAAGGACTATACAGCGGACAAGGTTCATACAACCTAATCGTTCGGCGTTTTACAATTTCGACTCTAGATTCATGTTAATCACCCCGCCGGATCATCAGATATTGATTTTTATCCAAATCGGAGTTAATCTCACAAAATCCAAGATGGCGTCGCTTTTTACAATATTTTACAATGTTGATTCTGGATTCATGTTAAGGACCCCACCAGATTGTTGAGATATCGATTTTTATCCAAATCGAAGTAGATCTTACAAAATCCAAAATGGCGTCAGTTTTACAATATTTTAAAATTAACAACATTATTTCCTACGCAGATGACACTGTCCTCCTTTTTTCCGCAAAGTCAACAAACGAGGTCTACGAGTCCGCACAACGCGGTTTCAATGTTGTAACTAATTGCATAAAACTTCATCTATTAACACTGAACTCTGAAAAACCCAATTTCATAAAATTCGCTATGCGGAAAGGAAAACAGACCCGGTCGAACATAACCTCAAACTCTACGCACATAACTGTCAAGAAAAATCGAATAAACGCTGTTCATGTCAATCCATAGCTATTACTAACAAAATTAAGTATCTGGGAGTGATGATAGACGAAACCCTTAAACCCTCCTTTAAAAATCACATTGAAACTTTGTGCAATAGAGTTCGAAAGTTAATGTTTGTATTTAAAAAACTACGTTCAATCGCTGATCCAAAGTTAATCAAGCAAGTATACTTTGCACTATGTCAATCGATAATAACTTACTGCATTTCTTCTTGGGGCGACACAGCAAAAACTACACTAATGACCCTAGAAAGAGCCCAGAGAGCGGTACTAAAGGTAGCTACTTCCCGCCCATTCTTATACCCTACTGACCTCCTTTATAAATCATGTGAAGTATTAACTGTTCGTCAATTATATATATTAAGCACAACGCTAAAGCAGCACGTCACAACTCCTTTCCACACTGAATATAGAAATAAAAGGCGCAAATATATTATAGGAATTCAAACAATACAAACAAGACATGTATTTTTATCTAGATTTTTTGTATTTTCGGGCCC
Source organism: Lathronympha strigana (assembly GCA_949128165.1). Lineage (NCBI taxonomy): Eukaryota > Metazoa > Arthropoda > Insecta > Lepidoptera > Tortricidae > Lathronympha > Lathronympha strigana. The sequence goes on from OX421920.1 coordinate 11,649,349, forward strand.
GTTTTTATACAATAGTTTAAATGCAAAACTAGACATATACCCACTAAGCTATGCATGTTGTAAAAATACCCTACAACGAGCCCTTCAAAAAATGACGTACGATGAGACAGAGAACTTACTAACAGTCGTAAAATGATCACCTACTTTACTTTGATGTTAATACTTAAGAACCTACTTATTCTGTTAAAATGCTAAGAGATACATTGTGTACTACTTATAGTTTATAATTAAGTGAATAATTAAAAATAATAATAATATTGTCCTTTTGCTGCCTGAAACACAGGGAATCCTAGTTCAGGCATTTGTAAACCACTTTGTCGTCTAAAAAATCTTAGCCTGTAAGAGTAACCTCTGTATTTATACTTTTTTGAATAAATTATTTGTATTTGTATTTGTAATAAACTAGTCGCAGCCACAAATACTGATTTCCTGAGAAATTACAACTAACAAATCACGTTCTAAAATGGCGTACCTCCCTATGTTATTAATTCACCTATCAAAATACTATAACTTGACAGCCCCGAAAATAGACCTCACAATCTGTATGGAGTTTGTGAGGAAATCTCCCTCTGCCCGCTTCCCCGCACACCCCCATCGTTGACCCGAAAATCGCCGGAGCTGACTCACTGTATAGAGTCCTTACACTGTGCCGGTACCCCATACATTCCATCCGATCAGCTGATTTCATATTTGTGCATGAAAACTCGAACCACAAATCACCGTGCAAAACCTTAATCGTGCACGTTTGTTTTGTACGTTGTTAACACGTCTCGCGATGCAGAACCGACTAGACATTTTTACGATAAGGCGCCAGCTAGAGGAACTTCATCAAAACGAAATTGTTACATTTCGCTTTCTTAAACAGAAGCGTCTGCAAACTATACCAAATTTCTTAGAAAGAAAGGATAACTGAAAAATTTAGGTATCCAAAGGCGCATACGAAAGATATAGTTGAAAAATTGAGACCAGCGGGTGTGTTTCGGTAGCTCAGTTAACAGAGCGATATGTATGTATGTATATTTTTTTTATGCTATAGGTGGCAAACGAGCAAACGAACCGCCTGATGGTAAGCGATTAACGTCGTCCATGGACACCCGCAACTCCAGAGGTGTCGCAAGTGCGTTGCCGACCTTTAAGGTGGGAGTACACTCTTTTCTTGAAGGTCGTATCGGTCCGGAAACACCGCTGGCGACAGTTCGTTCCACAGTTTAGCTGTGCGAGGCAGGAAGTTTCGGGAAAAGCGCACAGTTGAAAACTGCCAACCATCTAATTGGTGAGAGTGGAAATTATGTCGCGTAGGGCGATGGCGGAAAAAAGCTGATCACTGCTCAGATAACTCTCAGAACACTGTACACACGAATAGAACTGAGATCATGTTCATGACCATAAATGACCGCTCTATCCACTGATCGAATAAAAAAAGAGAGACGAGTATGTGGGTATAGGTTACCTTCTCCGCATTGGCCTCGTCCCACAGCCCCTCCTCCATGAGGCGCTGGTCGGGGCGCAGGCGCGAGTCCGTGGGCGCCACGTTGGGCTCGGGCTCGTTCAGCTGCGCCGCCAGCAGCGTGAAGTTGTACCATCTGCAAACAAATACAATCAAATCAACCTATAGCCCAAAGTCACTTAATCGCTTAATAGAGCCCTAATACTGAATACCTACAAAATTGTTCAATGAAATACTGACAAAAAGGTTATTTATTCAGATATTGACCTTCCTTTCGCTTGATTTAAGGTAGAAAATGATGTCTATAAAAATGATTGATCAAATCTAAGCGAGTTTGTTATTTGAAGAAAAGCCCACGAACGCGCTTACTACCGGTCCGATATCATTGTCATTCTTACATTTGTAACGCAACACATTTGTAACAAGAACGAGCGGAAATGCCCGATAGTAGTGGACTTACTTAGTTACGAAAAGTCGACAAGTTAGTCTCTAAAAATGTATGCTCAGAATTCTCGATTCCACAAAATTTCCTGTCTCTAATTTCGTCACAATTGGACTCTCACTCAAAATTTCTGCTTTCAGCCTAAGCGTACGTACTTGTCGGAGTCAGGCGGCGCGTCGACGCGCTGCCAGGCCACGGTGAACTTGCCGGTCTTGCAGACTGTGTTGTCGGGCGACGCGCTCGTCACGGGCGCCACCTCCACCTTGTTGTCCCAGTACCCTTGCAGCACGTAGCGGGGCTGCAAACAAAAGTGGTATTTCAAACAGAATATAGCCTACAGATAGTGGGTTACCATTGTCAGTAAATAAAATAATCTTCCATGGGAAGAGAGAACTAATACGACCAATAAGAGCCTATGACCACTAGTTGTCTTTTAGTAGTGTAGACCGAATAGGGATGACGACTAGGTTGAAAAACTATTATTCTAATTAGTCCGTCAGTTAGATTATCTAAAATTATTAGACACGTATTTTTCCATTTTTCAATTTAACTAAAATTGACGAAGATAAAGAGCATCAAAGTTCCGGGGTGGGGGCTTGTGACGTCACTCCTAGGTAAGAATTGTACCTAGGAGTGACATTACGAGAAACTTGAACGCACTGTATTTTTGTCATTTTGGATTTGACGAACAAAAGAAAAAATACGTGTACAATAGACGGACTAAATAGATTTTTTCAGTCGTCTAGCCTATTATACCGAACAAAAAAACTTCAAACAATTTTTTTTTGTGATGACGCTTCAGATTTACACAGGTTAAAGCATGTTTGCTAAGGCCCACATGCACCACCCAGGGTTGGAACTAGAACTTGAATGGCCCCAAGAATATTCAATAAAATACCACAAAATATTCAGTTGTTACATCTTATTAAGTTTAAAAATGCCTTAAAATTTATATATATATATATATTGTTAGCTCAAAAAACTTACTACTCTATAAAAAAATTTTTAAATGACAAGGATTTGTAAATATATAGAAATATATGTAGTTACTTAATTTATATTTTGACATGCATGCTCTCAAAATTTGTATGCCGTAGTACAATATACGTTTTTACAGTGTCGAAATGTCGGCTGCTCAATACAACAAACATACATGGTAATTATCCCGTTTTAAATATTAATTATAACCTGTGTACACCTATGTTGGACAAATAAATAATTTTGTATTTTGATAGTCACTTGTCTCGTTTTTGTATCATAAATGCATCATCATGCATTTAAGGGTTGAGACGGTGCGTGCACTCACCACGCCGTTGGGGTCCTTGATGACGCCGGTGACCTTGCGCTGCGTGTCCTTGCTGAAGTAGCCGTAGGGCTGGTACTTCAGGTGCGCCACGTAGCCGGCCGCCGCGCCCGCCTCGCCGATGATGTCCATGTCTCCGTGGTTGTCCACCCACAGCTTGCCTACTATTATATTGTGGACTGTCGTTGTAACCTGCCACACGATAAAAGCTAATTAGATATGGTCATTGTCTGTTTGATTGCTTGCACAATATTAAAATGATTTCTACTTGTAAGACATTATAGTCGAGTGAAGAGATATCGATTACGTCGAGAAAAGTTGAAACAGACATACTATTTACCAAGGAACAAACCATTCTAAGGACCTGAAGAATAGGAACTTTGAAAGAACGTGGTTTCAAGTTACGCTCACTTCTTTATTAGCAAAACGTATACGAACTTGACATTTATATTTTGGATGGGTCATTATTACCTACTGTTAAGCCTATGACGAAGCAATTAATGGGGGCTAGCGTATTGACGCGCACCATACAGGCGGCGCCACTTATGCGTGGGTTTTGTGTCAATGTGAAAGAATTGTCAGTGACATTTGAGTCTCCCGCCAGACACACGTTCCACTAGCGCCCCTAGTGTCGAATCCACTCGCGGTAATCCCCATTGGTTTAGTAACAACAGCACGTTGTCTTATGTCGCCATTCTTTCAAATTTCAGTTGACGCGTCATTGACGTGCAATCAAGGTAACCTCATGTATCCACTTGTACTTGTTTCCGCTGCGCTTGAAATGCAACAACTTGTCGCAATTGAAGGGCTGGGCCCGAATGCTCTGCCCCTGCAGCTTGCTTTTGTAGCAGTGTACTTTGAGCTCCGACCACGACGTGCCGTCGCAGTGCATCGCCGCCACGGGCGGGTGGTGTAACACCTGAGACCGGTACTTAATCGCATCGTGTTCGTGTAGAGTTCATCGTCCAAGTGGACTTTTCTGTCTAGTATATTCCAGTAAGGCCAAATGTAAGTTACCTAAAACAACAGCATCCAGTTCTGCATACATATGGATGACAAAAACAATAACATCTCTAGTTTGCAAACACGGTGTGGCGTGTGAGCGCTGCCTTTAACCTTTGACCGCCAGTCGGTTGTCGTCGGAAAGTCTTGCCAAGGGCGACAACGACAGCTACAGCCGAGTTCTTCGTCAATGTAATAGTGACTTGCTTGAGTCCCTAACGACTCCCTAACGTTCAATTTCGCTCAACTAATCGCGTACGGCTGGAATCCGGGCACGGCATATTGCTTCGCCGTCTGGCGTTCAAAAGAAGTGAACTAACCGCATAGCGCATGTCGTACTCGTTGCCGCTGCGGAAGCGTATGGAGCGGGAGCGGTTCGGGTTGATGCTGATGACCTGTCCCTGGAACTTGCTGCTCCACGCGTGCGACTGCCAGGAGCTCCACGCCGTGCCCTCCACGTGCATGGCCAGGGTCGGCGGGTGGTGGAGGACCTGGATCGCCACAGGGATGGTACTCACCTTGTAACGGCCCTACGAAGTCTACTCCCGTAAGGCCAAATGCTCGCCGTTGAAGTGACTGCATTTTGTTTACTTACGTTCATGAGTGAAGTAGCAGCGAATAATATTGAAAATAACGACCACAGAATTTAGTAATTTTACAAATTCTATGTCACACGGAAAACGCGACGCTAGAAAAATGTTTTTAAAATAAACTATGTAGGTATACAAATTATTAAAAGTTATATTTGCATACCCTATTTGGCCTTACGAGAATATTCAAGACATCGCCGAAATAGCAAAGTCAAGAGTGTAAACTTACTTACACTCTGGTCTTGCTACTTCTACCAAAGAACCTACCTATGTTATTTATTCCGTTCCTCCGCCCGCTTACTCCTTATGTCATACTTTACCTGTCAAAGTTAAAAGAATCGCGAGCATCTGCTAACCTGCATTCCTTCCGCGGAATAAAACCTAGTCTTTGATTTATAAAAGACGATTGAATGGGCCTTAGAAAAAGTCAATAAAAAATTTGGACACGTAGAAATGTACGTCAAATACTATTTATACTTAATGCAAGGTTCGACGTTAACTGCTTGCAATATCTTAAGTGCAAATGCAAACATGAAAAACATACGCCGAGATCTTTTTTAGTTTAAAAGTAAAGTACAAATGTAGTGCATAATGTATTGCTATCGTATTTTTAAGGAAACGCCCAAACGTGTCATGCTATTTCAGTCAGTGTCAGTACTCAAAGTACCAAGGTCGATTAAAGTAGCATGACAAATATGAGCGTTTCCGAGAAAATACGAGAGCAATACATTATCTACTATATCTGTAGATGCAATGAGTGTATTCACCGTGTAGTCACCGGTTAAAACTCGTACAAGACATCTGCCACAATCTCATCTGTAAAGTTATAAATAAGAGCGTCGCACATCGCTTTTCTAAGGCCCGTTGTTGCACCCTGCACTGTGGTTGGTGCGTGTTAGGTAGTGTACCTTCCTCCAGGTGTACTTGTTGCCCTGGCTGGGGAAGCAGGCAGCGGCGGCGCCGAGCGGCACGACCTGCAGGTACTTCCCGCGGAACTTGGTGGTCATGGTGAACTCCTGCCAGCACTGCCAGCCCGCCGAGCCCTCGCAGTGCTGCGCCACCATCGGCGGGTGGTGCGACACCTGCCCCACGATGCCAATTTAGTAACGGGTGGCCGAAACAGCGCGAAAAGGGTACGTTCCAAAACGAGAGAGGATCAATTTTGTTATATTTTTGGCCGATTCTCAATTTTATAATAGAACTTTTTTTTTTTGAGGAATAGGTAAGCATTTGACTACAATCACACCTGATGGTAAGTGCCGATGTAGTCTAGGATGGAGCATGCTTGCCTAAAAGATGTCTATTCACTCGCGATTTAAAAAGATCTAAGTTATAGTGGGCAGAGAATATATTCGCAGGTAGAGAATTCCACTCCTTAGCTGTTAGCATAACAAAGCTGGAGGCAAAGCGTTTTGTGCGAATCAGCGGCAGGGAGACCACGTAAAGGTGGAACTTTTTTAACAAGATATTGTGTCATAAATACGCGATTACTAGCCACTTATTTCATTTATTTGTACAAGTTTATACACGTAAATAAATGTGTCATGTATTATTTCACAAATACTTGTTTTGGAACGTACCATTAATTGTCATTTAAACGTCGTAGATTTGCATAGATGTAGTGATGTGTGCAAATCTAAGACATTAAAATAACAATCGAAATTCGCATGCGCATGGAACATTTTTATTGTAAAAAATTTAGAGATTTGGAAAAGGTGAGGCGAGTGCTGGGAGGATAGGCGAGGAAGGAAACGGCAGAGCAGGACACGAGGGAGAGATAAAGGAGTAAACGGGCGGGTCAGAGTGGGATGGAATATAGGGGCCAGGAATACAGGGGAACAGGATTTGGCCGTATTTGCTGAAATATTCGTGCCTCTTGTTCTTTAATATTGCATGAAAAATGCACAAGAATTATATAGTTAATATAAAGAGATCGTACACCACTGAGCACATTTGTTTGCGTAAAAACCGCAATTTTTTTCTTATTCTTTATGTCAAAATACTTAAGGCTGCTTTTTATTATGCTTTATTTAAAGAAATATGACCAGTGGCCGTTCCAATGGCAAACCACAATTACATTTTTGTGCCAATTCCGACATAACTGAACACTGGATAACTGTGAACTCTTTTTAGAATTTTGTTTACTGACATTATTCTTAAGCCTGTTGTACACATTGGGCAAATGAGTTAGAGGGAGTAATTATATTGCGATCTCGTTCTCTTAGCTGCATAGGTATGTACATTCCCTACATTAATCAATGTTTGCCTAATGTACACAAAGAACTAAGTATTAAAAGTAACGCTACAATAACATATTTCCTAATTTTTTACCTGTTCTGAGATACACCGCCAGCCGAGGTCCGACATCCGGTCGCATTCGTACGTTTCGCCGAGAAGTGGGTTGAAGGGTTTATTTGTTCTGAAACAAATAATCAGCTTTAAAAAAAATTGGCCATGTGCGAGTCGGACTCGCGCACCGAGGTTTCCGTACAAACTTTATGCTGCAACTTCACCTAGGAGTATAAATTTGAAGTCAGCAACATGTATCGACAGATTGGGTCATTCGTTTGCACGGTATGGAGTTAGTAAGCGAGTTTGTTTTTATCACGTACACCCATTTTTTGGAAATTATTTATAAGGCTGTACTCGCTGCATGATATCATATAAATTTATAGAAAATAAAACAATCGAAGTAGTTTACATTAGAAACTTAGTTCAAAAAAGGTTTTTTTAATAAAAATAATAATAATGAAGTTAAGGTCAATGTTATATTTTTCCTGTAATATTTAGAATAATATCAAAGTTGTGTAAATAATCATATTTTTTAAATATTTTCGTTAATACATCAAATTTTTTTCATTGTTAAAAAATAATAAAAAAATATCGTTTTAGAATGTGCAAATATCCTTTTTTTGCCTTTGCGCGACCAGTTGGCGTAGTTGGTCGTGATCGTGACCCTGCCTGCTAAGCCGATGGTCCGGGGTTCGAATCCCGGTAAGGGCATAGATTTGTGTGATGAACACAGATATTTGTTCCTGAGTCATGGATGTTTTTTATGTATTTATGTATTCGTATATTATATATATATATATATATATACACACGAACGATATATATATATATATATATATATATATATCGTTGTCTAAGTACGCGTAACACAAACCTTGAGCTTACTGCGGGATTTAGTCAATTTGTGTAAGAATTTCCTATAATATTGATTTTGTTTATTTATCCCTAATAAAGACGCTATTACAATATCGGGACGTCGAATTAGTGAGAGGCTGTCGACACCCATGCGGTTGCAAAACCTAGTTCAAAGGTAACAAGAATTCGGGAGTCCATCACCATCCAACCACGTCTACTGTGATGGGTAAACTTTGCGCCAGAAAAAACTCGAGTGGATTTATTAACTAGGCTTAAGTTACATTTTGTTAAGAGTTTTATTGTTATCTTTTTAATAAATTTTTGTCAAAAATAATATGCAATGTTGAATTTTACGATGGCAAATTAGGTCGTCAAGTGCTTTGTTTATGGTCAATCAAAAATTACAGTTACAGAAATTGCAGTCTCGATTTTGCGACAGAAAAGTTGCATACAAATTCCATTATTTGTCGAGTTCCAGACTTTAAAAAAGTTAAAACTATCATACAAAATGAAGGCATTGGCCCTAAACAGCCAAAACAGAAGGCTAAATTTTATTTATCTTGAATATCGTCTAGAAAAAGAAACGGGCGGCATGTCAAAATGCCCGCCGCAACTGACGCAAGTATGATGAAATTGAAGGTTTCGATTTAATCGGGTTTGGGTTAATTTGCACTATTTTTGAGAAAAACACTATACTTGACTAGGTTGGAAAATTGTAAAGCATGAATTAAATCATTTATTAAATATAATAAATGTTTTGATTCATGTTTTTAAGTAGTCACACTACTATATATAAATTATAAATTGAAAGAGATGTCATATACTACAGAAAAAGTGACCAAGATCCCCGGTGAGCAGGGCTGGGATCGAACCAGCGACATCCTGCTTTCGCGGCAGACGCCCGAACCACTGGGCCACCCGATCACAAAATGATCGGGTGATGAAAATGACTAAAGTACAGAAGCTTCTCTTTCGTACATTTGACGTTAGCTTGCCAAGTACTTATGCAAATGTCAAGATGACATTAACATTAGGGTTGTCACCATGCTGTCGAGTGCGTATGGTGGTACAATAATTTGTATAAACATATAAATAGGAACAAAATATGTATCGGAACATTCGGAATATTATTTGTATGACATGAACACGTTTTTACAGATTATTTATTAGTATTGGAATTCATTTGTCTAAGTATAAATTAGTACGCAGTGTGAAATATAAATATATCTGAACGCATCCGTGAGGTAATGCGCGTTGCGCGAACCCTGACAGTTTATGCCACCCATAGGCGGACAATGTTGTATCAACGTAAAATGCGGAGTGACACCCAAATGTTATTTATTGAATCAGGCGTTACTTTGCGAAATTCCATATTAACAACGAAAATAATATTACTTTGCTATTCCGCCAAACGTGCTAGTCTATTAGTGCCAACCCGTTATATCTACTTGCGTATTTTTTGCATACAATTAATGTTCCCACCCTCCCGCCGCAAGAAATAAATACGCAAATAGATACAACACACCACCACCAATAATACAAAACTCGACACGTGTTTCGCCTGTCTACGAGGCATCCTCAGGAGATACAGGAGATGACCCAAGGATAGGGCTGCCATCCGTCCGGGTTTCCCCGGATTTGTCCTAGTTTGGAAGCCGTCTGGGGAGCGTCCGGCCCGGATTTTTAAAACTGTCCAGGATAAACCCGGTCAGTTTTGGGTTCAGGTCAATCCCTAGCAAAAGCTAAATTTTTAAATTAAAATTTGATTTCTTTAGTGTCCGGGGAGAGACCGCGATTTTAGTGAACCGGTTTTGGCAATGTACGAGGATGGCAGCCCTACCCAAGGAGGACCCAAATGTGCATGTCGCTAGTCACCTGCAGGCCGTGGTGGCGTACGAGGACACGGTGAAGGCGGCCACGTAGGCCAGCTGCTGCGCCGGGTCGCTGAACCGCGCCGCCTCGTCCAGCACCTGCGAGTACTCGTAGTCCTAATGTGCATGTCGCTAGTCACCTGCAGGCCGTGGTGGCGTACGAGGACACGGTGAAGGCGGCCACGTAGGCCAGCTGCTGCGCCGGGTCGCTGAACCGCGCCGCCTCGTCCAGCACCTGCGAGTACTCGTAGTCCTCGGCGAGCCGCTGCAGCATGGACAGCGGCTCGCTGAAGTTCACCGGGATGGGGATCTTTGATAATTCCTTGCCTGCAAGAGAAGGGGATATTTAAGTTCGTTAATCATCTTCCTAGGTAAATTTTATGATAAAATGGGAAGGGGAAGAAGGAGGACAAACTGGCTTGACAACATTAAGAAATGGACTAATATAAATAACTCAGCCACACTGGCAAGAATGGCTAAGAGTCGAAGAGAAATGGCAATAGTGGTCGCCGACGTCCGTTAGGACATGGTAACTAAAGAGGAAGAATCATCTTCCTACCGTTTTCCTGTCTTTTGCCACGGTTCACCAACCTAATCGATCTTAACTGTACCCTCTACCTTTATTCACGTGCTTGCATGTCCCCATCACAATAGCAAGTATATAAATACTTACGTTGCCGGGTTCAACGTAATACGCTCCTTAAGCAAAAACAGCCACCAACTGAAGGCCTTCATGGTGAGTGTTACGACTCCCTATGTATCTGCAATATTTGAATTATATTCGAATATCGAGGCTGCTCTTCCACATATCAAGGTTTACAATTTCGATCTATAGGTATAGTAAAGGACCGGTTTGGCATCCCCTTCAATGTGCAACTATTCGAAGACTTTAAAGGAAGGGATGAGTGACAAGCGGAATGCTTGTGTGTAAACCAGAGTACATACCTATGCAGTTCTTCATGATGGACCACAGACTGAGAGGATAGTTGGGCTTGTCGGGCACGCGCGTCCGTCGCGGGTGCCCGTCCACCATCGAGACCACTTGGGACACGTGCGGCTGCAAAGAAACAACACATTCATAATATCAGTTTTAGCAGGCCTATCGAATCGATCATGTCTTGCGTCGGTACACTGCTGCCCCCACATCCCGCGCCCGCCGGGCATTCTAATCGTAGGCAACCCTAGAATTGTGCAGGGGTGAGGGACGCGGAGCGTCAATTGTTTTGCGTAGTGTTCAAAACGGTTTGTATTCACTTTTTCAATGAGAGATAACTATCTGTTCTTAAGAACTATTATATAATCTGTGGTTCTAGTCTGGTACTGTGAACAGAATATTTGAGAAGCTGAGAAAGTGGAGGCAGGTGGACTCCTACAACAGTAGAAGCACTCACCCAGATTTTGATCTCCATGCTCTTGGAGTCAGCCGGCGGCTTGGCGGCGGGCGCGACGGGCGTGGCTGCGTCCACGCCTCCCATGGAGCTCTCGGGCCGTTCCTCCACGAAGTAAACCTGACGCAAATAAAAAAATTGTATAGAACTGTGTGTTACAAGTTGGTATCGGATTAGGTTAGCTTTTATTCATTAATATTAGTTCAATGTAGATTTAACAATTCGAAAACGGTTATTTGGCGCCATTATCCAGTTTTTATTTTAATATAGTTTATGTCCAGACCTGAGCGCCTACCACGAACCGCGAACCAAAGTATACCTCCCTTTCGCACTTGTGATTTCTCACTCAAGTGCGACAGAGAGGTGAAACTTCGTTCGTGGTTCGTGGTAGGCCTTCTGAGACCATCTACCAAAGCTCTAGGGTGTAGGGCGTCCCACCAAAAAACATATTAGATATTCATACATACGAAAAATATAGCAGCTAGCAAACGGACAAAAATACTACTAGTGGCTCTGTGAGCTGTAGACCTTGCGAAACGGTAGTGGTATTGGCATAAAAGTACTTTGTACCAATTCCCACCATTTTGAAAATTATCAAAAACAGAATTGACAAAAAATGTCTACGTTATTAGCGAACTTCACAGGAATTTACATATACATGCGACCTGTTGAGGAGAACAAATGGAACAGAACCACATGAAAGCATTTTCGCCCAAGCCGAAACGATGACGCTTCACTCACTTGGTAAAAAAATCTTATATTATAACTTATAACGTAATAAGTAACTGAATATTGCAACGCGATTATTAGTGGTCAGATAGCCTTGAAATACTAGCTCTGTTACTACCTGTTGCAATCGCAATTAAGTAATCTACTTTACACCTGACAATTTCACAAAACTCGCATCACGACAACAAAATAAACACGCTAAAAATAAGTTCCATTCATAAGTACTTTCCTCTCCACACGAACTCTCAAATTCATCCGTCGACAGCTCGCGCTCTGCCAAGGCTGCTGGTGCCAACTTCCATACATTACATACCTATAAACTACTCTCTGAAACTATCAATGCTTTTGTGTGTTTGAAAAGTATACTATATATTGTGGTTACCAAGGTCGCTTTTGTAAATGTGTGAAAAGCGCAGCGAAATGCAAGGTTGAGCAATTAGCCATTTTACGAGTGTAGGTATGAGTGATGGTGTTATTACTTGTGGAAATTTAACCATGCAGTACAGCTTATAGTACGTACACTACGTACAGTTAGCTGTAGAGATAATGGACCCCACCTGCATACAATTTTTTTATAAAAGGGGGTCCATTGTCTCTACTGACCGTACCCGACACGCGTCATTGATACTTTCTGGTGTCAAATAAAGCTGAAATTTGTTAATGTTCGTGATTTCAATAATAGTGTAACCACCGGTAGTAGCTTTTTTTATGACGTTCATAAGTGCATTGTAATGTGCCTAAATTGAAAATAAAGATATTTATCATTTTTATCATGATAACAACAAGCAGCACGGTTAGCACAAGCCGGCGCGCATTATATCTCGCGGTCGTGAAAGATTGTACATGTCACTTGCGGTGTGACGCGGTGTCATTTTGACGCGACGCCGCCGCGCAGTATGCCGCTTCGCGTCAAATGTCATAAATGTCAAGAACCAAAACGTTGACAAACATGGCGAGAGATTCACGCAACACGGGCTTCCAACACGTTGGAAGTGAGACGTGAAAGCGACATATTACCGTAAAAATATACATATTCTGTTACTTTTGCGGGGGAAAACGAGCACACAGCCGCACTTCGCACACATTAGCATTACATACAAAAAATAATCTAAAATAAAAAAAAATAAAAAAAAATTAACTACACTAACAAATCTTGCACATTCCGATTTATTTTTGTGTAGGTTAGGTACGGACACGGACTAGTCACAACCGGGCATGTACTTCGGCAGAGGGGAAACAGTACGTATGCCGACTCCGCTCCCTGTGTCTCTTTGAAGGGCGAGTGTCCTATGCGAGCGGCACACACGTCCGACGCACTGCGTTCGTAAAACCATTGACTTATTAAAAGAAATAGACGCACAAAGCAAGATAAAAACGTAAAAATGTGGGTTAGAATGACATTAGCGAACTTGCATTGATGATGATTTGATGATACAAAACCATAAATGTTTCGTACAAAAAAGAGCTTACTCACGTAAGCATTAAGTGTCAAATTCATACGCATAACGGTTACTGTTAAAAGTATATAGTCTGTTGGCACTTACGGAACGTCATGTTCCGAACAAGACTACTTATATGAAAAAGAGTCGCAACTGCTGCACTTTTATGGCGTCTATTTTTTCGGCCGATTGGGTATCCAGTTCTTCCTATATCTATGCGTAAAACGATCGCCCAGATAGGACATTTACATTAGGTTTCAACGATTTGTTTCTTCCCCACAGCACCGCATCGCAACGCGTCGCCATTGCGTTTGTTCGCTCGCAAACCTTTAGACAATGACAAGTGTCTCTCTCGTCGGCGACATAACTCGCGCGCCGTCTTGTGCTATCCGTACTGATCTGATAAAGTCCTGCGTGTTTCCAACGCAAATACTCGACCTCAAAGCAAAAGCTTTTCTGCGCCTTATTCTTAGAATTTGTATAAAGCATAGATATTGATTGATAGACAATTGAACTAATGATATTTCCTCAATATGCAAAGACCTAAACTTGGCTGGGAGCCATTAAAATGGAATTATAACCAACACTATCGACATAGTGCTCTATTTAAAGGATATCCGTTTGTACAAATGTGCTATTCACGTGTTTCCTCGATAGATGAAACTACCTCTTGGCAGAGCTATTAAATTTCAATTATGGTCATCGCATTTTGTATTCTTATTTATACAGAGGATTTTCCTTCTGTGGTTGTGGAGCTGTTTTAGGTTGTAAAACGTAGGTAATACGATGTTGTATATTACAGTAAGATAACTCACACAATTATTTTAACCACTATATGCTTAAAGGTTCAAAAAACTGTTTTATCCTGTATAAGAATTACCAAAATATTTTAACTTAAAACAATTGGATAGAAAAGGTTTCTTTTTGCGGGTCATATGCACATACAGGGTGTTCCTGAGCATTTGATTTAACTTCATGTGGCTTGGTATAATTAAGGAAACAGAATGGAATAGTTTTATTAAATTAGTAAAAAAAAACTCATACAAAATAATTACATGTTGCATCAACCGCTCATGTAAAACGAGCATTAGAATTAACTTTACCAAGTAAGTGACAAACATGGCATATTAATGCCATGTCCGAATACTCATACTCCGTTTACACACTTGCAAATACCATTTGAGATAAAATTGCATTAGTAGTTATTTTTTAAATGGAGCTAATTAGAATACCAGTGTCTTTGAGAAATTAACTTCATTTAAGCTTAAGAATGCAGCCTTGAATTTAAAGCAATTGCTCAAAAATACGTTGTTTGGACTAGTTATGCCAGCCTTGCTAATGGGAGATGTATATCGGGTTCAAAAATGCATGGGTCATTTATGAACAAATTCATACATAAACTGTCCATGCAATTTCGAACGCGATTGTACCTATCCCTTTATAGTTATATACGATACGTCTAAATATGTACCTACACGACAAGTTCTCCAGCTATATACCAAACAAGCACATTAGGCGAAAAAACATTAAGAATTCGATTTTCACTTTTATTTATGCATAAATCTACATTTACACAACACCGGATGTACACTAATTGAGTACATTTGAAAGTGATAATTTTGCAAAATAATGGAAATTGGTTTAATTCACACTTTATAATGATTATACAAACGATAGCGTCATCCAAATGTACTGGTATTCTGTACAACTTGCACTCTGTTCAAACAAGATTTAAAGTAACAATACTTTTGTGTTCGTAACATTTCAAATGTGACGACTGTGACTAGTTTTCGACGCGTACATACTTTCGTATGCAAATTAAGGATACGTATGCCAATCAAAAGAAAAACCATGGAAGTAGTAAACTAAAAGCACTTACTTTTCATGGTTTAATTTAGTACCTATTGCAATGTATTGCTCGGATCGGTCGTGGACTCGTACCGTGCCATTTCAACTTTAAGGTGGACGAGTTTTTGTATTATTATTGATTCATTTAGTCAATCACATTAATTTATTTGTCTAATGTCTGTCTAATTCTAAAACTGGCTTTAACATTCTTACTAAGGAATATCACAAACTTACATGGAAGGTTAATGAAGAATTTTAATAGAAGACCTCGAGTAATGAAATTATCCAGAGTAACAATATTTCTTGTCACTAGCAAAGCCTGTAAGATAAGCGATCAATAACGTTACTAACCTGTTGTGTTTCTGTTACGACCTCCGGCTCTGAGTCGGAGCTTTCCCCGCTTTTTACTTTGTTTTTTCTGTTTACCTGCAATGGATACACACACATGGAGTGAAATATGAAGACTTGAGCCATGTCCGATGGCAGTGGCGTAGAATCGCGATCACATATGTATATCGGAAATGGACTCTTAACGCTTTGACAATAGAGGCGGGCACCTCGGCACCTCCGATGTATCTGATGGGGACAGTATCTAAGTATAAGGTGCAACAGGTAAAACGCTACGCCTCTTCGAGATGCGGTAAGCACGGCACGGTTAGCACATGAGGAAACCTGTCGCACACTAGCTAGACTCCTGGCATTGACTAATCAGGAGGCCTACTGTGAACCACTTATTTCGTTCGTACGTATATTTCCCTGATTATCGCTTTTGCATATTGGAGGCAAATAGATAAACAAATGAAAGAAGTGGTAAATGGTAAGGTTACTGAACAGTTAGAAAGTGACAGCTGTCTGAGCCGTCATGTGCTAACCATACAGGAGCAGGAGGAATGCAGCTGAATGAATTTGGCACAGGATTCAGTACAGTTCATATAGTAACGCCACTCTGATAGATGAACAAATATATAGCCATTTGTTTGTATGAGTAAAACCTTAGGAGGAAGGAAACAATCTATAAGGGACACTTTTTTAAAGCACACAGTGATTTCTCCTTATGCAACTATTTGTTTGACACACAATAGCAGTCTTTAAAACTTTTTACCCCATTTTCACCCCTTAAAAAAAAATTAAACTGTTTATTTATTTCATAAAATTTTCAAATTTCCATTACAATCTTAACTTCTATAATCTTAAATTAAAAAGATTTTTAAGCGTTAAGGAGTCTGTTCCTTAAATTTTCAAGTCAAATTATACAAAAATTATTCTTTATTAATTATTCTTATGAAATGTTAGAAAACAATAATGGCTCTAGTTCTGTCAATTTATTGAATGTATAATCAACTTTTGCTATTTCAATTGTGTATTGATCACAAAAACATGACTCAACCCGTGTTTGAGTCATGTTTCCCTTATTGGCATGTTTGTGAAGACAGCACAATGTCATGTCAATTAAAGAAGTTTGTACTTTGATAAGTGAACTACATAATATATCACTGAAACTACAAAGTATACCTTATCATGACTGAATACTTGAGTTTGTTGGCTCAATGTTTGTTATAAACATACTCTTTGTTTACTAATGCAGCAAATACAATGTTATGAATGTTTATCTCAAAACAGATTTGCTTCAGTTAGTAATGCAATCAATGTTATTGTTAATATTGGTAACCTTGAGATGTGACAAAGGCATACAATATTATTTCTCTTAATACTTATTGGGTGGATCCACATAGAGCGAGCTACCTCATGAGGAAATTGCCGCACAAAGCAGCTTGGTCTGTGTGGATATAACTTGCCTGAGGGGTTTTGACTTCAGGGCATTTTCAGTTGAGATGCTTCGCATAGCAATTTCCTCAAGAGGAGGCTTGCTCTGTATTTAGGTAAAATACTTACAGGTACTTTCATTACAAATGAATTGTGTGCTTTGTCGTCCGTAGAGCTGGCACCATCCTCCATGGCATCGAAGAATTCATGGTCCTCATCCTCTGTTTCATTGCCAGTTCCTGTGCCGTTACCCCCTGTGTAATAAAGTTTATCTTATTTTCTCATACTCGAGTGAAAGTTATTGTACAGTGATATATAGTTTCATATTACATTGCTAAAGTTCTAGTACAATGTGATATTACTCTAAATAATATACATTGGTGACCAATTATAGACACCACTTTTTTCTCCATACAATTACCTACAAATATGACTTTACAAATTTCATTACAGTTTTATAAAGTCCAGTATGACAATGTAGCCATAGTTACGTAAATTAACTAAATACATTTTTAAATATAAATAATTAACAAAATATTGTAATTTGGTAGCTAAGAGGTAAATGTAAACAATTTATCTAACCTACCACTTTCACATAAGTTAATGGTATGCATATATTTGTGGAATACATACATTAGAACTTTATTTACAATTGATAGATGCATAAATATTGATTAACCCTTCGTCTGTGGGTGGGTCAAAAAGTCGTGAGTTCAAACCTCGGTGGTATCGTAAAGGGCAAATGAAATTGTTTAGAAAAAAAATGCAAAAAGAGGACCAAAAAATGTGGTCAGGATCCTTATCAAACACAGACGAAGGGTTAAGCTAACTGTTACACAAATTATTTATAGATTTTCTGATGGTCTATTCTATATCCTAAATAATGATATAATTTTAAGACATAGGTACATCACCAAATATCCATCTTTTAGCAGCAATAAAATAATCATACAGCCATGCAAGATAACTACTCATTTCCTGATTGTGTAGGCTTGTATGTTACCTATAAAAACAACCAAAGCTATTATTTCCATATTGGAATTATGTAAACATTTAAGACACCTAAAACAACAATAACAATGAAACATTAAATTAAGGAAAATGTGACATTTCAATCCAATTGGGTAACTAATAGGATGAGAAGAACTATTACTGTCACTGTACGGTTTTCAATTATGTGTATAAACAAACATTCTCTGAAAAGTGTGTAATTTCAATAATGTGGTTACCTTTCAGAGTATATTACTTTAATCACACTTCAAAACAAATCCTTTTCTATTGCTCAAGTACCAAGTAAAAAACTGTATTATACTTTAGACAACAATATTTCAATTGTGAAATAAAGCAGTGTAAAAGTGAAAACATGGGATGAACTCTTTGGTTTGTAACGATTGACCAAGGGTTAATAGTGATCACACTAAGCAGTGCATGATCATGCCAGCAGACGAGCACTTACGTGTAAAACAACCACATACTAATGGTCACTCAGTGAAAATCCCGCCACATATTGGGAGGACTACAATAACAGCCATGATATGACAATGATTGCACTAATGTTGATTTTTCCGGTTCTGTGATTTTACTCACTTACCGCCCATGACGCTGTTACGAAGCACAATTTAATTCGTCATCGGAATCAACTGTGTATTAACCACGGAGCTAGCACTACACTAAACAAAACCACGAACCTACATTACAATATAAAAACCCGACCGATACGAACGAGGCAGCTGCCAAAAGACAACACGTCTAATGCGGTAGACGGTAATTAGATAAACGAATACGTCATATTAACAACCAATTGAAGTTCTTTATGTGAAACAACCTTGAGATCACCTAAAAACTTAAAATGAAAATACACAGCGTTGGAAACGAAACATTTTATGACAGCTCGCCGAGTTGTGTTACGTACCGAAGAGTAGCAGATTAAAGGTTTAACATTTTTTTTATTTTATCAATTAGATTGGATTTAAACCTGAAAACTTATAACATTTAAAGAAATTTATATTCGACCAGAATTTCCAATGTTCCACTCAATATCACATCACTCAACCAACTCACGCACACTAGTCAAGTCAAATTTGACGTTTTGTTTCATGCAGTTATTTTTTTTGCGCAGCGCAGCGAACAAAGTGAAGTTGGTTCGCTGCGTTTCGTTATTGCGGACAGAGGAGACGTTCTAAAACGAGTCGTCGGCAAAGTAAGGTTAAGGTTATTTCGTTTTAGGGATCTGCTAGAGTTACACCTCGGAAGAATATAAAATTTTTTGGTTTACACTTATATATTATAAGCGTTTATTCGGACAGTAGTTATTTTACATATCAAGTGCATTTCAAAGTATTTTAAGAAATAAATTGTTTTTGTATAAGTTTTTTCCTCTTATCCTCTTTCTGGTGTACACTTAGATGAACATTAAATATGGTCCTTGGTTTCTAAGTATACTCCAGAATTTATACGATTTATATCTTAAAGTTAATTTCAACTGGTAGCAACCAGTACGCGTTCCCGAGATAAAAGCCGGCCAGATGCGTTCGGGCATATCCCAATCAATAGGTATATGGTAAATTTGTCCGGCGGATGCCCGGCGGACATACTATTGAAGATCCGACGGATTGCGTGAACGTATATGGCTGGTCTTGACGTACAGACGGACGGACGGACAACAAAGTGATTCTAAGGGTTCTGTTTTTAGGGTTCCGTACCCAAAGAGTAAAAGGGGAATCTATTACTAAGGTCCGTTTGTCCGTCCGTCTGTCTGTCACCTCACCACTTGCCTGTATCTCAAGAACCGTGATAGTTAGACAGTTGAAATTTGCACAGATTATGATTTTTTATTGCCACTATAGCAACAAATACTAAATAAAAAGCAGATTAAAATAAATATTTAAGGGCGCTCAATCCCATACAAAAAACGTGATTTCTTTGCCGTTTTTAAAAATAATGGCACGGAACCCTTCGTGCGCGTGTCCGACTCGCACTTGGCCGGTTTTTTCTCCACTCAAGAACCATGTCAAAATGACAGGCAGTAAGAGATTTTAACTATTAAACTCTCGTGAGACTCGAACAAATCACTACATAGTATAGAACAAAGTAGCTTCCCGCTGTCTGTATGTATGTAACGGATGATGATGATTTTTAAAATAGATTGAGTGATTCAAGAGCAAGGATTATATGAATAATAATAATACCCGTGTGAAGCCGGGGCGGGTCGCTAGTTAAATTATATTTAAAAAGGGTCACTCGCGTATTTAAGCGTAATTTTCGCTCGACATGTTTCGATCTTTACAAAGATCGTCATCAGGAACGACCACCCGCGACACGGCCTGCACTACTTGCCTCCGTCGTGGGTGGTCGCTCCTGATGATGATCTTTGTACAGATAGAAAAATATCGAGATTCTCGAGCGAAAATCGACTTAATTACATGAGTCAAGAGAGAGTCATGAGTGAGAAAAAAAAAATTAAAACAGTAGAGATTTCTTACAATCTGATTTATATAGGTATCATTTTGCGGTAACGCTTAAAGTATAATAAAGTGAGCAAAAGAGAAGCCATCTTTATATGAATCATATATTAATTTAGATTCCAATTTTTTCAATGACAGGTGACACGTTTGCGTTTTTTATCACGTTTTCATTGTATGACAAGCATTCTTGTCATATTAGTTCTGTGACTGTGACGCAGTCCGACAGTGGCACCCAATTGGAACCCTAGCCAATTGGTTGACTGTACGGAACCCTAAAAATAACAAAAATTGTATATCACCTTCTAAGATACAGTTTTTTTTTTCACTTTATGTTTTACCAACTTGTCATCGTGATTGGCAGATTTACTCATGCCAAATCAAAGCTTTCTGGTACTGAATGAAAAGCGATGAATGAATGAATGAAAGTTTATTCACAGAAATTTATGGTAAGTACATTGATCACTGAACTAGGCCGCGCGCCGCGGTCGGACAGACAAACAGACATGGCAAAACTATATGGGTTTACTTCCTTGTTGGCTACGGAATCCTAATAACACTAAAATAAGTTCCCGACCTTTAGGCACCTTAAATGCTGGCTCGTTAAGGAAACCCCTGCTATAGAACAAAAGAAACACCGAAAAAAAAGAACGCCAGATGTGACCAAATATCACCAAGGGAGAGGGTCCAAAATTGGCTAAATATGATCACATGATTTTTGTACGAGCCCAAAGCGGGCCGGGACAACACTGGGAAGAAGTAAACATGAATAAATGTTGATCTGTTAGGGTAGGTCTTCACTGCGGGTCCCACACCTCCTTTATGCCAGACCCCACATCGGGTGTTTGCGTTTTGTTTCTCGCTCGCACCGAAGCAAAATTTAACTGGTGCGAGTGCGAGGCAAAACGCAAATACCCGCAGTGAAGTGCCGGCTTTAGAATCTGTGTAGAAAATCAAGCGTCTCACTCAACGAATGTTATACAAAATGTATGGGGGATTATGACAACACTGCCCTCGCGGTTTCGGAAATAGCTTTTTCATTTTTGAAATAAGGAAAAACCTAACACCTGCACTAAGTTGCGGTACGATAAGTGACAGCTTTCTGCGTCCTTTGTATTGTTTAAAAAAACTAGATTATCCGAGAAAACGACAATGTAGGCTTTACACCTCTTTTTAACCATGAGGCCTAGCTAAGCCTGTTTCACTTAATTTAGATATTTTCGCCTTTAACATTGCGTCAATACTTCAATTACTCACATCGTATTAGCTTCTAGCAAATTACAATAGGCTAGGCGCCACAAAAAATCTAATTAGTCCGTCTTTTAGATTATAAAACACGTTTTTTTTTAATAAAGTGAAAAACGACGGAAATACAGTGCATTAAAGTTTCGCGTGAAGTCATAATTAGGTACAATTCTTACCTAATATTGTAACTTGTAACACAAGAAGTCTCTGTCTAAGGAAAGAAGTAAAACAAAGACTTCCACTTGTAGATATTACAAGTTACAAGCTTTCGAGAAACGGGCCTCTGGAAAGTTAGTTTACTTCTTCTAGCATATATCTACAGTTCACAAGTTGTCGTGCTGCCTGGCCAGCTGCTCCACCGCCTTTTTAAACCACATTATAGACATTTATATCATTGATATTCGCTTCACTATCTAACACTGTACCTGGTTTTTCTATTTCCTCTAGCATTTATCCACAGTTCACTAACCTGTGCGGTGGGTGACGGCCTTCTCCAAGTTGTCGTGCTGCCTGGCGAGCTGCTCCACCGCCTCCTGGAGCCGCATCTTCTGATCTTGCTCGTGTTGTAAAGCGCGCGACATCCACATAAATTATACTACCTGGACAGTTAACTCTACTTCCTTGCACATATCCACAGTGCACTAACCTGTGCGGTGAGTGACGGCCTCCAATTCGTCGTGCTGCCTGGCGAGCTGCTCCACCGCCACTTGGAGCCGCATTTCCTGATCTTGCTCGTGTTGTAGAGCGCGCGACATCCACATAAATTATACTACCTGGACAGTTACTCTACTTCCTTGCACATATCCACAGTTCACTAACCTGTGCGGTGAGTGACGGCCTTCTCCAAGTTGTCGTGCTGCCTGGCGAGCTGCTCCACCGCCTCCTGGAGCCGCATCTTCTGGTCTCGCTCGTGTTGTAGAGCGCGCGACATCCGCGCGCTCGAAGCTGCCGCTGCGCTCATGAATTCTGAACATGCCTAAACAAAGAAAATTGGTCAAGTCAAGTCGCGGATTTGCAGTGGATAAATATTGTCGGAAAACTCTCATCCAAAAGGGAACTGAACTGGAAGATATGCTCTAGTATTCGGCGCGTTCTGTGAAGACACGTGCATTGTGCGTTAAGCCGGGTATACATTAGAATATGCTTACGTAACGCTTTCGCCTCTATCTCGAGAATATACTGCCAAATTGTTAGCCATGTCATGAAATATCATCAGACACAAAATCACTTTCTTAGTATTTGAAGAGTATTAGAAGAATCGCATCCCGTAAGCGACATCCTCATTCTCGGCAGTTATTTTTTGTATGAGAAATTCTCGGGTGTACCGGACTAATCCCAATTAGGTTTATCCCTCTCCCTCCGGGTTGGAAGATCGGATGGCAGTCGATTTCATAAAACTAGCGCCTACGCCAAAACTTGATATTAGTTCCGGGTTCCGGGGGGTGTTATGGAAGAATGTTATCGACCCCACGACACCCCCCATAACGGCAGTGCGGAGAAATGCCGGTGTGGTTTTAGTGGGTAGGCCCTATGAGGGGAGAGTCCCACATAACCCCCCATCATGGCTTCCCTAGCCGGGGGGTATGCGCAAAGCATTTCCACATCGAGAAAAAAAAACTTGATATTAGTTGCCAAATCGGAGCCCAGGCTCCCTGAGCCGTGTCATAAGCCGGAAAACGCTAGGAAGAAGGAAAAACTCGGTATTTAATCTAAAGCGCGGTTTTTTCGTACAAATCGGTTAACCGTTGCATTCCCTAGTCCAGGGGTTTCCAATCTTTTTACACTAGCAACTTAGAATTTTGTCACGGCGGCCCAACCTAGCTACGCTATTAGAAATAGATTTGGACCACGGTGCCCTTTTGTAAGTACTTGACGGAGCAACTCGTGGCGCCTCCGCACAGATCGGGGACCCCTTTCCTAGTCTATATTCACAGCAGTGCAGAGGGCGGCGCAATGTTCACTATAGCCGCGCGTGATGGCAACGGCCGGGCGTTAGTAGGGAATGCAAACCGGTTATAACCGTAACCGAACTAATCGGTTGTAACCGATTATTTTGCCCAATTTCATAGCCGGTTATTTAGATGTAATTAAAAAACCGATTACGGTTATTTTCGGTCATTTTTTATGTTCGATACTTGTGCCTATAATTGAGTATATAAAAACCAATTGATACTTTTCAAGTATCTGAATGTTAATTTTCCTAAATTAACTAATTAAGTAATTATTCTATTTATTTTAATAAAAATAACGTAATATATGTCACGAAAACACCACGGCAACCGCGAACACGACACAGCGGAGCTTTCTCATCTATTGTTGATTATAGTGTTAGTACTTGGTACTAAAAATATTTGACTTTTACTCACCGATAAAGAAGGGGGTGTTTAAATTCCTATTGGATTTACCTTAAAACACGCACACAATTCACACAAAGAATTAGAAATAGTGAGGAGTTGTGGATAAACCGTGTGGCGTGTCAGGAAAAGGCGACATTGTTGACAATGACAACAGACACTGTTCTTAAAGCATGTTTAATGAAAGAAAGAAACCGGTAAACGAATCGCCTAGACGCCCAATTATTTGTTAACAGTGGTAGCACTAAATAAATAATCGGAAACAGATACATGTTACCCCAGGGAGTTTGGAAATACTTGCATTCATCTAAAATAAATGTATGGCTGTTAAATTAACCAAAAAAATATTCAGAAAAGCCATTAAAGTGTCAAACCGACTCAAAACAAGGTCTTTATTTACTTTGTAATGCAATGGGCATTATATTACCTAGTTTAAACCTTTAATTTATTAGTTTTTCTTATTTTCGTAAAATATTCGGTTCTAACCGGTTCTCGGTTATATGCGTAACCGAAACCGGTTATGGTTTTGGTCGGTTATTGCGTTCTCTAGACGAACGACCTGTCACGCGAGGCTAAGCGTGACAGGTCGTTCGACTAACTGAAACTGCCCAGGGCAGAGGCAAATGGAAAACTATGATTCGACTCCAACGCCCAATATATAGATTGACCATAATTGGTTACAGGGGTCAGATCAGGGGATTACCGAACAATTAACATATTTTTTCTTTCATGCAAATAAGCCTAGAATTTTAGAACCACTTACATTCATCATGGCGTTGCAGGATATCCGGAACAGCGTGGCCCGCTCGGACACCTGCTTGGTGGTGTCGGAGGGGGGGATCTCCAGGTCCACCAGGGAGCGCTGGAGGGCGGAACCGTGCCGCGCCACCAGCTCCGAACATGTGCGGAGGTCGTGGAACCTAGAACAAAGTTTGTTATTCAAAATCAATATGGCGGTCATCAGATCTTGAGTTGATGATGAAAACTTAGGATATCCAGGTTACTAATTTCCTATTCCTCTTCATCGTTCTGGACATGGATTTTCCCCCCTTATTTTATTTGAGTCACAGTACAATAAACGATAAATTAGAGAGAGGCATGTAAAGTAAGAAATGTCTCAGATCTTCTGTAATTGTCGCCCAAAGCGAAGCTGAGGTCGACAAACATGTAATTTTAGGCTTTCTGTACACTATTTTTCTGGTCAACGCAGTCGGCAAGAGGCTAATTTATTTAGCGTAGCGGCCTACAATTGACTGCTTGCCGGCCGGAGGGCAGAAAACTTTGGTTATCGGAAATTTTCGGTATTTTTAAGAAATAAATAATGTTATTACCATTGTCACTGTTTCAATTTTTTTATTGTTTCTTCATCAATGTCATCGATGTAGCCCTTTCGTAGGTGTACCTAATACACATTGATTTAGAGTTGAAAGTTAGAGCGGAAACTTTCATTGATTTTTTCCGAAAGAATACAAAAAAATACGAGTCGTCAGGGAAATAAGTGATTTTTCAACACTAGTAGAGACAAATGAAAATTGTTATTTATTAAACAAGGCCAAGGGGCGAAGTTGTTATTTAAATCTCGGGCTTATATTGAGACCCGAGCAAGCGAAAGGTTCCAAAATTGAGCCACGAGCGTAGCGAAGCGAGTGGTTTAAAAATTGGAACCTTAAGCTTTACGAGGGTCTCAAGGCACGAGAGTTGAACAAACTTTGCCGCCAAGTTTAATACGACATTTTTCGCCTCACTATCGCAAGAAAAATAAAAACTAACACGGTTACAAATCTTATCCAACTGTAAGTTAACTCAAAACTCAAGGCCAAAAAGTGTCATAGAGTTACTCCTGATACTTAGATATTGCCAATAAATTACGATGTGCGGGATAAGACTTGGCCAATTTGAAGATGTGACCTCCGATTGCGCATATTTCTATGGGCATACAGGTCTTACTTATACTGAACGGGTGAGTCATAGGAATTAGCGCAAGGTCAAATTACTTTCGCCACTAGTGGATAGAATTTGACGTCGCCTCGGATTTTTTACGACTCTCTCTAGCATTTCATTCTATTGGGCTACAAGTTATTGCCTGTTTTCAACCTACCTGGCAGCTAGTTCGCGTGCGATGCCACCCGCGTCTTCGCTTTCCCCCTCAGCACAGGCGACCGCCCCTCCGGACATCTGGTCTTCATCGTCGTCAGACTCTTGTGCCCTTCTGGAATTAAAAAAATGGTTTAGGTATTGGTTATATACGCGGAATACTGACAATAGTTCTCCATGACATTGGTTGGTAGGAATGGTAGGTAATAAATTAAAAGGAGTTTATCATAAACTATGAAAAACAAAAATTACATTACGTCGCTATGGAGGCTTAATATCATCAGTTGACGTAATGTTCTGATAAACCAATGTTGCTTTGCTAGTAGAAAGAAGAATGAAAATCGAATGTAGGTAAGTGTAAATGTGAATTTTGCAAATTGCCGCCAATAGAAATGACGACAAGGTTGAAAACTATAATTCTATTTAGATTTTCAGTTAGATTATTCAAAATTAGTAAATAATTTGAATTGAATTGAATTGAATTGAATTTACGTAACCCATTTTCGGTGTCACATAATATATTATCCACTAAGATATGCAGATACTTCCGCTCTATTATCTATCTAAATATATAAAAGAAGAAGCTGACTGACTGACTGACTGACATATCAACGCACAGCCCAAACGGCTGGTCCTATAGACTTAAAATTTGGCACGTAGGTTTCTTTTATGGTGTAGGCGAGCACTAAGGAAGGATTTTTCAAAATTCATCTCCTAAGGGGTTGAAACGGGGGTCCAAAGTTTGTATGGGGAAACAAGATTAGTTAGACTATTTTATCTGAAACTTCACAGGAGTATTCTTTGAAGTAAATAAATAAACACGTGTTTCAGGTTTTTTGAGAATTTAACCCCTGAAAGGGGTAAAAAGGGTGAAAAGTCGAAAAAATTAACATGGGTATCGTTTATATGGTTTTTCGGGTCGCTGATCACGAAAAAAGCAACGATTTGAAGATCCAATGTGGCGAATGTGGAATACCATCACCCCTGTTGGTATGCGATGGGGTTGAAATGCCAAAATAGCAACATGAATGAGTGTCACTTTTACGTAAATTTCGGGTTCTAAAGAATTATCTGAAACTTCACCGGAGTATTCTTTAAGGTAAATGAGTAAATACGCATTTCAGGTTTCTTGAGAATTCAACCCCTATAAGGAGTGCAAAAGTGAAAAAATCAACATGGGTATCGTTTATATGGTTTTTCGGGTCGCTGATCACGAAAAAAGCAACGATTTGAAGATCCAATGTGGCGAATGTGGAAAACCATCTCCCCTGTTGGTATGCGATGGGTTTGAAATGTCAACATATAAATCTGAATGACGTTTTTTACTAAAATAAAGTAAAATATAAAATAAAATAAAATAATTATTCTACTTGAAACTTTACAGGAGTATTCATAAATATAAATGAGTTAACACCTGTTTCAGGTTTTTAAAGAAAACAACCCCTAAAAGGGGGTGAATGGATGTAAAAGTAAGAAAACAACAACATGGGTATCATTTTTATGGTTTGTTGGGTCGCTGTTTACGAAAACAACGTATATTTTAAAATCCAACGTGGTGATTGTGAAATACCATCTCCCCTGTTGGGACCCGATGGGCTTGATGGTCTTTATGTTTAAGTATTTCTGGTTCTAGAGATTCCAAATTTGGTACGTACATAGGTTTCTTATAAGGTGAAGGCGTGCAAAAACATAGGATTTTTCAAAGTAGGGGTAAAATGATAGTCCAAAGTTTGTTAATGGGAAAAAATAATAGTTACGACTATTTTATTTGATATGGGTGTCGTTATCGGGTCGCTGATTTCGAAAACAACAACGATTTTTAAATCCAACTACGATTTTCAAATCCAACTTAGCGGCCGTGAAATAAATAAATAAACCTCCTTATTTGTATGACGGTTGAAAATTACGTTTAGTACGCGGGCGAAGCCGCGGGTTAAAGCTAGTACAAACATAAACAAATTATTTTGTTTAGAATCGGTTGTGGTACATCTCTATTTAAAATATGTAAACTCATACCCACGAAACGTCATTTTAGTATCCGGTATGAAAAAATAGTCTTATACGTATAAAGTATTCCACTGACATAGCTTTAGCTTTGGCGAGCTCCAGCGCGGTAACCCAGCTTTGCCGCTCCACCTCGTCGTGTGCCCTGATGTGGAAGGTCTGCGTGCCGCCATTACTGATCACGAATGTGCAGGAGTCAGCCGTGTGGATAAGCGCGCCGAGAAGAGAGATAGTCCCTCGGCATGTGTGCGCCATCTCTGCTTGATTTCTGGAACGATGAAATGAGTTATCGTAAATTTTGTTGATGGCAAAAAAAAGCATTGGAGTAACAGCCGCACGCTGCACTGCACTTTCAATCCGAAGATCGATACGTTTGGGCAAATCCGCCGGATCTGCCAATGAATGTATGGGAAATTAGTCTGGCGGATGCCCGGCGGAATACCCACTATGGAATATAGAGATCAAACTGCCGTCCGAGTTATTCAGAACTAATGTACGAAATATCATTTGATATAAAATGAAAATATTATATAAAAAACATCGTGAGGAAGCCGGATTAATTCCAATAGGACCTAGTTAACCCTCTGGGTTGGGAGGTCAGATGACAGTCGCTTTAGTAACACTAGCGCCTACGTCAAATCTTGGGGTTAGTCGCCAAAGCGGACCCCAAGCTCCCTAAGCCGTGGCTTAAGCCGGGAAATCGCTAGGAAGAAGAAGGCACAAACCTACAATGAAGGTGGTCAGGGTATATTTAGACCAAAAGAAAAGGCGGGATCTAAGGGCGTCTTTATTTTTAGTTGTAGCAAAATCATTTTTAGCTAAATTGGAAATTTTTATGTTTTCTATTTAGAATCGTGAGCTCCATCAATCCTAGTAGAAGAAAAACGTGACCCAAGATTTTTTTACCATTTCGCCATTATTTTTTTCACAAATTTAGTATGGCGCTATAGCGCAAGAAAGTTTTAAAAATGCATGGAAATTTTGGGACACTATTATTCTTCTACTAGGATTGAAAGAGCTTGTTTTCTCAATAGAAAACACGTGAAAATTTCCGATTTAGCAAAATTTTTTTTTTGGCAACAAAAATAAAAACGCCCCTAAACACATTTTGTAGCGACTGGCGGAAACATGAATGTACCTATCAAGACCAAGCCATGATATGTAGCCGGCCATGGTATGTAGGAGAGGGGAGGCAGGGCAGAGGCCTCCACGCTCTTCTCTGAAGGTATTAAGTATAATTAGAATTTCTGAAATGTAAGTATGTAACTTAATTAAAAATTAAAAGAATTTACTATCAACAGCAATTGTTCGTATACGTAATTAAGTGCAAGCGAACTGTTACAGCCGATAAGAACCCCATTCGTGCTAATTCAGCCGCACATTATCGTAATTAGCATACATTCTCCATAACTGGCACACCATGATAGCATGTTGCCAATTTTAGCACATACAAAAAGTATCCTAATGTTTCAAGTCAAAACAAGTGAAAACGTGGGTCTTCGACAATCCTCACAGTTACAGATATCAATAGGCTATGGTAGCCCCTTAACATCAGCCTCAGCAGCAAGCTTGTTAGCCACTCTTCTTCATAGCCTTTTTCCCAGCTTATGCCACGTTTCAGGGAGTCTGGGGTACATTTGGCAACTAATATTTCAAGGAATTCTAGTTTCATGGGGTATAAGTCTGTTCAAGAATACTTTGAATCAACTTCTGAACATCTTTTACAAATACATCTAAAGTAAACTTGGCTAAATAGTTCTACATGGTAACCACATGATCAAAGTTATACCATATATAGATATACATATTTATCAAGTTGCTCTGGTATTACTAACACATAACATGTATGTAACGGTTGTGTTCAATGAATTCTCTGTGTCATTATCACAAAAAACTATGTAAATATGTCTGTATAAATGGACTTTATTCAATGCCACCGCATAATCAAGAGTGGTTAGCATCTTCCTTACATAATTGCAGTCTGTTGGAAGATAATGGTTGTGACTCATCGTGTTTGATCTTAGCCAACTTGTGGCCCAAACAAATGACGATAGTGCTGTGGACTGATTTTAGCTAACAAGGCTTATATAGTGACTCATGTTACGTCATATTTGGATGGGATAGAAGGGTGACACTATTCATGATAAAAAAAATATCCTCCTGGCCCTAAATTTTGCCAGCTTAGTGCGGAAAATGGAGCCCATAACCATAACCTCCTGTTTTTTAAAATGAATTTATATTCATTACAATTTTATTCATAATAGTGAATATAAGAATAATTATGCACTTAGTTTGCTATGCAACAAGACCGTCTAGAAACAATTACAAGCAATTATTCAGTTTATTGATATACTAAGTTGCAAATACAAGTAATTTAATTGCCAATTGGAACTATCATGTAGCAATAAATTTATAAATCATTTAAATTAACGTCAATACCCAGCCAAGAGTCTAAATAATAATCAGTCAAGGAGACCCATGCATGGCCTATCAATTATTGATAACAAGTAACTAATCACTGCATTTAGCCATACCTACTGCCGCATAGTGGGGCTGCATACGGTGCGATCTATTATAGAAATGTACAGAACTTTCAACTTTTAGATGTTTTTTTCTAAAAATAGGAAAAAACATTAGAACGTCATAAAAGAAAATGATCAGCAAAAACTATGCAACGAATACCTACCAAGTATCGGATATTTCGTATATGAAACATATTAAAGAGCACTTTGGACTGCTTATAATAGGAAGAGAAATAACAATAGAGTAATTGGTATCGTTTACCTGTAGTATGATAACAATCCATTCGATAACACGAACCATCTTCGCTGATAACCTTTTAAGTAGTTTGTCCACTTGAACAACCACCCCTTCTTTTCAGGATCGCCGCCAGGAGTCGGCTGACCCTTAGGCACAATTGCGTCAGACATTTCCTTATTATATTATGACGATTATGAAAACATAATACAACAAAAAATATTCACCACCTAGGCCACGTCCACCATAATCAGTAGACTGGTTACATTATGAACGTAAAAGACAAAATGTCAATATAGTTAGTATGTTATTTACTATTATCCTGATATTGGATCGTATAAGATATTTAGACACAAATATAATTATTTATCCCAATCGCAAAAAAAGATGTGATTCATTTAAAAAACGTAGTTAACCATTTTTTGTTTGTTTAAGTTTTACCATAAAGTTGTAGTATTTGAACGTAACTTTAAAAAAATACAAAGATGCGTTCATTTTACAAAGTTTATTTAAAATTAAATTGGAACGCAATAATGCTACCAGCCCAAATCCGTATTTACCTAGAACTAGATATACATGTCGCCAAGGTTGTGGGGGCACGCAGTACCCTCAACAAGACGAGCAAAACAAAGTCAGCCATTTAGGACATTTTCAACCTCTTGTAATTTCGCGTTGATTAAATCTGTAGTCTGACAAGCGTAAGGCTGCAGTAGATTTTTAAAAATCTTATTAGCCTCCCTATTTTATTTATACCAAAAATCACTGTTTAGATCCCCACTACGCGAATTACCGGGAAAAATCTTTGCTCCCCATATACTACTTATTACGTGGGGAATGAAGTTTACATTAGAACATCCCACTCCGTGAATTCGCGGGCTTGGGAGGGAACGTACGTTAACCCTTTGACCGCCGTTGTCACCTATACAAGACAACGATAGTACGATACACTAACGCCGTCGTCTTGTATACAAGACAAAGTTTCAACCGCTTACTAAATGGTAAAATAATAGAATTTAAAAATTATTTTGTACTCGTGTCAACTTGTTGACCCTTTGTTTTTTCATACATTTACTTTTTAAGCAGGTATATGAATCCATTGTTTCATAATAAAGGATTTAAAAAATATGCTTATAATTTCTACATTTTTCCGTGTCACTGTCGCCGTTGGCATGTATAAAAGACAGCTAGGGATGGGAAAGTTCAATTGATGTGCAAGTTTTTAAAATGAATATGTTTTCACGAATCTGGTTTTATTTAAGCGTTCAAACATTTAATTGCCAATTATTGTCATTGTTGGTAACTACTCGTAGTAAGTAGGTATATGTAGAAAAAAAAAGGCATAATAATGGATAAAGTTTAGGCAGCTTCTTCAGTAAATTGTCCATTGCGGTTTATTTGCCGAATAAATTATTGACCGCAGTGACAGCGGAGGTCTACATTTTAACTCGATATATATATATATATATATATATATATATATATAAAACCGATATATACAGTATGTATCACAACGAAGAGCAAACCTTAAAACTGGTTGACGGGGAACTCGAGTACAATGTAATGACGTGCATTTCACGTGCCTAAATACATGTTTTATGGCATAAAATTACTAAATGAATTACTCGAAGACCATATTTTTGCAGTCGGTTAATGGTTTTTGTAACATCCTATAGGGTTTGTTTACGTTTTTGATTTTTGACAGTGCATGCGTATTGCGTACTGTTGATATGTAGCTAGGGGCAACTAATTAACATTAACGTTGTTATGTCAATACACATGCGCTTTGAGTTCTGTTTATAAGTAACCTAGGTAATTATTTTAATAATGGCTGTAGTCATAGGCAACGCGCAAGCGCTTTGTTAACTATTTGTTTGTAACTAGGTAAAAATCCAAACTTCAACAAGGTTTGACGCCTGTCTGTCAGTTGGTATTTTAAGAAATGTCATTTATAAGATTGTAAACAAATAATACAGGGGAGGTGCAACACAATAATAATAAATGTATATTTTTATACCTCACGTAAAACCTGTCGTATTTTTGATGAATTAGGTAAGTACCATGCTCATATTTATGATCTAAACATTAACGGGTTTCTTGTTTTGCCTTTCATTCTGATACATACTGTATATATATATATATATTATTAAATCCACCTGTTAGTTTTCTCCGAAAACCCTCCGGTAAGTATGTAAATTTATCGAGAGACGATGCGCGTCCCTAATCTTATGGTTTATAAAGTTTACGTACCGACAAGCGCTTATGCCGTTGACTCAGACGCTATTATTACTTAACTCGCGCGTAAACAGTATTTGTCAGTCGGAACTAAAGACGTGCCCTGCGCGCCGTTGACATGTATAGAAGACTACTCGTACAGACTAGTGCGGTGATATTACTTCATGATTCGATAATGTTTAGTTGTTGTTTTTCATGATAAAGTCCTTTATTTTCAACATTTTCTTGTATAGTAAATCTGTTTAGTTTAGAAATTTTGAGAGAAATCTAAGTTTGGAAATAAAAAAAGGCAAATTGAGAAGAATTCCACCTTTAATTATGAATATCGATATCACTATTTGCAATCCCTAAACTTTTTATTAGTTGTTTACTTAAAATTTGCTCTGGCGTGTGAGTGAGCGTCTTGGCGAACAGGGTCCGGCGGCCAAAAGGTTGGTACGCCGCAGCAAGACGTGTGTCATTGAAGGGTTTGACGCTTAGTATTTAAAAAAATCTTCTGTCAGACTCGGTTTGCGAAACTATAGTCTGACAACCACAGGCTGACAGTAGCATATTTTATTTATTTATATTTTATATGCCTCCCTTGTTTTTCTCTCATATAAATAAAAATAAATAAATCTATATATTCTTTCGTTACACAGTATTTGTTCCCCAGATTCATGGTAAAATTATGAAGCTGGCAACCGAAAAAGTGACATCATTTTGACAGCTGAAATCCACTTTTTTGATATGGTCGTATTTTGCAGAAGCGGTTTCTTGAACAAGGTCGTTAGACGTATTGTTCAAGGTAATTCCTTTCGTTTAATTTATGTTACGAATAGACATCGAAGTTAACGTTATATTTCATAAATGTTACTGTTACATTGACCTAATTGAACGGAGTTCTTATCGCACATCTTACGAAGCTAATAATAAAAAAATAGAGCGATATTCAAATTGTTGCTATTAGTTTAAAAAATAAATTATTGGTCCGCAGGTTCAGTAGTAAATACTAATAAAATGGGTACTACATTTTCGAGGACTTGTAATATAAACACCACATCAAGCAGGGAAACCAATGAAAGACGTGAGTACTTCCATTCTTACAGTTTTTGTTTAAAAATGTAATTTCATATCAGGGCCTATACCACGAAAATCGAACGATTGTGGATTCGTACCTCCGTCTCTGTCGCACTTGCATATTGGAGTGACAAAGAGGTTTTCCCGTCAATGCCAATTTTCGATGTTCGTGGTAGGCGTGCAGGCATCGAATTGGCCTTCGTGAAGGCCGTGACCGAGACTTTAATAAGATTCAGTGATGTTTGGAATCTTTAATACCTGTTATAGTAATAAAATATCAAGGTATCTAACATTGTTACTTCATAAATATATGTATACAGAAATTATATCTACCCACTTATTGACGAGATGTGTATAGGTTCTTGTTGGATTCTTACTTACTTTGTAAATCAATTTAAGTCAGATCTCTCCATTATTTAGCTAAGTATTTCATTAATTTTATAGAATAGGTACAGTATATGCATTTAGGGTAGGGGTGCCATCTTGTACATTGCAGAAACCGGACAAAAAAGTAAAAGAAACCCAACCCAACCCAATTAACACCACGACCATACCGTTTCGAGCCCTTTACAGCACTCGTTTTCACAGAGGTTTTCACTCGTAATCAAGTAATCATCTTAACCCTGTGAAAACGAGTGCTGTAAAGGGCTCGGAACGTAGGGTCATGGTGTCAATAAACGCGATTAATCCATTATAAAGTGTTTAATTTCAATATACATATTAAGCTTTTTATTTAACCCTATATTGGCTATGTATGACTTATGGCTGCCAAACATGGGCCCTAACGGAGAAACAAAGAAAATCACTAAAAGTATGCCAGAACAGGATGGAAAGGAGTATGCTAAATCTAAAACTCAAAGACAAAATAAAACTATCAAGCATTAGAGAAAAAACAGGTGTCACTGACATAACCCATACAATAAGGAAATTGAAATGGAAGTGGGTTGGTCACACAATGCGAAGTACGAAAAGCAAATGGTCCAAAGATATTACTGCTTGGTACCCTCGCGATGGGAAAAGAAAGAAAGGAAGACAGAGGAAAAGATGGGAAGACGAAATCAGACAGATGGCAGGAACAACGTGGAGAAGGAAGACAATGGACAGAGAGGAATGGAGAACTCTAGGGGAGGCCTTTGCCAAAGGGCAAATTGATACTTAAGTTATAATACTAAAAATACTTTTTGTAAACTGGAGTCAATAATAAAGGCTTATTTTATTTATTTATTTATTTATTTTATTATATTGGCTATGTTGTATATAAAACACTATGATGTGATGGCAGGTGCTTTTTATAAAAATGAGTGTTAAGTTTCCTAGGACCTCAGGCTCTCCGAGTTATTACAAATAATAAAAAATGCTACAAAGATGTAGATGATATAGGTACATATAATCTTTTAATTTAAAAAAGTGACACAGAGGGGAATTGTAGATGTCATAAGTGATAAGACTAAGAAAGGAACAACGTTGATTGTATATCTGTAAATACAAATAGCAAGTTTCTGTTGTGAAATTACCAGTTTTTTTTTATGTATTTTCAAATTCTTGGATTCAGTACCATTATGTCTCTATTGAAACTTGTCACCTACAGGATGCCAAATGACTTAATGATATTTTTTCAGCTGGTACCATTTCCCGCTTGGAATCAACAAGCAACTACGTAGAGTCGGTCGTCTGCCAGCAAGATGACTTAAAAGACAATGAAATGAAAGTCTTTGACATAGGAGAAGAAGGAAAAGTGTTGCTTGTCAAACAGAAAGGGGAATTCAGTGCTTTGGGAACAAAGTGTACACATTATGGGGCTCCGCTGGTTAATGGGGCTCTTGGGGATGGCAGGCTCCGGTGCCAGTGGCATGGTGCTTGCTTCGACATCAAGACTGGGGATATTGAAGAGTTTCCTGGCTTTGATTCACTACCGTGCTACAAAGTTACTGTTACTGAAAAAGGAGAAGTTAAGGTGAGTGGTAGACTTAACTCTAAATGTGATTGTGTTTTAGTAAAAGGTACCATTGTGTCGGTTGCTGATATGGTAATTCGGGGAATCTTTATGGCATTAGCAACTTAGTTGATAAAAAAACAGTCTGAAAACAAACTGAAAAGCAATGTCAGTGCGACAAGAAAACGGGGTCTACTTATCAGCAATCAAAAAAATACTTAAAACAATAACAAATTACTTATAGATTTCTTTTAATCCAAGAAACACGCGTGGAACTTGCGATATTACCTACAATATACCTACAAAATTACAAACCAATGAGGTGGCGGTAGCAAAACTCCGTTTTCCGCGGGCCTAAAAACAGGAAAAAAGACGTGAAAATGTGTGTATCAGCTTCGAGCCGTGAATCGTGAAGCCGAGCGCACCTTCTTCCTAGCGTTTTCCCGGCTTATGCCACGGGAGCCTAGGGTCCGCTTTGGCAACTAATCCCAATATTTGACGTAGGCGCTAGTTTTCCGAAAGCGACTGCCTGGGCCTTATTGGGATTAGTCCAGAGTTTGCTCACAATGTTTTCCTTCGAAAAGCGATTGTTAAAAATCAAATGATATTTCGTACATAAGTTCCGGATAACTCAACCTTGACCTTGATCAAAAAAGTCACCCAGTACCTACCTACTTTAAAGGAGTACATATTGCATTGCAGCATTTCAAACAGGGTAACGTTGCGATAAACACATTAGTTCAACATTTTACTTGCTGTGACTGATAACAACTGGAAAAAAACTTAGACGTGCCCTGCGAAGGCTTACTGTATCAATAATTTCTATACCTAATTCAGTTGAACCTGGCGCCTTTGCATGCGTTCTATGACAAGGGCAGGATGTACAGATGTACCTACCGCCCGCTCTGTGTATCCAATTTCAATAAATTGTCGAAGGAGCTTTCAGCCCTTCACGTGTCGGATAGGATTCGGCGTACTCCTTCCAAAAAGCTAGTCGTGTTACACGGCGCTAATCATCGGGACAAATCCATCTCAGACTGTGTAAGAGTCGAAAGGGAAGCTAGAGTCGAGAGTGGCAAGGGAAGGCAAAGTACTCCCGATGATCTGGAATCGGACAGTTCTAGCTTTTGCCGGGTTCAAACTTTACTATTACGTCTTCAATTTACAATGGTAAAATCATACTTTCAGAACTGTCGTAAACCTATTTTATTACATCCTCTTTAGGATTTTCCACATTTTTCTTTGAACACGCCGCGTCCAAAAATACAGTGTTCTGATTAGATTAGCTAGTAAGCATATGAATATGACTAGCAAGGCAGCTTTTTAAACTAGCGATTTAATTGGGTTTTCTTTAGGCCCACGACCTAGGGTTTGCCGCTAACCCGAAGTTAAGCTGTCAAATTCCATACAAAAAACGCTTGACTCCGGGTTACATGGTTAACCCTGTTTATCAATTAGAAGTATTTTGAAGGTAGGTAGACACACAAGATATTTACTGATGATGAGCATATGTAACAGTGGTGTGCTTACCATGCGTTCTACGTAACGGTACTCGATAGAGACTGCGCGAATCGACAGTGTTTGCATTTCGCTTGAACATGACGAATGCGCATTGGTTCCACCGTTCCATCTTTGCTATAAACTAAGCTTACCATTGGTGCCAGTATGCTGGCTGGCAATAAGTAAAACTAATTTAATGAATTTCCAGATACCTACATACATATTTTCGCTGTTTACATTACGTATTCATTTACGTAATGTAAACAGCATAAGTGCATGAGTTAATCGCTTACGTGGAACAGAGTAGAGATGGCGTCAGGCAGACGACGGATCGCATCTAAATTTAACTTATTGCATTTCGCAACACTCGTGTATACAAAAATATCATACCATGACTCGGTTTCCGTTGCAAGATATTTGACGATCCCTAGTTTATTCAAGTAAATTATACCTGCAGCACAGACTACAACGGTCACCATATTATGAAGTGATATTAGTGAGTACACATATAGATATTAGTGAGTATACATATAGATATGTTACCTACGGCCATATACACCGTTTTACTTTTAAATTTCTACGATTCTATGAGCATAAGCAATTACCACCCTACACCGTTTTATAAATAAAAATACTTACATAAATCCCGCAGTAAGCTCAAGAAGGCTTGTGTTACGGGTACTCACACAACGATATATATAATATACAAATACATAGAAAACATCCATGACTCAGGAACAAATATCTGTGGTCATCACACAAATAAATGCCCTTACCGGGATTCGAACCCAGGACCATCGGCTTAGCAGGCAGGGTCAGTACCAACTACGCCAACCGGTCGTCATACTACAACTTGCTTTTGCCCGCGGCTTCGCTCGCGTTAGAGAGAGACAAAAAGTAGTATATGTAACACTCTGTTACTAGAACGTATCCTCTGCATTCTACACTATCTACCTTCATTGAGTTTTAACGCCAATGTCGCCCGAGTAGTTCATTTCATTATCAACAGACTCATTTCATTTTAGTTTAATTTGCGATTGACCTTAAATGGAAAGCAAGCAGGTGTAATATCTAGCATTCATCATTCTAAATATTCTGATCAATAATTGTCAAGTCGAGGAGGTCACAACACAATGCTGTTGACCTGGCACATGGCAGGTCAGGCGGAAATCGATTGTATACCTACTTATTTAGTTGCCCTAATAATTTAGGTATTTTGTTTTCTTGCCCTATGACCTAACCTAACCATCTTTTTTTGTAATCAGTAGGTACTTCACGTAGCTGTTTGTGTAAGCCTTCACCTCAACTCTCGTCAAACTACCTATAACAGGGTAATGATACTGCTGATAAACTTGAGCAGAGAACTCTTTTGTAATAGAATGTCGAGCAGTTGCCATTACCCTACCCTACCACCACCACCACCATTGCTCTACTAGCCCTGAAAAACTTTTTCGTCAGCGAAATATAAAAGCAAGGGATTACGTGAAGGAATTTAATTAAAGATGAGCGGAGCGTGCGTGCGTCGGCATATCGAGCATTGTTCCATTCCATTCCGCATTCGTTCTGTATTGAATAAGCTGTGTGCTCCTTTAGTTATACGTAATCGTAATCGATAGCGACTGCGCGAGTCGATAGTGTTTGCATCTCGCTTCCATCAGTTAAGAATTAGCAAGATGCCAATACTATCGAATTGCGCAGTCGGTCATACGTAGAATTCATGGTAAGCACATAGCTATATCTAGGTACCTAATATTTATATAAGTAATATCAATGCTGTCAACACAGCCCAAAGGTCTATTTCCACAGCAGTCTTTAAAACCTCGTAGGTACCTTTACCTTCTTTAACTCATTCACCGTTCAGCGATTCTTGTATAGCGTAGCGGTACGACGTACGACGTATTATCGATTATGTATCGAGTTTCTCAGTATGTAGCGAAAGTGCCTCGTAAAGGTGTAACAACTTACGTGTCGTGATTAGCGTTGATTAGATTAAAGGTTCCGTTTTGCCTATGTCCAGCCAGACAATGACATTAGGGGTCCTCGAGAGACCACCGCCATTTTGAAAATTATGTATCCTGGAGAAAATTACGAAGAAACACTGACCAAAACGCTCCTCGCTCTCTATTCAGTCAGGCACACGTCAAACACTGTTTTATACCTCTAAAATGTAACCTGTAATCTTTATTTGCCTAAAAAACACAGTGTATGGCAAATAGGGATTAAGTAGTTACAGTTCTATTTGCCTTAATATCTCTCGAATACGCAAGAGTGATAGACAAATAAAAGAATGCACTAAGGGGTGTGCGGTAAGCTCACAGATACTACTTACTTAGCCTTTATAAAACACAACAGGCTCCTTTACCTCATCTCTACAAGCTCTACAGACGGCAGCAGAAGTAGCAAATCGGGTAAAATTTTCAAAACCATGCTTTACTCGTACTCTAGTAATATGTCCCGCCTATTCTAGTTTGTTAACGAAGACTCCACATTTTGCACCTTAAGTGATGTTCAATAAAATGACAACATTCTATATGAGTATGCAATGACGTCAAGGTCGTAAACTGCCGCTTTTTGGCACCGTCTGATACCTAACTAGTTCATTGAAGCAACAATTTTAGGTGCTATAAGTATAATTCAGATAGTTTTAGACAGTTACGCTTGCATGGGGTTTACATTACGAAGTTAGTAGCTTGAAATTAGTTTCATGACATTAGTTTTACCAAAAATGTCTCGTGTTTAATTTGAAATCGAACCAATTAATTCAGTCATGAAGCTGCAATATGCAGCTAGACAATAGATTAAATAGGGTAGGTTGTTCATCAATGAAACACTAAAAGTTCAAATCTTTCTATCTCTGGTGTTTTTAAAGTTATGAGTGTGATTTTTCGAACGGAGATAAACAATTTACTTCGTTGGAAATTGTATAGCATTATTGTTTTCTACTTATCTTTAACAGTTAGTGTTATATGCATTTTTTCCAAAAAATGAGTTTTCTTCCATTTTGTCCTTGTGCATGTTTCCAATGAAACACCTAATTTTTTACATTGAAACAGATAAAACACTTACAATCTACCATAAAACACATTCAAACACATTCCTTTTACATGAATTGATAGTTTTAGTTGGTTTATTTGGACGCAAAGTTTCACTGTGTCTATTTGTTTTAATGTTGGACAACCTACCCTACTCATTAATTATTAGGAAT
Organism: Lathronympha strigana; assembly: GCA_949128165.1. Classification (NCBI taxonomy): domain Eukaryota; kingdom Metazoa; phylum Arthropoda; class Insecta; order Lepidoptera; family Tortricidae; genus Lathronympha; species Lathronympha strigana. The sequence goes on from OX421920.1 coordinate 11,690,163, forward strand.
CTAGATTAATTATTAGTAAGTTCAAGAGGAGCGTACTCTGAGTAAACTCGCTCTGGCTGTACCAAAAAGGCGGCACAAGAGTATACTTTTTCTTTACCTATGAACTAGCTTTGAGTAATGGGTCAGGGTGGTCAGAGTACAGGGAGGACAGGTTGCAGCAGGGAACAAGGGAAATTGGGATATTAGGTGTTTTCATGGTCTAAGTTAAGGCCCATTATATTACACTATGATATGATATGATATATGATATCTATAATCATGATCTATATGCCTCCCTTTTTTCTCCATGTGAAGAAAAATTAATAGATATAGGTATATGTATATACAATTATAGTGTAATATGGTCCTAAGACCGGCGCTGCAGTCTGTAGTTTCCAGGTAATTACAAGGAAAATGATAACAGGAATTATGAAATGAATGACTGTCTTATCATTTTATTTAACACATTTCATTTACAACGCGAGGAAAAGGTACCTATACCTACATGTATATTTTATAAAACGAACCTAAGAATAAACGTAAAGTATAAAGTATGTATATCTCTTGAGGTTACATTTATTAAGCAATTGAGGTAAGATGATTAGCAATCATGGAAGCGAGAAGTATGTAGTTTTTTTAAATAATTAGCATAGTTTGGGGTTGTTGCCCCACTACCGCAACAAAAGCTTTAGTTTCGAAAAAACTCCCGTGAGAATTAGACATAAGTATAAATATATTTATATCGGGTTACTCACGTCTATAAAGTCGAAAATAGGGTGCGCAGAGCAATCGCCGCAAGCGCTTCTCACTCATGATTATGGGACGCGGATCGTTCCGAAACATGTCGAGCTATTTTCGACTTTATAGACGTGAGTAACTCGATATAAGTATATTAATTCGTCACGGCTTTGTTCATGTTCCCGGGAGATAGTATGTATATCCAACATCTAAATCTATTTTTTATCCGAAATTGATACGCGTGTAATCTATTTTTAAGTATATGTAGGTAAGAAACAAAATGATATTTTTCCAGACAATCTAATCTTTTGAATACTTATGTTATAAACGTTTTATTATCTGTAAAATGCAAGAGTTAATTATTCAAACGTCAATTGTAAAGCATGAATTATAGTACATTGTGCATCTAGGGCGGTAAGAAGGGCATTACTTACGAGGGTCTATTGAAGCCCGACGCCGTAGGCGGAGGGCTTTAAATGACCCGAGTTAGTAATCCCCTTACTGCCCGTGGTACACACAATGTTTTTCATCACATTTGCGAGGAAATAAATAAACTCTATACAGGCGGCAGAAACAATAATGATAAGCGGTAGTGTAGTTGCACAGTCCACAGTACTCCGGAGTGACTACGTGCTGCGAGCGCGTGCGGGGCAGGTCCTCCGCGAGCTCCACGCGGGCGGTAAAGTAGTATGAGAATCCTTTAAAACCATGGGAATAATACAGCTCTTTAAGTGTAAGTATGCTTGCATATAATATCACCATTTACGAGCAGGTGTGATGAAAAATCATTTATTATCTATAACAAATGTTTTGATTCATGTTTTTAAGTAGGCACACTACTTAAAAACATTGGTCGCTGGTTCGATCCCAGCCCCGCTCACCGGGGACCTAGGTCACTTTTTCTGTAGTATATGACATCTCTTTCAATTTATAATTTATATATAGTAGTGCACCTACTTAAAAACATGAATCAAAACATTTGTTATAAATAATAAATTATTTAATTCATGCTTTACAATTCTACAGTATGGTGGCGCCATCTCTCGCTTCTAGTTGATAATAATCTGTTAAGATTATCTAGAGGGCAGCACTGGACGTAAGTCGTGAGCGTAAGGACGTGAGCGGTAGGCTGCACAGACAGATGGACGGACGGATGGACAAAATGTATAGGGTTCCCGTTCATATAGATCACGAAATTTGGCAAAAACAAGAGGTTGTAGCAAAAGTACGGGAGAAAATCCGAAAACCGTATAATTGTCGCACACTGAGAGTTCCGTACCACAAGTATTTTCAAGTTGTACCTACCTAAGGTCAAAAATGGGGGGGGGTCCTTTGTGCGGTAACCTCGGTGGGCGAGTCCGACTCGGATACTGAAATTTTCTACTACCGAGCCAACCGAGCTTTCTTTGATACATATACTTTTCACATTATTATTAACCTTAATTGATTTTTAAATCTGAGTCAAGAACACACTCGTCAAAAGTACCATGAAAGGTAGGCACAGGGTCGTCGGTTTGACCGAATGCGGAGCGCCTAACTAGTTTACAGCGCCACATGACTCAATTTGAAGGTCGACGGTAGTTGGTAATAAATAACCCATAATATGCGACTGAATCACAAGAACGTGCATATGAGTGAGATTATGTTTACTTAGTTCCGGGCAAATGTGATGTGAGTCACTTTGTAGTTTTAACTGTGAACAAACTATTCCTTCCAGGGCACTAAGTCCAAGTGTCAAAATGTCCATGGACACAATATGTCCAAGGGTCACAATGTCTATGGAGTCAATGTGTCCAAATAGTCAACATGTCCAAGGGTCAAAACGTCCTAGGAGTCAATATACCCAAGGAGTCAATATGTACAAGGGTCAAAACGTCCAAGTAGTTAATATGCCTAAGGGTCAAAATGACCAAGAAGTCAATATGTTCATAGAGTCAACATGTCTAGGGGTCGAAACATCCAAGGAGTCAATATGCCCAAGGAGTCAATATATCCAAGGGTCAAAACGTCCAAGGAGTCAGAAACTAGTAACCGTTATAGTTTCGCCATATTTGTTCGTCCATATGTCCAGGCTAGGCTCAGTAACCGTTAGTACTAGAAAGCTGTAATATACCTTAGATTAATGTAAAGATGTCGACAAACTGGCCCGCATAAAGAGTGTTTTTTTGTATACGTAGAGAATGGGCTGGGTTGAGTTTATATTGCAAAACTAAGCCACGAGCGTAGCAAGTGGTTCAAAAAGTGTAATCCTGGACGTTTTGACCCTTGGTCATATTGACTCTTTGGACATTTTGATTGCTTGGACGTTTTGAGACTTGGACATTGTGACACTTGAACACATTCACTCATTGGACATTTTGACTCTTGGACATATTTACTGTGTGGACATTTTGACTCATTGGACATATTGATTCCTCGGACGTTTTGACCCTTGGACATGTTGACTATTTGGACACATTGACTCCATAGACATTGTGACCCTTGGACATATTGTGTCCATGGACATTTTGACACTTGGACTTAGTGCCCTGGAAGGAAACTATTGTATGTACCTACGTGCGATGCAGGTGCAGTCATTTGCGCTGCTATAATTTCTTGCACGATGGACGACGAAGAAATATCTATATGTCTATACCTATTGGCCCGGCCGCAGAAGTTCAGAGCAGTTATTGCAAGTTTCTTAACTTGTACATGTAGAGAGGTAATCTGCCCCTAAGCATAACCTGTCAAAAGATGCGACAATTCATTTAGGTACCGGTACTTCAAGCAATTTCAGTTTATAAGTAATGTATCAAGAGTCTCTGTAAAGCCGCGGCCATACGGACAGGCATTGGCAGGTACAGCTCGGTATGATTCCATGAACCTATATTCCCATCTTCACCCGCTAAGACTGTTACCGTAAAAAAGCATCTTATATTGATTGCCACCCCTATTTCGATGTAAGTAAACATTAAACGCACAGACAGGAAATAGGTAGTTACACCTTAAAATGACTAACTAACCTTGGTCTGGCGTATCATTAGCCAAATTGATTTGCAAGGTACGCAGCGATAGGTATAAGGAAAATTGCTTCTTTATTGTCAAGTTGTAAGTATATATTTAAGTAACAACTTAAGTTTTGAGTTTGATCATTGACGATATGGTAATACGTACTATAAAGCTACTTAGTAATGTGCAAACCGAGTGAAGACTTTAGCGTCGCATCGCTCCGCTTTGGGCGCTGGATAGTCTATGTTTAAAGAAATGCAGAAAGCCTCCGTAAGCGAGCGACTTCAGTGCAACTCAAATCACTTGGTAGTTAATAATCTGACGTTTCGCCAACTTCGGCACGGACTGTTAGGCTCAACTCCATGCTCGGCGCGGCTCTTCATTGTGATTTGTTCGCTTCGGGGGTGGCAAGTTTGATGTAGCTATGGTGTTAGCTGTAAGTTGCAAAGAATTTTAAAAAAAACGTGCTTTTGGCGCTGGCCACTAAAGTAGCCCATTGCCCCTAGTGGTTGTAGTGCAGGTTGCTTTAAGAAGAGCAGTTAGGCCAAAATATTATTGGTTTCCTTCACGAGAAAAACATGGTTGCAGTTAGGGCTGCCATCTCGTGCATTGCCGAAACCGGACAAAAAAGTTAAAAAACCCGGACGTTTCACTACAATCGCGGTCTCTCCCCGGACACTAAAGAAATCAAATTTAAATTTAGATTTTGCTAGGGATTGACCTGAACCCAAGAATGACAGTTTTAAAATCCGGGCCGGACGCTCCCCGGACGGCCTCCAAACTAAGACAAATCCGGGGAAACCCGGACGGATGGCAGCCCTAGTTGCAGTGGAAGATCTAGTCTGCAGGTTTCTATAACACATGTTTCGGAATAGATGCAGTTGCCCTAATTGGAACTAACCTAACATATTAAAATAATCGTTCGCCTAAATTATCCAGCTACCACGCGAACTATTGTGTCATTGAATTCAATGTCAAGGTAACCTAACTGTAGTAAACCTAGAACCGGTTTCGCTCATTTTACTTTCGACGCGAAACGGTGACCCGCAAGAATATAAATATGCATATGACACGGTTTCAAAGATTTACTGATATATATTTAAACCTCAAAACAATAAATAATACCTATCACTACATTGTTATACCTATGTTATTATGACGAACATTGTAGCTGCCCGTTACTGTTAATGTTACTGCTAAAAACTGTTAAAAGTTTAAGCTCTTATGACAAACTAAATCATTCGAATATCTATGTTTCAGGTTCGCGCCAAGATTAGCGACTTGAAGAGCAATAAGCGTATTAAAGACCTCGGCAGCCCGTGTACCACCGACAGCTCCTCCGTCGTCATCGTCGGCGGCGGGCCCTCGGGCGCCACCTGCGCCGAGACCCTCCGCGCCGAGGGCTACCGCGGCCGCATCACCATCGTCGCCAGGGAACATTTCCTCCCCTACGACAGGATCAAAGTATCCAAAATTGGAGCTGCCACTGACATAGAAAAACTACAGGCAAGAACACACGAGTATTATAACGGCTCCAATATTAAAGTTATCAAAGGTACTGAGGCCGTTAAAGTTGAGACTGATGCGAAACTAGTACATCTTAGCGATGGCTCCAAACTGTCTTATAATTCACTCTATTTGGCTACTGGATCCAAACCCCGTGTACCTGACGTGCCTGGCATTAATCTCAAGAATATTTTCACGGTCAGAGATTTCCAGGACTCAATGAATATCTTGAATACGTTAGGAGACGGCGGCGATAAGAATGTGGTAGTGCTAGGCTTGAGTTTCATCGGTCTTGAAATCGCTTCGACTTGCGTTAAAAAGTCGAAATCCATGACTGTAGTTGGAAAAGACGACGCACCGTTAGGATTTGTGTTTGGAAAGGAAATAGGGCAGAGCCTTCAGAGGTTGTTTGAAGAAAACGGTGCGACGTTCCATTTCCAAACTACAATCGTGAAATGCAACGGAGATAACGGTGTTATCAAATCGGTGGAGCTCGCCAACGGTACCACATTGCCTGCTGATATGCTCATTTTGGGTGTGGGAACTACATATTACACAGACTTTTTAAGAGATACCGGTATCGCTTTGGAACCTAGCGGTGCGGTTACCGTTAACGATAAGTTGGAAACGAATGTCAAACATGTTTTTGCCGGTGGCGATATCGCGTACGCTCCTGTGTTCAGTTACGGAAACAAACAGATGAGTATAGGGCATATTGGCTTAGCTCAGTACCATGGGCGCGTGGCCGCCTTAAATATTCTAAAGAGAGAAGCCCCTTTGAAAACAGTTCCATACTTCTGGACTACCGTATTTGGTAAATCTATCCGCTACGCTGGCTGCGGGCGCCCAGCTTCCACGATGATAGACGGCGACATTGCTGGACTCAAATTCGTTATATTCTTCTTTGACGAGAACGATAAGGTGATCGCCGTGGCGTCCTGCATGAGAGACCCGGTTGTCTCCCAGTTTGCAGAGTTCCTACATCAAGGAAAATCTTTGTACAAAAAAGACCTTAAAGATGACGCCTTTGCGTGGACCAAAAATATTAATTAGTTTATACAACTTGAATAGTCGATCGAATATACGGAAACTCAATGATAAACATTATATTTTTGTGTTTTTTTATAAGTTCAAAAAGTTACTCGTATGCATCTAACGCTGTTAACACACCGACGCTACGAACTACGGAACCGCTGTGGGATTTTGCAATTTCCTATAGAATTCGCCTCGTTTCGCAGTTTGCACCGTTGGTATGCTAACAGCATAACGCATTTAGCACACCGAAGCAGCGAAATTCTGGTATGTCCCATAGAATTCGCATCGTTTCGCAGTCTGATGCGTCGGTGTGTAAAAGCGTAAATGACAAAAAAGTATTATTATAACGTTTTATATATTACATATTTAACATAAGTTTTCTATGTTCTCTCACAACAGCATTTTATGAGATACTTACACTTACTGGAGATATCATCATATTCATCATCATTCAGGAGATGAGGTTTGTGGATCTGGGGCGAGGAAGTGGCGCGAGGCATTGAAGGGCAAAAAATGGCTTATTTTGCTTCCTCAAACTTCATGCGCGAAGTTTAAAGACCTACCTCGATTTATCGACCAGTTCTTGAATTCTATTAGCATACCTACACATAAATACTGGTATTAGTGCACTAGGCAACATTTTACTCATTGTAATTAAAGGATTAGGAGTTAAGAGTTTCTAAATTTTTATTTATATTTGTTACAAATTGTTTTATAAATCTTGTTCATAATTATAGTCAAAGACTATTAGACCTCCTTTGTACCGTTAAAAACTTTATTACATTCTTTAAGATTAAGATTTGTTGAAGAGCTAGCTGTGGCATTTATACGATGGCTAGAGTGCATTTTAACATTTTATGTCTATGATTGCCTTTTCATGTATGTAATTACAATATATTAACAAGTAGAACAGGTAAGCAAACATAAGTATTTTACTGAACTGATATTTTGTTCAGTAAAATATGTTTGCTTACCTGTTCTACTGGTGTAAATTCCCATTGCCATAAACGTCACATATTTTTGTACTTGCTGAACAAGCTAATATATACTGAGTTTATTAATTTTAACATATTTTTCAATAGATTTGTAGCAGAACAAAATGTGCATGTCTGCTATATGTGATATTGTAAGTTGATAATATTATTCTGTAAGATATTTACAATTGATGTCCATGAATAAAGTTACTATTTATGTACAACAAACAATGTTTCTTTCATTATCTAATAATATCTGTAGCCTTCTTAAATGCTGTATTAGTATAGTCGCTAACGGGAAAAATTGTGCGCTGCGAGTTACAGTTCTGAAATTGCTTTGCTAGCAGCATACACAAAAGTACATATTATGTTTTTATTACGCAGAATTATTGCCTCTGGGCATTCTCTAGCAGTCAATCATAGGGCCAAACAAAAGTGAGGAAAAGCAAATTACCCATTCTCCGAAAAGTCCGAAATCCTTATAATCCACTGAGAATAAAACAACAGCAGCATGGTAAATAGCCTGTTTTTAGGGTTCCAAACCAAAATGGTAAAAAAGGAACCCTTATGGTGTGACTCAGTCTGTCTGTCATCTCGAGGACTACTTAAGCTACCGATTTGGAATACTTATAAATAAGGGTAACCCAGACACATTGAGAGAATTATTTCATATTTTTTTAATGAAAAATGCCCGATAAAAGAGGGGGCAAAAAATAAAAGTTTAGTTACTGGTAGGGCTTGCAATATCGGAAGTCGGAACTGATTTCCAATTCCAGAATTCATTTCGAGATTGGCCTTCAGTTCCGGAATTCCGGAACTGGTTCCGGGATTTGAAAAATTATGATTTTATGGCATTTTTTTTAAATACCGGTTTTTTACGATTAGTACAATAACATTGTTGGATTTATATTTATTTATCAATAAAGACGTGTAATCTTACGCTACTTTAAAGAAACAAAAGCAAGGGTTTAACAGAGTTGTTATTTTTTTTAAATAATCAATAAAGGATCTCACAAGCCAAGCTAAGATTGTCTATTTCGAAGAGTTTGGTTATAGTTTAAAGTGGTGTAGCAGCAGGAATTACCTACTTTAGAAAACTTTATGCTTAATTGACCAATTTCTCGGTTGTTATAATAAGGTTAATTTCCGAATCAATAATTTAGGCATTTGTACCTTATCGATTAACTAAGTGGTACTTTTTGCCGGGAAACGTCAGCCTTCGTTCTTCTTTCTTTTGTGTCAGATTAATTCCCAAAAGTGCTAAAAAAATTATATTTTTAACACTTATTTTTGCGTAGCCAAACAAGTAAGGCTATCAAAATAAAATTTGTCTTCAAGCTAAGGCTAAAAAAACAATGTAAGGCACTCATCGCTCCATTTTTTGGAACTTCTGTCGAACACACAAAGAAAACATTAAAAAAAATATGTTAGATTAGAGGCCAAAATTGTCTATTATGTATTGTCGAATACACATAAAACTTAGTTACCTACAACGTTACGATTACAAATTAATATTAGGCTGGTAGTCATTGAAATTAAACACTTTAGAACGGATTAATCGCGTTTATTAACACCCTGATCCTACGTTTCGAGCCCTTTACATCACTCGTTTTCGCACTGGTAGTCATGTTATGGTATGGCGACAGCGGCAAAGTTTTTAATACAAATCTTTAAATTACATCGTTTTTGCGCGCAAAACACTCAATTCATGGCTAAAAACTCACAACCCTCACAACAGTTTTTTAACAGTATTGCAATAAGAACTCATTATTTAAATACCGAAAAGCAACAACTGAAAAAGATAAAGGTAAGATATTTTTCCCTTCAACCTTTTGGTCTACTACCGTGAAGAGAGAACAATCGAAAATGTATTTATCCTGCTCTAAAGCACTTGCTTCTTTGAGCGAAAGATGTGCAGATTCAATTGATGCTTGTGGTACCTAAGCCTTCTGAGTCCGAAAGTAAGGAACATTTATCTGCACACGGAATATATATAATTCATCAATCTAATACATTTAGTGGCAGTTTTGCGAATTACCTATGCCAATTGAAATTAAACACTAGAATGGATTAATCGCGTTTATTAACACCAAGGACCCGACGTTTCGCGCCCTTTACAGTTTTCTTGCCGCTTCTTTCTGCCCCATAAGCCAGTTAGGGAAGCGTTCGTAAATTGTACGTATGTTTTACAGGTTTTTTTATTTTATTAAATTAAACGCGATTAATCCGTTCTAAAGTGTTTAATTTCAACGAATAACCATCGCAGTAACAGCAGACAATATTATAACATTTATAATCATGTCAATATTAAACGTTTACGTCAAATAATAGGGTTATTTTCAATTCCGGAATTTTCGAGATTGAGGGTGTCAATCTCGGAACTGTAATCTCGGAAATATAGTCCGAGATTCCGGGATTTCGAGATTCCGGAATTCCGGGATGCAAGCCCTAGTTACTGGGTCATGCGAGCTATTATTTTTAGTGCAAAATGTTTGATTAATAAACCAAAATATATATAAAAATGCCCCCCTCCCGCTTATCTACAAAGTAAAGGAAAAAATATGTAAATTTTGACACATTAACATTATTACTACATTATTTTTACTTGTGTAAATAATTAATTGAAATATGACGATGTACAAATAATACAAATAAATGATCTATCTATCTATCTATTATCAATATTACAGGAAAAATATAATATTGACCCTACCAGAGTATATGTATATTTTTTCAATAAAAAAAACTTTTCTGTAGGTACTAAATTTGTAATCTGCCTTAGCTTGTTTTTCTGTAATTTACCTATATGATATAAAGTTAGAAAAACCGCTGGGAAAAACAAACTCGCATACTAACATCACTAACTCTATGCCGAGCAAACAAGTGATACAATCTGTCGATACATGGGGCTGACGTCAAATTTCTAATTTGACATGCCATTGAAACTAAAACTTTGTACGGAACCCACGGTGCGCGAATCCGACTCGCACTTGGCCGGTTTTTAGTAATAGAGGTTTTAAATAGAAATAGCTCGACATGTTTCGGAACGGTCCGCGTCCCATAATCATGAATCATACGCCGTAAGCGCTTCTCAATCATGGTTATGGGATGCAGACTGTTCCGAAACATGTCGAGATATATTCGACTTTGTAGACGTGAGTAACCCGATATAAGCATATTAATATGTCTAATACTCACGGGAGTTTTCTATATAGAAATAGTAGGGTATGTTTCTTTCATTCCATAAAAAACAATATGTGCACAAAGTGACTAATTTATTGACTACAATAATTATAATTAACTTATAAATAAAATTTGTAGCAGTATAAAAAGAGTACACTTAGCAGAAAATCCAGTGCATTTTAGTGACAGTGGGTCAATGATGAGTACAGTTGCCATCAAAAATATTGGAACTACCAAGGTGCTCACAAAAATCTGAACAAGCCCCATTTTCAGTATGTTTGTTCAGATATTTGTGAGCACCTTGGCTGCTCAGATATATCTGATGGCGACTATACAAGCTATTTTGCTCTCTGTTTCTTTTACAAGTAAATTCATTGAGCATTATTGATCTAAAATAGATAAGCCAGCTGTAACTAATAAGTTCTATGGACATTCTACTAGGGAACACAACCCAGGTTTTTTGTATAAGAAAAACTCGGGTTATACATACTAAAAGAAACCCGGGTTGCACTCTCTCAATCTACCACTGAGCCACCCCTGTGTCATCCCTATGGATATATGATTATATTTATCCTTATGACACTAATTTCTACAGATAAACAGAGTTGTCAATTTATTTCTTCATTCAAAATCCATGAAAGGATGAGATTTATAATATTATAAGTATTCTCTTCTTATCCTGCTACTTGTACAATACATAATTAGTCCCATGACTCTTTGACCCGAAGGTGTCCCAAACGCTCATACAATGTCACATCATTTTTGAACATTCTTCTCGACTCTTCCTGTAATTTTTGTTTTCTTTTATCAGCATTTCCTAATGCCTTTGCGTGGCCTGCACTCTCAGCCTGAAAAGGAAAATATAATAGTTTGGTTGTTTTATAAATTACGAAATTAGATTATAAATTATAAGGGCACTATAATAAAAGTGAAGCTTTAGAATGTCATGACTGTCATGTCATTTTAATTTGATATACAAACCTCAGTAAGGTATGGAAATCTCAGATAAAACATGTTTTGTTCTTCTACTTCAAAGTCCTGTGCCAGTTTACGTAAATGATACGGCTCTACTTTTTTCACCAGACGATCTTTGCCTCTAAACAAATGGCCATTAGGGAGACGATTACGCCTCAATAGAAATTGCGTTAATTTCATTTTTGTTTATTTTGAATAAATCCAAATTCAATAAGAAATAATATGATGATAATACGGAATTTCTAGGGTTAAGTATAAGATCTTAGATCAGATCAGATCACCTCAATTTAACTGTCAGTGTCAGATTGACAATGTGACAATAGGCAAGTAGTTTGAGCCATTGTTAAAAACACGGAAGAATAACTAGCGTGGAAATAGTACGATAACTGTCAAATGAGAACAGTTTGGAGCGATCTATATTTTGGCAGTGGATTTCTCAAATGTCGTAAGTCTAACTTAATTACGTGCCTCTTACGACATTTGTAAAATCCACTATCAAAATATGCGACCAAGTTAAGTTGTAATGCATTGATACCGACTACCAAATTACAACGATGTGTTTAATTTGGCTGCTTGGACCAATTGCATCAAAAGAGATCAGCAAAACTGTTTTCAACCTACGGAATCGGAGAAATAACAAACATATATACATCTCTTTTTGTCACTTCCTTTACTTGGTAAGGAAGTGAAGGACGAGTTTATGACTTTGATGTTTTCAGTTTTGACGGGAGGCTTGGTTAAAAACGTGTATATGACTCATTTCAAATATTATATAAAATAAGGGTGTGCCAACTTAAAGTTTTTAATAAACAAATGCAAAGAACAAATGTTAAATTCACATCACATCACTATGAGTTAATGATTACCGCTATTCAGCATATAGAAATGTAAATATTAGTAAATATATTTCAAAAGTAATTTTTATTTGTGCAAGATAAAACAATTTCCGATGATCGCATGCTCTTTTGGATTGACTTCATGTTGCTTGCCATTCTTATTAATTTTATGGAGTTGCACAACACTAGCTATCTATGATGGCCGTCGATTGGCTGTCGCTGTCGGACGAGTGTAGGGCTTTTATGTAAATAAATTTAGTGGATAGCAGTTCACTCGATGTTCGTTTAATATTAAGTAATAATTCATCAGCATGGGATCACAAGGCTGACAGTGATATAATTGACAGTAGTCCCCGGCTTCGGTAAGTGCATTTTATTTCTATTCCCCTCAGTAATTAGTTCGCTTCTGTAGATTGTTTTGGAAGACTTTTCTTTTATTTACTTATAATCAACAACTGATCAATAAGCAACAATTATAATTGCAAATTTCCTCACTAAAACAACTTAATTGAGGTCGTTTTCTCCAACAATACATTGACCGAGACATATTGGAAGTTCGTTTCGGTATTTACCCTTTCACTTATACATTATTTTCGTGCTCTACTTCTCTTGAACTTTTTGGAGACAATTGACGTATTGAACAACGTATTTCCTTTCATGGCTATCCCAAAAAGTTGTTGTTTTATTACAATTTGTGTATTTTTCTCCAAGCTTGTAAACTAATCTCTTTACATTAAAACTGACCTACTTAGATTTTCTTTGCCTTATCGGTCTGTTTGGACGTAGTATCTTCCGGTTACATGACCCCTGTTATATACCCAAACAATAACTATTTAATAAAAATTAAGTAGCTAACTGAAATTAAATTAAGTAGGTACTTGTTTGTAATTATACTCAATCATCTGCCTTGATGTGTACTTTATTTTTAAAATAGTCATTAACAGTATAATGTGCTTCATTATCTTTTATTTCCATTTAGAACATGCAATAGCCTATTAGTATAATTTTTAAAAAAATTGTAAATCACAAGTCTCTGTAAATCAAGAGTTTAATAAACTTTGCTATATAAGTCATAATAGAAATCACAATCCAATTACCGGAAATAGGTGGGCCCCAGGGTACTGGGCTCTTATCAGAAATGGCTATACCTACACCATTAAGATTAGTTGGTTTGGAACAGGTGCAAATGAAATAATGTTTACACAATCAATAGTTATTGAAGCTTAGCATTTCTTATGTATGAATTGTTATTGAATCAGACAGTTTCACTTTATGTGTAAGTAGCTATTTATATAAGCCTCTACTTTTTTAAATCAGGAATATTTACTAAATGTATTGAAATTGTAATCTTTATTATGTGATACAAAATTATATATTCTGATTCTACTCATGATTGCTAACAACTTTTTCTATGGGACCAACTTCAAAAATAAAAATTCGAAATCGACATCTCCATACAAATTGTGTCAAACTATTGGACGCTTTTACTATGGGGATCTATTATTCTTTTCGGCAGAAGAAAAATCAACCTCCCATAGTAAAAGTGTCAGATAGTTTGACACAATTTGTATGGAGGTGTCGATTTCGAATTTTTGTTTTCAAAGTTGGTCCCATAGAAAAAGTTGTTAGCAATCATGAGTAGAATCAGAATATATAATTTTGTATCACGTAAAAGATTACACCCTGTATATCATAATATAACTTGATTGGCCAGGATCTCATCTCATTCATTGCTAGTCAGACTGTCTGTACTGTATTTTTGTCATGATACCATCTATAAACAGATTTTGGTTTCGGATTTCGAATATTTATTATTTTACTATCCGGATATCCGAATAAAACGATTAAAAATCGAATATTTTCATTTTTGCATAGAAATACTTATAATGTTAGTAACAAAACCGAAAATAACATTATAAATTGAAAGAGATGTCATATACTATACCTCAGAAAAAGTGACCAAGACCCCCAGTGCTCAGGGCTGGGATCGAACCAGCAACTTCCTGCTTTCGCGGCAGACGCCCTAACAACTAGGCCACCCGACCACGGCGACCAGAGGCCGATTCTGATGGTTGCAGAATTTGTATACGAGTTAAAAATGTATCCAAATAAAAAAATCTAATGTTAACGTCATCTACATTCTATATGTGGACTCTTTTTTTAAACTTTTAATAACCATTGCGGACATAAATCCATACTAAACTGCATTATTCGGATTATTCGTATTATCCGGATATGAACTGAGTTAAATCCAGATAGTGAATTATTTATTATATTCGGATAAAACGAATACTCGGATATCCGGATTGCAAGCCCTAATCATCATACTGTCTGTTTTTCTACTAGTGATAGCATAAAAAAAAACAGTTACTACTAGCTAAGAAAGGCTAAGAAATGTTAGATTCCATGTCAAAGTCAAATCTATACATTAGATTACCTTATTTTTTTTTTTCAAAGAAAAGTACAATACATTATTTTAAAGAATTTTAGAAAAAATTAAATTACATCGTCGAGGTATACAAAAAAGGAAATTATCTTAATAGTTCATTTAACTCAAATACTTCATATATACACAGCAAGTAGCTAAAAAGATTTATGCACAACTTAATTGGAAACCAGATTGGTTACATATTATTGTTAACAGTATCTACTCAAATATCCCTCTTATGTTATGAGATAATTTGCCTTGTTTTAATATACATACCTGACTTGCTACAGCAGTGTTACAGATGTTCTGGTTCAGGCATTATAGTTAGTTATTAATTACTTGAACCATCAAGTGAAAGTGTATTAAGTGAAATTTGTACTATCTGGTGAAGGAAACTAGATGTCTTAATTTAAAAGACAATTAATTAATAATATAAGCAAGTAAAAAGCCTAAGACTAATATAACTTTTTTTTTGTTTACAACTATTCTTTCATTCATACAAATTTGTTCAATAGTGATACTTTAGTTTGAATAGTGTTTTTTTTTTGGCCACTATTTTGCACCAGTGTGTGTGATATGATAGCGACTAACGCCTACTTTTGGAAATTTGGCACTGGCTGTCTAAAATCATAACCCTTCTTTAACACTGTGTCATAGCCGGGTAATTCCAGTTTTGGGCAGATAACTGTTATACCTATACAGGGGAGATTTGAGAGGAAATGCGAGATAATGTTTACATTTTGATGTAATGTTTGTTTGACATTTGTGTGGAATGTACTACTGTTTGTTATTTTAATAATGCATGTTTTTTTCCTGCTTATGCATATTTAAATGATTATGGATGGAAAAATCATAATAATAAATAAAACATTTGGCTTATTCAACTATGCTTATGCAGTTTTGATATTCAACTGCTCAGTTGTGTGCTTACTACCCATGTACCTATACCAACAAAATTTTGCTATATCTGTCTCTATTTTCATACATTCATACTGAAATGCTGCAATCTGGGAAGGGAATAAATATCAATTATTCTGATAAAATGGTAAAGTAAAATCCAGTAAAAAAGAGTACCACCCTTACATTTATGTGGTTTTATGTACTGTAAATTTTTTTAAAGTTTATATTTTAAAAATACCTGACTATACAAAAAAAGACAAATAGCCATTCAGCTTTGATATACCTACTGCAAAAGAGATAGGATATTGGTAAGGTCCGACCGAGATCTCGGTCTCGGCAGTCTCGGCCAAAATTCGAGCCGAGATCTCGGTCTCGGCTCTCGGCCAAAAAGGGCCGAGATTCTCGGCCTTGGCCGAACCTTCCATCTTGACACTTTTTGCGATTATGGTGGGTATTTTAAGCAATTATAGTTTACCGTGTTATCGTACGTAATGCAAATTATAACTTTTTTTCTCAAGCTTTGACTGTAAATGTTGTGTTTTAGTGATGGCTATATTAAACAACAGTTTAATTCTTGACATGTTTTTTGTGGAAAATGAGCGTTTTTCGTATATATTATAAAATGTCGGTCTCGGTCTCGGCCGAGACGAAAAAAGAAGTCTCGGTCGGACCTTAGATATTGGTGGTGTAATAACAAAAAATGTGGTCACTATATATTCAAGGGTTTGTGCCTTGAAATGTTGTGCCCTTTTTGTAACATTTTACCTATATTTGTAATTGATAAGATAACTTCCCTCCTGTATCGACAAATACGATAATTGATATGTTACTTAAATAAACATGTCAAAACGGAAACGATAAACTCTATTTATACTTTCGTGTACTTATATGACAAACCGTAAATTATCACAATTTTAGATACTTACTATATATCCAAATTCCCCATCATGTCCTTGAACGACAGTGGTTCTCTACCAAACCGAACAGTCTATATAGAAAATGGGTGAAATGTTATTAATATTATTATAAATACTTCAGTAGTTCCCGGAGGAGTCATCAAACAATACCAAATTTCTTAGAAAGAAACGAATACTTAATAGAAAAACTCATGACATCGGGCGAGACTCGACCTCGCTACTCTCGAGTTCAAGTCTCTCCCGAGCTAGGTAGAAACAATAATAGTTTTAAAATAAGAGAAATTTTATAACTGCCGGGGACTAATCTCCATTTTACTAAAATGTGTGATTATTATTGCAGACTGATCTCGCCCGCAGCGCTCCTTGCCGGTGAAAATGGCGCAAGTCGGTGCCAACATGGAATACCAGGAGTACAAGTGGGCCTACTCAATCATGGACTCCTCCAAGTAATTATATTTTTATTTGCTTACTCTAAGTGTACGACTCGAGCATCGTAGAATGCGGCAGGGCGGGGCGGGCGGCGTTCATGTTAAACACAAGTAAATGTACGTGAGCGGCCTGAGTGCACGCTAGACGCTCGCCACTCTGCAGGCCTACCACGAAAATCTAAAGTTGGCGTTGACGGAAAAACCTCTATACCATTCCAATAAGCAAGTGTGACGGAGAGGGAGATACAAACTTTCGATTATTTGACTTTCGTGGTACCTACTAAATAGGGCAGGCCTCACACGAACTTGCTTACGCGGTTATCACGGTTTCGGAGAAGCTCCGTTCTGTGAGCGAGACGGCGACATGCCTCGATATGTTTAAGTTTATTTATTTGGCCAAGTAACAAAAGAACGTTACATCTAGCAAGTCAATAGGTACAGTATGTATAACTATATCCCGCTGGCATAGCGGAGAGGCGTGCGGATTTAATGTGAAGAGTGACAGAATTACGTTACCAATTTGGTGTTCGATCGCTCTGTCATATTCGAGGCAGATAACGAAATTAAAATTTTCGATTTCTGCAGTAAACACCCACAGAGTAGAAAACCTGCAAACGATCCCTACTTAATACGACTAGGAACTAATTGAAAACTATTTCAGTATTTTTGTACAACAAACACGGTCTGCAATACTAAATTACTTAATGCAAAAAGTGCAGCAAAAACTTATATTTTAGAACGCAATTTTAGAACTCAAATATATTTTATTACAATCCTTTTGTTACCACGAGTAGGCTGTTAACATAAATCGCGCGATACATAAAAAATATATCTCAACCCGAAGAGTCCGTGAGCAGGAATAAATTTAGGCCATGTAACCCATAACATAACCCACGTTTACGAGCAAAGTGTAAAGAGTAAACATCTATAAGTTATATAGGTACCTACTCGGCCTACTCGCATCACATTGTGATAGATGTCGTCGGTTCCAGGGAAAACCTATAAAACCCTGCTTAGCTTGAAAAAGGCCGTAGTCGCGCCAAAATGTTTAGCCCCGCACTCCCCGCAGTTACATATAGGTATTATTAGAGTATGGCGAGAGTGGTAAAAAAAACCGGCTAAGTGCGAGTCGAACTCGCCCACCCAAGGTTTCGCACTAAGGATGCTCCCCCCTATTTATGACCTTAGGTACTTAAAAATAGTGAAGGCGCGGAACTCGGTGTGCGGCAATTACACGGTTTTCGGAATTTTTCCTGTGCTTGTGCTAAAAGCTCTTGCTTTTTGCCAAATTTCGTGATTCTAGGTCAACGGGAAGTATCGTATACATTTTGCTAATACATATATGGGAGATGCGACATAAACAGCCGTATCTTTTGATTATAATTAGGAGCTTTAAGGGACTGCAGACCTGTATATGTGGCATTAATTTATTTAAACTGGATACCTCTACCCGTTCCCGAGATAAATAAGGGTCTTGAGTCTTGACACACAGACGGACCGACAAGAAATTGATCCTATAAGGGTTCCGTTTTTTCCTTTTGGGGTACGGAACCCAAAAAATGCATGAAGGCAAGAGCAAGATTGAAGGCAGTAATAATAGTTCACTCACTTGATGTTTCCTTCATTCGTTAAGATCCTCGCGCGAGTGTGTAACTACAAATGTTATTAATTCATCAAATTACCTAATGAAATGACAACGATGAGCGCTCAATCGGCTCCAATAGGTTTAGGTACGCTGGCGTAGATTGTTATCGCATTTGTATTAGGTTTAACTAAAATTTCGTCGGGATAACCCACGGATATACAGTCGAGGCCAATTACGCACAATTTTTGTAAGCCGTCGTGGTTTTTTGACATTTAAACTTTTTTTTTCGTCCTAGAGGAAAGGCTAAAGCGCTAAGCCATACTGCCTTATTTTAACTAATTAACGCGGTATTGTCTTCTGTTACCGCGATTGTTGTTGAACGTAGGATCATGGTGTTAATAAACGCGATTAATCCGTTCTAAAGTGTTTAATTAACGCGGGTTCTTACCACGGTTTTTCGTTTTATTTGACCTCACCGATTTTTCGGCGATGTTACAACCGCCATGTTCACGATAAAAATTTCAACTTGCTACCTCTACGCATTCTCATAAAGGATATTGACAGACGGACGGACGGACGGACAACGAAGTAATCCTATAAGGGTTCCGTTTTTTTTCTATTGATAATTCCCGTCTTCGGGTCTCAGCAAGTGAACTAGGATATAGTATGATTGCATTACCCACGTACCAATTCAATTCAAAGCATGTAAACAACGGTTTATTTTTTATTGAATGTCATTCCGATTGTTCAGACATCAGCTGTAACCAACGGTTCTTTCCGTGATTATAATCGAAATTATTGAGCGTGAAATGGTGTCAGTCCTCTCGGCCACAACCACGACGGTTGTCACCTGGTATTGTGTTCGAGCGACATTACACGTACATAGTCCCGTTTATTTGATGTTTTGGTCAATATTTCGCCATCCTTAGGTAACCGGGGATAGATAGGATGACTCATGATATTCATAAACGACCCGTCATAATTTAGGTATGTTGAACACAGAAAAACTGACCAATAGTATTTCGGGTCATGTTCAGTGTAGAGTTCCGTAGCTTACCGTCGTCGGTCACAATAAGCGCTGCCTGGAAGGAGTTTTAGAAGATAACAGTGGCGGAGCGTTCGTAGAACTCGATTCCTGCCGGCTTCCTTTGCGTGAGCCATTCTAGCAAATCTTTCCTTAACGAAAGAAAAAGACCAGATCAGCTGCGGTTTGCTCAAAGAACTTGCTAGATACCATGATCGTAACTAACAAAAAGTAATATCATCGCAGCACTTACGTTACGACGAAAAAAAGTATCGTGATTTGTGGGATAATCTTACACAAACCGACCCACGGTAAGCTCAATAAAGCTTGTGTTGTGGATACTAGAAGTCTATATATATAATCGAAAGACACATAAATACATAGAAAACATCCATAACTCAGGAACTAATATTCGTGATAAACACACAAATAAATGCCCTGACCAGGATTCGAACACGGGACCTTCTGCTTGCGTAGTCACTATCAAGTAGGCTAGGAGGCCGGTAAATGTTTATAAAGCTATATTCCATGTTTTTTCCCTTTTTAGGGTTCCGTTCCAAAATGGTAAAAAAAGAACCCTTATGTTGCGTTGCGACTCTGTCTGTCTGTCACGTCGTTAAATATATCGAGAACTACTTAAACAACCGATTTGAAATTTGGAATAGTTATAAACAAAGTTGATCAAGACACGTTTAGAGATGATTTTTATTTATTTTCAATGATAAATGCCCCATAAAAGAGGGGGCAAAAATTCAAAGTTTAGTTACTGGGTCATGTGGGGTATCATTTGAAAGGGCTAGATTCGCACATTCTAAAACAATATTTTATAAATTTTTTTACGATGAAAAATGTGTTTTTTATAAACTAAAATGTTGAAAAAAATACCATTTCAGCCCCCCCCCCCCCTCTTTATCTCCAAAAATATGTTTTTTTTCACAACCTTGATATTATCCTAAATATTACAATTAAAATATAACATTGACCCTAACTTCATTATTATTATTTTTAAATGGCTTAATAAGTCCCAGTAAATGGCTTAATCGCCTTAATTTGCTTAAAGTTTCATTTCAATGTATTGTATACAAATCGTAGTAAATCAACAAAAATTCTTAGCGATTTTGAGTTTGTGTTATTGTAAAATAGCAGTATGTATACAATAAAAACATAACTGTCACCTTTAATCTTGACCAAACACAATACGCCAGCAGCAGCGTAAGTAGACAATGGATTATGTGAGATTACGGTCATTAGTTCATTACGCATGATTTCATACTGGGATGTAATTAAATGAACGTACTCACGCTATAGTGGATAACACGTTAGAAACTGTCTCGGAGAAGGTCAGTGAAAACGTTGGTAAAGTAATCTTCAACAAAATGTTTAAATCCTTTTTCAACGTCATCTGTACTTTCAGATCGGATCGTGACTTTACGCCAACTTTCAAATTACAATAATTTTTGAATAGAAAATTAGACACCAAGGCAAAAAAGTTAAGATTTTGGCGAATCAAGAAAGGCCTCGGGTTAAGAACTGGTTTATAAATCTCAAAAGAGGTCGTGGTTGTGGCTCTTATTTATATGATAATATCCAGACTAATTAGCTAAGGGATCATTCCTTCCAAGCCAATACCAAACTTTAAAAAATAATCTTATTTTGCTACATGTTCGGTTCACTATATCACTATGGCGCTGAAATTGTAATAGAGAGTCGCGAGATGCTTCAAACTCACTTAAATTCCTTATTGTAATCGGGATTTGCATTACTATTCCATCTCTTTCCCTTATATGACCTATGAAAGTGAGGCAACCACACTACGCAAACCCAAAATAGTTCCTACAACTATCTGAAAAATGCATACGCATTACAAACATAGTGCAGTTTGTTTTAGTAACGTTGATCGACAACATAAATACAGAACTGATGAGTAAACTATAAACTTAGCTGCGGTATTCATATACAAGCAAACAGTGGTGTAGGTGTTATTTATAGTATTTATAATGGTTGAGTTATTTAGGCTTAATTATAGCTAATTTACCTGTTACATGCGCTACAACATATCAAAACACAAATTAACAGTCGTAAAAATTATAACTGACGGATTAATCGCGGAACAAACATACAAGTGAATTAAGAAACTCTTGCTGATTGATAGGGGTACACATTAGGCTTATCAAAGATGAACTTTAAAACGATTAAGGCATTAATCATTAAAAGACCCGCATACATCACTGCTGTCTTATTAAATGATTAAATGATGGTAGGGTTCGCATTTTCAATTAGTTTAATTATACATTGACATGATTAGATTGTTCTCAAATTCATAAGATATTTACATAGCTACCTAATTCTCAATAACATCACATACATAGTTAGGTTGTTTTATGATTTTGAACCTCAACGATATAACAATAAACAACTTTCACTAACGCACAAACCCCAACATCGTGGTAAATATCAACATTTGATAAGCGTAAATGTATGTTTTTTCACGGTTTCAAATATGGTGTGTGTAATGGTTTCAATAGTAGTTGTTCTCCCATAGTAGAATATAGTTTATTGGCTTCAGAATTGCATACCTACTCAATATATGAAAGAATTCATTCTTAATGTGAGTACACGCTTTATAGCTTATCGCACATATGATATTATTAAATGATGTTTGTATAACGAAATGTCTTTATGGTCATCAAATAACTCCAGCTGATTAAAATACTAACTTTAATGATACGGCCAATGACTCAGGCTCACACTAGTGTTGCACTGTTGACGCACCGTTACACCCAGTGAGTCGTGTAATTATCGTTGTGAGCCCAGGCTCCGTGTAAAGATTAATGGTCATGATCAACATGCAACCACCTTAATCACTGGTGACTGCGAAAACTGTAAACTCATTCGCTGTACGCCTCGTTTTTACTGATGACGAGATGCACTCAGTGCTCTGTCAACCAATTGGAACCCTAGGCCACTTTGGAACCATGTCAAAATGACAAGCAGTAAGAGATGTCTTACAATCTGATGTATCTGTGTTCTAATTGGTTGACTGTACAGCCATGCCATTTTCCATGTGGGCTGCGTTTGCCCCTTTAGCCCTACGGCTAAAGGGGCAAACGCAGCCCGAGGCGGTATTACACGAAGGCGATACAGCTATCCTGCTTTGCCTTCGCGTGTTAACGTCAATACTAGGGAATGCAATCGTTTATTTTTTGTAAGGGAAAAGCTCGATTTTATACAGAAATCACGTTTTTAAAATACAAAGATGGTTAACCGTTACATCCCCTTGTTAATTAATACCCGAAATGTCGTTGTAAAATCCGAAGGTTCTTGAAACTGGTTGCTTGCCTTAGGCGCCAACGGTGGCGGAGCGTGAGTGTTCTTTAGGCAAGCCGTACCTGATTTGGCTTGCTTTTTCTTTGAGGCGTTAAGAAAAAATGTGCTCGCGCATGGTAGCCGCCAGGAATCGAGTTCTATGAACGCCCCGCCACTGGCTGCCAATCCACCACCACGCTGCTGCATGCACTTACAGTCAGTTTGCACGTTAGCGAAAACGGCCGCGTCGAACTCAGGGTAATTGTATAGGTCGGTTTTACAGCCGATTTCTAGTTATAAATGTACGATAATAGGTAGGTATCACTAGCGATCGCTCGATATCGATCAATCGATACGATCTCATCATAACTCATAGTAATGGTACTGGTGGGTGTTACGGCTGATTTCTAGTTATAAATATTATATTATAGTTTTACGAGTGAGATGACTTCAAACGATAGCAAAGTTGTTAGAAACCACACGAAGGTCTCAGAGCATTCCCGGTTGCATCTAGAATCCTGTCCGGCTCTGCAATTCCATATAGTTAATAGTAGCAGTAGTATTTCTACGAACAAACGACTAACGTTTTGATTTGACCCTCCTACACAAAGGACGAAAATTATAAGGATTAGAGCGAAGTCATTAAGGTTTTTTCCTGTACCGAAAAGCTAAGAGTTACTCGCTCCCATCATATCTTCTATATTATTTCTCCTCAGAATTACGAGCTGTTTTCTTCCCGGTGGGAGAAAAAATGTGAATGTTAATTTCCATACATTTTTGTTACTTTTCTTTTTTGTTACCGCATACAAATGATATGGAAAATGGTATCATAATAGAAAAAAAAACTTAGGGACACTTATCTCCCATTGGGATAGAAGAGGGCGTGATTCTGAGTAGAAACATCACAAAATTTACAAAATACGTATCACAATAAAAACAATCGGGAAAAAACCGGCCAAGTGCGAGCTGGACTCGACCACCGAGGGTTCCGCACAAAGAATGCTTCCACACCACATTTTTGACCTTAGGTACCCACTTGAAAATACTGGTGGCAGTGGTGGCACTGAACTCTAAATGTGCGGCAATTATACGGTTTTCGGATTTTCTTACTTGTGCTACAAGCGCTTGCTTTTTGCCTAATTTCGTGAAGAAAAGTGAACGGGAAGTACCCATTTTTACATACATTTTGATTCCCATCCGCGTTCCTGGGTCTTAACAGACAGACGGACGGACAACAAAGTGATCCTATAAGGATTCAGTTTTTTCCTTTTGAAACTCTCATTACGATTTGAAACTATTTAGAGTTCTATTGTCAAAAAACAAAAAAACTTCCGGCATACGTACAGAAACTGATTAATTATCTCCTACCATAGTCCTATGGCTTCCACAGTAGAGTTCTATGGCTTCTGAACTCGAAATACTGCGGTCACGGTCCCATCCGGTGGGCAGCGTACTAGAGGACGCTTTGTGTTGACGTTCACGTTGTTTGGTGCTTTAAAGCGTATGCCAATTCAGTAAAAACAAGGATCGGAACCGGTTTTTTAAAAAACCTCGAAATAGCCAAATATTTTCTGCTCTATATGTAGGACTCGATCTTTTATTTAGGTAACAACGTGGTATCATTAGATTGCCCCATTGACAATTAATTAATTAATAAGCCAAAGAATGAAAAAAATACTGTTCTTCTTGTATGGAAAATATACCGGTATCTGATCCCCCCTGAGCAAAAACTTTCGGGATTATAGCAGGATTGCCTACTTCTGTACTAAGTGCGAGAGGGATGCGTGAAACCATATACGATCTTGTTAATTAACTCTAATAAACTTGAATATAGTAGTAGTAACCCATTTTTATCAAGGTGGTCATTTTTGACAAATTAAAATGTGCCAAATGAAAACCATTATGTTAATAGCTGTTTATGCAGTATCGTTGTACTGTATCCGGCTTAAATTGTAGTTTTGCCGTGAGAGACTAACATACAGACCAACAGTTATTACTTTAGCTTGTTCTGAAAATTACTAAATTTAATGCAACTTACCATTTAACAAAAACAATAATGTAGATAGGTATTTTATCTAGCAAAAAAGTATGAGGTACCTCAGAGTAGTAAGTAAATCATAAAAAGTGGTTAGGCGTGTCTATGCTGCGATCGTTCTCTGGACGCTACTTATGTTTTCAAGTATGTCATTAGGTCCAACTAGCTGAACAAGCATGGCACAAATTGACTTTAATTACACCTGAGAGCATCTTAACAGGTCGCATGTTTCCATTGCATACACGCTGGCGTGTCGTGTCAACAGCCGCCAGTGTATCGTGGCATTCGTGACCTCAAGACGGTACTGACATTTAACGACGTATGAAATATTCGTACTCCATATGACATTTTGAAAAAGAAAAAGAAAAAACCATTTTATGTGGCACGTCACGATCTTTCTCCGTCGCGCATGTTTTAGTTGAAGTCTTTCGGCTGAAGATTGTATGTTGTGTGTTTTACAACTTAAGGTACTGAATAGACTACCGGTCCTAAGAATAGTGAGAAACACCGCCAGACGTATAGGAACAGCTCTGATTGCTCGATTCACTCCAATGTCTCCAATAGTAGTTTGTATGACTGCTTTATACACACACATATCATGAGTTTGCCATAATGGTGTTCAAGCCGCATATTTCGACCGCCGTTACGACTTTCATGAATGAAAAAGTTTCAGACAACTGTCACGCACCCATAGTTTTTTTTGTTTGTTTGCCATGTGTTTGTTTTGCAGGTGAGTTTTGTATTAGTGTTAAGGTGGTATTTATATACAGTTGACGACGCTTGTATGGATTAATACGTTTATTAGTAAGTTGAAGCATGTGCCAGATAAAATTTTCTAGTTTTTAATTTTAAGAGATGAAAAAAATGTAAACAAAAATTAGAAAAGAATGTTTTCGAAATCGATGTTGTTATGTACGAGTAGCTATAATAATACTGATAAGAATTTAGTTTTTTGTTTGACGGGGAGAATTCGCATTCTCTCATCATCTTAAACCCTGTGAAAACGACTGCTATAAAGGGTTCGAAACTAGGGTCATGGACGCCATGGTGTTAATAAACACGATTAATCCGTTCTAATTTCAATGAACAACAATCGCAGAAACAGTAAAAACAATGTTAAATTTGAGCTAAAAAAATCTTTCTCACTTTATGGGCATTAGGGTCTCCATCGTTCAACTCACTCGTGATCTAAAAGCGTTTGCAACACCGCTGCTGCACATTGTAAGATTTACATAAGTCAGGGAAACTGTATGATCGTTATTACGTAAACCACGTTTCCGGAGGAGTACCGTATCGAAGATTACCTCATTTTATTGTGAACAAACGGCCGTTTAAAATGTAGGTAATGGAGCGATTAGGTACTTGGCGTTGCGTAAAGAAGGTTAATAGATATTTTATAGTGTAACTGGCGCAGTTTGGTCGGAAGTCTGTGCTCTATGATGTATATGAATATAACACAGGCAGTTTCATGAAGAGACGACAAGCAACGCCAATCCCAACCCGTTGGAATTTAGAACGAATATATTTCAAATTTTGTGAACCCCTGATTTTTGTAATTCGATCTCTAAGAGGGAGAACTCGGCATTTGTATTTTATTATATTATAGGCATAATAACCGTCTAGTTACATTTGCCTATGAATTACTAAGTAAAAGTATAGCCAACGGCGACTTTGAATAACTTTGAAAATAAATTATGGTTGGCAAACAAATAGATCAGTTGTACATACTTAACAACGTCCATAACTCAGGAACAAGTATTCGTTATAAACACACAAATAAATGCCCTTACCAGGATTCGAACCCGGGACCTCCAGCTTCGTGGGCAGGGTCACTACCAACTAGGCTAGGGAGGCCGTTGAATATATAAATTAAGTGTCAAATATCATAAAGCAGGCAACTCATTAGTACTTTACACCTTACCTGCCCCATACCTGTCTTTTATTACGCATTTGTTCGAGTTGTCGACAGTGTTGACACATCCTATTTAAAAACCATTAGGAGGAGCGTGGTTACATTATTGTTAAAGAGCTATTGAAAAGAAATTCTATTCCCATGTCATGTGTGAATATTAATCGACCTATTGAATGTTAAGGCTTTATGTCGGTATTATTAGTTTGTAGATAAAGAGTTTTTAGGGTTCCGTAGGAGTTTCGTCATTCCATCAGTCACATGGATAAAAACGGATGGACCAATTTTAAAAGGTTTAATTAATGCCAGCGCTGCAACCCCTCGTCGTGAGCATCGTCTAAAACCGTATTTACTGGAACGTTTCGTCTAAAGCCTAAGCGACAAACAACCGGTTGCGTTTTGAGCAACAAATCGGGTGACTAGCGGCGCATACTTATGCGAATAGCCAAAGTTGCAACTGCTTATTTGCTACCCCCTCTGGTAGACCCTCGCTACTGGACCGTACCTTTAACCTTGTATTTTCTATGAAGGGTCTGTTGGGTGTTTTATAATTTTTTATTTTATTTTTACAGAGTTTCAGCGTGCTTGATCTCAATGTTGCTGATCGTATACGGCAGCTTCCGTTCGCTGAACATGGAGAGAGAGGCGAGAGAGCGCGCGGAGCGCGAGCGAGAGGCGTCGCTTCTAGGTGGCACCAAACCCCCACCCAGCCAGGGCAACAGTAGTAAGTAATGTTCTACAGACTGCCAGCCTGTTCTCAGTGCTCCTGATCGTATACGATAGCTTCCGTTCGCTGAACATAGAGAGAGAGGAGTGAGCGCCAGCGTGAGGCGTCGCTTCTAGGAGGCACCAAACCCCCGCCCAATAGTAAGTTCATCATCATTGATTGTAGATAGATCCCCAGGGTTTTGACATTGACCATTTGACTGGTCAGATACTGCCTTGATCCAACCGTTCCCTGCTATCTTGAAGCTCCACATCTGAAGGGCCGTCTCTTGCTGGGTTCTCTAGTTCGCGCGTTTGGCGGCTTACTGCCACTTAATTCTGGCAAATCTTTAAGCTATGTCGAAATTATTTAATTCATTTTTGTAATAATAACTCTGTTAAGCAGTTATCTTTCTTTGCAGACGTGCAGACTCTCAACACGATGCAGGCGCTGTGCTTCCCCCTAGGCTCGTCCGTGGCGCTCCTTATTATGTTCTTCTTCTTCGATTCCATGCAGACACTGGTCGCCATATGCACTGCCAGTGAGTACATACCACTTAGAAAATACTAAAAAAATTGCTTATCAATTTTTGTGCCCAACAACAAGAAAATAAAGACAATTGTCAATACAATCATCTTTATTTTTCATAGATTCATTATTAGCTGGTTATGAAAAGCAATGAAGCAGTTAACTGATAAAGTATCCTTACAGCTGTGTTGTTAAAATAAAAATACCTTTATTCTATGACAAAATACAATGTTTTTAAATAGTTATATTTTATGAAAGTCGCATTTGCGGCATAGTTAGGCCTCCCCCTTAGATCTCCACTCCTATCTATCGAAAATTTGCTCCCGGGCGTAGTTTTGTATGACGGGTACCGGGACTTTCGGGGTTTTTATATGAACCGCCAGTATCGGGAGCTTTTTTTTTTTTTATTCGGAAAACCAACAGCTTAAATTAACAAGGACAGATGATGTAACATAAGTATCAGCGAAGCCAGTTACAGGTTTTCACAGATAGGAAATTTGTTTAATCTTGGTCTTAAACTGAGTTAATCGCCTTCGTTTCAGTAATCGCGTGCGCGGCACTAGCGTTCCTGCTGACGCCGCTGTGCCAGTACGTGGCCGGCGGCACGGGCTCGCGCGCCGTCTGCGGCCGCTACTCCGCGCCCGAGCTGGCCGCGGGCCTGCTGGCGGCCGCCATCGTCGCCGTGTGGGTGCTCACCGGCCACTGGCTGCTCATGGACGGTGAGTGGATGCTGCTGCTAACAGTGTGTGTATGTGACAGTGGTCGCTACGTATGCGTGACTCCGCGCCCGAGCTGGCCGCGGGCCTGCTGGCGGCCGCCATCGTCGCCGTGTGGGTGCTCACCGGCCACTGGCTGCTCATGGACGGTGAGTGGATGCTGCTGCTAACAGTGTGTGTATGTGACAGTGGTCGCTACGTATGCGTGACTCCGCGCCCGAGCTGGCTGCGGGCCTGCTGGCGGCCGCCATCGTCGCCGTGTGGGTGCTCACCGGCCACTGGCTGCTCATGGACGGTGAGTGGATGCTGCTGCTAACAGTGTGTGTATGTGACAGTGGTCGCTACGTATGCGTGACTCCGCGCCCGAGCTGGCTGCGGGCCTGCTGGCGGCCGCCATCGTCGCCGTGTGGGTGCTCACCGGCCACTGGCTGCTCATGGACGGTGAGTGGATGCTGCTGCTAACAGTGTGTGTATGTGACAGTGGTCGCTACGTATGCGTGACTCCGCTCCCGAGCTGCTCATCGTCGTCTCAGCAACCCCTTCACCGATTTTACTCATATGCAATTTTTTTTGTACTTTTAACCACCTGCTATATCGTACGACGATCCGATTGACGTCCAGTTATCGTCGACAAAAGATATGTAGATGCGATGCCGGATCGTGCCAGTAGACTCGGAGTATATTCTATTGAAAGCGTACCTACTAAAGTTCATTTATTCCCACGCTGTGCAATGTTGTCAGCGCCGATTATATTTCCTTTACTCGCGTATGCATGTTTTATTATAGAATAACTATTCCCCGACTGTGTGAAAACTTGAATATATGCATATTTTTTATCTACACGGGAACCACATGGGCGTGTTCTTTGACGCAATAGTTGTTGGTTATTCGTTTTAACAGCCTCCTAGCCCAGTTTCTACGCAGCAGGGTTCGAATCCTGGTCAGCACATTTATTTCTGTGTTTATCACCAAAATTTGTTCTAGAGTTATGGATGTTTTCAATGTATTTATATGTGTATATCTATTATTTATATCCTCGTCTAGCACCTATAACCCAAGCCTTATTGAGCTTACTGTGGGACTTGGTCGATTTGTGTAAGATAGTCCCATAATATTAATTTATTTATTGATCGGATCGGACATACATCAGTAAATCACTTGTGTTTTGTTCCAGCAATGGGCATGGGCCTGTGCGTGACGTTCATCGCCTTAATCCGCCTGCCTTCCCTGAAGGTGTCGACATTGTTGCTCACGGGGCTGCTGCTCTACGACGTTTTCTGGGTTTTCTTCTCCTCCTACATCTTCACCACCAACGTGATGGTGAAGGTTGCCACCAGGTCAGTCACAAGTTCAGCAGTCAACCAAACTATTCACAGACGAAACTACAAGATGGACATTGGGGGCATCGGGGCTGAGGAAGACCAAGACGCGTATGGCCGGACGACTTGGCAAAACGGGAAAGAGGGCAGATCCAGTCCAGCAATGGCATCCATTCTAATAAAAAAGGAGAGGATTCCGCACAACGGATGCTCCCCCCAACTTTAGGTAATGGGGTCTTAACAACTGGTAGCAAATCTCAGTGCGCAGCATTTATACGGTTTTCGGTTTTTTTCCTGTACTTGGGCTGTAAGCTCTTGCTTTATGCCAAATTTCGTGATTCTAGGTGAACAGGAAGTCCCTATACATACATATCCTAAATGGGAAATACGACATAAACGGCCGTATCTTTTGATTGCGTTGGCTTAGAGGTTTGGTTTTTTCACAGCTTCAAAGGACCGCAGACCGTTGTATGTGGTATTAAATTTAAACATGCTACCTCGCGCAGAGACGAAGAGTCGCGTGTCCGACATAAAGGGTCATGACTGACGGACAACAAAGTGTGGTTCAGTTTTTTATTCATGACATACGGAACCATAAAAAGTAAGTAGCGAATTGATTCAATCCGTAATTTCGAAGACGAATACTTGCAGAAAACATCAGCTAGCTGTTCCCTTCATCAGCCTCTCTCTGAATGAGAATGAGAATGAATGAGCAGCAATGTTCATTAAAAACTCCTTCTTTCTCTTTGCAGACCGGCGGAAAACCCAATGAACGTGGTAGCGAGACGGCTGCAACTGGGCGGGGCCATGCGGGACGCGCCCAAACTCTCGTTGCCGGCCAAGCTGGTGTTCCCCTCCATGCACCATCAGGGACACTTCTCCATGCTCGGTAGGACATAAAACTACTAGCTTCCGTCCACGATATAGCCTCCTACGGCCCGCCATACAGAAAAATTGCTACTGGAATTTGAAATTAACATTGTAAGAAATAAGGTTCAGTTTCTTTTGTTTTAAATTGCTTCATCATCCGTCTAATTAAAAATACTTTAAATTCCATTGAACTATTTCGTCCTATAGGTAGGACTGTGGTCTTGTGACGTTTGAAAGTTTTATATTGAAACATTTATCTTGAAATAAAAAGGTAAAGGTATAGCCGTGACATGTTACGACTGCATCGGGTTGACTACCGACGTCGGACAGTGATGTTGACACCTACGCGGATCAGATATCACTAACAGTTCGCGCGCGCAGATTTAGGCGGCGTTGTATCCTCGCCACATACGAGTACACATGGTACGATAATGTAGACTCCCGAAACTTTAAATTGTATAATGTAATTGTTTATTAGGTCTGGGCGACATCGTGATGCCGGGGCTGCTGCTGTGCTTCGTGCTCCGCTACGACGCGTACAAGAAGGCCACGCTCGTGTGCCAGATGGGGCAGGTGCCCGGCCCCCGCTCCATGGTGAACTATTCAACATTCACTTATTAGTCTTATTACATTACACTCGATTCCTCCTATGGAAGCCGGAAAGGTTCATATCTATAACGGCAGATGGCAGGAAAATTGTATAGTCAATCTTATTTAGCTAAGTCGGGTGCATATTATGCGCGGCAAATCGCATGGTGCGAATGTTTGAAGCTGCACCTTGTATGGAGCGAGGCAGCTCGAACATAGCCACGCTCGATTTGACGCCGCTCAAATCGAATAATGTCAGCATTTGACAGCGCCAATTTTTTTTCTCTTATTTTTAGTTTTTAGTTAGTAGTAGTAGTTTTAGTTTTTTAGTGCCAAATTTGGCTACCGAAAACTTATACGATCTCCGATTTTTATAAATATTTCTAAGTAATAACAATTGGAATAAGAATAGAAACTAGAAGTTTCTTTTTATATGTAAACTGCATTTTTTAATTATTTTTAGGGGTAAAAAGAGGTAAGCCAATTTTTTTACGTAGGTTTTCACCTTACTTTAGAAGTTGGGATTAACCTGGATGCTTTATTTCTAAGAAATTTGGTATCATTCGCAGGCGTTTCTGCTAAAAAAAATGATAATTTAGGTAAAACTTCGTTCGCAGTTTGCGGTTGCCCTCTGTTTCGTACGGTAACTGCGGCGGTTGGGGCGACGCGCAGATAGACTGTACTATAAAACGGCAATCACCTGGTGCATAAAAGATTCCGATTAATTGAAAAAAACCTCCTTTTCTTGTTTTTTGAAGTCTGTAGATAAGCGAAGTTACGGCCTGTCTCGCGGTATTGCAGTCGAAATACGTTAGGACCCTATTGCTTACCTTGTGTTGTGTCGACTGTTTAATTAATTTTAATTTTTTTAATTTTTTTTAATTTGTATGCGCTTGGGATGCTGAATGTTAGCCAAGTAGTTAGTTAGTTTTCCTGGGCTTTTTCCGAAAATCGACATCCATTGTGCCTTTTTTGCGTGATAGCGAGGTAGCTCTACTCTAACCACCCTAGTTCGTCTATGAAACCTATCATCGTTTTAAGGTTGCAAATTGCCTCCTTTAGTGTGCTGGGAGTTCCTATTTGCTCCTGTATACTTCTATCTGTTGTTTTGTTGTGTAAGCCAAGTAATTGGTTGCGGCAGGGTTCCCGGCTGACGTACTTCCACTGCTCGCTGCTGGGCTACTTCCTGGGGCTGCTGACGGCCACGGTGTCGGCCGAGGTGTTCAAGGCGGCGCAGCCCGCGCTGCTCTACCTCGTGCCCTTCACGCTGCTGCCGCTGCTCACCATGGCCTACGTCAAGGTACCCGACACTAGCTTCCACTGCTCGCTGCTGGGCTACTTCCTGGGGCTGCTGACGGCCACGGTGTCGGCCGAGGTGTTCAAGGCGGCGCAGCCCGCGCTGCTCTACCTCGTGCCCTTCACGCTGCTGCCGCTGCTCACCATGGCCTACGTCAAGGTACCCGACACTAGCTTCCACTGCTCGCTGCTGGGCTACTTCCTGGGGCTGCTGACGGCCACGGTGTCGGCCGAGGTGTTCAAGGCGGCGCAGCCCGCGCTGCTCTACCTCGTGCCCTTCACGCTGCTGCCGCTGCTCACCATGGCCTACGTCAAGGTACCCGACACTAGCTTCCACTGCTCGCTGCTGGGCTACTTCCTGGGGCTGCTGACGGCCACGGTGTCGGCCGAGGTGTTCAAGGCGGCGCAGCCCGCGCTGCTCTACCTCGTGCCCTTCACGCTGCTGCCGCTGCTCACCATGGCCTACGTCAAGGTACCCGACACTAGCTTCCACTGCTCGCTGCTGGGCTACTTCCTGGGGCTGCTGACGGCCACGGTGTCGGCCGAGGTGTTCAAGGCGGCGCAGCCCGCGCTGCTCTACCTCGTGCCCTTCACGCTGCTGCCGCTGCTCACCATGGCCTACGTCAAGGTACCCGACACTAGCTTCCACTGCTCGCTGCTGGGCTACTTCCTGGGGCTGCTGACGGCCACGGTGTCGGCCGAGGTGTTCAAGGCGGCGCAGCCCGCGCTGCTCTACCTCGTGCCCTTCACGCTGCTGCCGCTGCTCACCATGGCCTACGTCAAGGTACCCGACACTAGCTTCCACTGCTCGCTGCTGGGCTACTTCCTGGGGCTGCTGACGGCCACGGTGTCGGCCGAGGTGTTCAAGGCGGCGCAGCCCGCGCTGCTCTACCTCGTGCCCTTCACGCTGCTGCCGCTGCTCACCATGGCCTACGTCAAGGTACCCGACACTAGCTTCCACTGCTCGCTGCTGGGCTACTTCCTGGGGCTGCTGACGGCCACGGTGTCGGCCGAGGTGTTCAAGGCGGCGCAGCCCGCGCTGCTCTACCTCGTGCCCTTCACGCTGCTGCCGCTGCTCACCATGGCCTACGTCAAGGTACCCGACACTAGCTTCCACTGCTCGCTGCTGGGCTACTTCCTGGGGCTGCTGACGGCCACGGTGTCGGCCGAGGTGTTCAAGGCGGCGCAGCCCGCGCTGCTCTACCTCGTGCCCTTCACGCTGCTGCCGCTGCTCACCATGGCCTACGTCAAGGTACCCGACACTAGCTTCCACTGCTCGCTGCTGGGCTACTTCCTGGGGCTGCTGACGGCCACGGTGTCGGCCGAGGTGTTCAAGGCGGCGCAGCCCGCGCTGCTCTACCTCGTGCCCTTCACGCTGCTGCCGCTGCTCACCATGGCCTACGTCAAGGTACCCGACACTAGCTTCCACTGCTCG
This sequence comes from Lathronympha strigana, assembly GCA_949128165.1. Taxonomy (NCBI): domain Eukaryota; kingdom Metazoa; phylum Arthropoda; class Insecta; order Lepidoptera; family Tortricidae; genus Lathronympha; species Lathronympha strigana. Next base: position 11,724,367 of record OX421920.1, read on the forward strand.
CTGCTGGGCTACTTCCTGGGGCTGCTGACGGCCACGGTGTCGGCCGAGGTGTTCAAGGCGGCGCAGCCCGCGCTGCTCTACCTCGTGCCCTTCACGCTGCTGCCGCTGCTCACCATGGCCTACGTCAAGGTACCCGACACTAGCTTCACCCCTGCTCTGTATTAGCATAGCGTAAGGATGTACTCCATACAGTGGGTTAACTCCGCCGATCTCTGGGTCATCGATGGGGAACGCGCGGGGAGGAGACGCCGCCGAATTTCTATCGGCGTATTTTATGGGGTGTAAAATTGGACACCCCATAAAATACGTTAAATTTAGTTTGCCAATAAGACTGTAATATCTTTCGCATAGTTTTTGACAACCCTGAGTCTCAGCACGACCACCGAGCCGAGCCGCTGGCCGTGTATGAAGTTACCTCACTGTATGGAATACATCCCTACGCTGTGGTATTAGGGACAACAGGGACCTGTCTCTGTGAGAGCAGGGACTCTTCTACTGTTTTCTAGAAAAACACTCTTCAAACGGTTTCATAGTCTACACAGACTAGTGATGTGCCATTTTGTTCTTAAGAACTATTTATGCATGATCTGAGGCTACACAGGCTACACTGAGGTAACTCCAAGCTCGCTCTCCCTGCCCCGCATGGGGAACAACACTGAATCTTCGGCATTTCAAACAGATTCCAGGTCTGGACGAACCTTTTATATTCCACCATTGATTCGTTTGCAACTTGGCCGTTGAATGTGCAGATCTTTCCAGTATTTCTAAGAATCCCGTGCAACTAACATGTCTGGTTTCCAGGGCGACCTGAGAAGAATGTGGAGCGAGCCGTTCATAGCGCCGGCCGGCAAGGGCGGCGCCGACTTCGACGTGTGACTGCCGCCGCGCCGCCGAGGCTAGTCACCACACTACACACACACACACACGAGCCTCCAGCGGTTACTATGCTAACCGCGCACCTCTACTTTAGCCTACCTCCCATTGGTGGGGCTAGTTCAACTTAGCTGTAGGGCCAGCAGCAGCGGCAGCGGTGAACGAAAGGTCAGAGCGTGTTATCTCTCTTTGGCAATATGGCCGCCGCTCCCGCTGCTCGCCCAAGGTCGTGGCGAAGTTGCGTCCTACCTCTTACCTTTATAACGTGTTTACCAATGCTGGCAAGTATAAACCGATTTGAGAGAACTGGTCGTGTCTTCGTTTGGAAGTTAATTTTCAACAACCTGTGGTTAAAACCTTAAAGAATCCTGAGCATAGCGCGGGTCTCTAACTCACGTGACTCTTTACGAAAATTATGACCCTAATTGTTAATTATGAAATGTTAAAATTAACTATGATGGATTTTCATGTCATAACAAAACTTTAGCAAGTAATAACTAGCTAGCCAATGGGGAGGTACCCTAAATTTTTATCGATTAGTTTATGGTTTATGCAAGATTTGCTCCAGCCCTACTAGTGTTCTACTTTGTGTCGACCAGCTGCAATTCAGATGCTCTCTTTTTTGGCTTCAATATAGGACACTAACTGTACTTTTGTAAAACTCGTGTTGCGAGAGCGGGAAATAAAGACCAGAGGCCTATTGCATAATGACTTGTAGCTTGTAATATTAGCGGAAGTCTCTTTTCAATCCCTTTTATTAGAAAGAGAGTTCCGCTAATATTACAAGTTACAAATGATTATGCAATTGACCCCAGGGCTCTGTTCATCAGAAGCTTGTAATTTGTAAAAGAAGCGGAAGTCTATTTTACTACTTTCATTGGACAGGAACTTTGTTACAAGCTTATGATAAACGGGTCCCAGTATCACTATATTACAGTTTTGAATAGTCTGTATCAGTATTAAACAATATGATTTTTTAAATTGTTAATCGCTATAGGTGAAATAATATTTTTTCTTGTCAAAATGAAGTAGCTATTTTAATTTGAATGTAATTAATTAAAATAAAAAAAACGATCTCCACTTGGCAAAATAATGCTGTGATGGTCAATTCCACGAGAATGTCCCTTACCATAATTGCTTTTGTCATGTTTGGCAGCTACTTCAATTAAATCCGTAAAGCTCGAGAATTTACACCAATGTGTCCGCCAAGTCATATAATACTATCAGACACAAAACGATTTCTTTGCGTTTTAAAAAGTATTACAAGTATCGCTATTTGTAAAAGGCATTCTAGTGGAATGTCCGTAATACCTTCCCCTCTCGCCACGCGAGCTCACCGCTCGGCTGTATTAAAGGCTGATGGACGCGGAATGCGGGAAGCAGCACGATCAGCACGTTAACTGACCATATTGTAATCGCTTTTGTAACAGCATAAGCAGGCCTACCACGAACATCGAAAATTGGCATTAACGGAAAAACCTCTTTATCACACCAATAAGCAAGTGTGACAGAGAGGGAGAAACGAATTTTCGATTTTCGTGGTACTAGGAAAGATCTACCGATGGTCAGTTAAGGTGTTGCTGTTCATAGGTACTCGTCACTGAGAGTCCGAGACGTGCATTCGCATCCAGTGTAGCCTGCCCTTAAGTGAATTGATGCGTTAACGATAAAGTAAAGACATATTATAAGGTGTATGTTAGGCTAGATGATACGCTTTGTTTCTAGTAAATTATTATATAAGGAAAGTTACACAGGATAACTTTTACCACCTCTTTTGTGTAAATGCTAAGGAAACGAGACCAGTGCGTTCTATTCAATTAGTTTGCTTTTGCGTTTTATTCTTCAAACAATTTTTATTTTTGTATGGCATCTAATACATGTGACACGTAACTTGAGCCGCCTAGTTTGGCAGTTTTATTGTGGAGTTGGCGTTGAATAAAATAAAGGTGCTAATGGTAACTGCTTAAACTTATCGATTGATGTCGCAAAATTACTTCGTGGTTTGTTATGAACTTGTCTCTTTCCTCAATAAGAAAAGTGACCAGTGACGCGACGAAATAATAAACCACATAGAGTTCTATGCATTGAAGTACACTTAGTACAAATGTACTTTCAAGTGTAAGGTATTGGCGTTTTAGAGGTTCTCTCTTTATATGCTTGTTTTTAGTTCAAGGTTCAAATCTAAATTAATCTTTATGAACATTAGCGCCTTATCGGCAACCGACAAAGTGTTGCGTTTAAAAACTACGCATATTAACACCAGTTTATACTGTCGAACAATGTAATCTATAACTTATAGAATTTTGAAATACACCTCAAAATAAATGTTTAACAAAGTTTGTTAATTTGTTAAACATTTAATTTAATTTAATGCAAAAAAACTGTCCTAATCAGTTATTTTTATAATTTCTAACGGTCAAAGTTATACATGGCTTAGAAGTAGGGTTGCCATCTCGTACATTGCCGATACCGGGCAAAAAGTTAAAAATTCCGAAAGGTTTCTCCCTAGACACTAAAGAAAACTATTTTTAATTTAATATAATTTAAAAATATATTCTTTTCTAGGGATTTACTTGCACCAAAAAATGTCCAAAATTTCCAAACTATGACAACTCTGGACAAATGGCAGCCCTATTTTGAAGGAATAAAAGACGCACCCATGTCCTATACTTAAGTATAGTCAACCAATTGGAACCCTAGGCCACTGTAGGACTTTGTCATAGTGACGCTATCAATCAGATTGTAAGAAATCTCTTACTGCTTGTCATTTTGACATGGTTCTAGAGTGGCCTAGGGTTCCAATTGGTTGACTGTAGATTGACTTCTCAATATGTTATATGCATTATATCTCCAGCCCTTCAATTATTTGCGCAACTTCATGTCAACATTACGCTTATTGTAAAGAACAAATCGCATTTCATATTTCAACCTTTTTTCATTCATTACTCATGTGAACTTAGTGTACAACGATATGATGACATCACAATACTCGAGGAGAAGCATTTTTCAAGATTTTGTAATCGCCTTATTAAATATTTTCACATTTGCAATTTATCTCCGTATATAATAAGACGGCAACCTACTTGGGCAAGGATTATAAAGGCAATGGTGCCAAAATACGAAGATAATCGCCAAACAACTTGCCCTAGAGGTACACACGTCTCAGTTGTAAGTAAAATTATAGGATTGCACGTGTGAACAAAGATCTCTCTTAAGAATCTCTTTAAGCTACTCTGGATTTTATATACTTGATGTGTCACGAATGTGTTGTTTGGGATCTTAACTGTATGTCGGAGCAGACGATTTTTTTGCTTATGTTTACTTTAGTCTGTAAACGCCAAGTCATCATTTTGATTCTACGATCAAACTTTGTTGTCACTGCCTTAGACTGATGTTTTCAATAAAGATTTAGAATTTCTATGTTGAGGGAGTTTGGACGTAGGTGTAAGCTATGTCTAATGTTGTTATTATTCACACAACTGTATTGTTGTTGTAAATTATTTGATTGAATTTAATGAATGATGTTATGTAAGACACTACATCATAAGATTCATATGAGGTATATACTTGGTATGTGTGATTTGATTTATGATGAACTTTTCTTTTTAATTTACTTTTAATAAATGTTTTAAGTAGTAGTTATTGATAAATGATAATAATAAGTTTATAATGTGGAGATAAACATTGAACAGTATTTTTCTGATTATGACAAAAAGTGATATAATTTATTGAGGCTTACAATCATGTATGGAAAATGAATTTGAAAAGCATCAATTTATCTGTTTGTATTGTGTATTAGTGTTTATGATAAACTAAAACTATCCTAATAAATTGTTTCTACGGAATGTTTAAAGTAACATGTTTTTTCTATTTTAAGGGTGATCATTAATAATTTTGGTGCATTTTAGACTTTATTGTGTAAAGTATCATTCAGAGTTTCCATTGATGTACATACAAACATATATAAAAGATTGATGTTGTATCAAGTCAAGTATCACATCTTGTCAAAGATTGCACTACTGATGTAAATATCGCCCAATTTGACATTCAGTATCCACTAAATTGGGAAAAAGCATTTAGTATTTTTATTACATAAGTACTGTGAAATAAATAATACTGACAGGATACCTAATAAAAATATTAGATGGAAGTAAAAACTTATTTCATTTCAACATCCCCATCATTTATAAAATGGCAGCTTCTCAGCTGCCACTAGGTGGCTTACGGTGTGTCAACAAAAATCTAAAAGTTACAAGTCAATTAACCAATATTATTAGCTTGTACTTATTAATTGTATATTCGGTCCCTTGTATCTTATTATGCAACCAAAAAGTACAAGATACAACCAAAGGTACTAATACTATTAGCTTGTATTTTATTATGCAATAGATCCCCGTGTGATGAAAATTATTTATCATGCCTATCACTAGTATGGATTCGTAATATTTTCACTGATAAGTGCTTCAACTGAGGCTTTGTAATTTGTTAGACAATCATACACAGATAAGTAGGTACATACCTATGTATCCCTTTGGACAGAAGTCAACAAATCCCAGTTTGAGAGCCAAATGGCTCTGAAGCAGGGACCGGTCAACCTCTTCCCAGGCAAAAGCCATTGAATGGCTTAGCCGTTCATTCAGTGGCGCATTTACCAATAGGCTGAGAAGGCTGAAGCCTAGGGCGGCAGATTTTAGGGGGCGGCAAAATTTGAGTTTTTTTTGTCAACAAAATCGTTCAAGTCGTCTCAGGCGACTGGCGGCCGCAGGGTAGAGTCAGGTCAGAAGCAGCAAAAGTTCAACATGACTAGCATAAGTCAGATGAGTAATTCTCGTATTTGCGAAATGGTGTCGCAGCCCCGTTTCCGCTAACTAAATTGAGTTAAGTTGGAGTTTGTCGTTCTGGGCCAGAGTTTGAATAACGCCATACGCCGATTTTGCCGCCCTTTGTGTTAGCTGAATAACCAGAGTGCCTGGGCATAGCACTAAAATCTAAAAATTTGTGTCTCCCTCTATATCAGACTCAATAGAAAACGGCACAGTTATACTTTTTCGACTTCGTGGTATATATACGACGCCTGGGTATATAGGCGTTTTGATTTTTATACGGTATCATTTAATAGGGCGGCAAAATATTCGTGTTTTGGTAAGCATATAGGTACGGTCAGTTGCAGAGTGCGAGCTTCGCTTAGTCGCCCGTTAGTATTAGTTATGTCAGATCAGAGTTGATTATGGATTAAATTTGAAAGTACAGTTACTTTAAAATTTAATCCATAATGAATTCTGATCTGACATAACTACTGGGCAACCAAACGAAGCTCGGAAAACATACTCATGGAATCTCGAAAGGCGGCATTTCCTTAGCTATGATACTATTGAATACAAGCTAAATCAATTGGTTGCCCGCGAAAACCCCCATAGCTAATTTCATCGAAAGACATACCTATGTCGCTAGGGCCGATGCTGAGATCCTCGAAAGTAACTATACTTTTACGTATCAAAAATAGCGCGTTTAAAATTGCCAAAATTAGACTAACCCTCACAGTGCGATCCCATTTACCTACGCATACACATCGAGTTCGAGAGCGAGAGTTATATATAAAGCGGTGAAATCCAAGGTAGTCATATCTCGTGTATACATTAAGGCCGTCCCCTATGCCAATGACCTCGGCGATTTGAGCTTTCTTCCCCTCCCGCTTCCTTTCCTCACCGGTTATACAATACGTCAATAAGCATAAGTTGCCACCTAGGAAGAGCTGCTTGTACTAGGACGCAACCCTATAAACTACTAGTGCCATCTTACACGACTGGCCCCCGTCGCCCGCGCAGGCATCTCGAGCCGGCGTTTTCGGAAAAATGCGTGTAATAGCTTTTTCTCGAAAAGTACAAAACCTATCCAAAAATCAGTAGATGCGTTTAAAGTAAACATAAATATATGCTGCTTGTCTTAGTTTCTTGTACTTACGACGCATAATAAGGGAGTAGATACAGATTTAAGGTAGAAAAAAAGGGTTAACGGTTTTTTTTCTCTCTTGATGTATTATGTTTTTCGACAATTTAGTAGAACCAAATGTAGACCAAATACCTAGCTACATTATGTATTTTTTTCAAGCGTTGTGCTTGGAGCTAAACAAAGCCTATTCACTTTAAAAACAGTGAAATATGCCGGGTAGCACCCTTTCAGAAAGAGCTCACTTTTTGGAAGAAACATATCCTCATGATATAGAATCTAACTTTATTCATGAATGTCTAACATTTCAAAATCGTCTCTTCGTGTATACCCAAACAGACATAACAGTTCGCATGGCTACACACCAGCAACAAACTGCACTGGTCGGCGAAGCTTTTCCTGTCAGTTTTTTTTAAATTATTGATTATCAGATAACTTAAAAGCTTAAAACCTAAGCTTGTGGTTTTATTGTATTATTTATTACTTTGTTGTCTGTGACTGAGTGCCATAAAAACATTTCTATTTAATAAAACGTAATTGAATTATCTCAAAATGTTTATAATATAATATGTCTAGACTGTTTTTTATTTATTTTTTAAGCGCATTTGCACCACCCGGTTTTAACCAACTAATGCGTTTACCTGTCAAATTCAACACTAACAAAACGCTTAAATCTTGTTTTTTCGGCTAAGCCCGGGTGGTGCAAGAGACGCTAACATAAGTATGAATTAATCTAGATTTCAGATGCCCATCAAAGAAAAGGGGTATGTTGATAATTAGGAAGGCCTATTACCTATGCCGAAATCTCTTTTTTCGTCACAACTATCCGATTTGCCAACGACCTAGAGTTTGTGCGGAAAGAGAAAAGTCGTAAATTTCATTCATTCCTATAAAGAACAAACTCTTCTCTTTTTGCACAAACTCTACCAATCCATCACTCAACGACGGCTAGACCCTAGACCCTAAAGGGCCACGCACTATGCGGGGTAACAAGGTTCTCCTTCCACGAATGCTCCGGCTGTGAAATGAACTACCGGCCAGAGTGCCGAAGTCGTCCTAAAAGCGTACTGTATGAAGTTTTAGAAAAAACTATTGTATTTTTCTTAAGGGATCAGCCATGCGCATGTGTATCTCTGAAGTAACAGACGAGGTAGCTTACTGTCAGGAAGGCCGTATGCGCGTTGGCAACCGTAGTGGAAAAAAAATAGGATATATAAGTACGCTTCGACTTTCTTCATAGTTTTCCTAACCAGCTACTCGAGTTAGCACAATTGATAGGGGCGGCAAAATCTAAATAGCCTACAGGCGGCAAATTTCTAAATGCGCCACTGCGTTCATTAAATAGCCCGAATCCACATGCCTACCACTTGAATTGCTTTCCCATTCATTTGACTTAGCTGTAGGAAGGGGTTTCCCTTTCGCGGTCACTTGAATGTAGGAAAGGGCTTCCCTTTCTTTCAATAAGCTTTTGGAACGGCTCAATTGTTTATTGAATAGCCGACAAGCCTTGCTTAGCATCAGGAACGGGTTTCCCTTTGCTATCCTAACCTTGAAATATATAAGTACCTAATGTACCTATTTCGACCTGATTTCGTTTCATTAGGCGGGGTTATTTTTGACTTGAGTCAGCCACTAAGGTCACTGACTTTTGTCGGTCCGTAGAAGTCGTATAGCCTTTAATAGTTTGGTCTTGGTGTACGTACGACAAAGTGTCTGATATCATAGTGATAACATGAGTCAAGTATTTTAAAATAACAGAATTATTTTACAGTTTTAACACAGTGTAAGGACTCTATACATGGTGAAATTTTAGTGGTTGTTTTCCCGCGGCAGGGCGATTTGCTATTGGTAGTACTTTCGAATTTTAATAGACAAACTTAAAAAAAAAAATCCAAAAAAAAAGCTAAATCTCGAACAAGCGAAATCAATAGTAACGCATTAAAACTGCAAGTAGACGACAGTTCCTTTGAAGGATTTTTTTTCAGTTACTTTTAAGGTTAACTGCACGTAAAAAGTGTGAAAAAAATAAATGGAACTACTTTTTAGATTATTTTGTTTCATTCACTGAAAAGAACACTACTGCAGTGCTACTACTGGTGTTAGGTCACTTTCGAGTTTCGTTCGACGCTTATAAATCTGGCATTTCTCAACATTAATAAAAAAAAATTACACATCGATTGTACATCCATGGCAAAATCATTTCGTTGCGGGAAAACAACCACTAATATTTCACCGTGTGTAGTGAGTCAGCTCCGGTGATTTTCGGGTCAACGATGGGGGGTGTGCGGGAAGCGGGCGGATGGGGATTCCCTCACAAACTCTGTACAGATTGTGAGGTCTATTTTCGGGGCTGTCAAGTTATAGTATTTTGATACGAGAATTAATAAAATAGGTAGGTACGCCATTTTAGAACGTGATTTCTCAGGAAATCAGTATTTGTGACTGCGACGAGTTCCTAAATGAATAGTATTGTCGAAATTTCAAAATATTGTAAAAACTGTTGGAATTTTAGATTTTGTAAGGTTTACTTCGATTTGGATAAAAATCGATATCTGACGATGCAGTAGGGTCCATAATATGAATCCATAGTCAAAATTGTTAAATAATTTCAACACCGACGCCATGTTGGATTTTGTAAGATTAACTCCGATTTGGATAAAAATCGATATCTGATGATCCGGCGGGGTCCTTAAGAATAATTCAGAGTCAAAATTGTAAAATATTGTAAGAACCGACGCCATCTTGGATTTTGTGTGATAAACTCCGATTTTGATAAAAATCGATATCTGACGATCCGGTGGGGTCCATAACATGAATCAATAGTCATAATTGTTAAATAATGTCAACAGTGACGCCATATTGGATTTTGTAAGATTTTATTCGATTTGGATAAAAATCGATATCTGACGATCCAGTAGGGTCCATAATATGAATCCATAGTCAAAATTGTTAAATAATTTCAACACCGACGCCATGTTGGATTTTGTAAGATTAACTCCGATTTGGATAAAAATCGATATCTGATGATCCGGCGGGGTCCTTGAGAATAATTCAGAATCAAAATTGGAAAATATCGTAAGAACCGACGCCATCTTGGATTTTGTGTGATAAACTCCGATTTTGATAAAAATCGATATCTGACGATCCGGTGGGGTCCTTAACATTATTCGATAATCGAAATTCAAAAGTTACCTACTTAATTCTTCCTCTAGTTAAATCAAAATCGTACAGAAATTTAATTGACTTTATTTTGCAGTATCCGATGTAATTGGGACCGAGACTTGTTCGGATGATCAAAGGTTCGGATACCTACTCAAAATATGAGGTTTTTGGGACAATTTCAACCAAAAACTACACCATGTTACAAAAAAGTTATAGTTCCTTGTGCCCCGAACCTTGAACCCGAACAAGCGCTATTGAACTCACTGGAGCTCACCGGGATCATAAGATATCATTTTTAAGCGCACTGGTGTTCTTCTTCTTCTACCTAGCGTTATCCCGGCCTTTGCCAGGGTCCGCTCTCCTACATCCTCTCCTCCACTTTGCACGCACTTTTAAGCGCACTGGTGTTAAACTTACAAAATCCAAGATGGTGCCGTTTCTGTAAGATTACATAATTTTCACTATAGGTTCTTGTATGGAGCCCGCTAGATCGCCTAATTTTAATTTTTATGCAAATCGGAGTTTTTCTACAACAAGGTCCAAGATGGCGTTGGTGTTGACATTATTTTACAATTTTGAATTTATATTCATTTCATGGAGCCCGGATAGATATCCCGGTCCCGGTCAGATATCGATTTTTATGCTAATCGAATTTCAACTTACAAAATTCAAAATATTCCAAAATAGCATCAAATTTTATAATATTCTATAATTTTGCCTATAAATTCATGTTAAGCACCCCGCCGGATCCTCAGATATCGATTTTTATCCAAATCGGAGTTAATGTCACAAAATCCAAGTTGGCGTCGGTTTTTACAATATTTACCCTAGATTCATTTTATGGTCCCCACCGGATACTCAGATATCGATTTTTATGTTAATCGAATTTCAACAAACAAAATCCAAGATAGAACAACAACAAGAGAGAACAATAATCTATAATTTTGCCAATAGAAGTTATGGAGCCCGCCGCATCCTCAGATATCGTTTTTTATGCAAATCGGAATATTTCTTATAAAATCCAAGATGGCGTCGGTTTTTACAACATTTTACAATTTTGACTCTAGAAGTCTAGATTCATGTTAATCACCCCGCCGGATCGTCAGATATCGATTTTTATCCAAATCGGAGTTAAGCTCACAGAATCCAAGATGGCGTCGCTTTTTGTAATATTTTACGATTTTTATTCTGGATTCATGCTAAGGACGCTGCCGAATCGTCAGATATCGATTTTTATCAAAATCGGAGTTAATGTTACAAAATCCAAGATGGCGTCGGTTTTACAATATTTTACAATTTTGACTCTAGATTCATATTAAAGATTCCGCCGGATCTTCAGATATCGAATTTTATCTAAATCGGAGTTAATCTCACAAAATCCAAGATGGCACTTATTTTTACAATAGGTACCAAATGTAAAATGTTTATTTTGTTACATTTGAAATTCCGAGAAATCACTACCTAAAAAATCTAATTTGTCGCAAGGAAAAAAATTTAAACATGTCAGTGTCACGAAATATTTGTGACAGCCCTGATCTTCGAACAAGCCAAGACGCCGAACGACTAGGTTCTATGAACCTTGTCCACTGTATAGAGTCCTTACATTGTGGTTTTAATCTGAAAAATCATGCCGGTAAAACTATTGATGCACTTGTTGTTGATAGTTTGCTGATCCGGACAGAAATGACAAATAATAATAAAAATTCAGACAATTCCTTTAGAAATATTGAAGTCGGTTGAAAATCAAAATATACACAAACGCAACACGGACACGCAACAAAACGACGCAACATACACGCGCCCTTTGCCACACTCAATTAAACCTTATTACTATTTGATTAGTTACTTTCGATTGCAATGCGACGGCGGCTAGCGGCATTATCAAAGAACGTCAACGCTTGCCGATATACCGCGCTAAACGCCAACAACGTAAATACTGTAATATTGCTCTTATTTCATTTGATACAAGGATCAAAATGGCTTAAGCGTTATAAGGGAAACCCCTTCAAGAGGTTAGCAGTTCGAACGACTTTTTAAGCGCTAAGCAAAGGGTATTAACTATCCGTTTGCTATACTGATATCCGTATTAAAAGTCGTTTAACAAGCCTTATGAAGGGGTTTTAAGCGGGAACGGCTTTGGTTAGCAAAGTCGAACGAAATACCCTTTCAAAAACCCTCGAAGGGGATACGGGACCGGTCCCTGCTCTGAAGTGAACAATAGAAAACAGGTCCATGCATCTCAACAAGTGCCTCTGAGATTCCTGGAGGCCTATCATGAACTACTTGTTTTGTTCATTCTATATGCCTCTTTATCACTTGAATAAGGCAAATAGACCTACAAAGAAGTGGTATGTGGGAGTGGGAGGCTTACTGATCCTGCATTTGGATTTTAATGTATTTAAAAAGTTTGATTTAATAGTTAAAATCAACATTTCTCTACATTTCTGGCTGTTTTTCTGACCAGATGAACGCATTTCAGGCTATACATTATGCAATTAAACAAAATTTATGGAAATCTATTTATTAGCTTCAACTTCTTTATTAGTATCCCTTTTTTGGATGAACCTCAGCTGTTTCTTGCGCATCCTCTTCAGTTTGGCAGAGTTAGTGATGACCTGAACAACCTCAGCCTTGGCCTTGTTTTCGGCCGAGCGTTTAATGTTCTCCCTTCTTCTTTCTTTTCTCACCAGTTCTTTTTGTTTCAGTTCGTCAAGCACTTGCCGAGATAATTCTTTTGTCCTCTTCAGCTCTAGTCTAAGGGCAGTCTTCTTTTGAAAGTCTTGCGTCAGTCCTTTTGTTTTATTTACTGTTGCAAACCTAAAAAACATACATATAAGTAAATTTGTCTTAAGTTTGTTGAAGGAAAGTTAGTGATATAACCAATTACATGTACTTCACCTTTCTTTCTGCGTTTTCCAAAAGCGTCCAGATTTAGGACGACCCCTTATAGCATCTGGTTTTTCTTCCTTCTCTTTTTTTAACGAAGCTTTTGAGGATTTGATCTCAAGTGCGTTCTCGGGTTCCTTTTCTTGATTTTGTTTCAAAGTTTTGACTATTGAGAGCACCTGGTCCTCTACCGCTTGTGCCATTTTCAACACTTTTACAGTCAGCAGTAGTCAAATATTAGGAACCGCAGCTGTAAGGTTAATCAATTTCTACTGGAAAGAAAAGGGGAAATAAACACACGTGTAGATTGAATAGAAATTGATATGACATTGACAGGCATGATAGGAACCTACCGCAAACGACTTCCTGCGTTTAGCTATTTATTTGTCTCTTTATCACTCTTAGTTGAATAGTCGCGAAGAAAGAGCAATACGAGAGAGATACATTTTAACGAAAACGAACTATCGAAGTGGTTCGGGGTAGGCCCCATGTTTAATTAAATAGGAGGATAATGTTGGCTAACCTGATTTTGTCTCAATCGAGATACGTTCAGAAATTACTAATTCTATCAGAGTTGAAAATAATCTGAATGCTCATAAACAAGCACCACACATCGGGGGGTTTGCGTTTCGCCTCTCACTCGCACCTAGAAAAAACTTAACTGGTGCGAGCGAGAGGCAAAACGCAAATACCCGCAGTGTAGAGTGTCCAATAAATATATTATGAATTATGATTCATCTGTCACTCTTGTCAGTTCTGTGTATGTGACCGATTCTTGATAATTTTTATATCAATTTGGGTATTTTAATTAAAGACAATTTATCCACGCGCCTGATGAATAGTGCGCATCTGAATTTCTGAAAGGCTGTGAAACCTACCTTGAAAATCATAATAGGAAAGTGTAGTTTCCTTTCCAGCCGACGTTTCAGACAAGGAAACCTACGGAACTAAAAAAATGCCTGTAAGTGGTGTGTAGATAGCAAAAAAACTCCGATTTTACGTATAATATTACGTGTTAACGATGTCCTTCGTTTGCAGGCGTATCATTCAACATTAACGGACTACACGCAGTCGATCGGCAACCTGGCGCTGCTGCCGCTGCGCACGGCCAACCGGGGACCCGCCCCGAACAACGCCAAGTTGGAACTGGACATTATTGATGAAGCACTTAATTATTTTAAGGCTAACGTATTTTTTAGGTTCTATGAAATTAAGGTAAAGGAAAAGTAATGCAAAGTTATTATTAGTTCTAGTAAGCCTTTCACATGCCATCTTAGTTACTGGTAGGACCCCTCACCCCTGATATCTTGATTATTTGTATCTATCACAATCACTATCACTCTGTTGTCAATACTGAAAACACACAACAAAATAATGGACATTTAGTTTGGAAAACCAAGTCTGGCTTGTAGTTTTTTTTTCTATATGCCTCCCTGTTTTTCAGAGGAAAAAAAAGGGAGGCATATAGAAAAAATGGCATTTATATACATTCCAATTTCATAATGTATCTACCGGATTGAGACAACAAAATACATATGTCACTGAAACAGAAAGTTAATTCATTATTTCTTGACCAATAATTATTATAAAATGATCATCATCATCATTCATTAATCATTACTTAGATAAAGTATTCATTTGGTTAATGGAAATACACTATACATATAAAATAACAATGATATGTCCTGTGAAATATCCTGCATTTCATTACAGGCTTTAATACAAGTTGGTTGATGAACAACTGTTTTTTTTACAGTCTGATGCAGACAGAGTGCTCATCTACCTGACTCTCTACATATCTGAGTGCCTAAAGAAGCTCCAGAAGTGCTCCAACAAGAACCAGGGCCAGCAGGAGATGTACATGCTGGCCATATCCAAGTTTGACATCCCGGGGGAAGCAGGCTTTCCACTCAACTCTGTGTATGCTAAGCCTTCCAGTCCTCAAGAAGCGGGTATGAATTTGTGTAATACTTTGAAATATTTGTGGCATTTTCAGGCTAAAAGTTCAACAATGTTAGTTATTGATAAGGCTCTACTGTCATAAATAATCACTTAGAAATCAACCTTATCAACAACCGTCAATGTGGTACCTTTAGCCTGAAAACACCACGTTCGCAGAATTTATAGGAAAAAAAATTAGTTTAATTCCATAAAAAATATAATCAACTTGTTGCATTCAGAGTGCTACTCTAGTATACACCATAAAAAATTTTGAATGTTAAACACTTGGGGACAGAGTTCAAATAAGCTTTTTTATCTTATTTAGGTAATACTTACAGTTCTATACAACATGACACATGTTATTAGAACAAATTCAGAAAAAACAACATTTTCCCCTTTGCACTCTTTTTTTAATAAGCTTCTTTTTGTTTTAATGTAATTGACAAAGCTTATTTTTTTGATTGTTTGGCATTGAAGTCTTTATTTGTTTGTAAGTGGTTTGTAATCATAAACTTCGTTATGTAATACTTTTTAAAGATAAAACCTACCTTTAGTCTACCGATTATAAGCATACTTATACGTATTAGGTTATAGTTTTTTCTTATTATATTTTGCAAATAATAAAAACATTTTAAAACATGGTTTGTCTATTTTACAGATTTGATGCGACAGTACTTACAGCAACTGAGACATGAGACTGGTGCTCGAGTCTGTGAGAAGGTAAGACGTTTTGTGTAAATATCTAGGTATAAATAAACCACGTTTTTTTTTAATTCATTGTTTGTTGTTTGCATTAACAATATCGTCAGGTGACAAGCAAAACTAACCAATTACAATAAAATAACAAAACTAAAATCAACCTTGTTATAATAGATATATGGTCCACTATTGCTATGAACTTATGGTAGTTCTTAGTTAATTTTGATGCTGTCTATGATGCAAACAGTGTTTCCGTGCTGTTTCCCTTCCTATTGTCACCCAGATTGTGGCAGAGCTAACAAAATTAGTTGACTATTGACTTGAAGTTGGTCTAATGAATGAAAAATTTATTTCAGGCAAAGCCCATAAAATTATTAGTACTCCTTAACTTTAAACAAATATTATAACTTACAAAACTATTGTTATTAACTTACACAGTAGGTACGTACATGACAAACAGCTATTTATTAACAACTAAACTTGCAAATATAATTTTACAGGTTTTCGCAACAGAAGACGGAAAACCCAGCAAGTGGTGGCTCTGCTTCGCTAAGAGGAAATTCATGGACAAGTCCCTCTCAGGCCCAGGACAGTAAATTAATACAACAAATATGTACTCACTTTATATTTATATCATAAGCATTTATTTTACATTTATCATGATTCTTACATGTATTTCTTCTGTATAAAAGTGTGTTGAAACTTAGTTTATTCATAGAGTTAATGACTTTATCAAAACATTATATTATAACAATAAAAAATACTGAAAATAGTTTATCTTTGATTTGTACCCATGTAACATTACCTAATTCATATCATGTACAATTGTAAAATATGTGTACATTAATTAGTGCATATGATTTGTAATTACTTAACACCTTCAAAAAACAAACTTGTCTAACCATAAGTTCAATCATGTATGTACCCTCACCATATTTTGATTAATTTGTATTGAGGTAGGTTTGGTACAAAATCAGGAGTCATGGGAAAGGCGTTTGCCCAGTATAGTATAGTTAGTATAGGACACTAAAATAGGCTAAAAAATATGTTTTGAGCTGAGTTAGTTTAAAGACCATATTCTTTAATGAGTTGGCCAGCAATGACCAGCCTCTGTATTTCGGACGTGCCCTCGTATATTTCAGTAATTCTAGCGTCTCTGTAGTGTCGCTCTGCGGGCATGTCCGATACATATCCCATTCCGCCAAGGATCTGGAAAAGTAAACAAGTTTTTTTTTAATTGGCAAAATTGTTGGCTCAACCTCTGGGTCTTGGGTCATGCTCAGTGCTGAGTTCTGGAGTTGCTCGTCCGTCAGAAAACTCGGAAATATGGTATTTTCGCAGCACTTGAAAAAACCGTTCTTAAAAACTTGGTTTCGTATTCTTTGCAGCGTCAGTGCAAAAGTTGCATATTTTTTAAAATCTCACCTGAATACATTGATGCGACAAGAACGTGGCAGCCTCAGACGCCGCTAGCTTAGCCATAGCTGCCTCCTTCGTAAACGGCATCTTGTTATCTTTCAACCACGCTGCCCGCCACGTGAGCAGCCGCGCGGACTCCAGCCGCAGCGCCATGTCTGACAGCTTGCTCTGGATCGCTTGGAGTTTCATGATAGGCTTGCCAAATGCCATCCGTTTGGACGCGTATTCTATGGCGACGTCTTGTGAGGCCTGGAATATTTAGGCTTTTTTTAACCATCGCTTTGATTGCACTTAATAACTAACATACATAGGTTCCGGCCATTATTTATATTTATATTGGTTTTGAGCTCCCGATGTTTCGGCGATGTTGTAACTGCCATGGCCATGAGATAACTGAAGTCCACTGAAGTCCGCAGGGCAGGTTGACATTTAAGGATACTATAACAATCTACCCTTTTTTTTTTACAACTACTTAATAAAAAGTGTGATAAGAACCTATGGGTTCTACAAGTATACGTGTATGTTATTAAATAATAGACTGGAAAAAGAAGGGTTGTGCCATTTGAAGGCAAGCCTGGGTGTTAAATTCATACTTGTATACTATGCCTTTATCTTAAACAATAAATAAAATGTGTTCAATGACAATGACAACATTTTTAGCTTATTGACTATTCAAAAATCTTTATATTGTTAGTACTTTATTATTATTGAATAATGCAAACATTTACCTGAGCTATACCTAATGCCTGGGAAGCAATACCAATCCTCCCAGCGTCCAAAGTCATCATGGCAATCTTGAATCCCATACCCGGTTGGCCTAAAATGTTCTCCTTCGGGATCTCACAGTCCTCAAATATTAGTGAGCATGTTGATGAACCCCTGATACCCAATTTATCTTCCTTCTTTCCTAAATCTAAGCCTTTAGTAGGTTTTGGCACTAAAAATGCTGAGATTCCTTTATGCTTGAGACTCTTGTCTGTGGTAGCAAACAGGACTGCGGCTTTGCTCTCGTATCCATTAGTTATCCAGCATTTGGTTCCGTTTATGACCCATTTGTCTCCGGCATCTTTGGCCACTGTTGATGCTGCACCAGCATCAGATCCGTTTCCTGGCTCTGATAGAGCAAAACAGCCCACAGGGTCACCTTGAAATTAGAAATAAAAAACAATTATGCACAATTATTTTGTGTACCTGTCATGTTATCTCACAAATCCTTTTATATTTAAATTTTAACATTAACATTCAATGTTATAAGCATCATATAAATTACTAGCTACATTAAACTTTCATCAATGAAAATGTCATCAATCATCATCAATCTAAATCTACCTTTAACATGTACTTCTTCTTTTATTGTAAACTTATTCATTTTTAAATTAATTATCCATACATAGTATGATAGACACATGGGGGACACAATGGCTACACCTGTTACATAGTTTATTGTTTCCTTTGGCCCATAACACATAAATATGACGTCACTAGCTGTCCATCAACATATTAAGTCAGCCCAAGTATTTATGTTGTGATGCCATGAAAATGTAACTAACAACAAAAGTTGGATTTACCAGTGCAAAATGGAGTCACAAACTCCTTCTTCTGTTTTTCATTGCCAAAGTACATCACAGGCCCCAGATACAAGGAATTATTGACCGACATGATGACGCCTGCCGAAGCACAGCCTCTTGATATCTCTTCCAATGCTATAGCATACGCAAGGTAGTCCAACCCTGCTCCACCTAGCTCCTCTGGTGTTGCTATGGCCATGAGACCTAAGTCACCCATCTTCTTAATAGCATCTCCGGGGTACAAATGCTCGCGATCATATTTAGCTGCATTGGGCTTCAATTCCCCTTCGGCAAAATCGCGACACGTCTTCTGGAGCATTTGGTATGTGTCCGACAGAGCTGACAGCGAAGCTATGCATCTTGAATTCCGAATAGGAGCTGTAAATTTAAATTTATGTAAATATACAGATAAATCAAATCGGAGATTACATAAAAATTATATTTACGACCACGAAATACTACGAGCACTTTTTTGTTTTAAGTGACATTACAATGGTAACAGAACTTACTTAATGCTGGAACAGATTTAGCGAGGACACTCAACATTTTCAGTAATTAACAAAATTAAGAGATACAATAATTTAACTAAACGTTAACGAAAACAAAACAATGATAAAAAGTACTTTGAACTCTTTGCAGCTGTCAGTCAGTACTGTCAGTAGTGTCAATAGATATACTTCGATTGTCATTTGTCAATCGAATTTAAATATAGTTTTAATGCACATTTGCTTTTAGGATAATAAACTATAACTTTAAGACACTAATGTGGAGATTAGAATACACTAAATGTCTATTAATCCGTTTTGGATCTAGCTTATATACAATATGCTGATTTTCTTTCTAGCAACCCTAGATTTGCCTATTACATACATGTTTTTGATACATTGCGGCATTTTTTAATACATTCGGTCTGTTGAACTCTGTTGCCTTATTTGAAGGGCTCTATATAAACGATTTTACTACTATTGTCTAGATATAAAATATTCTTTCCTTTGAAAGTGCTTTGAATTATTGAAAACTCTTCGCAGCTTGGAAATGGAATCTATGAAATTAAATAGTGACGATTGATTGATTTATTTCTATCGGAGGCAACATTAGCTACTGTCTGTCTCTGTCAACTATTTGTCAAGTCAAACAAAAACATCTCGATAACACGAAAAAATAACTAGTTACAATGATAAAATGGAGATATTATTAAGATTTGTGCCAACAAATCCATTAAGATTAACCGCTTCTAGAATTTTAGTTAACCAAGTAGCTCATTACACTAGGTAAGTAATGAAACTTTTCGTTTGTATAGATCAAAAGATTACGTACATAACCTCTTAATTTAAATTTTTAGATTGGCTGAAGTCGGAAAGCTCGAAGCTCCGAAGACTTCTGGCAAATATGACACCGGGCAGTTAATCCTACATAAGGTTTTCGGGTATAGAGGAGTTATTCTGTTTCCATGGCTGGCGAGAGTGTATGATAGAGATGCTTCCAATAAGAAGGATAATCCAGAAGCTTCGGGCCCCGGAGAAGCCTCCGGGGACACGCTCTCTAACGTGGGCAAGGAAGTCAAGGGCAGGACTCACACCTTCTACCAGGTGCTAATAGATACAAGGGATGCACCTTACATAGTAAGTATTTACAAGTTGTCTATTTATTATTTAGCATGGCTTGGTACTGGTTGCGTTTCTGTTCAATGAAGATCCCACATTGAGGTATATGTCACCAGCATCAACACTACTCATATCCTAAACTAATCATATCCTAGCAATATCATAAAAATTGTTTGCAATATTATTATTCTTGCTATACTTATTAGTTATAATTGAGTGCTTACGTTACAATGTATCAATATTATAGTTTTCCAAAGTAGTGTCATTATAAAATTATCAGCTCATTATAATTGGTTTCTATTCTAATTATTACTTATTTATTTTATATCTTACATTTGTATATGTAGGTGCCATAGAGCTGTTTAATGTGTGACGAAATATCTAAGTTTTATCTATGAAAATACAATATATTGGTGTTTAGCTTTCAATTAAATTTTTAAAATAAATTAAAATGTTAATTTTTGGCTGTGCAAACAAACATCGACATGAGACCAGAGTGGAAAAAAAAGGTACCAATCAAAAGTGGATTCTAATAAATGTTTGAATAACGAATTTAAACCAAAGAGCTTATTGTTGTGTGATGATGCTATTTAACAGTTTAATTAAAGACCTTTTTTGTGTTACTGCTTTGATGTGCTTTTGATTGGTTTTTTTGAACCATTGCACTAGGTTTTAGTTATTTATTAATGTAATGTTCTCAAATAAAAAGACATACTTAAGTTATTGTTTACTGTATACATTTAAGTATTTGAATTAATATTTTCTTTACATAATTGAATGTAGTTTTCTCTTTTGCTTCAGCATACTTACTTCATATTAGATATACAATACATGGGTTAATTAACTATTTCGTGCCACTAGTTGCCATGGTTATGGTCTCCTGGGTCACTTTTAACATCAAGGTATTATGCCATTCAAATTCACAAAACATGATTATTTTTGGTACTAATATTCCCGTTTCATGACTGGCCGTCAACTAAGCATCTCAGTACAACATACTACAATGTTTCTTTTAACAAGCTGTGTTGTATTTGTCCCCTGGCTGACGGGACAGAATAACAACAAGAAATAGATGATTCACCCAGATATTGTTTTGTAGGCAACTACATTTATATGTTTTTGTTAATTTTAATATTTTGCACACCAACTGATACTCTTAACGGAAAATAAACTGGCTTTGATTTTTATTAACTAAGAATATGGATAAACTTTAATATCATACAATAAACATTTTGTATTATGGAAGCCAAACAAATTTATAATTAATTGACAAAAAGTTAACAATCCAATATAGGTACAAAGTATGAGTATGCTATTTCCAAATAAAATATTACAGTATCTATTATTCAAACCTTCAATTACCCAAACACCACCTTGGTTTATCTGAAGTATCTGAACACAATCAATACTTACCTTTAAAGGTATCAAGTGAAATGTGACATTTTGTGACGCAGTTTTGTGTTGAAAATAGAAAGGAGACAAAATACGAATATTCGGTTTCCGGTACATTCGGCTGGTTTTTCAATGTTCGTATTCGGTCGAATAGTGCAGTTACATTGCCGAATATAGCCAAACTGGCCCAAGATATATGTCAACGCCAATTATTAAATGGTGTCTGAGATAAACGTTTTTAGCCGATTTACAGTGCCTGACCGATCCCATAAGTGCCCCGAAAACAAAGTATTGTTTGGAGCACTAATAAAAAGGAAGTCTATTTAACTGATGAGAGAGAACAGATTTGAATTTGTACAGAGTCACACACATACAATCTTGTTTGCAGCGCGCCCAAACAGAAGCAGTGACTTTCCTCGGCAACCAGGAGTCGTCACGCAGCCTGTACGCCATCCCGGGGCTGGACTACGTGGCGCACGACGACATCATGCCCTACTCGTCCGTGGAACGCGTGCCGCTGCAGCATGAGCTGTTCGACAAGTTCCTCATGCACAACCCCGACAAGGGTGAGTAGACACAATTAACCCTTATTTAAATGCGAGTTTGGTGCATGCATACTGGCAATAAAAGTATGCTATCTATACAGTTTCCCTTCTGCCAATAGTACGAATAGCTATACGCCCCCTCCCGCAGCAATCGGCAGAATATTTTGTACAGAAAATGTCAGACAAGCTTACCTACTCCAGTTTTCTATGCTCCAAGTAGTTTGTATATTGACTACCATCGTCAACATTAAAATATCTACTCAATAATTAACTGTTCGTAAAATTAGTATTCATTTCCATTGATTCTTCTTCACAGAGCCACCATTCATAGCTCAGGAGACGCTTCGAGCATGGCAAAAGAAGAACCACCCTTGGCTCGAATTGAGCGACGTACACCGCGAGACCACGGAAGGCGTGCGGGTCACCGTCATACCGTTCTACATGGGAAGCCGTGAGAGTCAGAGCTGCGCCGTCTATTGGGTAAGTATTCCTAGCGCAGGAGAAGAACCACCCCTGGCTTGAGCTGAGGGACGTACACCGCGAGACCAAGGAAGGCGTGCGGGTCACCGTCATACCGTTCTACATGGGAAGCCGTGAGAGTCAGAACTGCGCCGTCTGTTGGGTAAGTATTCCTAGCGCAGGAAAAGAACCACCCCTGGCTTGAGCTGAGGGACGTACACCGCGAGACCACGGAAGGCGTGCGGGTCACCGTCATACCGTTCTACATGGGAAGCCGTGAGAGTCAGAACTGCGCCGTCTGTTGGGTAAGTATTCCTAGCGCAGGAGAAGAACCACCCCTGGCTTGAGCTGAGGGACGTACACCGCGAGACCACGGAAGGCGTGCGGGTCACCGTCATACCGTTCTACATGGGAAGCCGTGAGAGTCAGAACTGCGCCGTCTGTTGGGTAAGTATTCCTAACGCAGGGGAAGAACCACCCCTGGCTTGAGCTGAGGGACGTACACCGCGAGACCACGGAAGGCGTGCGGGTCACCGTCATACATGGGAAGCCGTGAGAGTCAGAACTGCGCCGTCTGTTGGGTAAGTATTCCTAGCGCAGGAGAAGAACCACCCCTGACTCGAGTTGAGTGACGTCGAAGGCCAACGCCAATACGGCGTAGAAAATTTCGGCTGATCCATAGAAAATAATTGACATCAGAGCGGCCAATATATGTATGAAACAGGCGATTTTGAGATTGGTTCAATTGTCTCGCCACGGAGTTATTATAAGTACCTACTACAAAAAAAAATTGAGATGTAATGTTAAAACAAGTTATTTTAGTTAGTTATCGGGGGGTGTCCGTGTATAGAACTCGAGAAGTATGATTGAGGAATGAAAAACTTCCCAACGTATCCCTGCCTAGTACCATAGCTGGTACTGAACGATGATACATATCCGTCTTGATGTTTCACAACAAATATCGCGACATTTGTGTGTGTAATATCTAGAATAACCTATGAATGTTGCAGTGGCGGTACTGCATCCGGCTCGAGAACCTCGGCGCAGCAGCAGTCCAACTGCGCGAACGGCACTGGCGCATCTTCTCCCTCTCCGGCACGCTGGAGACGGTGCGGGGCCGCGGCGTGGTCGGCCAGGAGCCCGTGCTGGCGCGCCACAGCCCCGCCTTCCAGTACTCCAGCCACGTGAGCCTGCAGGCGCCCTCGGGACACATGTGGTACGTACCATCACACTTAAGGTACAACTGCGGTCTTCTCCCTCTCCGGCACGCTTGAGACGGTGCGGGGCCGCGGCGTGGTCGGCCAATAGCCCGTTAGCGAGACACTTTGCCTTGCCTCCCTCCCTGTACTTGGCGCTTTATTTAAGGACACATGTGATATGTACCTATCAACTATATGGAACTAATATGTACCGTAAACTGGGGTGACATTGCGTTCAATGAATTTTAAAGTTTAAATTACAATACCTTCTATAATAAGGCGTTAAAAAAAATGGAATTAACTTTTTATCTTTCGCTGCATTTTTTTTAATGCTAGCTTTAAAATACACGGAGAAGAACAACGTGATCAAACTTAAACTGACATTTAAGACTTACTTTAGTTTGATACCCTGTTTTTTAAAGGCTAATCTAATCGAATGTAACCCCTTTAGGGCTTGAAAATGATTATACTCTTTTACTGCGTCAGAGCAACTAATCACAGCAACTATCGGTTTTGACAACCTTTAAAAAAATCGTATACATACGTATACGTTCGGAAACGTAGATATTCGAGTTTAAAAATAAAACGAAGTTTTTATCAATGTCACCCCAAGAATCAAAGTAACCCCAGTTTATGGTGTATGCTACCAACATATTACAAAAAAAAACTCTGCGGTAGAAATGTGCGCGCGGCATAGAATGCATCAGCAGCAGTGCTAAAGAGTGTGCTACATTTCAGAACGTATTACTAATTAAGTTGGTTAACAATATGTAGCTCATTTGCACAAAACACTAACATACTTGCATTTCAAAAACTGAAAAAGTATAATATACTTTGCGTGAGATAAAATTTTCCGATTAAAATCACTGAGCCCATTTGACGCAACTGTATTAAAATCTACTGTTTTATTGCGCAGGGGTACGTTCCGGATGGAGCGAGAGGACGGCTACACGTTCGACTGCCGCATCCCGCCATTCTCCCTAGAGAGCAAGCCTGACGATGCGCCCGCGCCGCCCGCGCCCTCCGCGTGACGTCATACACACATTTAGTTGGCGACGAGGATTACGTGCTGTTGTTGGCGACGAGGGAAGCAGAACTAAACGTTACTTAGTTTTATTATATAATATTGTTTTTTGATTAGACTAGTCACACCCAAATCGGTACTGTCAATAAAAATAAATAATACATTTCACATTGCCTCGGTCATACGGAAACCTTAATAAAATTAATTATGTTAATAACTTAAGTTTCTGTGTGCAATAGAGATTTAACCTTGAGATTAAGTTATACTCTGTGATAGCATATCATCTCTAATAATTTGAACTGTTTACCAATAGTTCTGACTTCTGCTTCCTAAATTGCAAAGAAACATCGATAACACCGTGAATATGACTAGAGTATCACCATTTTAGAATTGTGACTTGTATATCGGGGAAACTGAAAAGCGAAATCCAAAATAATGAAAAATTGTAATGATTGCGACTTCTGTGAAACATAAAACTATTATGTTAACAAATTGCTTCCTATTGGACGACTTAGACGCAATCGGAATATATACAATAATATAAATTGTAGTATTAGTTGATGTTTCTGCTTAGTTAAATAATTGAACACAGTTCAGGTAGGATATTTAAAAAAACTATAAATGTCATTAAATACAATAATTGAATTTCGTTTTTCGGTATTCCTTATCATTGAAACCCGTTATGGATATCAATTAACTTTAACTGTTATCGCTCTGACGACGGCATTAATGTTTAGCCAACTCTTTAGCAAAAGTAGAGAAATAGTTATTATAATTTAATTTTACCATTCATTGCATCCGTTGTTTGTTCCCTTGAAATTCTTTAGTCATTTTTTAAATAAACGCATAGATCTTTATTAAAATTACAGTATTGTAAACGTGTTATTATTATTCATGTTGAATTACCCTCGGTATATAAATAAAACATCGCAAAATTTCTAAGAGGTTTTAATGACTCGCAGAAATTAACTAGTTAAATGGAAGTATACATTTCATTGCACAATATTAACTTTACAAGCTATACAATACAATCCTTTTTACAATACAATTAACCATAGCTAAGCTAAACACATAATTTCTAGTAAAAAGTTCCACAGTTTACACACTCTGAGAAGATTGTATGTCAATTCCTTCATTTTTTAAACTGATATAGAGTTCGCCTATCGATAAGTTTGCACCGAATGACAGGGATAATGTATAGGAGCGCCATACTTGACGTAACACTTGGCGTGATCGAACTTTGGTTATTGTCTTACAAAATACAAAGGCACTTTTCTGTCGGATTTCTTTGGTAAAAGAACTTTCAATGTATCTTATATTATTTATATCACAATGCATGCTATTTTCTTATTTTAAATATAGCGGGTCAGCAGGTGGCATAATGTATTGTGTATACTCACAATTTGCATTTGTGCTGCGGGTAGGATATTATAATTTAACTTCTGTCAAAGTTTAAATATGTAATTAATTAACCTACAAATCTTTCGATAACACCGTCAGACCGTCACACCCAAAACATTATACTAATGTTAGTATAATACTGAATGAAAAATATTATATATTTTTTGCGAAATATATGATACATAATTACATTAATTACAGATGCTTTCGTCTTCAAAAATAAGTAGCTGGAAATAATTTAGTTGCTTTTTTATACATATTTCGAATATTGGTCTAAACCCGGATCGCGATTACGCGTAACACGTAATCGTCGACCGTATGCTCAAAGGGTGTAAGGGACACATTAACATTACTTCTGCGCTATTTTCAACCGACTTCAATATTTCTAAAGGAGGAGGTTCTCAATTCGTCTGTTTTTTTTTAATGTATGTTACCTCAGAACTCCGTCATTACTGAACCGATTAAATTTTTTTTTTGTTTTCTGAAAGTAGATGGTTCCAGATTGGTCCCGTTTTTTTCAAAATCGATTTCTGATGATGGGATCCATGAGGAACTGAGGGAACTCCTCAAATTTGAAAGGCACATGCATGCTGATTTGGGTGATTTCTTAAGAAACTCGAGCATTTCTTTACGAAAATCATCAATTTGGTGGAGTGGATCTGATAATGGAGACCAGGGATGGCAAAGTGGAACTGCTTGGTAATTCCCAGGACTATCATCCGATTTTAAAAAATATTTTTTTGTCTGAAAATAGATGGTTCCAGGTTTGTCCCGTTTTTTCAAAATCAATTTCTGATGATGGGATCCATGAGGAACTGAGGGAACTCCTCAAATTTGAAAGGCACATGCATGATGATTTGGGTATTTTCTTAAGACACTCGAGCATTTCTTTACGAACATCATCAATTTGGTGGAGTGGACCTGATGATGAAGACCAGGGATGACAAAGTGGAACTGCTTGGTAATTCCCAGCTCTATCATCCGATTTGAGACATTCATCTTTTCTTTGTAAAGAAATACCTTCAAGATAGTCCTATTTGATTATAGTTCTATTTTCATGATGGAATTCATGAGGGATTGAGAGAACTCCTCAAATTTTAACGGCACATGCATTCTGATTTGAGGGTTTCCTTAAGTAACTAAAACATTGTTTTGGGGGAGCCAACATTTTGATGAAGTGGACCTGATGATGAAGACCAGGGATGGCAAAGTGGAACTGGTCGATAAACCTAGCTCTACTTATTATCCTAGTTGTGACATTCATCTTTTTGATTTGATTTCTATTCTGATGATGGAGTTCTTGAAGAATTCAGAGAACTCCTCAAATTTGAACGGCACGTTCATTGTGATTAGAAGGTGTTCATAATTAGCTTAGGCATTTTCTTACTGTGGCCATCATTTTGCTGGAGTGGACCTGATGTTGATAATCAGGGATGGCATAATGAAACTGCTCGATAATTTACAGTCTGTCATCCAATTTAACACATTGTTATTTTGTTTGTTTTATTATACAAGGGAGTTCCGTTTGATTATACTTCACATGTAATGATGGAAGCCCTGGGACATTAAGAAAGCTCCTCAAATTTCAATCGTACACGGCTAACTCAAACCAATTCAAAATTTCACTTTTACCGGGAACCAAATGAAGTCGGTTTTTTTTTCTTAAAAATTATGTCCCTTACGCCTTAAATCCCTAACAACTATACGAATGAGTTGTGCCCCTTACGCCCTTTTAACCTCCAATCGATGGTATGTTCGCGGCAGCTCGATCAATGCCGCGCATGATCAAGGCCAGACTATGTCCTAGTCTACAGTTCTACACCCTAATAGACTACCAACTAGACAGACATACAGACTAGGCTAGGATGACGGCACCAGTAATTGACAAGGGACCAGTAATGTACATTCACTCTTATTATAAGGAAATACGGTTCATGCATTTATTTTGTGTCAATAAATTGACAACCATAGGATATTTTAATTAAGAATGAAGTGTCCATCGATAGTGCCTGTCACCTAAGTGTTCATAATTGGTGCCGTCACCCTAGGCCATTATCACACTAGCGGATAATTGATAAGGGGCACAATATGATCTAAAAAGCCACGCACCTTCACTAAAATTTGTTCCCTATTAGGAACTTTGGGCATAATCGTAAAGTTATCTAGCTAGTTGTATAATAAGGGCTGCGCACATCTCGAAGAACTCCATAGTGTGGTGTCCTTGAGGTTGAAGGGACTGCAGGCTGGCTGAAGGCGGGGCCATGGGAGGTGGAGGGGCCATGGGGGAAGCTAAGTCCTCCTCGGAGTCCTCCTTCTCGCCGGAGAGGGATTTGAAGTCAAGGAGGTAAGATTTGTAGTCCACTTGGTATAGTTGGAGCGACATCTTCACGTGCTTTGTTGTCATTTTGTTTAGTGTGCGGACTCTGTGGATACATTGGACATCGATATAGATAGTCACAGTCAACCGCGAAAGAATGAATCGATTAGTATGTGTTGATTAGTTGTATTGTAGTATTAACACAATCACAACGGAAAAGGGAACATGGATCAATGTGGTTAATTCCGTCATAGGGACTATTCCCTCTAATGCTGAATAATAGTGAATAATATAAGCACAGTACGCAGCGCTGCAGACTCAGTGGATATTTGGATAAGCAGGCTATCCTGAGTCTATCGATCGACTGAGTCCGTAGTTGCGTACTGTGCTTATACTCAACGCAATCTGGCATTAGACGGAATAGTCTTTATCACGGAATTAGCCACATTGACCTTACATGCACAGTGAAAAAATAATCTAGGTAGTTTGTTTTTGATTTTTGAAAAATCAGCGAAAAAGAAAAAAAAAATGCCGAATTGTAGAGGTTTAGATTACACATTCCATATTACGTTTAAGTGTTAGTTTTTATTGTATGGCTATAAATATTTTTGTTATTTACAATTTCACAGGAGTTTATCTCGAAGCGGTTTTAAATGGTTGACGACTAGGTTGGGAAACTATTATTCTTTTAGTCCGTCGGTTACATTATCCAAAGTGATTGATTTTTTCCGTTTAAAATTGACGAAGATGAAGAGCGTTAAAGTTCCGGGGTGGGGCTGGTGACGTCACTATTTGGTAGAAACTGTACCTAAGTGTGACGTGACGCGAGACTTTAATGCACTGTATTTCCATGACGAATACGAATCTAACAAACGGACTTATTATATTTTTTTCGTCACCTATTGTAATTAATGACATTGAGTTTTACGTTTTTACCACATGGTATTAAAAAAAACAACAGCTATTTCACAATTCAACTGAAGTCATATCAAGATTATACGCGATGCCGTGTAAATAAATAAAAAACCGTGTTGCATCACTGTAACCACTGTACATACCTCTATGGATAAATCACCCTCACAAGAATAATAGTTCAGTTGAGGAAACTTGAACCTTATTTAGTACAAGTGAACAAGAAGCCTCCAACGAGGGTTTGGGTATAAATAAGTACTTACCTGACGTGGTAGGGGTTGATGACCTTCCACTCGTAGTCGAGCGCCTTCATGGCGCGGAACACTTCCAGCATGATGTCGTTGGGCTTGCTTTGAGAACGGATGCCCAAGTGCCATTTCGCTCTGTAAAATGGAACAAATGTTATATGGATAACTAGGGATCCGTCCCGAACATGAACTCGCGACTCCTTTATCTCGGCAATCCCTTGACCGATCTGGCTCTAACTAGTTACCTGCTAACTTTCACAAAAATCCGACCAACGATACAGGATTGATATGAGCCAACTAGGTCGGAATTGCCGAGATATAGGGGTCACGGGTTCAAGTTCGGGGCAAACCACTACATACTTGTCTATTTTTTCTAAACTAGTCTAATATTTATTTAATCATATTTGTTAATTACAGAGACCAACACCTAATAAAACACAAAAAAAAACTTAAGACTAAGCAAAAAGTCCCCCACGAGTCGTCCCTGGCGCAAAAGTGCCCATCACACTAGCCGCGTTACCACGCTGAATGGCGACGGACAACCTTTGCACCAGGTACGAACCCGCGCGGGCGTCAGCCGTCCTCTGACTAACCCGACTTCCAACCTCCCTTATAAAGGCAATAGCCTCAGACCCCCAGCACCCAGAAGACTCGACTCGACTCGAAGGCTTGTCTATTAACTTTTGCTCGGAAAATTAAAACAAAAAACAGTCAGTACCTAGTAGTAGTAGGAGTTATTGTATTGTATTGTACCTCTTGACGGGCGTGCCGCGGGCCTTGTCCTGCTGCAGCTGTACGGGCGACGTCTTGTCGCGCAGCGGAGCGATGCGCTCCGGGTGCTGCCGCCCGCTCTCCGCCACGGCCGGCGGGGCGTTGCCTACAATCGTATATTTGCTTAATCAATGCTCCGAGTCTTTCAACGTAAGTCAAAATCAACCCCTAAACGGATACCTCCATAATTTCCGTACCTAAACAGTACCTAATCATGTTTTAGATATAGTTTTAGTCTGCGCAGACAAATTTTGCAGTAATTAGGTAAAAAAATATGTCCATTACTTTGGAGTGGTAAAAAAAACCAGTATTTTCTCTTTGACTATGCACGAATGAGAATAGATCCTTTATTAAATAAAGTTTATAAATTGAAAGAGATAGATAGATAGATAGAATACTCTTTATTGCACACCTCAAGTTTAAGTTAGATACAAGAAAAGATAGTTAAATACAAGAAAAGCTTAACTAACAAAAAAAGAAAAAGAAAATACAACCAGTCAAAGAAAAGAGATGTCATACTACAGAAAAAGTGACCAAGGCCCCCAGTGCCCAGGGCTGGGATCGAACCAGCGATCTCCTGCTTTCGCTGGAGATGCCCTAACAACTAGGGGCCACCCGACCACGGCGGCCGGAGTCCGAAAAGTATATGCAATCCTTTTTTTTAAACAGTCGGTCGGACGGTTGGTCGGTTGGCCTAGTGGTTAGGAAAGTTTATTTGGTGAAATCTAGCTGCCCACAAAACGGCCAGCGAAAAGAACTGAAGACCGCCCCAATACACCGAACGTCCCTATACACTCTACTGTAGCTGACGTGCGCCGATTTACCCGCGCGGGTAACCACTCCGGCAGACCATAAGTGTGTGGCCGCCAATTTTGCCAAATACCCAATACTAAAATATTTACTATAATCCTTACAACTTTGTTTGCGAAGGTACTCACTGGCGAGGTAGAAGTCCTTGATTTCCGCCTTAGCCGCCTCGTCGGCGATCCGCTTGTTGTCGATGACGAGGTGGTAGGCGATGGCGAGCTGGTCGTGCGGGTCGCCGCTCAGCAGCGCGTTGTGGACCTCGTGCTCCTTCACGCCGAACTTGTCGCACACCTCGGTTATGGCTTCAGTGTCGATGACGCTGCTGTCCTGTGGACCGAATGAGGATTACCCACGGAAGAATAACTAAAGCGTGGAAGTAGTACGATAACTGTCAAATGAGAACAGTTTGGAGCGGCCTAGAAATTGGCAGGGGATTCCTCAAATATCGTAAGTCTAACTTGATTACCTGCCTCTTACGACATTTGTAAAATTTACTATCAAAATATGCGACCAAGTTAAGTTGTAATTGATACCGACTACCAATGTAACAACGATGTGTTTAATTTGGCTGCTTGGACGAATTGCATCAAAAGAGATCAGCAAAACTGTTTTCACCCTACGGAATCGGAGAAATAACAAACGTATATACATCTCTTTTTGTCACTTCCTTTACTTGGTAAGGAAGTGAAGGACGGGTTTAACTTTAATTTTTTCAGTTTTGACGGGAGGCTTGGGATTACCGCGAGTCGATTTTCCGCTAGAGGCGCTAGTGGAACGTGGGTCCTGCGGGAACATTTCAAACGTCACTTTGACAACTCTCTCATACTAACACAGGACCCACGCATGAGTGGCGCCGCCTGGTGAGCGACAATACGGTAGCTCCCATTGGAAGATCAGATAAGGAATTACTGAAAGCCTATAAATACAACACTACATATACTGGTTTACTATTATTTTTAAACCTTAATCACTGAAGTGTTTTTACGGCAGCCGAATTTGAACTTTCACGGAACGTCATAGCGACTTTTTTTTTTTATTGAGGAATAGGCAAGCATTTGACTACAATCTCACCTGATGGTAAGTGCCGATGTAGTCTAGGATGGAGCATGCTTGCCTAGAAGATGTCTATTCACTCGCGATTTAAAAAGATCTAGGTTATAGTGGGCAGGGAATATATTATACTTTGATGATGTATGTACGGTATGTACCCCATTTGTACGTCAGTGGTTATAAGAGCTAGGTAAGTGGAAACGTCTGCGAACGATACCAAATTTTATAGAAAGAAAGGATGTTGCCAAAGCGCAGACAAGGAGTATGTTTTCGGTAGCTAGGGATATATTATTTACAAAACAAATATAAAGATTGCTTAATATCCCTAATAGATAGTATTATTTAAATGTAGCATCCAAAGTGCTATTCCTTGTTGTAATATTTAGTGAGATGAGCAAAAAAGAGTTATTGTAATGTGCTATTTGTTGCATGTCCATTCTGTTGTCCCGTGTGGGTAATGTAGGTATGAGAAATCTAAATGATTTTGAAATATAATGATTTTTCGGAAAGGAACAAAACAGCAATTTGAACCGTAACGTAAGGGAATAAGGTACACTTTAAGCGTATCTCACCTGTTCCACAGGAGACGGGAACAAATACCCGGGCAGATCCTTCTGGAACCACTCGTGCTTCTTCACGTCCTCGATGCTGGCCCTCTTCATCGGGTCGACCTGCAGCGTGGTGCACAGCAGGCTGACCACGCTCTTGTTGAGGTATTCCGGGATGGGGAAGATCCCGGACTTGATTTTTCGGAAGAGGGTCGGCACGTGCTCGTCATCGAAGGGGAGCGTGCCGCAGAGCAGCGCGTAGAGGATGACCCCGCAGGACCACACGTCGACTTCTGGGCCGGCGTACAGTTTTCCCGATATTACCTGTTTTGAATTAATAAAAAATAATAAAAATGTGGGGAAGATCTCTCGATCGGGAAGAGTGGAGAAGGTGGGGGGAGGCCTTTGCCCAGCAGTGGGACAGTATAGGCTTGCAATAATAATAATAAAAATGTAGCTAATTTTATCAATACCACGACGGTGGCAAACAAGGATACGGCCCGCCTGTTGGAAAGCGGTCACCGTAGCCTATGGACGCCGGCAACTCCAGGGGGGACACATGCGCGTTGCCATTGCCAACCCTTAAAATCTTGTATACTCCTTTTTTGAAGAACCCCATACGTAATCTTTCGGGAAAACCTCGACAGGGAGCTCATTCCACATGATTTTGAATTTCGAAAATAATTGCTGTGATATGAAAATATTTGTATGCACAGTTAAAAAAGTTAACTCGTTTTTAATAAATTATTAACAGTAACAAAACTGAACATAGGCCTCCCCTATAGCTCGCCACAAACTACGATCCTGTGCAGACCGCATCCCTGCTGGGTTGACGAGGGTCAGTGGGATATAGTCGGAGGTCGTCCCACGTTGCGCTTTCCCACACAGTAACCAATGTAACCTACACACAAACCTACCTCATTACTTTACGTGCTGGAATGCCACAGACAAATATGCAGATACGTACTAAGCGAGGTCGAAGTCTGCGATTTTAACGTACAATTTGTGGTCCAGCAGCAAGTTCTTGGGCAGTAGCAGTAGTCCACAGGTTATCTTTTGAAATCTGTAAGGGAAAGAGAAGAGACTATCGGAACATACCTCCGGAGCAGCATAGTTAGGTGAGCCACAAGAAGTCCTGAGGAACTCGCCGTCCATCATCATGTTGGAGAGGCCGAAGTCTGCGATCTTGACGTGCATGTTGTGGTCCAGCAGCAGGTTCTCGGGCTTCAGGTCGCGGTGCACGATCATGTGACGGTGGCAGTAGTCCACACCGGATATTATTTGTTGGAAGAATCTGTCAAAGGAAAGAGATTACATTGTTACTTCCGATAAGCAACATTCCAGTAATAAGTAAATAAGCTTAGTATGGACAATTTAATCGACAACAATCCGAAATGATGATTTTAGGTACCACAGAAGAGCCAAGTACCTTATAAAACTAGGTAAGAATAAGCTCTTAATCGGCATCATTACACCCCTTAGATATCTTAAGAACATGGGTATAATTAGGGATACATCCTGTCCGCACTGCAGTGAGGAGGAAACTAGCAAGCATGTGCCAGCGGAATGTAGTATGTACGCGACAACGCGATACAATACATTCGGCTGAGACAGGCTCGAGGATACCGAACTAAAGGATGTAGAATGTAGGATGGGAAGGCAGCCGGGACAGTAGCTCTAACTCCAGGGAATTGGGCTGAACGAATGCGTCAAGTGCCCGACAGCCCGCCTGAATCCGGCCGGGCGTCCTTTCACTACATCTACATCTAGTACGATGGACATTGATTGCATGTAGACGGTTTTCGACCTACTCTTAATGCTTAATCTTAATTCACGAGGCAAATTGAACATTTTTGTGATAATCGATCTCGATTTGCCGCGGCCGCAAAAGCCACTCCCTTGCCGCGGCATGGTGCAGCATGGTGCACGATCCGACAGCTCAAATTAATTCAGCCTGCTCAGCGTCTATACTCCAGCCCAGCTAATGTGCGCCGCGTTATGCGATATAAAAAACGTAGGTACTTATGAATCTTGAAAGATATCGCAGTTTTGCGTGCGTTTTTTAATATTAAGGTCTCTGGTAGGAACCGGGGTTTGAATTGAATGAGTTCTTAGTAACTTATGTACGAAATATCATTTGATATAGCTTTTCGGTGAAGGAAAACTTCGCGAGGAAACCGGACTAATCCCAACAAGGCCTAGTTTACCCTCTGGGTTGGAAGGTCAGATAGCAGTCCCTTTAGTAAAAACTAGATTGAAAAAAATGGCAAAAAGAATGTTGGTACCTGCGAGCTTCATGCTCCTGCAGCTTGCCACGTTTCACAATGTAGTCAAACAGCTCCCCACCAGACACATATTCCATTATCATAAAGATGTCTGTTGGAGTGGAGATCACCTGGAATCAAGGAGAAAACTATGTCAAACTCTATGCATATACAGTTGATAACTTGATTATATCTGAAGTTGGTATAAGCATAAACAATAGAAAAAAGAGAAATGTGGCTTGCTCCTGGGCAGACTTATCTTATTTCAGGCATTCTGAGCTTGTGTTACAGCTGGCAAGTCTCTCAAAAACACAATAACAAATTGTGGCCATCATCCTATGATTATTTTGTTTTTCCTTATTCCTGAGAAGGCTTCCCTTCATAGCATAGCACATTTGATCTGGCTTACTACTACGAAAATCAAACATTTTTAAATCTGTATCTTTGTCTCTATCACACTTGCGATAAAGAGGTTGTTCCGTAAATGCCTATTTTTGATTGCTGTTTTAAATAGCACATAAGTTGTTTGACATGTGACATGTGAGCTCTAGATTCATGCACATTCATCCATTTTCCATGTCACCTAATATGTTGTGCTCTATATCTCTCCAGAAAACCCTGATTTTAAGACTTAATTAATTATTTATAATGACAAATACAAACATTGCTGTCAACCGAGGCATATTTACTTCAACAAAAGATATGCAAATATCTTTCATGTTCAAGGGTCAAGGTCATGAATACATTCAGAGTTGACTCATGCTTATATTAAGGCCGACTCAAATATTTTAAGGGCTATCATACTCATGAAATTGCCAGTTCCAGTAGACAGTGTGACAACCGCTTTTGGCGAAATGCAGAAATCAGAATAGCTCTTTATTTATTTCTCTTTTTGATAACATAATCATTACCTAATTTTATTTATATTTCCAAATATTACCTGGTACAACTTGATGATATGAGGATGCCGAAACAACTTGAGATTTTGTATCTCACGACGGATCTTTCCAACAACATCAAGTGATTTGATCTTCTGGCGATTCAGGATTTTCACGGCGACCTTATGCTTCGTCAGCTGGTGCTCACCGATCTTCACCTTCCCGAAGGTGCCGACCCCGAGCGTGGCGCCCAGCGTGTAGTGCCCGATCTTCACGATCGGTTGCACCCCGCTGGCCACGGGTTTATCTGGCTTCTCCGACATTTTCACCACAATCTGTTACGTGACAGTAACCTTACATTACTCTTTAATTTCCTGATTATATAGCGATGATTATAGACTGAGCACGGAAATCTAGTATTGAATTGATACGTAGTTACAATAGACACAAAATAACCAGGAAACACGAGATGAATAAATTTTGACAGTCTTCCCAGATGTCAACAATGAGTGAGTCAAGTTAAAGAGGGATTTCCAAATCATGGTTCTGTAGGCACTGGATTTTACAGTATTTTTATCACGAAGTTACAAGTTGCTTGAAATAATATGCAACATATATGTATTTATTACAAATACCTATTGTACAACTTCTTTTACAGCTTTTTGACTACTTAAAGTACTTGACTAAGGTTTTTTATAGTTTTTCAGGACCCCTAGAAAGACATTTCAATTAGGTAGGTGCGTTCTAATTAAGCATCTTTAAGAACTTTCGTTATAGGAAATTTCAAAACTAATAAGTTTTGGTTGCTTGTTTGCCTTGGTAAAAACAACAGTTTTTGAAAATAAAACAAATAGAATTAAAAACTAAATGTAGTTTATTGATTTTCAATAAAAAAATATTATTCCAATGTTAAGTGCTTTTTTGCTGGCAACTCCTTTGTCTCCGAGCAGCGCAGCGCCCCGCCCCCTTCATTCCCCGCTCGGCTCGGCTCGCGCTACCATAGCCTACTTTTTGAGGAGCTGTCGTAAAATATCAATATTTTCGGATTTTTATGTATTATTTACTTGATTTCTGTGAAACTTTACATCTTCACGATGGACAAGTGTGGAATATGCGATAAGCCTGCTCTTGTAAGTGTTTCCTTGCGATTTCTATGCGATCTTTTGTGTTATTCCATTATTTCTTTTTTGTTTTCTTTAGATTGTTATAAAAATAACGCCTTTAGAAGAGCTTTCTGCTGGTTTAACTTCACCGTTATCGCTAATAAGCGAGTTTTAACAGTTTTGCAGTGGTGAAATCGCGTTGAATGCAGTTCTCTGTGACCATGAAAGCAAAAAAAAACAGCCCGACTGCTCGAGCCTGCCGCGCATTTTTTTTTATTTCTTTTCCTGACCTGGCCGTGTGTTTTTTTACGTCTGGCTCAGCTCCGTATAAAAAACAACTGGCTTGTTTTTTTCTGAACACGAATAGGTAGTGACTTGCTGCAGTTGATATTTAACAAAAATGGTTTGCTATTGTAACAAAAACATGTTCAGTATTTTTCCTATGTTGTTTATTATTGATCTAGGTTTCGTACGTTTTTAGACTGCGAACTTTAGTGTATGTTTATTTATAAACTATTTTGTTATTTTATACTGTGATATGTATCTGTAATCATATTTTTTGCAATGTTAAAAATGTAATATGGTCATAGGAACTTTGCAAAATAAAATAATGGAAACTTATTGAGTTAAATCATAAATATTATTTTATACCACTATTAACATTCCATTAGAAATGTCTTATCAGTATTTAATGATGACATAGTAGGTAAACATAGGTTAAAATACCTTGGACTACCAATAACCTCTTTTTTTCAGCAATTGTTTGAAACCGGCAAGGATGGCATGTATGCCTGCTTCAAGTGCCAGCCACTGGTGCCAGAGGTGACCATAGAGGATGATGTCACAGTGGAAGAGTCTTCAGATCCACTGGATGTTTCAGAGGTAAATATTTTAAGGATATTAGGACCCTAAATGCTAAACTCTTAAGATATGGTATTTATATCATTTAGAATCTTAATATTTTCTATTATTAGAAAAATAATCCAACAGTAAACATTTTCTAAAACATATCCGAATTTAGTTAGGATGTTTTGAAAATCTTAGTAGGTACTTTATATCTCAAATTATGAATCTTGTATTATAACATAAATGCACATATAACACAAATTGTGCTGTTACATACAAAAATGAAGACTGCAGACATAAAAATATTTAGGACAGTTATGACTAATATTGAAGACAATCAGCAAAACAAAATAAATCTGCTTACTTTAAGATCTGCACTTTAGAGTATAGGTACAGTAAGTAGTTTAGTAAATGACTTTTGTGTTAATTAAATTAAAAATCTTATAAGTCATATTAACACTCTTTTTTCTAATTTTCTTATGCTAGGGGAGAGTGGGTAACAGTTAGGGCATGCACCCGGTTCTACCCGGTTCTGAAATACCCGGGTATACCCGGTTCTTTAAACGTTTGCGTAGAACCGGTTCCAAAAGCAATAAACCCGGTTCCCCCGGTTTTCAAAAATAAGTTAAAGTGGTTTAATTTCCCAGAATTTCTTTTACTAAAACCGTCATAGAATGTATTAGTAATAATATTACATTCTTGCGAACTTGCGATGGCGTGCGGCGGCATGGCATATAAACGAGGAAATTCCGCAACAAGGAGAAGACAAAGTCGTTCTCGACCTAGCCCCAGCCCCGCTATTGACAAAAAAAGAAGAATTCGATCTCGAAATCCTTAAAGCCACAACCGCACAGTGCAAAAATAGGCAGCAAGATGACGAAGATTTTTTCACAACAGTGAAAATAGAAATGACACTATTCGAAAACGGTGGTAGTCGTGGTAGCAATCTTTCCCTGGCGTACGATTACTTGAAAGCAATACCACCGACAAGCGTGGAGCCTGAACGTATATTCTCCTCAGCTGGATACATATGCAATCACCTACGCAGCTCATTAAGTGATGTCACAGTCTAGATGTTATTATTTATTTAAGGTCGTATTATCAAGAAAAAAATCTTTTGAAGAAGACTAAAAAAACTGTTTAAGGGATAAGGGCCATGGAAGAAGAAAAGCTGATTATTTTATTTAGATTATATTAAGCAGGTTATTTACTTATTTTATTCACATAGAAGATTTTTTTTTTTCAGATTTTATTAACGTTTTTGTTTTGAGTTTTAAATTTGATTGAAGAGTTGAAGACTGCTTGGGTTTGTTTTTGAATAACTACTAATATTTAACAAATAAATAAAAAAAGATAAGCACATAAGTTAATATCGTTCATTAAGACTGATTTGTTGTGTTCTTTTGTGATATTTATTATTATTACCTATGATGATAGAACTGATTTGTTGTGTTCGTTTGTGATATTACGATGATAAATCTGATTTGTTGTGTTCTTTTGTGATATTACGATTACGATGATAAAACTGATTCGTTGTGTTCTTTGTTACTTATTCATATTTCTTTAAAAATAAATAAATGTTGATTATATAATTTATAAACTTTTTCATTTCATTTTTCTCACAATAGTGCTTCAACCTGTTAAATACTCTATAATTAAGTTACTTACTTATTTTATTACTCTAAAAAAAAATTTATCCAAATTAATCACCCAGAACCGGTGGAACCGGTTCCCCCGGTTCTTTATGCATCCCAGAACCGGGTATCAAAAATCAGGAACCGGGACCGGTTCTGCATGCCCTAGTAACAGTGGATCACTTTTTTTTTGAAGCTCTGCAAATCCAAAGTATGCCTAAATAATTATTCTATGATAAGTAATCATAATATATGTACCTAATCTACAAAAACAAAAGCAATTATTAGCAAACACTGCATAAACTTACAAGTTATAGCAACTTGAAAAATAAATAATTATCCACTGTGACCCGGGGATGGGTCACTTTGGATCATCACATGGGTGACAGTGAATCATTCGAAGTTATGTCTAATAAAAGGCAATTTTTCCAAATTATTACTAATTTCTTTGTACTATGAGACAGCCTATTATGACATAGTAAAAAAAACTTAAGTACTAAATATTAACAATAATCAATGTTAAATTAACAAAAAAAATTTACCTCCGAGCTTAATACTACACTGGACTCTTTAACCTAAACTTGACCTAATTATCATTTTTTAAGTAGGCAATAGTCTTGAACTCTTAGTTACCATATTATACCCTGTTCTTTTTAACTTACACTGAATCCAATCAATTATGTTTTTCTGTCAAACAATTTCTTCAATCCACTGTGACCCAAATTGAAATAATTCACTGTGATATGACAGAAAAAATACAAAAAAAAAAAATTCCTACACCCAAGCCAAAACTACATTACCCACAACAGGTTTATTAAATATCAAGTTCACAACATAAACGTATCATTTATATTTATCAATTATTTGGAAGTACTACCAAATTTCTAAATTAAGAAAAAATACTTTCGTACTTACCAACTGAACTAAGTGTGATAGCATGTGATACAGCTCTGACAGCGTGGCATTGACTAGTACGTAGGGGTGCCACTAATCCGCATCCCGCGAAAAGGCAGCCCAATAATCGGCGACCCAATAATTGGCGACCACGATGTACATGGATTATTGGGTCGCCGATTATTGGGTTGCCTTTTCTTGGGTCGAGCAATCTCGAAACGGGCCAATAATCGGCAGCCCAATAATCCATGTACATCGTGGTCGCCAATTATTGGGTCGCAGATTATTGGGCTGCCTTTTATCGGGTTGGACAAGCTCGGTAGCGGGCCAAAATCCGAAGCCACAGTTTTTACAGTACAATAATCAGCAACCCAATAATCCGCAACCAAAAAAATGGTCACGAATTATTGGGCTGCCGATTATTTGGCTGCCTTTTATACGGACTCTAACGAATAATCCACTGTAACCCGTGATCCACTGTTACCCACTCTCCCCTACATCATGTAGTGAAAAATTTTCTTTTTCAAAAATTTCGTTTTGAAGATTATAAAATGTATTCTCGAGGTGTGTCCATTTAATTAATATATCAAAAGTATATTTCTTTATTTAAGTATTTTACCTTTAATGGCATTGTCTTCAATAAAGACAGGCTCAGTGTATTCCTACATATTATAACGTAAATTATCTTTCCCTGTAAGGATTAGTTCCCTAAACAAACCTAAAATACATTGGTATTTATTTTTATAAAACTAAAATAAATGATATGATATTACTATGTAAACAGATTAAAACATCTCTATCAAAGGTTTTGTATAGTTTGCCTTATGAGAGATTTTCGATTTATTTTCGAGGCGCAGAACTCTAATAAAATAACAGTACTAAGTAATAGTATATTTTAATATTAAAACATCTCGTATCTAAACATGAATCAAATGTGCGTCGAAATCTGACGTCGAATGCGTTGGTGGCGTGCCATTCGCCTACTGTCCACTAGGGTTGCCAGACTAACCGAACGACAAAACTTTATCTGGATAAAGATTTAAAATATCGGAACTTAGGAGATTTCAAACACTTTAACAAAATATCCGCCAAATCCCGTTACTAAGAACTATGTAGTTGTGCGTGTCGTACAATATCTACATAAAATACATTGTATGTAAGTACATCGCAAGGATTGGAACCGGTTTTGTTAAACATCTCGATATAGTCCAATATTTTAAAATATTTCATGCTCTTTATATAGGACTCAAATCTTTTATTTAGGTAACAACGTCGTATTATTAGATTGCCCCATTAACGCGGAATTAATAAGCCAAAGAACGAAAAGTACTTTTTTTTTGAAATAACGTGAAAATATACATATATGTAATTATGTACCATATAACAATGTTACGCCAAACTGCGGGGCAGTTTGTTGGCGATGGCTATAAAAATACTGTTCCATTTTTTATGGTGACAATACCGGTATCCGATCGCTGGTACTGATACATCGTACGAATGAACTACGAAATTAATACGCCAGATTTCTACGCACATTTACTTAAACTTTTCGACGCCAGGTTAAATACAAACGCTTTCACACAGACGCCACGTCACCAAAGTGTCAAAACTGAAGTCGAACTTTAAAAGTGATCATTAAAGTCTATGTTGCTCTGTGACCGATTAATCGGTCTTTGCCGTTGAACCTGTGGTGCCATTGTATACGCCTTTGGCGTGGAAAGGTTAAGTACACTAAGATACGAGATTTCCAAAAGTAGCGCCAGCGAGTTTTGGTTTTCTGGGCGAATTGGATTCCCTGGTTGCAGGACGCCAATGGCTCACTGTTGTGTGGCATTTGCCACAAGACGTTTCAGAAGAACACGCAGCTGCAGAACCACCTGCGGAACCACCGCGCCGAGAGGAGGTTCGTCTGCACCTACTGCAATAAAGGTTTGTATACACAACATTACAGCTACAGCCCAATGGGTCAATCCACGGCAAGAGTAACGTGAGCCACTATTTTATTGCATGCTCCGTTTATTCATGATGCAATTTTGATGTGATAATTTATCTCTAAATAAGTTTTACTTTTGCATCTGTAATTCAAATAAACACGCAATGATGTGACTCACGTTACTTTTACGTGGATTGGCCGCAATTAATCTGGAACTTTCTGGGTTCAATGAGAATCGCTTATGATTTTTTAAAAGATTGCGATAATAAATCACAACTGGTCGACGCGGTATCTTTAATAGCCCAATCATAAAACTTTATAAATGCGGTTTCTAATCTAAAACCGAATAGAGGGGTTATAAGTTTAAGGGTCTGACTACAGGCAAGTCAGCACACACAGTATTTTTGTATCGAAGTATACGATATCCCACTATCACCGGCCGGCCTGGTTTTAGAAGGGAAAAACACGAAATAAAATAATACCGTGGACTAATTGTAAAATTTGACTCGTTGGCGGTTTAGATATGAGTATAATGAAATTGTGATTTTAATTGCACACGCCTTAGGCAAAAAATAAAGACATAGAACCGTTGAATGATGAATTTAATACCAATCTATGCAATTATTTTCTATCGAACCGATTTAGTTAAATTAAAAATTAGTAAAAGAAATATCACTTTGTCGTTTGTTGATAAGGTTCATTTTTAAACAAATCTTTATGCCATTAGTGCCTTATTAGCAACCGACAAAGTTGGAGCTTTTACGAAAAACAATCACATATGGTGATGATACTGATGATGAATATTACAATTTCTTCTTCAATAGTCAGCCTCCCGCCAGGAGGGCTCTCAGACCGTAGGCGAGGTGGTTTTCTCTAGAATTCGGAAAAATGCCGGGATTGGCTACGAGCTTAGCGTGCAGCAAACGGTGGTTGCGAGCGTGTTATCTATAATCGTAGCTTACCAAATGGATGAAACGATTTAGAGTGCGTTTTTTTAAATTAGAAAGTCTTATTTTCATAAGACTTAAGTACCTACTCAATGTTAAGTCGCTATGGGTACGAAAAATCACGTCCCCCTTAAAAATCTCAACTCTATGGACAGTGTTAAGTTATTCTTCTTTTTGGGTCTTTGGAGGCTTAATATCCATCCCAACAAAATCCGTATTTTCAAAAAGATAGAAAGTAAATTGACGTGTCTAAATTTACCACTCATCTTTCTCTAGACAGTTTCAGTCGTACTTAGCAATATAGCAAACCTAGGATAAAAAAGAAACATGACAGGAGGCTCCATCTGATGTTTTCTTTTTCCCCAGCGTTCTCCCAGTCGAACAATCTGCGCGCGCACCTCCGCATCCACACCAACGAGCGTCCGTACAAATGCAACGAGTGTGGGAAGGCCTTTACGCAGGTAACGTTTTATTTTGTGTACATCTCGCGGTCGAGAACGACACCTGTCATTTTCTATCCCGTCAAAGGCATTACATTTATTTGTCATTTCGTTACATGTATGGGGTGGCCGCCCTAAAAATATTTTGTTTCGCAAATTATGTACGAAACTAAGTCGCAAACAAAATACAGCTTTCGCTGTGATATCGTGCACATATGGTTTTTAGTTACTGATTAAGACCGCTGTGACAGACGGACTGAACGAAACCTAAAAAGTTAGATGGATAAAAATCTGCGCTACTAAAGCTAAGTGTTTTAGTTATTTTTGTTTGTTAGTGATTTTTTTATATCATTATACAGAAAAATCACTAACAAAAGTGCGATTCAGTTGTGTGAACACATATCATATAGCCGAACATAGGTACAGTCACCTGCAATAGTATAT
Organism: Lathronympha strigana; assembly: GCA_949128165.1. NCBI lineage: Eukaryota > Metazoa > Arthropoda > Insecta > Lepidoptera > Tortricidae > Lathronympha > Lathronympha strigana. The sequence continues at coordinate 11,768,521 of OX421920.1, forward strand.
GACGCTGTGAAGGCCGCAAAAATATGTGACACAGTCTTGTTTGTACCGCCATAAGAGCGTGTCACATATTTTTGCGGCCTTCACAGCGTCATATACTATTGCAGGTGACTGTACAATTAAGGCAAGGGGCATGCAAATCCCTGACCGTTATTCTAATTGAACCTGCGGTCGATTATATCGATTGTAAAGACATCTGTGTAAATCTTTGCGCGTTTATTTTCATTTTAGGGTTGGTATAGAATGTATAGATAAAAACTGCGTGCGGCCAATGTCCCATCACCCACACCGTTAACTAACCATTTGTATACCCTATTACAACGGTGTACGGTATAACTACGGTTAGCTAGGTTGCGAGTTGTAGATAAGACAATCGTGAAACCAAATGTGCGCAATCAATGTAGAAAAAAAAATCTTCTATCTTTGTTCAGGGAAAGCGTGTTACTGTTATTGTTATTGCTATTGGTATTGTCCTCAAGAAACGTGTTGCTTTTTGAACAAACTAGTCTCCGTTTCAGCTTAAGCAAAAACGGATTTCCCATGTCTGTCCCGATATCGATCTCGAGAGATCATTTTTCAAGTTTCTCAACTGATTCTGCTATATTTTTATGGGCACTTTTAGTAGATTTTTTGTCGATTCAGTTTTTGTTTTTTAGAGTACCGTACCTCAATATGAAAAAAAACGGAACCCTTATAGGATCACTCTGTTGTCCGATCGTCCGTTCGTCCGTCTGCGTGTCAAGACCCTTTATCTTGGGAACGCGTAGATGTAGCGAGTTGAAATAATTACCACATACACCGGTCTGCGGTCAATGCAATCAAAAGATACGTCCATTTATGTCGCATTTTCCACACATTTGCAATGGGAATCGAAATGTATAGGGTACTTCCCGTTCACCTAGAATCACGAAATCTGGGTAAACGCTTCCAATAATTAGTAGAAGACTTTTACACTCTATGTTCTGTTTTAGGTGACCAACCTGAACAACCACGTACGCCTTCATACAGGCGAGCGGCCCTTCGTGTGTCCAGAGCCTGGTTGCAACAAGGCGTATGCACAGGTAACCTCCTAGTATGTGATAATTTTTAGTAAGTACTTTGTCGCCAGCCGATATGGCGCATACCTCAAATTATTTACAAATAAATCTTTTCGACAAAGTGGGTACCTTTTACTAAAACATAATTATCATATAGGTACGGGGTCTAGCAATTTAGTAAGTGTGCCACAGTTTTGCTCACTCTACATGACAAGATTAACTTTATATACAAGCGCCTCTAGCATCGTTTCCACTCGCGGTAACATTTTTAATACCTACTTAACGCAAATATCCGACTATAAGAGAGCCACATCTTGAGCTAAAGGTATCTTAATATTGTTATTTGGCGATTTTATTTTTTGTATAATAATATTTTTTGCTAAATTGGAAACTTAAATGTTTTCTACTCAGAATGGTCTTTCATACATTTTCTTTCCATGGCGCTACCGCTATACTAAATCTATGGAAAAATTGTAGTGAAATGGATAATCAATCTTGCGACACTTTTTTATCCTACTTGAACATTTAAAGAGCTCGCAATTCTGAGTAGAAAACATATAAAAATGACCAATATAGCAAAAAAAAAATTCTACAGCAAGGAACAAAAATGCCCTTTGTGTCAATCTACGTAAAAGTAACGCGAGTCACGATATCTTTGCGATTTTATTTGAATTACAGATGCAAATGTACCTATGATTCAATATATATCTACTAGATATATATTATTACTTGAATTAGCATCATGAATACAGGGAGCATACAATAAAAGGTGACTCACGTTACTCTTGCCGTGACTTTACCCTAAATTCTATTACCGCGATTAGTATTCATTAAAAAAAAACACTTTTAAAATAGATTAATCGCGTATATTAACACTATGACCCTACGTTTCGAGCCCTTTACAACACTCGTTCGAGATATATTGTTAACAAACAGACATTAATTAGTACATGACGTTTCCATCGACTTCATTCGCCGATGCCGATTCAATCGCAGATGAAAACCTAAAATGAGAACTTTGAAGTTTCTCATATCCTTACGGCTTAATATATGATTTTAAGCTAACATGGTCATTTGCATTATAACTACAATTTAAAACGGGATATTTACCATGTAGGTTTGGTTCATTGAGCGCCCGATATTTCGGCACTGTTGGAAGCGCCATGTTTACGGAGTAACTGTCATGCTGCGAGTTTTTAGTTGTGGTCTACCCACACACCATAGCGATGTACCCTCTTACGGGTTCCCTTATTTATCGTGTTGTCACTGGCACTACTACCGTCCGCTTTCTCACATAAAACTCGATCACGTCCTCGACACACCACACTTATAGTATCAACCCGTGCATTTCTAAGACTACTAATAATAAGACTGAAGTTTCCTACCAAATGTTGACAATAAATACTAATGTGTCGTGTGTTTGCAGGTGACAAACCTAAACCAGCACCGCAAGCGGCACCTGGGCGGGCGCAGCGTGGAGAGCACGTACGACTGCACCATCTGCGGCCAGCAGTTCCAGCAGCGCAACCACATGTACACGCACAGGTACACACACACACACACACACCTAGACCAGCTGCGCAGGGTGTAGCAATACCAACTGACGTATTGCCTGTTAGCAGTCCTATGGAACTACACGCAAACTGGAATCGATCGTTCTTTGTATTGTGTCAGTATGTACGTACCAATTCACGGGCTACAAGCACATCCCGCGCTCGCAAGTGTACGCCGTTGCCAGTATTATTAGTATACTAGTATACTATTGCCCGCGGCTTCGCTCGTGTTAGAAAGAGACAAAAAGTAGCCTATGTCACTCTTAGGGCTTGCAATGTCCGTCCAATTTAGCTATCCGGATATTTATTATTTTACTATCCGGATATCCGCATAAAACGAAGAAAAATCGAATATTTTAATTTTTGCATAGAAATACCTATAGCGTTAGTAACAAAACCGAAAATAATATGAAAAAAATGTTAGAATTAAAAATATTATGACAGTACAGAAATGTTCATCTAAAATATAATCACGTATTTGCATAAGCAAAATTCCAGAATTTCGAGACCAATCTTTCTCATTAAAAAAGATTTATATATATATTTTTTTAAACTAATAAATATTATCACAGACAAATCAACAATGTTTACCGTCAGTATGACAACTATCACTAATATAATAACATAAAGCTTTTTATACGTATAATGCTAAAAATGTAATAAGCAAATATTATCGGACAATTATACACAAATCGACCTAGTCCCACACCTAGTTCATTAATGGTTGTGTTATGAGTACTACACGACGCGTCGCGATATTTGATTTTAATATATTGTAGATACATACATATAAAAGCTTAAATCGTTAAGACAAAACATCTATATAAACAACATCAACATCAGAGAAAACATCTATAACTCACAACAAAAATCAAACACACACAAAAAAAATGTCCTAACCGGGATTCGATTCGAACACGGGAACTACTGGTTTGTAGGCAGGGTCACTACATTTAGGGTTTAAGAAAGTATACTGAGTATACAAAGAAAATCAGCTTTGCAACAATTTCAAAAATTATTAGATGCATCTCGTAGTTAAACAGATAAACAATTTATGTAATCCATATTTAAAAACAGTATTTATATTAAAATATTAAACATGAACTGTCAATCTCAAGTGTCAAATGCTAAAAGTAAAAGTGAGAAACTTAATGCTTCTATAGGATCAGCTATTAAAGATGTCCGTAGATGGTTGCAAAAGTATCCTGCACTGCACTGGAGGCATATAAATTAAACATCTACTTCTACTGTCAGATTGAAGTTGAAGAGTAGTCAAAAGTGCATTCTATACCCGCTGGAGAAGGTTATCAACTCTATTTCCCCGCTATCAAAATGAGCCATTTCTGGCGTTGATTAAGGTTTCCAAGTATATCCAGAAGGCTGTGTACTTGTAGATAAAGACTTTGCGCTTTGCAGCTGATCCTTCGGAGATGTTAGAGCTCAGTACTATGTCGGCTTGTGATGAGCTTTCAATTCTTGGTCCCGATTCTGATGGTAACGGAATTTGTATACGAGATAAAAAGGTATCCAAACAAAAAATCTAACCTTAACGTCACCTACATTCTATTTTTGGACACTTTTTTAAACTTTTAATAACAAAGCGTACATAAATCCATACTAAAGTGCATTATTCGGATTATTCGTGTTATCCGGATATGAACTGAGTTTAAATCCGGATAGTAAATTTAACGGATATTCGAATAAAACGAATACTTGGATATCCGGATTGCAAGCCCTAGTCACACTCCATCCCTTCAACTATCTCCACTTAAAAAATCACGACAATTGGTCGCTCCTTTATGCCGTGAAAGACGGACGGACAAACAAACGTTTTAACATACACGCGTACATCTTGGAAGAATACTAGTACTAGCCTTGTACTAGCAGGAGATATTAATATCGACATTCTGGACGTAGCGTCGACCAACTCGCAGGGCTCGGATTACCTTTGTATGCTGGCAGAACATGGACTACTCCCAAGTATCAACACTTCAACTCGCTTGAGATCTTGTTTAGACCATATATTTATACCAGCTACATCGCATGCAGAGTCGATTGTCTGTACTGCCGATTTAACGGACCATGACGTAACAATGGTGGGTTTTACAATTTCATCGAAAAGAACAGTCAGAGGACAACGTTCGTACAAAAAAATTGATTATGACTCTTTGAGATGTAAACTTACTAAGGTTGATTGGTCTCCCATTTTAACAGGGTCAAATCTGGAGTCTAATGTGGAACTGTTGTCTACTACGCTGGGTAACGCCTTGTCAAAGTGCTCTAAAGTTACTTCTGTAAGTCGCTCTAGAGTCGTTCTGCAACCCTGGATGACCCCTGGGTTAATCAGATGTTCCAAACATAGAGACAAACTACATATGGCTGTACGTAAAGACCCTGATAATGCGATGAAAAGACTAATCTACACCCGATACCGTAATTTTTATATTACTTTAATAAGGAATCTGAAGCTCGAGTATGACAGGAAAGACTTGTTGGAACAAAAGAATAAGCCTAAAAAACTCTGGAAGGCAATACACCGTATAACCCACAAAAAAATCAAAGTTTCAGCTTCCGATAATCTCCTAAATTATAAATCTACTGCTGCTGACTCACTAACTGCTTGTAATACCTATTTCTCGACCGTAGGTTCTCAACTAGCGGATTCCATTCTGCAGAGGCTGGATGAGAACCAGGAGTCTTTAGCCATTCAGGTGTGCAACAAAGCGTCCCTTAACTCCTTTTTTATCAAGCCTACCGATGCTGGAGAAATTCTTGACCTCATAAAACATCTGGACGTGGATAGCGCCCCGGGTTTTGATGGTATTGGGAATCGCCTCGTAAAAGAAATCGGTGAAATCATAGCTGAGCCTCTCTCCGCCATATTCAACTTAAGTATCGCGTCGGGCTGTTTTCCGCAGGCATGGAAAACAGCTACGGTCATACCAATTCATAAAGGTGGCTCCTCAGATATCCCAGATAATTTCCGTCCAATATCCCTTTTGGGTGTTTTCTCTAAGTTGCTGGAACGTGTCATAAATAAACGGTTAGTTAGTTTTCTAGAATCCAATAAACTGCTGTCAGACCGTCAGTATGGTTTCCGTCAGGGTAAGTCGACTGAGGACGCAGTTCTGTTTTTGACGGATACCATTGCGTCCAATCTAGATAGAGGTCATTACTGTGTCGGCGTCTTTCTAGATTTAGCAAAAGCATTCGACACAGTATCGATACCTATCCTTCTTAAAAAATTGGAGCGATTTGGTGTCCGTGGTTTGGCACTTGACTGGTTCACAAGTTACCTTCAGAACAGAAGTCAACGTGTTAAGGTGAATGAACATCTTAGTGGCCTGGAAACTGTTTCTTGTGGCGTGCCGCAGGGTAGCATATTGGGTCCTACGCTGTTTACCGTTTATATAAACGATGTAATGTCTTTGGAACTCAGAAACTGCGAAATCCTATGTTACGCTGATGACACAGCTATTGTGTTTAACGGTGGCTCGTGGCGGGACGCAAAAGCTGCGGCGGAAGTAGGCATGCAAAGAGTGGCCTCCTGGTTAGAGCGTAATCTCTTAACTTTGAACGCTGCCAAAACCCAGTTTCTATGCTTCCATAAAAGTGCTAGGACGCGTCCCCCTTGCTTTATGAACAGTCTTAAAATTCACACTTCGAACTGTACCCCCTACCAGTCGTCTGGCGTTGTGGTCTGTACTTGTGTCAACATACAAAAGGTAGATTATGTTTAGTATCTCGGCGTTAACTTGGACGAAAATCTGAATTTCAAAAAACATATAGCTGTTGCTGCGGCCAGAGTCCGTAAACTGATTTATACGATGAAATTTTTAAGAGAGGTTGCTGATAAACAGCTACTTAAATTAGTCTATCTTGCACTGTGTCAGCCTATACTCAATTATTGCATCCTAGCCTGGGGAGGTTGCTGCAAATCTACCCTCATTTCCCTGGAAAGAGCACAACGCGCGGTCCTAAAGGTTTCCCTGCTTAAACCGAGACTGTTTCCTACAGACAGTCTGTTTAAAGAGGCGGGTGTGTTTAGTGTCCGTAGACTATTTTTAATGAGGGTTGCTGTTTATGAGCATAAACGGTTAATCAATTCTTTGTTGTATCCGGATATGTTAATGCGGCGCGTCTTCAGGATCCCGGTTCCTCGAGTATACACAAAGTTCGCCAGACGCTTTAAATCATTCATCTTTCCGACTGTCTACAATGCTGTGCTCAAAGGCTGTGATATTAAGAACTGCCACCTTGCTAAAGCTAAAATCATAATACGAAATTATTTACTGCCGCTATCATACAAGGAGTCTGAGGATATGCTGTCCTAAAGAGAGTGAATACTGAATTAAATTGCGTCTGAAAATTATCAGGTAGCGAGGTCTCATAAGTGCTATACTAGTCCCTACATCACCTCCACCCCCTCATCTCTACACATTTACACATACACCTACACCCACTTGTTCACTTACACTTACACGCAGTATTGTTTGATGAAAACTCTGTCACCATGTTTTTAATCTATTCTCAATAGTTCTTTTAGTTTTAAGACTGCATGCACTTTGTTTAGATTTTGATAAGCCGCTGTTTTTGGTAATTGTACAAATGTTTCTGACTTCCACGATACAGGCTGTGCCTAGTGTGGGAGTCACCGATATACTGTTAATTTTATGTAAATTACTTTTGGTTAATAAAAAAAAAAAAAAAAAATAAGTATGGAAACGTAATTACCGCTCAAAACTTCTACCCAAAAATAGGTGCCGGCTATTAGTGCCGAACTGATTATAACCAATCGAAACAAGTAAACTTAAAATTTTACTACGGTTTTAGGTAGGTACAGTAGAATCCGGTTATAACGACGTGTCCAAGTGACCGGCGATATTATATTACATCGTACTAACCGAGAGTCGTACTGATGAACCGAGATTTCAATAATCACACATGCATTATAATTCATAATGGTGCATGTAACTCAAGTAACAACCGAAAAAAAAAATATTTTTTTCTTTAACGAAATAAATTGTTGAACCATTTACTTATTTACTTGTACTTGCAGATTACATTACAGCTTAAGGCATTTGTAAATTGCCGAGGTTAGTTAGGCAACGAGGTGTTAAAATACTTGAGTGTTAACCATTGCAATTTAATGTTAATGTCTTGTTAGGAGTTATCAGTCTATTTATTTCTATGTCGATGGTTTACACAAGTCGACTTGCTTGGCGTTGCAATTTTTTCGTGAGGTGGCTTGCTCTGCCTATTGTCTCGCTCTGATACCACTGATTTCAAATCTGAAATTTTTGGTAGTTTGGAATACAACATGTCTATACGTGTTTACAGACGCGAGGCCCACTACGGCGCGCGAAGCCCGGCGCGTGCTGTCGCGCGGCACTTGTGCAAGCTGTGCTCGCGGCGCTTCAGCACCGAGCGGCAGCTCGTGGCGCACGTCGCCGAGCACGCGCAGGAGCCGCAGGACCAACAGGAGGAAGAGAGTCAGTACTAGCACGTTACTGTAGAGGTTTACAGACGCGAGGCCCACTACGGCGGTGCCTTGAGACCCTAGTAAAGCTTAGGTCTCAATATAAGCACGAGAGTTAAACAACATCTTTGCCCTTTTGTATAATAACTAACTATTATTTTCTCAAGAAATCTCAGGCATTTACTAGATATCATCAAATTTATGTTAAAGTTTTAGCACAGCGTAGGGATGTATTCCATACAGTGAGGTAACTTCATACACGGCCAGCGGCTCAGCTCGGTGGTTCAGAGTTGTCAAAAACTATGCGAAAGATATTGCAGTCTGATTGGCAAACTAATTTCCATTTTACACCCCTTAAAGTAGACCGCCGAATTTTAATAGAAATTCGGCGGTGTCTCCTCCCCGCCTCCTTCCCCGCGCGCCCTCCATCGATGACCCAGAAATCGGCGGAGTTAACCCACTGTATAGAACACATCCTTACGCTGTGGTTTTAGTCAGGGGTGCCAACTTAGGGGTTTTCCCCTAGATTTAGGGGGTAAACAAGAAGCGTGAGGTTTTTTTTGGGGTGAAATATTTCTAGGGATAAATTTAGGGATTTTTGATTTTCCCATTCCATGTATGTGTGACAGCGAAGAATGTGTTGAGAAGCGAAATATTACTGAAAATTAAATGATACTGCAGTCCATTCCATTCTCAGTTGCTCGAACTCACAAGTGTGCGATTGAGAAAGAAATATACGACCGGAACTCAAACGCTCCGAATTACGCTATAGTGATGTGTAAGAGAAGAGGCATCCTAACGGGGACGAAATTTTTTCCCAATCTATCAAATTGCATTTAGTAGTCCCGTCTGGACAGGCCATCATTCAACCTTTCTGACCAAAAATACTAAATCTGTGGCGTAAACGGTCGTGCGTAAATGAATTTATGTTAGAGACATTGAATAATGTCGATAATTATTGTTGAATAAAGAAATTTAATTTTCAGTCCTCCGGCCGGTAAGCGCCACTTTACGCAAAACTAAATTGCCGCCTGCCGGCTCCGTCGGGCTGAAAAATAGTATACAAACCTCGGCCGGTAAATGGGAAAGCCTCGGATTGCATGTAATTGTCGGCCGAGGCGAAGCCGAGGTCGACTAACATGTGATCCATTTCCCACTTAAACGGCCTTGGTATGTAATGTACTATTAATATTAATAAAAAAATTATTTAGGGGGTTTTCCGAAAAATTACTAGAGTTTTAGGGGATTTCAATTTGTCCTTTAGTGGTAAATGAAAATTTGAGTTGGCAACCCTGGTTTTAGTTACAAACAAATGAGGATCGTAACGGTGTGACCGCCAGGTCCGGGCACGTTCTCGTGCGTGTTCTCGTCGTGCGGCGCGCGGCTGTCGTCGCCGCGCGCGCACACCGAGCACCTGCTGCGCGCGCACCAGCTGCGCGTGCACGCGGCCCGCGCGCCCGCGCCCGCGCCGCCGCAGCCCGCGCCCGTCGCCGTCGTGCACCAGCCGCCGAAACGCGGCCGCCCGCCCAAGGTAACCTAGTTTATATACCCACATGTCATTAGTGCTCTCAAATGCGTTCAGAAACCATAGGCGATGACCAGCATTACCAACCAACAGGAATTAACGGAATTGTAATTTTTAGCGTTGAAAATGTCTGAAAAAAATCCGATTTTTTCACAGACGACTCGTTTTTTTCGGATTCTTTAGGAAACAATCAATGAAAGTTTCCGCTCTATATTTCAACTCTAAATCAATGTATATTAGGTCTAATTTACGCCTAAAACAGGGCTACATCCATGACATTGAGGAAGAAACAATTGAAACAGATGAAAGGAGTGACAGTGATAGTGACATTATTTATTTCTTAAAAAACCCGAAAACTTCGGAAACAAACGTAAAAAACATTTGATTTTTTCCGGCATTTTCAACGCTAATCCATCCCTTTTTTCGGGGTGATAATACTACCGTAAGAAAAAGACAGTATGATGCTCTCTATCCTACTGTTTCTGCGCTCGCTTGCTTGTCAGACTATAGTTTATCTACGCACATATCATTTGTGCTCTCAAATGCGTTCAGAAACCATAGAAAATAACCAGCATTACCAACCAGCTGGAATTCACGGAATTGTAATTTTTTAACATTACCCCTCGAAAACAGTAGTTTATGTGGTAATTCAAGTGGATGTGTATTCTAGATTCGAAACGCCGCCGTTCCGAGCTGTTATTTGTTTTTTGGCTTTTTACTGTTTACGAGTGAAAATTGTGCAAAAATTGTTTCTGTATGTGTTTAATTTACTTTTTATTGCATTTAATATCTATAATCTATAGATGTTGTACAAGTAGCACTAGTAACAGTCCCTAGGATTCCTGAACCCATCTTAGAGCACTTATGATATGTGTGTAGATAAAGTAATGTATGCAACTATACATAATTAGGCGCAGGCACACTCGTGTGAAGTTATAATGAAACTCGCCTTTGGCTCGTTCCATTACCTTCCCTTATCATTACCTTAGGCCTTCTCACTGACTCCGTGTCAAATGTGTAACGTTACTGTACTATAGCTATAGCTGCGCGTGCTTGGCGTGCGCCCGGCGCCACACGCAGTGAAGCCCCCGCCCAAACACTCAACATTTATTATGCCGCATATTTTAGGCCGCAGGCAAACTCATAATTAAGTTTTTTGGGACTATATTGTATTATTAAATATAAGACTTTCTCGATTTATAAGACTTTCACCCTGAAATCGAGGCGCACAGTGATTTAGGTAGCTGCAGCAGAGCAAACAAAGTTCTCGATTTCCATCAATATGCCAAATTGTTGACGAATTTAATACTTCTGTAAAAGTTTTTTTATTTCATCTTCACCGAAATCATTATTATACATTGTTTCAGATTATCAAAATGGAGTCAATGGATGACTTTAAGGATTCCATATTTAACGATGTGAGTACTTAACATTTCTACATTACTATAGTTCGACCACAATCTGTTCTCATTTGTGTATATATAGTTAAAGAGTCAAACTATCATTTTCTTACGCTTGTAATGTCATTTCGAAAAAAAGGGAGGGATATAGAGTTTTTTTTCTACTGTTAGACTATTCTGCTAAAGCTCGTACAACATTACAATGTTTATTAATACTAAGAATTCTTAAATTACAGGTAAAGATCATAAAGGAGGAGTCGCAATTTCTGCCCAAATTAAAAGTGCAGAGTTTGTTCCAGTGAAACACAAAACTAGTGTAACACAGTGGACATCGTTCGAAAGAGTGAGCAGACTGCTAGTAGGTTCGTAACTCTGTGGACGTGAACGTAACACAATGGACAATCCACGTAAAATTAAATAAAATTAAGCGTTACCTTGTTAATGTAACTGTGAATCTAATATTAGAGCGTTAACCGCAGTCAGGAGTGCTTTAAAATTCGATTTATGCTCTTTTACATATGTAAGTGTATGTAACTACCATATTGTTGGCACCTCATTAATGGTGGGCACTTTCTACCGTATTTTAAGGTTGGTACCTTAAAATACGGTGTGTTGGTTTTTTTAAGAGTTGCTAATGACTGATGCTCATTAGTGTCATTCATTGTGTAGCTTACTTTAGGTAGTTTCTGATTTCTTATTTCAGTATAGCCTTCCATTAATAATTGTGCCCATGTACTTTACTTTTAAAGTAGCTTAATTTGTGAAAAGAATGAGTCGAAATATTCTTGCCTTTGAAATTTTTCATTTCTAATTTTAAATGAACTTCTTACATAGGCGAAGGGCCTACATAAGTATTTTTGAAAGTCCAAAGGGAAGGCCCCTGACCATCGGCGCAGCTTATACCGTATCGTAAATTATCAGTTAACTCTACCACTCCCCAGCCCTACGTAACTGTATTTAAAAAAATCCATGGTTTCAAATAAAATACCGGCGAGCCCGAGAATTCGCGGGCTTGGGAGTTAAAGCGCGTTAAGAGTCATTTACATGGTACGAGTTAGATACAGTAAAATTATATTATTGAAGGCAGTACGGTTAAGTCAGTTACTGGACACTTTCCAATACCTGGCCACCTTGTGTTAAAAATGAATTCTGTGTGAATCCTGTAAATAGCATTCATTTTTAGTATAAGATGTAAATTACTGGCCACCCTTAAATTTTTGGCCACGTTATACTGAAATGAATTCTGTGCACGTAAATAAAGTTCGTTTTTGGTATAAGGTGGCCAGTTATTGGAGGGTGGCCAATTACTAAAGATTTACCCTGTTTAACCGCCTAGAATTTGTCATACGGGTACAGTCTAGTTTGATATTATTTCAATGTACAGGCAAAAACTCGACACATGCGAATGATCCTTTGTACATGAATAATAATGCTTAACGCCATGAATAACAGTTTATATAACATTTTAAACTTTCGCGTTTTGTACACACTATTATAAACATAGAAAGGGCCAATCGCGAATTTCGTTAATTTACCTTAATATACCGACGTTTCGACACATTTTCATGTCTCTGCTTACCTAACGGTTTTTTTAATAGGCCGAAGCGAATGCAATAATACAAAATGAACTTAATAATAGTTTATTATTATACATATAAATATAAGTATCAATCTAAGTGTTCAGTGCGGCACACGTATACAGTGAGAAGTTGATTTATATTTTTATTATTGAATTCTTGTCCAAGGATTCTATTTTTATTTTATACCTTTTTAATGCACCTTAGATAGATATTTTAATTATGTGACGTGTTAAACTTTATCAATAACTTTGAGATTTGATTAGCCATTGTAGAAATCTAGATGCACTTTTGTATTAACATTAACGGTGCATTTTAAATAAAAAATGTGAATTTAAGCAATCAGTACAGTCATCAACATTTGAAAGGTTAGAAAAGGTTACAAGTTGGGTAATATAATTATTTCCATCTGGACTTGTGAGCTGTGCCGCCGCCGCTATCGATTTTGGCGTGAAATCGGCGTGACCTTGACCGACTTCACTATGGCTATAAACATTATGTGGAAACTACGTTTGATATATTAATGTTTAAATGGTCCAGTACATACTCGAATATTCACGTTTGGCATTCGGTCAAGGTCACGCCGACATCACGCCAAAATCGTAGGCGGCGCGGCGCACATATCTATTCCATACAACATAACCTTGTATTGTTAATATCATGCGTCTCATATTATTAATATAAATGTATTTGTTGCCGACTGTACTGAATTGAAAATTCAACAATGTATTTATCAAAATTTTATAAATTAATGTGATTTAATGTAAAGCTATTAATAGATTGTTTAAAGTAATTTTAAGGAAATATTAGCTGAAAAACAATATATAGTTGTGTGGCTATAGAAGCAAGTACATATTATTATTAAAATGAGTGAAACAACAAGTACGCTATGTTGCACTCTTCATTAGGCATCTCTTTCGCACTTAAGTGATAATCGGTAACGGTTTCTGAAAAGAGACTGATATTTTTATATATTGAAGAAAATATCCCTAAAATCCAAACTTCCTCGTCCATTAAGAAACAGTTTTTATTAACGTTTTTGTGCAATTGTGAACCTATTTACTTATATCTTAAAGTCGGTTTTCCTTTGTTCGGCTATTTAAACGTTTTAGATACGAGATTAATTACATTATCAAGTTTCATTAATTACGATTATGTCTAATGAAAATGTAAATATTTGTCCTAGCCCTTAATGTTCATGAGTTGACCTTTATAATCAGTCTTATGCAATAGTATAGAAAAAGGAGTAAGAAGACGTATTAACCTTTACGCTGCCTCGTGAAAAATGTAATACAATGCCACCATCGCCAAGTAACAAATAAACATATGTAAACTAATACTTATGAAGTCTCAAGTACAAGTACTGACTTGATATCAAGTCAATGGCGGCGAACAGGTTAAATGCGCGTGGCAAGCCCAAGTTTTGACACCTAAAGTTGAAGGCGACGTGCAGCGACGTTCATTTTGGGGTAAGGTAGTCAAGCGGTACCATTCTACAATCCAAAGAGTCACCGGGAACCGTGCACAAACCCTCTCTGTCGTATGTATAGCCTGCAATAGTAAATAAGATCGTCAGATATTTTGCGGCCTTCATAGCGGAAGAAACTATTGCAGGCGACGGTACGCAAGTGCGTTCGAGTCTAGTTTCACTGTCAAAGCAAGGATAGAATATATTGCCTTCTTTTCTTATATCGTCTTCTTATCTCTTTGACTAAGGCAATAGTTAGGTTAGGCTAAGGTGCAAATGTTCCTATGAGTGTAAGAGTATTTGAGTAGCATATGTGTGTACAGTCGACCATTATAGTTCTAGCCTTGTTAAGTGTCAGTATTTCGGAGATTTTTCTATTAACATACAAGTACGGTATCAAAATATACATATTTCAATTACGTGGTGTGTTATTGCTACAATAGAAATTAGACTATGTTTTCAGTGATTTCTTCAGTGGCTGTGTCGGATTTTGAGTCGCCATTGACTTTCTTCATTTCTGAGAACAAAAGATGGTTTTAAAGTAGTATCTCGTCGCCTAACTAATATATCCCGTCCCAGTATCTGCAGTGATAGCGCATACATGCGCCACATGCTCTCCTGCACGGCGGTGAACGTGGCATCAGTCTCTGCACTCCCACTAAGGTTAACTTTAGTCTGGCAAACAAAGTCTGTGAAATCTGGACTTGGTTTGCCAGATACCTTGCATTGATACCTCGTCGCCAGACTAATATCTCCAGCCCCAGTATCGGCAGCGACAGCGCATACAGCCCCAGCAGCGCGCGGAACGCAGGCGCCACGTCGCTCAGCCGCACGGCGGTGAACATGGCCGCGCTGGCGCCGCAGCGGGGACGCTCGGGCACCAGTCCTGCACTCCCACTAGTTAACTAGATACCTCGTCGCCACACTAATATCTCCAGCCCCAGTATCGGCAGCGACAGCGCATACAGCCCCAGCAGCGCGCGGAACGCAGGCGCCACGTCGCTCAGCCGCACGGCGGTGAACATGGCCGCGCTGGCGCCGCAGCGGGGACGCTCGGGCACCAGTCCTGCACTCCCACTAGTTAACTAGATACCTCGTCGCCAGACTAATATCTCCAGCCCCAGTATCGGCAGCGACAGCGCATACAGCCCCAGCAGCGCGCGGAACGCAGGCGCCACGTCGCTCAGCCGCACGGCGGTGAACATGGCCGCGCTGGCGCCGCAGCGGGGACGCTCGGGCACCAGTCCTGCACTCCCACTAGTTAACTAGATACCTCGTCGCCACACTAATATCTCCAGCCCCAGTATCGGCAGCGACAGCGCATACAGCCCCAGCAGCGCGCGGAACGCAGGCGCCACGTCGCTCAGCCGCACGGCGGTGAACATGGCCGCGCTGGCGCCGCAGCGGGGACGCTCGGGCACCAGTCCTGCACTCCCACTAGTTAACTAGATACCTCGTCGCCACACTAATATCTCCAGCCCCAGTATCGGCAGCGACAGCGCATACAGCCCCAGCAGCGCGCGGAACGCAGGCGCCACGTCGCTCAGCCGCACGGCGGTGAACATGGCCGCGCTGGCGCCGCAGCGGGGACGCTCGGGCACCAGTCCTGCACTCCCACTAGTTAACTAGATACCTCGTCGCCACACTAATATCTCCAGCCCCAGTATCGGCAGCGACAGCGCATACAGCCCCAGCAGCGCGCGGAACGCAGGCGCCACGTCGCTCAGCCGCACGGCGGTGAACATGGCCGCGCTGGCGCCGCAGCGGGGACGCTCGGGCACCAGTCCTGCACTCCCACTAGTTAACTAGATACCTCGTCGCCACACTAATATCTCCAGCCCCAGTATCGGCAGCGACAGCGCATACAGCCCCAGCAGCGCGCGGAACGCAGGCGCCACGTCGCTCAGCCGCACGGCGGTGAACATGGCCGCGCTGGCGCCGCAGCGGGGACGCTCGGGCACCAGTCCTGCACTCCCACTAGTTAACTAGATACCTCGTCGCCACACTAATATCTCCAGCCCCAGTATCGGCAGCGACAGCGCATACAGCCCCAGCAGCGCGCGGAACGCAGGCGCCACGTCGCTCAGCCGCACGGCGGTGAACATGGCCGCGCTGGCGCCGCAGCGGGGACGCTCGGGCACCAGTCCTGCACTCCCACTAGTTAACTAGATACCTCGTCGCCACACTAATATCTCCAGCCCCAGTATCGGCAGCGACAGCGCATACAGCCCCAGCAGCGCGCGGAACGCAGGCGCCACGTCGCTCAGCCGCACGGCGGTGAACATGGCCGCGCTGGCGCCGCAGCGGGGACGCTCGGGCACCAGTCCTGCACTCCCACTAGTTAACTAGATACCTCGTCGCCAGACTAATATCTCCAGCCCCAGTATCGGCAGCGAAGGCGCATACAGCCCCAGCAGCGCGCGGAACGCAGGCGCCACGTCGCTCAGCCGCACGGCGGTGAACATGGCCGCGCTGGCGCCGCAGCGGGGACGCTCGGGCACCAGTCCTGCACTCCCACTAGTTAACTAGATACCTCGTCGCCACACTAATATCTCCAGCCCCAGTATCGGCAGCGACAGCGCATACAGCCCCAGCAGCGCGCGGAACGCAGGCGCCACGTCGCTCAGCCGCACGGCGGTGAACATGGCCGCGCTGGCGCCGCAGCGGGGACGCTCGGGCACCAGTCCTGCACTCCCACTAGTTAACTAGATACCTCGTCGCCACACTAATATCTCCAGCCCCAGTATCGGCAGCGACAGCGCATACAGCCCCAGCAGCGCGCGGAACGCAGGCGCCACGTCGCTCAGCCGCACGGCGGTGAACATGGCCGCGCTGGCGCCGCAGCGGGGACGCTCGGGCACCAGTCCTGCACTCCCACTAGTTAACTAGATACCTCGTCGCCACACTAATATCTCCAGCCCCAGTATCGGCAGCGACAGCGCATACAGCCCCAGCAGCGCGCGGAACGCAGGCGCCACGTCGCTCAGCCGCACGGCGGTGAACATGGCCGCGCTGGCGCCGCAGCGGGGACGCTCGGGCACCAGTCGCCGCGCAGAGCGGCTCTGCACTCCCGTTTCCATTATGCGGATGGCACTACCAAAAAAAGTTCTATCAGAAAAAATAGAAGAGTGTCCATACAAAGTAACGCAGCGCCATCTTTTGAGGACAAGTAGAGTTATTCCGAAGACGTAAATTAACTCTATGACCTCAATTTGAATAAATGACGAGTTTTATATAGTTGAGTCGATAGGGTCACTATTTGTATGAAAACTTCCATTCACTTACGTTCGTCGATGTTGATTGTTATGAATTAGATACTTAGGTAGCAGACAACCTACCCGATCCTAAGCATTTCCTTGATAGGCGTGATCTTCGAAACCGCGACGAAGGGAGACGTCATAGACATATATTTGATGAAACCAAGGTTGCACTTCTCATCTTCCAGGAAAGTTTTCTGGATTTGGTCGAAGCCTGCCGTCTGCTCCACGTGGAATGCGTACATGCCCTGGATATATACGATAGGTATAATTAACACATGGGGATCGTTTTTCAAATACAATTACTCTTAGAGTCAAACCACGTTGTCTCTTCCAAGCAAATGAACTGTCAAACTAGACCTTATGGGGATTAATCCGGTTTCCTCACGATGTTTTCCTTCACCGAAAAGCGATTGGTAAATATCAAATGATATTTCGTACGTAAGTTTCGCAAAACTCATTGGTACGAGCCGCCAGAATTTGAACCCGTGACCTTCGAATTGAAAGTCGCACGCACTTGCCGCTGGGCCTCCAACGCTCTCAGCTCAGCTTACTTACATCTGTTTATCAAATTGAATACCAACCTCTCTAACTTTGCGAATTCCGTCTTCAACATTCAGGTAAGCTTTGTCTCCCTGTGAATTGATTTTACGAGCAGCCAGTTGGCTATGGATTGGGCGTGACTCGTGCTGGAAAATACCGAAAATTACTCTAGATTTTTGAATCAATATGAGTTCCACAGACCACAGACGCGGCACATACCTTTGCCTAGTTTTACTCTTATGTTCTACGATTGTATTGGCACAACCGAGAAGTATCCTATACCATTTTATACAATACTAAATATAACAACCCAGGTTCAGAATTAAATCAGAGCTACTGTAAATATTCTGAGTTACCTAACACGGGTAGGTACAGGTCGTATAAGCGTAGACGCAACTGAAAAAAGCGGTCGCGTTCCCGTAGTAAATTAGTACGGGACTGCATATATGCGTGGGTGACGGCGAGTTGTCTTATGTGCTCGGTCTAGTAGTTGAGGTGTTCTGTGATGAGGTCATATCACGGTATAAGCTTAAGCAGGTTTACAGTCTTAATTATTTACTTTTCTTGGGCTCCTGCCTCCTCTAAGTATTAAAGTAAGTTTTTACCTGAAACATCTGCCACGCGTACACGACGTCCTGCGAACCGCAGGTCAGCGGTGAAATGAGTAAGGTCTCGATGCTGTTGATGTCGTTAGTGGGCGACTGCAGCAGCGCTACCACGTTGGCGGAGTATGCCGTGTACAGGAACATGAACGCCATCAGTCCTAGCAGTAGGATCTGCCGGCCTGTCATGGTTATAACTGTTATTACTTATTAGGCAGGTCACGTTGCTCGAAATCGAGTGGCGGAATACGCACCATTAATACAGGTCGATCCACGAAAGCTGCCGCAGAAGGTCTATATGAAATTAATGACAGTTTCATACATTTTCTGCACCAGCTTTCGTGAAGCGATCTGTACCTACAGATCGCGCAACGAGTTTTGAACGCCCGGCGAAAATGGTGGGGCGGTTTGCGCATCGTTTAAGGGAGGTATGGGCACAGCGGATGCATACGAGTATCTTTTAGTGTGGTCGGGCACAGCACAACGAATGTCGTCTCGCTCAAATCTGGAGCAGAGCCCATCTGGGGAAGTACCTCCACCTTACAGAAAACCGCAGTTTAATAACACTAGACCCTACTCATAGTGTTGTTTCTCTTGGTGAGTATAAAGCCCCTCATTCACGGCAGTCCGCCGGCACTCCGGCATGGCTGGATGTAGCGGACACACGGTGTGCAAGTTGCTACAACGCAGCGCTGCGCATCTTTCAACGAATAAGTGCGAATTGGACTGCCAGGCTGGGCCACTTGCACACCGTGTGTCCGCTACATCCAGTCATCCAGCCATGCCGGAGTGCTGGCGGACTGCCGTGAATGAGGGGCTTAAGAGGGCCGACGACGTGTACCTGTACCGAGTATTTGGTCATTAATGTCATTATGGAGAACCGTAGGATGCCGAAGATCGAACATTGTAAAAAACCTTTATCTAGTGGGTAGGTACTGAACACTGCCGGCTATGAAGCATTTTGCGTAGATAAATGGGTGCTAGTTCGTGAGTCAGAATGGCGGGTGTATCTAAACAAATATAAGAAAGTAATATACCAATTTTTTTTACCTAATTGCTACTATTTAAGCATCTCCGCGTAATTGAAGTTATTACGAAAATCAGTTACACCCGCCAATCTGACAGTCAGGTTGGCGGGTGTATTTTAGTTTGCAATGATCCCATGGGTTTTTAGTGGATGTAATCAATTTCTTTCTGATTGCGGAAGTACCAATTAGGTACTAAATCTTAAATTGATAATATCCACTAAAAACCCATGGGATCATTGCTAACTAAAATACCTACATTGATACTAGGTACTAGATATCACCTTACTGTCAACCACTGTACAGTCATTATCAAAAAGAGGCAGAGTGGCAAAATATTTGGCTACACTTTATATTTGACACCTACTGTACCTATACCTATTTGGTGATCAATACAATAACAAGGGCAACAAAAGGGGTACGATTAAAAAACAGATTTAGTTGTCCAGTATATTATAGCTTAGTACAATCTCTGGGGCGGGCCCATGGTGGATTTCATGTGGAGGGAGCGGACATTCTGCCAGTGTTTCTTCAGCAGGGACACCAGGAAGTTGATGGACAGATGCACATTCTGTGCCAGCTCATCTGGGGTCATGTCCACGTGGCCCACAGCCACGGACAGACAGAGTACCTGAAAGATGATTTAGTTAGAATAGTGTTGGGTGATGTAGTATGTTGTGTGTGCGAATGAATGATCAGTCAAAGTTGGTCATCAAAGTATTTTCATTAGATAATACATGCAAATTTTAAGCATCATTTAGACTCCTACTCCTATTTCCTGTTTTGTAGAATTGCTACTTAACCCTTTGAGAATGCCTAAATGTAAAAAAACATGAGGCAAAATATTTTGGATGTGGTCAGGATCTAAATCACATCTATGTGCCAATATGTAAATGAATAGAAAATGATATTAGTTGTTAATTGTCGATAAGGCACTACCATAATCATTTGGACATGAACCATAATAACTGACGATGCAGTGCCTTCAGCCTGAAAATGCCCCATATATTTGGCAGGCTCTTAAAATTGCAACCTGTTATGAAGTTTGGGAGACACAAAACTAAAAAAAAATATATATTACCTTCTTCATCTGGAACTTGATGGTAGCCTTGACCTCATCAATCTTCTGCGTCATGGACTCCTGGTGGGAGAGCAGACCAGGGAACTTGCCCGCCTTGTTCAGGCCAGGGCCCAGCAAACGCGGGATCTGTTTGATCAGGGACTCGGATGCCAGGAAAGCATCATATCTGGAAAAAGAATAAGACAAGATTAACATCTGTTGCCTAAATATGGCTAGTGTGCTAGAGCACCCCAAAACACAATTTTTTTAAATAATTTTTTTTTTAACACTTTTGTAGTAGGTACTTGTAAAGCATACAAGGACCACCTGACAGCAAATAAGATTATATCTACCTCCTTGTAATGTTTTAAAGATATAGATTCTAGAATTTAGTAGAGAAATAAGAAATGTAATCAAAGTTACTGTTTAACCAGAGCTTTCAGTTTCACATGAACTTTCAGTTAGGGCTGTACAAAAAAATTTCATGATATTAGCAGTTCTAGTTACCATTAATACATAAACAATTTGGACTTACTTCTTAGCTAGTTTCTTGACAAGCTTCTTGTTCTTGTTCAGCTTCTTCAAAGCCTCAGCATCCATGCATGGGACATCCAAGTTCTTGGCCTCGTCACAGTGCTGCTGGTCACCCAGGATGCACACCTGCATCTTGGGCCTGGGGATGTACTTCAGCCTGGAATTAACATCAGCTGTTAGCAAAAATTAGGAATTTCGGGAATTTACTGATATAGTCATAGGTATCAGTGAAAGATTGTTATCAAAGTATTTTCATTAGACAATATATGCAATTTTGGACATCATTTAGTTATATCTTTTTACATTCATAAAATTAGGCTGAATTTGCCAATCAAGGGTGTGTGTCACAAATATTCACTTATAAATGATAAGTAATTGAAGGCTTACCACTCCTGAATATAACCTTAAAGTTAGTCGGAGAGCCGAAGCCCGCCTACCCGATATTTAAAGACTCTGGGTGGAGTCCCGTCAGGTATAACCCGACTCCCTGTATTTAACCACTCTGGTGGCCGCATGGCAACCACAAAAATGTTTAGTACAGGTAAACGTACTTGACGGTGCCAGAGAAACGCTTGTCCTTTTGCGGGTCATAGTTCTTCAGACCGATTTGGATTTCAACTGTCTCTAGGAAGCGGCGCTTCTTGTCCTTTGACGACTGAAGCACGGCGTTGACGCACTCATAGAGCGTATCACGAGATACTTTCGACCTAAAATAATTAGAATAAGGTTAACATGGGACAGTTTAGGTTTATAGGTTATGCTGCCAACGTGTTTCACATAGGCTAGTAATTTGTAATATAAACTGATAGATTATTAATACTGCAGCTTTATATCAATTATAAACAATATATGATAAAGATAATCCATACATATTGAATAAATTATTTAAAAAATCAAGAATACTTACGACATTGTCGACGAATTTTACCACTCCTCACGAAAGTGACAACCGAAAGAAAGAAGGAACGCGGAATGGGAATGGCGAAGTGGGGAGAGGAAACGCGCCAATCTTTTTCATTGCAATGGATTCAGACCTTTTTGCCTAATGACAGATAATGCTTATGTTGGTAGTGATGAAAACTAGAGTTTTTTAATCTACGATGTTGAGTTAGACAAATTAAGGAAACGAAGAAAACTTAGGGTCAAGTTTAATTAAGGTGAATTATATTAAACTAAGTAACTTACTAGCTATCGAAATCGGATCAGCTGCCGTTCCCTGTTGAAACATTAAGCATAGCGTATCAAAAAACCCATCCGACATTTTTTGAATCCACGACATTTTTTCGTACCCCTTCTGTAAATAAAATTAGTAAATAATTAGGTAACATATTTTGCACGTATGTTTACTGAAGAATACAACTTACAGTAGGAAAGGGGGTTCGATCCGTTCCGGTTCGTTCCTGGAGCAGAGACTGTCCATCGCGATTCAGCGCGGAAACGCAGCGAGCGCGATGGGCACCTTTGCGTCGAGAACCAATCGGGGCAGTTAGATATGTAATTTATTTATATCTTTTAAAATTTGTCAATTTTAGGTTAAGTTTTATATATGTTTAATAGGTATGTGAATAATTACATAATTATAAATTAAGTTTTAGTAAATAAAAGTAAAAATATTACTTACAATACGATCCTCTCGAAAATATGACAAAAATAAAGTTAAGCTTGATACCACAATCAAGACCACAATTGAAATCCAAACACCAATGCTAAAAGGCAGGATATAGATGTTAGTCACCGAAGCAAGTGCCGGCTTCTTGAAAACAAACATAGCTTCAATTTTCGACGGGGCTAAGATATAGTTCGTATGTTCCACACGTTCCTTCTGTACCATCATACCGGATCCTGTGGGTATTCAAAAGAATTTTATTGGTCCCTGATATACTTTACTGCAGAAAAGTTTGTGATTGTGTGCAGCTGCTATTAGATCACTATGCTATGGATTATGGACATTGTAAAAATAAATATTTCAGTCCTCCGGCCGGTAAGCGCCACTTTACGCAAAACTAAATTGCCGCCTGCCGGCTCCGTCGGGCTGAAAAATAGTATACAAACCTCGGCCGGTAAATGGGAAAGCCTCGGATCACATGTTAGTAGACCTCGGCTTCGCCTCGGCCGACAATTACATGGAATCCGGGAATCCGAGGCTTTTCCCACTTAAACGGCCTTGGTATGTAATGTACTATTGTTGTTGACTATATTCCGTTACTTTCACTGGCAAACTAAAAGCGTCTGCATCATACAATCTCGTAGGTACGCTTAAGAGCGCACCGAACTTTTTCCGCGGACCCAGAAATAGGCATTTAGCGCGCCAAACGTGGCTCGCTATCTGTGTGCGTCCGCGCGCACACTACTACGCCGCCGGCCCGTCATCAGTCTCAAGTTAAAAGTCGGTAACTTAAAATTCGACATTTTTGTAAATCTGCGATATCAAAGATGAATAAATTCACCTAATATTCGGTTGACTTTTTTATACGATTTTATTAAATTAAATGATATCCTAAAGAAATTGGTAAGGTGAAAAAAGTACCAGTGCTCGACGATGTACCTGTACTCGAGATGGGCACTTTATGTCAAAGTAATATAGAATAAATTTGAACAACGAAGATTTTTCGCTATTTGAATTTAAGCCTTGTCACTTTGATATCAGGTGCCCATGTAGGATACTGGTTACTGGTGCAGCGTCAGGCACTGGTACCTACTTAAACGTTACCTCATTCATCATTATTGATGATCAGCAACTCATTAAATAAAACAGATGAGATGGACATATAGCTGGATAGGGCCAAGAAGTTAACAGGGTCAAGAAGAAGATACCTCCGTGTTTGGACTCGTTAGTAGGTATTGTTTTGGTGAGCAGTTGGACTGTAGGTAATGTCCAAGTTCTGATGATGGGGCAGAAAGGTGGCCACCGGAACACAAAAAATAGTAAATGTAATCCCGTCGTGTTTGAACTCGTTAGTATTGTTTTGGCGAGCACTTTAACCGTAAGTGGTGTCCAAGGTCTGATGATGGAGCAGAAATATGGCCACCGGAACTCAAGAAGTAGTTGATATCATGCCCCCCGTGTTTGGAGTCGTTAGTATTTGGCTTGTCAGACTATATTTAGTCGGCGATAAAAAATTGTATCAAAAATTTAATTTTTAGCCTAAAATATTAATTTCTTTTTTGAACTGACATCGGCTAATTGCTACGACACGAACCTAAAATAATAATGAACATTTTCAACCTGCTAAATCGGCCCGTCCATCTTGCATCTCACGGATAATACCGTCCCACGTCCCGTCCGGCTGCAGGTAGCCCCAGGAGGTAGTCCGGTTTAAGATTTTTGTTCCATTCACCCACTCTACGAGATGTGTGCACATATAGTACACTAACTTTGTCATAGTGTCGTCTTCCCGGTGCCTGATTAAATATAATAAGCAAAGATTGGTAAGTCAATAATTCTCAAGGCGTTAAAAAAGCACACTTAAATTAAATAACCTAATTTAATTTAAGCACCATACTTGATGCGGACGACATCAATATCTAATAACCATTGTAAGACCACTAAGTCTTAAGGATGACTCACACTAGAACGGGACGGGGCGGGGCGGGACGGGAACATCTGTCAGTTTCTATAGAAAGCGTCACGTGACATCCGAGGGCTCCGAGCTATCACGTGATTCTTTGTATAGAAATTGACAGATGTTCCCGTCCCGCCCCGTCCCGTCCCGTGCTAGTGTGAGTCATCCTTTACTAAGACCCTTTACTGTAATCATATAACGTAGAAATTTAAATTAAATAAATAAAAGTTCATTTCATTTCAAATTTGGCAGACACGAATGGCGATAAAGGATTGAAGAACCGATGGCCGTTTTATAATTATATCTGTAGTGGAAATTTAGTTATAACGACTCAAAGCTTGTCCAAAATCTATGAAAACCTCGGGTGTGAAAGACTTACAAATGTGCCCTTTTATTTTAATTTCGCGGCCCGATTTCTTCGAGCAACACGATTACAATTGAGAAGAAGATATTTTAAATTTAGGTATATTTACAGATAATCAGGCAAGTCTTCCAGAGTGTGGTTGTGCAGTATCACAGTTGGGAGGACGACGTCCGCGCCCCGTAGGTTTCGGCGGCGCACCGCCGTCGGAGCCGGCCGCGGCCGATCGAAACCGATCGGCGTCCATACGCCGACCTCCTCCCATATTAAAGGGAGATGTGGTTTTATTTTGTATGCTGAAAATAAATGGGAAGTGTAGAAACAATGTTTTTTTAAATATATTTCTTATTAAGTAAGTACACGAAACTCTCAGTGAATAATGTGAATACTACGTTCCCTACTCACTTTTATTATTATCTATTAGATCTATATTATTCCTTACTTAGTGTATTTCCGTTATCTATATAATGCAAATACCTTTGAATTCCCTACATAATTGAGTACACAACGGTATTCGGTAAGTCGAGGATAAGAGTCGTGATAATCTAGATTCTAGATCGTGGGATAATAATTAAGTATCTACCTAATAATTGCTTTAAACTAGTATTAACAGAGATGATTTAAGCTACTGTTACACATGCTTAATGATGCTTAATATGCTAATAAGCATACTTATGCCAAGAAAGCGGCATAGATTTATGCCAAAAGTCGTAGGGTCATTACGCCGGTTAGCCGGTCAGTAGGTACCGGTTGGCGGTCACATTTACGACAACATTCCTTAAAACCTAATAAATAAGAACCCTACAATATCTAACAACAATATGAACATGGTATGCGTTTCTAAAGTAATTGAGTGATAAAACCGCACCACAATTAAAACCAAGGAAGCTGGTTAGTTTACGTTAATACGCGGTGGTGAGTGGAAGTGTGATAAGCTAACGAAAAAAATAGGGACACCGCTCGGAGCATAAACGTAAGTGTGGCATTTATATTCTTTGTACTTTGGCGTTATGGATTTATTTTCATGAGTTATGAATTGTTTAAGGTAATTTCATTGACTTTATGTAATTTAGTTACTAAATTTAGGAATTTTTGACTGACCGAGTAACCGGTGTTAAATTTTGTCACCGTCTATTAGATCCATATTATTCCTCACTTAGTGTATTTCCGTTATCTATATAATGCAAATACCTTTGAATTCCCTACATAATTGAGTACACAACGGTATTAATTTACGTCGAGGATAAGAGTCGTGATAATCTAGATCGTGGAATAATAATTAAGTATCTACCTAATAATTGCTTTAAACTAGTATTAACAGAGATGATTTAAGCTACTGTTACACATGCTTAATGATGCTTAATATGCTAATAAGCATACTTATGCCAAGAAAGCGGCATAGATTTATGCCAAAAGTCGTACATTAAGAAAGTCCTTGGAAATACGAAATGATGCAATGCAAGTCAGTACCGTCGCCCATGATAAAAGATAATGCTGAATGCGGAGTAGATTAACAATTAGGTACAGTAAAATTTTCCTTACATATGGGCAAACCGTTGGCGCTTTGGCCTATTTATGTGTCGGCACAAGGCTTGACATCTCATACGCTGTTGGCGCCACTTCAAGAAATCTGGAAGCACCTTCAAAGCAAGACGTCATGCTAGTCAAGCGCGTCCTCAGATATCTAAAAGGAACCCAAGAAAAGGGTAAGTATTTAAAAAGACATCACCGCCACACTTGGTCTGCTTAACTGATAGCGACGCAGACGACAGATATCATTTTACCGGAAAACCGACATCTGGCATGTTGTGCTTATTCTCTGGAGCGGCTATAAACTGGAGAAGCCAAAAGCAAACAACAATTTCCATTTCTTCTACGGACGTGGAGAAAATAGCGGCGAGTGAGTCAACACAAGAAATATTGTGAACGAATAGACTGTTCAATGACCTAATCAAAACTGAGAAACCGGTTCGAACTTGGATAATAAGTCAGCCATAATCTTTCGCACAATCCGAAGTATAAGCGCACCAAGCACATTCAATTAAAACACTTCTTCGTACGAGAATGTGTTAGCAAGGAAGATTTTAGCTTCAAGCAAGTTCCTGGCGAAATCCAATTAGCGGACATGTTCACAAAGCCTTTATTTGTACCCAGGCTATAAGATTTGAATTTTAGAATGCGACTGAAGAATTTATCTCAAAATTCTTAAAACTTCCGAGAATGTGGAGCATGGTATCCTACATATCTTCCTCTATGGCCATCGTTGCCATGGTGTTTCTCTTAGAATAACAGTCTTGTCAAATGAAATAACTATACTATGAACAAAACGCATGAACAACGTATTTCTGTCATTAGAGTTGTTTAAAAAAAACAATTACAAGTTTGCTTCAGCTTTTAATGTAAACAAAGTTCTTCATAAAGCCACATTAACTTAACAGAGTCCTCAAGGAAAAAAGTGTTAGATTAGTTGGCACGAGGGAGCCGGCAAAAATCGAGTCCTATGAACGCCCGACACTGATACTCGTAGGCAGTGTAAGGCACGCACGACGTCACACGTCTTTAGCGGCTGCATTTTTACAACCGTGTTACCTGTTTAAAACACGACCCCTTTCAAAGAAAAAAAAAAGTGGAAATCTGCCCTTTGCATATACATAAATAAATTACAAGACCATCGAATAGTATTGTTGTTTTATAATAATTTTATAATGAACTCTATTCTACTGCTAGAATTGCATGACCCACACTTCGAACTGGTCTACGGTTTCCACCAGTAGGCCTTCCAGGAACATCGAAAATTGGCATTGACGGAAAATCATCTATATCCCTCCAATAAGCAAGAGTGAGGGAGAGGGAGATACAAATTTCGAATGTTCGATTTTCATATATAGTGCATATAGGTGTACCTACTCACCTGAGTATAAAGATACGCAATTTATCCCTCGAAAAGCAACAAAAATTTCCGTGTTTACATCAACATACAGGTTAGCGAAGCCATCTTCAATGTCTTGTTTCAACATATCTATATTTGCTGAAGAGTTGAAATCGTTATTGGGATTATTGGCGAACAGCAGCCAGCGGCTGGGACTCTTGATCGATTCATCCTTTACAGCCTTGATTGATAGAAATTGCGATTCATTAGTTCGGTTAGATACTGCTATTTGATCATTATAAGCCCACACAGGAGTATTCGAACCAGACAGTCAGCTCGTGTTTCATTGAGGTTAAGCAGATCCAATAAGTTCTCAACTTTACTGTCAGTTGCTGAGAGTCCAAAAATTAGTTTGTACGCTCAAGTTCATTAATAGTATGTGTATACAGTCAACCAATTTGAATCCTAGGCCACTGTAGGACTATGTCATAGTGACGCTATAAATCATGTCAGGTTGACATGGTACTAGAGTGGCCTAGGGTTCCAATTGGCTGACTGTACATTTATTCAACTTATTCCTTGTGATCAGGTGAAAAACTGTGCACACAAACTGTTAACAACTTTTTAACCCCTTAGAGGGAATTCCAGAAGCTATTTTAAAATATAAAGTGAAAGAGATGTCAATATACTACCTACAGTAAAAAATACCAAGGCCCCCAGTGCCCTGGGCTGGATTTGAATCAGCGACCTCTTGTTTTGTTTCAAAATACGTCGTCATGCCATGACGATGCGTGAAACTGTTATCTTTGTTACATTAAGGATGACTCCCGTCCCGTCCCGTCCCATCCCGTCCCGTTCTAGTTTGAGTCATCCTTTAATGTTTCGCCTCGAACGTGAACTCTGCCCCCTGTATCTCGGCAACCCCTTGACCGATTTCACTCATATTCGAACTTCAAAATTATATTTATCGCGCCTAACCACCTGCCAAATTTTACGATCCCATCAACGATACTCGAGGTATCATCGAACAAACATACATACACACATGCAGACGACGGATTGTCGAAGTAGATTCAGCGAAAATCTTAAAGTTACTTTAATTTTACCTCATACAATATCTCCCATGCAGATTCACTGTCAAGTATGTGCAAGTCAATTTCTTCAGAACGTGTATTTCCCAGTCCAGGGGCTATTTTATATTGATTGTGACCCGCAGCTAGCATTTTATACATGTGTACATGTTCATCTGAAATACAACCATGATATAACAATTAGGTAGCTAAATAAAATAAATTAAATAAATAAATATTCTGGGACAATCTTACACTAATCGACCTATTCCCACGGTAAGCTCAATAAGGCTTGTGTTGTGGGTACTAGACAACGATATAAATAATAGATAGATACACATAAATACTTAAATACATAGAAAACATCCATAATTCAGGAACAAATATTCGTGATAAACCCACCAATAAATGCCCTGACCAGTATTCGAACCCGGGACCTCCTGCTACGTAGGCAGGGTCACTATCAACTAGGCAGGAGGCCGTTCAAAATTCTAATAATACGAGTATATCACATACGCTGCGCCATTGGATTGAACGTCTTCA
The DNA here is from genome assembly GCA_949128165.1 of Lathronympha strigana. Taxonomy (NCBI): domain Eukaryota; kingdom Metazoa; phylum Arthropoda; class Insecta; order Lepidoptera; family Tortricidae; genus Lathronympha; species Lathronympha strigana. The sequence goes on from OX421920.1 coordinate 11,797,984, forward strand.
TTACAAAATAGGAATACCTTGCTACGGGTTGCGGCGTAGCGCTTGTAGGCCGTAGCGCGAACGTAGCGCTCCTGAGTCCATGACAGTTTATCCAGACCAAAAATGCAGAAGGCCTAGTAAAAATTTTTACTTGTCATATTTCACATTTACTTCTCGACCGCGTTAGCGTATCGAGAGGTGCAAATATGAAAGTAGCCGGATGCTTTATATAAACGCCAAATATAATTTGAACGGGTGGCCCTCTACATCCCTAACAATTTTTGTCCTAAAATCACTTGCCCTAACCGTTTTGTCCTAATGGGCATTAGCTCTAACGATCTATTGCCATAACAATTATTTTCCATAACGTAATGGTTGCCCTAAAACTCATTTGCCCGAAGCATTTTTGGCATAACATCAATAACCCTAATGTGTTTTGGCATATTCATCGCGATTCCTAATAACGTTTGTCCTCATATCTCTTGCCATAACTATTTTATCCTAACCGGCATTAGTCCTAACAATCAATTGTCATAATAATTATCATCCATAATGTAAGTAGTCCTAAAACTCATCTGTTCGAAGCATACGCAGTCTTGTACCAGTTTTAACCATACGATATTTTAGTTGGACTGTACCAAAATTATAAATTTTAGTCGAAAGTGGTGTAATTATGACATATATTTGAAATGATTGTAACGTATATAACAACATCACAATAAGCAGCTTTTAATTGAAAAACTTTTTTCTAAAATTTAAAATGGCTGAGATCGAGCGCTTCAAAGATCAAAGTTTAAGGCAGGTCGGTTTAGGTTTGTATTATAGCTAGCACTAGGCGTAAGTTTCGGCTGTGGTAAAAGCAGCGCACGGATACTTCTAAAATGAGCTGCCCCCGCCGGCGCCCCCTGAACCTCGGCGCCCCGTGCGACCGCACGGGTCGCACGTACCTAAGGCCGGTACTGCCAGCAAGCCGGAAATCGTTTTAATCCATTCACTTGGTCCTAAGTACCTACGTGTACGGGATGACTTACACTAAAAGGGCCGGGACGTGACGGGGTCGGGCCAATCTGTGACTTTCTATAAAACACGTCACGTGACCTCCGAAGGCTCCGAACTCGGATGTGATTTTTTCTATAGAAATTAGCAGTTAGTCCCGTCCTGTCCCGTCCCGTTCCGTTCTAGTGTGAGTCATCCGTAAACCAAGTTTGCATTCCAAGGAGTTGAGTTTAACTTTTGAGAGCCAGGTAACTGCCAAATTTTAGATCAATTTTCAGTTTTTGCGTGTAGCTCGAAAATAGTACGTGGGGCGGAAACAGTTTTTTTTTTAATTTTTTTACAATGACAAAATTTTGATTTATAAACGAAAATGTAAAAAAAGATCCTTTATCTCCAAAGTTTATAAAGCAAAAAATATGATTTTTTTACACAATCTTGATATCATCTTTAATAAATATTATGGGAAAAATATAACATTATTATTATATTTTTATTAAAAAAAGCTTTTCTGAATTAAATTTGTAATTTAAGTGACAGATTTTTTGTTTCTTTAAACTATATAGTATCATGCAGTAACGTTTTATAAATAAAGTTAAAAAAAGTGGTTTACGTGATAAAAAAAATATTAAGCAAAAAAAAAAAAACTCCATGCCGTGCAAACGAGTGACCCAATCTGTCGATGTATGTGGCTGACGTCTTTATACTTCTAAGTGAAGGTTGCAACATAAAGTTTGAACGGAACTCTCGGTGCGCGAGTCCGACTCGTACTTGGCCGGTTTTTTATTTAAGGTTAAAATATGACTTACACTAGAACGGGACGGGACATCCGAGGGCTCCGAGTTATCACGTGATTATTTCTATCAAAATTAACAGATCGTCCGTGTGAGTCATCCTTTACCAGTAATAATCTAGTTAGATTAGATAGTAGGTAGTGCATGCCGATTGTGGACAAAGAACTCAAATAAGATAACCTGTATAAGGTTAAGTAGGTACTTTACTTTTACTCAGTTGCATATGCGAAACGATAGCTGTTGACCTTCCTTCGCGTTGCACGAAATCTTTAAGGAATTCTACAAGTTCTCTCAAATCCTCATGAGATTTAGCATTGGAAAAACAAAAGAGAGTCACGATTAAAAACAGTTGAAAGGGCTTCGTCGTCGTCATCGTGGGCACAGGTGATTTACAAGTAAGTACTAGATTGAGTTTCATTCTACTATTTAAAGTAGGACGGGTATTCCCAATTGTTATAGAGTTGCGATGTTCACATGTACACGTTTAACCCTTGACATGTAGTAACAGTTTCGTAATATAGGTCTAAATATACTGGTCTGAACGATTTAAAAAACAGTACATAGATGTCCAATGTCTTCATTCTGAAATATTCATTACGAAGCTTGTTCGATTTAAAATGAAAAAACCGCAAAGCAAATTTAAAATGCCAAGCATTCTAAAATGGTTGACGGAAGTAGTGAACTAGTGATTTGCACTTGCATTTTTTATTTCCCGTTGCGGAATTAAAGTTTCCCTATAATTTTCTTTTTCCTAACGAATTGTAGGGTAATAGTTAAACTTCCCACTGTTGGACACAGCTGTTCATAGTAGCTTTCTATAAAAATTTCAAGGCTATTTTTCGTTAGTCCTGCAAAAAATAAGCGCGAGTCGAACTCGCGCTCCGAGGGTTCCGTACCTACAAACTTTTAGAAACATTCATCCATGTAAATAGAGTCAAACATTATCAGCAAATGAACTGTCAAACTTGAAAGTGTTATTTTAAACGTCAAACTTCTATGAAATTATGACAGTAACACTTTCACAGTCTCTGCTATCAAAATCTAGGAAACTTAGAATATACTGACTCTATCTATAGTTGCTAGCGCGTACGTTAACGCACTGTCAGTGCATCTTGCTCGCACTTTACGTGCGGATGGAGGTGGGATGCAACTGAATGCGTACCATGAGTGGTTTTCGATTGCGACTGCGGCATTCGAAAGTATGTCCGTCTCGCTCCTACCACTACTCTGGCAGGAGCAAGACGGACATACTGGCGAATGCCGCAGTCACAATTACCATGTGGGAATGGATTTTGAAAAAAATGGGTCCAATCTGGAACCATCTACTTTCAGATATTTTTTTTTAATCGGTTTAGTAATTACGGAGTTCTGAGGTAAAAACATTAAAAAATAAACCGGGGCACGCCAACAAAGTGGTAAAATAAAAAGTAGTTATAATTTTTTTTAGGGTACCTACCGTGTCCCGTACACGTAAAGTGGGGGGTGATTTTTTTTTTAGTTTTAACCCTAAAGTGTGAAAACATTAAATAGGTATTTGAAAAATTATGAGGGTTTTCTATGAACAGTTTTTGATTAAGCTAATATTTACGGAAATAATCGCTCCAGAAGTTAAAAAAAATGTGTCCCCCTCCCCTCTAACTTTTGAACAGTCAAGTGCAAAAATATGGTTCGACATAATCGACTCATAAATATGGTTCTACGCTCTTATTACTCCGGCATAAGGTGCTATGGGACATATTTTTGAGTAAGATGTGCACCACCATATTTTTACACTTGACTGCTGAGGGAAAATGCGCAAACCGCCAACTTAACAATAGGTACATATTTAGAACGCCATAAACACGGACATTTTATTCATCGCGCGTTTAACACTATCTACGAGTAATTACAACCAATACACTGCCACGGTATTATGACCCTTATAGTTAGAGACGGAAGGGTTAATCTTTGTCTGGCCTAGAAGTCAAGGTTTGCTGTGCTAGTGACTTTCGAGTTGTTCTGGTTTCCCTTCAGTCGATTGAAGGCGCCCGATCCTGCGCGTGCGACACAGTTCTTTTGTTAATAATTGCGCGTAAATTGTTTTGCGAAGTAAGTGATTGTTTTACCTAAGTACCTATTTTTTTGGCCTGAGATACTTATAATTTTTTATAAATAATTATATTTATTTAACATAAAATATGTATTTATATTTCGCGCAGAGGAATGCTTTGATTTTTTAATTGCTCAGAGGTCCTGGGTTCAAATAATTAAGTAAATACCTATTTGAGGGACAAATCTTACATAAATCGACCTAGTCCCACGGTAAGCTCACTAAGGCTTGTGTCTTGTGTTATGTGTGGGCACTAAGTAGACGACGATATATATGATAAATAGATACATATAAATACTTAAATACATAGAAAACATTCATAACCCAAAAACAAGTATTCTTAATAAACACACAAATTAATGCCCTAACCAGGATTCGAACCCGCGTCCTCCTGCTTCGTAGGCAGAGTCACTACAAACTAGGCTATAAGGGCGTTAAATCCGGGTTAGGTTAGGTTATTTATGTATTAATTACCTAAGTTATTTTGTTAATGGAATTTTTTTTCCATGTTCATTTCAAAGTTAAACATTTAACTTTTTCTTGTTTATTATATTAAAAATAGGGCCACTTGCGTCAACCAGGATTAGCCAACACACTATTCCAGAGTTAACAATGAAGCTCCTTATTTGAACGCCTAACTCTGGGTTAGTTGGCTAACACAGTGCAAGTGGACCTTAGTTTAATCTTCTTTTAGGTCTTGGTTAACTTTGTCTGCGGTTCCATCCACAAAACCATCTACTTACCCCTTTTCTCAGGGCTACCCATTTAATATTTAAAGGTTCCTGTGTAGGTAATTACTAGGTATTAGCATTCTGGAAACACACTTACACTGACAATATACATATTAAATAATGATTACAGGTAAATACATTGAAATTTGAATACATAAATAAATACATTTTATGTATGCATTCATAAATATGAATATACCTAGTAAGCTGTATTAGTAGATAACTCATAGTTAGCTAACTAAGTATTATATTTTGAATTATTTCTACACTTCACGTAACTGATGGATGCTGGTGGCCAGTTAGAAACGTTGCTGTCAATATGACAAATTGCCGTAACACAATGGAAATTAATTAGTTAACTACGACCATCAATTAAGACTCTATGAACAAAACATAATTCCCCCATTATTACTGTACAAATGAGAAGAACAACATTCTATTTATAAATTGGTAACTACTTGTGGGTAAGTAGGTACTTAGGTATTAATTTGTAACATCAAAATACGAATGTCGAACGAAGTTCAAATCGTATTTATCAATATACATACTTAAATTATCCACTAAGATGTAGTATCGCGTTCGAAATTGTGTGGGCAGTTTATGAATGAATTCATTCACAAACCCATGCACTTTTGAACGCGTGTATATACAAGAGAGACTTGCTTTTGTATACCTAGCTGAATTAGCTGCTGACTGTGATGTACTAATTGATTTCTGTTGTCAGGATGGAGCGTTGGGTCGGCAAGACTGCAGTAGTGACGGGAGCCAGTGCGGGTATCGGGGCTGCGGTCTGCGTCACGCTTGCTGATGCAGGGATGAAGGTTGTGGGGCTCGCCAGGAGAGCGCCCCTGGTTCAGGTACGTCGGGTGTCTAAAGGCAAAGGGAAGTACGCAAACGTATTTCTTCCGCCGCAACGCAATCTGACGAGGGAAAATCCATCGCGGTATTGCGAGCGTCCATCATTTGTGGTCCGGCCCAGCGCAAACTGGTGGATGGGTTTAGCAGAGGATGTCCAGCACTAGTGGACTCCAAAGCATACCGGTGGATACCGTCGCATATCCACGCTACAGCTACCGCTGTGGTAGCTTCTAACATGCTCTTCAATGCCTCCTACGATTCTCCGAGGTTAGTTTTAGAAAATTTAAATCATATATCCTCTGCCCTGCCTGCCGCTGATTTGCGCCGACTTTAACCTAAGCGATTTCGAGAGTTTCCTTGTTTGAGCTAGCGTGGGTATCGGGCGGTGGTTTACTCGGATTTCGGAATGAATGTGGAGTAGGATGGCTCGTATCTCTTCCTGCGAACATAATTTCATTTTTACTCGTGAATCTTGTAATTTTCTTCTGTTTCTGAAAACGCTGAACAAAGGAATAACTGTTTTGTCAACAGAAACTACATTCTCGCGTAACCGGCGAGGGGAGCATATGGGCTAGAGAGTGCGACGTGTCGCAGCCGAGCGACATCGCCGCGGCGTTCCAGTGGGTGGACGCCACGCTCGGCGGTGTTGACGTCCTTGTCAACAATGCTGGCGTCATCTTTCCCGGGACCATGACTGGTAAGTAAGAAAGACGGGAACACAATTAATGACACTGATGTGGTGGTTGCTTGTGTCATCCTTTGATGGCTAAAGACAATGCGATAAATGGAATTCTAATTCTAATTTATCTCAAGTACCTAATTGGATCTGGTAGACGCGCCATAAAATGAATACGATATTTTGATCAAAAGGAGCACAAGGCCCCGCAATGTGCACTTATACTAATCCAACTTTTGTTCCTTTAAAAGTAAAACTGAGAGTTCAGGCGCTGCGCGCCTCTGAAATTCAGGTTTTTGCTCTTTTTTATTTTGGAGAAACGTTGATTTTAATTTTTTACAGATGTCGGTCCTAATCAACCTTCAGAAGAAAACCTGTTGATGTGCATCGATGTGAACGTGAAGGGAGTGGTGGTTTGCATTCGGCACGCCGTGGCCTCCATGCGTCGCCGGGGCGTCGACGGACACATTGTCAACATCAACAGGTACTTAACTAATTTATTTAAACGTTCACAAAGCTACAGGTGTCACCGCTAGGGAATGCAATGGAATACCCTTTTTTGGATGGTGGCTCCTTATCACTTACATATTGGCTAGAGTCAAACCACGTTAACGTTTCTCAGCAAATGAACTTGAAAGTGTTATTTTAAACGTCAAACTTCTCTGAAATTATGACGTTTACTTAACACTTTCACCGTATACGCTATCAAAATCTAGGAAACTTAGCATAGACTGACTCTAAGTGTTCGAGTTTGGTATCATTTTCGTGAAAAAAAATTCAGTAAATTATAAGAATTCACTGCATCAACTTTAATTGATAAAATAGCGCTATAATTTTGTTGTAAGCAAAAACTTATAATGTTATAAGAAAGCCTAGTACAGTAAAAGTTTAAAACAAATACATTATTTTATTTGTTTTAAAATATGGGCAAAAATAAATAAATCGTACGCTTACTTTACTATCGACCATTTATCACTTGCTAAGGAAATGTTCATCCTGTACGATTATTATAGAGGCAAATAACCCATTAGAGCTCGCTTCAAGTACTTAAATAGTAAGTATTTCTCTATCTCGTACCGCTGGCATTTTTAACATTTTGGTGGAGTGGACTTGATGGTGAAAACCAGGGATGGCAAAGTGGAACTGGTCAGTAAACCTAGCTCTACGTATCACAGTTCTGATAATGGAGTTATTGAGGAATTCAGACAACCCTCAAATTTGAACGGCACGTCCATCGTGATTAGAGGGTCTTCGTAATTAGTTAAGGCATTTTCCTACTGAAGCCATCATTTTGCTGCAGTGGACCTGAAGTTAAAGACCAGGGATGGCATATTGAATGAAACCAATTTCAATCCAATTTGAGACATTAGAATAGAATAGAATAGAATACTCTTTATTGCACACCTCGGTACATGAGAAAGAACAAAACATTTACAAGGTACAAACATTTGATTAACACAGAGGCAAACAACAGGCGGTCTTATCGCTAAAAAGCGATTTCTTCCAGACCACCTTTGGGTAGCGGAAACATTAAAAACGTATCCTTGAAGAGTAGGCGATGCAAAAAAAAAAAAGGATGAAATGCACTTAACAATCACACAAATCAAGCAAAACAATAAACATACACATATAAGAATAGTATAAATAGACATACATAAACTTACATAAATATATATATATATATATATAATATTCTTATAACAGTAACATACAAGCCATACAGTGAAAAAGAAGCAGATAGAAAGACAATAAATGATAGGTAAGTCTATATAGTATATATTACGGGAGAGACAGGTAATGCTCTTTAAGCAGTTTTTTAAAAACAGCAAGAGATTGCGCGCGCCTGATGTGTAGGGGCAGGGAGTTCCAAAGCCGAACAGCCTGGAATGTAAAAGAACAGCTATAAAATTTTGAAGAGGATGACGGGAAGGACAGAAGCAAATTGCTAGATGATCTAACAGAGCGGAGATAATTGAAACGTTCTTTAAGATAACAGGGAGTAGCAGGAAAGAAAAGAGTAGTATAAAGAAGGGACAGAACGTGATAGTCACGGCGAAGACGAATAGGGAGCCACTTGAGCTGCGTGCGGAAAAGGGAAACATGGTCATATTTGCGTAACCCAAATATGAACCGGATGCAAATATTTTGAATACGCTCAAGTTTATTAAGCTGATCCTCGTTAAGATCTAGATATGCTACGTCAGCATAGTCCAAAATGGGAAGAAGGAGAGTTTGGGCAAGCGCAATTTTGGTCGGAATGGGTAGAAAATTTCGCAGCCTTCTAAGAGAACCTACCGCGGCAAACATCTTCCTACTCACTTCGTTGACTTGGGGTACCCAGGATAAGGTCTTATCTATAATTAAGCCCAAATTCCTAACTTGCTGTGAGTAGGGAATTATAACACCATCAAATAAAATTGGGGGAAGATTTTTAAAATCGACCTTCGGTAAAAGCTTGGGACTTCCAATAATAATGCATTGCGTTTTAGAAGGATTTACCTTAAGGCCAAACCCGAGGCTCCAATTCAAGACACTTGCCAAGTCACTATTAACCGAGCCAATAATAGATTGAAGATCACTAGTTCCACCCTGCGAATAAATTTGAAGATCATCGGCATAAAGGTGATATTTAGAAGAAAGATTTGAAGTAATAGAGTTTATAAAAATGGAAAATAATAATGGAGATAACACGCCGCCTTGCGGTACGCCGGCCAGCGTGTTGCACCAGGAAGAACGAAAATCATCCACCTTTATACATTGCCGACGACTAATTAAATAACTACGAAACCAACCAATTACAGCAGGAGATATATTAAGAGAACGCAGAATCCCGAGTAGAACATCAAAGTCAACAGTATTAAAAGCATTACTGAAGTCCAGCAGCGTCAACACTGTTAACCTCTGATCGTTCATTCCTGCACGAATGTCGTCAGTGATATTAACGAGAGCAGTAGCCGTACTATGGCCGGAACGGAAACCAGACTGGAAGGGGTTAAAGAGATCGCATTTACTAAGGTACGAAGTAAGCTGCTGGTGAACAATGCGCTCAAGAACTTTGGAAAGGAAAGGGAGGATAGAGATAGGACGGTAGTCAGAAAACGATGATGGATTAGGTTTCTTAGGGATTGGAACGATACAAGCATCTTTCCAGAGAGAAGGATAAGAACAAGAAGAAATGGAATTATTGAGGATAACAGTAATCACGGGAGTCAGTAAATCAAGAAGGGGGAGGATCATAGTACGACTAATACAATCGACACCAACGGCATTCGACGAAATGGAAACAACGCTTTTCCTAACATCACTGTCGGTAAAAGGCATGAAATAGAAAGGAGAAGAGTCAGGAGTTGGAAGTGTCGAGAGATACTGGAGGGTTTTCTCCTTGGCGGGCCCACCGAAGGTCGCAGAAGTTGAAAAGTGCTGGTTAAGCAAGTTGAAGTCGATATCTTTAGGACAAGAGTGCTGTTGTGACTTTCCAACTCCAAGCGACTTTAGGAACTTCCATACCTTCGCAGGGTCCCCATTTTCAACGGACGCATGGATATGCCTTCTTTGCGCATCTCGACAAATGGTGTTACAGCGATTGCGTAAGGTATGGTAGCGAGATTTGTTGGCGTCTGATGGGTTAGTTTTGTATCTGGACTTGGCAAAATTCTTTTTATCCAGTGAAACCTTTATTTCCTTCGTCAACCAAGGAGCAGGCAGATGCTTCACCCTAATTGAACGGACCGGAGCATGCACATCATAGAGCTGGGTAAGAAGCGAATTAAAAAGAGACACCTGCTCATCCACAGTATCAGCTCTAGAGATTACGCCCCAGTCAATTTTTGAAGCGTCATCAAGGAGCCTTTCTCTATCCATCCGCCCAAAATTACGCTGCAAAAGGATCTTAGCTTTAGCCTTCGGCGGTTTAACTTTGTACGACAGATATAGTAAGTCGTGGTACGAGAAGGCATCAGCCCCGAACTGGCCAGATTTAGCGACATGAGTAAGAGAGACATTGTTATTTAGTTCGGTTTTTTTTTCTCAAAAATTATTTAAGTTAAGCGGGGATAACTCAGAATTTTATGACATTCGCTATCGATTTCGCTATGTAGAAGTTATGGGAAGCAAAGCACATAGGTTAGGTATTTGCAGCGTACTTAATTGTAATAACTTTAATCAATGACGATAAATGAATGGACCACGACAGGAAATTCAATCATTGTCTGTCTCGGGCGTGGGTGCGCTCAAGTAGCTAAATTAGCATTGGGTACTTGAAACAGTAAATTTTGCATGAATGGTAGAAGAATTATCTTATCAAAATATCTAATCTGCAAAGGGATTGTTTACAAAAATCTTCAATGAATTAAGTGCTCTGTTAATTATTTAATTAGCGAAGGACCTAATTATCCGCACCGAACGTTAACGTTGTCAGTCGGGGATATCAGAGAATACTTCCATGTAAGTAAACGTGGTGTTTCAAGACCATCACAAACTTACATACGACTGAGCTGTGAGATTTAAGAGCTTAATTTTTAGGCTAAAAGGTATTTGTTTCGGTTAGGTTTCGTACCAAAAAACTAGTTTTTCAATTATACCTACTAGCTTGAATTCCAATTAGTTATTCTAAAAATTTGTGTTCTAGTAGTTGTTAGTTTTGATTTTCTTAACATATATTTTCAGTATAGCGGGCCACTACATTCCTTTCGACTCCATGTTCAACGTGTACCCTGGCACGAAGCACGCCATCAGTGGGATCACGGCGTCCCTTGACAACGAGCTTTGCGATTTCGGCAGCAAGATCAAAGTCACGGTAGGCTTTTGGCCGCAGAAATAATACGCTAACCGTATATATCAGTGTTGTGGGCCGCTACATCGTCTACATCCCCTTTGACTTTTTGTGCATCATGTACCAGCTGGCACAAAGCTCGCCGTCAGTGCGAGCACGGTGTCCCTTGACAACGAGCTTTGCGATTTCGGCAGCACGATCAAATTTACGGTAAGGCTCTGGGCCGCAGAATACGCTAACCGTAGGTATAAGTCAGTGTTGTGGGCCTCTACATCGTCTCATCATCATCTTCCCCTTCGACCACGTTAAACGTATACACAGGCACGAAGCTCGCCATCAGTGGGATCACGGCGTCCCTTAACAATAAGTTTTGCGTTTTGGGTAGCAAGATTAAGGTAAGCTGATAGAATTTAGAGTACCTTGCACCCCTTGAGATGTATCCACTTTTACACCTTAAATTGCATCGTCATATGGTCCAAAAAGTTTTTTGTCATTTGTACTCTCTTTCTACATCTCGTTCTACGTTGCAATTGACTGTCCAAAAAACAAACTAATGATACAAAACCATAGGAGCAACTGAGCGAAAACAATTCGTTCGCGGTTCGCGGAGTGAGCGATCTGGACAAATTGTTTATTTCCTGCCTAGATAGCCTGTCAAAAATTCATTGACAACCTCCACAAATTATTCTTCTTCCAGAGTATATCCCCTGGACTGGTAGCCACTGAGATGGTGACTGCCGAAGCCATAGACCCAATGCCGGCGGCGCTGCGGCCCGAGGACGTCGCCGAGGCCGTGTGCTACGTAATTTCCACCCCACCTTCAGTTAACGTGAGTCTAGCTCCTTCTAGACTGTTCCAGAGTATATGCCCTGGAGTAGCCACGGAGATGGTGGTAGCTGAAGGTCTGGACCAAATACGCTGAGGCCGACGCTACGTCGTGTCCACTCCGTCCTCTGTCAAAATGAATCTAGCCCATTGTAGGTGAGACCCATTGCGGTGGGGTCTACTTTACGACGTCTGGCTTCCAACATTGCGGTTAAACACATCCGATCAAAATTACAGGGCCATTTTTAACCTGAACAGCTGGGTTTTGGCACGAAAGCTGGGTGCGAGGCAGCCGTCCATGCCCTAAGGACCTACCTTTCTTCTGATGATTGTGAAATTGTAGTCAAAATTGACGTTAAAAATGCTTTTAATTCGGTTAATAGTTTTGCTTTGCTGACAAAAATTAGGGATACAATTCCTGAACTGTACAACCACCTTTTCTTTTTCTATTCGGACTCGTCTAAATTAATCTACAAGTACGCGGTTTTTGGGTAGACAGACAGACATTAGGTCGACATTAGAGAGACCAACATTTAATTATAAGATTTCACTTTAGGGTGCAGTTTTTAATATCTATGAAAATTTTGAATACTAAAAAGCTTGTCAATGGAGTTATAATATAGTCTGACAAGCCAAGGTTGCAGTAGTTTTTTATTTAATTTATGTGAGTCTTTTTTTTCGGCATGAAAAAAATAGTCTTGGCTTGTCAGTCTATACTTCTGATGTGTAGTCTGGTAAGATACGGCCTTTCATTTTGAAAAAGGGAGCGGAATACGAATGACCAATGAGAGCGCTGCGATATAAACGCATGCTCACCGGTCATTTATGCTCATACCGCGCAATAATCTGAAATGAAGCAAAATTAAAATATGTAGGATATTTTCTTTTTAAAACTTAAAAGTAAATATGTTACTATAAAGTAAAATTCAATTTTCTGTTTCGGTATTTACAATTTTATTGGATTGTATATACCTACCTAAATGTGAAAATGAAGATGAAGATGTTATTCAAACAATGCCTTAGTTTAGACAATGCAAAAATATTATTCTATGGATAAGTTTATCGTTTGTATAAAAAAAAATACATTAACTGAGAACCTCCTCCTTTTGAAATTGTGAAGTCGGTTGAAAATAGCACTTTCGGAATTAATGCATTGTAATTTATTCATCGATTAGATAAGAATTAAATGTAATGGGGAATATGGCAATGCATTAATAACCCAGGAAAGATACAGTTTTGACAGACATTAAATTATAGTAGTATAACTTTCTCAAATTACGTTCGATTCGAATGGGATTTCTAGATGCAAAAATCCTGCAGACTTTCCTTCCGGAAGTATAGTAATATAGTATAAAAATAAAACTTAACCAAGTTGAATAATACAATTAATTATTATTAATTAGGTTTTTAATTAATAGTAATAAATATTTTTCATGTTTCTAAATATGAAGACATATTTGTATTCTATTTGTTAAAAGAAAAATCGAAGAAAACTGGTCTTGACCCATTTTAAACAACTGAAAAACATAAATACTTAGGTACGTAAAATTCTTGCATGAAAAACGTTTGTAACATGTGTAAGATTTGTGACGATTAGCAATGTAACGGTATTTTGTTGGATTTTCTTACCTACGTAATACTAGACCCACGATATATCCGTTACGCTACAAATATCAGCTATTATACATTATTTCCTAAATAATCATAATTTCCATACAAGCTGTCAGTTCAATGACTGAATTATAAATGGTTGCTGGCGAAACAGCATAACTGTTAGCAAAACATTAACTGGCATAGCTAAAAGCGTCTAGTTTTAATTTAAAAAAAAGCATCTAAGCTTGGCACACGGGGTGACCTGGATATTTTATACTTACCTACTACGGTATTGAGAACTTTGTGGTTTAAGATTAATATTATAGGTAATTAAGAGGTATAAAATGTTTTGTTGCAGATTAATGAGCTAACCATAACGCCTGTCGGTGGGAAGCGGCTCTGAGACCTCACAACGGAGAATCAAGTCCTTTTGCTATTATTGTAACGTGTAATTTGTAATTGTTTTTTTTTTTGTGTGTGATTGTAATATTTATATAATTTTTATTCAATAGGAGCAAGGTTAATCAATCATGTGTTTTGTTGTACGAAGAGGCTAGACTGTTCATCTCCATTTTAGGACCTATTATTTAGGTCTTCGCACTAATTTAACATTCTATAAAACTTTACTGAGATGTAATAAATAACTAGCCATGTAAATAAACTCCCCAATTTTTTTTGAATGTATTTAAATTTTTTATTTTGTAAGTATCGAAATATTACTCATTAAATTTTTATACAGGATGTATCTTTTGCAACCGGTATTTGGCAACGGCTTTACAATATTTAAGGAGGTGATTATATATGTAGCTGATACAGAATCCAAATCAATAAGAAAAGTGTACCTTAATTTTACCAAAAAAAAACGAAATTTCCATAAATCATGGACACCGAGCGCGAGAGCGCAGAGTAAACAAAAGGCTTGCAAGAGTGTCGAGCACCTTGCTGTGAACCGATAACGTCCCGCCCCTTAAGAGTCCAGTATACCTCGTTAACAATGAAATAACGCACATAAATTGCAATTGCTAAGATACTTAGTATGAAGTATTGGTATTGCAAAAAACTAGTTTTGATAAATATATATTTTATTGTTTAGTAACCAAAACACAATTCTTACACAGCTGATTTTGCGAGGTGATCATTCGATATTGTAACTTGATTTTGTAGTATAAATTTTTATAAGGTCCTTTAGAGCTACGGGAAAGTAAGGGTCAAGTATGATAAAGCTGAAACTTTAGTTATGACAGCACATTCCAAAACACAGCTTAGTAGTAGATGGTTTAGTTAGTTTAGTTATCTTTTTACACTAGTTCAGCTAGTAAATTTATTTATTGAATATCTCAAAAACGATAATAGTTAAGACACTAGTTTCTTGGAGAAGTAAGTACTTACAAAAAATCGGTTTACGTGATAAAAAATATGAAGGAAAAACCAACTTGTATACTAACTGTTTGCCGTGAAAAAGAGTGATCCAACCTGCCGGTACATGGGTCTGACGTCAAATTTCTACTTCTAGATGCAGTTGCAACTAAAAGTTTGTACAGAACCCTCGGTGCGCGAGTCCGACTCGCACTTGGTCGGTTTATTTTTCATAATATCAGATGGCAAATTCAGGCGTTTTTGCACCGGACATGTAATAATGCCGCTTCTGTGAAATGCCTTATTACTCATTGTGATTCGTTGTATAATAATTTAAATAATCATGATTTTCTAGCTTTTCTTATTGCTTATGATTCAGTGAGGTAATTTTTAGGGTTCTGTACCTCAAAAGAAAAAAAATGAACCCTTAATAGGATCGCTTTGTCGTCCGTCCATCCGTCTGTCTGTCAAGACTCTTTATCTCGGGAACGCGTAAAAGTAGCAAGTTGATATATCAACACCATATCTGCAGTCCCTTGAAGCTGTGAAAAATTCAAACCTCTATGTCAACGCAATCATAAAATATGGTCGTTTATATCGCATCTCCTATACATTTGCAAGAGGAATCAAATTGCTCAAGGTACTTTCCGGAAAAAGGGAGTCCTTCAAAAAGGAAGAACTTGTAAAACAAATACGGGGTAAAATCCGGAAACCGTATAATTGCCGCCATTGCCGTGCACTGAGAGTTCCGTACCTTTATGGGTGTGGGAGGAGCACCATTTGTACGGAACCCTCGGTGGGCGAGTGCGACTCGTACTTGGCCAGTTTCTTATTTCTATTTATTGTATCCAGGTTAGATTAGAGCCATAAAGTATTCATTTAATAGTAGGGTACAGCCTCGGTAAAGCGTGGCGTGGGTAGAGCAAAAAGCAGTCAATAACAATGCTGGATGCCACGAATATCATGGTCATTTCATTCAATCAAAATTAATAATTATATATAAATTCCCGAACCAATTTATTTATTCCTATTTCTTATTGTTTTGACCCCTTTTTTGTTTGCTTTTTAATAACGTAATGCTGGCCAATGCCTCCGCGACGATAGCCATAAAAAAATGACAATGTCTAATTTTCAGACAGCTGCAATCTTTCCGTAAAGCTCATTATACTCATTAACTAAAGCGAAATCTCCGGCTTGCCTATAACGGATTTGGACGCCACTCAAAGATTCATCTACGTAAAGATTCACTGTAGACCCATGGAGCGATGGATCGGCAAAACGGCGATAGTGACGGGTGCAAGTGAAGGCGTTGGGGCTGCAATCTGCCTCCGGCTTGCCAACGAGGGGATGCTCGTGGTGGGGTTCACCTGTAGGGAGCAGATGGTTCAGGTTAGTTCAGAGAGTTTTAGAACAGAAAACTTCAATTTCAAAATACAAGTACAAACTATTAAAATTATTGTATATGTACTTAACTGAAATTTGGCTTAAAATCGCTGTCAATGGAACTTCCTGACAATGTAAACAAACCGCCATATTGATCGTAATAACCTAACTTTTAGTTTTTATTGAAATCTCCAAGATTAACTTATTTATCTTATGTTTTGTATCTTACGATAATACGACCGTTTCAGTAGTAAATGGTTTCAGTGGTGTTTGATGAGGTAGTGTGAAAAGAAAACATGTGACGCCTTTTGTTTACATTGTTAGGAATTTCCATTGACGGCAATTTTACATGACTAAGATCCGAGAGTGATTACTGATTACAACTTAGATGAAATCTTGGTCCTTGACTCACGGGTGCGTTCGCGTCGAGTTGACTCGGCGAGTTGGCGGGTCGAGTTGACTCGGCGAGTTGGCGGGTCGAGTTGACTCGCGTTAAGCTACTGTTACACATGCTCATTACTAGCATGCTTTGTGTGAATAGTACATTACATACCAAGGCCGTTTAAGTGGGAAATGCCCCGGACTCCATGTAATTGTGCGAAGCCGAGGTCGACTAATATGGGATCCGAGGCTTTCCCATTTACCGGCCGAGGTTTGTATACTATTTTTCAGCCCGACGGAGCCGGCAGGCGGCAATTTAGTTTTGCGTAAAGTGGCGCTTACCGGCCGGAGGACTGAAAAACACATTATGTTACACGCTCTTCTCGCCACGCTGCCCGTCCTGTCGCACGCTCTGCTGTATGCTCGGCTCTCAGCTCGTGCAGTCAACCAATTGGAACCCTAGGCCACTTTAGAACCATGTCAGTATGACAAGCAGTCAAGCAGTAAGAGATTTCTTACTATCTGATTTATAGCGTCATTATGACATGGTCCTATAGTGGCCGATTCCAATATCCGATTGGTTGACTGTATACTACACAATTGTGTTTTTTCTGTAGTATATGACATCTCCTTTAATTTATGACTGTATACTAGTTGCACTTAGGTGCACTTGCACCACCTGGGGTTAGCCACATACCCCGGAGTTCAGCGTTTTTTTTTGCACGGAATTTGACGGCTTTACCTTATTTCTATATTCTCATGCAGTATACGGTTCAGGGCGCCCCTATAGCGACATCGACATCTACATGAAGGTTGGGCCACTTGAGAGGCAATCGGAGTCCCAAATCATATTGAAAATTCATTAATAACCTCATTGCTAATTAATTTCCTTTTGTTTTGTTCAGAAACTGCAAAGACATGTGTGTGGTTGTGGAAAGATATTTGGCGTACACTGCGATGTAGGCAAGCCGGAGGATATAGCGACTGCGTTCGATTGGTTGGAGCGCAAGGTTGGCGGCGTCGACTTGCTTGTAAATAATGCTTCGGTGTTGCCCATTGGACAAATCACTGGTTAGTATAATGTTCAGAAACTGCAAGCCAACGTGTCTGGTCCTGGCAAGATCTACGCCATATGGTGCGACGTGGGCAAGCCGGAGGAGATATCGGCAGCGTTGGAGCGGATAGAGCGCAAGTTTGTCCGTTAGCATGGTTATGGGCTCTGTTTTCCGTACTTGGCCTGCAAATATCGGGACAATGTGCGTGATATATTTGCTGGTTAAGAGTTCAAGCAGCCTAGCTCCGACCAGATAAGCGCAGGATCCACAGATCCTGGTGTCTCCGCAGGCTTTTCAAAGCAAACTCGTTATGTAAAGGATTTGAGCCCGTTGTGTAGCTACCCTCACGCATTCCAGGGTGACGTGGGAGACTTACCTAGAATATATAAATGTTTTTAAAGTGGGCAGTGTTGAGGTGGGCGGTGGGTCACATGCGCGACATCGGAAGCTGCAAACGTGTGGCTGGGAGAAACGATTCTTTTTCTCTTGGCCCGTCAGCATGGACGAGCCCCTGCGTCCTCGCAGAGAACGCCCACTAAGCCCAACCCCCTAATAGTCTCGGCTCCCAGGACTCCTAAATCCGCGCATACGGCGATCAACTGCACAGAACAAACGCAGGTAGGCGAATGTAGTCCGCTGAGGTTACCTGCATCCTCAGTGGAACCGGGAGGCCCAAATTTACAACCATATTGCTGGCTACGTTATTCAGGCTACTCCAGAATTGGTCATACACCACCCCACTCAGGCTTTTGGATTCTTACGGTTTAGGACGTTGCCCCACACGTAGCTGCTGGCGGTCTGGGGTGGATGGAATATGCGAAGCCCGTTGACCGCCAACATTGCCCAAGGAGTATGACCCTACACCTACTGTCGTTACCATAGGAATAGCACTAAGTAAGTACAGTTAACCAATTGGACCCTAGACCCATTGTAGGACTATGTCAAAGTGACGCTATAAATCAGATTGTAAAGATCTTAATGCTTGTAATTTTGGCATAGTTCTAGAGTATATAGCCTAGGGTTCTAATTGGTTGACTGTACCGAATGTCTGAAATTGTCATTGTTGGAAAATGATTAGACATAATTCATACATAAGTGACTTGCTTGTATGGAATAAGGATCTCCCTTGATATTCCTAATATCGTTTGTCCTAAAATCACTTGCCCTAACTGTTTTGTCCTAATGATCATAATCCCTAACTATCAATTGGGCGATTTTGGTGCGATTTCGGTGAAGAAAAGGCAACACTAACAATAATAACATAGATATTTGCTGAGAGGGTCGAATGAATTTATCCAAGTTTAAAGTAAAGCGACACAAATAATATATATAGTACTGGCGGCGGCGCGCACCAGAGTTCCATATGCCTGGTCCTAGAGCGCACAACTCTTTAGGTTCCACTTCTACTTGGGTTTTCTTCTTTCCAGACTAAACTGTCGGGTCTGTCTAAAATGGATTAGCTAAACCAGATAGAGATTTTTTTATAATTAACACCGAGCCCACATTTTCCAGAGGCCTGCACTAACGCTACCGCATTGCTGGACGAAGAGATCCTACAGATGATAGATGTGAACATCACTGGTATGATACTGTGCACGCGGTACGCGGTCGCATCCATGAAGAAACGATTAGCAGACGGACACATCGTTAACATCAACAGGTCAGTGTACAATTTGTAAAAACAGGCCTAGTACCACGAAAATCGAACGTTCAAACATTTTTATCTCCCTCTCTGTCACACTTTTTTAGATGTTCGTGGTAGGCCTGCAGCACACTTATCTTCAGCTGCAGGAATGCTCCTCACCAGGCCTAGTAGTAGTACGAAAATCGAACGTTCGATAATTTCTATCTCTCTCTCTATCACAATGCCAATTTTCGATATTCGTAGTACGCCCTCAGTCAAAAGCGGCCGAGAAGCTTTAAAAGCTAACGTGCGGTGCGCCATATATCAGCCCCTTATTAATACTCCTGTGGGTCTGAGTACTGAGACCTTTCGTTCGTTTGAACTTAGTTAGGTATATAAAGAGCTAGTAAAATGGGTATCGTTTTGGGTCGTCTTTGGTAAACTTTGCTTTATGTCTTCTTCTTATTCCCGCTTATTCGGTACCGGTCATTAATTATCTTCTCTGGGCGCATTCGATGTTAGTCTATGTTTTTTGTAGTTATTCGTCCTATATATAAGTCTTTGGTTTTGTTCTATGTATTTTCTGATTTAGAGAAAAACATGATGAATAAATATTGAGACTATAAAAGAGATTTGACTGACGTCGAACATGCCCAAATAATCTTCTTTGAGCATGTTGAGGAATACCGAAATGAACCGGAATAAGAAAGACGAGACGTTATAAAAAAGACTACCACGAAAATGACGAAAAAAGAATGGTGCTGGCGGAAGCAGAACGGGACGAATTTAAAAACTTGATGAGTAATGATGAGAAACGAATGGGACGACCAAAGACGATACCGTAAAATGCATGGCAACTTCCTCTCGCAACGCAACGTTTTTAGCATTTGAATACGACTGAATAGTCCATTACCTAACTAGTGCGGTAAAACAAAGAAAGGCCAAGATCGCAGATGTTTGCGACCCGAGCTTCAAGCGAGGGACGTAAATATGCGATCAAGGGCTTTATTTATTACCTCACGTGTTAGGTATATAATTTTATGCCTACACTTGGGCAGAAATCGGCTTTTTCCGTACGCATAGCGTGCGGAAAAAAGCACTTTATGGCCAGGTGTGGCATAAAAAATATTGCCAACTAAGCAATGCACCATGGGCACGATGTCGTAGAGGCCGAAAAAAGGTTTTAATAGATGTAGCTATTTAAGATTTTATTCAGTAGGTATTCGTTTGTGTTAAGATTTATTAAGAAATCGATTTAACCTTATATCTTCCTTTTATCTTGTAGTTACAGTCAACTACAAAGATATGAATACAGCCTAAGTGCCAAAAATATGTATGCACGACCTTAATGTTCATGCAATAAAGACCTGGATACATATTTTTGACACTTTGGCTGTAGTTGACTGTATCTAAGCTTGATGTTTAACTCTATCTATTCGGTTTGTTTGCTGATTAAATAAAAAATAAATAAAATAAAATAAAAATCTTTTATTTCAGACACATGATCCATATCTTGTTAGTACCAAAACAAAAAAAACAAAAACAACGAAACACTTAAAAAACGAATGTTAGTATTTTAAAAGAAACCAAAACAAAGAGACACTTGTGGTCCTGGCCTATTTGCCATATGTCAGTGTTGTCCTGACCTGCTCAATCCAATGCCACAGTATATGACACTGAAATCTATTAGCAATGACCTTCAGAATGCTGTTCCGACTTTTCCTGACGCGACCCAACAGCGACGTAATTTTTTTCCGCATTATCGCATGAAAGTCATCAGTGTGGGCCTTTGCGAACATTTCTGACGCGCTACACCATTTCGGGAGTCTCAGCAGCATTCTGAAAGCATTGTTGTATTGAACGCGCAGGGCGCTGTAAGCTCGTTTGGTATACCGAACCCACAGACCGCCAGAGACTGATTAAGGATAATATTAAAATATACATGTATCTTTAATATTGCAATAAAATTGGCAACTTCCCGGTTTAGAATGCAAAAAAAGGAACCTTGCCTTGTCCACAGCGCAGCGTCCTTATTTCATCATCATCATTATCAGCCTAAATACGTCCACTGCTGAGTGTAGGCCTCCCAGAGAATGTCACATCGATCCGTCTGCCCGCATCCAATCGATTCCTGCGACGTCTACCAGGTCATCAGTCCATTTTGTGGGGGTCTTCCCAAGCTGCGGCGACCGAAAGCGCAACGCAGCGTCCTTATTTAATTAGTAATTACGAGAAATATGATTGATCTATTGATCAATGAAAAATATTCTTACATTTCCAGTGTGGCGGGGCACTACATCCCGTCGGCACCAGTGGCCAATGTGTACCCGATGACCAAGCACGCCGTCACCGCCTTCTCCACGGCGCTCAACCATGAACTCGCGCACGCGCGGGCCCGGATTAAGACCACCGTAAGCTGCCATTTTAGGGCCATCACCATTACCGACGCCGAATTTCACAAACCCAGCATTTTTGAAAAATATCTTGGTTTCCCCAGTTACAAAAAAACCGGCCAAGAGCATGTCGGGCCATGCTCAGTGTAGGGTTCCGTAGTTTACCGTCCGTCACAACAGGCAACCTTAATAAGTGTTTTAATAGATACCATGATCAACAATATGCTTACAATAATTATCAATTCGATGATACTTTCGATCACACCCGTCCCGACACCATCAACTCCGGAAAAATCTTAACAACGCAAAGTAGACCACGGTACAATACTGTACGACCATCTGTACAATGGGAGCTACCGTATTGTCGCTCACCAGGCGGCGCCACTCATGCGTGGGTCCTGTGTTAGTATGAGAGAACTGTCAAAGTGACGTTTGAAATGTTCCCGTAGGACCCATGTTCCACTAGCGCCCCTAGCGGAAAATCAACTCGCGGTAGTCCTCATTAATAGTAAGTAGGTATTCTAGCAAATAAAAATCTTTATCTTTACAGCGCCATCTCTCGGGAAATTTGGTTACTAATTTATTTTATACAAACTAGACGGGTTATGTATGTTGGGTGTTTGGGGGTAAGTAACTTTTGATCGCGTGAATCGATTTGAATCATTCTTTTTTTATTAGAAGGAAGATACGTGCGGGATAAAAAAAAATGTTTGCGTATTCCGTTAAATTACAAACTTAATTCAGAAATTATTTTGTACAATTTTTCAAAAACCGTTCAACCAATCAATTTCAAAATAATTTTCCAATAAAGTTCCTATTAAGTTCTACTTTCGTAATTTTTTTCATATTTTTTGAACGCGTAGTTCAGAAGTTAGAAGGGGGGGGACACATTTTTTTTAACTTCTGGAGTGATTATTTCCGAAAATATTAACTTTATCAAAAACTGTTTTTAGAAAACCCTAATTATTTTTCAAATACCTATCCAATGATATGTCACACACTAGGGTTGAAATAAAAAAAAATCACTCTGTATGGGACGTACCCTAAAAAAATTTTTTTTACCACTTTTTATTTTACCAATTTGTTGCTGTGACTGATATACATATTTGTACAAAATTACAGCTTTCTAGTGCTTACAGTCACTGAGATTATCCGTGGACGGACGGACAGACAGACAGACAAAGCGAAACTATAAGGGTTCCTAGTTGACTACGGAACCCTAAAAAGGAGATTGCCGAGATTTGGTTACCTACTATAGTTTGATACTTATGGTAGGTAGCGTCCATTGCCGACCCAGGATTAGCCGAAAACCCGGAGTTAAGCTGTCAAATCCCATACAAAAAAATGCGTAACTCCGGGTTATGTGGCTAACCCCGGGTGGTAAAAGTGGCCCTTAGTCTCCTAAATGTGATCTCGTTATCTGAAGTCTTTAGTCGAACTGCCTAAAGCCAGAAATCGCGCGGCCTATATTATTTTAAAAATCGTGTCTAGGTACCTATACTCCAAACATTCGAGAAGCTAAGATTGAACGCGAATGAACAGGGAGCTCTGTACACTCGCGTCTCGGTTTCTCGCATAGACGGACTGTATTTAGTACCTCTATAAAAAAAAACTTCGGATCTCGAGTCTGAAAAAAAGTGACGACGCGACAGATTTACTGTATATAACCCTATTTCAGAGTCTCTCCCCCGGCATGGTGGACACGGATATAGTGAACCAGGGCCCGGAAAAAGATACACATGCCGAAAGTTCCGACCGACACTTCCAAAGAGTGAGCGCCCGCCTTAAAAAACCCGTCCCGGGAGCAAACCGAACCCGCGACTGCGGGCTGGCAACTAAACCGCCCATGCTACACATTCAAGACGTCGTTGATGCCCTGATCTATGCCGTGTCTAGGCCTCCTGACGTCAATGTGAGTAATTCCCGCCCCTGTCCCCCCTGGAAGTTTTTAAGTCGTCTCATATGCTTAAGAGCCCACAATAGGCTCACCTGTCTATACAAATGTTATAAACGTACTGTATTGTTTCCTCCCTGGTGGTTGAAGCTGGAACAATGATAAATAAACAAAAAAAGCAAAACAGCCCGACAAAGATATAAATAATATATTTTTGAAGAAATCGTTGTATGCAAAAAATACGTAAGTAGGTATAACGGGTTGGCACTAATTGACTATCACGTTTGGCGGAATAGCAAAGTAACAATATTTTCGTTGTTACAAATGACAACCTAAACTAAGTCGCTTCCGTTCCATACAAGTCATACAACTGAGCCTAAACTTAAAGAGTTATAGTTAGAGCAATCTTATTTCTAGATGACCATAGAGATGTTATTGCATGTTATGCATAGGTATTACCTTTCCCTATAGTTGAAGGCCCACTTTGTGGCCTAATTCGAAAGCTTAAAGTAGGTACATACACTTCAAACTTCACGTATTAGAGGGTAGGTACTTATGTCATCTAGTGAACTCATGGACTAATTCAGCATAAACATTAACCTAAAAAATATGCAATTGGCACCAATAAACGGGGGCGTATCCTGGCAACACGCATGCGACACTCCTACAGTTGCCGGCGTCCATTGCTACGGTGACTGCTTTCCATCAGGCGGGCTGTATGCTTGTTTGCCGTTAACGGCGAACATTGAAAATCTAAATTCTGTATGTCATGTCATGATCTCGTAAACATTAAATGGGTCAAACACAAAACGATGTACGGAGGCTTTCCGATGGACTTTTCAGAAGTTGAGGGCTATGAAGGTTGATTTTCTTATTGAACCCTTGTCCACATTAAAAAGTACTCCCTTTCTATTGAATTGTATGATATAAATCATGACTACATGCTGTGAAGTATCGGCCACAGGAAAGACCGGCTCTACAGTTCAGCGGAACAGACACTTTTTATTTTCTGTGGTCAATAGTTAACAGCTTGTGGACATGTAGTAATGATTTTTATCATACAGTGCAATAGAAAAGGAGTACCCCTTAATGTAGATAAGGCTTAAATAAGAAAATCAAGCTTTACTTTTGTTTACAGGTATTGGAGCTGACCATCACTGTTCTCAATGAGAAAAGGTGGTAAACGACAACTTCACGTATCATGAAATGGATTCGTGGTTAGCCCCATCTGCCATCGATCTTGTTGTCCATAGTAACAGTGTTATCAGATATAAATTATTTTCAAAATAAAAAAAAGAAATTTCACAGCGTTTATTTTAAAATGCCTCAAGATGTTTTAAAACTTAGGGAAGAAATGCTTAAGGAAAGTGAAGAAGGTTGTATTCAATAGTATTCATCACTAACGGTTTTTCCATGGATTTTCATTCAGGAAAATAAAACCCACAAAAAAGTTGCCTACTATACCTCTTTTGACCGGTTTTTTTATTTAACTTAAAATCATAGTTGTAAAGTAAGCAGGTACCTAACATCGTTGTTTTAAAATAAACTGCACAGCTCAGCAACGTACATCATGGATGCCAATGGCTGATCGAGTCGCGTCGTTATTAGCTTGGCCGCGAATTACTTAGTGGATAACCGCGCGTACTTGCAAAGATTAAAAAAATACATTTTGTTGTAAACTTATGTTATCAATTTGATTGATATTATTATTTTTATTGAAAATAAGTTAAAATGAAGGCCCACCCGCCATTCTGACGCGCACGGAACGTTTATCTACGCAATCAAATTTAATGAGAGATCTGTTATTGCCCCATTAAAAATGATAAATAACCAAGATAATTAAATTATCATAATTGTAGTACCTACCTAAGTAACATTAACCCACAACCCACGCACATACAAACATGAGTGCAACACCTACCTACATTATATTAAAAAGCACTTATAGAAAGTCAACTATACCAGAAAACCGGCCAAGTGCGTGTCGGACCACGCACAATGTAAGGTTCCGGTCTTCCCCACGATGCGAAAACGAGGAAACAAAAAGGGCATAACTTCAAGGCATTTATGACCTTTTGTTGAAATTATTTGTTTGTTGAAAACACCAATATGTAAAATAATAAGGTTCTTTATAAGTTTGTACTGCTCTATCTTCATGTTTTTTTTTTACATCGTTTCCATCATCAGATCAGCTCAGCTCCAAATTAGAGGTGACTCCTTTCGAACATAGAAAGCATCACCCAAAGGGCCAACGCATTGAAACAAATACAAACAGACGAACATATAACCGCCTCCGTCGAATTCTCGAAGTCCATTAGTAAAGGGAAAAAATATAAAGCTGAGCTTACAAATGTGATTATTAATCAGATTATAAATTCATGATGAATCTTATGGTACCTAGATCTGCACAAGCATATTTTCATAGTCTAGTTATTGCAGGGTTTTACACAATCGTGTTAGGGTAACTGTACCGATCATGGGACATTTAAGTGAGAATTTGGAGTATTTTTGATATTTCTCTGATACATGTAAAAGTTATACCGTTAAATGCGTTAAAAGTTGAAAGTCATATTCTTATTTTAAAATTATAAAGTGTTTTATGTAAGATATCGTTATCGGTTTCAAGATAGTAGGCAAATGAAAACGCATCTTTTTTGGACCGATAATGGGACGTCCCAGTGAAAACTAGTCCAATATCATTAAACATAAACATTTCTGCAATAACAACTGATTGCAGGTTCACCTTGATTCTTGGTTAACGCAATGCACGAAACACATGCTGGTCAAAGGAATATAAAATCAACACAAATTTTAAGCTTAACTCGCTGATATCGGCCCAGCCGCCTTTTCTCACTTCACGATTATCATACAAAAATATGCAGCCAATGCGTCACAAAACTGTAAAAACTTTTTATGAAAAATAAACCGTAGACATTCATCTTAAGATTATGAATTCATAATTCGATCCAAACTGGAGACTCCATCTATGATAAATTTCCAAGATGATATGATAGCACAGATTGTGACAGTGTTAAACTGTTAAGTAAAGGTTACACTTGCTCATTACTAGAATGCTTTAATATAATAAGCTAATTTAATTTGCTAATGCAAACGGGGAAGTGGGAGGGGCCCCGCTACCAACCCCTCTTGCATGCTATAAGCACGAAACATGTGTATCAGCTTACTTCATCATTTCATAGAAGTTTGACGTTTAAAATATACCCTCAGTTCATTTGTTTGGAAGAGTTAACGGGGTTTGACTCTATGTGGCCAGCGTTTTGCCAATTCAAATATCTTTAATAATGTGTAAACCCAGCCTAAAGGTCACTTGATATCCTTTAAGGAAAAAAATGACTTCTTGTTTTTAGATATAAATATTTATGTTTTAGTGTTGAGCCAACACGCGAATGTTGTGAACATATAGCAAAAAGTAGTCAGTATTATTGTCTTTAAATAATTAATAGTTAAGATTCCGGTGTGATAACTGTTAAACTAAGTTTTAAGTAAGTAAATTTTACCTTTTTCCTTAATTTGCTAGCAAATTAGTTACCGATATACTTTACTTTGAAACAATTAACAAATAAATAGAGATTTTAAAATCTTTTAATATAATTATTTGTTTTCATTTACCGAACAGAAATAAATATTATAATTCCGTCTATTAATCACCAATATCACCATGTGTAATAACTGACGAGATGTTTAGCATGATATTGATACGTAAGTATTTGATTTGAAGTGAAGAGGCCATTAAGGTGTAAGGTAAAAGAGGTACTAGAATCTGTTCAAAGAGTTCATATTTAATAATCACATTAACAGGGTGTTTTTACGTAGCAAATTTGTTTATCAGTTTTCTCAAAAAAATTATCGTTATACCTATAATGTTTCTTTCCTATCCCGTACCAATAGTAATTCGCTGTTTGGCCTGTAGGTTGACTGAGAGATAATACCTTATGGCAGTAAGTCCGCCTAAGTATGTTTTACTGTGCAATAAAGTTTAAATAAATAAATATTTCATACTTAAATAGGTACCTATACTCCGACAGCAAGTATCGTCTTAAAAAATAGCGGTATCTAATTTAACTGTCAGTTTGTGATTTGCCTTTGTTATAAAGGGAAAAAACATAATTTAACTGAAACATCTGTTAACTTTTTTATGAAGAACGTACGAAAAAAAGTCTTTCACAGATCTTTTAATACATGTATTGAACGTATACATTCAATATTTTTTCTATTTTTTTAGGAAATACTTTAGATATATGTTTCATGTAAGAACAACACATGTAGGATCTCATATTTAGATAGATTATATCATATTTAAAACTGGATAATAGGCTTGACGACTAAAAAACCTATTTAGTCAGTCTTTTACATTATTAAAAAATATTGTAAGGTGTATTCGGGTAATTCCGAATGTCGGAAAACGTCGGGTAATTCCGAAAATGAACTCTAATACGATGGAAATATAGGTCAGAATTATCTGACATTTGGGATTCTCTGACATTCGGAATTACTCGAATACACCTTACACGTATTTTTTCTTTTGTTCGTCAAATTAAAAATGACCCCTTACCTAGTAGTGACGTCACCAGCCCCCACCCCGGAACTTTGATGCTCATAATCTTCGTCAATTTTAAACCCCCGACGCAAAACGACGGGGTGTTATAAGTTTGACGTGTCTGTGTATGTAAATGTGTATGTGTCTGTCTGAGGCACCGTAGCTCCCAAACGGATGATCCGATTTTAATGCGGTTTTTTTTGTTTGAAAGGTATATCAGTCGAGAGTGTTCTTAGCTATGTTTGGTGGAAATCGGTTCAGGTCTTCAAGGTCATCAGGTCGTTTGTTAGGTGTGATAGGAATGTTACACGCTCAGTTTACTTGCAAGCATAGGTGGGATCTGACATTTGAAACACATTAGTCTTCTGAAAAAATTTCATACGTACGGTCAACAGCAGGCCAAGATAACCATTTGCAGTTCAAAATTAGCGGTTATGCCTCCGACACAAAGGTGGCACCACGTCCCGAGTAGATAGTCTGACATGCTTTAGTTGGTAGTACTTACGTAGTGTTAAAAGTAGTTTTTTGCTTTTTATAGGGTATAAATCGTTAGGACTAGGTTAGTACAAAAGCGTAGGTACCTAATTAGTATTAAATAGGCATGCCGAAACGATTATTGTTGTGGTTGTGGGTTAGTTCTAGCCATATAATATAATACCTTATATTCTTAGATAAAGCATATAAGATAGTCACGCCAACCCATTATAATTATTATCCCGGATAGTGCCGGTTAATTATCCCGGGTAATTTTGGAATCATTCCATTCCAAAATACATACTTACAGAGCGAGTTCAGTAACAGTGTGCTGTTGAATTTTTTAAATTGAGTTTTAGATGATATAGTCTGATTGATTAGAAAACAAATCTACTATTAAAGTTGGTTTTATCAAACTATATTATTGTATTTGTGTTTGGGCAAGTGGCGTGGTACCTAATTTGTAGGCAACAGAGAGCTGGGGAGCGCTTTTTGACATTTGAGTGCTCGATAACAAAGCGACGTAAGTAACGTTGACAAAGTTATTTCGACAGACAGACGTCTGTTGAAATAACTCTAATCTAAATTCAGACGACAGACAGACAGACAGAGCGAAACTATAAGGGTTCCTAGTTGACTATGGAACCCTAAAAACGGGGTATTTACCATGTATATTTGTTTTAGTTCCCTCCCGCCGTATTTCGTCTCTGTTGCATGCTCAAGGCGGGTTCAGTTTAAGCGTGGCGAACCCTTGAAGTAAACTTGAACCCTAGAATCGCTCGCGCGGAATCCGACGTTCACCTCGATCTCGGCTGGCACGAGCCAATGTTCGAGCGTTTGTCGCGCATAGTGTGAACGAGGCTTTATTTCCAACGGAGTAATGTTGTAGTGAATAAACGTTTTCCATCGGGAAAACTCTCAGAACTCACGAATACTTCCGAAGCCCGAACGCCGTTGGACCAAAGTTACTCCGACTCACAAAAACAAATGTACCTACATGGTAAATTGAATGGTAGCTAGTTGTTCCTAATGTCACAGAATAAATAATAGAATGTACCTAAATGATGGAGTTAGCTTAAAATCGTAGCTTGTTTTAATCGTAGGCATGGAGCGATGGGTTGGACAAACTGCGGTGGTGACGGGCGCTGGGTCTGGCATTGGTGCTGCCACGGCGGCTGCGTTGGCGGCAGCGGGACTGAGGGTTGTTGCTGTAGACATAGCCACGGAGGAAGCTATCACTGATGTGAGTTCTTCATAAATGAGGCATGAA
Organism: Lathronympha strigana; assembly: GCA_949128165.1. NCBI lineage: Eukaryota > Metazoa > Arthropoda > Insecta > Lepidoptera > Tortricidae > Lathronympha > Lathronympha strigana. The sequence goes on from OX421920.1 coordinate 11,827,681, forward strand.
GGGGTGGGACAGACTGCGGTAGTAACGGGCGCTGGCTTTGGCATTGGTGCTGCCACGGCAGCAGCGAGACAGGGTTCTTGCTGTGGACATTGCCACAGAGGAAGCTATCACTGATGTGAGGTCTTCATAAAGGAAGCATGGATGGTTGGGACAGACTGCGGTATTGGCGGGCGCTGGCTCTGGCATTCATGCTGCCACTGCAGCAGTGTTGGCAGCAGCGGGATTGCCAGTTGTTGCTGTGGACATTGCCATGGAGGAGGCTATCACTGATGCATGCTTTATGAGAATGGATGGGTGGGGCTAATCATTATGATTTGTTGAGATAGCATGAAGTCTAGAGGGTGGTTGGGGTCGTTCTTCTCGCCGCTGACCCAGTAAAAACTATCTTTCTATCTAAATATCTCGCTCCAATACACTATATGTCGTCTTCTACAACGTTATAAGCTTACTTGTACTGTACAAATCAAGCATTTGGCCGTTCTTTTGTTATTTATGATTTTTACTATTCGAGGCGTATTCAGATTAGTGAGTCAATAAAATACCAATTCGATATTTTAAATAGATAACTCTCGTGAGTGTCAGACACGCGCCCGCGGTTGTACGCGAAGAACAACCTTCGCGGGCGCAACTCATGACATTTATTTTATTTTATTTTTTATTCAGTACTTGACTCCGCTGCTAAAGGCCGAAGCCCTGAAGAACATGATCCCGAAGCAGGTGGACGTGACCGACCACAAGCGCCTGGAGGAGTTGTTCTGCTGGATCGACAAGTTCGGCGGCGTCAGCGTGCTCGTCAGCTGCGCAGGAGTCATCTTCCCTGGGCAGGTCACTGGTGAGCACAACAGTTCCAAAAAGGTTACGTGAGACATAATAATAACTTCTACTAACTACGCGTTACATATGTTTCTGACATGATGCCATTATCAAGCGTCGAGTACCGAGCGCGACGACGCAGGCGGGCGTACTGCACCGCCCTCTCGGGTGGGATTCGAAGAACCCTGAAGAAGATTAAAAGTTTACGGTAGATGTTGCTAAGCGCCCCTCTAAGGCGCATATGAGGAGGGATATGGTGGAGAAATTTGTGGCCACGGGTGTAGTCTCGATAGCTCAGTTAGACGAGCGTTGAGCTGGTATCTCAGAGTCGCGGGTTCGAGTTCTGCCCGAGGTCATGAATTTTTCCACGTTTCGTTGTTTCCACAGTATCGTTCGTAATGTTTTCGTAACGTATACGTTTCTGCTTAAAATAGGGAAAATATAATGTTAGCGTGAGTAAACAAGCATGAGTACCAATGATATCAGTGTGTCACATTAAGTAGAGCACTAAAGGATGCGCAGGAGTTCATTAGAGCACTAAAGGATGACTCACACCCATCCGATCCGATCAGCGAGGATATGTCAGTTTCTATAGAAAACGTCACGTGTCCTCCGAGGGCTTCGAGCTATCACGTGATTATTTCTATAGAAACTGACCAATTTGACAATGTGATTCTGAGTTGAATTTGAATTGCTAATTTTTCATATTCATTTCCCCCGTAAAAGTGACAGAATAATACGAGTATGTAGGTGGTTCCTACGGTGAGATGTTGCTTTGCCGTCTCCCTTCCAACGCGTTGGAAGCTTGTGTTGCTTGAAGCTCTATACGTTCACGATTATTTGTATAGGTAGTCTATGAAATATTGTTCTCAGATGTGGGAAATGAACCGGTGAGCGCGGAAAACCTAAGCCGGACTCTAGACGTGAACACCAAGGGGGTGATCCTGTGCGCTAAGTTCGCTGTAGCCTCTATGAAGAAGAGAGGCATCGACGGCCATATCGTCAACATCAATAGGTAGGTACCTAACAATTAACCCACGTTACGTTTTAATGTACACAATCAGTCCTCGGAAAGCGCTGCCTTCATCACATTTTGATAGATCTGGACATTCTGGACGCAACTCTTACCAACTCGTACCTATAGTCTGACTAAGCAAATGGCGCAGTGGATAAAAAAACCTTTTCACACCACCTATTCATATAAGGGATTTTTCTGTTCAAAGTGGCATTTTTCTTCCCTGCTGGGAGGGATCAAAGTGGCACTTTTCTGTTCAAGGACTACACATTTTTACGTTTTCGGGCATTAACTAGTGACATCGTGGTGTTGATATGATGCTGTTTTTGGTGTGGTGTTGGCTCCTCTTAGTTGGTGTGAAAAGCAGTATGTGTCACACGGTATCAAAATTATTTTCGTCTCGGGCGTTAACGCTTGAATCCCTCATTACGCTCAGGATTCTACTTTGGAATTACTACGTTCGGGATTCTATTGTAGAATCCATCGCTTCATTCGGAATTCAATATACGCGAATGAGAATAAATCGAGGCCCCAATTTCACCACGCTGACAGTGTGACAATTTCTAAAATAACTGAATTACTGGCCTTTCAGGCGTCCATAGGTTACAGAAACCGCTCACCGTCGCGCGGGCTGTGTGCTTGTTTGCCACAATTTCTATAATTTAAATAAAATCGTAACGTATCGTCAATAAATAAAGAGATATGGTGAACTATTTTTGACAATTGTAACGAGATCTAATAGTGTTTTAAAGAATTTTTGGTTGTTTTTGACCTGAGAATGATCCTCTGCCGGAATTTCGTGACATATGTCATGTTTCTTGTGACAAGTGTCAAGAGCTCTTCACAAAAGTATCAGTTTTTCATGGTAATAATAATGTTTTTATTTATAAATGACATGTTGGCGGCAAACAAGCATTCAGCCCGCACAACAGTAAGCGGCTCCTGTAGCCCAAAGCCTGTAATATCAGTAATAATGATGTTGACAATTGTAGCACCTGTCGCCGTGGTGAATTTGGGGTCTGGTCAAACAATGTGTCAAATTTCAGCTTAGCGGGCCACTACGTGCCATTCAACTCGCACATGAACGTATACTCGGCGTCAAAGTACGCCATCACCGCGTTCAATGGTCTCCTCACCCACGAGTTGGCAGATTTTAATAGCAAGATCAAGCTTACGGTACGTATCATGTTTGAGTAAATGACTGTTGGCAGTCATTCTAGATATACGTAGGCTAGATCGCCAGTAACTGGGCAGCCTTTAGTAACTGGCTACCTTATTCAAAAAATTAATTCTATTGACCTATAAATATAATTATTTTTTGCATGAGGTGGCCAGTTATTGGACGGTGGCCAGTTAGTTGCGATTTACCCTACCTTCTGGACATTTACTGTAGGACATACATTTGACTAAGTTTTAACAATGGAGAAAAAAAATGGGAAATGGAGAGAATGGGCAATGGAGAGGGCTATGCTGGGAGTCTCTCTGCGAGATCGTATCAGAAATGAGATCATCCGCAGCAGAACCAAACTAACCGATATAGCTCTCCGAATCGCTAAACTTAAGTGGCAGTGGGCGGGGCACATTACACGTAGAACCGATGGCCGTTGGGGCGGAAAGGTTTTCGAGTGGCGACCGCGTACCGGAAGGCGCAGCGTGGGTAGGCCCCCCACAAGGTGGACTGATGACCTGGTGAAGGTGGCAGGAGTCCGCTGGATGCGGGTGGCGCAGGACCGGTCATTGTGGAAATCTTTGGGGGAGGCTCATGTCCAGCAGTGGACGTCTTTCGGCTGAAATGATGATGATGATGATGATGAAGTTTTAACAGGTCATTTGCTTGGAAAAGATAACGTGCTTTGACTCTAGAGTTTAAACGTCAACTGACACTATTTAGACACGCGCGTGTCCAGCCCATGCAGTTCGAGCGACGCAGTTGCTATGTGTAAATTTACACTAACCATCGGGAGACACTTTTGACGCCTTTGTTACTCAAAACCAAGAAATCTGTTCCATCCATTAAGACCCCCAAGACCCGAAGAGGAGTGCCTCTTCAACTGTCAGGTCGGGGCTACGGTCTTACAATTGCAAAGCCATTGACATATTTCAGAGCATCTCACCCGGTTATACGGTGACCATGTTGGCGAGCAAGTCTCTGGAGCAAGTTAGCAAGGAGCCTCTGGTGGCGCTGCAGCCCAGTGACGTCGCAGGAGCCGTGCTGTACGCGCTCTCCACGCCACCCAATGTCAATGTACGGTACTATAGAATGTAGGATGGAGGAGGTGTCGCCGTGTGGTATAGATTTAAAAGTGATGATCTGTTTAAGGGCGTGATCACTATCAGTGTGCATACTACGAGTTTGAAATCTACTGTAGAAATGTAGAGTCGGTAGTGTCTACTTCAACGCACTGTCAGTGCATCTTGCTCACACTTGCGGGTGGAAGCGGGATGCAAGATGCAACTGTAGATAACGTGTCTAAATATCCTTATTTAACTCAATTTGAGTTGAATGTTTTGGCAAGGATATGGAACTCTCCGCGTAAATTTGAATCGATCTTCTTTTTTTTGTCTTGTGTCGGTAGTGTCGGTACCGACTCACGAGCTGCACGGGTGCACGCCACCGCTTCTAATCATAGGCAACCCTAGCGTTGTGCGAGGTGAGGTGAGCCGAGCGGCATTTGTTTTTAGTGTAGTATTCAAAATTGTCTTTATTCGCTTTTTCTATGAGAGATAAATATTTGTTCTAAGCAATTATTAGTATTTATTATAATCTGTTTTTGGAGTAGGTACGTATTCAGACGTTAATCAGAAATATTACTGAATCTTACATCCCGTTTGCCAAGGAGTAACGTAAAATATCATAACATTATATTCGTCCTTCCAGATCAATGAATTAACCATCACGTCAGTAGGAGAGAAGCGTCTGTAGAAAGACAACCAAGTCAGGAACGTACAAATATATTAAACTAATATGGCACTTATGACTATTGGGTTATGGCATTTGAAGAGCTGGAGGAGCCGAGGGCGATGACGCTGGTGCCAAACTGCAGGATGGCGCGGAGGATGTCCATCTTCAGGGTCCAGATGGGGGAGGAGCCGGTGCTGGCCGGTTGCTGCGTCTGCGTTTGTCTCTGCGGGGGGAAATAGAATTAAGGTTAGGTGGGAATGTTTATTTTTGTTCCAGTATTCGTCTTTTACCAATTTTAAAATCGCAATAAAATTTATTTTAGTCACAATTAATAAATAATCGTTTAGTATGATTTATAATTATAACTTGTGATAATTTTTAGTAAGAGCTAAGAGGTGGCACTTTGTCGGGTGTCTTTAAGACGCTAAAGCCATAGTGATTAGTTTAAAAATGAACCTTATTAACAAGCAACAAAGTGGTACATTTTACAAAACAAACACATGTGTTTATTCATCGTATCATTCATATAGTACTTAATTAGATAACACTATGTTTACTATAAGTAGTTTATTTCCATGGGTAAGTTAGGTAAAGGCAAGCTTGTATTTTTTTATTCACACTAAGAACCACATTTTTTTTACACCGATTCGATAACCGAAAATTGGAGGATCGAACTAATGGATAGGATAGAACAATAGTATCTTGATTGGAAGCAGTAAAATATACCTAGCTATTAATAAAAGAAAATGGAAAATTTTATTAAGGCTAGACCTGGACTCTATAAATTAACGAGTATGCAACCTACTTAGGTAGGTAGGGGCAAAACTTCGTTCGTAGTTAGTGACCAAAGTTGTATTCAGGGTCTAGTAAGCTACTTTTTACTCTGTGATCCCTCCAAACTGATATTTTGTGCCTGGTGCTGATAGAGAGACACTAGAGGTTCGATATGGAACACCGATCTGGACCACGATCCAGAACGTTGAATTTTGAACTACGACGATACAGAACGCGATCCACGAATCAGTGTTGAACGCTCGGCATTCACCACAGATAACGTCACATCGTCTTTATCCTCGTTCCAGATCGAGCGTCTATTGTTTCCAAGTAGCTCTAGACATAAAAGTGTTGTGGCGACGGTGGGTATCTCGTGCTCGAGATAGACAGACACAAACACGCCTACCACGAACATCGAACATTGGCGTTGATGGGAATAGTAGATTGTGTTACAACTTTACAAGGGATCAAAATGATATAGTTCCGGCGAGGTCGTACATTGAATTCCGAATGAAGCGACGGAGTCTACAATATAATCCCGAACGTAGTGAGAAAACCATAATTTTGATATCGTGTGACACACTGCTTTTCACACTAACGAAGAGGAAATAAACAAAACCGAAACCACGATGCCACTAGTTAGCTTATGCCCGAAAACGTAAAAATGTGTAGTCCTTTAACAGAAATAGCCACTTTAATCCCTCCTAGCTTGAACAGAAAAAACACTTTTATGAATGGGTGGTGTGATAATCTCTTTGTCATTTAAATATGCAAGTATGACAGAGATGGAGATACAAACCCGTTTGATTTTCGTAGTTAAGGGCCAGGGTGCGTAGACAATATGCCAATCATTAACGCTCCGCAGCGTAGTTATTTCTCACCACTCTTCCTTATTACTGCGACAAAGACAGTTGCGTTTCGTTCGCTACTGAGCGTTAACGATTGGCATCTTTTCTACGCACCTTGTCACCTTCTAACTATTCGGATTAGACAATGACAGGTGGCTCTCTCGACCACGTGATACTGTCGCGACACTTGTGCTAGAGCTACAAAAGCAAAAATAAACCAGCAATGGGATTTGAGGATTTTTTCTGGTTTCCAAGTGAAATAACGATAGTGTAACCATTATTTTATTAACATTTTTGTTTTTATTAATATTAATAATCACATGCCATACTATTATTTAAACTACTTAACTATATAATAAATAATTATTTACAATTTTATATATTTTTACCACTGTTGCTTTGCACCTAGGTCATTCTCACCACTATTGACACTCTGAAGGCTTACCGTGAACGTCGAACATTCAATATTTTCGACCTGTATCTCTTTCACCCCAATATTTAAATGAAATAGAGAGGGAGATTCAAATTTTTGTTCGTTCAATTTTTACGGTCCTACAGGCCTGAGGCTGGGGATTAGAGTTAATAACAGTAATTGATCGTCTAGATTTTTTCCTTTATTTCTACTACGCTGCACCGAAAGTCTAAACTACTATAAATACGAATTTACAATCACTGGTCGGTAATGAACTAATGACTAATGAATGTCTAAATGTCTTTGCCCCTGAATTTTTTCATCGATGTCAAATTTGTCTCATTCTATAAATAAAACCAAATTAGGCCTTCTTACAAAGAAAATTAAAGTTTATCCACAATGAATATAACACGTCCGATGACGCCGACGTTTTTTTCATTGCATTAAAAAAACATAACCGCGCGGAGAGGAATCATCACTTGGAACTCCCAGAGATTCCCGAGCCATGACATGACATGACATGAGCTTAGACATGTCTCCGGAGATTCATGCGAGCTGGCTCAACAGGAACCCGGCGGAGTCCTTCGGGCCCTGATGCCCTTCATCCTAATCATCTGCTCCTTCGGCTTCGCTCCGAAACACTTTGCAATTCACAGTAGTAGTTCACGTGGTCTATGATGTTTGTATATTTTATTATTATCTCAGTCTTCACTACAGTTATTACACGCTGTCACGCTTAGATCTCGAGTGGAGTCACCACTTGTAGCTACCAGCAGAGCTGGTCTTCGACATATCACCCGAAAGCCCAGCGAGTAGGCTCAAGAAGAACCCAGCAGAGTCCTTTGGACCTTGCTGCTCTTCGTCATCATCATCTGCACCCTCGGGGGCTTCACCCTGAAACACCTTGCAGGTTAAACACGGAAGTAGAAGGTTTAACATGATAGATGATAAAAAGTCGAGCATCCTATCCATTCAGCTGGCTAAGTGATTGATTATATCTTAGGGTTTCTGTAAAAACCTCTAGGCTCTATATATATAGAAACTCTCCAATACCTATCTAAATTAACGCACAATTACATACAATTGTACATTGATTTGCCAATACTGGTGGTGGCAAATACAAGCTTGTCAATGATGTCGTTCAACTAGTAGAATGCAATAATATCCAATAATTTGGTTATTCCTAATTGACTTACCGCACTAGTTCCGCTAATTAGTTTAGATAAGAACTTTCCAAAGAATTCGCCGTTATTTTTCTGTAACAATAAATACGTTTAGCAAAAATAACTGACAGATGAACCATATACAACGAAAAAGAGTAGGTAGTATCTACGTCTCCTTTATTGATACCAAGCGTTGCTGTAGAGTCACAATCACTAGCGATTCGAAAGTATTTGCATCTTGCTCGTTCTTAACTGGTGGCAGCGAGTTGAAAATACTTTCGAATTACGCAGTCGCTATTGACTCATCATGGCTTAGTAAAACTCCTGATAAGCACACTTATCTTTCCGATGCGTACGCATCTTTATACTAACGAAAGATTTTTCATATACCTTAGGTACGAAATGCGGCTCGATGCTGATAGGCACCAGTTACACACACGATCTAGAACGAAGTTAGGTAAGCGACGATAAAGATGTTTTTTGACGTCATCGGCCTTCCAGATCGATGATCTAGAATACACACTCTTATTCACCAAGATCCAATAGCGTCGTCTTTATATATCATCGTTCCATATGCTAGTGTGTAACTAGCGCCATAGATAGACCATTTGAGTAATGATTTACAGAGCGATATAAGTATTAGATAAGATAAAAAAATATAATCATGATACATACCGATCCGCCTCCAGTGATAGTATCCAGAGAAGTCAAAAGATACTGAGCTATGACGGTGCCCGGGTTCTCTTCGCCCTCTGATAACAGACCGACGAACAAACCGATTCCGGACGCTATGAGACTGTTTACATCAATGCCGTCGCCCTAAAACATACAGAGTTAAAACTAGCAACTGGAGAGCGTCGAAAGGCCCAACATACACAAATGCTAATTGGAAAATTTGGAACATAAATTTGGTGGAAACAAAAGAAATGCAACTCTATTCCATATTCAAAAGTTACGATTCCATTGAAAGGCAGGTGTAGGATGTACATACATTGTAATGTACCTATAGTGAGCTCTCCGAGTACAAATAAAGCTGAGTGCATTATGTAGGAAGCTGTAAAGTACGAGTACTTAGAATAAATATATATATATTCGAGATTTACTTACACTGAGGTTCACCACAATACCGCTGATTGTTGCCAATAATGAACCCAGATCTGACTCGCCATTATCCTGAAAACAAACAATATAATTCAATTGTCTTACCGACCTAGAGCCAAACCTTATCTCATCCAAGCAAATGAACTGTCAAACTAGTGTTATTTTAAATGTCAATGCCGGCCATAAATATATGCTTAAGTAATCCGTCTCCATAGTGAGTATGTCCGCCGGGCATACGCCAGACAAATTTTCCATACATTTATCGGCAAATCCGGCAGATATAATGCCAGATACGGCAGGTACGTATATGATTTAACTGTGGTCAGGTTATAATAAATCTAATATCACATTTTACATAAAGGAAGTTTGCCGAATTCTCAGTATGAAAATATGTATATGACAAAATATATTAACATTTAGGCATTTCGCATACAACAGAAACGAAGACGCGAATATACGCGAAATAGAAATTGTTGTTTACTTACACCGCTCAATCCACCCAGTATCCCTAAAATACCGCCTCCATTCCCATCCCCGCCAGGCGGCTCATCGTCATCGTAATCCGAATCGTTATCGCCGTTACTATCATCTCCATCCCCATCCGAGGCAGGTTTAGGGTCCTCGTCTTGCTGGGATGCATTATTGTTACTATCACTATTCTCATCATCATCTTCTAGACTTTCTTCAGCGTTGTTTTCGTCAGACTCACTACTACTACTTTCCTCAGAATCATGCTCGTCAGATTTTTCCTTGCTTTTCTTACCGCTTGAGTCTTCTTTTGTTTGTGATGCATTGCTATCGTTGTCTGAGCCACTCTCATCACTTTCTTGCCTTTTGAAAGGAGGCGGTCTCAAGTCGAAAGTATCGTCAATATCGATTTCATTGTCAAAGACTCCTTGTCTTCGTACTCGTAGTAAGTTCTGAGGTAGGATCAGAGGTTGTTGTGGGTACCGTCCTATATACTCTCGGAGCATTCTGCGCAGTATTCTCTGAAACTGTCAAGAGTGATTCAGAAAAAATATAGTTAATATTGTTAGAGTTAGCGAATAATGTTATGTGAAAGCAAAGTGCAAAAAAACTCACCTTGTGTTAATGATTAAATATGTGCAGCACACGAGTAAATGGCTTATTTTAATAACACATTGTGCAAACAATTCGTATTTATTTGTTTTCCGTCCTTGAGTATATCAAAAATATGCCAAACCAGTGCAACACAAGTGTGTGCCATGACCGAGACATTTTAGCGCAGTCAAGCGACGCCAATGTCAACGGGAAGTGTATTTTCAGTCCTCCGGCCGGTAAGCGCCACTTTACGCAAAACTAAATTGCCGCCTGCCGGCTCCGTCGGACTGAAAAATAGTATACAAACCTCGGCCGGTAAATGGGAAAGCCTCGGATCACATGTTGGTCGACCTCGGCTTCGCCTCGGCCGACAATTACATGGAATCCGAGGCATTTCCCACTTAAACGGCCTTGGTATGTAATGTACTATACCGCAACACCCGACATTCATGAGTAAGGTGCACCACTCAAATCGTGCATTCATCCTGAACATGCATATCCGTAGAGAATCTTATTAATTTAATACGAGATTTGTATTATTTTGATTTTTCTTGACCTAGCGTAACTACCGTACCTATGTAGAAAAAGGTGTAAAATGACAAAAAGGTAGGCATGAAGGGCTTTCACGGAGAGAATTTGAATTTCATTCGCTTTTCAACTCGCAAAAGTGGTATGCTAAACTATAATTAATTTATCATTTCTACGATAGAACCTTAAAGTTAAGCTGTTCTACATCTTTAAATTTTCCGATATGATATGGCTTTTAATGTGACAAGACGCAAAAGCACGTGTTGCGAAAGTCTCGCTAAACTGCCTACTTAACATTCGGAAATATGACTTCCGACTAGTGCCCACGTTATTTCCGACCGTATTGTAAGTGGCTGGCCTCCATAATGAACCACCAATCAAGGTCACTGTAACCTTGGGTCTTCGGAAACTACGTAACTGATGCTGTTACACCAGTGGGATATTCTCAGTGCTCTATTAATTTGTGCTTCCATCCCATACACTGTACCAGGTGCTTCCCACGCGAAAGTCTCTCGCGAAATGATTTTTGCCTTCAATCAATTCTGTAAAGCTCGAAACTATACTGCCAATTTGTTAGCGTAGTTATGAAATGTTATCCCATATAAAATATCAATTCTAGCGTTTTCAGAAGTATAAGACGAATCGCATTTTGTAAGGGACATTGTCGTGGGATGCCCAAACAATTGAAGTAGGTACTCACGTTAGCTCCCCCGGACGCCGGGAACAGTCCATTCACCAGATTCAACAAGCTGATGATGTTACTTCCACCGCCTCCTGTAGACGCTGTTTGCATCTCCGGGAAGTCATCATCATCATCATCAAAGGAATCTGCTGCTTGAAACTCTTTCCGTTTGTCTTCGTAGGTGTTGGTGACGGGTGGGAGAGTGACTGCAGGGTTAATGGATGGTGCTGATGCCTCGTCGACTGAGGTGTCTGTACTCTGTAGAGAAAACGTGTGAAATTAGGTAAAGATCTTCTATTACCGCGATTAGTATTTATTGAAATGAATACAAATTAATTGTCATTTTATTGTCTTCTATGCTTCGGTACATCCAGGGGAACGCAAAAAGCGTTCCATGATAGACTTAGCGCCAACACACAAGTCAGTCGACCTCTCGTCGTTGCTAACACATCCACTGATAAAATAGTACTTAAATTAACATAGCATCAAATCGTCCTGCAATACCTCCTCAAATTCTTATTAATTGTCCATTATACCCGCTCCTATGTCTTGGTACGTCCATGGGATTGCAAAATGCATTCCCTAGTAGACTTAGCGCGACCACACAAGTAAGTCAACCTCTCGCTTATATCAATTAATCAACTAAGGTTACCTACCATCAAATCTCCCCCAGGGATCTCCTTAGACTTCAATTAATTGTCATGATGTCCTCTCATATGACTTGGCACGTCCATGGGACAGAATGCGTGAACTAGAAGACTGAGCGTGAACACACAAGCCTGTCGACCTCTCGCCATTGCTAACACTCCAACTGACACTATCTTACGAGAAATAATCTACATGACTTACCATCAAATCACCCTTTGAGAGCTCCTCAGACTCCAATTCATTGTCATTATATCCTCTCCTATGTCTCGGAACGTCTACAGGAACGCAAAAAGCGTTACCAAGTAGACTTAGCGCGAACACACAGGCAAGTCGACCTCTCGCCATTGCTAACACTGCACAACTGCCGACAAGACACCCATTAGTTTAATAAATTAGCTTGGTATGAAACTGGAATTTGCAAAGAATTTTCCATAGGTAATTACGGGACGAGTATTTTAAATTGTGTTACGACAGTGCCATAAGTGAAAGGCCTAGAATATTATTGTTTGAGTCATGAACCTTTGAAAATGGAATGTTTACGAAAAATGTGGTGCATGTTCAAATTGATAACTGCAGCAGCAATAAAGCGATGGTTTTCTAGAAGAAGCAATTAGTTTGTGTGGAATAAACCAATATATTAAATTACAAAAAAAATTTTTGTGTGTGACTTAATCTAGTATGATGTAGGTATAAATACTTTTCACACAATCTAGTCGAAAATGGGTTTTTTTCTTTCCTGATAGGAGGGATCTAAGTGACACTTTTCAAGGACCACACAGCTTTACGTTTTCGAGCATTATCTGGTGGCATCGTGGTATTGCCATGAATTGATGCTGCTTTTGTTATTTCAGGTTATGTTTATTTTCCTTATAGTTGGTGTGAAAAGCAGTATGTGTCACATTGTATCAAAATTATTTTCATCTTGCTTAAATTCCTCAGGATTTGTGATAGATTTATCAAACTCATCGTGAGGGTCAAATCTTGCCTAAACACTTCCTAACGTTCGATTGTTCTTAAATTTGGCGAACTTGAAAAATGAAAAGTTTGCGAAAGTCTTATATTAAAATTAGCTAAGTACGGTCAGCTGCAGATTTAATGGGGGGGGGGAGTCCATCCCCTAATCATCCCATAACCTTAAATGTAAAAAATATATAATTGTTATTTGAATTAATTGCGTAATTCTTCACTTTAGGTTTTAAAATTAGCTAAACATTACTTTGTTATGTATAGAAAAAAAGTGTTGTATTTTTTGTACTTAATCATAATCATTTAACCAACTATCTTTTTAATCAAAATACTAACCTGTGTGACTAGATGCGGTGCTAGCGGACAGTCCGCGATGATTGGTCCAGGCAACCGCGAATGGAATATCTTATAATGATTCTTAGTTCCTGCCGTAGCTATAGGCTGTTCATTTTACATAGCGCCGGTGACAAATTTCTATGTGATTTATATTTACAATCGCGAGCTCTTTCAATCATAGTAAGAGAAAAAAGTGTCCTTAGATTTTCCGTTTTGCTACCATTTCTTCATTTCAGAGATTTAGTATGGCGGTAGTGTAATGGAAGATATGAAAAATTTATGGAAATTTTAGGACACGTTTTTCTCTGACAAGGATTGGATGAACTCAACTTCATCTAGAGCACCTTACGCCTTGCACGTTCCCCCCACTTCTTTTGTAGCGTGGGTATGTAGCATATAGCAGCCGTCTCGAATGGAAACGTGTCACAAAATCTTAGTCTATTGCTAGTATTATGCGGCGCGATTCGTTGGGGCCAATCGGTCTCATCGGCCAGCTTAATCGACGACAGGGAACCTAGCGTGTCGAGGGAGGGGCCGGGTATCCCCGCTGTAAACCGATTCAAGGTAAACCCCCAAATTTTGCTGATTTGGGATTACTCTTATAGCTTTTTCTCTTCAAATGGTGTCAAGTAAATATCACCCTGTAGTGAGGGCGTGATGGCTGGAAGGCCTGAGTTGCGGCACTCGAGTTGCCAAACCAACGCGTCGCCGTTCCGCTAATTATCGCGCTTCCTCGCGGTCACTTCCCTTCGGACGGTGCGTTTCCATTAGATACTGTACTTATATGGATAGGATAGTCGTCATTAGGGAGCATACCTATATAGTGAAACTTTTTTGAACTGAGCTTATCAATAACAAATGGTCTGGCGGCACACCTATTATCTCTAAGTATATGGAAAATGTGCTCATTAGTGCTTGCGATTTTGTGAAGCGATGGATGCTAGATGCTCAACTGTATCTTTATAATTCGTTGAAAAATAATCTTTACATTGCTAGTTAAGGTTCGCGACAGCATGGTTATATTATACTTTGTTATGTCATGTAAACGTTTTTATAAATAAATATGATAATTACATACAATATTTTCTCTTATTCAACAAGAGATAAAGTTGAAAATGCAATATTAATATAATATCATTGTAAGCTAAACGGGCTCAGTAAAAAAAATAGACCATACATTTAATACCGATGACAATGATAGACAAATGACGTGAAGAATTTCAATATGGATCGGCTACGCAAAAAAAATCAGATGTAATAGTCTTGATAAACAAATAAACTCCAGTTCATTTGATTTTCTCAATGTTATGATGGTTGAAGCGCTTTCGTTTTAGCTAAAAAACATGTGTTTTGTTTTTCTGTCACGCAACTCTCGCTGTCCCGCAAATATCAAAAAAAGTAACTCTGTAATAGTACATTCCCTAACTAGTGCGGTAAAACAAAGAAAGGCCGAGATCGCAGATGTTTGCGACCCGAGCTGCAAGCGAGGGACGTAAATATGCGATCAAGGGCTTTATTTAATACCTCACGTGTTAGGTACATCATTTTATGCCTACACTTGGGCAGGAATCGGCTTTTTCCGTACGCGTAGCTGTGGCATAAATGCTGTTTCCGCCAGCGAGCACCACAAATAACTAGCTGGGAATAGTGTAGATCAGGGTCTAATATATAGAAAGTTATATTAATATTGATGAACTGTTTGACATAAAAAATGATTTAGTATACATTATATAATTCTAATTCTAATTTTATTTGATTATCTCTTCTTTAATTTAATATTGTATTTAATTAACCTTGTGGTATGTAGTAATCGATTTTGTATTTTCCAGTTTGACGTGTAATATGTAATACTATTATAAATAAATGAGTATGAGAGTATGAGTATGAGTATGTTTTAAATTGCTCAGTATCGCAAGTGTCATAATATAGCACCACCGAGCTTGCAAACCAGTAGCAGCAAGGGCGTAGGAGCAATGAGGTAACTATCTGCTACAATAAGAAAATGTATTAGGTACTTATTTACCAACTTACCATAGCAGAGTCGTCCGTTCTTGCACGTGATAGATTACGATAAATGATAAATTGTTAAAAAAGTGGGTACTTTTAAATATATTTGAATTTAAAAGTTAAATTATATTTAATTAAGTATTTTATGTTTAATAGGAGACTGTCATTGATTAGTTTAACATTTTAAGTAATCAATCGATAGCTTGATTTACGATTACCTCGTTCCTGTTTCATTTTGAATGTCGTAATCGAATATAAGTAATCGGTAAACAATACTTATAAATATACACTAAAATTATAATTATTATCAAAATAATTTAATGATTATTTTGATAAAAGTTACCTGATTCGATATTTAAGCAGCTATGGTTGTTTATTTAATCAATGGCAATCTTAATACGAAACTGTCGAAGTAATGATGGAAAAATGTGTTACAAAACCATTAATTATATTGTTAGGAATATTAAACTGCAAATTTTGACAGAGTATTGACATTAATATTTTAAGAAGCATTTATTTGAATAGAAAACTCCCGTGAGTATATTAATAAGCATTTATTTGATTACTCCGTGCCCTAGTGTTGTTATTCCTTGGTTTCTGATTGGTCAACGATAGTTTTCATGGTTCAAGCACAGATGGCGCGGTACTTGTGCATAAAAGGCTCCTTCAGAGCGTAGCAGAGGACATTCTCGACAAGATTGTGAAAGTGAGAGGTACCTACCATCAAAAAGCATAAGTTAAGTATTTTTCTTATTTAATATTAATGTTTTATCTTGTTTGATAGCTATAAGTTACTATTCACGAAATACAATTTTTCTATTAAACATGTTATTGAAGCCATTGCCCCAAGTAATTAATTTGTATATGGGGAACTAATGAATCCTTATTATGAAATATAATTGTGAAATGATTACTCACCTCTTTTATTTTGTTTTCCTTGAAACATACTTATCATAATAAAATTACGGATCACAAATCGTATTTTTAGTCGCTACTTATTGGAGTAAAGCTTGCAATTTCACACATTGTTGTAGTTCCGTAATTTTATTACAATATAAATATGACTAACGATAATTTACCTTAGATTCGATACATCCCTATCAGTTCAATACGTACATTGTCCCATTACAAAAAAATATATATAACATCAGAAGTGGGATAGTATCCAGCCCCACCCTCATAATCATTAATATAATTTCAGATGAATATCGAAGCTTTAGGAGACCTCCTTAAAGCTATTAAAGATGCTGTCTCCGGTGCGAGAAAAGACGAGGACATCGCTTTGCCAACTTTCGATCCCGCTACAAGCGACAGTGGCGCCGAATCCTGGTGCACCAAAATAGAAACTCTCTCAAAGGAATTTGGATGGAGCGGCATCGCGACGGTTGCTAAGGCAGGTAAGGCCCTAAAGGGGTCTGCATTAGTATGGTACGAGTCGTGGGACCCTACGGACGGCCGCTCGTGGACAAATTTTCGTACAGAATTAACAGCTTTGTACCCAGAAAAGAAAAATCTGTCAGAAAAACTTCAAAAAGCGGTATTATATTCATCTGATGCAGCTGATTCGTATTGCGAGTATGCTCGGGAGAAGATTCGACTTTTTAAAAGTACTAAGGTTTCATTCACTGAGTCACAGCTAATAGAGCTTGTGTGTGGCGGCATAACAGATATCAATGTTAAAATGGCATCTTTTAACAGCAATGTTAAAACTACTTCTGAACTAATTACCCTGTTTTCATCATACGCAAAAACAAAAAAACGGTCTTCAGAGCAAGCGAAAGAATCTGGATCTTTCAGTTCTAACCCTTCTAAGCGCTTCAAATTAGATAACCGATCAATTGATGCTAAATGTTTCTTGTGTGGTAAACCGGGACATACCAAGGCACAGTGCTACAGAAAAGAATCCCCTCAAAATAGTCAAGAATCAAAAGATCAAAAGACTGGGGACTTTAATAAAAGATTTTGCTTCTTTTGTAAGAAACCAGGTCATACAGATTCAATCTGTAGGTATAAACCAAAATCTACTAACGAAAACAATACGTCTAACACCACAGCGACAAAAGAAGTTAATTTTTTAGAAAATCGGAATTAAAGCTAACAGACGTATTTGTTTATGATGTAAAGGTTAGTTCACTAATTGACACTGGAGCTTTTTGCAGCATAATAAAAGAATCCGTAGCAAAACGCCTTGGATGCCCTTTTTTACCATACTATACACGTCTATGCGGTATAGGTGACGGTTCATTAGATTCATTTGCAAAAATAACTGTACCAGTAAGATCAAATGATTTGTGCATTGAACTTGATATTTTCGTCGTTAGGGACGATGGTTTTCGTCACGATCTCATCATAGGGCGAAACGCTGTGCAACGTCCCGATATTGAAATCGTAACGGATTCTATGGGTTCTCGCTTAGCTAGGAAAACTGTTCCCGCATCAAACTCGGAAGTTAGTGTTGTTTATAACATAGATAATATACAACAGCTATCTGATCTTTCAGCTGCGCTGACTCATTTAGACGATGACTTGCAAGATAAGATAAGAATTATATTTCAAAAATATCCTTCCGTATTTGATGTTATTGGTAACGTTAACACAGGGGAACTAAAAATAAAACTAAAAAAAGAAGATGTGGTACATTACAGACCATACCGATTGGCCCCAATAGAGAGAGAGAAGGTTAAAGATATTGTGCAAGATCTGTTAAATAAAGGAATAATTAAAGAAAGTGACTCCTCTTTTGCCAGCCCAATGATTTTAGTCAAAAAAAGTGATGGTACAGATAGGATGTGTATAGATTATAGAGCCTTAAATAAATTGATTGAAAGAGATCGATACCCTCTCCCTCTGATTGAAGACCAAATCGATAAACTCGGACGTGCGAAGATGTATATCTCTATTGATATGAAAAATGGATTTTACCAAATTCCCGTTTCCAAAGATTCTACTAAATATACTGCTTTTGTGACCCCTGACGGACACTTCGAATTTCTTAAAATGCCGTTCGGAATCTGTAATGGACCACCAGTCTTCCAAAGAGCAATATCTAAGGCAGTTCAACACCTTAAATTTTTATTGGTCTATATGGACGACATTCTCATCCCTTTTGAAACAATCGAACAAGGCTTAGAATATTTAGAGCAAACTATTTCGGCACTCAGCTCTTCCGGTTTTACGATCAATCTTAAGAAGTGTAGATTTTTTGTCGAAAGCATTGACTATTTAGGACGTCACATCTCAAAAAATTGCGTTAGACCAAGTGAAAACAAAATCAAAGCGTTAGCACATTCTCCTGTCCCCAAAAATATAAAACAAGTTCGTCAATTCATGGGTTTAGCCAGTTATTTTAGAAGATTCATTCCTGATTTTGCTTCACGAACTGCTTGCATTTCGAAATTAACTAAAAATAATCAGAAATGGGAATGGGGTCCCGAACAGGCTGCTGCTAGAAATGATATAATAAACCATTTGGTCTCCCAACCATTTCTGATTATTTTTGACCCGAAGCTACCAACGGAGCTACATACGGATGCCAGTTCTATTGGCTATGGGGCGATACTATTACAAAAGGTCGATAATGTTAACAGGGTAGTTGCATATTATAGCAAAAGGACAAGCCCAGCTGAGTCTAGGTATTGTTCGTATGACCTAGAAACTTTAGCCATTTATAATGCTTTAAAGCACTTTAGGCATTATCTCCTTGGTATAAATTTCAAAATAGTTACAGATTGTAACGCCATAAAATTGACCATGACCAAAAGAGATTTGTCTCCGAGAGTAGCCCGTTGGTGGACTTTGATGCAGGACTTTAAGTTTGAAATCGTTTATAAAAAGGGCAAATTTATTAGCCATGTAGATTTCCTTAGCCGCAATCCGGAAGGGGCCAAACAACCTAAAAGGTGCGATCCATTGCCTGAAGTTAACCTAATAGATGTAGACGATACTAATATTTCACAATCGTGGTTAAAAAATGCACAAGACAATGATTTGGAAACACAGTCTTTAATGACACAGCTAGCATCTGGTGATCTTGATCCAAATCGCTACATAATAAAAAATAATTTGCTACATTATGTTACCGATCCTCTTGCGGAACCAAAGTTGTTTGTTCCGAAGGGCTATAGGCTAAGTATTCTTAGGCTTGTACACGATGAAAACTGTCATGTGGGGTTCGATAAGGTGATACATAAATTAAGACAATACTTCTGGTTCCCCGGGATGGCGGCTTTTACAAAAAAATATATTTTTCATTGTTTGATTTGCACCGAAAATAAAGTTCATTCTGGCCCAAAACAAGGTTACTTACACCCTATAGAAAAAACAGCTATTCCTTTTCATACCATACATTTAGATTGTACGGGCCCGTTCACAATTACTGATGAAGGTTACAAACACGTATTGATAATAGTGGATGGTTTCACTAAATTTTGTTTACTAAAACCACTAAAAACCTTAAATGCACAAGAATTAATACCAGTTTTACGGGAAACCATCACACTTTTTGGTACACCTTCATTGGTAGTCACTGACCGTGGCACTAATTTTAGCTCCCGTCAAACCCAGGCCTTGTTCAGAGAATTAAATATCGAACACCACATGATAGCTACTGGCACACCACGGAGCAATGGACAAGTAGAAAGATATGTAGCAACTGTTACTAATATGTTAAGCACAATGCGAAATGAATCGTCAGATTGGCCGAACGATCTTTGGAAAATACAACAGACAATAAATACGACTGTCCAAAAATCGACGGGATTTACACCCTTACGATTACTTATCGGAGTAGAAGCCAACATACCTTGTGTCCAAGTCCGCCTTAACGAGGTTTTCGATCAAAATGATGAGCCAGTTATAAACGTCCAGGCAGATCGTGAACTCGCTAAGCAAAGATTAATTCAAATATCAGAAAAATTCAAACAACGCTTTGATTCGGTTAGACGTAATAACCTGAGTTACAATATAGGTGATTTAGTTTATGTCAATCAGGATCATAGGCGTAATGATAAATTAGGACAGAAGTTTAAGGGACCTTATGAAATTACACGTATACTTGACAACGATCGCTTTGCTCTGAAAGGCTCCGGAAATTTAAGAAATATTGTAATTGCAAAAGAAAAACTGCGATTTTGGCCAGGAGAATGGGTAGAAGAAAACATTGCTGTTGAAAATGTCATCAATCAATGAAATGCACATTTTGTAAAAATAGATTTATTTCAAATTATGTTTTACAATGGTTTTTAAGAAACGCTGGTCGGCCACATACTTGGTATCGGTTATCTCACTGGCAGCGTGTGAATGTGATCGGTATGTCTATGTATGATTTGGCATTATTTTTCAATACATCCAAAAGGTATTCGCTGGACGGCCAAATACTTGGTGTCAATTGTTCTCACTAGCAGCGGGTGAATGTAATTGGCATGACTATGTATCTGGCAAATACCTATTCGTTCGCTGGCCGGTTGCTTGTTTGGTGTTAGCCTATCTCAATGGCAGCGATTGAATGGGGCTAACATGACTATTCAAGCACCTCAACCATGAAAGGTGTGATAAAAAAAAAAAAGGCTAGAATAATTAATTTATACACTATAATTTTGCATGTTAGTAGTACTTCGGGACGAAGTACTGTCAGTATGGCCGTGATAGATTACGATAAATGATAAATTGTTAAAAAAGTGGGTACTTTTAAATATATTTGAATTTAAAAGTTAAATTATATTTAATTAAGTATTTTATGTTTAATAGGAGACTGTCATTGATTAGTTTAACATTTTAAGTAATCAATCGATAGCTTGATTTACGATTACCTCGTTCCTGTTTCATTTTGAATGTCGTAATCGAATATAAGTAATCGGTAAACAATACTTATAAATATACACTAAAATTATAATTATTATCAAAATAATTTAATGATTATTTTGATAAAAGTTACCTGATTCGATATTTAAGCAGCTATGGTTGTTTATTTAATCAATGGCAATCTTAATACGAAACTGTCGAAGTAATGATGGAAAAATGTGTTACAAAACCATTAATTATATTGTTAGGAATATTAAACTGCAAATTTTGACAGAGTATTGACATTAATATTTTAAGAAGCATTTATTTGAATAGAAAACTCCCGTGAGTATATTAATAAGCATTTATTTGATTACTCCGTGCCCTAGTGTTGTTATTCCTTGGTTTCTGATTGGTCAACGATAGTTTTCATGGTTCAAGCACAGATGGCGCGGTACTTGTGCATAAAAGGCTCCTTCAGAGCGTAGCAGAGGACATTCTCGACAAGATTGTGAAAGTGAGAGGTACCTACCATCAAAAAGCATAAGTTAAGTATTTTTCTTATTTAATATTAATGTTTTATCTTGTTTGATAGCTATAAGTTACTATTCACGAAATACAATTTTTCTATTAAACATGTTATTGAAGCCATTGCCCCAAGTAATTAATTTGTATATGGGGAACTAATGAATCCTTATTATGAAATATAATTGTGAAATGATTACTCACCTCTTTTATTTTGTTTTCCTTGAAACATACTTATCATAATAAAATTACGGATCACAAATCGTATTTTTAGTCGCTACTTATTGGAGTAAAGCTTGCAATTTCACACATTGTTGTAGTTCCGTAATTTTATTACAATATAAATATGACTAACGATAATTTACCTTAGATTCGATACATCCCTATCAGTTCAATACGTACATTGTCCCATTACAAAAAAATATATATAACACACGCATGTAAGCCTTACATTCATACCGTGACGGTGTAATGGGCCCGCGCCCCCGCGTGAATGCGACAGCCAGGCGGTATTATTTACATGCCGAACCTACTCGTTATACCCACACATATACTTACATAGTATATTAGGAAACATACGCGGGATGTTTAGTTTAAGTGCTTAATATCAATGTTTGGAAGACCGTCGACGATTTAGCCTAAATACCCTATACTTACCTATTAGACATAGGTTTTTGATTCGGTTGTTGTGTATAAGAACATATTGACAAGCTTAGCCGTAAAAGGTACCCTGCTTATATTAAGCAGCTAACAAATTAGTCACGGATATTTTAAGAGAGATTACATTGCATTAAAACAATTAACTTTAAACTGTAATTACGGAACCTTTGTATATAATTTTTTTGGTTTTATTTACCGGACATAAAAAATAATTATAATTTCGTCTAAAAAAATCACCATGTGCAAATTTAACTGACAAAATGCTTATCACAGTTTAGCATGACGTTGTCGTTTATTTGATTTGACGTGACACTGGCCAATTAGGTGTTTGGTAAAAGAGGTATTAAAATCTGTTCAAATCAAACTGACAGGGTGTTTTAACGTTGATAA
Source organism: Lathronympha strigana (assembly GCA_949128165.1). Lineage (NCBI taxonomy): Eukaryota > Metazoa > Arthropoda > Insecta > Lepidoptera > Tortricidae > Lathronympha > Lathronympha strigana. The sequence goes on from OX421920.1 coordinate 11,850,291, forward strand.
TTGGTTCCCTAGTTTTCTCTAATATACTCCAATTTATTTATACTTAAATGTACTCCGAGAACCGAGTACTATCAGCGGTAAAAATATCCGTGAATAAATTGTTAGCACCTTATATACCTACTAGCTTTTACCCGCGACTTCGTCTGCGTAGCGTTACAACTTTTGGTAATGTATTTTTATCTCGCTAATGATTCAGAATGTACAAAAAATGCTAGAGATAAATATTGTAATCGGATTTGGAAAAAATAGTAATGAAAGTTTTTTGTCTAACATTTTTTGTTTATTTTTTCTCCTAATCACAATACGACACTGATTGCACCCTTAATCGGATCACCAGCATTCGTGTTACTCCTGTATGTAGGTATCTTTGTGTCTACTTCATAACAGTCTTTCAGTGGTTGGTGGATACGCTGTAGATATGGTAAAAATTAGGTACGTTAACGTTTACATGAATTATCTTTTAATTAAATAAGTGGTCAAGGCCGAGTGTTTACTGATCACGATTTGGAACACTACCTTACGCTTACTGAATGTAACCCACGGAATGTCATTCGATACCTAATTAGTAATTACAACTAACTTCCTAGTGAAGAAAAATCATTGTGAGGATACCAACATTATTACTTCGCGCATATAAATTTGTTTTATCCAAGGACAATCCCATGATAGGGTAGGCATATGGCTATAGCCGCGCCTTTATTTGCATCTACCAACTCAACATGAGGTCAGAACAAAACACCTGTAAAAAAAAGTGTAATGCATATTATACTTTCTTAACCCAGGACTTAACCCAGAGGGTTGAATTGATTATTTCACTTGCTTCCTTCCCCCTTTGCGCTTCTATAGAGAATGATTTTCGTAACAAAAACTATTCTGTCCTTTTCTAGGATTCAAAACATCCTCATGCCAAATTTCACCTTAATCCGTTCAGCGTTTTTAGTGTGAAGTGGTAACAGATAGAGAACAGTTACTTTCAAATTTACAATATTAGCGTCTCTCGTCTCGTCGTCTCAACTTTTTCGTTGCCCAAAATCGTTGCGTTTGGCCAATGCTCTTCCCCTGGGCCCGCTATGATGTATATATTATCCGCTTGTATAATGCATGCAGAGTCATCATATATTGAGTTGCCGTCTTTGTAGTGGTAGGATTCCGTGTCACTAAGACCTTAATGATATTGTCCAGAGGTCTCTTCAGTCAGCGGGTGTTACTTCCATTTTGAAGCCGCTGGGTTGGTACATCCGTCAGCACACTTTCGACCACCCATATTACTCGCACTTCCCGCGTGACCCTCTGCCGAAACTTGGTGAAGCGGCAAAAGTGTGCGCTCCCTTCTAAGATAAGATTCCAAAAGGATAGCATGATACTCATATTATAAGACGACAGTGTGTCACCTTTGTATGACAATTCCTGATAATTGTAAACAGGTACTCACATTTGACTGCGTTTACTGTCACGCTATCCGTGCAACTTGTCTTTTTATGAACTTATAGCATTTTGTCATTATCCAAAAACATTCGTGTATAACCAACTTAGGCATGTAGGACTTGGATACATGACATAAGATGTCGACTCAGACATTCTAAGGTTGTCCAGCATGGAATGCAGGCACTTTTGCAGCAAGAATGGCGAAGGACGGGTTATTATAATAAGTCTTGTATTTGTGTTTTTTTCCTGTGTAATTCAGTTTTTGAGTAACTGGTTGTGACATTTTTTTCAGTAAACTCAATTAATATCATTCGGTTACGCATTTCATTTCTTAGATATTATTTAATAACAGCGCCATCTACCAAATCTAGAAGACTTTGCGACGTAGTATGTTTCCCAAGAATGAAAATGTTAGATACAGCTCTAAAGAGCCTTAAGTAGTTCTGCATGTAATATATAGATGGCAGTGTAATAAACAGAATATTAACGGGAAAATGTACTTTTTATGTCTCTGCCCATTTCTTTCGATAAACTTATTAAATGTGTGCACAATTTTATTTAAAATAAGGTCCACCGATGAGCAAAATGTAGTAATAAAACCATGGATTTGTCGTGGCAAAGTTACTCACTTCATATCTAAGCAAATAGATGGCGCCAGTGTACAGTGTGTGTGTGTATTGATACAACCATACAATAAATGTTTTTGTATTTGTATTTGTATACGACGGTATTTCGAACATTGGAGCAGCTTTCAAGTTTTGTACAATAAATGCCGTACCGCTAGCGCCATCTATTATGAGCAATGCAAACTATACATATGTAAAAAAAAAAGTTACGAAACCGGATAAAAAGTATCCTAAATTTTACTCCGGTACATAAACTATTACCATACCAAATTTCATAAAATTCTGTCCAGTACTTTTTGCGGAGTTAGCGAACAAATTCACAGACAGACAGACAGACAAAAATTCTAAAAACCATTGAAAGATATTTTATCAACGTTTCTGATACGCCCCTACGTATTTTTTTTTTAATATATTTATTGTACAGATTTTTTATTTCTACTCTCTTATTATATGTATTGATTAAGCTTTTTTTAACTATTTCCACAACGGCTATCGTACGATGCCCTTACATTCGCTTTTAACTTTAGAAATGAAACGCTATTAATTATTGTAATAACTTTATTAACCTAATATTCGTAAGTAATATAAAACATAATCGGACGGATTTCCCTTTAGTACAACAACTACTAATCTAGTTTCTATTTACATAGATTAATAATAATAACTACATTTACATCATGGTTAAAAATTACAATTAGGTACAACGTATACAATGTTGGTTTACTCTACATTTAACAGAACTTCGAGCAACACGGGCGCGTTGGAAGGGAGACGGCAAAGCGACATCTTACCGTACAAATGATTCAGTCACATTTTGCGGGGGGAAACGTGCACACAGACGCACTTCTCACACACTACATACAAAAAACAATCTGTAATGATGACACCAACACATAGAAAATGACACAACTACACTAACAAATCTTGCACACTTCGATCTATTTTAGTGTATGGACTAGTGACAACAGAGAGCCGCGTATGCCCATTTGGGCTTGTACTACGGCAGAGGGGAAACGGTACGTATGCCGACTCCCCTCCCTGCGTTGCTTGAAGACATAGATATATATTATGCGTCCTGTAGCCATAGCACAAGTGTAGTGCGAGAGTATCTCGCGGTCGAGAAAGACGCCTGTCATTTTTTAACTGTTTGGATTTTGGATTAGACAATGACAGTTATCTTTCTCTTGTGCTAGGGCTGCTGTGTGATTATCACAAACGGAGTGCGTTCCCGTTGTACAATGTACTCGTATCCACCGTTCTCTACGGTTCATGCCCACTTACAGCAGGATTGCAACCCCAATATAATGTATAAGTAACTCGCGGTCAGACATTCTGACACTTTTTAACTACCTACGGATTTTAGCAGGCCTACCATGAACATCGAAAATGGGCATTGGAAAAACCTCTTTGGAGATACAAATTTTCGACCGTTTGATTTTCGTGACTACCAGGCCAGCTGTCATGTTCGACTTGTGCTAGCTAAGCGTGGCTGGACATGCTAATAGATTTATCCGGATTGGAAAACCATAGGTGATTGTCATATCAGTTCTATTTACCCCCGACCCTATGCAGTGACTTGGTCGATAAAGGTCACCCTTGACAAAGGGGCATACTTATTATACGCGTGTATAGTCTACAGTCTACATTTTATTTTAAATACCTAAAGGTAGACTTTTAGGTGTTAAAAAAATGTAAACAAACAAAACTACGTGACTTGGTAATTTGGGCAAAATTATACAACAAAAGGAGGAGATTCTCAATCCGTCAGAATCCTATTTTTATAAAACACGTATTGGGATGACTGTCATCTGTCACAACCCTCTCAGCCACCTGAACCTCTTGCCTGCGTGCGATATGAAATTTGATTCGATTGTTTTAAGGGTCAAGGTCACGTTTACAATGATCTAATTTGACAGGAGACATACAAGGGGTTGAAAACTAAAAATTACCTACACATAATAGGTTAACCACGTAAAGTTAAATACTCAGTTAATTATAAGATATAATTATTACAACTAGTTTGGTACAAGGCACTATTAGACAATTCTAGTATGCGGAAATTTTGCTATGACAAATTAATTAACTCTACTAGGAAGTAATTTAATTACCTTAAATAATTCATTGAGTACTTTGGTGATTAAAATATACGGATACTAGGTCGTGATCAAAAAATCTAATATTATTATTTATTTATTTTAAACTTTATTGCACATTAAAAGAAATACAAAAGGCGGACTTAATGCCTTAATATTAATATAAAAATGATAAGGAAAATGTCGCGTGCGGAATTGTATGAAAAGGAACACAAGGAAAATTAGTCGTAGTGTCGGTGGCTGCAATAGTGCTCTGGCGTATCCTCTGTCAGATGAGGCCAGAGCACTGTTCAAGCTAGTTAATATAGGTATAAGTAATCGTAGTTAAGTGTGTTTGTGTGATGATTATATGGAGCGACATAATCGCCAAGCGATAAAGCTCTTTAATAAAGATTTAAAAAAAAAAGATAAAAGTAATACCTATATTACTTATCTTAAGTAGAGATGGGCCGAATATTCGGTAAAAATTCAGTATTCGGCATATTCGGCAAGTATTTCAGTGTTTGTATTCGGCCGAATAGTAACAAACCGAATAAATAAAGCAAATAACTAGCATAGATTGTTTCGTAATTCATCGGATGATGACATCCTATTCCAACATTCTAAGGAACTACCAAAAAAGATAAATATGCGTCAAAATAGAAATACAAATTAATTTGTACAAAACCTGAAAGAGTTATTTTAATATTTTTCTAACGATATAGCTTAACCGAATATTCTGTTCGATAAGAGCTGAACCGAATGTTCGAATTAAGCAAAGTCCGTATTCGGCCCATTTCTAGATGAAAATGTGCCGCGTGAGGTCATGGCCTTCTTGCCCCTCGTCGCTATACCTCTGCTTCTACCTATTTGCCCTAAAGTTTCTAACAATTAAAAAAATAGCTATTCGATATTTATTTTCATTTACATTGTAAAGCTATTTACCTAGCCAGTTTTTACTACGCTATAACGAATCTAAGCCAAAAAGTGGTAAAGCAATTTATAATATTTAAAATGTTTATTGTTGAGTTTTTGCAGTTGTCATCATCATCATCATGTCCTGGCCAGTTTTGGCCATAGCGCCAGGATAGTTGCTGGTTAGTGAGAGCGACGATTGTGAGCCCTCAGGTGGCTGAAACAGCCTATTGTGGCTGTAAACATGCGGCTACAGTTACTGCCTGTCAGCACCCTTCCGACACAATTGTAGTTAATGGCCACAGGTGGTGGCGGTCGGGCCATACCCCGCAGCGATGTGTGGTCGATTTTTAGGTATTTTGCTAAACGTTTTACCGTAGCTACCTGAGCAATAGATACACCATGATAGTTCAGGCCAAGTCAACAGCATGAACCCACCTCGTACAGGGATACGGTCTTAAAATGACTGTCTCTTTTAATTATCAGCCTTCTCGCAACAAATACAGTTGTAAGATTTGTCTTTACGTTGACTAGTTATCCTAATACGAGTATGAGCGGATATTTTTTATCATCTATCGCCGTGGCTGTCACGTTTTGACAAATATGTATACAAGTGTAAGGTTGATATGTGACGTGATAGGCGGAGCTCCAAGTTATAGTCCGTTTCTGTAGACGGCCATCTTGTGTTACCAGAGTTACTAGTCGGTGCCCACGGATGCATCAGACCTCGGTGGCTTCAGCTTTTCTAGCAACGGTATAGCGACCCCTACGAGCTCCTCCCAAACAGCTAATCTTCTGCACGGACCACATTCACACCCGTCTTCTACTAACATGTCGCCTTCCTCAAATCTGGAAAAAAATGTTTGATTTTAATTCAACGAGGGGTTGTATAATATGAAAAATTGTTTGTGTCTCCCCTTGCCATATAAAACTCGATTCGCTGCCAGCCGCTCGCTATATGTTACTTGTGTTGTTTTAAGCTGTATAGAAAGAACTAAACATTGAGAAATTTTCCAGAGCTATCTCTATCTCCCTCTAACGTCTTTCCATCTAACGTCTTTGCTGAATTATTAAGACAAGCAATAAGTTCTCTCTGTACTAACCCGAGGTCTTCCCCTGAAAGCGCGTGGTCACTCTCCTCTTCGGAGCAGCCTTCGAGATGCAACTCGTGTTCGACGCTGTGCGACTTGACGAACAGCGGCCGATCGAACTCTTTGTTTGAATAGTTGTTGTTGTCGAGGTCGAACTTCACCTGTAATCGTATTGTATATGAGCTGAATAGGCTTGAAACAATGGATGCATAATTTGTGATAGTTTGTTTAATATGTCTTATGTAAATATATCTTTAAATAACCACGAAGTCATGGTTGATAGATTAAAATGTGTCCATGCTACGGTATGTGGGCCGAACCTGGCTCGCGAGTTCTTTAATTAGGCAGAAGGAAGAAATGGATAAAGCTACGTTCGTTATATGTTAGGTATATACCTCGGTATAGCGGCTCTCAAACTTTTTTAAAACGAACCCTTTTGGAAAGTGAAATATTTGACGATGCTCCAAATTAAAGAACAAGTAGGTACCTACCTACCTATATGTTACAGTCGTGGAATAAATAGGACTTTGCAAATTTAATTAATGACAATCTAAAAGTTATTGGCCAATTTCTTTAATAACAATACAATTTTTCCATGCTTAAAATTAAATAAGGTAAATTTAATGGAACGTGGGTCCTGCAGGAACATTTCAAACGTCACTTTGATAATTCTCTCATACTGACACAGGACCCACGCATCAGCACGCATGAGTGGCGCCGCCTAGTGAGCGACAATAAGGTAGCTTCCATTGACAAATAAATAGAAGTGCCGGAGTAGAAAAACTACAAATAAAAAACAATACTAACGTGATGTTTTATTTCGGGATCGCTGGCGCGCCGCTCACCGGCGGGCGCCTCGCACGCCGCGAACACGGATTCGTCATCTGAAATCACCAAATTCATAATATTTGCTTGTTTTTAGTAGAAGGTTACCATTTTGCTGCTTGTTGATAAGGTTCATTTCATAAAAGTGAGGTCTAAAACATGTAGGCAAAGGCCCTATTTTTTTGCTTCAGATTTCTATTTACCTTACCTACCTTAATTATACCTTAATCCCTAATAAAATGAGGTCAAAAATATGTAGGCAAAAACCTTATTTTTTGCTTTAGATTACTACTTACGTACCTTATGCGATTTCATCATTAAGGACGTAAAATGCTGAAAAAATACTGTTCTATGGTTGTTTCTAACTTTAACATTTTCAAAATAGGTTACATTAAAGTACTAGAAATTTGAATCTAAAAAAAAGCAATAAAAAATACAACGTTTGACCCCGACGTGATTTGAACACGCAACCTTCTGATCTGGAGTCAGACGCGCTACCGTTGCGCCACGGAGTCGTATGGCTCTCAGCGCGAAATTACTGATCACTTCGTGCAACCGTTAATTTGTGGTCAGCCGCAGCCGCAAAAACATTCGCTCGTGTATTTAACTGATAAGTGATAATAGTGCGATAATGGCGTTACACAATATAGTAATTATAAATGAATAGTGATCATAGGTTAGGTTGTCAAAGATAATTTAATGTGCATTAATTATATTGTTGCCACGTTTTATTTCAACCCAGATACAAGTTGTAGTTTATTGAATACCTATCACTAATTTTGTTTTAATCACACTTGTCTATACAGAATGCAGTTATTACCCATTTCACACGGATATACAGGTAGTAAGTATTCATTAACTTTGGTACTCCCTATAGATGGTCTACTCTATAGTACCTAACTGTACATACTACCCATCATGGGACATAACATGTAGATAAGATTAGTCAGTTTCAAAAAACTTAAATGAAAATGCATCATTTTGTTTCAATAATGAACAGTACTCAGATATCAGTGAAAACTAGTCATCTATCATTAAACAATTTAAACATACAGTAACCTACGTCTCTGGAATAATACCCAATATTTTGTCACATTAGGTAAACTATAACACATTCCGTTGCGTTCCTTACTATAATGTATAGTGTTTACCGCATGTTTAGTGAATCTCGTGTTATTGGATGTGTTTATAAAGAGGCATACGAGCAGGCGTATCTTCTGCTGGTAAACGACTATGGCCGCCCATGGACAAGTGCAACACCTGGGGGTCACATGTGCGTTGCTAGCCTCGAGATGGGAGTACCTACACTCTACACAATTGGTGCCGTACATGAATAAAAAAATACGTGTGGCACTCGGGGACTGCCGCGGTAAAGCTATTGCATATCATTTTGTATCAACTTATGCAATTACTAGCGCGACTTCGTCTGCGCAGTATTATAATGTTTGGTAGTGTATTTTTATTACCATAAGTATTAAATACCCAATTGACTTGAACTGTAAATTGCTAATTAAATTCCGGGGCCGTATAAAACAAACAACTAACTTGCAACTACAGTAACCTGTTATTCTTTGTTCTCGTTAATAATTCAGGATATACCAAAATTGTAATCTGATTTGGAAAAAATAGGACTAAATGTTTTTTTTGTCAAACATTTTTTGTTTATTTATTCTCCTTTCATTGTGGAAATCTTTGGGGGAGGCCTATGTCCAGCAGTGGACGTCTTTGGGCTGAAATGATGATGATGATGATATTCTCCTAACCACAATTCGATACTGATTAGTGATTACACATTTAATCGAATCACCAGCATTTTTGTGACAGCTGTATGTATCTTTGACCACATATTAATCTTTCAGTGGCTGGATACGCTGTAGATATGCTAAAAAGTACGTCCAAGTTGACATAAATTATCTTTCAATTAAATAAGTAATCAAGGCCGAGTGTTTTTGATCACGGTTTACAACACTGCCTTAAGCTCACTGAATTTAACCCACAGAATGTCAGTCGGTACCTGATTACAACTAACTTCCCAGTGAAGAAAAACATTGCGAGGATACCAAAATAATTACGTCACGCATATAATAATTATAAACTTTCATTAGGTAGGTAAGTATATATTATGTCTCATCTCAACCAAGGACGATCTTATGATAGGATCGGCAGAGGCCTTTATTCGCATTTACACAGGCGTTCAAAAGTGCATGGGCAATTTATGAATGAATTCATTCATAAACTGCCCATGCAATTATAGATTTGACTATTTCACTTGCTTCCTTCCCCTTTGCACCTCTATATAGGATGATTTTCATAACAAAAACTATTCTGTCCTTTCCTAGGAGTCAAAACATCCCCATGCCAAATTTCACCTTAATCCGTTCAGCGTTTTTAATTTAGTGTGAATTGGTAACAGATAATAGTTCATCAAATTTACAATATTAGCATCGCATGGAAATTTGTCCAAAATGTAATTGAAGAAACCGTGCTGGTTTTGTGACAACATCGCTACGCAAGATCAGTTTGCTAGACAACAAAAATAAAATAGATGCCATTATTAAGTAAAATGTATCTAATTAGACTAATGGCATGCCATGATCTAAGAATGTTTTTGCGCAAAGTTAAAATAATTTTAATCAAATCAATTTAACGGGGATATAGGCGATACCTAGTTCCATTAGTGCCATATAGATAGAACTGTAATAAGTGCCATCCTAATCCATCAAGTTGTGCATATTCAGTAATAAGCCGTTTTAGAAAAGTAATCGTACAAAAAAATGAGTTTATTTATAAACTATCCTTGTCCAATATTTAATATAAAAACCGTACTGGCTTTGTGACATTGTTCTTTGCGCAAAGGCAAAATCGTTGCGTTTGGCCATTGTACTCCCCTGGGCCCGCTATGAGGTATGTATGTCATCCGCTTGTACAATGCATGGTGGGTGTTGACAGCCATATATACATTGAGTTGCCGTATTTGTTGTGGTTGGATTCCGCGTCACTAAGACCTCAATGATATTGTCCTGAGGTCTCTTCAGTCAGCGGGTGTTCATTCCGTTCTGGAGCCACTGGGTTTAGCCGCACTGATTGCAAGATGGAGTGACCCTGGTGCTGTGGAAAACGGGGCGGTGTTCAGTGTGGGATGTTACATGCGTTAGCACAATTTCGACCACCCATATTACTCGCACTTCCCACGTAGCAGGAGCCCTCTGCCGAAACTCTAGCGGTGGCGAAGCGGCAAAAGTGTGCGCTCCCTTCTGGGATAAGATCCCAAACGGATAGCGTAACGTAATAAGACAACAGTTTGTCACCTTTGTATGACAATTTCTGATAATTCTATACAGTTACTCACATTTGACAGCAATCACCGTCGCACTATCCATGCAACTTGTCTTTTCATGAACTTATAGCATTATCATTATCAGATGACATTCGTGGATAAGCAACTTAGGTCTATAGGACATGGATACAATACATGTTCATGCCTTTGGTTGTGGAGACAGCGGGCTGCTACAAAGTTACCATTATTAGTGATTTTATTTATTATCAAATTTATCACAGCATTAAACATATCATATTTACATAGATTTAATGGATCCCGGCACATTGGTCACTTTTCAACTCATTTTCTAAAAACACAGTTTTGTATTTTTTGTGCACTTTCGTCAGTAGTGACAAATATGTACCTACTTAAGTTTAATTTCTGTTTGTTTATGACACTACTGAACAAAAAAAATTTAAAATAAATTTGGGTACATTTTCGTCTGCAGTGAAAGAGAGCTTTTTTATAGGCGAAAAACATACGGTATTCATCGTCTTCGAACACCACAAACAAAATATTTACAGCACGCAGCAATATCACCTTTGTGATTATCACAATAAGGAACAAATCTAATATACCAATAGAAAATATTTGATAAACAAGACAAAGGCATATTTCGATACTCTACTTCTTTGTAGGTACTAATATTTCTTATGCCAATGAAATTTCCACTTTATTCCGTTGTGCACTAACGTGCTAAATTCACAAATTTAAAGTGGTACTTAGTACGACTTTGCATTTGCACTAAGGTATCGATTAAAAAAACAAAACGATTCGCAGTCTAAATAAAAAATTAGGCGCCTTTTGCCTTTAATTCGATCCAGCCAGTATATTATGCATCGATTACAAAATCGATTTAACATATTTGATTCTGGCGGGAAAAAATAATAGTGTTTATTTTGACATTTGACATCGCCGTATCTCTGGTAATAAGGGCTACTGTCCTCAATATTTTGTATAGAATATGACACTTAGCGACATTCGTATGGAGATATATCCTTTCCCCGATAAAGAACTTTGTAACAAAGTGAATAAAGTCGGTTTCGGTCCGTCGGAGTGGGGAGCGTCAGGTTTTTTTTCGTTACGGAATTTCTGGATTCGGTCCCCGCGCTCAAGGCCCGCGATAGAAGCTATGCAATAGCTTAAAACATTAAGAAACAATGCCTAAAGTACTTGGGTCTGAATGAGTATAAAACAATAGTACCTACCTACTTTCTACTGGTACCTACTGGTACCTAATACTTTCTAATGGTTTGCAGTAACTATGAGCCTGATTTTGCTTTAGGCCTTAAGAGGGTATATATAGTTAGTCTCGCTTCTCTGGATATATTCGTATATAAATTTAGTGTCAAAACCACTACGGTAGAGCTGAGAGATGAGTGAAAGTTTTAGTTGCAGTTTATTTTTACTGTGTAAGTACTGTGTTTCATTACTGTCGATTGGAGTAAGTGCACGTTCTCAATAATGCAGTCGTACCCACAGGATAAAGGAATCCCTTTATGCTTCAATTGTCTTGAAGTCAGTTTCTAGCTGAAAAAAGGAGGGTCTTAGCATGCCTTACCCCGCTAACTACAGGGTGTAACACCAGCTTTACTATGGGACCAACACCGGATTAACAATAACTCTCCCATACAAAATGTCAAGATCACACAATCAAAATGTACGGAACAGCAGTGGCGGGGCATTCATACAACTCGATTCCTGCCGGCTTCCCATGCGTGAGCCAATCTAGGACATTCTTTATTAACGTTTCAAAGAAAAAACAGGACAAATCAGCTCCGGCTTGCCAAAACCACCTTTTGGCGCTCCGCCACTGTGAAACAGTCAAGTCAGTCACTTTTTTCGCGATATCAGGGTTGAACCCATACGGGAACCCATAGTAAATACGGGGTGTCTGAGGTTTTCAGTGGCTGGTGTTACACCCTGTATATTATGACGTGATAGGCGACAGCCTATCACCGTCGATAATATATTCATTCGTCAAAACTCGGAGGAGTTGCGCGTTCCGTGCGCATTAGTCATACGACTCCGTGGCGCAACGGTAGCGCGTCTGACTCCAGATCAGAAGGTTGCGTGTTCAAATCACGTCGGGGTCAAAATATATATTTTTGATATTTTGAAATATTTAATCTAGACAAAGTAGTACTAAATAGCTTAGTAACATTTGTAGTAAGTATACAAAACAACAACTACTTTCGGGCATATAATTTATAATTAAAGTCGCCATATATAACTAGACACCTTCAAGCAACACTGGCTGCCCACACATCCCGCGCCCACCGGTGCACGCCGCCAGTATTATATAATATTTCTAATCGTAGACAACCCTAGCGTTGTGCGGGGGAAAAGCGGGGCCGAGCTTCAATGAGGATTACCGCGAGTCGATTTTCCGCTAGGGGCGCTAGTGGAACGTGGGTTCAGCGGGAACATTTCAAAGGTCGCTTTGACAATTCTCTCATATTGACACAGGATCCACGCATGTGTGGCGCCGCCTGGTGAGCGACAATACGGTAGCTCTCATTGGTTTGCGTAGTGTTCAAAACGGTTTGTATTCGCTTTGTCTATGAGAAATAAGTATCTGTTCTTAAGAACTATTATATAATCTGTCCTAACGCCTATTACTTAGTATATGATATCCATTGAAATTCGCAGGTGTTGCGCGTTCCGTGCTCGTTGGTCATACGACTCCGTGGCGCAACGGTAGCGCGTCTGACTCCAGATCAGAAGGTTGCGTGTTCAAATCACGTCGGGGTCAACTAAGTATTCTAGCTTTTTTTTATTCTTTTTTTTTTTAAAGTAACTTCGTTAAGGGATACAATACCCAGCTCGTAAATGTGTACAATAGATAACAACAATATTTTGATGATTATTATGTCTCCTACTTTTAGACTATGGCGCCATAAGTACCTATAGGCGTACTTTGGCATCGTCGCCGCGGCCCGGCAGCATTTAATACGTTTGACCTGCTGGGCGTGCTTTTTACACGCACTGCGGACTAGCCTCTTCTAAGTTCTAGCACTTTCAATTAACTAGACTACCTATTTACTTAATACGTTGTCGGTTGTCGATATATCCATGATCATAGGACCATATGCCTCCCTTTTTCTCGTGAAAAAAAAGTGAGGCATATAATCTATGATTACTTATAGATATATGACAGTGTCGTTTGGAAATGAACCTTATCAACAAGCGACAAAGTGTTAGCTTTTACTAATTGTAAGAACAAGCACATATAAACTTACGAGTCTAACTAACCTATGAATGCAGCGAGCGCGGCGGTGGCCTGCTTAGTGCTGGCGGGTGCGAGCGGGCAGTGCGCATGCGCGTTCCACAGCGCGCGCGCCAGCAGCGCCGCCGCGGGGGCGTCGTGCGCCGCCGCAGCTGCGGTGAGTGCGCGCGCGGCCGCCTGCCCCGAGGCACGCGCCTCGCAACCCGCGCCGCAGACATTCACTAGCACGCCCGCAGCGGCACAGCGGACGCTGGCTTCCTCTGAAAATATATAGTCAACCAACCAGCCTGACAGTAGATTTTTTTAAATTTATTTGCCTCCCTCATTTCACTCCGAAACAAAAGACTTGGTGAGTCTAACTAAACGTTCCAATTTCTTCATTCTGGAACCAATTACAAATCTGCTAAATTGCCAAATTTATACTTCATAAACAAGAAATAAGTCTTATTTTTTTTATACAGAGTATATCAGGTTGAAAGTATTTACCGTGATGCAGAAAGGCAGGCAGCGCATCCAGTACGCCTTCTAGGACGATGAGTTGCGCAGCGCGCTGCGAGCGCGAAAGGTTGCCGAGCGCGCGCACCGCCTCGCATGCTGCGTTCGCGCCGCCGCCGCCGCCCAGCCAGCGACACGTTGCTGTTGGAAATAGAGGACGAATAGAGCGGGCTCCAATGAGATGTTCCTTTGCGAAAATAGCGCACCTAGGTCTGACTTCTGATATATATCATATAGATCCCAGACATCCATTAGTAGCAAATGTTGCCAACCAGTTTTCTGGTCCCCCTCTAGTAAAATTGTAATAGTCAGCCAGTAGCTTCAAGCAACACAGGGACCCCTCCCCAGTCGGCATACCGTTTCCTCTCTGCCGAAGCACACGCCCATATGATATGAGCATACACGAGTGTAACTAGTCCGTACACATACACAGATATAGATCGAAGCGTTTAAGATTTGTTAGTGTGGCTGTATCATTTTGTATTGGATTTGATTGTTTTTTGAATGTAGTGTGTGAGAAATGTCTGTGTGCATGTTTCCGCCCGCAAAAAGTGACAGAATGATTTATACGGTAAGATGTTGCTTTGACGTCTCCCGTCCGACGTGTTAAAAGCCCGTGTTGCTCGAAGGCCAGTAGATAAGTTAACGAGCTGACTGTATTCATTGGATTCTAATGTTCCTATAGCGACCTGAACAGCACTTGAATTACTTGTCAGCTTGTCACGTGTCATGATCTCATAGAAGGTTTCCTAATCGGCTTGCATATCTCAGCGCGACTGGCGCTCGACGAAGTCGCGCTACTTTTCACAACGTGCGCTAATGCCACGGCAATAATAATACGGCGGTTAGAAATACGATAACGTCTCTGTTTTGTGGGAGACTTACCTACAGCGGTTTTTCTTCGGCTTGTTCTTACAAATTCAATAGAGACTAATTGTGTACGATACCTTGGCTGGCACCAAGCACCAATGACCGACTCCTGCCAATGAAGATGAAGAGCGGTGGTGGCCCAGCGGTAAGAACGTGCGGCTTTCAATTCGAAGGTCGCGGGTTCAAACCCCGGCTCGTACCAATGAGTCTTTCGGAACCTTTGTACAAAATATCATTTGATATTTACCAATCGCTTTTCGGTGAAGAAAACATCTTAAATAAACCGGATTAATAAGGTCTAGTTTACCCTCTGTTTGGACGATCAGATGCTGGCAATCGCTTTCGTAAAGTCTAGCACCTACGCGAAATCTTGGAATTAGTTGCCAAAGCGGACCCTAGGTTCCCTGAGTCGTGGCATAAGCTGAAAAAGCGGTAGGAAGAAGAGACCTTTGCAGATGTCATCAAGAGGTTCTGCTAGAGGATCCGGAGGGGCTGGTGGCTCGCGGTAAAACGTCACGTTGTTGAGCGTTGCCAGCGCCGCCGTTGCTAACTCTTCGCGGCGATCCATCACACCTTCTTCCGATTGCTTGTCCTGAACAGACAATCATGTAAATTTAGGTCATCTACACACAGAATAACTGCACATCATACTACGCAATACACTCCAGTAATGAGTGATCTCGTCTCAAATGGACATGGAATGGTGCATTAGCTAGATCGGAACGACTTTTTAGGTCTTATAGGATATTTTTATGTTTACAGTTGAAGGCACTTCTTTTTATTTTAACTGAAATTGATGCAAAGGCAATTCCATGATAAACGGGCCTCTTGAGCCAACCACGGTTAGCCAAGTAACCCGGAGTTGGACAATAAATTTCATACTTTAAAAACGTATAACCCCGAGTTAAGCTATGGAAAACAAAACGTAAGTATAATTCAAGATGGCAATCACAATGATTTTCCTTACCACTGGCTCCTGAGGTTTTTCAGCTAACTCAAGGCAAGCAAGCAAGGCTCGCACCGTGCGCTCCGCGTGCGCCGCACACAGACCGCGGCCCGCGCGCTCACTGAGGCACAGGTTCGCTACCACTCGGACTGTCTGGAAACACATAATCAAAGTTATAATTATAACACATATTATATAATAGTTCTTAAAATACGATCGATTCGAATTTGCACGGTGAGTTCCATAAGCCTGGTTATTATAATCTTCCGACGATATTCATATTTCGTCTTCGTCAGTGTAAACAGCTTAGTATTCTTTAAACCGGTACTTAAGACGAACATTTAGCATCATCTAAATGTATACCTAAATCAGAAAAAGAGTTACTTATCTACTTGTATCTACTGCTTTTTAACGAAGTGCATTTTTAAACAAGGAGATGATCATTAGGTACCTTGATTAGCACATCTTCGTTGGAGCCATCAGAACCACCCATGTCTGTACCTGTAATCAAATCAAATCAAATCAAATCATTTATTTCAGGCTGCGCCCATAAAGTGTTAGTAATATTACAATATACCTTAAAAAACTATGGTTAGTTACAATCTTACAATACTATAAATACCTACTATCTAAGGGTTGCGAACATGGAGCTGGGTCCACCGACACAAGAGCGTAATAAAAACAATTAATTAATAAATTTATCACATTCGGGCATGTTGTTCTCACCGTCTATTTGTGATGGATGACTTACCCACTAAGTGCATATCAGGATCGCTATCTGATTCTCTGATTTCGTGGTCCTTGTTCCTTCTCGTGTACGACTCCAGGATAGTCAGCAAAACGTCGACTCCGCCTTCTTCATTGTAAATCTACAACAAAAATGAGTGTGTTAAGGCCGCGTCCGCACGCGACAGGGTCCGGACAGGGTGACTTGCTTACTGCTTAATTTGGTCTGTGGCCTAAAGCTCACCATTTCACGTAGCGAAAACCGATGTTCGATAATGTTCGGAACCAGCCACACTGCGGTACTTCGTGCCCTCGCCTAGGTTCTAGGCACTAAACAAATTACCTATCAGTGCAGATTTGGCCTAAATGTATGTTTTTTAGGTCCGGTACACAGAGTAAGCCCAGGAAGAGCTGATGGGGCAATTATTTTAATTTTTTTATGAGATTTCACTCAGAATCGCGCTCTCTTTCAATCCTAATTGGATAAAATAAATAAAGTGTCCCAAGTTTTTTTCCCATTCCGTTACCATTTTCTCATAGACTTTGTATGACAGGTTTGGAATATGTATGGAAATTATGGAATACTTGGAATACAAATCAGTACCTGTTGGGCTTAGCCTGTCTATCGAACCTTGAACAAATTAGATACATTTAGGTCGTGTCCGCACTGATAGGTAACTGCTTAACGCTTAAAGCCCAGGTGAAGGCTAGACTAGGGTAGGTGGTACAACTTTAAATAAAATGGCCTTGATGTGTGGTCTTATAAAAGAGAATGCATAAAAGAAACCTCCACTTTACACGGACTTTCACTTGTGACAAGTCCGAAAGCGGACTCTGCAGCTGAGAATGCAATTGGGATAAACACAAAGATGCGAGGAGAGAAAGAAAACTGTATCTCGTCCTTAAAGATTCAAGAGCTAGGATCAAGTGAGTAAGGGCTCAAAGGAAACAAACCTACTCACATTTAACCTGGCCTGGTCCGTGGCGGCGGCCATATTGCCAAGCACATACGCCAGCCGCACGGCGAGCGGCGCCCGCGCCGCGCACGCCGCCAGCGCGCGCAGCAAGGCCCCCGCACTCGACCCGGCCCCGCACAGCCATAGGCAACACGACTCGTTTGCTGACAACACGCTGAAACAATGTGACCGCTTAAGATTAAGTGAGGCTCATTTTAAGACATTTGATTCGTTATCGGATTTGTTAAGTTACAGGTTTCGCCAGTAAAGGTTGTCACACACCAACTAGCTTCTGGAAATCTATCTATACTATTTTTACCAGTGTTAGTGATTACTAAAGCCAGTTACTTCCAACACGGATGTTCATCGAGATATCATATGCCTCTTGGCCAAAGACAACATCGTATAGGATCTGGACTCATAATTGCTAACACGGTCTCGTTTCTCGTCTAGGTTGAAAGGTCAGGCGGCTGTAGCTCTTGTTAACTTTTTAATGCTCGCACCAGTCGCACCGTGCGCTTTCCGCTAGCCAGATTACCGCGCCTGACAGTTGTTACAACGCAAGTGCTCCATGTTTGTGTTTAGTTGTTTACCTAAGACACCGCGCCACGTTAGTGAGCACAGCGCGGTCCGTGTGGTGCGCGAGCGCCGCGAGCAGCTCGCCGAGCGCGCCGCTCGACACGAATGCTCGCGCCGCGCGCTCTCCGCTCGCCAGGTTACGTAGCGCGCCTGTCAGCTGGTAGAGCGCGTGTGTGGACTGCTCTGACACGCCTCGCGGGTTCTCAGCTTTCTGAAATGAACATGGCAATTTAAGAGTTAGAAAAAGTTAAAAATTCTTTACCTACATAAAAATAAATTTATTTTCGTTTTGTTTTAACTACTGACTCAAACAAAAAGGCATTTCGTGGAATTCGCCTTCTAACAGCGGGCTTACACAAGCAGTTCTGACAACAATATTCTAACTTACAGCATTGTTCAATATCTTGAGATGCAATGCAGCCAAATGGAGCGCACCGGCGCGGTGAGCGAGGGCACACAGCCGCGGTTCGAGCGCGAGGAAACGCAGCGCACCCGCACCGTACACGCAGCATTCGCCTTCTGACAGCGGGTCGGCGCGACCGCAACCTTCCACTAGCAGCTCTGACAATAAAGATATGGTTCTAAGCAAGTAGAGTGTGCTCCTAGAACTGGTTTAGTATAACAACAATTTGAATGGATAGGTACCTAACATAAACATTTTCGCTCTTTCCAAAAAGTTAATCTTACCTAATAAATTGGTATTCCTGAAAAAGTGATCATTCTTGTCATTCCTTGCTATCTTAAAGACCAATTTGCAAGCGGCTGCTAGATGTGCTCCCGTGACTCTCATCTGAAAGTAATTTAAAGAAAGTGTGAAAGCGAACACGATGTTAAACATGGCGCTTGTAACAGTGCCGAAATGCACGAAATTTGGGGAGCTCGCATAAACAAGTACTTATACCTACGTTACAGTAACTGTAACGAACACTATTATTCCGAACCTTCATTGGTACGGATTTTTGTAGTAGCGAAAATTATTTATCTGCGTATCCATTAGGTGCAGTCGCGACGCGGGAATTATTGAGCCCCTTAACTATATTTCGAACTTTACCATGTAATACAAAACGGTATGGCAAATGTCAATTGTCATCTACTGATAAAATCGGTCATTTATTTATACACTGCCAATGACTCAACAATCCCTGTTCGCGACTGTACATATTTGCAGTTGGTCCTCAGGCTCTAAGCGAAAGGATGAGGATGACGCTGAGTTTAGATATTTGACCTACTGGCCGATTTTAACTTACATAATTATCTTTTTTTTATCACTTAGTTTTAACTTAATAAAAATTGAAATAGGAATCATTTCCAAAAAGGTTTTCCCCTTACCGTTAGCATGGCCCTCGCTATAGCAACCAGCACTCTCTCATCATCGCTATCAATGTGCGTGTAGAACGAGCGCAGCACCATGTCTCTGAGACTGGTGGCTGGCATGGACTTCTCCAGGCAATTCTGAAGGGCTTCCATTAGAAGAACAGTTCGCTCGACGTCGCAACCGCGCTGCGACAGAGCCTCGGCGAGTTCCAGAGAGGTCATGCTGAAAGAATTGTGATATTTGAGAAAAAAGACCTTTAATTAATTAATAAAGACTTTTTCAGTCCTCCGGCCGGTAAGCGCCACTTTACGCAAAACTAAATTGCCGCCTGCCGGCTCCGTCGGACAGAAAAATAGTATACAAACCTCGGCCGGTAAATGGGAAAGCCTCGGATCACATGTTAGTCGACCTCGGCTTCGCCTCGGCCGACAATTACATGGAATCCGAGGCATTTCCCACTTAAACGGCCTTGGTATGTAATGTACTATTATTTCACTGGAGTTAACAATCAACGTCCGCCATTAATTTCTAGCTGGAGGTGAGAGAATAGTACATTGTTTGTTAAGGGTGGTAAACAAGAAATTATGAACGATTGTGAATTTAAGCCCGAGGACTTAATTTTAACACGAGTTTGTGATTCTTGTACCGCCCGTGGCACACACAATGTTTTTCATCACATTTGCGAGGAAATGAATAAACTTACAAGGCAGACCAATAAACAATGATTATTAGCGGTAGCGGGTCCTCCGGGAGGCCCGAGCGGGCGGTAAAGTACTATGCAAATTCATTACGACCATGGGCTCAATACAGCTCATTAAGTCTAAATATGCCCTATTTAGACTTAATGAGCTGTAGCAAAGAATATGTAGGTGCTTACGTCTCTAGGTCTACAGATGTTGAAGCATTAGGCAGCTGAACTGCCAGATGTTTAACAGGGATGTTTCCCAGCGGATATCCACTTCTGACGTCGTAGGACTGTGATTTTGTCGTCGCGAATTGTTTGCGACGTATCCCGGGGTCTGGACTCAAAGCTATTAAGTACAAACAAAAATAGTTAAAGCTATAGTTTTACAAGTACAGTAACAGTAGGACAGAAAAACTTTATCCATCCCTTTTTTCGCGAAGGTAACACTAGCGTAGGAAAAAGACTGTATGATGCACTCTAACTTACTGTTACTGCTTTCGTTTGCCTGTCAGACTATAGTTTTACATGAAATGGATAGTATTTTTCGGGGCCAATCGGTCGCCACGGCCTGTATGACGACAGGGAACCTAGGGAGTCAAGGGAAGGCCAGGGAGGGGCAGGGTACCCCGACGGATCGCCCATGTAATACCCGTTTTAGGTATGCTACAAAATTGACAATTAACTTATGTGACATCCCCTAGGCAGTAGCGGCTTAGCATAGGTTGGTTGGCCCAAGGCGATTTTCTATTTAGCCCGATTTTTGGAAAAAAATCGGATGGCGGGGCAGTTGCCGTGCCATTTGGCACCCCCTGGCGCCTGAACCCGAGGCGGGCTGTCCGTCCGTCCGGCCTCCTTACGTCGCCACAAATGCCGATAATAAGACACAAAGTTGACCCTGCGTGCCAGTTCTTCCTATGAGAGTTTCGACCGTCAGACATAACTGATGTACTTAAGCCGAATCTGACGGGAAAATCTATGGCTAAATAATCTGAGGCTATAAGGTTTATCTAAGGTCAATCTGTAACGACGACACTAACACAGAAAATAATACCACTACAATAACAAAGCTTGCACACTGCGATCTGTTTTTGTGTACGTAAAGTATTCCCATCTGGGCTTCTTTGGGAAACGGTACGTATGCCGATACGTACGTACCATTTCCCCTGTGCCGAAGTACAGGGTTGTACTTGAAGTAAAATAATAATGTTTAGTCCCTTACATTTACTGTTTAATTCTGTACTGAAGTCTTCGCCGCTGTCACTTCCAAGTGGTCGCGTTATCGAAATAACGTTGGCCAGGTCTATATCATTCTTCGACCCTGGAACATAACAATATTTAGGTTATTTAGATCTTTTTGAATTTGGAATTCTTATCTCATATTCTCTTTACCAGCGTTAAGGCCTGATCACCCTGGCGATTGACGAACTCATTGCGCGCTGGCAGCGAAGTTTTTAAGCATTCGCGCCGAAAGCGTTGCATTTGCAGGATGTTGTCCACTTAGTGTTGCCATCTTTCTCATTATGCGCGCTATCGTAGCTTATATTTCCCTCCATCAACAATGCTCTTTAGTAGAGAGGGAATAGGGGAACGTTGGTGGCCCCGCGGTAAGAGCGTGAGAATTTCAATTCGAAGGTCGCAGGTTCAAATCCCGGCTCGTACCAATGAGTTTTTCGGAACTTATAAATATTACGATTTAATTTATGAAATTTCATAATTATCATAAGGCCATGTCGATTCACAAGAGCTGCCACGAATGAATTGAACGACTGAATGATAATGTCTATGAGTGCAGTACATAATCATTAAATAGGTACAGGTTGATGCAAAAAGTGATTATGAAAATTGTGTTTTAAGAGAATCTAGCATACCCGCCAAAATTTTGCTTTCCTTTGGATGCCACTATCATATTATACTGCCGTGCCTACCAAGCCAACGATTACTGAATATCTAAGCGAAGGTGAGGATATCATGACTAAAATATATAATGAATCTTTAATGACACGTAAAAATAATGTCGCAAAACGCCAAACAAAACAGTTGGATTTCGTAAGGATTTCGAATTTTTTGCCATCATTTTGTAGATTGCGGCGTCAGTGTAAAACATTAAAAAGTTTAAAAAGTCCGAAAAATAAATAAATAAATATACGTTTTATTTACAAAGGACTTCAATATATAGTAATTGCTAAATGGATTACCGTGATACTTTGTGCAGATTATAATAATATAATTTATTTTTTCTTGAATAACGACAACGCATTAGGTAGGTACATTTTTACAAAATATTAAGAGGCCCCTGTATAAAAACGCCAGTAACGGCACTCACACTGTCAATAACAGTGACAAGTGACATTACTTTCGGTCAATTCATTTATGTCAGCTCTCGTGAATCGACCCTATACTACCAGATTTTCGGTGAAGGAAAACATCGAGAGAAACCCGACTAATCCCAATAAGGCCTAGTTTATCCTCTGGGTTGGAAGGTTAGATGCACGAAACAGAAGTCACTCTGTTTTGTGGTTAGATGGCCATCGCTTTTGTAAAACTAGCACCTACGCCAAATCTTAGGAATAGTTGCCAAAGCGGACCGCAGGCTCCCTGAGTCGTGGCATAAGCCGGGAGAAACGCTAGGACGAAGAAGAAGATCAAACCTCTTTAGTCCCTCACACAATTGCTATTTCTATTGTCAAGTAAAAACAATTGCTATTTTTTAATGACCTCTATTGTCAAGTAAAAACGATTGCTATTTTTTAATGAGCTCTATTGTCAAGTTAAATAAGGGTGATAGCTGGTAACTACAGTTACAACAATCATGTGAGTCGTTATTAGACTCACCATCAGGCGTCGTGTGTCCTGTAGTGTTCCTGCGGTGTAGGGGCTTGCTCTTGCCGCTCAGGTGTGGAAGTTTCGGGAACGCGCTCCAACCATCGCCAACTCGCTCTGAAGTCTGGCGAGGCAGCTGACGGGTCTAAACATAAGTTAATGGAAAACAGTCATTTTAATACAATGGTCCAATGGCAGTGACAAGATTTTAAAGGATGCTCTCAACTGATAAACATGCTTTCTTGACGTGAGGACTAGTTGAATGGTATGGTACTTAATGTGACACTCATCGGCTTGATAAGACCTTTTATTATTTTTGACTTTGATATTAGTCTAAAAGGAACGTATGAATACTCGTAGACAACCCATTGATTGCCAAAAAATATGGTAAAAGGGAAAATATGTGCTAACGACTTCAAAGAGTACTTACAGCCTTTTTTTTAGCATTCTGTGTCTCAGGATGTAGAGCGTTGTGGACCTCCTCCTCGAGGCCGGCGACGCACGCGTCTTCGCTGCTCTCGCACAGGCTCAGGTATTTGAGGCTGCAGCAAGCATTTGGGGGTAATAAAATAGAACTGGAGAGTAGATACATATTAAGGCATCGTATCTACAGAGTTATCTCTACAGGTGTTGTTTGGGTCCGATTCCAAAAAAAGTCAGATTTACGTATGTAGGTAATTACTAATATCATTTCACGTACACTTTAATGGGGGTAAGGGTAATGTAAGGGTAATATGGATAGGAAAATCAACCTTTATATACTTTTACTATTGGGTAGTCCACAGGTAACATCTGAACATCGTTTTGTGTTAGATCCATTACTGACATCAGTCTTTTGTGGTAGATCTATTACTTACATCAGTCTTTTGTAGTAGATCTATTACTTACATCAATGGCCCTCTCTCCGAACAGCACTCGCTTCGGTTCCCATGCCTCGTGGCGGGTACGGGCGCCGCGTGCGCAGCAGCCGGAGCGAACTGCCTTGAATATTGCTTAACTTATCAGTCTGAGTGAACACACATGCACTTACTCAAAAGCGCTAGGTGGACGCGGGTCCTTTCGTGCCCTCTCTCCGAACAGCACTCGCTGCGGTTCTCGAGGTGTGAACGGACGACGCGTAGGCAGCGGACGGAGCGCGCCTCCGCTGCCAGCGCTGCTCGACGCTCCATTCATATCTGCGCACACGAGATTGTCTAAAAGATTTTGAAACAATTTCTAATAAACAGAAGAAAAGCCGGCCGATGAATGTGCTGTTTAGCATTTAATCAGGTTTTATAAAGTAAGAGCTCCGTCCGAAGCGAACTATTCTGGCAGAGGCAAAGACTATATAAGGGAAGATCTGGAGTGAACTCAAGCCTGAAGTTCGAGACCGATAGGGATGGCTGGACACTGTGGACATCCTCTGCCCCATCTAGGAGACAAAGTCTGGCAAACCAACACTGACAGTAGATATTTTAAACGCATACAAATTTAAAAAAAAATGACAGACTTGGTTTGCCAGACTCTATAGTACCTACCTATGTACGTGAAGTTAAGTATTTACTCCGCTAAACTAAATATGTATACACTTCGGAACTTATTACTGTGTAAGAAGGTTCAAAATTTAATACGGGTGTATATATATTTATAAAGCCGGCCGTACCTATGGTAAATAATATAACAAGTAGATCAACGATAGCCGTATTTCTTCAGACTTGATTCACTTAAAGAACTTCACTCTTCAGCCCCTGGCAATGCGTATTAACCCTTTCGCTGCGGCAGTTTATGTTAAACATACATGTATGAGCTCGCTCACAAATCGTGTGATCATATTTGGCCGATTTTTAAGCAATGGTGATCTTTTGTGTTACTCATTTAGCCTAGCATAATTTTTGAACGAGCCCTATGAGGTATTTTCGGCCTCTTCTCTAAATTTAGCTTACTTTACCAATGCACAGCATCACTTAAATATGAAGTAAATATATATATACGCTAACACGTCATACATTATCATCATCATCAGTCGTTCCCTCAATGCTGAGGATCGTGACATCATGTCATTCTCTTGAAGACCAGATTCCTCCATAGGTCATACATTATACAAACACAATAACTAGCAGCAATTTACGGCACATCACAAATCTTAAATCAATTAACAACACCAAAATCGTTATCGAGCTCACAACTTACCGGCCAACTAAGAGTTCTATAACCTCTCTGAATAATTAAAACTAGAAACAAATCGTTGCCATTTGTACTGGCAGTAGCATGTAAGGTACCTACTACTCACCCTGGCAACGGAAAACAAGTAACAAGGCCGCGGGGGTGGGACTTACGAGAATAACTGTGAACTATGAGTGCATTCAACCTTCGGAAACACTGAATGGCGACCTAATTTCAACAGTAAATTGACGTCACATTCAAAACCACATCACAAAAAAAAGTATAATTATAAATGGGTGAATCAACTATTTCTTGTTGTTATTTTGTCCCGTCAGCCAGGGGACAAATGCAGAATAGTTTGTTAGAAGAAACGTTGTAGTAGGTAAGTTCTACTGACATGCTTGGTAGATGGCCTATCATGGAAAGGGAATATAACTTCCAAAAACACATGTATTGCGAATTTTAATACCATAAAACCGTGATTTTAAAAGTGACCTAGGGCTAGGAGACTGTAACAATCGCAACTAGCGATAAGAAATAGTTAATTGACCCAAATAAATATATATTATGGGATCATTTCATTTTACTCAAATCGACCTAGACTTATAGTAAGTTCAATAAGAATAAGGGTACAAAAGGACGATATAAATAAAAATACTCCCTTCGGAATAAAGTAGATATAATATACCTATATAATTATTCCCACTGCTGTGTAGAACATAACCATTTAACTATTTATTATAAAACGAGAAGATAAATATTGACTCTACATTTTACGCGTATCAGGAGAAGTTTTGTCTCTATCGGTCCAAATAGAAAAGTTCACCTAAAATAACATCTAAATTATATAGTCGTATTCTACCCAGGTTCTCAACCCTCGATACGTGGCTATTAAGTGGGTAAGTCAGAGTAAGTACTGTTTAAGTAGTAGCGTGTTGACCGCGGGGTCAAACACCGCCGCCCGCAGTGTAAGCTCCAATCTTTATTAGACTTGCCAAGTAGCTCAACCCAAGTTAAAGAAAAGAAAAGGCGAATACCTAAAATGGTAGTAATGTGAATGTACAACTAAGCAGCAATATTAAATACAGACCTAAGTGAATAATATGGTTACGACATAAGATATACTTTAATAAGACATAAGATCATCGCCCATGTTTCAAATTTAACTATGCTCAACCTTACCTTATATTCGGATAATTTTCATAACAATTTTGATATGAGTGAGACCCATAAGATGATGGAGTTATGAGTGATCTTCCTGTAATTTTCGAAATTACCCTACTTTCGGAATTATCCCAATACACCCTACCTACATTATAGTTTGAGGGTTCGTAATAAGAGTAGAGATCGCAATGTTGAATTTCTATACTCTATGGACTCGATTTTAAATTTCTATACCACTGCACTGCATCATCGTTTGTGACAGAGATCAAGTGACAGTCGAGCGCTTAAGTTTAAAAAACAAATGTTACAGTCAAGTGCAAAAATATGGTTCGACATAATCGACTCATAAATATGGTACTACGCTCTTATTACACCAGCATAAGGTGCTATGGGACATATTTTTGCACTTGACTGTACCAAGTTAGTACTATTTTCTACCTCTTAAGAATCAAGTAGTAAACTACTTAGGTAATATAGTAGTAGTAGTTTCACGATCCACATTTAGAATGTCGCTGTTTTACTAGCGACTTGATAGAGCCACTTTCTAAGAGTCATTGCGAAACTTTTCCATATTTATGAGCTGCCATTCTGCGTCGCGTGAAAGAAACCAAATTAACTTATAAAAAGCGAAACCGCGGCCCTGAACGTTTTCGGTTCTTTATATCTCTTTACACCGGAACCTATGTCATAACTCATAAGTCTAGACTTATCTATCAGTCTATTTCGCTAGGGCATGGAAAAAATCGAGAGCAACCAAAAATTTGAAACCTACTCTTTCATAAACTATTCTTGTATGTAGTTTCTCTTTTCCTAAACATTTTTTTTAACTTAAAACATATTAAAGCTTTTCAATATTAAGTTACTTAGTACCTCTTTTGATATGACTTATGAGTTATATTTTGGAAATCTACACTATAGCCAGGGGCCCGTTTCTTGAAAGCTTGTAATTTATAGTACAAGCGTAGGTAAGTCTCTGTTTAACGTATTTTAATAGACAGGGACTTCCGCTTTTTTTAAATCACGAGCTTTCGAGAAACGGGCCATAGGTTCAAATCGATAGTCTTTTGTCTTGTGTCTCCGAGGACATTTAAGTTATTAAAGGGCTGCTGCCACACAACCCATTTGTATGGAGTAAAGGAGAGTCGAGCGTCAATTGTTTTTTTGCGTAGCGCTCCAAATGATTTGTACTCGCTTTTTCCATGAGAGATAGATATCTGCTGTGCTATTGTTACACTTAAACATTGTTTAAACACCGCTTAAAATTCATTGACTCACCGATATACTCACAGAATTATGAGAAATGTTCAATCTGTTTAAAACGAATTACAGTGTAATTGAAACTAATTTAAATGTTACCGCCAACGCCAACAGACATTAGATTATCATTGACATCATAATTAAACTAACAATCTAAAACCTACAGACGGAGTCGTGGCTTAAACGTATACTCCTAGTAAAGTTAAGGGTGTGGTGTGATGTGAATTTTGCATAGAATAGTAAACATTTTTTCATCAAACCCGTCTCTTACAACCAAAATAAGTATGATCTCCAATTGCTTAAAGTTGCCAATGATTTAAAGATCAAGTTACAGTCAAAATTAGATCTTATTGCAGACAAAACAGTTATAGAATTCAACTGTTTTCGCGTGACTTAGTATAATTTTATTCACCTCCACAATGTCGTGCGGGACGAAAAGAAATGAAAAAGGCTTTACTGAAAAACGCATTAAACTAAGGCGATAATGGTAATGGATAGTTTGATAAGTTACTGTTACTTATTTTTAAATGTTTTTTTAATAAAATACAGTCTAAAATTACTACTAACAATTTAAAATCTAATGAAAACCCGTTATTTATTGTTAGTTTGCTGGTTTTGTAATGATCGGTTAAATAAAGCTCAGATTTGTTGACTACGTACGTACGTCAGCAGTAAAAAAAGCTCTGAAAATTTTTATACATCGTAATACAAAAGGGATTTTGCCTTGCATCAAATAAAGAGAATTCCCGAGGTCCAATAATTTGGGTTACGATACCTTTTTAATGCAAGGCAAAATGTACCAATTGAGAACTACAACGCGGCGGACCGCATGATTGAAGTACGTACGAGTAGTTGCACACCGTTGCGGGCGACCGCATACCCTACGGCCAGCCGCATCACGGCTAACCGCTAGTGCGTTGTAGAACTTGTAGATCTTACCTCCATAAAGTGCTGCTCGTGCTTCGCTTATGATCTCGGCGGAGGTTTTGCGTCGCGGCGGCGCGTAGAAAGGGGCGCCGCCGGCACCGCGCCGAGCGGCTCTTTCGCCCATTGTCTTTGTTTCTGTACAATACATATAAGTAATAAATCATTACAAAATACACTGTGCATTCATGTAAAGGGTAATGTAAAAAAAGCATACAGAAAGCGCCGTTTTCATCGGCCTGTTGTTTCATATTGTTTGCGTCTTATTTTGATGTTTGAGGTGCAATAAAGAGTTATTGAATCGGTAAATAACATACAATAAGTAGACTAAATAAATAATAAGTGGCTATCATTCACAAATCGACCTACGCCTGCGGCAAGCTTAGAAAGCTTGCCGCAATATAATTATATAATACATCAAACCACACGACTTCATTCTCTCTGGAAACGCTTCATAATGCAGTGTCTGTATTTTTCAGTTGTTTGGCATATACAATAATAGGCAAATACATAAAATGTTAATCAAAATAAGATGTTTATATTCTATGTGACAAACTCGAAAACAAATGCCTTCGTTAACTGTGTTTTTATTAGTAGCAACGACAACACCTGTACGGTGATTATCGTAACAGACAGCCCACAGTAAACTAGTTACAGAGGTATAAATTATTCGATTACTGAAACTAGGGCACTAGCAAGGACATGCCGGCTTGTCTAATTGTCTGTGGCTACAAGAACACGCGATCTATGTCGAACTTGTCTCCTTGTCTGTGACAATGATAACAGGTACTTTCGAAAGAAAAATGCCTGCGTTCCATGTGCGATATTCCGCGAGACTAACTGAATCAGTCGGCGAATCACTGCCTTAAACAAGATTCGAAATCGCGACTCCCACCAATCTGCCTACTGAGTTAGAAATTAAGGGAGCTAAAATAAATTTTACTTCTACATATTTTCAAGCCACGAAAGAGCGTCAGGGCACTTCGTTTTTGCAAAAAAAGTATTGCTAATGACTGTAACAACAAGAACAACAGTGTTACTCGATATACATTGCTTTGTTTTAGCTTCGTTTAAAAGTTTTTAACTAAGGTCTGTATGGGACAGTCCCAAAATATTTACACGTCAGCATTCAAAATATCTGTTTAAAGTGTAAAATATATATTTTAGACAAAAATGTTTATGTGATTTTATGGTTGTGTATGTATAGGTACTCAATAAATATTTAATGAAAGTAAATGAAGAATGTTTCATGCACCTGCCAACACATACAGCTCTAGTTCTCACGCTTGTAGGTAAATCTATGCACTGCTATGTACTGAACGATTAAAATATCAAATTCTTGTTGGGAATTAATTTTTGCAATGCCATTTATTGATCTAATTTTCTTGGCCTATAATAAAAGGACATTTGTAAGGACATTGGTATTCCAAACAAGTGTAGGGAAATAATATCTCTTCCAAGGAAACTGTTTTTGATCTATGTATATGTAAAATCGAACGAACCAAAGTGGTTTAAAAAGGATCATCTACATTTTTTTAATGCTTCAAAAACGGCTGAATATATTTAAATTAATTTTCCACATATATATATTTAAAGTGATTTGTATAACAGTAATGCCCATGATTTAATGGCGACGCTTGATAGAGTCAGACCAAGTTATCTCTTCCCCAGATGGCCCAGTGGTAAGAGCGACTTTCAATCCGAAGGTCGCGGGTTCAAACCCCGGCTTGTACCAATGAGTTTTTCGGAATTTAAATATATAGGAAAGTCAGATGGCAGTCGCTTTCGTAACGTTAGCAATCTTGGGATTCGTTGCAAAGCGGACCCCAGGTTCCCTGAGTAGCGTTGAAAATGCCGGAAAAATCTTATGTTTTTTCATGATTTAATGAAACTTTCGGTTTTTTTTAAGAAATAAATAATGTGAGTATCACTGTCACTCCTTTCATCTGTTTCAAATGTTTCTTCCTCATGGGGATGTAGCCCTGTTGTAGGTGTAAATTAGACCTAATAAGCATTGATTTAGAGTTGAAAATTAGAGCGGAAACTTTTATTGATTTTTTCCTAAAGAATCCGAAAAAGACGAGTCGTCTGGAAAAAAATCGGATTTCTTCCAGACTTTTTCAACGCTATCCCTGAGTCGTGACATAAGCCGGGAAAGCGCTTAACCCGCGTCCACATTAAAGGACTACTTTTTCTGTATGATAAAAATCAAAACTATATACAAGCTGCTAACTATTGCCCACAGGAAAAAAAATGTGTGTTCCGCTGAACTGACTATCCAATCGTTTCCTAAAAGACGTGTGTATCGGTATCATCGGTTTTTGTTTGGCCCTTTTAAAGCAAGATTTATAAGGACGAAGATACGAGCAATCGAAAATTTTTGCATGCGAATATGTAATGATAGACATTATTCACTTTTAATTTACACCGTGGGCGCCAATAACCCAACAGATTTTAACGGCATTCCTGACTGGATTTGGCTTAGTTTCAGAGATACTTACATCTTACTCTAGAACTGCTTTTCATCATAACATAACTCGTGCAAAAACGCATTTTTGACTGCAGTGTTACCACTATGAGTTTTAGTTTTGACATACTTGTTGACTGATATTGGAAAAACATAGAAACATTTCTCAAAAAAACCTATACCTCAAAAAAACTATACAAAAAGCTTTAAAACCTTCTTTTTTTAACGTCCAGAATACACCGTTAAAGTCTGTCGGGTTATATGCGCCCACGGTGTATTGTAAAAGTATAACTGTTAAAACACATTGCATTAAACCATACAATAGTGTAACAATATTATTTATTAACACCCTATTCAAATCTAATTTTAAATCTACACACAATAGCCTTCAACTTTCTTCGAAAATAAAACCAAACTTAGAAATTCAACAGACAATAATTCACAAGTACACACAGCTAAGTCACATAAATCAAATACAAGTAAACAAGAACATACCGTGTATAACACTTGAGTTGTTTATGTTTACGTTAAGATGCAAAAAGTTCGTAGCGCGGGTGCTACGGACGGCGCGCTACGCGGTACTGCCGCGTAGACACGTAGCAGCGTAGAGGGACCCGTTGTTCAAAGTGTTCAAACAAGGATGTTTTGAACAAGTAGGCAAATGATTTTACCCCATAATGAAGTTTGAAATATCACCTAGAAAAAAATTACCGTGCGCGCCGTGAATGCGTTTTCATATGTATGCCTTTTACAGAAACTTTTTTAATGTATCGAAAAAGACAGAGTCGTTGAATATTTAAGAAATAAATATCTTAAATATTCAACGAAGAATACGAGTAAGTATACAGAAAAATATGTGAATGAATAAGCAATAGTTCACATTATGCATTAGTGCTAATTAAGTTTACGATGAGTTTATATCGAGGCAAATTAATTATATTATCGTGAATCGTTCCTATAATTGTAGAAAATATTTTCAAGTAAGTCAAGGGAAGAAACTTTACGAGAATTAAAATTTTCTAGCCCTATTTAATTTTACTCCGTCCACTTTAATCATTAATCCATGAAACTTACACAACAGCATTCGTATTTGCAGGGGTTAGATTAAACTATCCCTGATAACAGGATAACCTTGAAAGCAAGGGGTATCTCAAGTGCCGTTTCTATTTTATCTAAACAACGCATCGTACGAGCTTATCGAGTTTTTAATCAATCATTAGTATTTCATTAATTTTATACATACCAAAATAACGTGGCCTTCAATAGATTACATTTTAAAAAGGAAAAAGAGGGTTCTCAGTCAATAAGCTAAAGCTCACAAAAATTTTGATTATACGTTAAGATTTTCTATTTCCTCTGATTTGATCGAAAAAACTATTCACTTTTCCTTCTTACCCTCTCTTTGTTTCCTCTTTCTAGCATTTTTTCGGCTTATCCCACAGCTCAAGGAACCTGACGTCCACTTTGCATCGAATCCCAAGATTTGGCGTGTTATTTTTTACAAAAGCGACTGCTATCTGACAAACTAGGCCTTATTAAGTTTAATTCACTTTCCTCACATTGCTTTTCTTCAACGAAAAGCGATTGGTAATTATCAAATGATATTTCGTATATAAGTTTCTAAAAACTCATTGGTACGAACCGGGGTTTGAAGATTTGAACCCGTGACCTTTGGTTTAAAAGTCGCATGCTCTTAACGCCGAGCTACAAACGCCCTACGCTTTACACTCTCTCGACATGCTACGTAAGGGCTGGCACGCACGAGCAGCGATTGTTTCCGCGACATTTTTGTCTCTCACTTCAAGTCTACGGGTTCGTTTGAAATTAACATTTCATTTCAAGTCTACGGGTAAGTTTGAAAATGTAGGAATGTAGCGACGCGTAGGTAAAGAGACAAATAAATTGTCGTGTAACTAAGTTCCTCGCGCGTGCTAGCCCTTACAATACTACTTACTTAGTGCTTAGTCAGACTAAATCATCGTTAAACTCGATATATGTTTAAGTGGAGTAGCTTAGTCACAAACCATTATGATTTTGTGGAACTACGAATGAGGCAATTAGTAAAAAAACTACTTGTGTGGGGTAGATTGGGTTTTATATATACCTAGTAGGTTCTGCTTGCGGTGCCGCACAGGATGTAGTTTAGCCATTAACTACTTTTAGAGTTTGTGGTGGTGAAATTAAAGATCCCTTAGAATTTCAAGACAATTATAAAAAAGAATATGTTTTCAATTCTTAAACTATCAATGTTTGACTAACATTGTCTTAAACAAACTATTCCGTACAATTGTAAAGCATGAATTAAATCATTTATTATTTCAGACTGCTTAGGCCCATTTGCACCATCCAGGGTTAGCCGCTAACCCAAAGTTAAGCTGTCGAATTCCGTACAAAAAAACGCTTAACTCCGGGTTATGTGGCTGACCCCGGGTGGTGCAAGTGGCCCTTAGATGGGTTTATATAACTGGTCTGATAACGCTAAGGCAACAATTAGCCTAGTCCCGTGAAACCTAGCCCGATCGATGCGCAGCTCGTAGGGTGTCGCTTGGCGACCAGCCATTGGTAAACAAAAGAAAAGGCCAAGTTCGAGTCGAGCTCGCGCCTGAAGAGTTCCGCCCCGGAAGAATAATAAATGCATGGAAAGAGTACAACATGGCCTCAAGTGTACCTACTTCCAACTGTCACTTGGACTCCCAAATATGAATGCGAGTTAAGTTATATTGCATTGGCACCAACTACGAAATAACAAATTATGTATTTATGTTTGCATTATATTACGTATAATGCAACAAAATTATACACGTTGTTGTCATTTTCGTCGTCGGTGTCAGGCAGATGACAAAAGCTTAGTAACAAAGTTCCGATTGTATACTTCAAATGCCCTAGGAACTTGAAGGGGACCCTAAAAAGGTAGACCTCCATTCTGCACTCGCATAGTGGAAAGAAAACAAGGTGAGACCAGCCCGTGGTGTCTCTCATTAACGATGACGTCACTGACAGCTGTCTCGTTCGCACATGCCAAAATTGTATATTTCTTTACTATTTTTTACACGTTTAAACGTTTACACACACGTCTACATTACACGTTTTTTAGGGCCCGATCGGTCGCCTCGCCCTGTGTAATCGACAAAAGGCAGTCGAGAGAGGGGGAGTGAGGGTTTAGGGGCAGGCGATAATCGGCCCCTAAAAAACGTAGGTAGGTATCCTGTAATACTAGCTTAACTTAGTAAAAAGTTATGTCTCGGATGACATCGTGGTGGTCATGCCTTGTTTTGCAGTACCCTTGGATGAAGTCATGAAGTCCTAAGACAAGTCCCGAGATTCGAACTTTTTACCTTTGAAGTTTACCTGTCGCTTCCTGTGAATAAATATGTCCTAAGAAAGTCTGAGTCATCCCAATGAGGTCTACTTTCGTCTTTGGTTTGGAATTACGCATGGCAGTAGCTTTCAACACTAGTGCCTGTGCCAATACTTGGGACTCGGCTGCCGTAGCGCAATTTTTAAGACTAAGGATAAAGTCAGCACTGAATGCATTTATACCCATTGACAGCCATGGACCCATAAATCCTACTAATATTATAAATGCGAAAGTTTGTATGGATGTTTGTTACTCTTTCACGTAAAAACTACTGAATGGATTCTAATGAAACTTTATACAAGCTTATATATCAGAATAACACATAGGGTACAATTTATAAAGATATTGCGCAAACGAAGTCGCGGGCACCACCTACAGATGTAAACATATACATACCTACTTAATGATTTTCCCTCGCTATTTCAGCCAGTGTCAGATTTGCTCCGGGACTGGTATGGCGAGTACCGGGATTTTTAGTACTTTCGGGACTTTCGGAATTTTTAGTATGATGCGCCAGTACCGGGAGCATATTCTAGTCAATACTAAAAGTACCAAGGTCTATTGAAGTAGCATGACAAATACGAGCGTTTCTGAGAAAATACGAGGGAAAATCATTACCTCAGAATGCCTAATATATTTTTTATTTGTCATAGATTTGATATTTACTTCTCGACCCGGGCCTTAATGTATCGAGAGAGGTCAAAATATGAAAGTATCCAGATGATTTATATAAACGGCAAACATAATTTGAACCCTCGATACGCTAACACGATTAAGGAAATGTCAAAATGTATACCTACTGGGCCTTCAGGTATCTAAGGGGTATAAAAATACTAGTAACACGATTAGTAACAGGATTCCTAGGAGGTTATGGGTAGATAGCCCCCAAAGACTAGGTAGGTACTAACAATTAATCTTACCTTCGCTGCCTACTTTTCCGCTGTTATGTGAAAGCTTCAGAATACCAATTAACTCATAAACATTGTAATTTTCATATTTACAGTTTATTTCTTGAGTTACGGTGAATTTCCTTAGTATTATGTATATTCGCTTTAGTTGAATTTGACTAATGACAATCATATGACATGACTATGTATAGAGAATATCTGGTCTAAAAAGTTTCAGGTGTTTCTGTTCAGTTTTATATCACATGCCTCCACTACATATAGGTAGACGGAAGCGTCCGTAAACGTCGGCAGGCGCGTCCGCGGATATCGGCAGATGTGTGGGCACGGGCAGAATGCCGGACGCTCGTGTCAAATCCCTTTGATCTGGGTTAAGGTACTGATACACATGCTCATTAATAGCAGGCTTATTAGCAAGCGGGGAAGTGGGGGGAGGGGGCGCTTGGTCTTGCGCATCCCGTCGTGCTAATTAGCACAATTCATGCTAGTAATGAGCATGTGTAACAGTAGCTTAAGTTTCGGTTGTAGCTGACGGATAAAAAAAAAGATATGTCAAAGTGACAACTGTTAAGTCAACGTCATTAAAATCACAATAACATGACATGCCACTTGACACTTGACAGAGCCAGGCAAACACATCGGGATACGCATGTTATTTTTTCGGAGAATCGTTGTTTGACTTGTTGGTTTTAATGATAAGTATTTTGCGATTTCTACAATTATGGAGGCCGATGTACCGAAAAACCTTTTCTTTTACGAATTATGCAGGCTGTGCCTAGAGAACGCCGGCGTCTGTAATGTGTTCGACTCCGGAGAGTTACTGGAAGATATTTTAGCTTGCACAGGAGTGAAAGTGAGTTGAATTGCAAAATGTGATACTAGTTTTTAAGTTTACATCACCTTGCTAGTTTCTACTGGACTTTTATTAACTTGTTGTCCCTCTCGGTTCCTCTTTCAAGCACATAGGTTTGAACTTAGTTACTTATTAGATTAGATTAATTTGCATACAGAGATTACAAAATAAAAGCAAAAGAAAACATTATCAGTCAATTCTATGTCAATGTTTTAAATCTAATTTGTATGTTATTTTAGCTCATGCATGCAGACAACTTACCACACAAAATATGTACAAAATGTTCACAAGTGGTGCAAAGCTCTAAAGAGTTGAGATTACTTGCCTTAAAAAATGAGGTACATCTACGAACTTTGTTTGGCGACTGTGGAGATGATTCTGACACTGAAACTGTTATCCTGGAGGTATGTTCGGATTAATGATACTAGAGAGCTGGCAGCTATTTTGGCCAGACTTTGGGCCAATGCAATGCAATACAATGCAAAGGGGCAATGCTGCCAGCCTTCTGGGCACCATAATTTACAAATGTGATCTTGGGGGTATTTTTTGTTATAATTTAGTTTTATTTTGTATTCTTTTTAGTTTAGATGTCTTTGTTCCTTTGTCCTGAACTAGTTACATTTTAACACGTTCGCGGACGCGGATTGCATAGCATCCGTTTTTGTACTTCTCCTGGTGACGCGCCTGCTATTGAATCCGTTATTTGGTTCAAATTTCTGAGCTGGAATGCTTACCAACCCGCTTGACCACAGTATAATATTATACACTAACATTTCCTCTATCATTCACTAAAATCACAGAATGCATACTGTTAATATTATATGGTTTATCGCATTTAAAAATTATCCTGTGACGTGTCAGATTGAGCCCCCCTTTCCGTGACGCGTATGCCATAGCATTCGTCTTTGTATGGAAGACTCCTCAGTAGCCCCGCGCGTGCGTCTGGGAGTGGGCGCACGAAATGTGGCCAAATTTCGCGCGCAAACGCTATTTTACAGATTATTCGTAACATCGTAAGTAATGTTTTTTTTACAGTTTCTTTATGTTTTTGGTTGTGGTTTTATAAACAAGCATATTTGCTGACTGTTTATTGGAGTTTTAGTTGATTCTGATTACGATAAATACAGAAAAGTGAAACAGGTTTATACCTATTATTCAAGTAATAACTTTAGTACTTAGTCATTGTTTTGCTCATATAGGTATGAATTATAGCCTTTTCGTGATAGACGGTGGTAGCTTACGTTACAACAAGCATTGTGGCATGTATTTTGATTGTGTTTAACTCCTTATATTTGGTTTAGATGCCTCCAAAAAAGAAAATAAAGCTGGGCGAAGCATCGCGAGGCGGGAGAGGTAGTGGACGAGTTCTGCTCAGAAACCAACGCACCAGTTCCGCGCAGAGGACTCCGTTAGCACCTATACAATCGCAGGTTCCACCAAAGGTTCGTTCTGTTAATGCTAGCGATAGTGAAAAACTACTAAAAATGTTTGAAGACGTCAGCGATGGGTCTTCGGAGCAACTGTCAGAAGAATCAGAGTCAGAGTTATCAGCTGAAGAACAAGATCGTCTGACAGCCGAGCTTGATGAAAGTACGGATGAATCTAATCAAGACCCTTTTCGTGATGAAACGGGTGACTATAGCTCTGACGAAAATTATACACCAAATGAGTCTGACGCATCATCCGACTGTAGTATTATACAATCAAGCACGTCTGGCCGTACCAAAAAACCCTCTATTCGTAATCAACATAGTATATATTCATTCTCGGCATCACCCCCGCAACCAGAAACACTGCATGTTTCTTTTGATATGATTCTACAGAAAGAACCTTCTCCCGCTGTTTCACCATCGCTACACGATATAAATAATGTTTTAGAAGAAAACCAGTCACGTGATGAGCCACCCTTGCCACGGCATGATGATACTCTATCACTATCACAAATTGAGTCTGCTCTTTCATCATTAAATGAGCCAGCTTTTCTGCCGCAACGAAAACACGATTTACAGACATCAAACGAGCTCATTTCAGCGCATCAATGTGAATACAACCTTTTGCCGCCTATAGATACAGATTCCTCTCCACGAAATGAACCACCTACATTTTCGTTGCCCAACGAGAATGAGCCTACCCTTATGCAGCGAAGCGAGTCTGTGCTTCTATCAAGTATGGAGGTAATTGGTTTACAGCAAAGCGAGTGCTCTATTTCACCCCTGATTGCTTCAAATATTTTACACCACAGTGAGCAGGCCTGTTTAGTGACTAAAGAGCCGGAAACTAAAGAAAATGTATTTCAAAGCGAGACTCAACTTTCATCACCAGATCATACCCTGCAAAACCAACCTGTTTGTAAGCCACTGCCCAACGAGCCAGTCTCGTCACCGCAAAATGAGCCAATTATAACGTCGGCAGACATGTCAGCTCATTTACCTCAACATGAATCTGCTTTTATACCATCTAATCAGCAATCTCTTTCGCAACAACGTGAGTCGGCTGTTTTATTAGAAAAAGAGATATCATTGCTCGAAAAAGAACTAGAGAGTGTGAACACTCCTGAGGCCACTGGCGAACCGGCATGTTTGCCACACGACGAAACGGCTGTTTTGCCACGAATAGAATCGGCTCCATCAGTGCTGAGTGAGACAGCCTCTTCGCCGCTAATAGAACCTACTCAATCGCGTAGGGGCGGTCTTTCATCTAATAGGATTGAACGGCCAGGTCCGGCATCACCGACCAACACATGGGAAGAATCCACAGCGCAAGTTGATGACTTTGAATTTGATGACGTAAACTGCGGGCCTACAATAGCACTAGACGAAACAGTGAGTCCAGTTGCTCTTTTAGAGTTTTTATTTACCCCAGACTTGATAAACCATATCGTAAGTTGTACCAATGTTTACGGAGCAGCTTTATGCAATACAAATAGACCGCATACTAGAGGATCTCGTAAAAAGACATTTAAGCCAACTGATAACGCAGAGATTAAACAATTTCTCGGTCTGTGTCTGTTACAGGGACACCTTGATTCTCCTAATATGAGAAAATTGTTTACATATACGGACCCTTTATACATCCATCCTCTATTTCCATACATAATGCCAGGAAGAAGATTCGAACAGATTCTGCGATGTCTGTGTGTGTCAGAACTTAATTCGAAAGGCATGAATAAAATAAAATCATTTGCAACACGGGTCATCAAAAACTTCCAAGAAATATACAAACCTAAAAAACAACTGTCTCTCGACGAATCGTTGTTAGCCTATAGAGGTCGGCTATCTTTTCGGACATATATGAAATCAAAAAAAAAGAAATATGGCATCAAATTCTATGTTTTAACTTCGCACGATGGTTACGTTTTGAACTTCGTTATTTACGAAGGAAACACTACAACAATTGACGCACAAACATCAAAGCTTGAAAAGCTAGTAATGACTTTGATGAGGCCGTATTTACATAAAGGTCACGATTTATATATGGATAATTTCTATAATAGCGTGACTTTATCCCAAAAACTTCTGGAATGTCAAACACACACGACAGGCACTCTTCGTAAAGATCGTAAACATAATCCTGTAGATATGTTTCAAAAAAGGCTAAAAAAGGGCGATCACCTATGGCAGCGCAAAGGAAAAATATACGTATCTGTGTGGAAAGATAAACGCGTTGTCTCTATGATCACGACTAATCATCAGCCACGATTAGTAACAAGCCGAAACAGATATGGAAAAACCATGAGAAAACCTATTGAAGTTTCGGAATATAACAAATACATGTCAGGTATTGACCGGTCTGACCAAATGCTGGCGTATTATTCGACTCCTAAGAAGACAATACGCTGGTACAAGAAAGTATTTTTTCATATCTTTGATATGATTGTGTCCAATGCCTTTTATCTTTATGTAAGGTATTGTAAGCCAAAAGAAACCCTTTTAAACTTTAGAGAAACAATCATACGATCATACTTGGGACTAAATGATACAAATAAAGTTGAAATGGCTAAGATGATCCTGAGCGTCTTAAAACAGAATAAACACAAGAGCAAGCGCTCGGAAATCTCCATCGATGCGGCAGAAACTGTGG
This sequence comes from Lathronympha strigana, assembly GCA_949128165.1. Classification (NCBI taxonomy): domain Eukaryota; kingdom Metazoa; phylum Arthropoda; class Insecta; order Lepidoptera; family Tortricidae; genus Lathronympha; species Lathronympha strigana. The sequence goes on from OX421920.1 coordinate 11,890,335, forward strand.
GTTTAGATGCAGCAGAGTCTGTTGAGTTCGCATCTGGTCACTGGCCAGAGCTGATACCAACGAGTGAAACAACAAAGCGTAATAAAGTCTTTCTAAAATGTCGAGTGTGCACTAAAAATAAAATTGTGAAACAAACCTGTTACCGGTGCAAGGGTTGCAATAATAAACCCCCCTTGTGCCCATCATGTTTTGAAATATGGCATACAGACCCTAGATTTAAAATGTAGTAAAGTCTTAGATGACTTTAAACAATAATTGAAGATTGAGAATTGAGACTAAGAATAGTGATATGAATGTCCAAAGATTACGCAAAGCGCGTTTTAAGTTTTTTGTAAGATACCTAAATAATTAATGAATGTCCAAAGATTACGCAAAGCGCGTTTTAAGTTTTTTTTAAGATACCTAAATAATTATATTTGTTATTACTGGTGATACTAGTATCTTTATGTTAGTATAAATAGATCTGGTGTGATTTAAACTGTCAATTACCTAGTTAATAAATAAGTATTCAATGAGACTGAATTAAAAATAATTATGATGATTATAAGATTACTTAGGCAAACATTAGAAAATAATATGTACTTAAGACATAATTTGAGAAGTATTTTCTCGCGAGCCTCATAAGACACTAAGAATATCACTTAAGTTCTAATTTGAATGACATGACAGATTTCTAGAAATTGTTATTTTGTGATTTTGCATTTTTTTGATTATTACTACTTGAAAAATTATAAAATAAAAACAATATGTTTCATTTATTAATTGTTTTTACTACACTACTATCAAATTCCATAGCATTCCCTAGCAATTACCATACCCTTTGTTACGTAGTATGTGACACAGATCCTATACAAGTCGACTTTCATACCATCTGTGTCGTTTGCAGCATTATTTTAAGTATACAGTGTGACGAGCATAGCATAGCAGTCGAATGCAATAGCATCTGGTGACACATAGCTAATCACCTGAAACAACAATATGACAGACATGCCTATGAAGTCGAATGCTATAACATGCGGTGTCATATAAGATCAAATTTTGACTAGTCATTGTGTCAAACATGTATACGCATCCGAATTGTATAGCATTTGTTGTCACATAGTGTCAAAAAATCGGTTTCATATTGACGAGGATTGCATAGCATTCGACTTGCATAGAATTTCACGTCACATAACAACCCTAATTTTAGCTTTGTTGTGACAGGTATGCAATAGCAGTCGTAAAATTCCCATACAAAATTAAGGTGTCCCAGAGGTGTGACTAAGCGTCCGCGAACGTGTTAATGAAAAAGATAGTTAAGTAATATGGCATATTCTGTATGAGGATTTAAATAATGTACAGTTGCCATCAGATGTATTGTCGTGGGCGAAATCCTCAAATACTTCTGATCAGGGTTAAACTTCAATAAATTCTTTACAACAGATCCGCCAGTAACATCTGAGCACTCGATTTTTTCATAAATATATGAGCAGCAATTTTTTCAGTAGTTCCTGATCACACAATGAGGTAAAAATATCTGAACGCACAAATCATCACAGGTGACTAAACAAGAGAAGTGGTCACAAATATCTGAACACTGGAGGAAAATATACCTTAACCTACAATTCAAAATAGATTACAAGTTACATTTTGTATGCTTACACATATGTTTAATTTTGACATGACATTGGTGGGTTCAGTTGCCATCACATACATCGAAGCTGCCCAGGTGCTCAGAAATATCTGAACACGCCTCTATTGCCAGAGCGTTACAGTGCATGTGCAGATATTTCTGAGAGCCTTGGCAATTTCGATATGCCTGATCCTGATGGCGACGGTACATAATAATCCTTTCAATAAAATTAGATCAAACTGGTATACGGCTTTTAATAGAATTTTACATTGGGATTTTTATTTATTTGAAGCAGAGTTCAAGCATTCAACATTGGTCATATCCAGGATGACTTATCCCTCCTATTTTAACTAGGGTACGCTCCGGGTACTATTTTTATTTCAGATACGGAACTGGAAATCCCTGGTTCTCGCAATACAAACTCAGTATCAGGGGAACCCCCTAATTTTAACGCCGAATTATCGCAATTATTTAAGCGAAATTTAACTTTACGGAGTTGCATTGGCGAAGCTGTCAGCTGTAACTGTAGACTTTCCCATGACGACCACAACCGACCATGGCAATCATAGGGTTAAATATAGAGTTTTTTTTTTGTTACAGCCCCGCCTTGACACAACCACACAAGAATCTCCATCAAAAGCTGAGTCTGAAAGTTCAGAAAGTAGAAACCTTATTTACTGTAGCTCCAAAGAAAAGTTAACTATGCTTCTTCAGGAAGGTGAACAAGAAAATGGCACTAAGGTAACAATAAGCTAGATTTGTCGTCTGTTCGTCTGTTACGATACTAGTCCACTCCAGGTCAGCAACTCAGGGCAGGGAGAAACATATACCTACTACATAGTAACAAATTCAATTTTAAAGGTGGCACATAAGAATACCGGTTGTGCATCCATACAGACACCAGTTAATAATTTCGGTTAATCGTGAACTGTGACAATGTTTTGTCTTTTAATCTGACTCGCCACAGTGGGCAGTAGTAGATTTTAGGCAGTCTGAAACCCAAGGATCTAACAAGTGAGCGCAAAAGACTAGAATTGTATAAAGTGCGTTGTGGTGAGATAAAAGGATTTTCTACAGGGTAAGAAAAACCGGCCAAGTGCGAGTCGGACTCGCCCACCGAGGGTTCCGTGCAAAGGACGGAACTCTCAGTGTGCGGCAATTATACGGTTCTCGGATTTTTTCCTGTACTTGTGCTTGTGTGTGTCCTGTTCATTGTTATAGCGCCGTTTGGTTTGGATGTATGTCTCCGTGGAATAGTAAGTACCGTTAGTTTATAAACTAACGCGCGAGATTGTAAACGAACGGTTATGTTAGGTTAGTTTATAATATCCCTAGTCAAATTATAAACTGTGGGAGTTCACAATTTAACGGTGACATATACATGTTTGTCCGACTATAACACGAGTGCCGTTGATGATCGTCTTGAGGGTTCTGTGCCGACGCATAGGTATTTCTTTACAAGGTTTTTAATTTTTTACTTGGCCCTACTCACGCCTGATAGCTACTATGTAATGATAGTAAACTTATTACTGCATTGTTGCAGATTATCACTACACCTAGACAGACAATATATATGAGAAAAGATCTGTTTCCTCCCACGTCACAGCCCAGTCCAGTAAGTAATGCCTTCAATTCAGCAACCATACTTGTGATTTTTTTTTATGAAATAGGAGGCAAAGCGACCATCGCCCCCCAGATGTGCCAATTTATGTGACTACTTTCTTGAAGGTTTTAAGGTCATATACGGAATATGCCATACATAGGTATGCCATTTTTATATTTATCATAAACGCAACTATGTAAACCGACAATCTGGTTTCGATAGCAGAAAACCGTTGTTGGATCCGATCTTCCAATATCAATAAGTTGTTAGCTACCAATAACTAAGCTTTTTCTAATAACTTTTCAAAAAAGGTATATTTGTATATTTGCTGGACGCTAACTCGGGTATTGTTGGTCAAGTCGTCGAGAAAATTGGCAGGTAGTTAGATAAAATAAATAAATAAATTTTTGGATAAAATGAATGGATTTTTAAGTTCTAATATGAGCCAAATTAGTCAATGGGTTGCCGAGAAATAGGAGTCGGGAGTTACGTTCGAGGCGAACCACTAGTTCACCACACATAAGTTTCATCACCGTAATTTTCAGGTCGATAACAGACAAATGACGTCAAGCTTCATACATCATGATTTAGGTTTTACGTTTGAAAGAATAATGCTGTCATTGAATAGTGTCAAATCTATTACGTTCGACGTTAGAATCGAACGTTGATAGACTTTATCTGTCATTAACTCATTTCGTATTAAAACGTCCTGTGTGTTTATACATATACGTCGTTATGACGAAACCGGGCATGAAAATTACGGGCCCTGTTCATCACATTTGCTCGTACAAGATCCTAAGAAAAGTAAGATGAAAATCATTGTTAGTAATATTATCTTCTGTTTTCGTTATTCATTTATTTCATCATCTTGAAAACAAGTACTGTAAAGGGCTCCAAACATAGTGTCATGGTGTAAATAAACGCGATTAATCCCTTCTAAAGTGTTTAATTTCAGTGAACATTGTTAGTGTCAAGAAATACGAACTTTACCGCCCTATTCACAAGACACAGTGTGTTATTTCATTGTTCAGTGTTAGTGTAAATTAGTGTGTAATATAAATGTACTCATGTTTTGTTGTTGTTGTTTTCAGAGTCCTACTAAAACGATACCTCCAGTGAAAAATGGAAAGCAGTCGAATGAAAAATTATTAAAAGTGAAAGTGGAAGAAGAAAATGGGTGTAAACGGATCAAGATCGGTGATAATGAGGAAATAACATTTTATTGTAATGTGAGTACATAAGTTATACTCGTAGGGCTTCAAGCAACGCAGGGAGGGGAGTCTGCCACATAGCGTTTCCCTCTGCCGAAGTACAGTCGAGTTCATAAATATATGAGCATTTCCAAGGCTTCAAAAATATCTGCACACCCTGAGGACATTGATAATAAGGTGTAAGTGTTTACATACTATGCATACAGCTGCACAGATATTAATGAACTCGACTGTATAGTCAACCAATTGGCACCCTAGGCCACTGTAGGACTATGTCATAGTGACGCTATAAATCAGATTGTAAGAAATCTCTTACTGCTTGTCATTTTGACATGGTTCTAGAGTGGCCTAGGGTTCCAATTGGTTGACTGTACAAGCCCAAATGGACATACGCGGGTCTTTGTTGTGCCTAGTCCGTACACAAAAATAGATCGAAGTGTGCAAGATTTGTTCGTGTAGTTGTATCATTTTCTATGTGTTAGTGTCGTCATTACAGATTGATTTTTGTATGTAATATGTGAGAAGTGCGTCTGTGTGTACGTTTCCCCCCGCAAAAGCTGAGAGAAAAATTTGTACGGTAAGATGTCGCTATGACGTCTCCCTTCCAACATGTTGAAAGCCTGTGTTGCTCGAAACGTAGGGGCATTGGTGGCTAAGCGGCAAGAGCATGCGGCTTTCAATCTAAAGGTTGCCGGTTCATCCCCGGCTCGTACCGATGAGTTTTTCGGAACGTATTTACGAAATATCATTTGATATTTACCAATTGCTTTTCGATGAAGGAAAACATCTTGAGGAAACCGGACTAATCCCGATAAGGCCTAGTTTACCATCTGGGTTGAAAGGCCTAATCTTGGGATTAGTTGCCAAAGCGGACCCCAGGGTCCCTGAGCCGTGACAGAAGCCGGATTTTGCCGGTAACTTCGAAACTAAAAAACATTTTAGCATTAAAAAGCCATGGCAGTCTCGACCACCTAAACCTAGTCAGACATAACCACAATACCAGAGCTCTGACCGCGGGTAAATACGATGTACCAAGAGTTATCAATTACTATGGAGACCGAACGCTAAATAAACGAATACCTTACCTGATGAACACATTACCTGCGGACATTGTAATGGAACCTAAAAGAAATAGATTTAAAAACATGTTGAAAAAGTTTCTCTTGGATGCCTTATAGGTAGGCCAATTGCCCGTATTACTTAAGTCTAATAGTATATGCATAATAAATATAGGTAATAATGTCCATAATGTAACTGACTCCACAGTCAAACTAAATACTTAGTTTTGTGGAGCATATAAATAACACAATGTATGTAACCTATGATTGTAATAAATAAATAATAATAAAAAAAAAAACGTTAGGAAGAAGACTAGTTATACTCAGCCATCTTTGTCAGTAAAAAAACCGCGCTAAATTCACATTTTCTACGGGTAACGGTTAGTCAGCTTGAAATTTCGTTTCGTTACCTATACAAATTCAAATTTCGCGCGGATTTCTACTGACAGAGCTGGCTGACCAGGGTTTAAGTTTAGGAACCTAGGACTTCCAGGACGAAACATCATAATAATCTGCAAAGTAGACGCGTGAACTGTGGAGAGAGATCGGTGGTTTTTATAAAGAATAAAGAAAAAAAGATTACGTTACAAGTGAAGTGTGTTAAAAAGTACTTAATACTTTATAAAAAAAAATTACATTTGTTTTCCAGGAATGCGACAAAGGTTTTGACAAGTACAAAAAACTATATCTACACCAGAGGCTGCATAACAAGAAAATATTCTGCCCGCTAGACGCATGCGGTAAGAAATTCGCCACGAAGAAGGACAAGCACATCCGAATCCACTGGAGAAGCACATCCGGACACACACAGGAGAGAAACCGTTTAAATGCAAATTGTGTGACAAGGCGTTCTCTCAGCGGGTTAGTTTGAGGCAGCATCTGGCTAGTGTACACAGTAAGGATAAAACAAAAGATGAAGAAGACTGACTCCAAATCGGGAGATAAATTATGCTATGATGGATTTTGAATTTCGTATCTATCAGATTGGATAGGTCATACACGGTTTAACCTTTCCAACGCCAGGCAACGAAGGAATATGCCAAGCGAGTTTTATCTTTACGGAGTTCCGCGTAACTATTGTATTAGCGAAGCTGTCAGCTGTAGACATTATTGGCGTCCTTGGCAGGACTTCGTTGACGGCTCCAGCCGACTTTGCTGGTAAAAGGATTAAAACGAATGTAAATCTCTGAAATTCAATGCGTCATCCTGTGATGCGGATGTTGCATAAATTTTTAAAATACTCATCACACAGGGATTATTTTGGGAAGCCTGGATAGGCACCTAAACATGTAAACACAGAAGTGTTTCAAATTGAAGATAGATTTGTAAAATCATGCGTTAATTTATTTTAAGAATTATAGTACCCTATGCTATAATCTGGCGGAAAGAGAAGGGAAATCTGGACATCCGCGTTCACATTGTCAATAACCAAAACAGGGCATAATTTTTTAACTTTGAAAATAGTCCGTAGTCTAGAAAGTGACATTTCCCTGTGGTCTCTTAGAAGACTGGCTAATATTGACATCAACGTCTTCTAGCATAATGCATACGGCTCACAATACAACAAAATTGCCAGCAAATTTTGAATCTACTGCTTAGGAAATAGAATTCAATTTCAATTGTTTAAAAATCGTATGAAGCAAAAGCAATGCAAATGCTAAGTTTAATTTTTATTGAAGTGCAGGATACCTATAAGCCTTTGGGTGGCAGGAGGCTAGCGCGGATTTTCCGAACTACCCCCATTTGGTCTTGGTTATCCACTTCAGTGTTTTGATCACTAGAGTTGTGAAAACCTCGGAGGCGGTTTTCAGTTTATACTTAATTAAGACCCGGTTTTGGTAATTGATAATGTGAGAACGAATTGATATTATGGTCCATCTCTTTCTGCACTGACTCGTACCTTAGATAAGTACTTTTAACAGTTCAATGAGATTATGTACGCCCCAGGATGGGCATTTATATTACGAAGTTATTTACTTTGGAATTGTCTCGGAAATTCCTCTAACGATTTCGGTGAAATTTGCTTTATGAGGATTTTCGAGAGAAACTGATTTTGATGGGTTTTATTTCTAATGGTGCTCCGACACTAGCTGTTATAAATGTTCTATCCTTCTAATATTATAAACGCGAAAGTTTGTAAGTATGGATGTTTGTTACTCTTTCACTTTAGAACTACAATGGATTTTAATGAAACTTTACAATAATATAGCTTATACATCAGAATAACACATAGGCTATAATTTATAAAGATATTGCGCGGACGAAGTCGCGGGCACCAGCTAGTAACGTTATAAAACGTGTATATACCTATATATGTATACCACAAAGTAAGCATACAAAAGTAAAAATGTTAATAAATGTTATATTTTATAGCGTTATAATATAACAGCTGCTGTTGAAGCACCATTAGTTTTAAAATGTTATAAACACGGTGTGACAAGGACAGTATTACGTGCTATTGTAAGGTTAGAGAAAGAAGCATAATATCATACATATGCAAGTACCTATTTCATTTATGTGTCTAACATGATGTCACGTAATACTATTCCACCGTGATATACCTGTTGTAACACCAGCCACTGAAAACCTCACACAGCCCGTATATACACCATGGGCGTCTATAACCCGACAGACTTTAACGGTGTATTCTGGACGTTAAAAGAAGCAAAAAACGTAAAATGACTTGTGTTATTTTCAATTTTTTTCTAATACCAATCTATAAGTATGTTAAAACAAAAACACATAAGTAGTGGTAACACTGCAGTCAAAAATACTTTGTTGTACGAGTTATGATGTAAATTAGATTTAGAGAAACATGTAACTATCTCTGAAACTAAGCCAAATCCAGATAATTTCGTATGACATTATATAGTCTCTAAATGCGGTCAGGAATACACCATTAGAGTCTGTCGGTATACTCATTCCCACCGTGTATAAATCATACTAAGCAACTTTACTATGGGACAACCCCCGAAATCCCGAAAAAAATATATTGTTTTATATACACATACACATATACATTTTGGTTGTGATCTGTACATTTTGTTTGGGAGTTTCTTTTTTCGCGATTTTGTGGTTGGTCCCATAGTAAACTTGCTTAGTATAACTTATACCTATAGGGCGTTTGAGATTTTCAGTAGCTGGTGTTACATCCTGTATAACATTTTATTAGTAATGTGGGAGCTACGTTAGATTATGAACGTGGGTTAAACATCATATTTAATATGTCTTAAAGCTTTACTAACGGCATCTGTTATTTAACTAATTTAACTGTTTTTAAGCCTAGGATTAAAAAAATATATACATTTATTACGTTTTGGTGATATTTTTTAAAATAAATAAATTATCGCTGGTTGTTTCAAAATGTTGCCTTCTTGATATTAGTTAAGTATTGTTTTTTGAAAAAGGTTACACTTTTCATGAAAATTAAATACAGATCATGATTGTTCAATTTAAAAATAAACGTTAAATTGTTTACGAATAGTAAACAAAATTGTTTGTATGAAACAGATACGTCAGCTAACGATAAAATAATGATTACAAATAAAGGAATTTACTGCCTTATGCGAGAGTCGAACTCTCGACTTCGATACCAAACCGGTAGACGTCGCGAGTTCGAGTCTCGCCCGACGCCGTGAATTCTTCCACTTTTCCTTTATTTGTAAGATTCTTCATTTCTCTATTTGTTGATTCTTTATTTGTTAGAGTATTTATTCTTTTTTAGATCTCATCGTGTATACGAAACCTGTCTGATTATGTTTTCAATAAAATACTGTTTTAAATAAATGATTTTTATTTTGGTACTGTGATTATAGTTTAAATTAATAGTAATTATAAATATTTACAATAACATTTTATCTAATTCCGTATCCCGATCATTGTTTTTTTACAATATTTAGTCAATTATCAACTACTTAATCAATCCCCTTTGAGTAAACGTCGGTAGCAGAAGTAGCTTAGCGGGTGGGGAGGTCAAAATGATCTTGACACTCATTGTTACAATAATAAGGTTGGGCCAAGCCTAGCCTACCCTCTAGTCTACCCCTCTACCCTCGGGGCCTAGTTTACCCCATGGGTTAGGTCAGATGGCAGCCGCTTTCGTAAAACTGGGCTGCCTGAGCCGTGACAACCGGGAAAACCCTAGGAAGAAGAATAAGGCCGTGCCAAGGTAATTTTGAACACCTAGCCAGCTTAGCTACTTCATCTGCTGGCTGTGTTAACATTTTTCACGCCAGACGTATACATTTGTACCGCAGGTTCAACGCCGAAGAGGGATTAATCGGTCACAGACCACAAAGCAACATAGACCTTAATAAAAACTCATAAAGTTCAACTTCAGTTGTGACACTTCAGCGACTTGGCGTCTCAGTGAAAGAGTTTGTATTTACCATGGCATCGATGGTCAAATTATTGAAAAAGCAAAGCAATCCGTCTTTTTTAATGATACTTGGTGGTTTTTGGATACATTCACTCCATAGAACCTCAACCGAATGGTAAAAAAATAATAAATGCTCCATTAGGTAAATAGTAAATCGGTTAAGTATTATTACACATACACTACAAAACATTAATATTTTTTAACAATTTCATATATAGTTTATACGGTAAGAGGTGCTCCAAATCAGAGATTGGGACAGGTATTTAAAAAACCCCGATTTTTTTATGCTCTATGGACTCCATCTTGTATTTAGTAAATAATTTCCTATAATTATATTGCCCCATTAAAAATTAAATAATAAACCAAAGAACGAAATCAATAACGTTATTTATCGGACAAAATACCGGTCGCCGACCCCTGTTCCGAATTACATTTTTAACAATAAGCTAAAATTGTCTTAGTCTGGAAAGTATCACAGAGAATTTAGATCAAATTAAGCGAAAGGCTCAAGAACAGACCGCGCACGATATCTAAGGAATCGTCGGGGTTACCCAGTGCTTTTTCACCTCAATATTCTTCAAACTTCGTGCGCAAACTAGATATATATTTAGGATTGACCTAGCTTATCACCAAGGGTCTGTATTTTTTGTTAAATGCATAGCTAACTACAAAAATACTAGTGTAATTTTAGGGATGCGTAATGTTCGTCATAATTATAATGTGGCCTGTGAAGTAACCATTTGTTTATTGCGACTTATTTGGCATTTTGCTTCTCGATATACCTAATTTTTATTACATCGCGCTTTTCAAAACTCGCAGGCGTCGTGGAGGGCTTAGAAAAGGTTGTTGTTATGACAATATATTATTAATTTTATCAAACATTATACACCCTCATACATAACATACATGTATTCATTATCTCTATGGTAAGCCATAATATGTATATCAAGAAGATAAAGAAGGTGCTAGACATAGTTGTCATAAATTCATAATATACATTTCTTTATGACCCAGTAAGATTGTGAATACTGTTAGTTTATAATCTAACTAGGGAGAATATAATCTATTGTGAACTATGTAAAATGATAATATATTCTTCATTTATATAATAACGCAGGCCGACGCTATGCGAGGTTCTTATTCCTAGCCATTTTGCCCTTCGGGCATGTAAAGCGGCCTAACGAACCTAACCTACCTATTGCTATTATCAGCTAACAAAATAAAAGTAAAGTTCACAATTTTCAGGTAGGGTACAATTTCGCGATAACAAAATGAGTTAGATTATAATCTAACGGTTTTTACAATTTTACGTTGATATTTATGTAAATGTATGTGTAGTGGTGGGTAAATTAATAGCAAAAATTGACGATTTAACGATTTCAGGATACACCAATACAATTATTTCACCAGTTTTCTATCATAGTCAGCTTTTCACCTGTTGAAATCCTTTGGAGCGACATTGACAGGCAAAAATACAACTACATAGCTCTGTCTGTGATTTAACTAGTCTGCCCGGAAGTCATGAAACTACCCCCAACAACAACTACAAGAGACCCCACTTCGCCAATAAGGAATATGTACAAAAAAACTAAAATGTAGTCTATAAATCTTTTTTTAAAAATTCAAACCGTTTCAGACGTTAAAAGCGCTCGCTTGGCGTGACGTCAGAGTCAGTGACAACTAACGCGTGACGGCGCCGCACGCCGCACGCCGCACGCCGCACGCCGCACGCCGCACGCCTCACCCACACGCCGCGTTTTTAACTGCTATTAATTTCTCACATTTTCTCGCAGTTTTCATGTTCCCAAAGAAAAATAAAAATCATTAAGAACTGCCGATACAAATATAATGCTGATCTGTTTCAAATGCATACTCCTTTTTGTCAGGATTAGGTGACAAAAATATCCCGGGGCTCCTTTAGGATATAAGAAAATACATATAGCAATAGCATAGAGGAATTCGTCTTGGTTCGAATGTGATTCGCATAAAAGCCAGTACCAGCGCCAATTCTTAAGATTATGTTAACAAAAGACACCAGAGTCATTAAGGATATTTGAAGAATACTAAGATAAGTATAATAGAAAAATCAGTGGAACGCATAGAGGAGCATCAGGAACGTGCAGACCGCGACGACGATGCCCACGATGAGCGAGTCTCGCCGCTTGCGCGCGTTTATCCGGTACATCAGGCTGTTCAGCATTGGGAATCTGAAAAAAAAAACAAACATGTAGGTACATAAATAAGTGTACACCTAACGGTTTGATCAATTTTTATTTCAAGAATTAATGGACAGAACATGTATCAGTTGTAGGTAAACCATAAAAAAATGTCATATACTAAAGAAGAATACCAAGTCTATCGGAGGTCAAGCCGGGGTTCGAGCCCCGGTCTTCAGCTTACGCGGCCAAATATTTATACATAGTGTTACTACTTTAATAACAAATCAAAATATTTGATTAAGTTGTTTGATTTGTTTCAACAATAATGTTGTAGGTACTTTACCGTTAAAATTTGTATAATTTTGAACAATATAATTTGACCTCAACATTCTGCCTCTTTCATAACTTATGTTGGCTCTTTCAATATTGATTTGTTATGAAAGAGCCAGATGGAACATTTTTTTAAATGAATATTTCATCGATTATGTTATTGTTTTTATGATCGTTTTGCCCGAAATTACGTAGTATTTATTCATATAAATGAAGATTGGTTTCGAAACTAATTAATGTCTATTTTTAACTAAAAGTATTATTTTTGACCCCGGTTAGAAAACTGGCTCCTACATCCCACTTCTCCCCTAGAGTAAAACCGCTGTGACGTACGGACGGACATACAGACAGATTGCCTACCAACCTGTTGGTGATGTCGTTGAACCTGGTCTGCATCCTCTTGAAGGTCTGCCGCTGCGACGTGAGGTGCTCCCGCGCTTCCATCGCTATGTTTATCTGCTCGTCCACTAATATGTGGGAACTGAAAATGGCATTGCAAGTTTTTGATTCGATTTTTGGACAAAGGTTAGTTAGGAAAAGTAAAATCTGGTCAGAGTGATAGTCAGCTCTGTCCGGCTCATGGAACCCTCCGTGCGAACTCGAATCTTTCGTCTTTTGTCTTGTGTCGGTACCGACACACGAGCTGCCCACACATCCCGCGCCCGCCGGTGCACGCCGCCCCCAGTATTATATAATATTGTTAATCGTATGCAACCCTAGCGTTTTACACGTGCGGGGGACAGAGTGTCAATTGTTTTTTGTGTTGAAAACGTTTTGTATTCGCTTTTTTTATGAGCGATAAATATTTGGATCTCTGATTCGAAATAAATAATTTAAATTGAATTGAATTGAATTTGTTCTTAAGAAGAAGAGTATCATGTAATTCATGTATATAATACTATTATTTTTAAGGAAAAAAAAAGAGACGTTTGGGAAAAGAACGGTTTTGTACCAGACTTTTTCAACGCTAGACCGTAAACATGGCAAATAGTTGATTAACCAAGTGATGTGACATTACCTGTGCAGATGGTTGGCCTCCTTGGTGAACTGGTCCCGGCGGCTGAGGCCGGCGGCGGGCGGCGGGCTCGAGCCGCGCAGCAACTCTTCGCGCTCTCGCCGCGCGCTCACCCGCGCTGACGTTTTGGAGAACTCTTGTTGATAGTCCTGACGATACAGATTTCTAAGTACTTACATATTGAATGGCAATTTAGGACTAGTAACTTGTGCTCCGCATAACAGCAAGGCTATCTAGAGTATGTATTCAGAGGATCCTCAGCTTCTTTGGGCACAGAGTCAGACGTAGCGCTGACACTTTGGAAAGGAGCATTATCACCCATGAGATGGACAGATACAGTGCAAAAGGCTACTGGGACAACTCTACAGGCGACTATACAAAAGGCGCAGGATCGGAAGGCCTGGAAGGCGCTGGTCAATAGAGTCCCAACCCATATAAGTCACGTCCCTCAGACATGAGGTATCGACCAGGAAGAAGAACTTGTGCTCAGTTTTTATAGTTAGGTTTTTCACCACTAAGCGCTCATCCGTTTTTTAAGTCACTCGTATAGAATCGTAAAGTATTATAGTAAAATATTGCATATTCAGTTGTATAAAATATTGCACGTTCTGTTTGAATGCTTCATCATGCGGGATCTGTGTAGTGTGTAGTCTGTGGCAAGAAATAATCGTTAAGAATATTTTTTATTACCTTTCCTGGCATTTGAATAAAAGCTTTGTTCAAATGTTCAGTTTAGTCAAAATATTTGAATACCGAGCAACATCAGCATTGCAGTCGGCTCGTAGGATTCCTTTACCCAGACATGATTGCACTTTTACACTCTTTGTAATAAAGTGCAAAAGTGCTAGCATATTTTTGGCGTCGGCTGTACTACCCTCATGGACATTTGGACCCCGGGCCTAAAGTATGAGAAATGTGGTTTCATCAAAGGTCCTAGAATTTTGATGTGTTGTAGGCTTCAATGGCCTGGACAAAAGTATCTATGGGTGCTACCACGGTTTGCGAGTCCCTTTCAAATTTTCGGCTGGAAAATGCTAAGAAGAAAAAAACACGTATCTTATTAAAATATAGGTACGACATACCATAAGAATTTCCCTATGCCTCTTGATTGTGTGCATCGTCGCTGTGCTATTTGGAGCTATTTCACCCATTTTTTCATTAATTGATGACAGCTGGAAAAAATACAAATAAATAATTTAAATATACCTAAATAAGTGTGTGATTATTTTTAGCGTTTGTCGCTAACCGATAAGGCGTTAATGCCATGAAGATTTGTTTAGATATGAACCTTATCAAGACATGAGAAAGTGGTACCTTTTACTAAAAAAACCGGCAAAGAGGCCATGCTTAGTGTAGGGTTCTGCGATTCTAAATATAAATTACAAAACAATTTCCATATTTTGAAAAAAGTGGGGGCCATGTCAATTACAGCAGTAAGAGATTTCTTACAATATGATTTTATTGCGTCACTATGACATAGTCCTACAGTGAGTAAGTTGAATGTACCTAATACATACATACAACTTAAATCAAACTGGTCCAACTGATAATTTCTAATCCTTATTCCAATTGCATTAAGTCAATTTTTTTTAATACCACGACGGTGGTTAACAAGCATACGGCCCGCCTGATGGAAAGCGGTCACCGTAGCCTGTGGACGCCTGCAACTCCAGTCCAGGGGGTCACACGCGCGTTGCCGACCCATTAAAATCTTGTAAACTCCTTTTTGAAGAAAGTAAACTGTAATCTTTCGGGAAAAATCGGCAGGGAGCTCATTCCACAGCCGGAGCTTCTGCGGGAGGAAATTCCTCTGAAAACGCACAGTGGATTGATGGTCAGTTATGGATGTTCCTATTTGTACCTTATTTAACAACTGCTGCAGCTCCATGGACATGGTGTCAAACATGTCCTCGCTGTTTATAAGCGGCACCGACTCTGGGCTAAGACCTGATGTCACCGGGCTGATGCCCAGCTTGCTGAATGCAACCAGCTTCATGTCTATGTCGTTTTCTAGTGTCCGGGCTTGCTTCCGAAGCTCTGAAATTGAAGTTATGGGTGTCTGTTAGATTTCAATATAGGGACATGAAAAGTGTCAGAACATAATTATGTTGATAGGAGGGCATACTAATGGTCCAATGTATAAGATTTTTTTTTCCTAGCAGTATTCACAGTTAACTAAAATAATAAAACAAAATAGTAAAAGTAAAACTCTTCATGTATTTGATTGTAAAGTAATGATTGTGGAGAGGCGAGTGGGCGAATAGACGCTGAAGAAGAAGAAGTAGAAGGGACCAGTTATGGAATCTTATTATAACGAAATTTTGTACATTTATTTTGCGTCAATAAATAATTATCTTTGAATTATAATTGAAGTTTCCATTACTAATGCTTGTCAACATTAAGCGTTCCTCATTGGTTCCGTCACCCTATTGAAATTGAGTATTACAGAGGCACGGAATCAGTTGAATTTCATTCCTAGGGAAAAGCAATTTACTTGGTTTACACATTTGGTCAACAAGATATACTATGGTTCCAGCTGATAGGCCATAATATATGGTCATTTGGCCAATCACCTGTATGATAACTCTAGACTCATGACCACAGTTAATCATCGTATGTGGTTGGTGTTAGTATAAGGTACTGATTGGTTCATTGTTGATAAGGTTCACTTCTAAATTAATCGTTAAGGCATTAGTGCCTTATTGGTTATACAAAAATGGTACCTTTTACTAATAACAATCACATATGATTATGTTATAATTTATGGCATTGGCAATAAAATGGACACTTAACTTTTAACTACCAACCTGATTTTGAGTGAAAATAATCGCAAACATACACCCTCTGCATAAAGTTGAGAATAAATTCTGTGAAACACCCACATTGTCAGTTAAAGGTTAAGAGGGTGCAGAGCGTCCAGTTGCCTCATTGGGGGGATTATGTTTTTTTATAAACCTTTCCATTTAATTTTTAATAAAGATAAAAAAATAACTTTATTATATTTATATTTCAGAAATACTATTCTATCTTTTCTACTGAGGCAGTGAGAATTTTGTACTATTATCGATTCCATGATGAATCTACAGAAATTCAGGATGCTGGAGATGGAGGCATGTAAATATAATTTAATCAAGGAGCAAACTGTTTGTTCACTATCTGTTGTTTTAATGTTATGTTCTGAACAGCCTTACAAGAAAGAGACAAGTAATTCTTGCTTAAATTATTATTTTCAGTTCTGACTTTTCTCTCTAACATTGTCTTGAAAATATTATAGCCATACTTGATATAATTTTTACTAATAAAATAAACCTGCAATAACCACTGTGATTTCCTTAAAAATAAGCATTCTGGGCACCCTTCCACTAGGCAGCGATTTGGGGTAATTTTTTTATTTATAGGCAGTTTATTTTTATTTTTAAGTTTAGTTTTCAATTTTTATTAGGTAAGTTTTATTTTAAGGTTTTTATGAGGATTTGTTGTTATTGAAATAAATTTCCACCACCCTAGTATATCAAAGTGGTGATGGCACACTTTAAAAATATATTGAAATTGTCCAGATAAATTAATTACTCCAAAAGTTTCATCATTCATAATAGAATTAAACCTTTTTGATAGCCATCACTCTGACAACTGACACTGTTTACTTTTTGCCAAAATCAAAACAAATAAATAAAGCATATGGTGTTATAAATATAACTAGAATATTGATATTTTTACTAGTACTGAGTTGCTTCTAAAAACCATTAGAACCGGTAAATATTCATGAAATGAACGCAGTGATTCATGCAACGTCACAAGATAATGTCAACTTTTTACTGTTTACAACAATATAATTGCACAACGGTACCTTCCCATGAGGAGCTCCCGAGAGTAGCCATTTTTCCTGATCAATGGCTCAATTTTCACGTTTTCTTAGATATCACTTTCTTATGCACTTCTTAAATCCGATTTCAGAAAAAGTATTCACTTGTGGTTATTCAAGTACTTAATTTTTTTGACAGATGGCCTGAAGTGCAAAAGTGACGTTTCGCAATATAATGCTGCCATACGTAAAATAAATCGTAACTTCAGTTTTTTCAGCAGTTATTTTATTGTTTTCAGACAATTGAAGAATATTGACCTTTTATTTAAACTTTACATCTATTATTAATTACTCTATTTCAGGTTTACTTTTAAAAAGGTGTAAGTATTCAAATTAACTGAACAAAATTTAACAAAACCATTGAGCTCACCTTAGTGCTGCTGATCTTATATTATTAATTATTATACGTAGTTTCATTTTTAAAACCACAAATAAAAAAATAGGGAATAGTATTCCAAGTTTTATAATGAAACTGTGATTATTTTGTATCGTACGCATGTATTGCTTTTTAACATATTGATATCTCTTTCGAACTCAATAAACATACCCGCTAAAAAGACAGAGACAACAATATCTTTGTAATTTAAAAAAATGTTAATGTTTTCTCAACTCATGTAGTATGCTTTGAACTACAAATTTCGACTACACTATGTTGTATTTGTTATATTTAACTAAAATATTCCAAACAGCAGATTCATACATATATACAAAAGGTAAAGTGCTACCATTGACCCCCCGCCATTTTGCTGTATTGAGCTGATTCAACTTGTCATTGTCTATCTCTTTTTCTCGCTTAATTTTTAACAGATTTCCCAAGGTTTGGTTACGAAAAAGGCTCATTCGTTACATAGGTACTTTCTATCATTTCAATTTAGTAGTCAACGACTCAACATAAATTAAAAAATATCATTACTGCTAACGGTTTTTTCAATATCACCAAAGTATCATTTTCCCTTTCACACAGTATCTCCCCCACCCATCCGTGTATTCTTTGCTTTCGATTCGTCGACGTCGATTTCCCCTTGGCTGTTTCGCAAGCAGAAGCAGTGCAGTGTAGTGTAGTGCGATACATAGTGAGGTGTGTGTTCAATTTTAAAGAGTAATTATTACGATAAACTTTATTTTCTGAAGTGGATAACTTTTTATTTACAATGTGGTATTAAACATGTAGTAACAAATAATGTGCTGTTACTTTTTAGCATAATTTTAGTGACAAGGACATAATCAGCGTAATAGGCAGCCAAGCCAAAATGGCTGCTACTAACAAACCTTTGCAATTTGATAAAATATGTCGGGCCTGCTTGCAAATCAAGAAGGACATGAGGCCTCTATTCGAGCAACTTACTGCAACGATGCTGATGGGCATTTCTAAAGTGCAGGTGAGATAACGAATTGTGATATTTTGGGAATGCTTTGCTCTCTTTCGCACCCGTAGGGAAAGTGTATAACGTTGGTTGACCGACAGAAGTCCACGCATCGCGTCATCTTTGTTTAGAATTCAGTAACCAATTTGTACTACTGTGGCATTCTACAAATTCGATTGAGAAATATCTTTCTGTCACTGTCTCGCTCGAGCGTGGTCACTAGTGCGAACGAGATGGGATGACGTCGACGTATGATAACTTAAGTATTTTGTGCGTGATGGGGGACGGAGACGGATATTTAATTCAATAACTTATCTATCTCGTGTTGTCATCCTTAACGCAGCTGACTGATAAGTTGATTTAGTTGATAACGAGTGTGGCGGGAAATAATTTGTTTGAAACTTGTTAAATCGTTTTTAATGTCATCATCATCCCCCAGCCGTGTTCGGCCACAGTGACCATTCTTTTACTGTTGAGAGCGTCGCTGGTGTGCTCTCTGGTGACTGACGTAGCCAATCTTAGCAGTAAATGTGCGCCCACACTCGCTGCAAGTTAGCACCCCTCCGATATAATTATAATTAATGGCCGCAGGTGGTCTGGCCTTCAGCTCGTCGCGCTTATCGTCCAATTCAATGCACCGCCTGGCTTCAAACTCACGCACTTGTGTATGTACAGTATTCCTCCACTGTGATCGGCCTTCAGCTAGTGTCTGCCACTTGGATGGATCTATGTGGACTCTCTTCATGTGACGCTTCAGCACATCTTTATACCGCAAAAACTGCCCGCCTTGTTTGCGCTTACCGTTCTGCAGTTCGCTGTAAAAGATGCGCTTTGCTATCCTTTCGTCAGCCATACGAGAGACATGTCCACACCATCGCAGTTGGCGTCTCATTAGATAGGCCTCTATTCCCGCGACATCAGCACGCCTGAGGACTTCCGTGTTCCTAACACGGTCAGACCAGTGGATGCCCATGATGTCGCGGAGGCATCTCAGGTGGAAACGATCTAACGAGCGGATATGTTTGCGATACAGGCACCACGTTTCAGAGGAATAAAGTAGATTTGGCAGGACTATGGCCATGTATACAGCTCCCTACTAAGGTAGTAGGGAGCTTTATGTCATGCGACTGGAACACCTTGGAACGAAGCTTGCCAAAGGCTGCAGCAGCGGCTCCTATTCTGCAGTTGACTTCGTTGTCAAGGTGGCACTTAGAAGTAATTGTGCTCCCCAGGTACTTGAATTGCTCTACTTGCTTAAGTGAGTCCTGGCCGAGCTTTATGTCAGTCTGAGGATTGGCTGTTGTGTCAAGAACCATAACTTCCGTCTTTTTGACACTTATTTTAAGGCCAAATCTTTGACATGACTCATCAAGACTCGACATAAGCTTTTGTAGAGCACCTGGGGATTCCGCTACAAAACATAAATCGTCTGCATACATCATTTCTGTGATCATTGCATGAGATACTTTAGTGTGCGCTCTTAGTCGGGCTAAATTAAATATGCCGCCATCGGTGCGGTAGCGGATACGGATGCCCTCAGAGAAAGTTTGTAGTGCCTCCCGAACTACTACTGCGAAGTACAAGGCAAACAGAGTTGGAGCAAGGACGCACCCTTGCTTGACTCCACAGCTGACAGGAAAATAATCAGACTGCTCGCCATTGACACTAACGCAGCAGAGCATGTTGTCATGCAGTAGTCGGACCATCCTTACAAACTTCTCCGTACATCCTAGTTTCGCTAGAACCACCCATAACGCTTCACGAGGCACACTGTCAAACGCTTTTTCAAGGTCTACGAAACAGAGATATATCGGTTGACCTTGCTCTCTACATTTCTCTTGAAGCTGGCGTACAGAGAAAATAGCATCGCAGGTGCCTCTATTTGGTCGGAAGCCGAATTGGGTTTCGGGTAGAATTTCTTCCGACAGCGACATCAGACGGTTTAACAGAATTCGGGCAAAGACTTTCCCCGGAGTGGTCAGAAGGGATATGCCCCTGTAGGAGTTACAGTCGGAGCGGTCACCTTTATTTTTATATAGGGAGCAGATGCGAGAGACACGAAAGTCAGCAGGTACTCGCTCTTCATCCCACATTTTGGTGAATAATGTCCAGACCGCTTCATGAAGCTCTGAGCCACCATACTTCATCAACTCCCCAGGTACATTATCGATGCCCACCGCCTTTTTATTTTGTTGTTGCTGTATGGCAGCGACGACCTCACACAACGACAGAGGTTCATCCAGTTTAACTTCGATAGGCAGTGGCGTTATCAATTTAATATGCTCTATATCTGCAGCACGGTCAACATTTAACAAATTATTAAAATGTTCTGCCCATCTTTTGAGTACATCAAGCTTGTTGGTAACAAGTTGTGTGCCGTCGGAAGATTTTAGTGGCACAGAACTTCGGCGTATAGGACCAACAAGCTTGCGAATTTCGGTGTGAAATGCACCCAGCTGGTTCGTGTCAGAAAGCCACTGTATGCGCGCGGCCTTGTCCTTCCACCACTCATTCTTCACCTTTCTAACTTTTCTCCTAAGTTGACTACCATTCTGCCTGACTGCGTCTGTCTGGTCACCACGACTCAAACGCAACAGAGCCCGGTGTTTCCTTATTGCCTCGGTCAGTGTCTCATCGTTATCGTCGAACCAATCCTCAGGTTTACAGGATTTAACACCAAGTATTTGTGACGCAGTATCGACTAAGTGAGATGAAACCAAATTCCAGTTAGCAATAGGATCACCGTTGTCGTAATTAAGGGTTTGAATCGCATTAGTGACTGCCTGAGCATAGGTCTTCTTAGTTTCTAGACACTGCAATTTCTCCACATCTAGCCGCACAGGTTTCACTCTTTGAGATCTACGGGGTGAGTGAAGACGCAGCCGCAACTTAGTGATCACTAGCCGATGGTCACTCCAACAATGAGCACCTCGCATAACACGAGTGGTGTGAACTTGGGAGGTATTATTTTGTCTAACTATAGTATAGTCAATTAGATGCCAATGTTTTGACCTTGGATGCATCCATGTGGTTTTATATTTAGCAGGCAGTCTGAACATGGTGTTGGTAATTACGAGATCAAATTTTGCACATAAAGTCAATAAGAGTAGCCCATTACTGTTCATATTACCAACACCGTGTCTTCCTAAGATCCTAGGCCAAGCCTGGTAGTCACGACCGACTCTTGCATTAAAATCACCTAGCAGTAAAATCTGCTCTCTGGGCTGGATCTTCGAGAGTGTTTGCGACAGTTCTTCATAAAATTGGTCTTTAATATCATCACTCCTTTGCATGGTCGGTGCATAGACTCCAATGATGTTGAGAAAGTTCTTATTCTCTAGGTGTATACGCAAGGTAGTAATGCGGTCCGAGATATGTATCGGACATTCCTCCAGTTTGTTTACAATACTGGTTTTGACTGCAAAGCCAACACCAGATCGTCTGGGTTCTGAAGATGGAGTACCTTTCCAAAAGAAAGTATAGCCGGCTCCGTGTTCCACCAGTTCCCCCTCGTCAGCCAGATGCGTTTCGCTAAGGGCTGCGATATCTACATTGTAGCGGCGAAGTTCACGAGCTACAATGGCGGTCTTACGCTCAGGACACTGGTTGCCTTCACGATCCAGGAGGGTGCGAACATTCCAAGCGCCAAAAGTCATTTCCCGAATTTTTATTTTGCTTTTATTTACATGTTTTTTTCTGTATTCGACCACGTATTGGGTGATGCAGAGGCAGCCGTGGTTACTACCTCCGTAATGGGTGGGCCAAGCCTTTTTTGGGACACCTTTTCTAGTCCCCTCCTCGGCTGAGCGAGGGAAGCAGGGCCTCCCTAAAAAGGGCTGCTTCGTCACTCAGGGTGCTGCCGAGTCCGTACTGTTGACCCAACGCAGTACAAAAGCGACCACTCTCCCTGAGCCGCCCGTGTGCAGACATTATCCACAGCCTGGCTGGCATCACAACCAGACCCCTCTGATTCTGTCCATCGCCACAGGTCTTGCGTAAAATCGGAGTCCATTGGTAAAGAACAGTCGGATTGCGCAGGATATATTATAGTGCATAAATGTTCGCGCTACCACAGATGCACTCTCTCGTCCTTACCCCTCTGAACCTGATGGAACGGGAAACCGCTACGACCAGAGAGGGGTTTGGATGCAGACATCCACGGAGATGTCGTTCCGGGTTTTTATTCGAAGTTTGCCATCTTCTAGGTGATTATATAAGAGCCGAAGCTGGGAAGCCCACCAAGCGACAGGAAAAGTGGGAGAGTTAAAGGAAGAGGATAACAAGGAGAGAGGACAGGAAAGGGAGGAATAGAGGATACTGACACCGAGGAAAGGATTTGGGTAGACGGCGACAGTAGCTAGAGTAAGCCGGGGTCGCGTACCCGTATATCCGATTACTTTCACCGGACAGGCAAGAGTAATGAATACCTCTGACTATGACTATATTTTAATGTAGTAGGTATTTATAAATAGTTGTAATGTATGTTTGTGTCAGTGTTTTTTTGTTCGGGTCTAATCTTGCAAGCTGAATTTGACTATCTTCCCTTTATTCGAATAAGCTAAAACTTCACATGCTTTTGTAGGTTGAATAACAATACAATGTTATGGTACAGTCGAGTTCATTAATATGTGTACACTTTTTCACCTTAGTAAAGTAAAGTAAAATTTTATTTGTGAAACACAGGTGGAAGACTAATATTACTAGTATACAGTCAAGGTCTTAAAACTAATATCACAGTAAACTAACACAATAAACTAATATCACTTACTGCAAGGGATTAACTAAGGTGACGGAATGTAACATATTAATGAACTCAACTATACCATCAAGTTGATCCGATGATGGAGACGAGGTGCCCATAGGAATTCTGTGATGAAACAATCAAACCCCATTATGTTTGCGTATCTTAGATTGCCTTGATGAGTATAAGTTGACCATAGAAAAGAAAGTACTGTACTGTCAGTGATAAAAGCTTGTATCAAAAATTAATTTTATTCATTTAAATATATGGTAAAGAGATTAGACAATTTAAATATAATAATTTGAATAAATGTTTGGGATCCCAGACCCCATGTATGTATGTTCAGCTTCAGCTGCAGAGATAAGGGGTCCATTACCTCTGCAGCTGGCTGTAATAGTAGCCTTTATTTCATGCAATGTTTTAAGATAGTTTCTATTTTTGCATGTCCGTTATGCGGAAAAGGCCTCCCCCAATTTTTCCCATTCCATCCTACTGGCATAGTGTTCTCCACCAGTGTGACCAGTGTCTATCAAACCTTACCAGATCATCAACCTGTCCATTCCGTAACAAGTCTGGTCCAACAGTCATCTGTTGTACGGGATATATAGCCAGCCAGCAACTATCACATGGCTGGCTGTACATAATTTAAATAAAAATGGAAGCATAAAACTTCTTGGTTATATTCTTTGTAGATTTTTTTAAATGAAATTAATTTGTAACATATCCATAGTATTTTTTTAATATACACAATGGTGTCAAACAAGCTTACGGCCCGCCTAAGGGTAAGCATAGCCTATAGATGCCTGTAACTCCACAGTATTTAAATGCGACTTTATGTTAAAACAAATCAAATTATTTAATTACATAATTATTTACAGATAACTTTAAATATAACTATGCACTCCTGTTTTGAAGAGCCTTATACCATTATCTTTATTTAAGCAGCCTTTCATTTTGTTTCCAACGTTTTACCATAAATTTGTCCAACCAGGTATCCGTCGGAGATGGCCTGCCCCCCCAGTTATGCCTGCAGTGTGTGCACCAGATATCGCGGTGCCATGCGTTCAAAGAGCTGGTGGAGCGGAATGATATCACTTTAAGGGAGCACGCTAAGAACGCCGCTGAGGAGGCCCGTAATAACGAGGTTTGTAATCAGTCTCATTAAACTTGTTCTGGCATAGGTTGAATCAAGAAATAAGAGGGAGATCTGCATGTTTTAGCAGCGTTACTTAATGAATTGGCGACAGTTAATACCTACTGGATTTCATGAAACTGCCTTATGACCTTGCAACTTAGAGGGGAAAAAAGTCCTTATAGGATAGGTAAGTACCTATTATAAATTGAAAGAGATGTCATATACTACAGAAAAGGTGACCAAGGCCCCCAGTGGTCAGGGTGGGATTGAACCAGCGCCTTCCTGTTTTTGTGGCAGAATCATTTATAAGTAATAAATGATTCAATCCATGCTTTAAAATAGTACTAATCCAGTTTAATTGTCCTGTTTTTCTCCACCTGCGAGCATTTAGTTAATATTGTATGTATAGTCATTATTTTGTAGGTATATAAGTGCCAAGTAAAACATAGGTACACACAATCAGTGTCGAATAGTACAGTAGTGATAGCCACTATTACCAGCTATATCGTAACGTATGGAAACAAAGGTAGCTCTTGACGTGTTACATTTGCTCGATGTGAGCATGTTACAAAACCGAGTACACTGCTCCATTTGATGGACATCTCAAAAACAAACGCCGATCAAAGAGGGCACTGCACTCGTACTCACATCGTGCAAATACTAACATCAGCGTTAGTCGTCACCTTAATTGTAATGGCATGGAGGAACGCTGTCGAGCAGTTATTGCGCTCATTCAGACCATTTCCCTGTTGCTGGAGCTGCAGGTCATTTTACCGGCGGTATTCCCTCCAGTGCTCTCTTAGTCTCTAATCTCCATCCATAGACTGACTATCACTATTGATTGTTTCAGGAGAAAGCCCTAGGCCTGGTGCCTGACGCAGCTCAGTACATCCAGTACATCGAGCTGCCTATGAACAACACACCTCCTCTGCTAGAGGGATTATTTGAACCGTTACCCGAAAAAACTGATTTTGCGGAACCCAAACAGGTTAATATTAACGTTTTTATTTTTTAACTATTAATTAAGGTGTGTTAAATTGTAGAGTCAATGAATATGCTTCTAGATGTAGAGAAGGCCAATAGAGATATCTTTCTGTTGTAATCGGGTATTTATTCCACGAGAATGTGAACGAAATCCGATTCTTCTGAAAACGCTATGAAAGCGACTTCGTCTGATAATATTACATGTCTTGGTTAACAAATGCAGTTAATTTGCATGGCGAAGGTAGTGCGCAGGTTGTTGAATGGAATGATTATGAATCCAGAGTGGAAACTAGGCCTTATTGTGATAAGTCCCAAAAAAACCCTCCCTAAACCTTATTCTTCCCGATCTGGACTTGATTGGGCTCGTTCGAATCAGAATCACGTGCCTATTCTATCCTGATAATAAAAAAAATGTCCCAAAAAGTTCCTTTCCAGTATGTCACGTTTTTGTATGAACAAAACTTATTTTTGAAAAGCGCTTAAATATCAAATAAACGTACGTAAGTCGCGTCGCGAGAGCCGAAATTTTAACTGGTGGTGAACTTGCACGCTTAATATTGCTCTACTTTTAGGCCACAAACGCAATAGACCCAGAATTCACATTGCTCTCTACAGACTGTATTTTGTACAATTCAATTTTGACTTGTGATTCTTTTAGATCGTCACATCACAACCCAACAACAAAGAAGAGTCAGGTCTCAACTCGGATGAAGAGAACTACCTCCAGCTAGTGGTCTTTCAAGCCACATCGTCGGTATCCCCCGGCCGCCACGTGTGCAACCTGTGCCACAAGGAGTTCAAGCACGCGCGCTGGCTGAAGCTGCACATGCGCTCGCACTCCAACTGGATCAAGGCCAACTGCAAGAAGCCGCCAATGTGCCCCATCTGTGAGAGGACTTTTAAGGTGAGCTGTTAGTTTAGGCTGGTCTGCCAATTCAACTTCCCATCCAAAATGCTGCTGAAACGTCATAGGCAGAGCCACAATGAGGACATGACACATCAGTGTGTGAGAAGGATTAGTATTTACAAATAGTACGCTAAGAAAGCCACTGACAAACAGTCGATATTCTCAGTCTATCCAAAACACATTCCCCACCATTCCCACCAATACCTCGATATATTTTGATCTGGGAAATACCACGAGTAAATCTAGTATATAAGTTACTTGACTAAGCATCAAGCTTTTAAGTAATGTATGTATTGGTTTATCCTCAGGGCCCAGGCATGCTAAAAATGCACATGCGCACACACGAGCAGCGGCCGCCTAAACAGCCAACATGCTCGGTCTGCCAACGCAACTTCGCCACCAAAACGCTTCTGTATCGCCACAGGCAGACCCACTTCGAACAGAAGACCCATCAGTGCTCTGTTTGTGATAAGAGGTGGGTAAAATAAACATTCAGAACAGAGCAACGGCCGTCCAAACAGGCAACATGCTCGGTCTGCCAACGCAACTTCACCGCCAAAACGCTTCTGTATCACGACAGGTAGACCCACTTGGAACAGAAGACCAATCAGTGCTCTGTCTGTGATAACAGGTTGGTACAATAAACATTCAGAACAGCGCAGCGGCCGCTAAAATAGCCAACATGCTCGGTCTGCCAACACAAATTCCCACCAAAATGCTGCTGTATAGCGACAGGCACTTCGAGCAGAAGACCCACAGTGCTCGGTTTGTGAAACGAAAGGCTGGTACAATAAACATCCAGAACACGAGCAGCGGCCGTCCAACCACTCCAACCAGTCAACATGTTCGGTCTACCAACGCAACTTCCCCACCATAGCAGACGATCCCACTTCAAACAGAAGAATCACTAATATTATATCTGCAATAAAAGGTCAATTCCATAATTATATTAAGCTAACATTCCAGTCACGACCTATTTTTATGAGTTGTAGGAATTACCTAATTTTCTTTCTTGCCTTGTTGTATGTGCTAAGTAATTATTATTATTTCTTAAGCAGGCAGGCAGTTATATGTATAACTGTTATTGCCTGTATCCAATTGCTCTGCTCTCAAGTGTTTTTTGTTTGAGTGAGATATTTGTCGAGTCGGTTTTTGAACTGGTTGACATTCAGTGCTGAGACCACTTCCTTGTTCCAAATCCCACATAGATTGACCTAGTTCCAAACTAAGCAAAACTTGCACTATGAGTACTAGGCGACGATTATACATACTTATATAGATAAACATATACATATAAAACGTCCAAAACTCAGGAACATATATGCGTGATAAACACACAAATAAACCCCTTACCAGGATTTGAACCCGGGACCTCCAGCTTCATAGGCAGGGTCACAAGTTGTTATAACTGTGAATGATTTTAAACAATATTACAGGCAATTGGTTTAAGTGATTGGTATTTTTATAGGTTCTATAGTGGGTACGCGCTACGTTCGCACATGGCCCGGCACAGGGGAGAGCGGCCTTACGTTTGCTCCATGTGCTCCAAGAGTTTCTACAACCCGACTGATCTAAAGGTGAGTTAATACTATAAATAAATAAATAGTAGGTACCGAGACCTGTAAAGTAATACATTTCTCAGATCTCGTGTAATTGTCGTGTCGTGCGAAGCCAAGGTGAGGTCGACAAACATGTAATATAAGGCTTTCATATATCTGGCAAGGGTCTACACTATTTTTCTACTCGACGCAGTCGGCAAGCGGCAAATTTGTTTAGCATAGCGGCCTGCAATTTGCTGCTTGCTGGCGGGAGGGAAATAAATATTATGGGACAATCTTACACAAATCGACCTAGTCCCACGGTAAGCTCAATAAAGCTTGTGATGTGGGTACTAGATGACGAAATAACTATATAATAGATAGATACATATAAATATTTAAATAAATAGAAAACATCCATAACTCAAAAACAAATATTCGTGATAAACACACATAAATGCCCTGACCAGGATTCGAAACTGGGACCTCCTGCCTGCTATTCTCATGCTGCTTGGGATCTTGGACAAACCAATATCTAACCTCACAGTTATTATTGATTTGTTGAAATTAAACACTTTAGAACGGATTCTAAAGTGTTTAATTTCAATGAATAACAATCGCGGTAACAGATGATTTGACTTACATAAAATTAAGAATCGTTTATAAATTATAATAATTAGTGATTTTCAAACAAGGGTGAAAGGGAAAAAAATCATTGGATTGGTTTTAATACCTCGTATGCGTCTTGTCAAATTTGATCACTGAAAAAGTGACCTTGACATTTAAAACAATAAATTTAAATTCCCATGCACGGATTCGTATCATACGCAAACAAGACAAACATTATTTCACTCTTCTTCTTCGTAGCGTTATTGCCACTGCTCATGCAGGGCGCCTGCGGTCCGCTTTGGCAACTAATTCCAAGATTTGGCGTAGGCACTAGTTTTACGGAAGCGACTGCCATCTGACCTTCCAACCCAGAGGGTAAACTAAGCTTGGGATTAGTCCGGTTTCCTCAGGATGTTATCCTTTCCCGAAAGGCGATTAGTAAATATCAAATGATGTCGTACGTAAGCTTCGAGAACTCATACCACCACCTCACCGAAAAAGGGAGCCATATAAATAAAATAAAAAACAACTGTTAGACTGCGGTTGTCAGACTATAACGCGTCTCTACCTCAAGTTGGCACAGGTCTCGCTGTTTTTTTACAACATAACAAAAGTTACATGTGCATCTCATCATCCATCTGCCAACTCATAAATCCTCTTCAATAGATCTATCGTTACGTCTTTTCTCGGTCTGCTAGACTAAAATAAACGAAGGACACGATTAAGTGATATATTCACGATTACAAGTTATATATTTGATAACGTCAATAAAACTTAACAACAGATATACTCGTAATTTAGATCGAAACTTCCGAAGAAGCTGGTGTGCCGCACGGAATCTCATCAAACTTTTTAATCGAATCCTCATTCACCCTGAACGCTTCCGAAAACTTTTTCTTAGTTTTCGGCGCCAAATAATTCAGAAAGCGTTATGTTTATAACTTCAATTGATCTATCGTTACATCTTTTCTAGGTCTGCTAGCACTAAAACAAATTATGGACATGATTACAAGTAATATATTTGTTAATAACGTCAATAAAACTATTAATAACGGAAATTATTTAGATCGAAACTTCCGAAGAAGCTAGTGTACCGCACGGAATCTCATCAAACTTTTTAATCTCATCCTCATTTAGTCTGAATGCTTCCGAAAACTTTTTCTTTGCTTTCGGCGCCAAATAATTCGGAAAATCAACTTTGAAACGTATGATCAGGTTGCCTCTAGCTTTCATAGGGCACGCTGGGACTGGGAGGCCTTCATCGTCAATGATTTTCTCATACGTCGGTGTAATAACGTCAGATATTTTAGTTCTGAGCACTCTATCGTCTAAGGTCGTGACGGTTATATCGAGACCACATAAGGCCTCTTCTAAGCTTACATGTTTGACAGTCACCAGATCGCTCAATCCTGACCGCACAAACATACTGTGGGGACGATCTTCCGTTACGAAAATAACATCAGCTGGCATCCTAGTCGGTCCTTGGTCGCCTTCGGATTTAAAAAGTATCTCCGTGTTAGGATAGATCCCTGGCGGGAAAGGGATGGAAAGCACTTTCTCTCTCAATTTCAGCTCTGAGCAAGTCTCGTCAGTGAATACTAAGCGTTGTATTTTCATTTTCTTCAAGCCTCCTTTGTAGATTTCTTCCAAAGATAATGCTAATGGTCTGAAAATAGTTGTGTCCTTTTCTTTATATCCTCTTCCTAGAGGGGACTCAAACATTGGAGGTGGGTTTTCATAGTAATCCAAGAGGTTGGCGTACGGGTTAGCCGTTCCGAAGAAATCGTGAAAGGTCTTAAGCGAATCGCCGTGGTACGCGTATGGCTGTATATATTCTGTTAAAGAAAATTCAGTAATTATTAAGTACAGAAAATTGAAATATTGAAACGAAGATAACTAGTAAGAAACTTTTTTTGTTTCGAATCCCTGACCCAAACCACGAGAGAAAAAAATAAACACGTGCAAAAATTGTTTCCCGTGCCCTTACACTTTACAGGGTTCATATTGTTTAAAATATTGTTCATACCGTTTAAGCTTGATTTTTGAATTTAGAAAGTTATTTTTTCACACGCTCTGGTCTCCTAAAAAACCCTGTCATACTACACCCCCTAAGAAGTCAAATCGGGGTCGTAAGAACTTTTATCGAGAGCATAGACTAGCCATATAATATAACACGATTAAATACCTGTAGGACCGGGTATCCCACGCTTCAGACCTTCTTCTCCATACTGGTCAAAAACAGCCCTATGTTTATGATCAACTAGGACTTCATAAGCCTCTCCTATGAGGGCAAAGATCCGCTTCACGCCTTCATCCCCATCGTGTCTCTCTGGGTTATATTTCAGTGCTAAGCGCCGATACGCCTTCTTAATCTCGTATTGCGTGCAAGATCTCTTGACTCCTAATATACCGTAGTAGTCGAAACCCATTGTGTTTTAATATTGTAATAAAAATAAAATTGTATTGATTGTTAGTCAATGTCGAAAATGTTGTGATTTGGTTGACACGTAAATGACTAAGTGTCAAATGTAGGGAAGTGACTGCCAGTTGTTTATATTCAGAAAGGAGTTTTTTTAAATCGATTTAAGGGGATTGTCACGTCAAATATCGCACGATTTAAAACTAACGGTTTTTTAGTTGGTAGGTAAATTGTTTCATGTATTGTTTATGTAGTTCAAGTGTTTGATATTAAATATGGAGGAGATGAATTCGAGTAAATTTTGAAAATGGTTCGAGGTTCCTAAACGTGTACTTATTGATTTTTAAATTCATTTTATGTTATCATTCAAAAAAAAAATACGTTTGGGTTGAGCACTTTCTCTATGACATACATAACTTTTCGTTGGAAGGTCGGTAATGTCGGTATCAACTTGACTATCGAGTTTTTCTCTATTATACGGCTTTTATGGTTACCGTAGGTAGTCTATAAATATGGGTACCACATGCTTTACCCTACTACCTGACCTAATCTGTACTCTCTTTAAACATCCAAGCGAAATAAATTTGTCTACGAATTATGTTCACCTGCTTTGAGTAGGAGACGGAGTAGCAAATTGACAAGTATACCCCTCTGCCAAATGCATATGATAAAATCATACTCATTGTATGGACTGGCTTTTATCTGACATAGCTATTTGTACGTTACGTACGAATAGCCATACATTTTGACATGCCCATCCCTTGCAAAAATGGGCAGATCTTTTTGTATAGAAAGACATTGCCAGTCCGGCTGAATAGTCAAAGATTATAAATGGCCTATTTGTTCGTAGGTACACTTCCGCCTCCACACCGGCGAGAAGCCCCTAAAGTGCTCCGAATGCAACAAGACCTTCCGCCGCCACTCCACGCTCTGCCAGCACATGAAGAAGCACAAGGGCATCCGCAACCACGTGTGCAGCGTGTGCAACAAGGCCTTCTACGAGGTGTCCAAGCTTAATGCGCACATGAGGGTTCACACAGGTGAGCATATAGAACTGTAGCATATAACAAGACCCTGAATAAACTGTGATTGAACACGCAGATGTTAAACGGCATCGTGACCATTCTCCAACCAGATGGACCGATCAAGTAAAAGACACATACTCCTCTAAGATATGCATGGTTGTAATGGAAGCAGTGGACAGTAACAGTACTCGATGCCTCCATCGAGTACTGTTACTGTCCACTGTCCAAAGCATTCACTCCGAGTGCAAGCCATCCAACGGTATCCATTGTCATGAGGGAACTACTCTATCTCTGTACCGTTCTAGTTTTCGAGAAAGATATCTACAACCAGCTAAGTTGACTTTTTTGCCGTTTATCTTTTATAACTGTTTATCGACCATTGGCTCGCGCGTCAGCTGGGGTCAAGGGGAACGAAGTGCGGGGCAACCACGTACCCGTTCCGCACGTCCACATAATACGAACATAAATAGTGCCGCGAATGCGTGAGTTCCTATATTGTACTGTTATTGGTGGAAAAAATAAGATTGATGGCTGTGGTTGTGGATAGATCTATAATTTAAGTTCAAGCTAGCGAAGCGAGTGATTTCTCCCAATCTACTTGGACAATCTGACGTTTGTATGTTCTATATATGTTTGTTCGACGATAACTCGAGTACAGTCGATCGGATTGTCGTGAAATATAGCATTTTTAAGTTCAAATATGAGCTAAATCAGTCAAGGGGTTGCCCAAATATAGGAGTCGCGACAAGTTCGGGACGAACCAATAGTTAATTATCCTTGAAGGATATGGCATACAGTTATGTATACCATTTTTTTTATGCATTTGGTGGTTGGATAAAACTGTACACCTTTGCAGGCGAACGTCCATTCGAATGCCAGTTCTGCGAGCGTCGCTTCGCGCAGCAATCGGCGCTGATCTACCACCGCCGCACACACACCGGCGAGAAACCTTACAGCTGCAAGCTATGCTCTGCGCGCTTCACTACATCATCAGCAAGGAATAACCATATGGTCACGCATACTGGCAATAAGAGGTTCGTTAGTTTAAATTCTTAACTTGGACTAGAACAAACTGAAATAAATCTCAAATACTAAAGAAAAAGACCAACTCCACCGGAGGCAAATTCTATAGATAACCTCTTGGCCACCTGGTCTCGAAAGCCGGCGAATTTCTCGGGCATATACGAATCAATATATTTAATTAAATAAAAAATAAAAACTAGAACTAGTGTTTGATATCCAAAGAAACCACGTAGCGGTAATCAGTGCACCGAGTGCTTCACCATACCTATGTTATGTCGGCAATAGGCTAGACGACTGAAAAAATCTATTTAGTCCGTCTTTTAGATTATAAAAAAGTATTGTACACGTATTTTTTCTTTTGTTCGTCAAATCAAAAATGACAAAAATACAGTGCGTTTAAGTTTCGCGTAATGTCACTCCTAGGTACAATTATTACCTAGGAGTGACGTCACAAGCCCCCACCCCGGAACTTTGATGCTCTTTATCTTCGTCAATTTTATTTAAATTGAAAACGGAAAAAATACGTGTCTAATAATTTTAGATAATCTAACTGACGGACTAATTAGAATAATAGTTTTTTCAGTCCTCCGGCCGGTAAGCGCCACTTTACGCAAAACTAAATTGCCGCCTGCCGGCTCCGTCGGGCTGAAAAATAGTATACAAACCTCGGCCGGTAAATGGGAAAGCCTCGGATCACATGTTAGTCGACCTCGGCTTCGCCTCGGCCGACAATTACATGGAATCCGAGGCATTTCCCACTTAAACGGCCTTGGTATGTAATGTACTATTCAACCTAGTCGTCATCCCTATTATGACCACATGATTACCAACATTGGCAATAAAAGGTTCAGAGCAAGAATTTTAACGAAAGCAAACCATACAACTGCAAGCATTGCGTTACGCGCTTCGCTATGTCATGATAGATTGTTAACGCATTGCTGTGTCCCAGGTTCGTCTGCCCAGTTTGCTTCAAGGGCTGCACGTCCCGCGCGGAGCTGCGCGTGCACTCCACGAAGCACACGGGCGAGAAGCTGTTCGGCTGCTCGCTGTGCGCCGCGCGCTTCAGCTCCGCCTCCTACCTGGCGGTGCACCGCCGCCACCACGCGGGGGAGCGCAAGCACAGCTGCAACGTCTGTGGCAGAGGTAGAGCCACGGATTATACACACACAATACAATACAACATTCTTTATTGCACACCAACACAGCGTAGGGATGTATTCCATACAGTGAGGTAACTTCATACGCGGCCAGCGGCTCGGCTCGGTGGTCGTGCTGAGGCTTAGGGTTGTCCAAAACTATGCGAAAGATATTACAGTCTGATTGGCAAACCCCTTAAATACGCCGCCGAATTTTCATAGAAAATCGGCGGCGTCTCCTCCCCGCCTCCTTCCCCGCGCGCCCCCCATTGATGACCCGGACATCGGCGGAGTTAACCCACTGTATGGAGTACATCCTTACGCTGTGACACCAACATGAAACAATTAAGAAAAACTTTCGTATACATAAAATTTGGGTAAACAATAGGCGGTCTTATCGCTAAAGAGCAATCTCTTCCAGACAACCTGCCCGGTCCAGGATTCCAACCTGGGACCTCCTGCTTCGTAGGCAGGGTCATTATTACCAACTGGGCTAGGAGGCCGTTAGAGTTAGGAGCTGATGCTTAATAAATAATCATCTTCCTAGCAAGCGCTAGGGAAAAACTTCCCGGCTTATGCCACGGTAACTAATCCCAAGATTTGGCGGAGGCGCTAGTTTTAAGAAAGCGCCTTATATAATTATTCATTTTAAATTGCGAATTCAAAATGATATCATACTTTTTACAGGTTTTATGGATTCCGGTTCATACAAGAAACACCTTAAAACTCACGAAGTTAAGCCCGAAGAATCATCCGAGTCCACAGAAATGGATAAGGGGGAAGAGGAAGACAGCCAGACAGGGGAAGAGCAGGAAACTCAGGAAGAGGTATTCTAATTTTATGTATAATTTTACTAGGGTAAATCCAGGATTTTTCGTTCGCTCGGTTCATCTCTCATCATCTCATGAGTTGATAAAAAATTAGTATTTACATAATTTAACGTGCGTTGTTAAGGAAATTTAACTTGGTCAGTTTAGTGACGACAAGTAGGATATAGATAATATTTTAATTATATTTAACGATGAGGACACGAAAGAAATCATATCAAATGTTTGTGTATATCGTGTAAAACTGTTTTTTTTTTTTATATATGTGGTAAAATAATGAAACAGAAAGTTTCATTATTTTCTTTTGATTTGGTGTCTTGACAATATCTTTATGAAATTTTGTAATTTTTTTTGAAATAATAAGTTCTGTCGAGTTTCTTGCCTGTAATAATCTTCCCGGCTGTTTTGACGTTCATAAGTGCGTTGTAATGTGCCTAAATGGAAAAATGAAGATATTTATCATTTAATGCAGGTTCAGGAGCAAATCGAGATAGAAGTGCCGCAGGCGCAGAAGAGATACAAGTGCGGGATCTGCGTGAAGACTTACATGTACCTGCACAGCTTGAAGAAACACATGGCCCTACATGTGCAGGTACGGTACCATATATTCTACGTATACCGTCTACTTTACGACGTGATATGTTTCGCCCGTTGCACATTCGCGTCCGGCCGGCCGAAAACACGGAAGGAAATGGAGGGCACGTCTCGTCTCGTACTTATTTGTCTCGTCTCGCCGCAAGGCCTCGTCTACTAGCGCTTACGCAAAATCTTGGTATTAGTTGCCAAAGTGGAAGCTCCCTGAGCTGTGGCAGAAGCCGTGAAAACGGTAGGAACAGAAAGAAGAATTTGCTTGACAAATCGAGATTAAAAATCGCCAGGACGTTGCGGCCTTCATTTTACTCTTTAATCTCTAGGTCGCAAGTCAAATTTTACATGGCACGGCTAAGTGAACGGGCATGGGTGCTTGAAATAATAGTAGATTGTGTTCCAAGGGATCAATAATATATTTCCGGCGTGGGCTTACATTGAATAGGCTAGACGACTAAAAAAAACAATTTAGTCCGTCTTTTACATTATTAAAAAATATTGTACACGTATTTTTTCTTTTGTTCGTCAAATCAAAAATGACGAAAATACAGTGCATTCCAATAATATTGATACCGTGTGATACATACTGCTTTTCACACCAACTAAGAAGAATTAAACAAAACCGAAAACAGCATCATACCAACACCACGATGATGTATTTAATGCCCGAAAACGTAAAAATGTGTAGTCCTTGAACAGAAAAGTGCCACTTTGATCCACCCCAGCAGGGAAAAGTGCCACTTTGATCCCTCCTAGCTTGAACAGACAATACCCTTTTATGAATAGGTGGTGTGATAAGATAAGTATATTAGTATAACTGAACCCTATCAATTGAATGCATGGTCGGAAATATACTCCCTCCTTTTTCACCTTTCGCATATTATACCAGAGTGGTGAAAGTAATCAAAATATCTGAACACTCCTTTAATATACACAGATTGAAAAAGATGTCATATACTTACTAAAGAAAAGGCCCAACACCGGAGGCCAATCCGAACCCGGGTCTTACTACTACTTACTACCTTACGCGGTTAAAGCCATAACCACTAGGCCAACTGGTCTCACCGAATGCCGGCGAATTTCTCGAGTATATGCAATCTTAGTAACAGGCGAGACGCCCGTGGCCATTTTCTGAGTACAAGCGACATTGCTTAAATTGCTTTGTACTTCCTTCCAAACCAAACTTAGGTTCCGGTATGGCGAGAGAGAAAGATATTAAATTAAATAATTTTATTTGTGTTGCACGCCTTTATTGTCTAATGGTTATGGCCCCTCCATACAATGGGCGATTATACGAGATGCAGCTATGCAGCAGAACAAGATGTCAATATTGCGTATCGCCTCTAACGCATAATTGCATCCTTTATCATCGCCCACCATAGACCATTGTGTGGAGTGGTTACATTCATATGATTCTGAAAACCATGGCTGCTCTCATATCTGAACCAATATTGATATTCTATTTTAAATAAATAAATATTATGGGATAATCTTACACAAATCGACCTAGTCCCGCGGTAATCTCAATAAGTCTTGTGTTGTGGGTACTAGGCGACGATATATATAATAGATGACGATACATATAAATACTTAAATACATAGAAAACATCCATAACTCAGCAACAAATATTCGTGATAAACACACAAATAAATGCCCTGACCGGGATTCGAACCCGGGACCTCCTGCTTCGTAGGCAGGGTCACTACCGACTGGGAGGCCGTTATATCTTACACTCCATTTTATTCCGCAGCCACAACAGCAACAGCAACAACAACAACATCAACAACAACAGCAACAACAACAACAACAACATCAACAACAACAGCAGCAACAAGTCCAGCAGGTCCAGGTGCAGCAGCAGCAGGTGCAGCAGCTGCAGCAGCAGGTGCTGCAGGTTGGCGGCGTGCAGCAACTGACGCTGCCGTTGCACGCGCAGCAGCAGTCCCTGGTTCAGGTAAAACTAGTGGCTAATCATATTAAATTACGGGTAACACTCGTATTTTTCCTTCCTATGATGCCATAACATCAACAACAACAGCAGCAACAAGTCCAGCAGGTGCTGCAGGTTGGCGGCGTGCAGCAACTGACGCTGCCGCTGCACGCGCAGCAGCAGTCCCTAGTTCAGGGATGGACATCCTATGATGCCATTATCAGGCGCCGAGTTGCGTCGTCGCGCACTGTACTCGGCGCTTGATTATTGCATTATAGGATGCAGGATACATGTCGCGCATAGTGACTAAAAATTATTAAATTCGATAGTGGCTAAGCTTTTTCCAGAAAAGAACCTGATAACATGATTCTTCCAGATCTGGATTTGCTTGGGCTCACTCGAATCAGAATCACGAGCTGACATTTGACTTACGACATTTGAAAAATCTACTGCCAATTTCAAGGCCAAGTGAGATTTGACAGTTGGACTACTTCCATGCTTTAGTTATTCTTCCGTGGTATACTCATTGTACAGTCAAGTGCAAAAATATGGCTCGACATAATCGACTCATAAATATGGTACTACGCTCTTATTACACCGGCATATGGTGCCATGGGACATATTTTGAAGTAAGATGTGCACCACCATATTTTTACACTTGACTGTTTGGACTGACGTCTATGTGACATAGCTATTTGTACGTTACGTACGATTAGCTGTACAGAATGAGAGCTCTAGAGGCAGTACAGAGGCCCATTTCTCGAACGGTATCAAACTAATATTATTAGTGTTGCCATAGAAACCCATACAATTTATAACAGTTCGCGTACTAATAATATAAGTCTTATATCGTTCGGAGAGAGACGGGCCCCAAATATACAAAAGGGTTTTCCCTTAACTAGCTCGGAAAGCGCTGTTTTATCCTTTAAAACTAGCGTGGAAAACGCATTTTATCCACTAGTTGGGAAAGTAATTTGACCTTGCTCTAATTCCTATCACTTACCAGTATAAGTAAGTCCTATATGGCCATAGTAAATATGCGCCATCGGAGGTCACACCGTAAATTGGACAAATCTTATCCCGCACTTAAGCTGTTGGCGATATCTAAGTAACAGGAGCGTAATCTATGACAAATTTTGAAATGGAATTTTGAATAGGCTTTATTTGCCTCACGATAGTGAGGGGAAAAATGTTGTATTACACTCGGCGGCAAAGAGACTTTGAGACCCTCGTAAACCTCAAGATTCCAGTTATTGATCAACTCGCTACGCTAGTTTTGGGATCTTTCGCTTGTTACAGTCTCAATATAAGCCCGAGAGTTAAACAACGACTTTGCCCCCTTGTATAATAAATAATCAAGGTCAAACGCAGACGCCAGGCACGCGTTCGCACTAGCGCTCGGTCAAACCAATTGAAAAAAAAACTTAAGAAATACACACAAACAAGGTGGATATACCTACTTTGTCTTGTTTGTATTTCTTAAGTTTTTCACATCATGTGATTAATCAAGATTTTCTTGTTCTTTGCAGGCCGGCCACTCTCCATACCCTGTGATATCCTCAGTCCAGTCATTGCAATTGCAGCAAACGCAGCAACAAGTTAACACGGTATGTAATAACTTAATTAGTATTAATATTAAAAACATATTTAATTTTCCATCTTCGTAGTTTTTGTTTGTTTGTAATTGAAAACAGTTCTTTAAAAAAAAATATATATATATATATATATATTCAAATATCATTAGCCCTCTATTATGTGTGAAAACCGTAATGGTGCTGGAAATATCCGGCTTCAACGCATCATATAGATCTCATGATATGGGTGTATATAAACCAGTGTATTGGACTGTAAATAATCAAGCATTGAAACATTAATGTGATGTTATAATGAAAATCGGCCAACGCCTCGTTTCATAAACCCCCACTCGGGTTTTAACGCCTTTTATTAAACTACCATTCATTTATCATTTTAACATGTACATTATGTTCGAATTTGTCCCACAGCAACAGCCGCAGCTGCAGGTGCAGACCATACAAATACATCCACAGCATCAACCGATTCAGATCCATGTAAGTACAACTCTAATTCAACACATTCAGTGCCGCAAACCCGACTATCGGGTATGTTATGATTTCGTTGGCAGGCCGGACGGCCTTTTGTTTACCTATACTCATTGGCTTATCAAAAGAAATAAACACACAAAGCAGAACAAAAAAGTCAAAAAATGTGGGTCAGATCAGAAAGATATTAGCGAACAATTTTGCGTCAATGATGATACAAACGATAAATTTTTCGTAAGAAAAAGAGCTTACTGACGTAAGACTAAGCATTAAGTGTCAAATTCATACACAGAACTACCAACACTGTTAAAACTTTATGGGTCGGGGGCAATTGCATAATCAAATGTAACTTGTAATATTAGCGGAACTCTCTTTCTAATGAAAGGGATTGAAAAGAGACTTCCGCTAATATTACAAGTTACAAGTCATTATGCAATAGGCCTCTGGTGGCACTTAACGAAACGTCACGATCCAAACAAGACTACTGTGCAAGAGTGCAGAATCTCTTTATATAAATTTACCTTTTTTGCGTGTTTATTATTGTCTATGCTTTTTATCTACATTTGTCTATTATTTTGAATATCATTATTACATTTTGTTTTCACCACGAGACCAGTTATTTCCCAATAAAAACTACATATGAAAAAGTGCTGCAACTCTGCAGCACTTTAATGGCGTATATTTCTTTAATTCTATATATATATTATCTATGCCTTTACCTTGTACATTTTGCAAATTAAAAGAATTTAAACACACAAAACCACGTGACTCAGTTGTTGGACCAATGACATACATATATTATATCCATATGATGACAGATACGAAATATTGTAACCTTATTGGCCAAATGACCTATGGCGTTATTCATAAACGCACTTCAACAACAGTTTAGCTAAATGATTGTTTGTCCTTATCTGTCACTTTGACAATCGCGTTTGTCAGAATGGGAGAAAACATAATTTAACTAAAGCTTCTGTTAACTTTTTTATGAATAAGGTGGTAAGTCTCGTGGTTTTGTTTGATTATGCCAAAAGTATAAGGTGTAGTTTAGGAATATTCAAATTCTGATATATTTGTAATAGTTTTGATTACTAAACTGAAATGTTTGGTGACAGGCGGTGGGCGTGCAGCAGGTGCAGCAGCAGCAGCTGCATGTGGCCACGTCGACCTGCCAAACCATGCTGCCCAACATATTGCAGGTACGATGATATATTGATGAATTCTATTACCAGGGCCCGTACATCTCTTGCCGATGACAGACAAATGACGTCAAGCTTCTTACAGCATATTCTTCTTTTTCTTGAGTTAACTCTTCCTGCTCCCGCGTCAGTTGAAAAATTGAAACTTCGTTACCACGCCCGGTAATTCGCGGGCTAGAATGTAAGGAGGTTTTGGGAAGGAGGTACTTATTGGGATCTAAGTACATGATAACCCGCGAATTACCGGCCGTGGTATACGAAGGATTCTAATAATGGCTTCTGTCCGAGAGTTGGACAATTTTGCCAATGTCAAGTATATAAAAATATTAGTATAAATGATCGTATTTTAAAGGGTATTGCCAC
The DNA here is from genome assembly GCA_949128165.1 of Lathronympha strigana. Classification (NCBI taxonomy): domain Eukaryota; kingdom Metazoa; phylum Arthropoda; class Insecta; order Lepidoptera; family Tortricidae; genus Lathronympha; species Lathronympha strigana. Next base: position 11,931,412 of record OX421920.1, read on the forward strand.
TTGGGTGAAGTTCGATGGCTCGCCTCGCTAAGTTGTAAAATTTATAACTAAACATGTTACACTAGCGTCCGGGGGCCGAGATTACCGACCAATGACTGAAAACTATTTGACGCGTTTCAGGATTCATTCTTCATTAGGTGCACGCTTCTTCGTTAGTTCACTGCACAACAAGCTATCAATAATACACATTAAACAACGTTTAGCTGACAAAAAACTATTCCAGAGACGCCCTCGCCATCTTGAGTATCAACCGGAAGTATACAGCATGTTTAAGGTTTAACGTTTGAATGAATAGTTGATTCAGCTGTCCTTGAATAGTGTCAAAACTATTACGTTCGTTCGACTTTACAATCGAACGTCGATTGACTTTATCTGTCATTATCTTATTACATATTTTAAACGTCCTGAAGGCCTAGTATACATTTTTACTTGTTGTATTTAGTTAAAATTATGATTATATATATCATCCGGATACTTTCATATTTTGACCTCTCGATACGCTAACGCGGTCGAGAAGTAAATGTTACATATGACGAGTAAAAAAATATACTAGGCCTTCTGTGTGTATACGTCATTATGCCGAAACCGGCATGAAAGTACGGGCCCTGCCTATAACCCTTGATTTTATATTGCTCTGAAGGCTGCTTGCGGCAACCAGAGATAGCCAGCTAACCTGGACTAAAATTTCGGGCATTGACCTCCTATAAAAATGATAATAATTAAATCCTAAATCAGGCATTTTTCTGCGAGTTGATTGTTGCTAAAGAAAGGGCCATCTATATTTATCAAAAGTTGTGACTTTTAATAACTTGTACCAGACAATTGTATATATAAATTATAAATTGAAAGAGATGTCATATACTACAGAAAAAGTGACTAAGGTCCCCAGTGAGCAGGGTCGAACCAGCGACCTCCTGCTTTCCCGGCAGTCTTGGTCACTTTTTCTGTAGTATATGAATACTGTACATACACAAGTGCGTGAGTTTGAAGCCAGGCGGCGCATTGAATTGGACGATAAGCGCGACGAGCTGAAGGCCAGACCACCTGCGGCCATTAATTATAATTATATCGGAGGGGTGCTAACTTGCAGCGAGTGTGGGCGCACATTTACTGCTAAGATTGGCTACGTCAGTCACCAGAGAGCACACCAGCGACGCTCTCAACAGTAAAAGAATGGTCACTGTGGCCGAACACGGCTGGGGGATGATGATGATAGGAGTATATGACATTTCTTTCAATTTATAACTTGTAGCAGTAGCAGACATAACCTGACTGTGATTGTGTGTTCCAGCTTGGGCACGGCGGCACTGTGGCCGTGTCCGGCCTCAGCGGCACCGACCTCAGCGGTGTGGCGCACCGCATCATCCTGCAGCCGCCGCAGCACCCTGCCGTCTACACGCTGCACCACTAGCACCCACACGGACCCCTGCCCACGACCATTACAACGTGTACGTGCGGACCCAACAACTCAATAAGTTCAATAACGAGTGTCGCGAGTGAAAACAAGTGAAGGTCTAAACAAAGATGAGTTATAGAAGCGGTGTTATGTAGCCGCCGCAGCACCCCGCCGTCTACACGCTGCACCACTAGCACCCACACGTACAGTCAACCAATTGGAACCCTAGGCCACTGTAGGACTATGTCATAGTGACGCTATCAGTCACTTTGTAAGAAATCTCTTACTGCATGTTATATTGACATGGTTCTAGAGTGGCCTAGGGTAATTGGTTGACTGTACCCCTGCCCACGACCATTTCAACGTGTACGTGCGGACCGAACAACTCAATAACGAGAATGTCCCGAGTGAAAACAAGTGACGATGTGTGAAGGTCTAAACTAAGATAATGAGTTATAGAAGCGGTGTGCGGGCACACCCTGTAGCCGCCGCAGCACCCCGCCGTCTACACGGTGCACCATTAGCGGACGCATACACGTACACCTGCTAACGACCATTTCAGCGTGTATACAGTACACGCATTCAAAAGTGAATTCATTCATAAACTGCCCATGCCATTTTGAACGCTATAGTACATGCAGACCGAACCACTAAGGTTCTTGGCCCACCAGCGACATTTTTCTACGTGGGCAAGTGATTATCTATGGAAAATACTCCCCGGCAGTGTGAATAGCCAGCGATAAACTATATATTTTTTACTTACACGGGAGGATTACCTTTTATTCGTTTTTTGGGCAAGACAATCGCCGATTGTTCATCGGTTATGTACACGCGCTCGCTGAGACCAGTGCCTGAATAACAAGAATGTCGCGATGAAAACAATTGAAAATATGTCCAAACAAGGCGACTGGCAGTAATAGAGACGTGAAAAAGTATTGTTTTAGTCTACAAACATTTATGAAGATGATTCAGAATGAACACTAAAATTACTCGAATACAATCATCACAAAAATATTTATAACGTATATAACATAATATTGCTCAATATAATTCAATTCAATTAGACACCTTTTTGGTACAATGATATACAAGGATCTGTTTTAAGTTAGATCAATAGAAATATCCACACTATAATAAACGCCAATTAACAGTTTGATATCACAGAAAGGGAGATATGCTGGTAGTTTCCAACGAACAGTGATTTAATCCAAGACTATTTAGTGCCTCTTTACAAACAATGTTTGTATCATTTTCAATACGACTGCAGTGTTACAATAGTACATAAAAATACCAATAACTAGAGTACGGATGAACGGTTTTTGTTCATGAATCACAATGCCTTTAAGCTAGGATTACATTACTAAATGAGTGGCGTGAAATTAGTGTCATGATCATGACATTAGTTTTACCAAAAATTTCAAGTGTAATTTAAGACTTTCGTAATGCATCAAATGTATGCATTCATTTCATGAAACCAAATCAATTTCGTGCTATCTGCGATCTTTCTATAAAATTACTTTTACAGTACACATGGTGTTACTTTACCGCCCTAGGGCAATAATGAGCACTTTACGTGCCTCACTCGAATATTCAAAGTGCCATATGTACTGTAAAACGTCGTACGATACACGTGCGAAGAGGTAATTCGCAACTCGTGTCGATTTAAAACACTCCCCACGGTCGTGTTTCAACTTATCGCCACTCGTTGCGAATTTCCTCTTTTTCGCCCTTGTATTGTAATGTACTATTACGCCAATAATTTCGTTATGTAAACCTAGCTTTAGTTGAGTCGTTGGGTTAAATGTTAAAGCTCGTTTAAGAAAAAACTTGCCATTACGTCACTCTTGTATGAACACATTTACAACGTCGTTTTTGTATGAACTTACTATGTATAAGCGTGGCGTAATGGAAATTTGAATTTTATATTTCCAACTGTGTATAGTAGACCACGCAAAGTTTTACGAGAAATATAGCCTTTTCATACTATGTCACTGCCAAGTGTAGCAAATCAGTGTAAAGTTAGCGTGTGGTCGCACTCTATAAAATAAAAGTACCTATAGCACGCAGTTGGGCACCAAAATGTATTGGCCGTATAGGAGTTTTAGAACTTATTATTTCTTGTTTTATTGACTATCTATTGAATGTGCGAATTTTGTTTTCTATTTATAAAAATCTCCAAAGGCTAGTATGCCAACTTGTAAATATTTTGTTTAGTATTTTCGTAGTCTAATTTTAAAGAAATATGTAATATATTTCTCAGTACAATAACCTAAAATTTTGTTTACTACGAAATGTTTCGTAGATAGTATAAGTTAGGAGCCTCTTTTGAGCGCATGCCCTGTTTAATAGTCATATAGTATAGTGTTCATTGAAGCAATAAATATATTTTATACTAGACAGTTTGTTTTATTACCTAATAGATGGTAATTAGTAGTAATTACTTACTCAGCAATCGGCGGCGGCCGGCGGCAGCTGATGAACTGATCACTTGCAGCACGCGAGCCTCCTTAACTATTTTGTATAACGGGTTAGTCTATTAACCTTTTCCACGCCAAAGACGTATATATTGGCACCGCAGGTTCAACGCGAATGACCGATATATCGGTCACAGACAACAGAGTAAAATGAACCTATACTGGTAAAGCTTAAAGTTCAACTTCAGTTTTGACATTTCGATGACGTGGCGTCTGAGTGATAGTTTCTGCGTTTGACATGGCGTCGAAAAGGTTAACAAAGTGCGACCCGCGTCAAGTCCCTATTGACAAAGTGCGGCCCACGTCAATTTCGTTAACTACTATGTGGCCCTTAGCTGCTCAAAGGTTGCCGACCCCTCACCTACGTACTAGAATTCATTCAGAGCTAATCACGACACGGTATTTACGCTTCTGGGCGTTTTTAATTTTTTGTTGTACAAAACCCATTTTTGGAAAAAAACAATTGTTTTCTATTCAAAATCGCGAGCTCTTTCAATCCTAGTAGGAGAAAAAAAAAGTGTCCTAAATTTTCCATACAAATTTCAAACTTTCCAGTGACGCTACCGCCATACTAAATCAATGAAATTATTGTGGCGAAATGGAAAACAAATCTTGGGACCCTTTTTTTCTCCTACTAGGTTGTCTGGAAGAGATCGCTTTTTAGCGATAAGACCGCCTGTTGTTACCCAATGCTATTGATTCTTTGTTTCCTTCTGATACTGTTACTGTTATTGGTGCAATAAAGAATATTATTATTATTATTATTATTGAAGAACAAAAAGTAAAAACGCCCTTCTACGCGCTATTTTCGCTATAAAGCGAGAAATGCGCATGTTTTCGGGTGTGGCGTAGCGCTGCGAGCAATCCTTAGCGCTGAAGCTGCTTAGGGTTATCCCATTTCCCGCTTTGTAGAGACAGTAGCTCGTAGAGGCGTAACGACAACGTGTCGTGATCATGGCATATCGACCTAACCTCAGTTATATAGATATGTATGAGCCTTATGCCAGAGTGAATTACTTTATAATATAAATAGGCTTGTAAATAAAACGGCAGATTACTAAAAATATCAATAATTATTACAGTATATTACAAGTACCGACAAATTAAATCAATCTTATATGTTAAAAAATGCATTTCGTTCCATAATTCCAATAACATAAAAATACAGCGACCGGGTCCAAATAGATTATTACCAGTTTTCCCTAATTAAAAACAAGAAAGGTTATATTCGAGAGTTCTTAGAGGTGCGCCATCTAGTGAGCTCTAAGTGATAGTAAATCAGAGCTGGGCCAAAGGTAATCTATAAGTAAATTACTACTTTCGGTTACTTATTAAGGTGGGCACCTTTGCAGTAAATTATATAAAGATCAATCTGTAATCTTTGGCGAAGCCGGAGATGATTTGGCTGCTTCTTCTTCGAGTCGTTAAGGCAAATAATTGGCTCAAGTGAGGGAACCGGTTTCTGAAATAGTGGGCCGTATTTGTCTGGCTGTGAATGTGTTTAGACTGATTTTATATTCTATGGAAAACCTCAATGGTCCAAAAATTCAAAATAATTTCAGCATTTTTTCAGCTTTCTAATGTTTTTAATATTTTCTAGGTAATAACTGGCAATATACATAATACACGTTTACACACTTTGGCACATAAACTAATTCGATATAAAATAAGTCAAATATCGACACCGGCCGCTGTTACACACACGCCTGCGTACCAGACACGAGGCTTCGAGAAAAGAGCATACAGCTAACAAAACCACCCTAAAATAACTACAAATTAAGAAGGCTTCGGCCCAAAGTTCTTGAATACGTCCCCTAGTAAAAGAGTGCCGCGACATTATATCGTGGTGGGGAATGACAACTGTCATTATCTAATCCGAACAGTAAAATGACAGGTGTATTTCTCGACCGCGAGATAATGTTGCAGGCAACTGCACGTCTACCACGAACATGAAAAATTGGCATTGACGGGAAAACCTCTTTGTCACTTAAATATGCAAGCGTGACAGAGATGGCGATACAAATCCCCAATCGATTTTCGTGGTTTGTGGCAAATGCACTACTAGTTAGCTCTTCATTCGCGCAAAATTGGGGAACGATCTTACTAATCGTGTCCACTTTTTAGTACGATATGTGCGCGCACTAGCGGGGTAGTCGCAAGATTTGGACAGACCTTGATATATTCACGTCATAGAAAATCCGTTTACATATACAAAACATTGAAATCTAGAACTTACTTGCCACGATAAATGCTTAAATATTCGTAGATCTATCTGCTGTCTGAATACTATAAATAAATCAATCGCTCAACTGTTTTAGCAAAAAGGTAGGATAAAGTACGGAATAACAGGCACTAAAAATATCCTAATTTCGTCGGACGACATGCAAGTCACTAAGTTCAGTTTAGTTAGCCATAGTGAACCATACATCTATTATGTTATTGTAATTAGTGACTTGCTTGTCACCTGACGATTTAGCAAAATGTAGACTGTTTTAAAAATATTATAATAAAATTACGGGTAACACTCTCGTATTTTAAGTCACTATGCGCGACATGTTTCGTACATCTTAGGATGCCATTATCAAGCGTCAACAACCGTGCGCAACGACGCGTGCGAGCGGACTGAGATTTTTCTTGCCGCGCGCAGCGCCCTTGATGATAAAACCGGTTGAGGATGATCCGGTCTTAGTCCTGGAATCACACTAAACGGTTGTTGATGCTTGATAATGGCATCCTAAGATGTCCGAAACATGTCTCGCATAGAGACTAAAAATACGTGAGTGTTATCCGTAATTTCATTATAATATCAATAATACATGTTTAAATTCGATGTTTTAAAAATGTTCAAGTGCCGAATATGGGGTAGTTAATCCTATTTTCAACAGTACTTTAATAACCTGATAGATTTGGATAAGGGTGCATTCCACAAGAATGTCCCTTAACAAACGCTTTTGCAATGTATGGCAACTACTTCAATCAAATACTTAAAGCTCCAGAATATTCTGCTCATTTGTTAGAAAATTCATGAAATGCTATCACAAAATAGCAATCAGATTTTTCAGAAGTATTAGAAGGATCGCATTACGTAAGGGAAATTTTCGTGGAATACACCTAATAAATAGTAGGCTATTAAAAAAATACATTTTGCTCACTTATTAATCTTTTCAACTTTGCATTTGTTTTGTTCTATGTAAACGATGCTTTGGACCGAAACCATTACAAATCCTACATTAGAAAACAAACCATTAGGCTAGACGACACTACATACAGAAGGCCACGAGTTCCAATCATATCTAATAGTCAATTCAGTCACTTACGGTACAGTAATATAGTAACGTCAACATAGTCTGTCTTTGTCAAGTCGGAGGCAAACTGCATAATAAAGTGCCGTTTACAGGACCACATTTTCGGTAGATGAGGCAATACTGCCTGAAGTGAGTCATTTTATTTAAAATTGTACTGATTTATGCTCACAATTGTGAGCTCATTCGATCCCAATGAGAGAAAAATTGTCCCGAAATTTCCATTATGATCCTATTATGATCGAAAGAGCTCCCGATTCTGAGTACAGATCACATACAAAAATCCAAATAAAAAAAGTTAACAACCGACTATGTATGTAATTTACAATGCAATTAGTCGCAGACTTGACTTAGACTGCAACAATTTATATATTAGTTTACGTCGACATGATGTGCGTAGGTCTAAAAAAATATACAAGTGTTACAAAAAAAGTGGCGGTACGTTTAAACTTTTGAGTATTCAACCAAATGGTGTAGCAATGGAGAGGCCTAACCCTCTGTCGAATGCATATGACAAACAATCATACCCATTGTATGGACCCACGTTTATCTGACTTAGCTATTTGTACGTTACGTACGAATAGCCATACATTTGACGTGCGCCTCCCCCACAATAATCGCTATTTTTGTAAGTATAGAAAATGAGACATTGCCAGTCCAGCTAATTAAATAGTCAAAAGTTTAAATGCGTAATTTTACTATCGTGTTTTGATTAGGAAAATGTAGGAAAATATATTTTGTGACGCTCAGCGTTGAATTTAGTTATAATTAATGTATACTTAGATTCGTTTGCACCAAGACCCACGTGTCATGTCAACGTATTCCGTCCATTTAATTATCATGTCTAATTTTAAGTTATTTATTTTATTGGACTATAATTTAATTCTATATCAAGAAAACATTTATTACCAGGCACACGAGGGCGATTGACTCGCTCATTTTAACGGTTTCATACAAGTTTAGTACCTTAAGTAATTCACTAAATTAAACAGTGGCACTCTTTTTATTTCAAACTAATAATTTTATAGACTGTTTTACATTATTGGAAAATTTAGAGTCTCATCATTTTAAATAATTTTAATTCTCACAACAGATTGTCAACGTGGGAGCAACTGAAATAAATCGCGCCTCCATACTAAATTAGTACAGGGGACCGATTTTTGAGATTAGAACGCTCGAATATTTCATTCGAATGTGAATATAAACGAAGTAGAAAGAAACTCCACTAGCCTTTCGAGTGATAATTCCATAAGTTCTATGGTATTATGCGAATATAATCGTGACAAATTTTCACGTGCGATTATTTTCGATCACTTGTTTTTGTATTCGAGCGTTCAAATCTCAAAAATCGGTCCCCAGGACTGCATATGTCTAGTAATTGAGCTATGTTTCTATGTAACTAGACTAAATAAGGTCCAACTCTCCCAAATTATTTCGGTTCTCGGAGAAGCGATTGGTACTTTTGTACATTAGTTACGAAAAAGTAGTTCATGAAAGCCGGGGTCTCACTCACTACTAGACCACATTCAAATTGTATTATGTCTGTGTTTAATTTCTATAAATTCAGAAAATATCGAAACTTTCTTTTTGATTTGAGTCTTTATAGAAAAATGGTCTCAAAAACTACCAACCTATAACATTATCTCTTTGGACTAATTTTTAGGGGTATACCCTCGTTTTGTCGAACAACTTTTTGCCTAATTTCAGTTCGCCTAAAAACGTTTAGTATAATCAACGGTTTGTCTAAAGTCATTTTACATAAACTCGTTTCACACAAAAATCATTACATCGAATGTCGTTTTGCCTAATGGTCATTATGTATAATTATTGTTTCGTCGAATATTATTTTGCCTAATTATCGTTTCGTCGATTGCCATTTTGCCTAATTATCGTTTCGTCGATTGCCATTTTGACTAATTATCGATTTGCCGAAAAAAGATATACCAAACATAGGGGAACCAATAACCAATAGATGATACTAATAAAAAAATTAGATACCACCGCTTGAAAAAAAAAACATTTAAGCAAGGTTAGGTTATAAGAAATAAACCTTTTTTTTTACCCGACCCGGTTAGCTCGCGCTCGTTAGTTTTCTAGGCTAGGGCAGAGGAAAGAGCGAGATAAAATACTTACTTTTAATTAGTTGTTAGCTTACCATCACCTTCACGAAGTCAGTCAGAGTCAGTTTAGGTACGACGACGAGCGAAGCGAGGAGGAGTGTTAGGTTGAACTGCGACCTCACAGCGCGCGAGCCGAGCGAGCGAAGCGAGCGTGCCGCGGCAGCGGCCGGCGAAGCGCCAGAACCGAATTTTTCGCGGCCCCCCTATGCAACCAGAGTCACCGTTAGGTACGACGACGAGCGAAGCGAGGAGGAGTGTTAGGTTGAACTGCGACCTCACAGCGCGCGAGCCGAGCGAGCGAAGCGAGCGTGCCGCGGCAACGGCCGGCGAAGTGCCAGAACCGAATCTTTCGCGGCCTCCCTTTGCAACCAGAGAGTCACCGTTAGGTACGACGACGAGCGAAGCGAGGAGGAGTGTTAGGTTGAACTGCGACCTCACAGCGCGCGAGCCGAGCGAGCGAAGCGAGCGTGCCGCGGCAGCGGCCGATGAAGCGCCAGAACCGAATCTTTCGCGGCCTCCCTTTGCAACCAGAGTCACCGTTAGGTACGACGACGAGCGAAGCGAGGAGTGTTAGGTTGAATTGTGACCAACAATACGCGAGCGAAGCGAGCGTGCCTCCACATCAGAAAGTATGTTCCCAGACACGACCTATTGGGTCGCCAATTATTAGGGGTGGCAGAAAAAAAAATACATTAGACAAAAAAAAATACCAATTGAATATTAGACAAAACAATATTAGGTAAACTGAAATTAGGTATAATGATAGTTAGACGAAACGGGCGTTCGACATAATGATTTTAGGCAAAATGAAATTCGATGTAATGAAAATTCGACGAAACGAATAAGTATACCAAGTGATATTAGGCAAACTGAAATTAGGCGAACTGAAATTAGGCAAATAGTTCGTCGACAAAACGAAGGTAAACCATTTTTAGGACATATACATATACATTAACAATGAGACTTGAATTGAGGATTTTTTTCAGTTATTCCCGTTAACCCTTTGACCGCCGTTGTCACCTATACAAGACAACGATAGTACGATACACTAACGCCGTCGTCTTGTATACAAGACAAAGTTTCAACCGCTTACTAAATGGTAAAATAATAGAATTTAAAAATTATTTTGTACTCGTATCAACTTGTTGACCCTTTGTTTTTTCATACATTTACTTTTTAAGCAGGTATATGAATCCATTGTTTCATAATAAAGGATTTAAAAAATATGCTTATAATTTCTACATTTTTCCGTGTCACTGTCGCCGTTGGCATGTATAAAAGACAGCTAGGGATGGGAAAGTTCAATTGATGTGCAAGTTTTTAAAATGAATATGTTTTCACGAATCTGGTTTTATTTAAGCGTTCAAACATTTAATTGCCAATTATTGTCATTGTTGGTAACTACTCGTAGTAAGTAGGTATTTGTAGAAAAAAAAGGCATAATAATGGATAAAGTTTAGGCAGCTTCTTCAGTAAATTGTCCATTGCGGTTTATTTGCCGAATAAATTATTGACCGCAGTGACAGCGGAGGTCTACATTTTAACTCGATATATATATATAACCGATATATACAGTATGTATCACAACGAAGAGCAAACCTTAAAACTGGTTGACGGGGAACTCGAGTACGATGTAATGACGTGCATTTCACGTGCCTAAATACATGTTTTATGGCATAAAATTACTAAATGAATTACTCGAAGACCATATTTTTGCAGTCGGTTAATGGTTTTTGTAACATCCTATAGGGTTTGTTTACGTTTTTGATTTTTGACAGTGCATGCGTATTGCGTACTGTTGATATGTAGCTAGGGGCAACTAATTAACATTAACGTTGTTATGTCAATACACATGCGCTTTGAGTTCCGTTTATAAGTAACCTAGGTAATTATTTTAATAATGGCTGTAGTCATAGGCAACGCGCAAGCTCTTTGTTAACTATTTGTTTGTAACTAGGTAAAAATCCAAACTTCAACAAGGTTTGACGCCTGTCTGTCAGTTGGTAATTTAAGAAATGTCATTTATAAGATTGTAAACAAATAATACAGGGGAGGTGCAACACAATAATAATAAATGTATATTTTTATACCTCACGTAAAACCTGTCGTATTTTTGATGAATTAGGTAAGTACCATGCTCATATTTATGATTTAAACATTAACGGGTTTCTTGTTTTGCCTTTCATTCTGATATATACTGTATATATATATTATTAAATCCACCTGTTAGTTTTCTCCGAAAACCCTCCGGTAAGTATGTAAATTTATCGAGACACGATGCGCGTCCCTAATCTTATGGTTTATAAAGTTTACGTACCGACAAGCGCTTATGCTGTTGACTCAGACGCTATTATTACTTAACTCGCGCGTAAACAGTATTTGTCAGTCGGATCTAAAGACGAGCCCTGCGCGCCGTTGACATGTATAGAAGACTACTCGTACAGACTAGTGCGGTGATATTACTTCATGATTCGATAATGTTTAGTTGTTGTTTTTCATGATAAAGTCCTTTATTTTCAACATTTTCTTGTATAGTAAATCTGTTTAGTTTAGAAATTTTGAGAGAAATCTATGTTTGGAAATAAAAAAAGGCAAATTGAGAAGAATTCCACCTTTAATTATGAATATCGATATCACTATTTGCAATCCCTAAACTTTTTATTAGTTGTTTACTTAAAATTTGCTCTGGCGTGTGAGTGAGCGTCTTGGCGAACAGGGTCCGGCGGCCAAAAGGTTAAAGGGTCAGAGGGAAGGGGGAAGGAGACTTGATCAATTATCAATTCCAATATCAATGTTCAAATTTAATGCTATATATATTTTTTTTAATCGTAATTTTAGGCTCTCGAACTATACCACTGTTTAATTTAGTGTAAACTTAAGGTCATATAAATACAGCGTAGTTAATTTCTAAACATTTTATCACGATCACCGGGCAGTGTTATATTATAATAAGTCAATTACGGTAAAATACGCATTAAGGGCAATCTATTTGCCTATATTGTCTACATTAATCATTACGTTGATCGTGATCGAGATAATCGAAAATGATTTTGGTTCCACAATCATCAGTGTCATTTATAGAGAAATTAACTAGGTAATAAAATAAATGACATCCTATTTTGTGCCTTTTTGGTGACTACTCGCGGTATGTATGTATAGGTAGTTTCACGAGAGTTGAGTTGAATGTTTACACACGCTGCTACATGATGTACTGATTGCAAAATAATTTAATGAATAAGTAACTGTTAATGTTAATGAACAACACTTCAAGATAATATTTTTAATAAGTAAACTTTTTAGTCTATTTTACAATTAACTCTTGAACTTGCCATCGGTACGAAAAAATAAGTCATTTAAAATTTCGATGTCATTGCATGACAATGTTGTTGTGTGCGTGACCTCAACTCTGGTGCAACTACCTATAATAATTGGGACAACTAAGATGCGACGTGGCACCACCAAATTAATTACGTGGCTAATTTTACGAATTAATCTTTTGTATATTGTCGCCAATTTCGAGATATAGCATCCACTTCAAAGATGGATAGTGATAGAGTAGATATTTAGGCTCTATCCCAATTTTGTAGGTGCATCTGTTATTTCATCAAGGAAATTATAAACGAAGAAATATGACCATTATTGAACCTTATATATATATATGGTCAAATGTCTTGGATATTAAGTATGTAAATCAAATTGGGAGGACAATAGGACATGCCATCCGAATCCACGATGCAATCCTTAGGCTATATTTTTCTATTGCTGTAATGGGCTGGCTAAGGTTGCGCGACAAGCGGTAGCGGTGGCGGTGGTGAGAATGAAAAGGCAGAGTGGTGTATCTCGCTCTCACCTATGGTCACCGCTACTGATGGTCGCCGAACTTTCTAGGTAGTTTACGTAACATTCTTCTTTCAAATTATTAAACAGTGTTATCAGGTAGGTTTATTTAATGTGATGTTTTAAACTTTGGGCTCCAATTTAGTTGAGGATACACGGTGGAACGGGAACTATTTTAAAATTCGAGTTTTACAGCATACTAAATTGTATGAAAAATCTTTTTGTATTTGTGACTTTTCTTGTAAATGAAAAAAAAAATCTTATAATATACTGTATGAAAAAGTAACTTAAAAAAACTCCTTTGAACAGACTTCTTTAAAACAAAAAATGTGCTTGTTTTTAATATCTCAATGATTTATTTCGAAATTTTAAACAACCTTATAAACAACCGACAAAGTGGTAGCTTTTGGTAAAAATAAGCACAAATGTTTCTTTTTAGCAAAGCTTAGTAGCTCAACGTTAAGAAAGTTCCCCAGTTGTCAATACGTTCCACCCTACATAACATAACACAGTACCGCACCTATACGTACGTCAACGTTAAGAAAGTTCCCCACACTATATAACACCACAGCGTCGGGATGTATTCCATACAGTGAGCTAACTTCATACACGGCCAGCGGCTCGGCTCGGTGGTCGTGCGGAGGCTCAGGGTTGTCAAAAACTATCCGAAAGATATTACAGTCAAGTGGCAAGCTAATTTCCATTTTACACCCCTTAAAATAGATCGCCGAATTTTCATAGAAATTCGGCGGCGTCTCCTCCCCGCCTCCTTCCCCGCGCGCCCCCCATCGATGACCCAGAAATCGGCGAAGTTAACCCACTGTATGGAATGCATCCTTACGCTGTGATAACACTGTACCGCACCCGCACCTATACGTACTTGGTCCCAATCACTGCGTGGGCACCGCGATGCCGGGCGTCTGGTCCTCCGCGCGGACGCCGGGCGCCTGGCCGTCCGCGCGCACGACGGGCGAGTCGTGGGCGGCGCGGACGGCGGGCGGCAGGCGCACGTCGCGGAAGTAGCGGTGGCGGCGCGCGTCCTTGGCGCTGATCCGCTTCATGGGGTCGTACACCAGCATCTTGCGCAGCAGGTCCATGCCCAACTCATCGAGGTTCTGCACCTGGTGGGTTCTCTTCTATAGTAGTTTAATGAAGATATAATGAAGAGTTTTTCAGTCGAGTACCGTGTTTAGGCCACGAAGCTTGCTGAGTGGCCTAAGTAAAGTACGAGATTGAAAAACTTAATTATATTACGATTGTATACAATACTTTTTCTACGAGTCATCATCATCATCTATGGAGGAACAATTTCATCATTCAATTTCATTGACTTAACAAGGATGTAACACAAAATGATGGCCGGCGCGGTTGGCGCAGGCGTGGGGCGCGCGGTCGGCAAAGTCCCAGACGGCATCGCAAATAAGCAATGAGCGGAATTCTTCATAGCAAAAATCAAACTGTCAGAGGGATTGACCTAACTGTTTTATCGACTTATCGATAAATATTTGTCACTTAACGAAACAAAGTTAAAGTAATGAAATCAGGCTTTTGGATATACATACAAACAAATTAACGGTGTCCCTAATTAGCTAACCGCCACTGTATTTTAGTATAATAGTAAAGAATAAAACAGAAAATACTTCTATTTTAAATTTTCTATATGAAACTTATCATGAAAAATTAAAAACAAATATTGCTAAGAGTAGGTAACTAATCTTCATTCAAAATAACAGAGTCGAAATCTAATAATTGTTAATTTTTTTCCATTGAATATTGCACGAAACTAAAAATATGATTAAATCTATATAGAATGTGTCTGAACTCGTACTTTTTGAGCATTGTGACGAATGAGTTTTACTCACTAAGTGACTTTCAACACAATGTTTCTTTAGCTGATGTAAATGAACGTCACATTTAGAGCAATATATTGTGGAAGAATCTTCTTTGAAACTAAGAGAAGAATCTTTCTGTATCCATTTTTTTATTGTTTTTCTTTTAGGATTGCATATTATACCATAGCAGATTTTTTGACTAACTTATGAAATATAAATTATTGACTTTTTGCATGTATATGATTTGACTTTTATCTGTGATATTATGTTAAGATAGTAGATATAAATACCAACAGTTATATTTGTATGCCAAATAGGCACGACATAGTGATACAAAAACATTTTTAACATCTTGTAATGCACACCTATGTTGAACAAATAAATGATTTGAATTTGAATTTGAGGATTAACCATTTTACTAACACGGCACGGAAATCACTCATAAAAACTCAAGTGACATAAATGACATATGTGATGCTGACATGATTTACTTTAATATGGAGATGCAAGTTGCTTATTAATGAGGTCAAATGTTACAGAATAATCTTTTAAGTTGATTATGGATACCTAATGTTATATTATTCCGTAACATCGATAGGTCGATAAAACAGTTAGGTCAATCCCTCTGACAGTTTGATTTTTGCTATGAAGAATTCCGCTCATAGCAAATAAGTATTAGAATTTGTATGAAGTTCTATTATAGTTGCCTACAGCGTATCGAAATGAGATATTATAGTTGAGTTGGACTGTCTAATACCGAAAAGTATGAGCTTATAGTTTTGTCTATGTATTCGTAATTGGCAGATTAAAGTCGGCGAGTAGAAAAAGTATTTTGTACAATCGTACAGTCACCTGCAATAGTATATGACGCTATGAAGGCCGCAAAAATATGTGACACGCTTTTATGGCGGTACAAACAAGACTGTGTCAGATTATTTTGCGGCCTTCATATAGTCCTATACTATTGCAGGTGACTGTACCAACGTATGTACGTTAGCTTAGGACGAACGGTATTCTAACCTAATTGCCGGCAATCCCTCGGAATACCTGGAGAGGCTACTGGAGGTTTTTTTATTTATTTTTGCTTACTCGTATTAGATTTGATATGAAAAGTATAACTTTTATGTGAGACAATGGTAAATACAACATTTAAAACTTTCGCGATTTGAACACATATTAATGGTAAATACATCCAAAATAATGACTTATTATGTTATCCTCCTGCGGCCCACTATACAAAAAAATGCTACTTGAAATTTAATATAGTGTGTAGAATATAAGGTTGAGTTTCTATTGTTTTAAAATCAAATGTAACAAAATAAACGCAACTTAATTCAACGCCACTAGGCTGAAAAGATGGCTAATACTGCAGTTAGACCAGAAGCACTAAAATATGGCGAACTCTTCTGATGTCAAGAGAATGTATTTAATGTAATACCTCTCAAAATACTCAACAAAGACAGAAAATCTGATTATGGCTAACTAGCCGCTTGCAGATAAAAATGAGAGAAAAAAAGACTTTATTCTAATACAAAACAGTTTAAATTTCTTTGTACTAATTATCCAATGGGTAGGACCGTGGTCCTTAGATGCCTATTATTAAGATATTCCTAATATTTATAATAATAGACTGATTAATAAATACTACAACAGTGTGACACTAGACCAGGCTAATAAAAAACCTCCACGGCGAAAAGATAAAATGTTCTTTGAGCCTTTGCCCTTGAGCTAATTTGGTCACCTGTAGTGCTGTATCTTTAGAGTCGGCAAAAAAGTATGTGCTCGATTGCCTTACGCCAGCAGAAACCTACTTCAAAAAACGCTCTGCCATTAATTAGTAATTTATAGAACAACGGACTAGGTCGTAATAAAGTAAAGCATTAATAAGTTTTGTTCTTACATGGTTATGCAGATTGAAGGTATTCCAGTTGGGGAAGGTGGGCTTGTAGTCGGGCAGCGACGTCACGCCGGGCCAGATGTCCTCCGTCGGCGTACGCAGCATCCTGCAAACACATGAAAACAGTTAGCAACATCTTTTTTTTATAAATAAACTTTTGTTTTTAAGCAGCATCTACGTACAATAACAAATTTCTTCTCACATTCGTTGTTATGAGAGGAAACAGAGAAACCTTAAAGACATACCTAAAGATTCGGAAAAGTTGGTCGATTTCAGAGTCGCCCTGGAACAGCGGCTTCTTGGAGGACATCTCGGAGAAGATGCAGCCCACGGACCACATGTCTACTGGACAGGAGTACCTGCAAATTGTATTATAACAAGTTTTAGTAAAATAAATCGGTACAAGGTCCCATTACACTATAGTAGGTACTAGAAAATACATTTACCTCTCCTCGAAAAAGCGAATACAAACCGTTTTGAACACCACGCAAAAACAATTGAAGGGATGTTTACAAAAACAACAACTAACATTTTTTTCGAATTTGTGTTTTTGATGTCATCTTATTCGGGTCCAAAAGATTTACGAAAGGTGAAAAAATATTAGTCCAAAAACTATTATGTTTGTCAAAATATGCAATTAAAATATCCTCCATACTACGTATGTACTTAAAAATTGAAATTAGAAACACTGAGTTAAGAGGAACAGTAAAATAAATGATATATTTACTTAAATTTAGATAAACTTAGTGGATTTAATAATAAAATTTAATATAAAAAAGTATTTTAGGAAAAAAAGTTACTCGTGTTTGCACAAAAACAACGTAACTAACCTAAATTTTACAAAAAAATACATAACCGAAAAAGTATATTTCATATCTTTGTCGCAAACTAGAAAGTGTCAAATAAAATAAAGAGATATTTATAACTTTGTGACCATATATCTATAACCTCCCAGAAAATCAAGCTTCAATCGTTATTAATCAAATAGAAAATTAGTTTTATCGTTCTCCTGTAAATTTATGCTCAGTGTAGTTATGTTCTTTTTGTAAAAATCCCTTCAATTGACACTCGGCCTCCCTCTCCCCCGTACAAACGCTAAGGGCAATACTGTTGGCCTATCGGCGCGTGTGGGTTGTGTCGGCAGCCCGTTGAAAATATGTGTCGTTACAGACTCAAGACAATCGATTCGAGTTCGCACGGAGAATTCCATAGACCTGACAAGGTATTTACTATGCCCTGGGGCCTTACCATGACGTCTTAACGAGATTCAGTTTAGTTTCTTAACTGTGCTGTTGTGTGGCAGCGACTCACGTTACGTCCTAAACTGAATCGCGTTAAGACGTCATGATAAGGGGGCTCATCCTTTTGACTCAAATATGCGAGAAATGGAAATGTGAATATAAAAACAATAAGTATATCACATTTTGAAATCATTCACTATCGTGTTACATTATTTTCATATGATTGCACTTGAAATCTAAGCCAGTAAGTATGACTAATTTAAAGGAAATATTTGAAATAAACAATCCTTAGCTACTTAAAATACGTAAATTTTACTGAACACAGCTTATTTCATGCATTACCTATTTTTTTGATTTGTTATTAAAGTAGTAACACTACTATATATAAATTATAAATTGAAATAGATGTCATACACTAAAGAAAAAGACCAACACCGACGATTCGACCACGACGACCTCGGATTGGCCTTCGTCGGTGTTGGTCTTTTTCTTAAGTATATGACATCTATTTCTAAAATTGTACATATTGGGTAAGTAAAGTATTTACCTCTGGCTCCCTAGCAGCACCTCAGGCGCCCTGTACCACAGCGTGACCACCTCGTGCGTGTACACGCGCACCGGCACGCCGAACGCGCGCCCCAGCCCGAAGTCCGCCACCTGCACCCGTTACAGTATTCATACCAAGAGTACCAAGACACTGCGTAACTACAACATACACCTAAAATAAAATCTATGGGCATGGCTGCCCCCTACAACTCAAGCAAAGCAAAGGCACGGCTGTACTATCCTTTTCTCGAAGCATGAACTGCCACTCCACTTCCTGTAATTTCGCCCTGGTAAAAGCTAGAACCCTAAATTTTCTGTGATATAATTTGAACTTGTAGTTTAAGAACTATCGAACGTCAAAGTTCCTTTTTCACCAATCATCAAAACTCTAAGTTACTTCTAGAAGGCCCAGAATCGAGAAGACAAAGTCATATCAACGGCATAAGTGTGTAATTCCATATAAATACACATGATTACAAACTAATGTAGTTCATGCAAATATTATACCTACAGGAAGGTATGAATCAAATCATAGAGGAACACAAGAGTTCAAATAAAATAGGCACGTTGGTGCATGTCTAGTTCTATGGCCACCTCCCGGTATCAACTAAAATAAGCGACTTGTTAAATACAAATAACTTATTTCCTTGAACAAAACAATGAATATAGGATACAAAATTAGGCACTGACAAAGGAAAGAGGTATGGGCACAGTTTTAACAGTACATCTCAAAACTTTTTTTGTATGATAAATATTTGCAGATATTTATTTTACAAAAAATACACGCTTTAATTCCGGCCAGCGTCTAGACGAGCCAGTCATTATACTGCCACACCAAAGCCTCGACAGTTTAACATCCAAAATAAGTTTTACCTGTGTCTGATTGAAAAGTGTATTGAAAGTGAGAATTCTGGGCATATTATTCATATACCCTAGCTTATAAAAGCACTTCTGTGAGACTGTGTTCCAGAGACTGCCTAAGCCAGGCCCAGACCTGCCATACTCCAGCATAATCTGGATTATTCACGGGAAAGCGCGTCATGTTCGGCCGCGTCAATGTTCGAGCTAGGCAACATAACTGTTGCAGACATAAGCTGCACCCTTTACTGCAACAAAAACATACCTTTATGATCCCAGTCTGATCAATGAGCAGATTCTGTGGCTTCAAGTCTCGGTGCAGGATTCTCCGCTGGTGGCAGTACAGGATAGCACTGTTGATCTGGTAAAGGTAGCTCTTCACTATGTTTGGGCTCATCATCTGTTCACAAAAATATTCAAATGTAATGCCAGGCCTGCATTAAAATGTCGTGTGTTTTGCTTTTTTAGGACACAAGGCCTTGGTCACTATTTATTTTAGTGGGAATAAAATTATATAGACTCATATTTGGGAATTTACATAAATATCAAAAGCCTATTGCATAACTGCCCATGCTTGTGTCCATGCTATATTGTTTGTTCAATGTTGTTGTAATGCCCACCTGTTAAGCCTGAGCTAATTTAGCCTTCATTTTCATCTGATATTAGACATGGTGGACTACCACAGTTACTTACCCTTCCAGACCCTAACGAGTCCATGTATTTTTTAAGGTCCATGGAGAGGAACTCAAAGATAAGGAACAGCCGTGCCTCCTCCATCAGCACATCTTCCAGCTTCACAATATTTGGGTGATTCAACTCTTTTAGTAGGGATATTTCTCTGTAACACAAACATTATTTGGCATCATACAAACATCCAGGCTTGTGCCTACCAGTAGGATAGGCTGAAACAAGTTAGAAATACAGATTTAGCCAGATTATTAAGAACAAGATTTTTTCCCCATGCAAGTGCCTACAAATAGGATTTTGCAAATTTGATGATAATTTAAAAAGTGATTTTATACTAGTTTATTTATTTTATTTTTATAGTAATAGTATACCTTATTTAAACATGGATAAACTGTATTGTTGTTTAAAAAAATTGATCAATTACTCTTTAAATTATCATCAAATTTGCATATTCCTATTTGTAGGCACTTGTATGGGGAAAAATCTTGTTCTTAATTACCTGGCCACAACTATATAGTCTGGAATATGATATACTGACAAACCAATTTAATTACATTGGAATAAAAACCTATGCTGATCCCTTCTCATGCGGTTGACTCTAGGTAAGAAAAACAATATGTTGTGGATTTTTATTTATGGTCTAGTCTGGTGATAAGAAACCTTGGCCAAACTATTGTAAAGCTTGCTTAGCCTAGTTTGGATGCGAAGGCAGCCGGGACAGTAACTGGCAGCTCAAACTCCAGGGAATTGGGCTGAACTAATGCAACAAATGCTTGACACTGTGTTGAGAATGTCGTGTCGGAAGTAAAAAACCGCAGACATTGGCAAAATACATCTCACCACAAGATGTGAAAGCCACTCTAGGCAAAAAAAAACAGCTTGACAGCCCGCCTGAATCTGGCCGGGAGTCCTAATACTAAATCTACATCTAGCTCAGCATCAGTAACTGCTAATACAAGTGAAAACAATTATCTTCCTGATGGGCCCAACATTTGTTCATGATTTAAAGATGATCTTTGTTATTACATTTTTAATTGTTACTAACATAGAATAAACTTTATAATAATTGTACAAATAACATTATATGAAAACTATCCAAAATAAATGATTAATCAACTTAATTTTAAGTATCTTAATTATTTTAGTTTACTGTGCAGTTGATTTGGGTAAGAATGCCCCAAAATATGTATGTCATGAGAAGTTTGCATTGTTACAAAAAATTATAACAGATTATAACACAAAAAGAGTTTGCAATTGCCAGACTGACTCAAAATTCATGTTAACGCGTTTGGTGACAATATGTCGACAGGAGGGGTAGTTGTAGTCTTAACAATCCTTAACTGTGTCACTGTCAGCGAACGTGTTAAGATGCATTTTGACTAATGCTAAGCTTAAGCAATCGTAATTGTAATATACGATTTCGACTCATACTTATAACTAATCATTTTTATACCTACCTTGTGCTACACGGAGTAAAAGATGCATGGTGCTTGTTCTGGTTACTATTTATATACAATGTAAACTCAATTCATAGTCATATTATTTTTATTCATGAATAATACAAGATTGTGTTAATATTAACTAAACTTAATTTAATCTGCAAAATCCACTATTCTATTGTGATATTGTATCAGTAAACTAGTAACCTCTGCCTTCAGTGGTAGTGATAATGCATATAATATACATTTGAAAACATATCAACTGCCTGTTTCAGCACATTGACAATGTCAGCTGCATACTAAAGTTCCTAGAAACATTGTGACAATTGTCGCAATGTCAGCATGGTGAAACAGGCTGCAGGAGTTACAAGTTTGTCAATTATGAACTGATGGGAGTCTTTACCAGACGAGACAAGTTTTTTGAGGATATACAAGATACAACAGCTGTAAACTTTTTCAAGACGAGGCTACAAAGACAAAACACAATTATCTATAAATTTTGCAAGCATTCTAGTATATATAAAACCAGATGCCTCATCATATTGTTTTGCAAACATATAAACATGATTGCACACCATTTCATAAGCTAAACATTGCTTAGGTCAACTATAAATAGTAGTTTCTTTGTGCTTATTTTGCATAGCATAAACTAAATAGCATAAACAAAAAGATTTCCTTGTAATGCTGTACAATTCTAAGGTATAACTAAACTAAGTGTAAATTAATAGCATGGTGTCAAAATGATAAATCCTTGAATATAACAGGAAATGAAATGAGTTAGGTTAGGAAAATATAATATGAGTTTTTAGAGCATTTCTTGAACCTGCAGATATTCCTGATATAATGATCAAATATGAATGTATTTGTCATAAATGGGTGGTGAGAACTAACCTGATCGCGGTAGATGGTATGCCCTCATCGTCTGCTTCCAACCTAATTTTCTTCATTGCCACATACTGGCCGGTCACTTTGTTTTTCCCTTTATACACGACACCGTAAGTACCTTCACCAATTTTTTCTATTTTAATAAAATCTTCCATTTTGCTAAATGAGAAATTGCGGGTCTAACAAAAAACGTTGGCAGCTTCAGATCTAGAGACAAAGCAATAGATCTCTTTTAATTTTACGAGCACATGGATAATTTAGTACACAAACTCGATGCATGAAATTGCAATTCTATTTTTATAGGTAATATCCCGCCAAATCTTCTTGTTTCTGATAATTATTACCGTAACGTACTCAAATAACGACTTCAAACGAAAACTTTTTAAATTCTCTTGACGAGCAGTTGGTTTGTGTACGCTCAAATGTTGCCATGTAAATAATTAAAAATCCACAGTTCCACACAAACGACAGGTGTGTTTCGTTTTTACCTCTAATGAGGTAAAAATTTAAAGTAATTTGTGGTTCTTACTTATATGTAAGCTTATAAATAATAAAACGTAGATATTTGGCGTTAAAAATAAAATACTCCATAAATTCAGTTTACCCAATTTTAATCAAAACTATACTGGCAATAATGTTTCAAATTCAATCCGTTCTACGCAGATTTTACAGAATTTATCGGTGTTAATATATACATTATTTGATACTCACTGAAACAGTTTTTAGGTTCTACCAGTATTTAGGTCCGTGGGTTCTACACAGATACATTAGGATCCTAACTTTTAGGAAACAGTTTAAAATCGACGGACTGATTGTCACTGTCAACTGTGTGATAACCTAATGATATGCGACCTCTTTCTGCTGTCAAAAACTTTTAATAACTGAAATGCACTGTAATTAAGACAAACTTAGGTTCACTTTCATTTTACAGGATTGAGCAAGGTAAACGTGCCGAAGGAGACGGACAGTGAGATCCCCGTCTCTTTCTAAAAGTTGCCATTGAGAAAAAAAAGCAAATCTACGGTAGTTGAGTATATGAAATTCGCAAAGAATGGATCTACTTAATATAATTATGTTTTAATTTTTAAGGTTACGGTTTCCGGTGTCCGCCCGTCTATCCGTCCGTCCGTCTGTCTGTCACCAGGCTGTATCTCATGAACCGTTATAGTAAGATAGTTGAAATTTTCACAGATGATGTATTGCCGCTGTAACAACAAATACTAAAAAACCGGCCAAGAGCATGTCGGGCCATGCTCAGTGTAGGGTTCCGTAGTTTACCGTCCGTCACAATAGGCAACCTAAAAAAGTGTTTTAATAAATACACCCGACCCGACCCTGTCAACACCGGAAAAATCTTAACAGCGCGAAGTAAATTGGGTTAAGTACTAATTTATACAAACTAGACGGATTATGTGTGTTGGGTTTTCGGGGGTAACTTTTAATCGCGTGAATCGATTTGGATCATTATTTATTTTTTTATTAGAAGGAAGGTAAGTGCGGGAGTAACATCACTTCACTGCTACGCTCCACGCTATGCCATGAGCAAGCCCTAAGTTTCTTAACCTGCTGGTAAAAGGACTAATATCTCCATTTTAAAAAAGCTTGACACTACACGGTTTTCCACGCTATGCCATGAGCGAGCCTTAGATTCTTCGGCTAACGGTAGTTTTCACAGCGCAGTGGTCACGATCCTTAGCACGGAAATTACGAAAAAGAAGATGAAGACATATACCTAGCTAGTGGCATACGTACCCCTTAGACTAATGGTGTCAAGGAAAAGCGCCTAGTCAAATTGAGCGGCAACAATATTTGAGGAGTAGTGAATCAGGTTTTCCAAACATTTTTTGTCAGGGCTCCCTTCTGTGTCATCTCTCTTTCGCTTACGGCGAGCGCTGAAGCAGAATGGGGGCTACCGTATTGTCGCTCACCAGGCCGCGCCACTTATGCATCGGTCTTGTGTCAATATAAAAGCATTGGCATAGTTTAATAGTTATTTATTATACAAGGGGGCAAAGTTGTTGTTTAACTCTCTGGCTAATATTGAGACCCGAGCAAGCGAAAGATTCCAAAATTGAGCCACGAGCGTAGTGAGTGGTTCAATAACTGGAATCTTGAGCTTTACGAGGGTCTCAAGGCACGAGGGTTGAACAAACTTTGCCGCCGAGAGTAATACAACATTTTTCCCCTCACTATTGCGAGGAAAATACAGACTACATACGATTATAAATCTTTTCCACATGTAAGTTATCTAGAAGAAACCATCAAAAATCAATTTCAAAATTTGTCATAGAGTAAGTACCTACGCTCCTGATACTTAGATATTGCCAACAGCTTACCAAGTGCGGGATAAGTCATGATCGCATGACCAATTTAAGATGTGGCCTCCGATTGCGCATATTTACTATGGGCATATAGGACTCACTTATACTGGACTGGTGGTAAGTGATAGGAATTAGATTACTTTGCCCCACATGTGGATAAAATGCGTTTTTCCACGCTAGTTTTAAAGGACAAAACAGCGCTTTCCGAGCTAGTGAGGGTAAAAAGGTTTTTCCCGCGTTCCATTAGCGACCGGCGAATTGAATACCCATTGCGATGGAATTCAGAGTTTTATGCCAAAAAACCTCGAGAAAACAATATTGACTACACCTGTACTTCATTATTTGGTGTGAGGAAATAGTACCTAATATTGTCTTCTGTTACCGCGATTGTTATTCATTGAAATTAAACACTTTAGAACGGATTAATCGCTTTTATTAACACCATGATCCTACGTTTCGAGCCCTTTACAGCACTCGTTTTCACAGGGTTAAGATCATGAACGTAGGATCATGGTGTTAATAAACGCGATTAATCAGTTCTAAAGTGCTTAATATCAATAAATAGTACCTACATTATTGCTCAGGGACGGGAAAGTAAGGGATTGCACTGCACAATATGTGCAGAAGGCAGGAATAGGGATGACGGCTACGTTGAATAACTATTATTCTAATTAGTCCGTCAGTTAGATTACCTAAAAAATTTACACGTATTTTTTCCTTTTTCAATTTAACTAAAATTGACGATACGAAGATAAAGAGCATCAAAGTTCCGGGGTGGGGGCTTGTGACGTCACTCCTAGGTAAGAATTGTACCTAGCAGTGACATTACGCGAAACTTGTAAGTTTTGATTTGAGGAACAATAAAAAATACGTGTACAATATTTTTTCAAAATCTAAAAGACGGACTAAATAGACTTTATCAGTCGTCTAGCCTATTGTATAGGAATGACTAGGTAGGTACATATTTAACTCTTCGGACTTAGATAATTGAAGGTAAAGTTTAAAGGACTTAAAGCGTGCAGGCTTAGGTAGTATATGATAGAAAATTATTACACCTACAAAATATACTGACTTAAATATTTAATTTGTCAAGGTTCAGTTACGCATGCCGCCGCCGCCGCCACGTAATGGAACTAACAATAAGGTAACAATTGACACCCCGAATAGTATAATAAATGAAATCATTGTTTGCGCAATGTAATCTCACTCCATTAAAAAATAACATTTTTATGAGTCAGTAGCACCTACTTCAAAAAAACACCTGCCTTGTATGAAATCAAGTTATGAGTAGGTAGGTTTCTACAGCAATGAAGATGTTTGGTATTTTGCTACAATTATACTCGTAGATTTATTTCATTGCTTTTGGGCTATTGAAGATGACGCGTTGACCAGTTTAGATCTATTGTCGCATATTATATGCCTCCCTTTTTTCACCATCGTGAAGAAAAAGGGCGGCAAAATTATAATCTTTGACCATATGTGGTACAGTGTAATATGGGTCTACATATCTCTTCCTAACTTCACCATATTTTTCTTCAACAAAAATTGGTTATTAGAAGAGAGTCGGCGATATTGTACCGCCGGTTAAATCGTACCACCTCTAGTTTAGATTTCCTACTTAACAGCCTATTTTACTTGCTTATGGGGCACCCAACGGAGCACCTATGTTAATCATCAGTTAGGTACCGAAATAAAAAATGATAAAAACTCAAGAATTAACATGAGAGAGGAAAAAATTGATTTTCGTCGGACTCGATGTAACTTTTGATGTGATTTCGTAATTGTATTACTTGCGATCTAGATAGTTTAAAATAACAGTATTAACAGTATTTCACTCCTATTTATCAGGTTTACTAAGTGGTATTTATAAATTGGAAAAGTTTTGTGGTTATATTTTTTATATTATTTATTTCAAAAAGATACCTGGTCGGTTAATTCGTACCATCTCACTCAAATCGTACCTATGAGGTACGATTTAACCGACTGGTCGGCTAAATCGTACCGATGGCAGTCCCTTCGGATTTCTTTTTTTACAGATCGTTATTTTAATCCCAGATTATTCCATTTGATATATAACCTAGCCAAGAAACTGAACTTTCATATGAATAAACAGTTACATTTCTGTCTTCCTTCAGAAAAAAGTTATCCACGTTTTAGTAAAAAGTGATACGATGTAACCTCTCTCCCCTAAATAATATAATAATAATAATAAATGTTTTATTGCAGGCATTTACATCCCATAGATCTTATCAACTAGCTTAACTTAAAATACAAAAATAGGTAAAATATAACTGAATAGGTATTATTTACGGTTCTCGTTCTGATGCACAGAAAGCCAGTGCCTAAAAACATGGCTGTCAGGGTTCTCACTAATAGCTCTTAGTATGTTATTTTTAGAGTTTCTTATCGTTTCCCAGAAGGAGGCTACCCTAGCTCTCAGAATCGCGAAGAAATCAGGTACTCTGGCCGTCGCAAACATTTCTGAGGCGCTACAGTATCTAGGCATTCTCATCAGGATACGATATGCATCATTATATTGTACCCTGATGCTACTGTATGCCCGCCTAAATACTAAATGATATTATTTACGCCTATTACGCAAAATCTTGCGTAGATACAGTCAAGTGCAAAAATATATATCAACATAATCGTATCATAAATATGGTACATACTCTTTGGTACTCTGGAATAAGATGCTATGGGACATATTTTTGATTAAGATATGTGTAGGTACACCCACATTTTTACACTTGAGCTGTAAGTACCTAGTTCTAAGTTGCGTAATCTTGTTAGTGGACCCCAGGCTCCCTGAGCCTACGCATAAAGGATGACTCACACTAGCACGGGACGGGACGGGGCGGCACGGGAAAATCTGTCAATTTCTATAGAAAGAATCACGTGATAGCTCGGAGCCCTCGGATGTCACGTGACGGTTTCTATAGAAATTGACAGATTTTCCCGTGCCGCCCCGTTCTAGTGTGAGTCATCCTTAAGCCGGGAAAACTCTAGGAAGAAGAAGTTCAAAAACTCATTGTTACGAGCCGGGGTTTAAACATTCAAACTTCGGGCTGAGCAGTTTCCATTAACACACACTAAATTGAATAATATTAGTCTAATCTAACACAATTCCAAATGGGCATTAGGAGTAAAATCATATTCATATGACCCAGGTCACAAGAAAATTCAAGCGGCAAGCCACTGGTAACCCACTATTGGACTAATCATTTTGTCGATTCAGCGATTTTGTCACGTCCGTACTATCGGTCACACATAGCGTGCTCGGCGCTACGTATCACTATCATCAACTATCTCTACAGATTGTTTGAGATAATTTAAGCAATATTATAAGGTAAAGGCGAGATGTCCAGGTTTCATTTGGGACAGTATCCATGTGACCGCGGTGGAAAATGTGGTGGGCAGTTTTGGTTTTTAGTTTGGCAGTAATAGATAATGTGAGTATACTTTTTTCTTTTTTTTCCACTATTGGTACGGTTACTGACAATCCAGCCAGCCAGCCAGACAAATGCCATGCTTAAGCATGCTAGTAATGAGCATGTGTAACAATATCTTAACACTCAGTCGCGAACGAAACGCAAAGAACTGTCATTGTCGCACTAATAAGGAATAAGAGTGATAGAGAGCGATAACTAAGATGCGCTACGCTACGTAGCATGAGCGATTGGCATCTTGGCTACGCACCTTATTCGTTATAACTATATGTGAGTAGTAAGTAATGTCCGCCGGGCATACTCACTACAATAACGGCCTCCTTGCCTACTTGGTAGTGACCCTGCCTACGAAGCAGGAGGTCCCGGGTTGGAATCCTGGTCAGGGCATTTATTTGTGTGTTTATCACGAATATTTGTTCCTGAGTTATGGATGTTTTCTATGTATTTAAGTATTTATATGTATATGTATATTATATATACCGTCGCGTAGTACCCACAACACAAGCCTTATTGAGCTTACCGTGGGACTAGGTCGAGTTGTGTAAGATTGTCCCATAATATTTATTTAAAAAAATATTTGTTGGTATTATTACTATTCAAAATTCACGAAAACATTTTAATACCGAAGAATAAGTAATTACAACAACAAAGCAAAGTGTTCAATTTAACTATTTACTGTACGGGCAACCCGTAACACTATGTATTTTATTAAACTTAGAGACGGAAGACGGAACGGAGAGACAGTTTAAGTATTTGCCTCCTTCAAATCTTAAGTAGCTAAGTAGTTGTTAGTGTTGTGTACGTAATTAAGTAATCGCTTACATACAAAGGAATATAATCATTGATCAATATCCCCAAGATATTAAATTTTATCCGCTATGCAATTTAATTAAACGCAATTTTCATAAATCTAAACCCTTAACAGAACTTCAACTATCAATCAATTTTTCCCCGTACAAGTTAAAATTATAGTCACAAGTCAACTACCTAACTTTTTATACTATTTCCCACAATGCCAATTCCACAGAACACGTCTCAATTTAAAATTATCAATGTACGACAGTTAGACAACGAAACGAGAGTCCAATCTAACATAATAACCAATCCGATAATACTTTCAATCACACCCGTCCCGACCCCGACCCGATCAACTCAGGAAAAATCTTAACAGCGCGAAGTAGACCACGGTACAGCGCCATCTCTCGGGAAATTGGGTTAAGTACTTACTAATTCATACAAACTAGACGGGTTATGTATGTTGGATTTTCGGTGGTAACTTTTGATCACGTGAATCGATTTGAACCATTGTTTATTTATTAGAAGGAAGATACGTGCGGGATTATAAATTAAGTACTCAAGATAAAACATGTTTGCATTATACCACTTTGTTGGCGTGGCCGATATACATACCTATTCGTACAAATTTACAGCTTTCTAGTACTTACAGTCACTGAGATTATCCGCGGACGGAGCGGAGACGGACGGACAGCAGACAGACTCAGCGAAACTATAAGGGTTCCTAGTTTACTACGGAACCCTAAAAAAAGGATATATCGTCCCTCGTTTTTTTTTAAATTTTAATAAAAACTAAGTATGTTTATGAAAAATGTTGCGAATGGCGAATTCCATCGCGTTAGCAACTATGCTAACACAAAATGTTAAAAGTAATGTAAATTAAATAAGTTAAAGCAAATACCTATTATGTAAACACAATAATTATGCCGACGTCTTTTTATTATCGCATAGCTATGAATTTGTACGTGTAATTAAATGTAGGCATATTTCGAATCATAATACTTCTTCTTCTTCTGCGTATCACTCTTGACAGAGTGGTCGTGGTCATCATGATATTGTGGTGTATAATACTTACCTCCTTCTATTTAGGTATAGCTTCTACATAAATGGGTAAAATATTAGTAAGAACCTTATTTCTTTATTTATTTAATTTGCTAGTTTTACTTATAACTAAGGAGACCATTGGTTAAGGGCGGCGAATGACCGTTCGTTGTGCAAATCTTTGAGAGAGGCCTTTGTTCAGTAGTGGACGTCTTTCGACTGAAATGATATGTTTTTTTTTTGATGACATAACTTATTGATTGCTTATAAGGATATCTTAAGAGTTATTAGTATTAAATAAAAACAATATTTTTAGCGTTCCGTAGTCATGTGTCGCCATGTCTGTCTGTTGGTCTGCACATACCTAATCTCAGTGACCGGTAGTACTAGAAAGCTGGGATTTAGCACGAATATATAAATAAATCACGCCGACAAAATGGTCAAATAAATAGCCATATTAAATTGCAACGTTTAAACACTCACGTATTTTTATCACAATAGGCATGTTTCGACTGCATCGGGCAGTCATCGTCGGACACACAGAGTGGTGTGTTGTCACCTTCGCGGCTCGGGCATCACTACCCGAGACCGGCGTAGGTAACGGGTCGCGCGCGACGAAGCAGGTTGATTCGAGCAATCCGGCGCCGTCGTTGCGGGAGTCTGGATTGTCGGATCGTCTGACGGGATGACGGGATCAACGACAAACACACCGAACTAACCGTGTCCACTAAATCGTCACCACACAAATTCACGTTGCCTCTAGGAAGCACTGGTTTCCAAGCCGGTGGCATAGTCCTCCGTCGCGGTTGAAGTTAGGGCGACGTCCGATTTCAATGGCCTCGCGGAAAATAAAATATAAAATAAGTTATAAATATAAAAAGCCGAAAAATATTGTCTTAGGTCGTACCAATTCTGAAGCGTGAGGTATCGTTAGATAGGTATTTAAAAAAGAATAAGGGTTTTCCCAAAACATTTTTTTATAAACTTAATATTTTCGGATATAATTGCTCCGATAGTTTAAAAACTGTGTTCTGCCCCCTCTAACTTTTGAAGCGTAAGTTCAAAAGTTACGAAAAAAATTGTGAAAGTAGAGCTTTATAAAGATTATCAAAGAAAATTATTTTAAATATGGTCAATAAAGCAATTTAAGATTTTTCTAATAAAAAATCTCTTAAGTACCTATATCCATATTAGTATATACTTTGCATCCCCATTTAATCGCTGTAAAGATAGAATTGTTTTGAACGTTTAAACTATTTGTTTTTATATTCTAATCAGGAATCTTTTTACAAAGCTATAGCTCAAAAAATATTTTTCTTTATGTAAATTTGGCATCCTTTTTTAACTCCTTTAGGGATGAATTTTCCCAAAACCCTAAAAAGTTACCTTATGGGCATATTTTTATTTTGTTGTCGTTTTTTTTTTCTCGTCAGTTTTGAATGAAATTTGGTGGGTAGGTAGAGTTCCTTATTCTACGCTAGATAGATACAAAATCTCAATGTGCGACAAAAAAATTGTATGAAATTTCCACTGAGTTACGAAAATTCCATACTATTTCGTAACTCAGTGGAAAAAAATGTGGGACATACTTTGAAATTGGGTCTATCTTGAAGAGAATAAGGAACTCTACCTACCCACCAAATTTCATTCAAATCTGACGCGAAAAAAAAAACGACAACAAAATAAAAATATGCCCTTATATTTTAAATTTTAATAAAGAGTCGAGGAGGTGCTATAACTACATCATCACATAGAACACAAACTATCAGTACCCTCTTTAATGGAAGGCAAAATGTACCAATTCCATGTACTTATAGGAATACATGTACTGTCTAATACTGTCTTAAAAATAATATTACGAAAAAAATCCAGAAAAACACAGAAATAATTATATGAAAATGATAGTAAAAATAATAGTTTTATGAACTCGTACATATTTTTATTCTACTGGTATACTATCAAAATTGATTTGCAAATGCCAAACTATAACACTTAATGTTTATCCTCCAGATATCAGCACAAGATGACAACAACGCCACAGAAACACAGACTAAACTGTGTTGCCCGTGCCCTCCCGGCTGGCCTGGCGTTCCTATGGACGCTTCAACAATGGCCTCTCATACGCCTGACCTCACCATGGCGCGCGGCGCGGACGGCGTGGATGACTGCCCGTGCCGCGCTCGTGACGCCGACTCCGAGGGCGCCGCATCGCTCTTCTTTCCTCACGCGGTCCGTCCTGCTGGGAATTTCATGAGGTGAGCAAAAAACATAACATGCTGTAGTTTAATACAAAACATCCTCCTGATGTCGGTCATCCAAAACGGTGTTGCCCTTGTCCTCTCGCGGCTGGCCTGGCGGTCCTATGAACGCTTCAACTATGGGCTCTCGCAGGCCTGGCCTCGATATGGCGCGCGGCACGGACGACGTGGGCGACTGCCCGTGCCCCGCTCGCGACTCTTAGGGCGTCGCATCGCTCTTCTTTCCTTACGCGGTCCATCCTGCTGGGAATTTCATTAGGTAAAGGTGAGTATAACATACTGTACTGTAGCCTAATTATAACTATGTTGTTCGTGTCTTCTCGGCTGGCCTAGTGTTCCTATGGACGCTTCAACTATGGTCTCTCGCACGCCTGGCCTCGCCATGGCGCTAGCAGCGCCCGGCGCGAACGGCGTGGACGACTGCCCGTGCCGCGCTTGTAACTCCGAGGGCGCCGCATCGCTCTTTTTTCCTCACGCAGATACAAATGGAATGAGCCGCAATCGGAATTATTTCCCAGATAGACTACATTTGTTCTATTTACTAACGCGATCGATTTGCTGTTCACTCATGTTGCGTTTTCACGTTTCTACAAGTTTTCTATCGTAATTATGCTGCATTGTTTTAATGCGACGAGGAAAATTGGGTTAGAAATTGATCTAGCTGTCAACTAACTGCTAGCTAATATGACGATTTCCTGGACACCGCTTTCTTCATAGTCTCGTTAGTATTACCCCATTCAT
Organism: Lathronympha strigana; assembly: GCA_949128165.1. Taxonomy (NCBI): domain Eukaryota; kingdom Metazoa; phylum Arthropoda; class Insecta; order Lepidoptera; family Tortricidae; genus Lathronympha; species Lathronympha strigana. The sequence goes on from OX421920.1 coordinate 11,964,531, forward strand.
ATGAAATACTGATAACATAACCTCTCTGCTGACTGATTCTTGTAGTACTTTCATCTAAATTCGCGGAAAACAGTATTCGAGATACTCGTAGCTTAATATCTAATGGTTATAAAAATATTATTTTACAGACCAGATCCGAAGGAGGATTCCAAACCGCTTCTGCACCCAGAAGTGGATCTTGCATCATCAGTTCTGGAGACTCTTCGAGAGGCCACCGACGAAGAATACAGAGACGCCCTAGAAAGAGACGCCGCCAGGGCAGCCGTCGATGTGGCATCACTAAGCGACCTCATAGACGGCGCTCCAGACGAAGCCAGAAACGTGGTCACAGTAATTGTAAGTCCAAGAGACATGGATGGCAGTGATGCCTTGCCTGAAGCATCTCACGTACAAGAAACTAGGTGTGTACATTCTCTTTTAGGTAACCCTAGAGCAGTAACTTATAGGGCTCCTGTTCCGCATAAAGGCTTGGAGGATATTCTTAATCTACCTTTGGCAAGTGGTCTTCTTCATCGACAACATGATAGTGGTCTAGCAGCTAGTAATGTACACGAAAGCATTGTTAGAGCAGATGATAATCTGAATACACTTGTGTCTGGGTTAAAATTAAAAGCAGAACCTGGTTTACTTAGTTTAGACCCAAAAAAGATTGGTGAGAATATAAATAATATATTAAGAGGAGCAAACTTAAATGTGAAGATTGCAAGAGACGGTGACGATCGTAGCAAAATGGGCAATTCAGATGTTAACGTGGACTCGTCAAACGATCAACTAAGAAGTGAATTTGTTCAAGAAAAAAATGTAATTATGGAGAATAGTTCTGGCCAAAACTTAAATATTCAAGATGATGTGGATTGTAATACATCGCCTTCTGATAATCAAGAAACAGAACAAAAAAAGAGCGTTAAAAATACAAGTCCATTGAAGACTCTACTATTTCCTAGAGATAATGGGGCAAGACCCAAAGTCTCTTTTCCTCTAAAAAATCTTATGAAACTAAAGGACGTGGAATTGGTTCCTTTAAGTATACTAAATAGTAAACCAAAACCAAAAATTAATATACCCAGCTTAAAATTAAACCCACTACCCAAAATAAGTAAAGCCAAGACAGCCAATATTCAAATTATACCGAAACAAAAACCAGTAACAACAGATATTTTAGATACTGTGCCAAGTCCATCCGATGATAACTGTGTCAGATTGAAACCAGAAGCTGATAAGTCAGTTGGAGTACATATGGAGCAGCTCGAGGATTCACTGCTGGACTCTAGTACGGAAACAACTGAAACAGGCAATGAACGGGTTGACGACTTAATAGCGAAGAGTACAGATATTTCGACTATAAATAGCGCTGAAGATGTAGAATTAAAAAACATTGAAACCTTTCAAGACGAAGAACTTGGTGACACGGAAGATTTTCAAATTATTGATGATACACAGACGCTAATTCAAGAAAGTGACAGTGATGTTCAAATAAGCTCGGAAGAAGGTATTAGTGATTTTCCCCCTGGTTCCGTTGACTTAAGTGAATTAAACGAGACAGAAGACAGAAGTAACTCCGTTCCAGTAACACTTCATCCACTTAAACCCCTGGAAGAAATTAGAAGAAGTGTTGTAGAAAAATTAGAAGCTCTTGAAGAAAGTAGCAGAAATGCACTTGATAGCATAAAACAAAATGTTGAAGAGATATATCCGCATGAAAACTCTGTTGAAGAACAAAACCGAGATATAGATTTTGTAGAAAATGAGAACCAAATTGCAAACGTAGAGCCAAAATTCAAATCTTCTGCACCAGGATGTTCCATCGAGGTTGGATCACAAGATAGAAGCACATCATCCGAATCAATTAGTCTTCAAGATCTTCAAAGAATGTCTGATTCTATTTTAATGGCCAGTGAAAATCATGAACAGAGAGCTCAAAATCAGAACGAGGAACCCGAATCTAAAGAAGGGGACCTATCAGAAGAAGTTAATGATGGTGAAATTGATGATGATCTAGGTATAGGCGAAAAAGAATTGAATCCCAAGAACAACCTTAATGCGAGTACTGATGATAGCGATAAAACCGAGAACACATTATGTCCAAGTGATTTATTAATAACATCTGAAAATGTGAAACTTGAAGATAACAGTTCTATTGATAATATTAACACTGATAGCGATTTAGCCCCAATGGCAAGCGATCCAATAATGGATATACTTCGACCGAATTCATTAACAAGAGAACCTATTATCAATATACTTCGGCCCAATTCTAAATCCATAGCAGAGCATCTTAACGACTTTGGGACAAAATTGCGCCAAAGTATTGTGCAACCTGCTCCTCTGATAAATGCAAATGATTTCAATATATTTGGAATCCCCAGTTTCAATCTTCCAGATATATCTGGTCTAAATGCAAATATTCCTACTTTAGACGAAATTAGGACACGTGTATCAGACATTTTAGATGGTTTAGCAAGAACAGCCAGCGATGATGATGGTTCTTCTGAATTCGATTCAGAAGATTTTGCATCCGAGGTAAATCTTGTACAATCCTCTCGTGCGAGTTCTTCTGATCCAGTTTCTATATTCCCTCCTTTTAAGCCATTAGAGGATATAAACTTAGACATTATCCAGTTGAAACCACTCCCGTCATTACTAGGATCTAGTCCCCACGCACCACATTTACCGGGACTAAATTTGAATAGATATAAAGCTAAACTAGCAGTCCCTAAATCGTTAGATTTGAAGCCTTTGAATTTAGCTTCAACATTGGGCAATAATGGAGGTCTTGTTGGTACTACTTTGACAATAGGTCCACAGAAAAAAGAGAAACTTGGTAAAACTGGTAAACCTCGAGTCAAATCTAACAAAAATACTGAATTTGTGTCTCGTGGTGCATTAAACAATAATCCGACCATAACTGATATCACATCAACTATGCATAAAAATGCATTGAATTTATTGAACATTCCTAAAAGCACTAAAGGCCCCACTTTGGAAGCTAGTAATGTAATAGGAAATTTAGCTGAGAAAATTAAATCTCACACGGAAGATACTGTAAAAAGTATTCATGATTCACTTAACCCTTCTTATTTAAATGAAGTACATAATAATGTTTTGAAAAGTGCTAACAATTTGTTAACTTCAGGTAGAAGCAACTTGCAAAAAACTCTGCAAGCTCCCGCCCAAATCAATACAGTGATTGACAATATAAGATCACAAACGCAAAATACAATGCGACATTTGCCCAATACATTTCAATCACCCAGACTTTCTAATGATCTTGGAATAAAAACAAACAGTATTATAAAATCTCCAAAAAATTCCTTGGATGCTGCGGTTGATAACCTTAAAGCTCAGTCTGAAAATACTTTTAAGAACATCAAACAGACATTGGATACTTCAAAACTAGCTGACATAACTGATTCAATCCACAAGAGTGCACAAGATATTTTGAAATCATCATCTTCCTTAACTCCTACAAGAAATATATTAGGCAGTAGCATGCGAGCCGTTCCTACTATAGATAAAGTGGCAGGCAATCTTAGATCACAAACACAAAGTACATTAAAAAACATTCAACAAACTTTAAATGGACCGTCTCTATCTGACATTGGTACATCTATTCAGAAAAGTACACAAAAAATGTTAGCACCTACGAACAGCAGACCGCAAATTCTTCAAAGCGCTTTACAGCCAAGCACCTCTATAGGTTCAGTCGTTGATAACCTGCGCTCTCAAACTCAAAATACGATGAAAAATATACAAAGCTCCTTAAACGCCCCTACTCTCGCTGATATAAGTGCAACAGTACAGAAGCACGCACAAAACTTATTAGAGTCACCAGTAGCTTCCACCGGGCGAGAAGCTTTTAAACAAGTATTACAAGCAAGCCCAATCAACTTAACACCACATGCAGAACAAGTTGCAAAAGATTTACAAAAAACATTAAAAGCTACTCTCAAAAATAGTCCTGTTAAAGGTTTACCACCACTTCCCCACCCAAATGACGTAATACAGACCATATCCGATCATCACGCCGATATCAACGATAAGTTATATGCTATACGTACAGATTTAAATGATCGACTGGAATCGATACACAATGAATTTACAGATCCTGCAAGGCTGCGCTCAATTATGTTCCCTACTGGAAATAGGAATTTTGAGTTATTTGCAATACCGTTACCTATGAGTTCCAAAACTGCAAGCAGACCACAACAGGCAACACCAACGATACAAGCTAAGCGACCAGCACTGGCTTCACAAAAGAAACAACCTAAAAAAACAGCCTCTACCGCCTCGAAGGCTTGGATAGAAACAGTAAAGCCAAGTTCCATGCGAGCTACAAAAGCGAAAGAGAACACCCCCTCTAAGACTTTCAGGATGTCTTCGGCGGCAAGTTCACCAACCTCCGCACATATCGAACGTCCAACTCTCACACTTACCCCTAAGAAATCAATCAAAAGTTTCCATGATCTTAAAAAACCTGTTTTGCCAAAATTAAAACCTTTGTCGAAAAATAAGGTTACAATCACATTTGGTTCTACGACACAACGCCCAAGTTCTGTTGGTAAATCCAAGGGAATATTGGCCACTGCAAAACCTAAAGCGACGCCCAATCGTTTTAAGACTAAACCGCTGGTGCGGCAACCGACTCCGTGGCATGGAAAAGCAGAGGCGATAAACGCTCCGAAGCATAAAGGCGAACCTTTAACATCTACGAGTAAGCCTGCCTCTCTCCGAACTCCTTTAAAAGCAAAGTCAGCAAAGCCAGTTAGTAAACCAATCAAAACAACGTCATCGCGGCTGTCTTCTGTATCACCAAAACTTAAGTCTAAATCTACAACGAATCCAAATGTAAAAACTCCGCTTCCGCAAGGGCGATCCAGCACACCTACTCAAAGGCTTGTGGATAAACCAAAAAGTCCTTTACTTACTAAATTAACTGAAGCATTAAAAAAAAAACCTGTGGGCAAGCTAAGTCAGACTCAACGGGCGAGAACACGAGAAGAAATGGCACCAGCTGCCTCTGACCGTTTAGAAAAAGTGGTAGCCTTGGAGGAACCGATGAAAGAAAATGTTTCGTATAAATGTAAGATGATGTGTGTTAAAGTTGATTTAAATGAGGAGAAATGAAGAAAAAATGGTTTATCGTTTTTAAATGTTAAATTGTAAACCTATATTAGGTACCTCTCCTTCATCTATAAATCTGTCTTTTTGACGTTTGGTATGGAACGTATAGCGCTCTAATACATTGTCACTGTCAATTAAGTCTATTGTCAATTTAGCGAAGACGGACTTAGCAAATGAGCGAGTTAATGAGCCCGCGGGATAATTTTTCTGTGGGTTTAGGTGCCTACAGAATTGAAATGTTGAATCAATATTAACTTTGGTATGTAAGAATTGTAGCACTTTATAGAGTAAGTAGATTTATTGCCTACAATTGTCGTGATGTTATCATCTGACAATGTAGTTGCCAGTTGCCACGTTCTAATATGTATTTAAGAGCGAGAGTGGCGCATAACACGACAAATGATTGATAAAAGGTCTATCATTATATTCATGCTGTACCTGTAGCCCTAGCACAGGAGTGACGCGACAGTATCCCGCGATCGAGAAAGACAACTGCCACTGTCTAATCCAAACAGTTAGAAAATGACAGGTGTTTTTCTCGACCGCGGGAGACTGTCACATACCTTTTGTGCTAGGGCTACTGAGTAGTGTATGGTAAGTCGTTTATGGTGTCTACATACCTTATGCGTCACTTACGCACAGTGACAGACGATGAAAGCGCGACCATCATACGTCAGCTAAATTAATATTGCTCAAGAAGGTATAAAAGACAAATTAATTTATTTTAATATATGTATGTATGTGCTGATGTGTAAATAGAAACTTAGCTTGTAGTGTTTTTATACGTTATTGTAATACAATAAAATCTATCACTTACATGTGTATTATTTCTGACTTTCTTATGTCCATCAGTTAACTCAAGGTACACCTTTCTATCTATCAAAAAATAAAGAAAGTAAGAACCAATATCCTCTTGCAGCAGTTGTCGTTCTGGCCCACTATAATAAACGAATTGGTATTTGAGATGTTAAGTTTTTTGAGTGATAACATGCGTTATTTTAGTAACTCTGTATTTTTGTGATAATAGACACACCCTGTTTTGTTTCTAATACCATTCCATATGGGTAGATATGGGAAAATGCCGGGTGGATGAGTATTTAGCGGGTGGGCAGATTGGGTAAATACTCGCTACCCATCTCTACATCGGCCTATTCAGCCATCAATTCGATGTTCCTCGGACGTTGCATCATAAAATCGTCTGAAATAGACGCTCAGCTCAGGGCAGCAGTAGTAAGGTTGAGTTTATTTTGTTTCAAAATCAAATGAAAGTAAAGAAATTCCGATACAGATTTTTTTTACTTTGTTTAAAAGACGGTACATACTCGTATAACATGATATTATCATATATATCTATATGATAATATCATGTTATTGAAAGAATAAAAATTTCAAATATAGTGCAGAAGAGTTTTTAATAAAATAAAATTAATGAAGATAGGCTCAATATTATATTTATAGGTATACCTAATAACGTTAACGTTGTGTGAAAATTTAATATTTTTTATTTCGAAAACTTCGGAGATAAAAGTAGTGGTATTTTTAGGGTTCCGTAGTCAACTAGGAACCCTTATAGTTTCGCTCGGTCTGTCTGTCTGTCCGTCCGTCCGCGGATAATCTCAGTGACTGTAAGTACTAGAAAGCTGTAATTTTGTACGAATATGTATATTGGTCACGCCAACAAAGTGGTAAAATAAAAAGTGGTTATAGTTTTTTTTTCAGGGTACCTCCCATACACGTAAAGTGTGTAAATTGGTTTTATGAATAAAACAGTATGAGTATGCTCTTGGCCGGTTTTATTTTACATGATCGTTTATAAATCAAAAATATCTCACAGTAAAAAAATTTAACAAAATGTGTCGGACAGTGAGCCAGACTGAATCACACCATAAGGGTTTCTTTTTTACCATTTTGGTACGGAACCCTAAAACTAATAACCCTCATTCGAAAAAAAAGCTTTATATAGTATTCAAGAAGTTTTTGAATACAGTGAAAGCTACCTACTATAAAATATTGTCTTCGTTTTTGGTAAAATATTATACGGATAAGCTGTGAAATTCGTATAAGGTACACGTGGGATAATTACAATTAGGTACCTAATGTAGCTTCTGCACAGGCTGCACAGCTGATTCAACAAGATCTAACTATTAAGAGGCCTCAGTCGATCTTTTACATTTACTCGTAGATATGTTAGTTGAGAAATCGTTTCAATTTGGATGGAATCCGTAAAATGAAGTAGGTATTTGGTGCATTTTCAGTAGCAATGTATCAGGTTCGAATTAATCCGTTCTAAAGTGTTTAATTTCAATGAACAACAATCGCGGAAACAGAAGACAATATAGAGGTATTATTATAGCAAAGATTTCGCAGCGCATTGCGTTACCATCGTCCATAGTCTTTAAAGCGTTACGTATATAAGTGACAGTCTCCCGACGGTCCACCAAACACACAAACACACGACACACATACACACAGACACACACTGTGTGGTGATATAAGGTTGGGACGGGAGGAAGGTGTTGCCGATCACAGTCACACGGCCGGCGACGGCTTTAATATTAAGCGGTTTTAATTTTCAATGTCAAACACTGCGGCTACGGACTCTTAAGATAAGGAGTGAGTGAACTACGCACCGTAACCGGCAGGGCCCATTGTGTACACGACAGGCGGACGGGACACACGACAAAATGGCGAATTTCCTGGTCTGCGCCCTGTGGGCAATCTCGTTGACTTTGGCCGTCGCTGCTGATGGTAAGAGATTTTTTAACACATCTTACAGGCTGTAAATAACGCTGATGATCAGTTAAGGGCATTGTCAGTGTCGTTTTTTCACTTAAAAAAAATAGACCTGTAATGTAAGAAATATATCGGATTTCGCGTTATTGTCGCCCGAAGCGAAGCTGGGGTCGACAAAGATGTTATCTGAGGATCTTATTTACGGGCCAAGGCCAGAAGGCCTAGTATAAAAATTGTACGACATTAACTTCTCGACCACGTTAGCGGGGTTAGAGGGGTCAAAATATGAAAGTTGCCAGATGATTTTAAATAAACGGCAAACATAATTTGAACTCTCGATACGCTAACGCGATCGAGAAGTAAGTGTCGTACAACTTTTATACTAGGCCTTCTGTAGATTATCTTTTTGCTCGACGCAGTCGGCAAGCGGCGAATTTTTTTAGCATAGTGGCTTGCAATGTGCTGCTTGTCGGTCAGAGGTTAGAAAATATAGGTATAGTTTTATAATAGTTATTGAGCCACGAGCGTAGCATAGGCAACTACTTTAAATGATACTGCTTAATAATCCCTCTTCTTCATCCTCCTAGCTTTTTTCGGCTTATGACACGGCTCAGGGAGCCGAAAACGGTTTCCTTCACCGAAAAACGGTTGGTAAATATGAAACGATATTTCGTACCCACCCTAAGTTCCGAAAAACTCATTGGATTTGGTACGAGCCGGCAGGATTTGAACCCGCGACCTTCGGATTGAATGTCGCACGCCTTACCGCTGGGTGCTGGGCCACCATTGTCCCTGTTTTTAGTAAAAGGTACCAAAAGGTACAAAAAGGTACCAAGTAACATTTTGTCAGTTGTTGATATTAATAAGGTTTATTTCTTAATTAATCTTTATGGCATTAGCGCCTTATCGGCAAGCGACAAAGTGCTGCCTTTTTACTTAAAATGATACCATTAAGAAGCGTAACAGCTGACTTCAACTGAAAAGAGTTAGGTACCTACCTACAGAAAAGGGCGAAACACGAAGCGAGTCAATAAACTCTTAAGAAATAATTAGGAAACTAAATTAGATAACAAACTCTTCAAGAATAATTAGTTAACTAAATTATAGGCGATACATACATTGTGTGTTATCTACTTACGTTTATAGAGGTACAATCAACCAATTGGAACCCTAGGCCACTCTAGAACCATGTCAAAATGACAAACAGTAAGAGATTTCTTACAATCTGACTTATAGCGTCACTATGACATAGTCATACAGTGGCCTAGGGTTCCAATTGGTTGTTTGTACCTACTTAGTCACTTACTATGAAGTAGGTATGTATAATTAGATACTTAAATTACGGTATATAACTTATTTAAAGGAAAATTAAGCTAGAGCAGTTACAAAAAGAACCATGTCAGACTCGCTCTCCGAGGGTTCCGCAAAAAGGGTTCCTCACACCACACCCATAATTATACGGTTTTCGGATTGCTTCCTCAACTTGTGTTATAAGCTCTTGCTTTTTGTTAATATCATGATTCTAGGTGAACGGGATATAAGATAAATTATGATTTACATTGTAATTGCCTACAACTGCGGTGGTCTAGTTCTTTTGAGCTTTATCCGCCACTCTCGACATCCATTGTGCCTTTTTTCTGTGATGATCTGATGACAAAATAATTCCTATTCTTTTTAATCGTTTTACAGAATACATCTTACAGTCGCCATTACATAGATATAGGTAGCCGAGCGGAAGGTGCTCGTAAATATCTGAGCACGCGCCAATTATCAAGGCGGTTTGTTCAGATACTTAGAGCATCTTGGCCGCTCGTATATATCTGATGGCAACTGTACATGAGACACGATGCTACCTAGTGGAATAGACTAGTCAAATAAAACTGGGGCTTTAGCATGACGTCTTAACGCGATTCAGTTGACGACCTAAACTGAGTCGCTTCCATACAACTGAGCCTAAACTGAAGACGTCATGGTAAGGCCCCTGAACTATTTGAATTAAAATTAAGCACAGAACCGATTCATTGCGTTTATTAACACCACGACCCTACGTTACAAGCTTAACAGCACTCGTTTTCACAGGGTTAAGTAAGACGATGACAATGAGACGATTAATCCGTAATTCCGTACTAAAGTGTAAACACTTCACAGAAGACAATATTAGTATATTGAACTTAGATACTTGAGAGTAAGGACTATAGAGAGTTACTGATACTCGTTTAAGTTAATATAACTTTATATTATATCTACAATTCGCAGACAAAGCTTGCGCCGCTCGTCAGATTAAGCACAAGTCCGTGGTGTGCGTGTGCAACGCGACCTACTGCGACGAGATCACACGCCAGGAGCCCGCCAGCGGCCAATACGTCGCCTACACGTCCTCCGAGGTAATTTATTTTGAATCAGACACAGTCTGTACAATATAGATGACAAGTCCGTGGTGTGCGTGTGTTACGCGACCTACTGCGACGAGATCACACGGCAGGAGCCCGCCAGCGGCCAATACTTCGCCTACACGTCCTCTGAGGTAATTTATTTTGAATCAGACACAGTCTGTACAATATAAATGAAAAGTCCGTGGTGTTCGTGTGTAACGCGACCTACTGCGACGAGATCACACGGTAGGAGCCCGCCAGCGGCCAATACTTCGCCTACACGTCCTCCGAGGTAATTTATTTTGAATCAGACACAGTCTGTACAATATAAATGAAAAGTCCGTGGTGTGCGTGTGTGACGCGACCTACTGCGACGAGATCACACGGCAGGAGCCCGCCAGCGGCCAATACTTCGCCTACACGTCCTCCGAGGTAATTTATTTTGAATCAGACACAGTCTGTACAATATAAATGAAAAGTCCGTGGTGTGCATGTGTAACGCGACCTACTGCGACGAGATCACACGGCAGGAGCCCGCCAGCGGCCAATACGTCGCCTACACGTCCTCCGAGGTAATTTATTTTGAATCAGACACAGTTTGTACTGTACAATATAAAGGACAACAAGTCCGTGGTGTGCGTGTGTAACGTGACCTATTGCGACGAGATCACACGGCAGGAGCCCGCCAGCGGCCAATACTTCGCTTACACTTCCTCCGAGGTAAATTATCTTGAATCAGACACAGTCTGTACAATATAAAGGACAACAAGTCCATGGTGTGCGTGTGTAACGCGACCTACTGCGACGAGATCACACGGCAGGAGTCCGCCAGTGGCCAATACGTCGCCTACACGTCCTCCGAGGTAATTTATTTTGAATCAGACACAGTCTGTACAATATAAATGAAAAGTACGTGGTGTGCGTGTGTAACGCGACCTACTGCGACGAGATCACACGGCAGGAGTCCACCAGTGGCCAATACTTCGCCTACACGTCCTCTGAGGTAAATTATCTTGAATCAGACACAGTCTGTACAGTATAAAGGACAATAGGGCCGTGGTGTGCGTGTGTTACGCGACCTATTGCGACGAGATCACACGGCAGGAGCCCACCCGCGGTAATATAGGTATGAACGGAATATTATACAGGTTATAAATGAAATGAAATAAACCAGGAAAGATGTGGTTTTGCAATAAAATTAATTATAATACCTGATTCTCTCAAGTTAAGCCCTGGTAGGATATTTGTAGATAATATATGCACAAATCCTACAAACTTTTCTTTCGGGAGTAGGTAAATAGTAAAAAAATAAAACTTAACTAATTAACTTTTCTTGTTTGTAATCCTGACGATATGTACAAGTGAAATTCTAAGAAAACGTATTCACGTTAAACCCTTAAATATACAAAATGTACGGCGCGGGTGATAGTTGTGTTACTTCGCTAGAAAGAAATGGTAATAAGTAGGTACTTGGTCTGACCCATAGATATGAAACGACGAAATAAACATAAAAATTCTACAAGAAAAAGTCGAAACGATATTTTGTTGGATTTTATCCCCTATATGGTAGGTAAGGTAATACTAGTCGCGATATATCCGTTACGCTAAAAAAATCGGCTACTTACCTGATAATGATAATGATAATAATGATAATGATTGATAATGATTTATTTCATTTAAATCTGAGTTGGTAAGTAAAACAGTGGTCGAGTCCTCCTATTAGGTATACAGTACCTATGTCAGGAGTCCTCGCTCTTCCAGATTACAGTATAAATAAAATCTTTACTAAGATTAGTTAACGTACTTAATTAGCATTTGGTTCATAAATTACAATTATAAATGATTTCCAAAACAATCTAAACTTCCATACTAGCTATCAGTTCAATGACTGGATTACTAAGATAATGGTCAGACTAGACGAGAACTTTTTCATCAGAGTTAAATAAAATTACATGTAAAATGGTTTAGAAATATCTTTGACCCACCTCCCACACCCGCTCAAGGCTTCCAAAATATCTGTACACCCTTAGGTCCCTTAGGGCATTGACAATAAGGTGTAAGTGTTTACATATTATGCATTCAGCTGCACATATATTTTTGAACTTGACTGTACTTAATTACAGGCAATGTTAAAGTAAATAGGTATATAATTAATTATGTATTTGTTTTCCCTGTGCTTTCCTTGTAGACAACTTTATCAGCAATGAAGCATACCTACCTACAATTGTCATAATAATATTGGTATGTTTATTGTTTATTGTTTGTTTATTGTTTATTATAAAATTTACAATTGTACCTTAACAGCTAGGGCCACGGCGGTACGAATTGGGATACAGTAATACTTAATTTATATACAAATCGTACAAAAGTATTTACACAACAATAACAGTAATATCACATAATAGTACTTACAGGCATCTCACACTCAATCACTCTCTTACACTCCGTCACCAGTCGCCCGATCGCACTCGCAAACAAATCACTTTCTGGATGTGCCTCGAGCACAGAGTTGAGCAGCGCGTGCGCTCGCGCGACCGGCGCCTGCGCGTGCGACCGCGTGCGCGCGCCGCCCTCCGCCAGGAGCGGGTGACGCCGCGCGCGGGTGTACTGGTCGGGCACAAACAAACGCATGAAGGCCTCGACGAGGGCTACGCTATCTATGGTATTTCTTACAATACCGATCGTGAATTTCGCCAACGCAAGCGACCTACGTAACTGGAGCGAGTCGTACCCTAGGTGTCCCTGTAGAAACAGTGTAGGGTACATATACGGGTAATATGTGTGTATTTTTTTGTACAGCGCCCTAAGATACGACTTTTGGACTTGTTCCAGCATTAGCGTATATTTGCTTTCATGCGGACTCCACACCACTGCATTTGTTTCGAGTATGCTGCGCACGAGTGCCGCATACAATACTCGTGTGGCTTCGACAGTGAGGGGCGCGGAATTGCGCAGAACAAAACCCAGTCTTTTGTAAGCATTGTTACTAACGGCCTGGACGTAATCGCGAAACGTGATATTTGAGTCGAAGAGAACTCCTAGATCGCGTACCTGTTCCGAACGCGATATTTCGACGCCGCCAATATTGTAATGCTGTAGGTAAGGTGTCCGGGATCGGGTAAAAGACATCATTTCACATTTACTCGCATTGAAATAGAGTTCATTTTCAACACTCCAACGATGGACCGCCTCTATGTCCCGTTGCAGCTCCTCGCAATTTGTTTGGCTCTGGATTGGCTTAATCAACTTCACATCATCCGCGAACATTATCAATGTGCAGTGCTTTACTTTGACCGGCAGATCATTTATAAGTAAAACAAACAGAAATGGTCCCAAGTTAGACCCCTGACTGATACCAGAGCGCGTGCGGTAGCTTTCAGAAACATACGGACCATACTTCACATACTGCTTTCGATCGGATAGATAATTCGCAAAAAGTTTTAAAAGTCTGGGTGTAAACCCCATGGCACCTAGTTTTAAAAGAAGCACGTCATTATCTACACGATCGAAAGCTTTCTGAAAGTCTAGATAAACGACGTCCACCTGAGCTTTTCTATCCAGCTCCCGAGATAAAATGTGAGTCAAGGTGAGCAGGTTTGTGGCCACTGATCTTCTGGGGAGAAATGCATGCTGTGCTCCGGTAATGTGTGGCAGACATTGAGGAAGCAGTTTGCCATGCGTTGCCGATTCGAAGATTTTCGCCAGGGCGTTTAAAATAGCAACGGGACGGTAGTTTTCGACTTTAAGTTTAGATCCCTTTTTCGGTATCGGTGTTACCCTCGACCTTTTCCAATTAGTTGGGTATACCCCCGAATGAAGAATGAGGTTGAAAATAAACTCTATCGGACCCGCTAGAACATCAATACAACCTTTGAGTACAAAGGCCGGTATCGCGTCCGGTCCAGGCGCCGATCTAGGTTTAAGCTTTTTTACTGCGTTCCTTACGTCATTATGTGTAAAACTCACAATATCTATACACCTCGCGTCGACGGGCAAGCTTGCGCTGGCTACTTGTGGGTCTAGGACAGGTTCATGCGGTAGAAACACGGAACCGAAGTGAGACGCGAACGCATCGGCGGCATCAGCGCCTGAGTGCTCTACATCCCCTCGCGTCACTCTCTGTTCCACACCTCCCTTGCAGCGTAAGGAATGTTGTGTTTCCTCAAACCTAGTTGAGCATAAAACTTCTAATCATAACTAATATTTGAAACGGGATAATTACCAAGTATGTTTGTTTTATTGAGCACCCGATATTTCGACACTGCTGCAAGCGTCATGTTCACGGAGGAGTAACAAACATACATGGTAAATTGGTAATTATCCCTTTTCAAATATTATTTATAATGCAAATGACCATGTTAGCTTAAAACTTCTAATGTTCATATGTATTATTTATAGATTAGTTGATTAATTCTCAATTTGACTAAAATATAACTAATATTTAATTCAAATCATTTAAATTTGATGGCCGGGTAATTAGATGCCATTGCCATACCACAAAGACATTTTGTTTTCGGCCGCCCTTGCAGCTCGTAACAAATACGAGCTGCATTGCTGTTCAATAATAGCAAAGATACTAAATGTTTTTTTAATACGTTTTTTTATTACGTAGTTAGGTGTCGGCCGCATGTGTTTGAACAAATATTTGATCAAAACCTTCTTTAATTTTTTCCTATTTGACGGCCGAAAGGAAGGTCCATGTTAAGCTACTTTTCGACCTAGGTAGGTAACTGGTACTTTACGCCCGAGAAACAGGTATTCCTGATTTAGATTTCGGCCCTTATTTTAATATTTTTAAGTATGTGTTATTCCATTCAATTCAATTCATTTATTTTCAGACAACATTGATCCATAAATGACATTATAATAAAATTAAAATTAAATTTGGAATAATTACAATATTTAAAAATTAAAAGACCCAAAACAGACCAATATACATAAAAAAGGCAATTATTTAACATAAGTAATTAATAATTTAGGTACATCTAAATTAAAACAAAAAGAAATATGTCAATAAATAAAATAAAATAAAAAATAAAATAATTACAATCCAATCAAAATCAAAAATTAAAATTACTATAAATTACATTACAATACAATTTAGATGTCAATCATAATTTTACATTAAATATAAGAGGCCTGCCGCTTGTGTGTACTGAGTTATAGACAAAAGTTCCTAATAATTTTCCTAATATTAATAATTAATGATTAATATACTTTTATGTTTTAATCAAAAATAAACCCTATCGTCTGTGGAATAAGATTCGTTACAAAAAAAATGTTACAGTGGCCGAAAACTGATAAAGCTGATACAGCTAAACCACTACATTTTCATACTCAGTATCATATAAATATAACTACGCCATTGATGATCGATTGCGATTAAAATATGCAACTGCATCGTATTTTAATTCTAAGAAAAGCATAAAGACAGAGATTCGTCAAATATATCATTCATAAATTCCATTCGACTGAAACATTTTACTTAACAGGCCGAAAACTGGCTATTACCCTAGCAGATTCACAATAAATATGTCAAGTTCATGTTCAAAGGTGACATTCGAAAGCTAATGCCATTGACAAGTGTCCACGACAATGTCGGTATTTCCGAATGCTTTCGAATGTCACCTTTACTTTTAACCGTTATAGCCGATGTTATGTTTCTTTGGATCTTAATTATTTTGTATTTCATTTAGTACAAGTATAACGTGCGTGACCTATTGCTTTTCAGGCAGGATCGCGTTTCAAGAAACAAGAAGGACAATTTAATTCTTACTACAAGTGGAGTAAGTACAATAGTAGATTACGTACCGAGGCCTGTGAAGTAAGAATTGTCTCAGATCTCGTGTAATTGTCGGCCGAAGCGAAGCTGAGGTCGACAAACATGTAATCTGAGGCTTTCTTATTTACTGGCCAAGGTCAGTGCACTAATTTTCTGCTCGACGCAGTCGGCAAGCGGCGCATTTGTTTAGCGTAGCGGCCTGCAATTGGCTAAGCCTCACATCACATGTTTTGATGAATTACACGGGATCTGATCTGAGACATTTCTTACTCTACAGGCCTGGGTACGTAATCCACTATTATTATTATACAATATCATAAAATCTCTCTCAATCAATAACTCATAGAAATAATACATTACAGACACAGATAATTTTTAAGAAAAAAACCGACTTCATTTGGTTCCCGGTAAAAGTGAAATTTTGAATTTGTTTGAGTTAGCCAGTTTACTTCACAAATATCCAATACACCGCACGTGTACGATTGAAAATTGAGGAGCTTTCTTAATGTCCCAGGGCTTTCATCATTACATGTGAAGTATAATCAAACGGAACTCCCTTCTATAATAAAACAAACAAAATAACAATGTGTTAAATTGCATGACAGACTGTAAATTATCGAGCAGTTTCAATATGCCATCCCTGATTATCAACATCAAAATCCAAAAAAAAACATGATCCAGCAAAATGATGGCCACAGTAAGAAAATGCCTAAGCTAATTATGAACACCCTCTAATCACAATGAACGTGCCGTTTGTTTGAATTTGTGGAGTTCTCTGAATTCTTCAAGAACTCCATCATAAGAATAGAAATCAAATCAAAAAGATGAAGGTCACAAGTCACAACTAGGATAATAAGTAGAGCTAGGTTTATCGACCAGTTCCACTTTGCCATCCCTGGTCTTCATCATCAGGTCCCAATCCCAATGACCTCGGCGATTTGAGCTTTCTTCCCCTACCGCTTCCTTTCCTCACCGGTTATACAATACCGGTTATAAGCATAAGTCGTCACCTAGGAAGAGCTGCTTGTACTAGGACGCAACCCTATAAACTACTAGTGCCATCTTATACGACTGGCCCCCGTCGCCCGCGCAGGCATCTCGAGCCGGCGTTTTCGGAAAAATGCGTGTAATAGCTTTTTTCTCGAAAAGTACAAAACCTATCCAAAAATCAGTGGATGCGTTTAAAGTAAACATAAATATAAAATGCTTGTCTTAGTTTCTTGTACTTACGACGCATAATAAGAGAGTAGATACAGATTTAAGGTAGAAAAAAGGGTTTACGGTTATTTTTTTTTCTCTTGATGTATTATGTTTTTCGACAATTTAGTGGAACAAAATGTAGACCAAATACCTAGCTTCATTATATATTTTTTTCAAGCGTTGTGCTTGGAGCTGAACAAAGCCACTTTAAAAACAGTGAAATATGCCGGGTAGCCCCTTAAGGAAACCCTCAAATCAGAATGCAGAGTGCCGTTAAAATTTGAGGATTTCCCTCAATCCCTCATGAATTCCATCATCAAAATAGAACTAAAATCAAATAGGACTATCTTGAAGGTATTTCTTTACAAAGAAAAGATGAATGTCTCAAATCGGATGATAGAGCTGGAAATTACCAAGCAGTTCCACTTTGTCATCCCTGGTCTTCATCATCAGGTCGACTCCACCAAATTGATGATGTTCGTAAAGAAATGCTCGAGTGTCTTAAGAAACTACCCAAATCATCATGCATGTGCCTTTCAAATTTGAGGAGTTCCCTCAGTTCCTCATGGATCCCATCATTAGAAATTGATTTTGAAAAAAAAACGGGACAAACCTGGAACCATCTATTTTCAGACAAAAAAATATTTTTTTAAATCGGATGATAGTCCTGGGAATTACCAAGCAGTTCCACTTTGCCATCCCTGGTCTCCATTATCAGATCCACTCCACCAAATTGATGATTTTCCTAAAGAAACTACCCAAATCATCATGCATGTGCCTTTCAAATTTGAGGAGTTCCCTCAGTTCCTCATGGATCCCATCATTAGAAATTGATTTTGAAAAAAACGGGACAAACCTGGAACCATCTAATTTCAGACAAAAAAATATTTTTTTAAATCGGATGATAGTCCTGGGAATTACCAAGCAGTTCCACTTTGCCATCCCTGGTCTCCATTATCAGATCCACTCCACCAAATTGATGATTTTCGTAAAGAAATGATCGAGTTTCTTAAGAAATCACTCAAATCAGCATGCATGTGCCTTTCAAATTTGAGGAGTTCCCTCAGTTCCTCATGGATCCCATCATCAGAAATCGATTTTGAAAAAAAACGGGACCAATCTGGAACCATCTACTTTCAGAAAACAAAAAAAAATTAAATCGGTTCAGTAATGACGGAGTTCTGAGGTAACATACATTAAAAAAAATAAAAATAAAAAAAATTCAGACGAATTGAGAACCTCCTCCTTTAGAAATATTGAAGTCGGTTGAAAAACACCTATACTTAAAGTAGGTTGCATTGAAATGTCACCGCATGGCGTTCGTTTGCTCACGTAGTAGGTAGGGGAAACTGTTAAACCTTGGACATAGTTTTACCTCGGATAATTGGCAATATTTCTACCTTGCCAGGGTAATAAAAATATTTTATTTACTTTATTTGTAACGTTATTTGATAACTAATAAAATCAACTATCAACGAAATTTGAGGGCCGGTAGTATCTCGAGAAAAATAATAAAATATGAATGGTGTCATGAAAACTTGGTATTTAGAACTTTACATCAAGGCTGATCATTTCATGTTTTGCTACTAGACAAAAAACTTTTATATAATAGGTTAATGTCAAGATAATTAACTACTTGGTGGTAGGATAGTTTCAGCCTAATCTTAATTGGAAGTGATAATACGAAACTTACTTATCCAAAAAGTTATTTTGTTGTACCTTGGACACTAAGAATATGTTGTACCTTGGCCCCTACCTAACTGCTACTGCAATTTTTTTTAACAGAATGTTCAATATTTACTGTATATCTAATTATTGGTTACCTGCGTTTTAAGTTATCAAGTAATCAGTCTTAGAAAAACTTCGTAAATTGTTTTACGCAAAAATAAAATATGACAATTGCAGAGTAATTTTTCTAAGATAATTTGTACTAGAAAAATTTATTGAATGGCATAAATATGCTAATAATAGCTATAATTTTATAAATAATACCTAATAATTTTATAAATATACTATAGTTAATTAAAAATATCGTGTCCGAGGTACAACGGGATATGTCCAAGGAACATCAGGGGTGTTGATCCTTGGACACTTTTCCCCTTTTTTTTTCGTCGACGTAGCCTATTAAAATAGACATACCAATCCTTTTTTTTCGTATTATATTCGATAGTTTATTAATCTATCTTATGGTATTCGGATAAATAACAATTTTGCGGTTATTAATTTATTTTCTAAAAATCAGAAAAGAAAAAACTGACCGAGGTAGAACAGGTTCCCCTACTTACCTGCACGGTCTTAGTCAAGCCGGAGATAGGTAGTAGTTTTCGTTTGCTAATAAAAACAATTTATTTCAAATAACTATTTCAGATATAACTCATAAAATGTATACAGTAAGTTACAAACTACCTACCTTAGATCTTAAATAGGCGCTGGAAGCCTATTATTATTATTGTACCTAGGATGCTGGCGGCATTTCCTAGTATGTATCGAAAATTCGAAATGCGGATACGAGGAAGCCACCACATCTTCGGTCACCAGTTACATTTCTACAAAAAACTTTCGTGCGCTAGTGTGTTTTCTTATTACTAGTTTGTTAGTTAGAGTTCCTGGGGTTTCGCGCAAATCGACATCCATTGAATGTAATTTTTAGCTTCCATTGGACGTTTTACATTGCAGATGAAACCACCTCGCATACTCTAGTCATAGATCCATCGAAGAAAAGTCAAACTATCCAAGGCTTTGGAGGCGCGGTCACCGACGCGGCTAGCATCCATTGGTCAAACTTCTCTTCCGAGACTGTACAGGATTATCTGATCAAGTAAGTTATGAATAAGTTGCACGAAAACTAAATCGAAAAAAATTACACGAATATTACCCAAAAATAAACATCGAAAAAAATTTCTTAAAGTTAATTATACCGATCCTGATCGACTTTCGCGAGAATAAGCTTAAAAGATCTGTATGAATAAGAAAAAAACTTCGGTTGCTGTTTCAATATCGCTGAGAACCCAATTTATTTCACTGTAAAGCGATTGGTAATTATCATATGTCGTACTGTAGTTCCAAAAGCTCATTGGTACGAGCGGGCTGGATTTGAACTCACGATCTTTCGAACGAAAGTCGCACGCCTTACGCCACCAAAGCTTAATCTTCTTACATTAAATGAAAAATCTACTGCTCCCAGTTCGTACTTCAGCAAGAATGGCATTGAGTACAACATGCTGCGCGTGCCCATCGGCGGGTGCGACTTCTCTACACACGACTACGCGTACAACGAGCTGCCGGTGGACGACGCTCAGCTTACCAACTACACGCTCGCGCCGGAAGACTTCAATTACAAGGTCAATATATTTTCCTTAACTATCAGGCCAGTGTGCGTAGCCAAGATGCCAATCGCTCACGCTTACTAACGTATCGTAGCTACCTCTCTCTATCACTCTTCCATATTAGTGTGACAATGACAGTTGTGTTTCGTTAGCGACTGAGCGTGAGCGATTGGCATCTTGGCTACGCGCCCTGTGGATCGCTCCGAGCGAAATCGAAACGATTGTCTTTTATCTTGTGTCTCCGAAGATATTGAATTATTAACGGGCGGCAATACTACAATACAACCCTTTGGGCATTTACCTCCTACCAAAAAAAAAAACAAATTCTAAATCAGACAGATTTCAGCGCGGAAAAAGTTCATTGCCGCTAAAAAAGGAGAAGGGCCCTCTCACATAAGACTATAGGACATAGGTGCTATCGTTTGTATGCAGATCCCAATGATCCAGCGCATCAACGATGTGGCGACGTCAGACGTGCACATCGTGGCCACGGTGTGGTCACCGCCGAAATGGATGAAGACCAACAACAAGTCCTCAGGACTCGGCTTCATCAAGGATGAATACATGCAAACTTACGCGGATTACATGGTCAGGTAATGTAAATCTTGAAACCCCCTTAGCATAATAACTACAATCTAAAACAAGATATTTACCATGTATGTTTATTTTATTTGAGCACCTGATATTTCTGTTGCCAACGCCATCTTCACGAAGTGTCATGCTGCGAGTTTTTAGTTGTGGTCTACCCACACGCCATAGCGATGTACCCTCTTACGGGTTCGCTCATTTTGCGTGTTGTCACTGGCACTACTACCGTCCGCTTTCTCACTTGAAACTCGACACACTACACTTACAGTAGGTTGATACTGTACGTGCATTTCTTATCCGAACACTCCTCTTAGCATAACTTATCAAAAAGCGCGGCACTTCATACATCAAGCATGTCTCGACCAATATGGGCACGCGCCTCTCGCACGAAGTTACCTAGAGTCCCAGTGAGTGTACCGTACCGATCAGATCAATCGCCAACAATTTTGAATAAACGCTATTGGGAAGGGTTTTTGCCAAAAGTTTCAAGCCTGTGCACTTTTAATCCATTCCTAACTGTTGGGAAACTACTATAACGTGCCATCCGTGGGTATTTAACCTTATTAGCGTTAATTTGTTTCCTGTTACGCCTATTGACTAGATGACTTGCATACCGGCGCGCCACACCTTGACAGATGTGTCCGTGTGTCTCTGAATCTCTTCGTGTATGGCCGACTAATCGTGGGTCGAGCACTGTCTCCTGACGTTGGTAAATTACTAATACAGATTACTTATTTCAGATTCATACGTGAATACAAGAAGCACGACATTGATGTCTGGGCAGTCACAACCACAAATGAGCCTGATGACGGATATCTACCGTTTGTAAGATTCCAAGATTTAGCCTGGACACCTGGAAAAATGGTAATGAATACTTCTGGAAAACTTGCAAAACCACGCTACTGGGCGACAATGTCCACACACAAGCTAGGCTAGTGATATATGCTCAAATTTTGTGCGTCGAATGCGATATTAGATCTTCAACAATGTGTTTGGTAAGGACACGCTGGAGGAGAAGGAACTCGAGGATGTCAACCTTAACGATGTCCTGCGGTTCTGCAAGAAAACAGGGAGACTAGAATGAAGCAATGGGGGAACGCCGTCGATAAAATAACCTGCAGCTCTAGAATGAGCGCACTAGGTGCTCGACAGCCAGCTTGTCCGGCGTCAGTCCCTCCATAACATAAACCTCTTCAACAGTCACATCCGCATCAGGTTCTTACCGTGCATGCACGGATTTGTCTGCTGGAAGCATCTGTCCGACAAATATGAGCTCTCTTTAGCTAGGGAGCTAAAGTCACGTTCGTGCTTTTCAACCGCTTACCACCAGGCGGGCCGTATGTTTGTTTGTCACCGTTGCAGTATTGAAAAAAAAAAAATATTTGCGAGCACTATCTATTGGGAGCAAGATAAGTTAAACATTTAAGAGAGACGAAAAATAACGAAACTTGCCTTCAATAGATGGCGTTGATAGTTATAATGGCGCGGCGGTGTGTTGTGTTCAAGCGTGCATATAAATTAATATTTTTATGAGTAAAAATACAGGAGTAGAATATTAATAATAAATATTAGTAATGTTTTACCAGGGTAAATGGATCATTAACCACTTGGGGCCTTCGATAAAGAACTCTTCTGATATTAACCATGTGAAGATTCTGGCAAATGATGACCAGAGAGCGGCTATTCCATTGTGGTTCAATCTGGTAAGTGTATTTTACATCTATATTGACTATATTTGTTTATATGAGCTTAGCATCCCACGCGAAGGTCTGCCTCTTTTTTTCTGTAGGTACCTATATCCAAATTATCCCGATGCTGACTCGTCTTTTGCCAGTCCCCACTTAAAATACCTCGCGATCGCCTTTGAGGTTTGCCGCATCCCCGGGTTAGATTCTACCCAAAGGGGACCCAAATGGGACCCAATAATCATTTGATATTTTGTACATAAGTTCACAAAAAGCTCATTGGTACAAGCCGGGGTTGGAGGAAACCTGCAGGACCCCTTTCACCACGCAGACAAGTGACAATGTGGGCAACATATGTCGATTGGGAATACAAGTTCACAGGAGCCAGATCGAAAGTCGGACGCCTTACCCCACGGGAGACTAGCGGCTGCTAATAAAATAAATATTTCCTTCAGATGGTAAAAGAGTATCCAGAAGTGTTGAACTGGATCGATGGAGTGGCTGTTCACTGGTATATCGATGGTATTTCGCCGGCGGAGATACTGAAGGCGGCCGTCAAGGATTACCCTGATAAGTTCATCATTAGCACTGAAGCTTGCGAAGGTAATTAAAAAGTACCATTTGTGGAAGCATTTACAAAATTATCCTATAGATGGCGCTGTTAGTGCCTACCAAATAAAGGCAGCTTAGAAAGTAAAATCATTTTCTGAGCATGTTTAAGAAAATATATATTCTCATATATATATGATGATGAATAAAAAAAACTATATACTTACAAAAATATATGTTACAAAAGGATGTCTCGCGCTTGACGGTTCCGGGCCAATGGTAACGTGATAAGAGATCATTTGACGCTTTCTATTTATTTACAGGGTGGGTATTTGATACGGGCGACTAATTAACCCAGCTATAGTATCTGTTCATATGAATCGTATAGGATAATAATTTCGTTAAATTGTATTATTAACTAGGTGTAATGATTTTTCAAAGGTGCGACAGAGCTGCAATATAATGTCATCCAACTTTGTTTGACATGATAAATGATACTGACATAATACTCGTATGACGTTTAGATAGCTACGTTAATTTATGTGGATGCAATACATTCCGTGCAAAATTTTTATGTATAAAAAAAATAAATCTTAATTTCCTAAAGAAATTAATGTAAATAGGTTCCCTAGGTCCAATAGTAATCGTCATTAAAATATTCGCCCGTATCAAATACCCACGCTGTACATCACACACACACATAACACATCATCACACATCGTCCCGGCCCGGTCTGGCGAGAGTCGTGGGTACACTACATAAATCCGAACAACTATACGCCGAATTTTAAATCGCGAATATTATAATCCCGATTTTGAAAATCCCAACCTGTCAAAGAATCGGACTTCCGATATGTCGAGATTATAAAATTCCGGATTGTAAGATATAGGATTTATAAAGATTCTCTTGAGCTTGAGTCGTTATCCAAACGTTACTTCACGCTCACGCCACGATGTTGGAAAAGTTCAGATGAATCCATATTCATCTGAACTTTTGTCTCGCCAACGTGTCACTAAGTTGGAAGTGTTGGAACTTGGAACACTTCCAACTTAGTGACACGTTGGCGAGACAACACGTCGAATGCGACTTGTGATCGATTGACTCCAACATTTTTAGGGGCCCTAAAAGGAAAAAACGGAGCTCTTACCGTGCGTTTACATGCTCGGGCTCTCGGCCGAATGTTTCGGCCATGTTAGTACACGATGATTCGAGACAGACTATATAGAGAAAACTTAAGCCAGACCAGAGACAATTTCAGGCAGTTTGGTTGAGTTAAAAGGTGTCTTAAATAATTTCACTTCGGGTAAAGCTATTTAAAAAGTGTCTTAAATAGTTTCAATAACCAAAGCTATTTAAAACACCGTTTAACTCACCGAAACTACCTGAAAAAGCTTAAATTGTCTATGGTCTGGCTTAAATTTTATCTATATAGTCTGTCTCGAATGAGCGTGTACTAGGGTGGGCCGAATCATTCGGCCGAGAGCCCGAGCATGTAAAAGCACCATTATAGGATCACTTTGTTGTCCGTCCGTCCGTTTGTCTGTCAAGACCCTTAATTATCACGGGAACGCGGAAAGGTAGCAAGTTGAAATTAATACCACATACACAAGTCTGCGGTCCCTTGAAGATGTGAAAAACCAAACCTCAACGTTAAGGCAATTAAAAGGTACGGCTGTTTATGCCGCATTTCCCATATATTTGCAATGGGAATCAAAATGTATAGGGTACTTCCCGTTGACCTAGAATCACGAAATTTGACAAAAAAACAAGAGCTTGTAGCACAAGTACGGGAAAATCCTAAAACCTTATAATTGCCGCACACTGAGAGTTCCGTGCCACCAGTAATATTAAGTAACTACCTAAAGCCATAAACGGGCCAGCATCCTTTGTGTGGAACTCTCGGTGGGCGAGTCCGACTCGCACTTAGCCGGTTTTTTTTCTCTTGCACTTCACTCCAGTACAATACCAGTATTATATTACAGGTTCTTACCCCTGGCAGGAGAAAGTATCGCTCGGGGATTGGTCGCGCGCCGATTCCTACACTCATGATATTATGGAAGTAAGTTCATGTATTATGAAGCACTTACAAAGATTATGAGGTCAGGTCACCATAAGCACAGATTTACTAGTAAATTTCAACGACTCTTTGAGCATACATAACGGCCATAACGGGACGCACCACCTTTCACCATTTTATACTTATTCCAGGGTCACCCCTGAACACAGTAATGGTAATAGTACCTACATTACGATACAAATGCGAAAAAGAGGAAATTCTAAACGAGTGGCGATAAATTAAAACACGACAGTAGAGAGTGCTTTAAATCAAAACGAGTTGCGAAGTAGCTATATTCTCACAAGCATCGTACGACGTTTTACAGTACTTATGGCCCTTTAAATTCTCAACGAAGGCACGTTAAGTGCTCATTATCGTTCTAGGGCGGTAAAGGAGTACCATGTGTACTGTTTCACGAGAACATATAGAAAACGTCGGTGCAACTGAAATAAGCGGTCGCGCTTCCATACTAGACTGCATACGGGACTACATACAGATTGATTATTTTATGACCGTGCAAATTTTTACCAGGCATTAGGTATCGATAATAGAAGCCATTTCTGAATAAAAAAATATAGGTTAAATTTTCAAAAAAAATTTGATTTCCGCATCAATATTAGTTAATAAAATATGGACAACCACGCGCTCTAGAGTCGCTCGGGGGAGGCGGACCGGGGCGCGGGGAGGGGCGCGCTTCCAAAGAAATCTATGCGTTAGCGCGGCGTCCACAAACAAACGCATGCTTTTTTAGGATAAGTTTCAGCTGCTATCTTGGAAAATTTTAGTACTGAAAGATACTGAAAGAAAAAACACGTACATCCTATTTTTAGCTATCAAACCCACTGTGAAAATTTGCACGGTCATAAAATAATCACCCTCTATGTGCGATCACCGCGAGTTGTATTTATGCTCTATCTAGTAGTTGAGGTGTTCTGTGACAACAAATAAATTAAACCGTATAACACAGGATCTTAACTACAACCTCGTCGGCTGGATCGACTGGAACCTGGCCCTGGACACGACTGGCGGACCAAACTGGGCCAAGAACTACGTGGACTCGCCCATCATCGTGTACCCTGAGAGTAATGAGTTCGTGAAGCAGCCCATGTTCTACGCCATGGGGCACTTCTCCAAGTGGATCCCGCGCGGCTCCGTGAGGCTCAATGTGGATGAACGGAAAGGTTTATTGGAGAAGTCTGTCGATAACGTGGCGTTTTTGACTCCCCGGAATACTATCGTTTTAGTGCTCCATAACACGTAAGTTTTTTAAAGCAATCTTGTCATGCCCACCCCCTCTTCGCTCTTTGAGGTTGCAGGCGTCCATAGGCTACGGTGACCGCTTACCATCAGGCGGGCCGTATGCTTGTTTGTCACCGTCATGGTTAAAAAAATCGTAAATCTCGAGAATATACTACAAGATTGTTAGCAAAGTCACGAAATATTATCAGACACAAAATCACTTTCTTTGCGTTTTCAGAAGTATTAGAAGAATCGCATCCCGTAAGCGAAATCCTCGTGAAATGCTCCCTCCACTCTTTTCATATCTTCGGATGAGTTCCAGGTCTAATTTAGTTATTTATGCACAGGGGCAAAGCGCGCAATGTCCGCATAGAGTTGGGCGATGAGCAAACCGTGATCGCCCTGGAGAAGCACTCAATCACCACCCTGGAGTTCCCAGCTCCTGACAGCGTGGTAGACGATGCTACGAACCAGGATGAGGACCAGGATGAGGAGTGAATCACCCTGGTCATAGAATACTAAGTACATACAACTAAATTAAGAATAGACTAGATTCTAACGATGCTTAGCAGCACTAATTCTCGTACTGTTTAAGTGAAGTGTAGCGAACCATACCTACCTACATCGTCAATAGCTAGAGTATAATAAATATATCAAGCTTTGTGGAAGGTATTCGTTTCATTTTATAGTACAATTTTTTCTTTCATTAGGATTCCGTAGTCAACTAGGAACGACCTCAATATAGGGGTGATGACGAGCGAATGACCTAACAGGACGCCAAAACATACATGCACTTGTTATTCTACATATTAAATAATTCCACAACCTAAAATGTAGTATCTTAGAAAGACCTATGTTATGCCAAACGATACATTTGACAAAATAATATTATTAGGAAAACAATCTCTTGCCAAAAAAAGTGTTGCTTTGGCAATTGATTTTTTGAGAAATGAAAATTTAGGAAACATAATTTAAGATGTGATATTTAAGGAAACATTTATTGGCCAAACATTAACGTCAAATGAAAATCGACGATTTCCATTGGAAATGACGAAAATGCGAATATACAAACGCGCTTGTGACAATGGTGAGTAATTTATGGTTTTATGACACTCGAACACGGCAGTTTACGGCTGTTTTACGACATTTGATGGCGAAGCGGCATCATTGCGCCTTCACGTAGAAAACCGACTTAGGCTAAAAACAATGTTGGCATAGTGCTAATAATAGCTGGCCTACGGCCCAAATATCATCGACATTCGGCAAGTGATGAGTAAAGAAATCCCTTTTCCATGGCGGCTTCTTTTGACTTAAAGATTGATTTGGGAAGGGACACTTATAAAATTAAATATATTCCGAGGTGCCATTTTCGAGCTAGACGCAAAAACCTGAACACTGACCCAAAATTTTACAGTAACTTCGCTCTCAAAAGTCAAGCCCAACTTTTGGAACTGTGTATCTCGGTTGCCACGTCTTTAGGACCTAATAAAGGAATTACGAGTTTACGAGTAAAACGATATCCGGCTTGCTGGGAATTCATTCCTGGAAATGCTTTTTATTGATCTAATTTTCTTGGCCTAATATCAACTCCATCGTTGTCTATGTTCCATGTTTGAATTGCCGCGGGTCGTCCGCTCGCTACATAAATTTATAAAAGACGCGGTCTAACTCCACTCTTATCCATATAGTAATATGAGTTTATTATATAGGTGCGCTGTTAGTGCTCTGTGTGTGTGGACGGTTTGGATTAACTTAAACGTTACCGCAGGTGAGTATAGTGAATATAATGAGATAAGCGGGCCATATACGTTCGGGCAATCCTGGAAAACTACCTGGAAAACTGGATTACCTGGAAAAGCTTAAATTGTCGCTAGTCCGAGCCTCACCTGAGGATCTCGAAAGAGTGTGTAGTGTGTACAGGGGTTGCATTCGTCCGAGACATCCCGCGCCCGAGATATTCGGTCGAAACTAAACATTCGGCCGAGAGTCTAGAGGCGCCATAAGACAGATTAATGAATGCTCTATACGCGATGCTGGCCCCATGTTCACCCGCCCCAATCCATGGTGAACCATAGAGCTATAGGTAAATGATATATTTGGTTGACGTCATTTAAACGTGTTATAGTGATAGCTGAAATAAAATGTATTTTATTTATGTCCATATCACGAATTCCCAATAATATGTCCAGAAACGATACGCTTATCAGTAATTACGTATAACTATTAGAAAATCTGTATTTGTACATACTTACGTTTCAGTATGTAAATACGTTAAACTACCACTACCCTTTTCGAAAGCGAAGTTATATTGCCCACTTGGTTTTGGAAAGAGTTTAAGTCGAAGGTAAACAAATTTATACACCATTAATCCTTGTTTCGATTAATAATAATAACATAAACTTGTAAGTATATATAATATATTTAAGAAGAAAGAAACGACTTCAATTGGCTTTCCCGGTAAGAGTTAACGTTTGAGTTAGTTTTAGTTAACCGGTTTATGTTAAGAAAATGCCCGAAAACCCTCCAATCACAATTAATGCACGTGCCGTTCAAATTTAAGGAGTTCTCTGAATCCCTTCATCAGAATAGAAATCAAATAAAAAAGATGAATGTCACAAATCGGGTACCTAGAGCTAAGTTTATTGAGCAGTTCCACTTTGTCATCTCTGGTCTTCATCATTAGGTCCACTCCACCAAAATAATGGTTTCCGTAAAAAAACCTTAGGGAAAACTTCAAATCATGATTGCATGTGCCGTTACAATTAAGTACTCTGAATTCCTCACAAATACCATCATCAAATCAGCAACTGATTTCTAGGTGGCTAAATTGGAGGTAAATCAATAGTCCGTCTTTCGGAAGGAGGTTATCGAACTTCTTTGCCGTCGTTGATTACCTTATTGACCACTTAACTGTTTTTTTTTTTTTTAATACTCTTGGTAGTCTTAGTTGTTTTTCTCTTTCATGTATGGGAATTTTGCTGTTATTCTATATTTTTCATTTTTAGGATAATATTGTTGTTCTCGCTCACTATTGTTTGTCATGCTGAGCATACATGCTTTGGGTAACATTCCCAACCAAAACCTGTAACTAGTATAAACCTACCATGTAAAAAATGTTATCTGTTTTGTATGCCTAATAAATAAAAAAAAATAAAAAATAAAAAAAAAAAATAGTATTAAAAAAAAAACACAATAATCGGACGACGGAGTAATCGGTGAACATACTTATAGTCTGACAACCCAGCGAGCGCAGTAACAGTAGGATAGAGAGCATCATACTGTCTTTTTCTTACGCTAGTATTACCACCCTGAAAAAAGGGATGGATATAGTTATTTTGTCCTACTGTTACTGCGCTCGCTCGCTTGTCAGACTATAAACAAACCACTACCCACCATTTAAAAAAAATACGTGTGGCACTCGGGGACTGCCGCGGTAAAGCTATTGCATATCATTTTGTATCAACTTATGCAATTATAATTATTTATTTATTTTATTCATGCAGTATTTCTTTTTCTTTGATATTAATTCAAGTTACACTTTTTGAGCGTGGTGACCGATAAGAAAACAAATTTTTCTATTATTTAACAAATAAAAAGTTAATATTGTTTAAAATGTTTTTATTATTTTACAATACATGTGGGTTTTATTATCTTACAGTAGCTGTTGGTTATTCAGGAATATTTATTATTGAAACTTATGATAACTGAAATAAGAAACATAAGTTTGCGACTTAATATCCTCTAAATACCTAGAAAATACCGCGTCAATGGTGGTCCCATATTTTGTTGTAGACTCTTGTGGATCATTATTCATTTTCAAATTCAATGTTTTTGATAGAAAAGTTGTCAACATTATTTTACAATATATGTGGGTTTTATTATCTTACAGTAGCTGTTGGTTATTCAGGAATATTTATCATTGAAACTATAGGTTTATGATAACTGAAATAAGAAACATAAGTTTGCGACTAACATATTTGATTGTGGCGGGACTATAATAATAGTGTTTATTTTGACGTTTGACATCGCCGTATCTCTGGTAATAAGAGCTACTGTCCTCAATATTTTGTATAGAATATGACACTTAGCGACATTCGTTTGGAGATATATCCTTTCCTCGATAAAGAACTTTGTAACAAAGTGAATAAAGTCGGTTTCGGTCCGTCGGAGTGGGGAGCGTCAGGTTTTTTTTCGTTACGGAATTTCTGGATTCGGTCCCCGCGCTCAAGGCCCGCGATAGAAGCTATGCAATAGCTTAAGAGCGGGCAGAGTGTTTGCCGCGGACACGAAATAGGCATTTAGCGGCCCCGCACTGCTCGCTATCTGTGTGCGTGCGCGCACGCACACTACTACACCGGCGCGTCATTATTCGGGCGTTAAAAGGTTATAACTTAGAAATCTTAGAATTCCTCATTTTTATAATCCTTTGATACAGATATTGTATTAATTCACCTAATATTTGTTCGGTTTTTCCAAATGATTTTATTATTTGTGTTTGTATTTAGTACTAAAGAAAGGTACCATTCTGTCGGTTGTTGATAAGGTTAATTTCTAAACTAATATTTATGACATTCGCGCCTTATCGACAACCGGCAGAATGGCAAAGTGCCTTTTTCTAAATAAAAGCACATTTTTTATGATTTCATATGTGGCTATTTACGGCTAAAGGTACCTTATGGACGGTCGGCGCTTACGTCGCGTTGCAGCGCATTATTATCAGCGTCTTTGTTAACAGCGTAAGCGCCGATCGTCCATAAGGTACCTTTCACCGCAAAACGTCACATATTATGAAATCGTTAAAAAATTGTGTCGTTTTCTTGGTAAAAGTACCACATTGTCGCCTGTTGATAAGGTTTTCCAAGTGATTCTTTATGACAGAAGCGCCTTATCATTCTTATCAATAAGCGACAATGTGGTATCTTTCTTTACCCAGAAAACGTCACTTTTATAATATTGATTATATCAATATTTATAAATTTTGTAAGGTTGACTCCGATTTGGATAAAAATCGATATCCGAGGATCCGACGAAGTGATTAACATGAATCCAGAGTCAAAATGGTAAAATATTGTAAAAACCGACGCCATCTTGGATTTTGTAAGATCAACTCCGATTTGGATAAAAATTGATATCTGACGATCCGGCGGGGTCCTTAACATGAATCTAGAATCAAAATCGTTAAATATTGTAAAAAGCGACGCCATCTTGGACTTTGTGAGATTAACTCCGATTTGGATAAAAATCGATATCTGACGATCCGGCGGGGTCCTTAACATGAATCCAGAATCAAAATCGTTAAATATTGTAAAAAGCGACGCCATCTTGGATTTTGTGAGATTAACTGCGATTTGGATAAAAATCGATATCTGAGGATCCGGCGGGGTGATTAACACGAATCTTGAGTCAAAATTGTAAAATATTGTTAAAACCGACGCCATCTTGGATTTTGTAAGATCAACTCCGATTTGGATAAAAATTGATATCTGACGATCCGGCGGGGTCCTTAACATGAATCTAGAATCAAAATCGTAAAATATTGTAAAAAGCGACGCCATCTTGGATTTTGTGAGCTTAACTCCGATTTGGATAAAAATCGATATCCGAGGATCCGACGGAGTGATTAACATGAATCCAGAGTCAAAATTGTAAAATAATGTAAAAACCGACGCCATCTTGGATTTTGTAAGATCAACTCCGATTTGGATAAAAAATTATATCTGACGATCCGGCGGGGTCCTTAACATGAATCCAGAATCAAAATCGTTAAATATTGTAAAAAGCGACGCCATCTTGGACTTTGTGAGATTAACTCCGATTTGGATAAAAATCGATATCTGACGATCCGGCGGGGTCCTTAACATGAATCCAGAATCAAAATCGTTAAATATTGTAAAAAGCGACGCCATCTTGGATTTTGTGAGATTAACTGCGATTTGGATAAAAATCGATATCTGAGAATCCGGCGGGTTGATTAACATGAATCTTGAGTCAAAATTGTAAAATATTGTTAAAACCGACGCCATCTTGGATTTTGTAAGATCAACTCCGATTTGGATAAAAATTGATATCTGACGATCCGGCGGGGTCCTTAACATGAATCTAGAATCAAAATTGGAAAATATGGTAAGAATCGACGCCATCTTGGATTTTGTGATATCAACTCCGATTTGGATAAAAATCGTCAGATATCGATTTTTATCCAAATCAGAGATAATTTTCCAAAATCCAATTTGGCGTCGGTGTGGACATTATTTAACAATTTTGACTATGGATTCATGTTATGGACCCCGCTGAATCGTCAGATATCGATTTTTATTCAAATCGGAGTTAATCTCACAAAATCAAAGATGGCGTCACTTATTACAATATTATACAGTTTTGATTCTGGATTCATGTTAAGGACCCCGCCGGATCATGAGATATCGATTTTTATCCAAATCAGAGTTTATCTTACAAAATCCAATATGGCGTCAGTGTTGACGTTAATTAACAATTTTGACCATGGATTCATGTTATGGACCCCGCCAGATCGTCAGATATCGATTTTTATCCAAATCAGAGTTAATTTTACAAAATCCAATATGGCGTCTATTCTTACCATATTTTCCAATTTTGACTTAAGATTCATGTTAGTCACCCTGCCGGCTCCTCAGATATCGATTTTTATCCAAATCGCAGTTAATCTCAAAAAATCCAAGATGGCGTCGCTTTTGACAATATTTTACGATTTTGATTCTGGATTCATGTTTAGGACCCCGCCGGATCGTCATATATCGATTTTTATCCAAATCAGAGTTGATCTTACAAAATCCAAGATGGCGTCGGTTTTAACAATATTTTACAATTTTGACTCAAGATTCATGTCAATCACCCCGCCAGATCCTCAGATATCGATTTTTATCCAAATCTGAGCTAATCTCACAAAATCCAAGATGGCGTCGCTTTTGACAATATTTGACGATTTTGATTCTGGATTCATGTTAAGGACCCCGCCGGATAGTCAGATATCGCTTTTATCCAAATCGGAGTTGATTTTACAAAAT
This sequence comes from Lathronympha strigana, assembly GCA_949128165.1. Lineage (NCBI taxonomy): Eukaryota > Metazoa > Arthropoda > Insecta > Lepidoptera > Tortricidae > Lathronympha > Lathronympha strigana. Next base: position 11,998,225 of record OX421920.1, read on the forward strand.
CCAAGATGGCGTCGCTTTTTGCAATATTTTACGATTTTTAATCTGGATTCATGTTAAGGACCCCGCCGGATAGTCAGATATCGATTGTTATCCAAATCAGAGTTGATTTTACAAAATCCAAGATGGCGTCGCTTTTTACAATATTTTACGATTTTGATTCTGGATTCATGTTAAGGACCCCGCCGGATCGTCAGATATCAATTTTTATCCAACTCGGAGTTGATCTCACAAAATCCAAGATGGCGTCGCTTTTTACAATATTTTACGATTTTGATTCTGGATTCATGTTAATCACCCCGCCGGATCCTCAGATATCGATTTTTATCCAAATCGGAGCTAATCTCACAAAGTCCAAGATGGCGTCGCTTTTTACAATATTTAACGATTTTGATTCTGGATTCATGTTAAGGACCCCGCCGGATCGTCAGATATCAATTTTTATCCAACTCGGAGTTGATCTCACAAAATCCAAGATGGCGTCGCTTTTTACAATATTTTACGATTTTGATTCTGGATTCATGTTAATCACCCCGCCGGATCCTCAGATATCGATTTTTATCCAAATCGGAGCTAATCTCACAAAGTCCAAGATGGCGTCGCTTTTTACAATATTTAACGATTTTGATTCTGGATTCATGTTAAGGACCCCGCCGGATCCTCAGATATCGATTTTTATCCAAATCGGAGTTGATCTTACAAAATCCAAGATGGCGTCCGTTTTAACAATATTTTACAATTTTGACTCTGGATTCATGTTAAGGACCCCGCCGGATAGTCAGATATCGATTTTTATGCAAATCGGAGTTGATTTTACAAAATCCAAGATGGCGTCGGTTTTTAAAATATTTTACAATTTTGACTCTGGATTCATGTTAATCACTCCTTCGGATCCTTAGATATCGATTTTTATCCAAATCGGAGTTAAGCTCACAAAATCCAAGATGGCGTCACTTTTTACAATATTTTACGATTTTGATTCTGGATTCATGTTAAGGACCCCGCCGGATCGTCAGATATCAATTTTTATCCAAATCGGAGTTGATCTTACAAAATCCAAGATGGCGTCGGTTTTAACAATATTTTACAATTTTGACTCAAGATTCATGTTAATCACCCCGCTGGATCCTCAGATATCGATTTTTATCCAAATCGGAGCTAATCTCACAAAATCCAAGATGGCGTCGCTTTTTACAATATTTGACGATTTTGATTCTGGATTCATGTTAAGGACCCCGCCGGATAGTCAGATATCGATTTTTATCCAAATCGGAGTTGATTTTACAAAATCCAAGATGGCGTCGGTTTTTACAATATTTTACAATATTGATCCTAGATTCATGTCATGGTCCCCACTGGATCCTCAGATATCAATTTTCATCCAAATCGGAGTTTATCGCACAAAATCCAAGATGGCGTCGCTTTTTACAGTATTTTACGATTTTGATTCTGGATTCATGGTAAGGACCCCGCCGGATCGTCAGATATCGATTTTTATCCAAATCGGAGTTTATCTTACAAAATCCAAGATGGCGTCGGTTTAAACAATATTTAACAAATTTGACTCATGATTCATGTTAATCACCCCGCCGGATCCTCAGATATCGATTTTTATCCAAATCGGAGTCAACCTTACAAAATTTATAAATATTAATGTAATAAATATAATTTATAATTTTTTAATATATTTGTAAATATCTGCTCCATCATCAGACCTTGGAAACCATGCATGGCCCAAGTGCTCGTCGAATCAAAACTAACGAGTCTAAACACGAAGGTATTCTATCAACTGGTTCCTGAGTACCAGTTGACACTTTACTGCTCCACCATCAGACCTTGGACACCATGTATAGCCCAAGTGCTCGTCAAAACAAAATCTACGAGTCTGAACACGAAGGTATTCCACCCACTGGTTCCTGAGTACCGGTTGACACCTTTTTGCTCCATCATCAGACCTTGGACACCACTCACGATCCAAGTGCTCGTCAAAACAATACAAATGACTCCAAACATGGGGGTATTACATCAACTACTGCCTGAGTTCCGGTGGCCGCCTTTCTGCTCCATCATCAGACCTTGGACACCACCTACGGCCCAAGTGCTCGCCTAACCAAACCTAACGAGCCCAAACACAGGGGTATTACATCAACTACTTCCTGAGTTCCGCTGGTCATCTTTCTGCTCCATCATCAGACCTTGGACATCAGTCACGGTCCAAGTGCCCGCCAAAACAATACAAATGAGTCCAAACACGGGGGTATTACATCAACTACTTCCTGAGTTCCGGTGGTCATATTTCTGCTCCATCATCAGACCTTGGACACCACTCACGGTCCAAGTGCTCACCAGAACAAACCTAACGAGCCCAAACACGGGGGTATTACATCAACTACTTCCTGAGTTCCGGTGGTCATCTTTCTGCTCCATCATCAGACCTTGGACACCACTCACGGTCCAAGTGCTCACCAGAACAAACCTAACGAGCCCAAACACGGGGGTATTACATCAACTACTTCCTGAGTTCCGGTGGTCATCTTTCTGCTTCATCATCAGACCTTGGACACCAGTCACGGTCCAAGTGCCCGCCAAAACAATACAAATGAGTCCAAACACGGGGGTATTACATCAACTACTTCCTGAGTTCCGGTGGCCACCTTTCTACTCCGTCATCAGACCTTGGACATCTTCTACGGTCCAAGTGACACTATATACAATGAGGTATAAACGAAACTAACTCTGTATGTCATTCATTTTGAACTGGTTGCTATTGCCTATTTCCTTTGGAAACACAAAAAATGGTAAAAAAATTCTTATACCGTTTTGCTACCTATAACGCAGTATACGTACACAATGAACATCGATTTATTTCAAGATGTAGACGCTCCGCAGAGAGACGTGGTGTCGCTTCGAACATTCGGGGCCGACTGACTATTTCGAGTGTTGCTCACTTGTTATATTTCAACGATCAGATTCCATAGTAATTTTGTATGGCGGATTTTTAGGACGTTTTAAAAAAATCATAATTAATTAATGAACCAGTATTATGTAACAAGACTATACGAATTCAGTAGCTTGTATATTTGAGATTGGATAGAGTTAGTTTTTAAAAATAAAGCAAATGATTTTTCATTCACTTTGGCATAAACGCTGACACGCGTTTTTCTCAATTTTGCTGCGTCTTTGCGTAGACATATTTACTAAACTGTACATTATTGTAGATTGTAAATACACGAATATGGTAGACACACTCTTTGAGATAATAATTACATGCATCTTGTATGTCTTTGCAAATAATTGAGGACGCCACAGTCTTAACCGTAACTGTCGTTTACGTTGAAAACACTCTGCCCCCTCTTAAAAATGAATTGTTTGAGCGGTCGTCTATCGAACGATTATGTTTCTACCGTTATAATAAGATAATTAATGTCTAAAACGCTTTTCTCATGTAAGTGACTTGTGTCTTTTTTGAGAATAAATCTTTAAACCTAAATAAAAAACACAAACCGACGAATTATAGAAATGTCTCCATCAAATTCTCCTTGAAGGTATTTCCTTACAAACAAAAGTTGAATGGGCTAAATCGGATGATAGAGCTGGAAATGACCACACAGTTCCTCTATGCTATCCCTGATGGATTTCATCATCAGGCCTACTTCACAAAATTGATAGTTTTCGTAAATAAATGTTAGAGTTTCTCAATAAAACACCCAAATCAAATTGTGCTTTTCAAATTTGAGGAGTTCCCTCAGTTCCCCATGAATTCCTCATCAGAAATGGATATTGAAAAAAATAGAGCAATCTGGAACCATTTACTTTCAGAAATTCAGATAAAAAGCAAAACAAAATCGGTAAGTAATGAGTAATGATGGAGTTCTTAACAAAAAAAACACTAACTGAGAACCTCTTCCTTTTGAAAATTTGAAGTCAGTTGAAATAGAAGTTTTTGTTATGCAGACAAACCATGCGCGGCCCGCTGGTACCCCGGCAGCGAGTCCTGCGTGTGCGTCTGCAACTCCACTTACTGCGACGAGATCCAGCGCGAGCAGGCCGAGCTTGGCAAATTCGTCTACTACACCTCGTCTAAGGTAAAAATAAAGAAAGATATAAATTTATTGAGCAGAAAAACCATGAGCCCGCTTGTACTTGTACTCTTTGGAGCGCAAACTCAGAAGGAGTATTCCAGAGTAGTAAATGTCGTGTGTTGTCGCGGAAGGGTCCTGGATTTTCCCCAGGCTACCGTCCCACTTCACAGTCCGTACACCGAGCCCCTCCGAGTACGTCCGAGCCCCTGCCATGTTAAAAAAGAAGGTTGTTTGTTTGTAAGCACTTTATTGTACACAAATATAGTAAAAATAAACATTTTGATAAGAACAAAGGTACAAAGGCGAGCTTATCCCTATAAGGGATCTCTTCCAGCTAACCTTTGAGTAACCTTTGAGTTGTTGGTTGTCCCAGTTGCAGACGGATACGCAGGACTCGCTGTCCTGCGTATGCGTCTGCAACTCGACATATACTGAGACGAGATCTAGCGCGAGCAGGCCGAGCTTAAAACATAAATTTCTACACTTCTTCTAAGGTAAAGAAAGAAAAAAAAAACTGAAGTGGCAGTACAATATTAAAATTTAAACTTTACTTTCAGAGTGGGTTAAGATTTGCTAAGAAAACTGGGTCCTTCTTCTACCCAAATGGGACAACACGTGAGTACTAAATATCTTGTTTCGCTCTTAAATTCTAGCGTGTACAAATATTTATAATACATCTACCGAAACACACGGATGCGTCGCCGGGAGCACAACATTGTGGCATTGTTGGTCGTCCTAACGGGATACAGTTGTCGACCTAAATCACCCTAAACTAAGTCGCTTCCATACAACTGAACCTAAACTAAATCACGTTAAGAGCGGGCAGAGTGTTTGCCGCGGACACGAAATAGGCATTTAGCGGCCCCGCACTGCTCGCTATCTGTGTGCGTGCGCGCACGCACACTACTACACCGGCGCGTCATTATTCGGGCGTTAAAAGGTTATAACTTAGAAATCTTAGAATTCCTCATTTTTATAATCCTTTGATACAGATATTGTATTAATTCACCTAATATTTGTTCGGTTTTTCCAAATGATTTTATTATTTGTGTTTGTATTTAGTACTAAAGAAAGGTACCATTCTGTCGGTTGTTGATAAGGTTAATTTCTAAACTAATATTTATGACATTCGCGCCTTATCGACAACCGGCAGAATGGCAAAGTGCCTTTTTCTAAATAAAAGCACATTTTTTATGATTTCATATGTGGCTATTTACGGCTAAAGGTACCTTATGGACGGTCGGCGCTTACGTCGCGTTGCAGCGCATTATTATCAGCGTCTTTGTTAACAGCGTAAGCGCCGATCGTCCATAAGGTACCTTTCACCGCAAAACGTCACATATTATGAAATCGTTAAAAAATTGTGTCGTTTTCTTGGTAAAAGTACCACATTGTCGCCTGTTGATAAGGTTTTCCAAGTGATTCTTTATGACAGAAGCGCCTTATCATTCTTATCAATAAGCGACAATGTGGTATCTTTCTTTACCCAGAAAACGTCACTTTTATAATATTGATTATATCAATATTTATAAATTTTGTAAGGTTGACTCCGATTTGGATAAAAATCGATATCCGAGGATCCGACGAAGTGATTAACATGAATCCAGAGTCAAAATGGTAAAATATTGTAAAAACCGACGCCATCTTGGATTTTGTAAGATCAACTCCGATTTGGATAAAAATTGATATCTGACGATCCGGCGGGGTCCTTAACATGAATCTAGAATCAAAATCGTTAAATATTGTAAAAAGCGACGCCATCTTGGACTTTGTGAGATTAACTCCGATTTGGATAAAAATCGATATCTGACGATCCGGCGGGGTCCTTAACATGAATCCAGAATCAAAATCGTTAAATATTGTAAAAAGCGACGCCATCTTGGATTTTGTGAGATTAACTGCGATTTGGATAAAAATCGATATCTGAGGATCCGGCGGGGTGATTAACACGAATCTTGAGTCAAAATTGTAAAATATTGTTAAAACCGACGCCATCTTGGATTTTGTAAGATCAACTCCGATTTGGATAAAAATTGATATCTGACGATCCGGCGGGGTCCTTAACATGAATCTAGAATCAAAATCGTAAAATATTGTAAAAAGCGACGCCATCTTGGATTTTGTGAGCTTAACTCCGATTTGGATAAAAATCGATATCCGAGGATCCGACGGAGTGATTAACATGAATCCAGAGTCAAAATTGTAAAATAATGTAAAAACCGACGCCATCTTGGATTTTGTAAGATCAACTCCGATTTGGATAAAAAATTATATCTGACGATCCGGCGGGGTCCTTAACATGAATCCAGAATCAAAATCGTTAAATATTGTAAAAAGCGACGCCATCTTGGACTTTGTGAGATTAACTCCGATTTGGATAAAAATCGATATCTGACGATCCGGCGGGGTCCTTAACATGAATCCAGAATCAAAATCGTTAAATATTGTAAAAAGCGACGCCATCTTGGATTTTGTGAGATTAACTGCGATTTGGATAAAAATCGATATCTGAGAATCCGGCGGGTTGATTAACATGAATCTTGAGTCAAAATTGTAAAATATTGTTAAAACCGACGCCATCTTGGATTTTGTAAGATCAACTCCGATTTGGATAAAAATTGATATCTGACGATCCGGCGGGGTCCTTAACATGAATCTAGAATCAAAATTGGAAAATATGGTAAGAATCGACGCCATCTTGGATTTTGTGATATCAACTCCGATTTGGATAAAAATCGTCAGATATCGATTTTTATCCAAATCAGAGATAATTTTCCAAAATCCAATTTGGCGTCGGTGTGGACATTATTTAACAATTTTGACTATGGATTCATGTTATGGACCCCGCTGAATCGTCAGATATCGATTTTTATTCAAATCGGAGTTAATCTCACAAAATCAAAGATGGCGTCACTTATTACAATATTATACAGTTTTGATTCTGGATTCATGTTAAGGACCCCGCCGGATCATGAGATATCGATTTTTATCCAAATCAGAGTTTATCTTACAAAATCCAATATGGCGTCAGTGTTGACGTTAATTAACAATTTTGACCATGGATTCATGTTATGGACCCCGCCAGATCGTCAGATATCGATTTTTATCCAAATCAGAGTTAATTTTACAAAATCCAATATGGCGTCTATTCTTACCATATTTTCCAATTTTGACTTAAGATTCATGTTAGTCACCCTGCCGGCTCCTCAGATATCGATTTTTATCCAAATCGCAGTTAATCTCAAAAAATCCAAGATGGCGTCGCTTTTGACAATATTTTACGATTTTGATTCTGGATTCATGTTTAGGACCCCGCCGGATCGTCATATATCGATTTTTATCCAAATCAGAGTTGATCTTACAAAATCCAAGATGGCGTCGGTTTTAACAATATTTTACAATTTTGACTCAAGATTCATGTCAATCACCCCGCCAGATCCTCAGATATCGATTTTTATCCAAATCTGAGCTAATCTCACAAAATCCAAGATGGCGTCGCTTTTGACAATATTTGACGATTTTGATTCTGGATTCATGTTAAGGACCCCGCCGGATAGTCAGATATCGCTTTTATCCAAATCGGAGTTGATTTTACAAAATCCAAGATGGCGTCGCTTTTTGCAATATTTTACGATTTTTAATCTGGATTCATGTTAAGGACCCCGCCGGATAGTCAGATATCGATTGTTATCCAAATCAGAGTTGATTTTACAAAATCCAAGATGGCGTCGCTTTTTACAATATTTTACGATTTTGATTCTGGATTCATGTTAAGGACCCCGCCGGATCGTCAGATATCAATTTTTATCCAACTCGGAGTTGATCTCACAAAATCCAAGATGGCGTCGCTTTTTACAATATTTTACGATTTTGATTCTGGATTCATGTTAATCACCCCGCCGGATCCTCAGATATCGATTTTTATCCAAATCGGAGCTAATCTCACAAAGTCCAAGATGGCGTCGCTTTTTACAATATTTAACGATTTTGATTCTGGATTCATGTTAAGGACCCCGCCGGATCGTCAGATATCAATTTTTATCCAACTCGGAGTTGATCTCACAAAATCCAAGATGGCGTCGCTTTTTACAATATTTTACGATTTTGATTCTGGATTCATGTTAATCACCCCGCCGGATCCTCAGATATCGATTTTTATCCAAATCGGAGCTAATCTCACAAAGTCCAAGATGGCGTCGCTTTTTACAATATTTAACGATTTTGATTCTGGATTCATGTTAAGGACCCCGCCGGATCCTCAGATATCGATTTTTATCCAAATCGGAGTTGATCTTACAAAATCCAAGATGGCGTCCGTTTTAACAATATTTTACAATTTTGACTCTGGATTCATGTTAAGGACCCCGCCGGATAGTCAGATATCGATTTTTATGCAAATCGGAGTTGATTTTACAAAATCCAAGATGGCGTCGGTTTTTAAAATATTTTACAATTTTGACTCTGGATTCATGTTAATCACTCCTTCGGATCCTTAGATATCGATTTTTATCCAAATCGGAGTTAAGCTCACAAAATCCAAGATGGCGTCACTTTTTACAATATTTTACGATTTTGATTCTGGATTCATGTTAAGGACCCCGCCGGATCGTCAGATATCAATTTTTATCCAAATCGGAGTTGATCTTACAAAATCCAAGATGGCGTCGGTTTTAACAATATTTTACAATTTTGACTCAAGATTCATGTTAATCACCCCGCTGGATCCTCAGATATCGATTTTTATCCAAATCGGAGCTAATCTCACAAAATCCAAGATGGCGTCGCTTTTTACAATATTTGACGATTTTGATTCTGGATTCATGTTAAGGACCCCGCCGGATAGTCAGATATCGATTTTTATCCAAATCGGAGTTGATTTTACAAAATCCAAGATGGCGTCGGTTTTTACAATATTTTACAATATTGATCCTAGATTCATGTCATGGTCCCCACTGGATCCTCAGATATCAATTTTCATCCAAATCGGAGTTTATCGCACAAAATCCAAGATGGCGTCGCTTTTTACAGTATTTTACGATTTTGATTCTGGATTCATGGTAAGGACCCCGCCGGATCGTCAGATATCGATTTTTATCCAAATCGGAGTTTATCTTACAAAATCCAAGATGGCGTCGGTTTAAACAATATTTAACAAATTTGACTCATGATTCATGTTAATCACCCCGCCGGATCCTCAGATATCGATTTTTATCCAAATCGGAGTCAACCTTACAAAATTTATAAATATTAATGTAATAAATATAATTTATAATTTTTTAATATATTTGTAAATATCTGCTCCATCATCAGACCTTGGAAACCATGCATGGCCCAAGTGCTCGTCGAATCAAAACTAACGAGTCTAAACACGAAGGTATTCTATCAACTGGTTCCTGAGTACCAGTTGACACTTTACTGCTCCACCATCAGACCTTGGACACCATGTATAGCCCAAGTGCTCGTCAAAACAAAATCTACGAGTCTGAACACGAAGGTATTCCACCCACTGGTTCCTGAGTACCGGTTGACACCTTTTTGCTCCATCATCAGACCTTGGACACCACTCACGATCCAAGTGCTCGTCAAAACAATACAAATGACTCCAAACATGGGGGTATTACATCAACTACTGCCTGAGTTCCGGTGGCCGCCTTTCTGCTCCATCATCAGACCTTGGACACCACCTACGGCCCAAGTGCTCGCCTAACCAAACCTAACGAGCCCAAACACAGGGGTATTACATCAACTACTTCCTGAGTTCCGCTGGTCATCTTTCTGCTCCATCATCAGACCTTGGACATCAGTCACGGTCCAAGTGCCCGCCAAAACAATACAAATGAGTCCAAACACGGGGGTATTACATCAACTACTTCCTGAGTTCCGGTGGTCATATTTCTGCTCCATCATCAGACCTTGGACACCACTCACGGTCCAAGTGCTCACCAGAACAAACCTAACGAGCCCAAACACGGGGGTATTACATCAACTACTTCCTGAGTTCCGGTGGTCATCTTTCTGCTCCATCATCAGACCTTGGACACCACTCACGGTCCAAGTGCTCACCAGAACAAACCTAACGAGCCCAAACACGGGGGTATTACATCAACTACTTCCTGAGTTCCGGTGGTCATCTTTCTGCTTCATCATCAGACCTTGGACACCAGTCACGGTCCAAGTGCCCGCCAAAACAATACAAATGAGTCCAAACACGGGGGTATTACATCAACTACTTCCTGAGTTCCGGTGGCCACCTTTCTACTCCGTCATCAGACCTTGGACATCTTCTACGGTCCAAGTGACACTATATACAATGAGGTATAAACGAAACTAACTCTGTATGTCATTCATTTTGAACTGGTTGCTATTGCCTATTTCCTTTGGAAACACAAAAAATGGTAAAAAAATTCTTATACCGTTTTGCTACCTATAACGCAGTATACGTACACAATGAACATCGATTTATTTCAAGATGTAGACGCTCCGCAGAGAGACGTGGTGTCGCTTCGAACATTCGGGGCCGACTGACTATTTCGAGTGTTGCTCACTTGTTATATTTCAACGATCAGATTCCATAGTAATTTTGTATGGCGGATTTTTAGGACGTTTTAAAAAAATCATAATTAATTAATGAACCAGTATTATGTAACAAGACTATACGAATTCAGTAGCTTGTATATTTGAGATTGGATAGAGTTAGTTTTTAAAAATAAAGCAAATGATTTTTCATTCACTTTGGCATAAACGCTGACACGCGTTTTTCTCAATTTTGCTGCGTCTTTGCGTAGACATATTTACTAAACTGTACATTATTGTAGATTGTAAATACACGAATATGGTAGACACACTCTTTGAGATAATAATTACATGCATCTTGTATGTCTTTGCAAATAATTGAGGACGCCACAGTCTTAACCGTAACTGTCGTTTACGTTGAAAACACTCTGCCCCCTCTTAAGACGTCATGGTAAGACAGGATTAAAGCCAAAACTTGTTCGAAGCGAAAATGTGCAATATTAACACCTACTGGTTGTGTTGCCAAATCAATCCACCTGCCACCATACAAAAAATTACCAGTGAATTTTGAATCACTTGTGTAGGAAATATAATTAAATTAAATTTGTTTTAAAATTAAACAAAACAAAAGAAATGCGATTCTATTGTAATTGAACAAAGTAGAAATTTTATTGAAGTAGAACGTTAGGGCCTCTGTGTTTTTAATACTTAATCAATTTAATCCAGCTGGATGTGTCTCAATCAAGCTGTACCCCGAGGAAGTTTACCAGACGATCCTTGGCTTCGGCAGCTCCGTCACGGACTCGGCTGGGCTCAACTGGCGGAACCTACCATATCTAGCAAGGAAGAACTTTATCAAGTAATGGCCCTTTTTATCCTCTAATAGAAGATGTTAAAATTTTCAAACCTATTTTTGACTGACGGATTTGACTGACTAGGCGTCACTTCTTCTCTGAGCTATTCCGCTTTCTATAGCCTCTTCTGCCCATCATACTTAGATTAAGCCATTGAAATTGAAAATTTGAAACGATATTAATTGGAAAATAGAGTTTATTTGTTTCACGTTTTAAAGATAAAGTAATCTAGCACGAGTAGTTCCAATGTTACCTCAACCTATCGAGGCTTTTATTCATTACTTGCTTAAATCGAATTCCGAATGTCCTTTAGGAATAACACTGGGCGGGATGAGGATAGAACAATTAGGCTCGTCGCGCCCTTAAATATGAATGTGTACCCCTGGTGATTATTACTAGAGCCATTAGAGGCGTTGGTTAGTGCGCTTTGTTCTAAGCTTGTAAATGTCCAATACTTACAAAATCCTAAGTTTTAAAGCCCTAAAAAGAGGTGGCAGACAAATGCGCTAGTTGCATTCGTACCTATGTACTATATTACTTCAATAATCATTATTCGGCAGCACTCACTTTGGCAAAAAAGGGTTAGAATACAACATGATCCGCACCCCCATCGGAGGTTCGGACTTCTCTACCTACCCTTATACCCTCTGCGACTACCCTGAGGACGACAAATATCTGTACAACTTTTCGCTGGCCTACGAGGACTATCTGTTCAAGGTATGAAAATATCTAAGAAGTACCTATATGGAAACGTTCCGACTGTCTTTTAATTTGGAATTTTAGTCAGCTTTAATATCCTCTTTAACTCGACCTCACTAAAATCGCACAACTTTTCAAATCAGCGGTGCAGTGCAATTACTCGACTCAAACCAAAATAAAACGGAGTTGGCATTACGGATGAATTGCTAGAAAACCAGTGTCGCCAGCAATTTATTTTATTTACGGGTGAAAGTAAACTAATCCAGGGGTTTCATTTACTTCTAGGGGCTTCTTCTACCACACGACAATGACGCAACAATTTTTTATTATTTTTTACTGACAAATACGCTTTCTAGAATATACGTTTGCGTGAAACTCTATGTGGCATATGCAACATTGTATGTTGTTAAGTGTTAAGGATGACTCACACCAATCCAATCCGTTTCCTTTTTAATGATTCCTTAGATTAGGTTAGGTTAATTTCAGAGTTAGAGTCACTTAACTCCACCGCTGATTTTAAAACGTGTTCGATTTCGGTGACACTTAAATTAAAAGTATTTGTGACTTTTCTAGGCTAAAGGTTTTATTTATTCCAAATATCAACAAAATACATCATCTTAAAATAAAATACATGATAAAATAAATATTCCCCCCGGTCGGTCATTGTCGGTTGACCTTTGTACATTGTCTTTCTCTGTGGTCGCTTGCTCATGACTCAAGATCCTAGACTTATAATAGGCGTATGATAGTTGTATGATCTGCCTCCACCTTTGCCTATTCATCGCGTTACAGACGACCAAGCAAAACTTGGTCGCGGAGGTGCCTTTCACTTGACCGTTCCATATAGTTAGAACGAAAAAAAAATCGTGCAAAAATCATGGTAAATCTATTACGGTCACCATCGGATGCTAAAGAAAACCAAGGCTTGGCCAAGGTTCTCAAAATTATCTAAACATACATTCTAACGCCGTAACAATAGTTGTGTGTTCAGATAATTGTGAGCCACTCCGACATATCTGATAGCAACTATACGACCACTACCAAAATAATAATAGAAAAAAAAACTACACCTATAGTAATTTTTTTCTATTGTTACCGACAATCTGTATGGCAGACTATATGTATGGCCAACTCAGGAAATTTACACCTATGCCATCTTCAATTCTTAGCCTGTTCTGTAATCTGTAGATACCCATGATCAAGGACGCCTTGAAGGCGTCTGACGGGAACGCCCTGGTCCTGGCCTCTTGCTGGAGTCCTCCCATGTGGATGAAGACCAACAAAAATATAACTGGTCGTGGTTTCGTGCTGCAGGAGTATTTTCAGACTTATGCTGATTACCATCTGAAGTAAGTTCGTCAAAGAACAAAGTTGTTAAAATTCCTGACCTGTTTTATAGATACTACCCATATACCCATGGTAAAGGATGCGTATCATGCGTAAGAGGCGACTGTCAGGAATGCCCTGGTCCTGGCTTAATGCTGGCTTTTTCTTTGAAAAATTACATCGACGTCTATTTTTTTCCATCTACTTTAGAACCTTTTGATGCTGTAAAATATTTGTGTACGAGTAAAAAAGATTACATAATTTAATATTCATACCCAACAAAATGTTTATCTTCCGTCCAGATTCATTCAAGAATACGCCTATGAAGGTATCCCCATCTGGGGGGTGACTACTACGAATGAACCCTATAATGGCCTGCATTCCTATATACCTTTCAACACCTGCGGATGGACTCCCAAATCATTTGTAAGTGTTAGTTTCTTCTGGGGGAATAGCCGAGATGACACAATGACAGGCGTTTGCAGAAAGCGAAACAAAAACACTAAGCGAAAAGCAAACAATGTTTTATAGACGAAAACATAGCAATTGATTACAATCGCACTTGAATACTTGATGATAATGGGGACTTAGGGTAAGAGTAAAGGGACTTTTTTAAAGTAGATATAGAGCATGCTTGCTTAGAGTCCGTCTATTCAATGTTTCCTAGCTTTTGGTAGTACAGACTGTGAAAGTGTAAAGTAAATTTCATAATTTCATAGACGTTTGTCGTTTAGAATAATACTTTAAAGTTTGACAGTTCATTTGCTTGCTAGAGATAATGTGGTTTAACTCCATTTAACATAGGAAAAATTACCCGGTTCCTATAATGGCACCTGTACACCGAACATTTGAGAAGCCGAAAACGCTAACGCGGCGCGTCTCGCCCTCTCGTCTCTTGAAACCATTTACATTCTCGTTTTAAATGATGAACGAGTAGGTAGTTAAATGAATGAATGCTAAGATTAATAGTATATAAATTGTATTCCTGTCACCTTACCGAAGTTATTTAAGACACATTTTAACTCACCCAAACTACCCTAAAAAGCTTAAATTGTCTCTGGTCTAGCATATATAGGGAATATAGGGATATATACCTAGGGTTGCATTCGGCCGAGAGTCTACAGGCGCCATAATAGCTCCGAACTTCATTGTGGGTTTTAATCTAACTGCCTAATTTTGCAGGGAATATGGATTTCGCAAAATCTCGGCCCGACGCTCCGCAATTCGCCGTTCAATGTGAAGATTCTTTGCTGCGATGACCAGCGATATAATATTCCCATTTGGTTTAATAAGGTTATTGCCTTTCTTAACTAGGTACTAAATAGGTACTCTAGCTAACCTAGCTAGAATGCTAAAAAATAAAAGAAAAGTGAAAAAAGACCGCCTCGGATAAAAACCGAAGATGCGAATACCAATTCACGCCCAAGATTTGCACAGTTAAGAATTATGGCAGTGCGGCCCATAAATGTACCGATTTGTCCGGCAGATGCACCTCAGATTATGAATACACAGAAAATTATGTTTACTTGTTTAGTTTTCTTTTCCATAAAATTATAATTACTATTTTGGTTTTATTACCTAATAAATAAATATTGTTTTTCATACAAAATGAAACAATTCCGCCATTAAAAGTGGCATATATTAGTTGTATAAGGCCGACAGACCTTTGTAAAGGACAAATACTTAATTTATAATTAAAAGTAAGCTTTAAGGACGCCTAATAAGGTAGGCACATAATAAAGTTTGTTCCAGCAAAAAATAAAGAAACTTATTTTAAACCTTAATTCAAGGGACAGAAGGGTCAGGATTTTACATCATTATTTTTTAGACCTTTATAAAAGACGTTCGGCTTTATGCAAGCATTACTTATTTTTCATCCCAGCCACAGGAGGATATAGTTTGACAGGTCGTATGCTTGGCAGAGATTGACTCTATTCTGATGTGTTCTAGGAGCGTTACCCCTAAATTGCTTGATGATTGCAGATGATAGATGAAGTACCCGAGTCCCTGGACTACGTGGACGGCGTATCCATTCACTGGTATGGCAACTTCCTCACTACCCCCGACCTGTTCAAACTGGTCACCACTAAACACGCTGACAAGTTTATAATATCCTCGGAGGCTTGCGAAGGTTTGTATCCTTACAGTCGCCATCAGATATATCGGAGCGTCCGAGGTGTTCACAAATATCTGAACACGCCTCTATTGTCAAGGCGTTATAGAGTGCTTGTTCAGATATTTTGAACGCCTCGGACGCTCCGATATATCTGATGGCGACTGTAATATGAATTTGTAAGACCGACAGAACCGATTTTTATAAAATAAGAGTCTTCTGTTTCTGGGATTGTTATTCATTGAAATTAAACACTTGAGAACGGATTAACCGCGTTTATTAACACCATGACCCTACGTTTTTAGCCCTTTACGGTACTAATTTTCACAGGATTAAGGTTAAGATATCAGTCATCATACTCATCATCTTAATCTTGTGAAAATCCAGTGCTGTAAAGGACACGAAACGTAGGGTCAATTAAAAAAATAAAGTTATGTGTAGATACATATATAGGTACACAAGGTGTAACAAGGTGCAATAACGAAAGTCAGCTTAAGACAAAATAGGAAAATAAAAATTTGACGCAAAATAATTATTTTTGTATGGCGCAGTCGCTAACGAAACGCAACTGTCATTGTCACACTAATAAGGAAGAGTGATAGAGAGAGGTAGCTACGATACGTTATTAAGCGTGAGCGATTGGCATCTTGGCTACGCACGCTGTACACACTCATTCGAGACAGACTATATAGAGGCATTCGGCCGAGAGTGTAGGGGCGCCATCAAATACTTTGTAATGTGAACATTTTCAATGACATGCTTCCGTTTACCTCGTCCTGTCTTTGATCGAATCCCTTTTATACAGTATCTTTTAGTCACATTGCTTGTAACCTTAGGAGTAAACACTAAATTTACAAAGGGTGAACAAAATTACAAAAAATTCGTCTAAAATTCGATATAGTTACAATGGTTAAAAATGCTCAAAAATCCTAGTCTATCTACCTACCTTGAAATTATTTCACCTACCCTGG
This sequence comes from Lathronympha strigana, assembly GCA_949128165.1. Classification (NCBI taxonomy): domain Eukaryota; kingdom Metazoa; phylum Arthropoda; class Insecta; order Lepidoptera; family Tortricidae; genus Lathronympha; species Lathronympha strigana. Next base: position 12,014,780 of record OX421920.1, read on the forward strand.
TAGCCCTGTCAGTAGAAAATCGAGCAAAATTTTGGTGCAGTTTTCTACTGACAGAGAGGGCTGGCCATGGCTATGGTATAGTTTCCCAACACTGTTTTATTAACAGGTTGGATGACCAATGATGTCAAATTTGGAAGCTGGACGAGGGCTCAGACCTACTGCAGTGAGATAATATCTGTAAGTACAACATTTAATTGCTATAAATTGTAAGAATAGATGTGTTTTTTATCTCGACGAAAACAGTAGGTAAACTATAGTTGGACCGCGCTATATGTCTTCCTGCTTTTCTTGTAAAGTATAGCATTTTTAAATACTAATGTCATTGTCAAGTGTGCCAAATCAGTGCAAGGTCAGTGTGGCCAGTGTGGGCGCACTTAACACTCTTAAGGAAATAATAATAATTTTCTATTTCTATTTCTATTTCTAAGGATGACTCACAGTAGTCCGTTCCTTTCCGATCCGATACGGGACGATCTGTCAGTTTCTATAGAAAGTATCACGTGATAGCTCGGAGCCCTCGGACGTCACGTGACTTTTTGACCTTTTTGTATAGAAACTGACAGATCGTCCCGTATCGGATCGGAACGGAACGGACTACTGTGAGTCATCCTTTAACTAGAGACGGGCCGGCTAGTCACCGATTATTCACCACCATTTATAGTCGGCCATTAGTCGGCGACTAGTCTGCATAAATTGCCGAATATTTGGCACTTACTTTATACAAATACAATATAATAACTAGAAGTAATCAGCACCCATGTATTTTTTTGTAAGTGGTAACAAATGTAACAATTATACACCGTGGGCGTTAATAACCCGACAGGGATTAACGGTATATTTCTGAGATATTTGGTATCGTTCATAGACGTTTCTGCTTAAAAATAATAGGTAGTTTAGTATATTTATAACCGCATTTAGAGAATATAATATAATATGAAATTATCTGGATTTGGCTTAGTTCCAGAGGTGATTAGATATTTCTCTAAAACTGTTTTTCATCATAACTTGTGCAAAAACGCATTTCCGACTGTTACCAGTATGAGTTTTAGTTTTGACAGAAGTACTTATTGACTGATATTAGAAAAATATAGAAAAAAAAATCGACTCTAAAACTTCTACCTCAAAAATAATAATAACAAAAACTAGTCGGTCGCCTCGGCTAGTCGGCAAAAGCCGCAGTCGACCCATCTCTAATCTTCATGCATTGAAGGGTTAAAGAGTAGAGTTGGGCCGACTAGCCAGTCGGCAAAAGCTATTATTTTTATGCAGAACAGTCTATGAACGATACCAAATATCTCAGAAATATACCGTTAATCTCTGTCGGGATATTAACGCCCACGGTGTATAAATGATACCACCTACAAAAAAATACATGGGTGTTGATTACTAATTCTAGTTATTGTATTGTATTTGTAATAAATTTTTTGTATAAAGTAAGTGCCGAATATTAAGCAGTTTATGCCAACTAGTCGCCGTAAATGGCCGACTATATAATTTTTAAGAAAAAAAAACCGACTTCATTTGGTTCCCGGTAAAAGTGAAATTAAGAATTTGTTTGAGTTAGCCAGTTTACTTCACAAATATCCAATACACCGCACGTGTACGATTGAAAATTGAGGAGCTTTCTTAATGTCCTAGGGCTTCCATCATTACATTTGAAGTATAATCAAACGGAACTCCCTTGTAGACCTTTAATCAAACAAAATAACAATGTGTTAAATTGGATGACAGACTGTAAATTAACGAGCATATTCATTATGCCATCCCTGATTATCAACATCAGGTCCACTCCAGCAAAATGATGGCCACAGTAAGAAAATGCCTAAGCTAATTATGAACACCCTCTAATCACAATTAACCTGCCGTTCAAATTTGAAGAGTTCTCTGAATTCTTCTAGAACTCCATCATCAGAATATAAATCAAATCAAAAAGATGAATGTCACAACTAGGATAATAAGTAGAGCTAGGTTTATTAACCAGTTCCACTTTGCGATCCCTGGTCTTCATCATCAGATCAAGTTCATCAAAATTTTGGCTCCGCCAAAACACTGTTTTAGTTACTTAAGGAAACCCTCAAATCAGAATGCATGTGCCGTTAAAATTTGAGGAGTTCTCTCAATCCCTCATGAAGCCCATCATCAAAATAGAACTATAATCAAATAGGACTATCTTGAAGGTATTTCTTTACAAAGAAAAGATGAATGTCTCAAATCGGATGATAGAGCTGGGAATTAACAAGCAGTTCCACTTTGCCATCCCTGGTCTTCATCATCAGGTCCACTCCAGCAAATTGATGATGTTCGTAAAGAAATGCTCGAGTGTCTTAAGAAACTACCCAAATCATCATGCATGTGCCTTTCAAATTTGAGGAGTTCCCTCAGTTCCTCATGGATCTCATCATCAGAAATTGATTTTGAAAAAAACGGAACAAATCTGAAACCATCTATTTTCAGAAAAAAAAATATTTTTTAAAATCGGACGATAGTCCTGGGAATTACCAAGCAGTTCCACTTTGACATCCCTGGTCTTCATCATCAGGTCCACTCCACCAAATTGATGATGTTCGTAAAGAAATGCTCGAGTGTCTTAAGAAACTACCCAAATCATCATGCATGTGCCTTTCAAATTTGAGGAGTTTCCTCAGATCCTCATGGATCCCATCATCAGAAATTGATTTTGAAAAAAACGGGACAATCCTGAAACCATCTATATACAGACAAAAAAATATTTTTTAAAATCGGATCATAGTCCTGAGAATTACGAAGCAGTTCCACTTTGCCATCCCTGGTCTTCATCATCAGGTCCACTCCACCAAATTGATGATTTTCGTAAAGAAATTTATTTATTTATTTATTTATTTAAGCTTTATTGCACAATTACAAAAAAAGTACAAATGGCGGACTTAATGCCTTGAGGCATTCTCTACCAGTCAACCATTGGATAAAACAGAAACTTGTATTTGGTGCAGGATCGTAAACATCGAGAAGATATAGGAAACACAAATCAACAATAATACATTGCTATAATAATTGTATAAACATACACATATAAATATAAATATACCTACATATACATACATAAATAAATAATGTACCCAAGTATAAGTATGCAGAACATCTATTACATGAGCTAGTTAGAGAGGTATTTACGTACCTTGCGCTTGAAGGAGAATTTGCTCTGTGCTTGCCTCAGGGGCAGAGGGAGATCGTTCCAAAGACGAGCTGCCTGAATGGCGAATGAGTTAGACATAAAATCAGTGCGGTGAAAAGTAACAGATAATTTAAGACTACGAGAAGTGCGCAACTCGCAACCAGGACGAGGCTCTGCAAATTGAAATTTAGATTTAAGATAGCCGGGAGCAGCCGGATCGAATAAGATAGTATGGAGGGTGCAAAGCATTCTGAGAGATCTACGATCACGGATGGGAAGCCAATCCAGTTTACGGCGGTAGGAAGATATATGGTCGTACTTACGGAGCCCAAAAATAAACCTGATACAATTATTTAAAAGTCTATCTAATTTGTTAAGCAACTCCTGGCTAATATTCGAGTAGCACACATCAGCATAATCAATGACAGGTAACACCAACGACTGAATTAAAAGCGTTTTTGTGCTGATCGGTAGAAAATGCTTGAACCGATAGAATGATCGCAGCATATTGGTCACTTTACGACAAACGTCAGACACCTGTGGAATCCAAGTCAGGCTGCTATCTACAATTAAACCGAGGTTTTTTACTACGGGCGAAAATGGCACTACCATGTTCTCATACAGAATCGGAGCCATGCGAGACATGTCTAGTAATGAAAGCAAACGAGGGCTGCCCAGTATAATGGCCTGACACTTACTCGGGTTAACTGAGATTCCATAACTACGAGACCACGTGGAAATCTTGACAAGATCATTGTTAACCTTCCGGATTGCTTGATCTACACTACCTGGACTCGCTAAGGTGTAAAGTTGAAGGTCGTCGGCATACAGATGGTAAGAGCAGTTTATGACATTAGTAATTAAATTTATAAATACAGAAAAAAGAAGAGGAGAGAGAATGCCGCCCTGTGGCACACCAGAAAAAAGCTCACACCATTCGGAAGTAATACTATCCACACGAATTGCCTGGTGGCGATTTTGCAGATAGGAAAAGAACCACTCAGCCGCTGTTGACGAGATATTAAGGTATCTTAAGGTGGCAAGCAAAAGTTCATGATTGACGGCATTGAATGCATTCGAAAAGTCGATTAAAACTAGCACAGTCAACTGAGAGGACTCCATCCCCTGCCTCACATCTTCGATAACCTTCAGCAACGCAGTAGTCGTGCTGTGGCCCGAGCGAAAACCTGATTGGAAAGGAGAAAGAAGATGGTTATCAAAGACATGATCAGAGAGTTTCTTATGCACAACTGCTTCTAGAACCTTTGAAAGAAATGGAAGTATAGAGATAGGGCGAAAATCCTTCGGATGGTTAGGATTTGAGACCTTCGGTAATGGAATTACATAGGCACTTCGCCACAGTCCCGGAAAGACACCGGAGCACATTGAGAGATTAACAACATGTGTGACAATAGGTAAGATGCATTCCAGGATGTGAACTACCATAATTCTACTTATTTTGTCATGGCCAGCCGCGTTAGATTTAATCGCCATAATCACCTTCCGTACCTCGTCAACAGTTACTGGAGAGAGCGACAATTGAGTTACTGAAGGAGAAGGCAGGGCATTGATGTAAGCTACGCTTTGAGCCATTATTACAGGGTCCAAAGAAGAAGACTTAGCGAAGTGGGAATTCAGGTCACTCAAGGAAATAGAAGAGGGTAAATTTAGACTGTTCGAAATCTTTCCAATTCCCAGAGTTTTCAAAAATTTCCACGTATTAGCTGGAGATGAGGAGGCAATATTTTCAAAAATATGTTTACGTTTGGCAGCTCTCACCATCTGATTGCACCGGTTCCTCGCAACTTTAAATGAAGCCCAGTTTTCGTCGCATCGATCACGTTTAAACTTGCGAAACGCTCGATCCCGTCTCGTCATTGCCATCCGAACGGCTCTAGTCATCCACGGTGCAGGCGGGCGTTTTAACTTGACATTCCGAATAGGCGCGTGCGTGTCATACAGCTTTAAAACCACCGCGTTCAACTCAGCTACGGCCTCGTTTACTGCAGAAATGCTCGAGTTTCTTAAGAAATCACCCAAATCAGCATGCATGTGCCTTTCAAATTTGAGGAGTTCCCTCAGTTCCTCATGGATCCCATCATCAGAAATGGATTTTGAAAAAAACGGGACCAACCAGGAACCGTCTACTTTTAGAAAACAAAAAAAAAAATTCAAGTCGGTTCAGTAATGACGGAGTTATGAGTGAACCAATAACCAATCCAATAAAAAAAAAATCAGTCGAATTGAGAACCTCCTCCTTTTGAAATATTGAAGTCGGTTGAAAAGGTGCCGAATAGGCAGCGTTCCCGTCCCGACTCGTCGGCGACTAGTCGGCCCATCTCTAATGATGATGTACTTATTTATATGTAACAAAAAATCGAGACAAGTTACAGTAAAGTTCTCTTGAAATGTAGACTGCCATATCGTCGTAAGTTCTTATTTCAAAATTAATTTGGTTGTCACTTGGGATGTTTTAGGATCAATATTGATATTATGATTAAGTGTTTCCTTGGTGCTAAAAAGACACCATAACACACCACGTAAAACGAAAATATCTTTACGATTTGAACATCAAGAAATTACGGTAAATATTATGAATTCAGGATCTCAACAACAACCTGGTTGGCTGGATCGACTGGAACATATGCCTTGACGAGGTCGGCGGGCCCAACTGGGTGAACAACTACGTGGACTCCCCTTGCATCGTGTTAAAGGAACATAAGGAGTTCGTGAAGCAGCCCATGTTCTATAGCTTGGGGCATTTCTCCAAGTGGGTTCGACGGGGCTCGCTGAGGATCAGCGTCGAGGTGGAGCCGTGCGAGGGGCTCGAACTGACTGCGTTTAGGACGCCGGAGCAGAATGTTGTCGTCGTTATACAGAACTTGTGAGTAATTCTCATATTAGAGAACGTTGGGGAGCGTTGTGGTCCAACGGTAAGAGCGAACTTTCAATCCTAAGGTTGCAGGTTTAAACCCTGGAACCTATGAAAGCAATATCTTTTTTTTTATTTAGCTCTTAACAATAAATATTGTGTTGTACATAAACATTTCAGATCACTAAATGTAACTATAAAAAACATCTCATGTATGTCTAATCATTTAATTCCAAACTGACGATACAAAGTCCCAAAAATGATTAGAATAAAATTAATTGTAAATAATACGATTAAATTTTTGTAAAATTTTGGGGTTTTTGTAACCAGAATCACGAGTACTATTGATTAAAAACAAGAAAAATAGTGTCCCGTTTTTTTGTTGTCAGCTTTGTAACGCATTTTTTCATACATTTCGTATGGGCCGTTACAAACCTCACAAAAAAAAATTGTATGGAAAATTGAGGACCCATTTTCATTAAAAGGGTGCACTTTTTTCTGAAAATGCCCATAAGTACATCATTATTTATAAATAGTTTGGCAAAGTACAGACATAAGTAACCCAAATAGACCTTCAGAAATTTATCTTTCAGACAATTAAATTTTTCGCGTGCACTCTCTGCTTTGTACAAAATTTATTTATATAGCCTTCTATTTCAGAAATACTGTGGCTCTCTGCGTCGCCATAAAGGTCGGTTACCAAGAAGCCCAGATCGAGCTGGAAGCCAGCTCCATCACCACTGTGGAGTTCCCGTTCACCACCCTGTTCTTCCAAGTCCAGCCGGGCTACGTGCGCCCTGCGCAGAAGAAACCGACGGAGAACACCTTCGCTCGTCCTAGGCCGTACCCCGAAGCACTGCCATGCACACATTGTTAATTGCTGTTGTTGATCCTAGGGCACCCGGCCTAGAACAGGAGCATGGTGTCTCCACAAGATCACCACACCTTCCTATATTGAGTAACCTTCTTGGGTTCGCTCTAGCCAACCTGGTCTCGCAAGTCCAGCCGGGCTACGCGCGCCCTCCAGTGAAGAAATCGACGGAGAACACCTTTGCTTGTCTTAGGCCGTACCCCGAAGCACTGCCATGCACACATTTTTAATTGCTGTTGTTGATCCTAGGGCACCCGGCCCAGAGCAGGAGCATGGGATCTCCACAAGAGCACCACGCCTTTCTATATTGAGCAACCTTCTTGGCTTCGCTCTAGCCAACCTGTTCTCCCAAGTCCAGCCGGGCTACGTGCGCCCTGCGCAGAAGAAACCGATGGAGAACACCTTCGCTCATCCTAGGCCGTACCCCGAAGCACTTCCATGCACACATTTTTAATTGCTGTTGTTGATCCTAGGGCACCCGGCCTAGAGCAGGAGCATGGGGTCTCCACAAGATCCTTCGACGCCTTCCTATCTTAAGCAACCTTACCTTATTGGTTACCCTCCAGCTCAGTCTTACGGCTCGCAGCTCACTCAACATTGTTTGGACCGAAAGTCTCCGTTTCAACTTGGGCAACAATAAGTTCGTACGTCCGCCTGCCCGGACTGCCCGCGGTTGATCTTCTCTAAGTACAGGTCGGATTTCTTAACATGTTTTATAGGTCTGTAAATTTTTTGTCTTCCGAATTTCGGAATATGTTTGAAATTGTTGAGATTGGCACAAGGAACTTAGCGCTCGCAGGTCTATGGAACTTAAGACCATATGCTCGCGAGGTCTACATGTCTCAGAGCCACTAGTATTTGTTAATTTAAGATATTATTATTGCATTATTATGATTGCTCTAAAACTAAATTATTTTGAAATAAATACAACATAAATTAAAAACTGAAACCGACATTTGACCTCTTTTGTCTTTTCGCAAGACCCATAGTACCGACTGTACCGAGTAGGTAGGAGCAACTTGTATTTTGAGATGCAGTAGTCCCCTTTTTCCTCCTCCTAACTAGAACCTATGTTGGGATTTTAGAATCAATATTGAAGGAGGAAATGCCAGGGGACTAGCTACGCTACGGCACCTTAACTTGCAACTTTTTGTACGGAGCGAGCACAATTGAGTCCATTCTTCTTATTAAATACCGAATATCCAACATTGGGGGGTGATGTCCTCGCGTCCACAGGAATTACCTTTTACCACCCTGTACGTGCCCCCTGGGTGGTGCTAAACGAGTGACAACGCCGAGCATCAGGCGGCGGATATGATAACCTGACCCCAATGGGGCGGCTCCAGTGGCCGTGAGGTTTAAATGGCCTCAGAAATACGTGACACGGAAAGGAACGGGAAACTACCGTGATTACACATCCCAAGAAAACCATCATGACCAGTACTATTGCATTGAGTGTTCTGTCATGCGACCCGACTGACCATCGGCGCCAGGATGGTTCCGGGTCTCCTGGTGTGAAGTTGGCGACCGGCTGCAAGCGAGTGCGTCCTCAGGCTTCTTGCAGAAAATGGACTACTGATGGACCCCTCCCATCACATGAGAGCACACTCACCACCAAGCAACAAACCCTCAAAATAGGAACCTGGAACGTACGCGGAATCACCAGGCCTGGGAAAATGGAGGAAGTGGAGACAATGATGTCTAAATATGGCCAAGATGTATTAGGACTGAGTGAAACTCACATCAAGGAGTCTGGCCACCATATAACACCGAATGGATCTTTAATGATCAACGCAGGTACCCCTGAAAATAGCTTTAGTGGAGTTGGTTTTTTGGTGTCAAGGAGGCTACGCAGCATGGTAATCGGATACACTGCGGTCAGCGACCGAATAGTCTCTTTAAAGCTTTCAGCCCGTCCATCGCCAATATATCTGGTGCAAATATATGCACCGACATCAAGCTCGTCTGAAGACGTTATCACTGAATTCTACGGCGAACTGGAAAAAGTTTATCGAGACATCCCGAACAAAGTGATTCCAGTTGTACTGGGGGATTTTAATGCAAAGATCGGCGACACAGCAAGGGACGATGATCTTAGAGAGATTGTAGGGAAATTCGGATTAGGGGTTCGAAACGAACGTGGTCAAATGTTGCTGGACTTCTGCGCTGAAAATGGCCTTACAATCATGAACACCTGGTTTCAGCAACATCCACGTCGACTGTACACCTGGCAATCACCCAGCGGTCATCGCAATCAAATTGACTTTGTATTGATTAGCAAAAGATGGAGATCTTCAATACTTTCAGCCAAACCGCGACCTGGAGCGGACTGTGGAAGTGACCATCAACTATTGGAGGCTACCTTTAGAGTCCGTCTGAAAGCAATAAAACATAATAAGGCGAAGAAGGTCATACAACTAGCTAAATGTGAAGAACGCCCATTCCAAGATCTGATGCGACGTAATCTCAGCCAGGTGGAATTGGACCCATTTGACTCCGCGGAGGCTACTTGGCAACAACTCAAGAATGTAGTTATCGTAACAGCTGAATCAATAACTGCACGTGCTACTAAGGACATACCTAAGTCTGATTGGATGAGCAGTAAAACTTGGACCGCCATAGAGTTGAGAAATAGTGTAAAATGGCGAGGCCTAGATTCGGATGAAGAGCGCCAACACTACGCGCAACTTCATGCCAGTGTGCAGCGTCAATGTAGGAAAGATCGCAATGAATACATTGACAGCATATGCAGTGATCTTGAAAGGCATGCCAACACCGCTCATACCAAAGACATGTTCCAGAAGGTGAAGATGCTCACCAAAGAGTTCAAATCCAAAACATGGACAATAGAGGACGAAAAGGGAAACACCATAATGGACAGGGACCTTGTACTCGAGAGATGGAGAGGATACTGCCAACAGCTTTATTCTGTAACTGCTGACGATAACGTATGGGAGAGGCTCAATTACAGCAGCAGAGAGCCCGATATTCTGCTCAGTGAGGTCGAAAATGCAGTTTCAAAGCTGAAGGATAGAGCTAGCGGCGGGGATCGGATCACAGCGCAGCTCATCAAGCATATTGGAGACGAAGGTATCCAGATCCTGCATGGCGTCTGTCTGAAAGTCTGGCGCACAGGCCAGTGGCCCGAAGATTGGACGGATTCCATCGTAGTCCCCCTTCATAAGAAAGGCTCTACGCGTAAATGTGAGAACTACCGTACTATCTCCCTTATCTCTCACGCTGGTAAAGTTCTTTTGCATATACTGAACAAGCGTCTAGAATATTATATAAGTGGACAAATCGCAAAAGAACAAGCGGGTTTTGTTAAAGGAAGAGGCACAAGAGAGCAGATCTTAAACATCAGGCAGTTGATTCAGAAGGCAAGAGAATTCAACATACCCATGGCCCTATGCTTTATTGAATACGCCAAAGCGTTTGATTGCATAGACTGGCAGAAAATGTTTGAAGTTCTTAGGGAAATGGGTATTCCTGAACATCTTTCTTTTTTGGTGCAAAATCTATACCTGGATGGCAAATCACGTGTCCGGCTAGAAGACATTGAGTCCGAACCCTTTAAGTCAGAGCGAGGCGTTAGGCAGGGATGCATTCTATCCCCGCAACTTTTCAACTTGGTCGGTGAACACATAATGCGCAGAGTGCTGGATCACTGGCAGGGCGGCATCCGTGTCGGTGGTCACGTAATTAGCAATTTGCGATTCGCTGACGATACGACCATAATAGGTGCAAACGAGGCAGAGCTTGCACGACTTTTGAATAAGGTTGAGCTGGTCAGTGCGGAATACGGTCTCCATATCAACCGGAGGAAGACAAAACTCATGTATATCGACAGAGCTGGGCAGATGCAAAAGACTGGGGAGCTGCGAGACCTGGATCTGGTCGAGAATTTTGTCTATTTGGGTTCACAGATATCCAGTGACGGAGATTGTATGAGGGAGGTCATCAGGAGGTCTCAAATTGCTAAAACAGCAGTAAAGCGCTTGGAGAAGATATGGAGGAACAGGAACATATACCGCAGCACCAAAGTCCGACTTATGCGCACTCTTATCTTCTCCATATTTCTCTACGCCTTTGAAACATGGACCTGGAGGCCACGTGTGAGAGCAAAAATTGATGCATTCGAGATGTGGTGCTGGCGCAGAATGTTGGGCGTCTCTTGGACACAACGCCGCACTAATGCATCAATTCTCAGTGAACTCCATATCACCACCCGGCTTTCAACTACATGTTTTCAGAGAACTATGACATTCTTTGGTCATGTGGCACGTCAAGATGCTAGTAGCTTTGAAAAGCTTGTTATGGTTGGATGCTGAAATAATCTCAACTTATAAACATTGGAAATTATATATTGTAGTTTAGTTGACAACAATAAAAATATTGACATTGATTTTCTAATTAAAAATACTTTTCAATAACTAAGAGTTCGAAAGGTTGAGGTATATTACATTCGTCCCCCCCATCCCTTATCGGTTTATCACATTTCCTCGATGAGCCTGCGAGGCGGTTTGGTCGGCCGCTGACTGCGGCGTGGTATTGGAGAGGCGGGTGTAGCGTCTGGACCATGGGGCAAGTTTCCGTTGTCCTCTGCGTAGTGGGGATCCTCTGCGGTGCTTGTGAGTGCCGTGACATCGTTTGGCACTAGAGTTTCGTCGAAGTTGTTAGATGGCACTCGTAACGGGCCAGGGCTAGAAGTGGCGTTTGGCGTGTGGAACATATCTGTTGAGGGCGTCAAAGGTGATGGATGTGGTGATGAAAACTGTGATGATTCTAAATGAGTCGTCTGAGGGTTATTGGGTGATGATGGTAGTCGATGGCGAATATGATCTGCGTGTCGCCTGATGGTGTTCCCAGTTGGCGTTGAAATTGTATAAGAGTAGCGATTCTTCTGTTCGGAGATTACTCCCGGTTGCCAGGTCTTTTCAAGCCGTGTTCTGTGGTATACAGGGGTGCCAGGAGTATAATTTGCCGTATTCGTCGTTGCTTCAATATTGGCACGTATTTGTTTGTACTGTAATTCTCGTCGCTTACTCGGCCGGATATTGGACAACAACGTATTTATTTGACGGCCAAACATTAGCTCAGCTGGTGACTTGCCCGTGGTGTTATGTGGAGTAATCCGGTACGTAAACAGGAATTCTCGTAGTCGCTGCTGTTGAGGTTCAGTTGCAGATGCAAATCTCGATTTAAAAGTCCTTACGAGACGCTCCGCAAGACCATTGGTCCTTGGATGATAAGGTGATGAGCGTATGTGTAATATTCCTTGATTTTTGCAATATTGTTTGAATTCCCCTGATGTAAATTGAGGGCCATTGTCAGAAACAATTATTTCCGGTAGTCCGAAAGTACAAAATATATTATCTAACTCACAGCATAATTTAGACGTCGTAATATTCTTCATTGGCTTAATTTCGATCCATTTTGACAAGGCATCACTCAGAACTAGCCAGTAAGTACCTTCAAAAGGCCCTGCAAAATCAATATGGATCCTCTCCCATACCTTCTCTGGAATGGACCATGAATAAACCGGCAGTTCTGGACAATGAGGTCTGTTTTGCTGACATCTGCAACATCTCTTGACATAATCATCAATGTCTTCATCAATGGAAGGCCACCAAACATAAAAACGAGCAAGTGCCTTCATTGCCGATATTCCAGGGTGTCCCCTATGGAGATAAATAAGGACTTTGCGTCGTAATTTTTCAGGTATCACCATTCTGCCTTGCCACAGTATTATCTTGTTCTCAATTGACAATTCGTTGCGCTTTTTGAAGAAATGTTTAATGTCGTTCGTATACTGCAATTCTCTCCAGCCAGTTTTAATGAATTTTAAAACTTCTGATAGACTTTTGTCTTGGCTAGTTATCTCCTTCAGAAGTTCCTCAGAAAGATGTAAGTCCGCCATTTTAGTTTCTAATAGACGTGATTCAATTCGGTGTACTGCACGCTCGGTTTCAGATGGTTGAGTCTCAGAGTTCGGCAATCTGGAGAAACAGTCAGCCAGTATGTTGTTCTCACCTTTTTTATAACATATCTCGTAATTATAACTGCCTATTATTAGTGCCCATCTAACTAGTCTGTTATTTGCTACTTTTGGCAGATTGCGTTGAGAGCCCAATATGTGTATTAAAGGTTTGTGATCAGTAAACAAGGTAAATTTAGTTCCGCGCAAATATTGATCAAATTTCTTTATTCCAAATAAAATTGCAAGCGCTTCGCGATCAATCACTGAATATTTTGTCTCAGCCGTTCGAAGCTTCCTTGATGCAAATGCTATAGGATGTTCCATGTTCCCATTCTTGTGATACAGTACTGCCCCAACACCTTTCTCAGAGGCATCACATGCGAGAAAAATTGGTCGATCCTCATCAAATGCAGCCAATGGTTTTGATTGAGCAATGCATTGTTTAGTGGCTTCAAAAATCTGAGTTTCGTATTCTGTCCACCTCCACGGTTGCCTGTTACCAGTTAGCTCGTGTAGGTCCGCACATAGTCCGTGTAAATGTGGTATGAAACGTTCATAGAAATTAACGAGTCCCAGAAATGATCTCAATTCTTTTGAGTTATTTGGAATCGCTACTTTAGAAATTGCTTCAATTTTTTCCTTTGTAGGGCGTATGCCATCTTTGTCTATTGTATGTCCAAGATATTCTATCTGTTCTTTTAGGAATGAGCACTTCTTTAAATTCACTTTTAAACCTGCTTTCTGCAGACGCTCAAAGATAATCCCAAGTGTACTCAGGTGTTCTTTCATGTCTCCTCCAGCAATTGCGATATCATCGAAATAAACAGCTGTGTTAGGAATATCTCGTAATAGTTCGTCTAAATAATGTTGGAAAATGGAGGGTGCTGTGGATATTCCAAAGGGCATTCTGTTATATCTAAAATATCCTAGGTGTGTCGAGAGTGTCAAGTACTTTTTTGATTCTGGAGCAATTTCAAACTGTAGGTAGGCGTCTTTAAGGTCTATTTTCGAAAATATTTTTCCTCGTGCTAATTTTTGTCGTAGTTGGTCGAAAAGAGGAACTGGATGCAAATGTTTGATTAACACAGGATTTAGTGTGCTCCTGAAGTCTCCACAAATCCTTATATCACCGTTTGGCTTAACCACGTTCACGGTGGGTGTCGCCCACTCGACTGGTGTGATGTTTGGGTCAACTTGATAGATGATGTCCTCTGCAACTAGGCGTGCTATTTCTTTTTCAATGTTCTTTTTTATGCCAAACTTGATTGGTCGTGCTGGTAGGTGTACAGGCTCTGCTCCTGGTTTTATGTGAATGTTTACCACGTAGTTTTTAACTTTTCCAAGTTTGCTGTCAAAAAGTGTTTTATGAGTATTTATAATTTGTTCCAGCGTTGCAGGTGTTCTATTTTTAATTGAGTATACAGGTTTTGGAAACTCCATGTCAAAAGCTTCACTCCATCGTAATCCGAAAAGCATTGGGTCAGCGTGTTCCATGACGACAACGGTGAGGGCTTTCTGTATACCTTGGGTTTCGACCGTCACGTCTGCAAGTCCTTTTGATTTTAGCTTGTAGTCACCGTATGCTTTTAATTTAGGTGCTTTTGTTAACGTCGGAGCTCCTATCTGTCGCCAAAAAGATGTATTGATAATAGAAAATGCCGATCCTGGGTCCCAGTCCATGGTACATTTATTTCCGTTAATAATGACATCAATTTTCTTGCAGTCTCGGCTTCGTGAACGTGTGACGTTGCAAACCAATTCATCGTCAGTATCGTTACCTTCAGAAGAGTTGTTGGTAGAAGAAGAGGATCCAGTTGAACTGTTCGTTACGCGTTGTAGTTTGTGTCTCTGTGTCTGTCTGTGTTCGTTCTGAGGTCTACCTTTGACAAGGTATGCTCGCCCGCTCTTGATACAACAGCTTTCGTAGTGACCGTCTGCATTGCATTCTTCACAGGTATGTTTCTTCGCTGGACATTTTGCAAGGTCATGTTTATCGTGTTTGCCGCAACGTATACATTGGGTTGAACGTATTTTTCGAGGGCTTCTATAGTTTACGGATCGTGGCTTGTCATGTTTGAGGTTGTCTTTATTCCGTATTCTCTTTATACTAGCTGATGGTGTGTCGCGTTCAGCTTGTTCGCGTGATTGTGCAATTGCGAATAGTGTAGCAAATGATACCTCGCTTGTATTTCCATCGATCACTTCTGTTAAATTAGGCCATTTTTGTTTAAGATCCGTCTCTAGCTCAGTGTGGTTTAAGCCTGTTGCAAAACGGTCACGGAGTTGACGTTCTAGTAGTGTGTTATCGTATCCGCAGTCTACGCTTAACGCCTTAAGTCGATTTGTGTAGTGCTCCATTGTTTCGTCACTTTGTCTTATACAGTTCCAGAATTCTGTAAGTGCACGGTAGCGTGTTCTCTTGACGCGATATAAGTCCAGGAGTTTAGATCGAATATCGGTGTACGTGCTAGTTTCGAAATAAGGCATAAGTGCCGTCTTAAGTTCTCTGAATATGTCGGGTGTCATGCAATTTAAAAGAAGGTCTTTCTTTAGATTATCATTAGATCCTACTCCGTGTATCGAGCACTTGGCTTCAAAAAAATCTACGTAGTCGTTAATTTTGTAAATGTCAGGATTGTACTTATCCAAATTGAATGCTTTTAATGTAGCGATCCTGGTGGGATCCTGTGTCGTGGTGCTAGCGCTCGTCACGCTGGTGTTTGACTGCGATGAACTTGCTTCCGTACGTGTTGCGGTGTTCGCAAGTGCCATGCTTAAAATTTTTAATATTTGTTCTTGTTGCGCTTGTTGAGCGCTCAAAAACTGCGCAAATTGTTCGGCGTCCATCCTCGTCGCCAATGAAATAATCTCAACTTATAAACATTGGAAATTATATATTGTAGTTTAGTTGACAACAATAAAAATATTGACATTGATTTTCTAATTAAAAATACTTTTCAATAACTAAGAGTTCGAAAGGTTGAGGTATATTACAGATGCGTTGAAGGAAAGAGAAGCAGGGGGAGGGCACCTGCACGATGGTCAGATGCCATCCGCGACGTCACAGGCGTCAACATCCAGGGAGCTATTCAGTTAGCCCAAGACCGAGGGGCTTGGAAAGCAGTGGTGAGAAACTGGGCTCTTGATGGTCACGACCCTCAGCCCTGAGGAACCGACGAAGAAGAAGAATCCAACATTGTCAGATCTCTGTTGGTGTAGGGTTTCCTGCCTCATAAAGAAAAAAATGAATCCTCATAGTATCACTTTTTTCATTGTTGTCACTTCGAGTGAAAGGTGCAAACACATACCTAAGTGAAATACAAGCCCCCCGTCAAAACTAAGAACATCAAAGTCATATGTAGACCCGTCCTTCGCTTCCTCACCAAGGAAAGGAAGTGTCAAAAAGAGATGTATATATGTTTGTTATTTCTCCGATTCTGTAGGTTGACAACAGTTTTGCAGGTTTTGCTGATCTCTTTTGATGCAATTCATCCAAGCAGCCCAATTAAATACATCGTTGTAATTTGGTTTTAGTACTACTTCCATGCTTCAGTTATAGTTTAGTTCCATGTTGTAGTTCCGTGGTGAAATATGAATCATCTGATATATATCACCTTAACTGTTATATTTAGATGACATTGACGGCAGGAAGAACCCGGTTGCTCTGGTAGGGGCATTAAATGGTCGCGTCAATTGCATCTAATCTCAGATTGTGTGCTCGGATGACCATACCATAGCATTAAATTTTAATAAAAACTTTTTAACAAAAATAAAACTACTTCAAAAAAATTAAAAATTAAATGTACTTATTCATTTTTAAAGGATGAGTAATCGAACAAATAGGTACAGGTGACACCACATAGCGCTACCAACTGATACGTTTGAAGTCGATGTATGTGAGTCTAGTACCCACAACACAAGCCTATTGAGCTTACCGTGGGACTAGGTCGATTTGTGTACGATTGTCCAATAAAATAAAATAAAAAGAAAGTCGATGCCAAGCCAAAACGCTGTTCAATGCATAATCGGTTAAGAATGTATATCACCCCTTTTCTTTAGTTTTCTACAATATGTGTCATAAATTATCATTCATATCAGTCACAGCACAGATGTATGTACCTACAGCATTCATGCATAGTCACAGCACACTGTCTTCTTCTGACGCTATTATTACTATCTCATATTATAAGTTCTTAAGAACAGATATTTATCTCATAGAAAAAGCAAATACAAACCGACCACCAAACACCAAACAGACCACTACGCAAAAAAACAATTGACGCTCGGCCCCGCTCGCCCTCATAACGCTTGGGTTGCCTACGATTAGAAATAGGTAATTAGCATATAATATATGTTGACGCGGGAGATTTTATTATTTCATAAAAATAATAGCCACCTTCGTGCTAATATTTGGGAATTCATTTAAAGAGATATTAAACAAAATGGCGTCAGGCAGTTTTTGAAACGCTTGAATATGGGCTGTTGGGCTGTTTCGGGAATTGATTAAGCTTGACGTTTGTGCATAGATAGTTGTGGAGTGCATGGGACACTTTGTTTTGAGGATTCGGTCGGAAACAGTCGCAACCAACATACTACATTGCGCCTCACGAATCTCACGATATTAACCGTCTCGCGTTAATTTAATATATATGCCTTTGGTACTATCTAGATTATCTAGTACATCCTGATCACCTAAACCTTACTGTTCGTCCCAACATATAATATGCTGATGCAGCCTGTGAGTCGTAGTCGGTACCAACACAAGACAAAAGATGATATTTAAATTCGAGCGCGGAGAGCTCCATATGTCTACTATAAGTATAGTTATCCACAAACATGCTTATTTAACGTCACTGCATTCACTACTACGGCTTCACTACTATGAATCATAACTAGTAAATCCACTTACTCCTTCCTCTGCGCTCAAGACCGCGAATGTGCGTTCTGCTGAACTCGCTATCAGCTCCGTGAATTGTGACGGCCTGACGGCTTAGTCATTCATAAACAGTGTTTACCTTTGCACTGTCTGTGTGTGATTCATATTTAGGGTACCGCAAGAGGTCAGGAAATGATCGGTAAAACAAAACAACCCGAATCAAGGCGGATATATAGCGAAAGGATATTAATGGCTGGGTGCCTGGGTGCAAATCACCACACTACCTTGCGGTATAATATTCGATGGGAAGTCTTGAAAACATAGACCACCTCAACTACAGCATACGAGACAACTCGTGGTCACCGCACATACGAGTATGCTGTCCCGTACTAATTTAGTATGGAAGCTCGACCGCTAATATCGGTTGCACCCCGTTAAAATTACAATTATATATTTAAATAGATGATATGATATACTAAAAAAAAACCACCAATACCATCTGACACCAATCCGAGGATACTATGATACTAAAATACTTGTTATTTGCCCGCACGAAGAAATAAAATGAAATTAGGAATTTAAAAATGATAGAACTATCTCTACCAACATAACCCCAACATTTAAGGCGGACGTCACACTGCATGCGAATCGCACCGCACTCCGGCGTGTGAGACAACGCCATGCGCGTGTATAGCGCTATCCCTCTTGCACACCGGCCCGCGGTCCGAAATGCATGCAATGAAACATTATGCATTAAATGTTGGTTATGTTGGTAGCTTGGTAGAGACGCTGAATAAGAATGATCTTAAATAAGTCATAGGTTAAATAATGCTGATGAGTGATGATGATGATGACCACTGATGACGGAACCTTTGTAGTGTAGCAAATGATTTAATTGAATAAGCCGATGATGTGATGTGATAGAATAATGATTATGCGTTTTGGCCATTATCTGAGAGGAGGGATTTTTTTGCGGTGACTGAAAATCTCTCTAAAGAGATTTTTCAGTCTATCGATATATTATTTTAAAAGGATTTGCTAAAATAGACGGTGGTCTAATATAGTGGGTCAAAATATTCATAATTCTCTATTGCAGAAGCCTTAAAGTGCGTATCATATTCAGATATTATTGAACAGCTTGGCCCTTCCGGTATATCAGATAACCTGTAATGTAACTCGATAGAAATAATACTTACTTTACAAAATGCATCGGATCATACATACAGACAACAATAGGAAGTACTTACATTGTTTGGTTGTAAGCTGATCGTCAACATACCTAAGTAGGTACACAAATGAAATGTGTGTCATGTCATACATTTCAATTTTGTGCAAATATGCGATAGTAAGAAATGAGGCATTAAATTTAAAACTTTTTGTGCCATTCATTTAGTAATTAATGTATGGGTTATTCACATTCATGTACCATCGCGTTCAGAATTGCATGTGCAGTTTATGAATGACTTAATTCATAAACTGCCCATGCAATTTTAAACGACTTGTGTGACTTAAATATTAGTCCTGCCCAATCTCATGTATGCTTCCGAACCTTGGAACGGTTATTGCCGAGCAATCTGTATGTGAGTATGTCTTCCGGGCTTCTGCCACAGGAAGCAAGGTGGCCAATTTCTTCGCTATAAAGATGTGCTGAAGCGCGACATGCGGTTTTGTAACATCGATCCATCGCACTGGGAGATGACTGCTGCTGATCGTCCAAAGTGGAGGTATTGCGTTCAGTCAGACCGCAGTGCAAGCATTTGGGAAGAGGAGACGTAGTGAACTCGAGGTTATGCGCGACGAGATGACCCGACCACCTGCATTTATTGATTACAACTACCTACCTTTGCTTACTTGCAAAATATATGGCCGCACATTTCTTGCAAAAATAGGCTATGTGAGTCACCTTAGAGTACACGAGCGGCGTTCTCAGTAGCCATTTCAACCGGACGCCAAGGCCGATATCGGTCAGGATGAGATGATGATGATTGGAATGTGTGGATTCTAAGTTTAAAGTATCTGTACTCAACCTTATAGTCATAGAATGAAGGTCATGTACAGTCAATGAATTTGAACCTTAAGCCACTATAAGACTATGTCACAGTCACGCTATAAATCAGATTGTAAGAAATATCTTACTGTTTGTCATTTTGACATGGTTCTAGAATGGCTAGGCTAGGTTACAATTGGTTGACTAAACACATATTTACGTTCGGATAATCGAGTCGATATTTTGGACTTTCACTCTACCTACAGTCAAGTCTAAAATATGGGCGGACACATCTTACTCAAAATATCCCATAATATGTAAATGTGTCATAAATTCATAATGTGTCGATGTCCCATAGCATCTTATTCTGGAGTAATAAGAGCATATACTATATTTATGAAACGAGTTTGTCGATATATATTTTTGCACTTGACTGTAGTTTTAGAGACAACCGAATACAACGGTATGTAAACAGTGACATACTCACAATAAACATAATTGGTGCCCTGCCCTACATTAGGGCATAATTTTCTATTGATCCCAACATGACGAGACTTGACAGTTTGACATGTCAAAATTTGTTGTTAAAGGGTGAAAGTTTTTCAGAACAGCCTGTGGTACAATTTCGACACATGGACCAAAATCACACCCACAAGCTGTTAAAGGAGAGCTGTAAAACTTGAGTGTTCAACTAACCTATATATAGAGTTTTCTTTCCTGTGGACAATAGTTAACAGCTTGTAATGTAAGTAGCACGAGCTTATCATCCCTATATTTCTTCTACTCTCCGCTATGGCCTAATCTTCTGGGGTTATTCAACTAACTGGAAAATGGCTTTCCAGGCCCAGAAAGACTGCGTTAGGGCTGTATGTCGTCTGCCACGGTTGGCGCCCTGTAAGTCTCATTTTCTGAATTTAAAAATCTTAACTCTTCCCTGTCTATACATTTTTGAATTAGTAGTTTTTGTTAAATGCAACCCAACTTTATTTGAACGACTAACCAGTGAGCGTCTGCGATACTTGATCCGTGCACACCCGGCAGACACTGCTCTCTTATCAGACAGTGTTCTAGGTATGGCTCCTAGAGTATATATATAACAAGCTACCTGAAGCCATGAGGAAAATCTGCGATGTTAACGTATTCAAAAAAGCTGTAAAAGATTTTTTGACGAAAAAGGCATATTACTCCTGCGACGAATACTTGACAGAAAACACATCTTACTAATTTGATAAATTTAATTCTTTAATAATTTTAATAATGACATTTAATTGCTTGTTTCCATGACCAATATTTTATTTCAATTTCCTTTTTCTCTTAATTTTATGTATAATGATAATGATAGTGTTTTAATGTTTATAACTTTAATTTTCTCCTTTTATTATTGTTATTATTTGATCAAATTTTAATTAATTCTTCTGTAATGTTAATTTTGAAATAAAATGTAATATTGTGCATGTATGCATGATTTTAAAATTAATTTCGTATGTCCTGTGGGCACAACATAGTGATGCATTTCTATCTGACCATCTTATACAATGTATTGTTGTATTAAACCTATGTTTGACGAATAAATGATTCTGTATTCTGTATTCTGTAGTAATAATTTTCATCATACAGATCAAGAAAAGAGAGAAAAGGGGTACCAGTATGTAGGTAGGTAATTTCATGTGGATTTGGATTGAACTTTTGGGTAGTCCACAGGAAAGACAGGAACTGCTACACCTACTCGTATTTTTATACGAGTATCTTTTATCAGTTGAAGCCGACTCTATGTACGATTTTCTTATTATACCTATATGTGTAGTGGATATCAGGAATAATCAGGATCAGACCCTAATTGGAGAATTGATTTGAATAATTGATGGGACATTTACTTTTAACTTTCACCTTCTTTTAGAGTATTTTTTACTTACTCTATGACCAATTTGGAAATTGATTTTTGATGGTTTCTTCAAGATAACTTACATGTGGATAAGATTTATAATCGTATGTAGTCTGTATTTTCCTCGCAATAGTGAGGGGAAAATTGTTGTATTACACTCGGCGGTAATTTTGTTCAACTCTCGTGCCTTGAGACCCTCGTAAGGCTCAAGATTCCAGTTATTGAACCACTCGCTACGCTCGTGGCTCAATTTTGGAATCTTTCGCTTGCTCGGGTCTCAATATAAGCCCGAGAGTTAAACAACAACTTTGCCCCCTTGTATAATAAATAACTATTTAATTTTCTGTTCAGAATCAAATTGAAAGGCACTGACTTTTCTCAATAGGTTTTATTTTGTAACCCCACATTCATGTTATTGACCGTTTAATTGAAAACAACAAATACAAAACTAGGAAACATACAATAATATACGTATGTATACTCGTACCATAAACATATTCTAGAACTAGTTTAATAAGCACATTCGCGGTATTGTGCGCACAAAGCCATCGGTTTAAATGACCGTAGTGAGCCCGAACCAGTGTTGCCAACCGTACGGTAAATACCGTATTCATACGGTAATTTCATGCTGTGTACTGCTCTGTACGGTAGTCAATTACGGTATGAAAAATGCACGGTAATTCAAAAGAATATTCAAAGAATGTACAAAAAGTACGGTAATTTTAAATCACTGCCAACTATGCAACATCTGTGGCCCGTGTGTCGGTTTTTGAACATCTATGGCCAACCGTTCCGTTCCGTTCGTCGTTGTTTGTTTGATTGACCGCACGGTCGCAGCGCAGCAACGTTAAGCCCGTCATTCACGGCAGTCCGCCGGCACTCCGGCATGACTGGATGTAGCGGACACACGGTGTGCAAGTGGCCCAGCCTGGCAGTCCAATTCGCACTTATTCGTTGAAAGATGCGCAGCGCTGCGTTTTGGCGCATACACTGTACTCGAATTAAAAAAATGCCGCCATCTCTTATGTCATTTTTAATAATGAATAATTAATATAATTATGCATTGCCGCATTTCTCAATTGTTTATTAGCGTAATTTAGTGCAATTCGGACTGCAAGGAGGTGGGCAGAGCTAGCAGGATGTTGCCGTACGGCACGCATCCGGCAACGACATTCACGATGCTATATTACGTGCCGGAGGTGCCGGCGGACTGCCGTGAATGAGGGGCTTTATTCTGCCTCTTTGACTCTCGCATGAGCAAGTGCAATATAGATAGACCACGATATCTCTTCCCAGCGAATGAAATGTCAAACACATAAAAACCACATACCTATGGCAATGTTTAATCAACTGTCAATTTGACGTCAGTGAGAGTTGATAGAACATTGCCATATGTGGTTTTTATGTTTCATTTGCTTTTTGTCATACCAGAATAAAAGAGATGATTATATTTTCTTCATTAATAAGGCCCTTAATTTGAGAGCCTATATGGGGCCCTATACACTGCCCAATCGGCGTATGACCAATAAAACGTCATCGTCACGTAATTTTTTTTATTGTTTGCTAAACATCACCCCATTTTTAATCCTGAAAATAACAACTTGCATAGAATCTGAAAAGAGGTACTTACTAATATTACACTTGTCTAAAATAGCACAAACGGTAAATTGTACGGTAATTTTAGGGTAAATTTGACGTAATCCTGGCAGCACAGGTTGGCAACACTGGCCCGAACCAGTCAGTCCGTCGCGCCGGCCCGCGATCGTCGTTTGTTCTAACAATTTTAAATTTAAATTTCGAATACGTTCCATTGAACGATCTTCGTTGTATTTTTTTTATTTGTTTTGTTCGGTGTGGTTTTAAGAATGAAGATGCTATGGGGATTGTTGGTGATGGCGTTGTGCGGGGGCGCGGCGGCGCATACTATGCACCTGGGGAAATGCCCGGTCGTCGAGCCTATGCCAGGATTTGAAATGAACAAGGTCAGTTATTTTAATTAGAAAACTCCCGTGAGTATCAGACATATTAAAATTCTCATAGCGGGTTACTCACGTCAATAAAGTCGAAAATAGTTCGACATGTTTCGGAACACGTTTCTTGGACATGTTTCTTAAGGGACACGGACTGTTCCGAAACATGTCGAGCTATTTTCGACTTTATTGACGTGAGTAACCCGCTATGAGAATTTTAATAAGGTCAGTTATGTTATAAGACACTAAGTTTATGTATAGTTAAAATTTATTAATTTTTTCGTAGACATAACAACCAGAAGACACTGAACTCTATATTCTTTAAGTTAGATTAGATCAGAAAGATACGGACATCAGTACCTGTACTTACATGTCATAGGTACCTACTGCTATACTTATTTAATACTAAAGCTTCTTTCTTGGTAAATCGATGTACCTACTTATACCTATCAATGAAACGTAATGTATTTATGTTTACTGCACTTAACAAATAAGTTACTTACACAAAAAGCGCACTTATCACTATTAAGGCATTGTCTACCAGTTACTGATGCGATGTATTTTTTAGGTAAATTGCCTCACCACATCGTTAAAAATAACTTATAGTTACTGAGAAATCGCGACAAAAACAACAGATTATCAAAGAGTGAATGGGAGCAATGACATGGTTGATAAAGCAATCCACTAGCCAATAGCTTCTAACTCTATTAGGTATATAATATAGTAAATAAAAACTGGCCGATATCATTTTAAAGTACTCTATTGTTACTTACGTTACGTTTAGTAACGTAAGTAACAATAGAGTAAGAATAAGAATAGATAGAGACGAGATCAATAGGTACCTACGTACAATTCTACTGATTTTAATTCCAATTTTATAGGCAGTTACCGGTGTTGATGACTATGTAGATCTAAAATAGAACTGTTAAAAATATATAATTATAGCCAACAAGTCTCTGAATTGTAATGTCTACAATTTATTAACGTAACCACTTATATAATATAGGGATGACCGCAAGGATATGCCGAGTTAGCAAACTTAACATGAAATGACAAACAATACTTAGTATAGGTTCTTACTTAAGTATATTTATTATTATTATGTTATGAGATATGTAGAGAAAGTGTTCTGAAAAGAGTGCCTAGTCGATATTCTTATCTTCGAACAGGTACTTAATTACCTTTCTTCACTCAAACTAATTACAGTAACCGTTTCAACAAACACTTTACGATTGTACTCTAAGTTATTTACTTGGAAAAATAATAAGAGTGGAAACATAATTACCGATCAAAACACGAAGCGTCAAAATATTCTTTGGACAAGCCGGAGCAGGAGATTTGGAAAGGTAGGCTTTTCTTTGACTTGTAAAGAAAAAATGTGCTACATTGGCTCGCGCAAGGGAAGCCGGCAGAAAGCGAGTTCTATAGTATTATCCTGTGATTTTACGTAGTAGGTACTTTTACTTTAATATGGTCCAAATAAGTGCATAATGAATATTTTATTGTGAAAGAAATTATGGTTTTAAAAAAGTAAAAGTGGAACACATTTTAAACATCCTTTGTTCGGCGTTATCCCTCTATTCGGTATTATATGTCGATGGTTATTTAAGACAAAGTGAACGGTACTGTGAGTCATCCTTATCTGGTCCACAGTGTCACTTAGGTCAAGTTTGCTTTGTCCGTTATCAATAGACGCCTCTATCTGTTGATGTATCTGACATACAAACAACATACTTAAGTGCCAATCGATAGACCTTATGTCGCAGCAATATGGGTTATATTCAAATGGCCAATTAACGGTGTCGGCGATGGTATTCAGACTTAAAGTACCACATTGTCGATTAGCTAACTCCCCGAAGTTTCATTTGGAAATAAACTATCATCAACTGACAATATCCGGCGATATACGTTTGGGCAATCTGTCGGATCTCCATATTGGGTAGATCCGCCAGACAAATTAACCATATATTGATCGGCAGATGAGGCAGATATGCCCGAACGTATATGCCCAGCTAATGTATGGTAGATGTAGATAACAATCGCTGGACATACCTGCCATGCGGATCTGAGGGATTGCCCAACCCTAGGTATATGGCCGGCTAATGTGGGTACCTTCAGCCGGGAAACATGACATATGTTAACGCATCTATTATTCAGAATAGTTTGAGTTTAGGCGTGTCTTTGTTTATGCAAGTTAATGCATTTAGTTGTGCAAGTAGGTACTATCGCGTTCATAATTGCATGGGCAGTTTATGAATGAATTAATTCCCATTGCCCATGCACTTTTGAACGCGCGTGTATATGGATATTTTTTAGACGGAGAGCTAGTTAGGGAAACCCCTCTATTAGAGGAGAGCTAGAGAGAGAGAGAGAGAGACGTACCTATAGGTAGGTACCGTACACCTTCTATAACAATCGAAATAATCCAATTGTATTACCCACAGTATATCTATGGTATTACCATTTACCCACGAAATCGACTTACGAGTATATGTTCTGTAACGACTGTAACACTGTTAGAAAATTGATTAGTCTTGTCCATTTTCATTACAATTCGTGCACTTAGGTAGATGTTTGTACACACGAGTTCAAAAATGCATTGGCAATTTATGAATGAATTCATTAATAAACTGCCCATGCAATTTTGAACGCATATGTACCTGCTTACTGAACGTTTCCTCGCCACATGGTTTTCGTGTGTTGCATTGCCCGTAATGAATACCATTGTTTCATTAGCAAAGCGCATTGTTTGAATCAACGCGTCAAATAGTGTACGAGTCTGGTTGTGTCTTTTTTTAATTTATAATTTTTCGATGTTCGTGTTAGGCTCCGACGCGTTGGAGGCCTTGTTGGTTGTTGGTTATGAGCCCAGCGGGAAGACGTGCTTTCAATCCGGATATCGCGGGTTTGAATTCTGACGGGTCGTACCAATGAGTTTTTCGGAGCATATGTACGTAGGAAATATCATTTCGTATATACCTACTACTAGTACGCACCGTAGAAGACGTTCGTGAGGAAACCGAATTAATCCCAAAAAGGCTAGTTTACCCTCTGAGTAGGAAGGTCAGATGGCAGTCGCTTTCGTAATACTAGCGCCTACGCCAAATCTTCGGATAACTTGAGACCAAGAAAACGCTAGGAAGAAGAAGATGTTCGTGTTACGCTCTCAGATTATCAGATTTTCACAAAAAATGGAGCCGTTTACGATCATTAGTATCGCTGACAACCCTAACTTTCAACAATGGAAAATAAATTGACTTATCTTTTACGTTCCAGTTGCTCGGCGTGTGGTACGTAATCCAGAAGACCTCCACGGGATCCAGCTGCATCACGTACAACTTCACCAAGACCACGGAGCCTGGCACGTATGAGCTCGAGCAGGTGTCGCAGCATCTGGTGCTGGGACTGACGCCGTTAAAGCACGATTACAGGTTACTTACAGTCATACAATCACGTCACGTAGGAACATCTCGAATGAGTGTGTTCGGTTAGCTAGGAGATCTTACTATTTCATTTCAGTACTTTCAGTGCATCCAGGCCTAACATAGATCGGGCTAAAGTCCATCGCATCACATTATACCTACTACTGTTTTTTTTACGATTCATAGACACTTCCTTAAATAAACACAAAGTAAGTAGGTATAGTAACTGTAGGTACGTGTCTGAGACACGGGTACCTAATAAACTGACCACTGAGCATATAATGACTGACTGACTTGTCAACGTTGACAACGACAAGTCTGCTCGTGGTTCAACCTACATTGGCTGCTCATAGAGTTCCTTAGACTATAACAGAGATGTAGGTTTCATTTTAGTAGCTAGACTTAAATAAATTAAAAATATTTGTTACGGTGCTCTACAGCAGTTAATATATGTATGTTCCGTAACACAGAACAACCATCAGCCAAGAAAAATCACCTTCTTACATTTTTGGCTGATTGTTGTCTGTCGAACTCTACTATAAGTCTATAACATAACCAGTATATAACATATATGTGACTACATTATTTGGCGGAGCAAAACTAAAGTTCCTAGAGTAATGTGATGTACATTTTCAGATACACTGGCGTGCTCACCGTGCCTGACCCAGCGGTTCCAGCGCGGATGAAAGTGCGATTCCCTCTTAGTAAGTATTTTTTAGATTTATGCTCTACTACTTCTACCCTTTTCCACCACCAGAGCAGACCTAATCATGCCCGACATGGCATGGCATGGTGTGACGGCACATCATGTTTGTCACGATCCTCAGCAAATTACTTTAGTACAACGGCAAAAATAATATTAAACGAGGTACTGCCTGTATAAAAAAACCTTAAAAAAGTGGTCTTTAACCTGTTTATCGCTAATCACGACACATTGTAGTTACGCCGCTACGCGCCAATTTCACTACTAACCAGCATATGGTGGAAAAAATATTAGGTACTTTAAAGGATGACTCAC
The DNA here is from genome assembly GCA_949128165.1 of Lathronympha strigana. Classification (NCBI taxonomy): domain Eukaryota; kingdom Metazoa; phylum Arthropoda; class Insecta; order Lepidoptera; family Tortricidae; genus Lathronympha; species Lathronympha strigana. Next base: position 12,042,809 of record OX421920.1, read on the forward strand.
ACTACAACAGGATGGGACGGGGCGGGACGGAAAAATCTGTCAATTTCTATAGCAAGCGTCACGTGACATCCAAGGGCTCCGAGCTATCACGTGATTCTTTCTACAGAAATTGACAGATTTTCCCGTCCCGCGCTAGTGTGAGTCATCCTTAAAGCCTTTAACTACATGGGGTCTACAATATTTGCTTTGGTGTTGGACTCGGTGTTACAGTTACTTATGTTTGCAGGCGTAGCCGGCTCCGCGAGCTACGTGGTCCTCGCGACGGACTACGTGACCTACGCCGCCATTTTCACATGCCAGAGCATCCTGTTTGGTCACCGTCGCTCCGCCACTATCCTTTCACGCACCAAGGAGCTCGACAGGATGTACGTCGATAAGGTTAGTCTTAGATATACGAGTACCTAGGTAACTATCATAATTAGAAAGCGACAAGATAACATTCACCAGTAAGTAGTCTTCCTGACGCTCTTTGCCTTCAATTAACTTTTGGCTATGGTGAGCCCCGATAAGAATAGATCTCACTCTAAATCAAATCAACGACAAAATGTACAGTCACCTGCAATAGTATCTTCAGCTATGTGGGCCGCAAAATATGTGCCACACTCCCTATGGCTGTGTATGTACAACAATAGTACATTACATACCAAGGCCGTTTAAGTGGGAAATGCCTCGGATCCCATGCAATTGTCGGCCGAGGCGAAGCCGAGGTCGACTAACATGTGATCCGAGGCTTTCCCATTTACCGGCCGAGGTTTGTATACTATTTTTCAGCCCGACGGAGCCGGCAGGCGGCAATTTAGTTTTGCGTAAAGTGGCGCTTACCGGCCGGAGGACTAAAAATAAGATTATATTAAGTAGCTATAGGTATTTGCGGCTATGAATAGCGGAAGATATATTTTTTAAATAGGTTATTGGATTGATTATTAATAGTGCTTTTTCTGACATACCTATGCGTTTTACTTTATTGTATTTTATTTTTTAGTATTTGACATTGACATTCTTATTTTTTATTTAGTTATTTGTATTTTGTACCTTTGATTCTGCTTTTTTTTCTTGTGATATCATGTAAACGATTTGGTGTAAGCACTGTAAGTTTATATTGAAATAAATAAATGAAATGAAATATATTATAAAGCATTGCAGAAGACTTATTCGAACGTGTTTAAATGACATTTCGATGCGAACTTCCGTGGAAATGATCAATATGACATGCCAATGAAGTAGGAAATATGAAGTGGATATGTCAAATACCAGTTTAGCACGTTCGAATAGGTCTCCCTCCAGGACTGTATTGTCACGGAAGCTCTCTCTCAGCTCAGCGCTGTATACTTAGGTACGTATAAGAGAAACAGAGAGAGCACTGGAGCTGCTGACCTTTTTTTGAAGAGTTGCCAAGAATAATTCTTAACGATGTTGGATGTTGTTTGTAACCACGAATATTTATGTAGGATAATGTAGGAGGTATTTGATAAGTGCATGTTGCAGATATCAACACGGTTCGTGGACGTCAACTTATTACAAAACTTAAACACGGTACACACACTGCACACTAACAAAGTTTTAGAACATGCTATTTGACTTACATACTTTCGTCGTTGATCCGTAAATTATTATTTTTTAAATCCACAGTTACGTAGCAAGCTGTCCTCGTTCAACGTGAGCCCGTTCGACTTGTCCATCATCTCGCAGTCCAACTGCCCGAAGCACGTCAACGGCACGACAGAAGGCGTCAACATCAACATCGAGCCTGACACGTTCTCGTCGCATAACATTGGGGAGGCGGTGCGCAAGACCGGAGGAGTTATAGGTAAATGTCTTTCGATGTCAAACTGCCAGTCATTTCTAAATGTGTCCTAGTGAATTCACTTTTCACACTGGTGGTGATAAAAAAAAGGAAACCTTTTATTTTTCACGTGCTATGGAGAGGGCTATGCTTGGAGTTTCTCAGTGTGATAGAATCAGGAATGGGGATATCTGTAGAGGAACCAAGGTAACCGATATACACATACCTCACACAATTGCACGAGACCTATTTAAACGTGGTTACCCCTTCAGTAATCGCTACCGGGTAAAAATACCCGATATAGATTTTATGTGGAAGAGTTAAAGTTCATTTATGCTAATTAAAACATCTAGCGAGTGCCGCCGGGTTAAGTCACATTTCGATGCGAACTTCCTTGTAAATGATCAATATGACATGCTAATAACGAAGGGAATGTGAAGTGGATATGTCAAATGTCAGTTTAGCACGTTCAAATAGGTCTCCGTTTGAATGGCTATGCGGCCCGGACCCGGAGAACGGATGGCCGTTGGGGCAGCAATGTCCTAGAGTGGCGACTACGTGTGGGAAAGCGCAGCGTAGGCCGCCCCCCATAGGTGACTGGATGACCTCGTCAGAGTAGTATGGAGTCGATGGATGCAGTCTACGGAGGATAGTAGTTTATGCTATAGAGGAGGCCTATGTTCAGTGTGGACGTCGGTGGCTGATTAGATCATGGCTTGGCAATGAGACATATTTTTATCTAAAATGCTATAGCGCTATTCTGGGAAAGGTTAAACGTGACAATCATGCCGAAACATCCAAGCAGATTATTTAGGTACAAAAGCTAATCCACTTCCGTCAGGCTTTTACATAAACCTACACCTGCTCATTATCTAAAAATTCATTGGAATTTCAACTCTTATTTAAGTAGGAACATTGCCTTAAGAAACAAGTTCTGTTTTTCCTTAAACTAGTCATTCCGCTGACGCGTTTTGTCGTGATGTGCTCTGACTTATACAATGTGAATCATGCCGTACCAAATGCATGGGCACGTTATCATTATGTCGCGTCACGCGCGCTATACATTTACGGCTTCGGACAATCTTTGTAGTGTTGGACAATGAGATATCAGTTCTTTCTGGCCATGCGAAGACTAAGATCGTACGGTCTTAACATAACTGTAGTACAGTCACGCCTACAAAAATGTGTATACACTTCAGAACTTATTTGGGGTAGAATTTATCACAATAGGCGTGCGTGACATTTTTCGGCAGTCATTGTTGGACAGAGTAATGTTGTCACCTCCGCGGCTCAGGCAACACTGACTGCGACAGGCGCTAGGCGTGTCAACATTACTCTGTCTGAAGAATTTTGCCATAATTTTTGAGCTTATTACGTTTCAAAAGTTTTTTCATTTGTTTTATCTTTCGGGGGGTTTATTTGGAAAATATTTATTTTATCCAACCCCTATTCCTTTTTAATTAAATACCTATCCAACGATACCGTCGCACAATTTAGAGTTGAAACGGAAAAAAACACCCTCCACTTTACATGAATGTACCTATGGGAGAAGTACCCTAAAAATAAAAGTTGTCCGACTTTTTATTTTACCACTTTGTCGGCATGATTATTATGTATATTAATACCAAATTACAGTTGTGTAGTACAAACGGCCACTGAGCTAAACTGCAGCCGGACGGACAGACAGACATGGCGAAACTATAAGGGTTCCTAGTTCACTACGGAACCCTAAAAACCATGTTTCCTGTTACTAGCATTCAAACTATACCCTTCTTACAGCTGACGGCGTGGAATACGTAGTAGAAGCGGGCAAGAAAGTGTACCACAAGGTAGCGAGCAGCAAAGAGGACCTGACCGAAGCCCCGGCCGGCGGCGCTAGGAACTACGACGCTGATGCAGAATGGATGCCTTGAACACTTACTGATGTGCTGGCAGAAAGAGAACTATCCAAATTGCATAACTGCCCTGCTAAGCATAATAGCGATATCTAAAAATAAAATTTTAGGTACGTAAACTTGCACCATAAGTTCTGCCATTCAATTCCATTTTCAAAATTCTCTGTTTTTGAGATATCGCTAGCAGGCTAGCAGGGCAGAACTTAGCAACAAACTTTCCAGAATTAGAATTTAGTGCAAGTTTAGGGTTTAAACTTAGTTCTAATTCCTATGCAATTTATTTTAGTGTTTATTAAATACTCAATATTTTAAGCCATTAAACCCGTACCCGGCCTTCGTTATTTCGTACGACTGACATTATTTAAGTTAAAAATGACGTACAAGTATCGACTTTAAACTAATGTTATAAATTACGGATAACACTCCCGTATGTTTAGTCTCTACGCACGGCATTCAAGTATTTATAGGTACATGACCGTGCTGATACCAAAGAATATATGGACGTTAGGTATATCAAGAATATCACAGAATACATAGCTTAACTAGTGACATTATTTTTATACTTTTTTTAAGGCAAATAAAGAGTGAAATGGGAATTGTGTTTTATTTGTACGGTATTATTAATCCAATTATTTACCAGAAAACTTAGACCCCGTGGAGCGCAATCTCAACCTCTCAACTCTCTTCCGTCACTATGGTACCGTAAAATAGTGCTACTTTGCTCCAATTTATGAAATCACTTAACTATTTTAAAATTTGATATAATACAGCATGATGATAAGTAGCAGAACAACTATTCCATCATGCGACACTTGCATAATAAAATCATAAGTTTTGTTTTGAGACAAATATACAGTATGTATCAGAACGAAAGGCAAAGAAAGATATCCATTAATGTTTAGACCATAAATATGATTATGGTACCGGGTTTATGCAAATTTAGCATCTTTTAATGGTAGTGAAAAAATAAAAAAAATAAACAATTATTTTATTACCTCCTGTATTATTTATTTACAGTGTTATCAATGACAACAAATAAAATGACGTAAATGACATAAATGTCAGCTGATAACGTTAGACAGCTAAAGTTGGGTGAAAACTCACGTATTAAATGCGACGCAGTTCGATGTGCCGGCCGCCGGTACGTAAACATCTGAGCAAGCGACGACGATTGTTTTCGTGTACTTTTCGCAGCAAATTCGGATTTTGCCGGACACGGTGTCTAATTTTACATCCGTTACATTTGTCTCCGCGTACAGACGAAGAGCGGCGTTCCCGTTTGCCCTACACTTTCCGTAAAGAAGGATCATATCCACAAGGTCCTCTGCAGAAAAATTTAATGGCATTATCTTTAATTTTGTTTAAATTTCTATTTATTAGATTTTCTTTTTATCTGGCAAACGAACGTCAGACCACGTCAGACTCGGACTTGAAGTTTAAATTTAAAAGAAAAAAGGCCAATTAATTGATTTAACCTCTTTCATAATTAATGTCAAAGTGAAAATGCAATAATATGCAAAATGATCGCTGTTGTAAATAATAATGAAATAATAACAAAAAATAGTCCTTAAATGATAATTTCAAGAAGTGGTTAGTGTTTCGTATTTATTAGCCTTATCAGTATCTGGTCATATTTGAAATTGCAGTAATCTGATATGATGTGAATTGGTTTTAATTAGTTTGTTTACGTTTATAAACTTACGTCTTACTGTTTCTACAGGTGTCACAAGAATGTTTAACCGACTGCAAATAAGAGGACCCAAAGTCATGTTGAGATTGAGCAAAGTTAAAAAAAGCAAATATAAGTTATTAGTAAGTATTATGTTAGAACATACTCCACTGTACCATACCATCAACCAGGCTTCAACTTTGCCTTTCGTTCTGATACATACTGTATAACATTGAGCATAGGAGCAATCTTCACTCAGTTTTTGTCTAACTTTTCCTCTAAATGAAATGTGTTGTCTATAATTTTACTCTACAAATTTTATGCGGGTAAAATGACACCACTAAAGATATAAGGACATAAACCCCTGCCCTTTAGATAATCAGGTTATTTTGTATCTAATCAATGGCGGTATTTTCTATTCTACCAATTGACAAGACAATTAGACGAAAAAAACAGTTGGAGTATTGCTGAGTGGGCAGCAAAGTACCAAATGTAAAAAAAGTTATGGGAAAATAAATAAAACAGACTGTACCATAATAAAACAAGCTGTACTTCTCTTCAATACATTCCGTTATTATCAAACTCTTAATAAAAAACATTTTTAAGCCGGGTCCACATTATGCCCGGCAGTGCGCGCGGTCGCGAACATGCGTGCCGCGCGTAATCTACACCCGGCATTACGGACATTTACTAATATCTATCATAACACAAAAATGCTTAGTAGTCTTATGTTAAATATATGAGAAATGCTGTAAGAAACATAACTTTACACATTAACCCTGCATTTTGAAATATGAACTCTTTGACACATAAATTAAGGTTCATATTTCAAACCCGTCGTATATTGGTTTTTCTCGCTTATACCGTCAACGGTAGAAAAGTGCAAAATAAATAAATCTTATTTCCAAGAATAAATGATTAACGATCAAATACAAAACCAACTAGCAGGAAAATAAACATTGGAATTTTATTATAACACTGACTATTTTAGGCTTGAAGAGTATCCTACTCGTAAGTGATCATATATAAACCTTACTTAAATGACCTAAGGTCTAAAATCCCATAAATCTTTGATTCGAGCTGTCTACGTAATGTTTTTGAATATCAAACATTTTTTTACCTCAAATTTTGCATTTTCAGTTAGGTTATAAGCTTTTTGTACATACTTATACCACAAGATTTTTCAAAATGAGGCATGTATTAGCAGATCTAATGTGCCCAAGCTAGGTTAAGTTTTTTAGAAGTAATTTTTATTCAAATTAAATAAGATTTATCATGGCGTCGAAAAGGTAAAATAGGTTTTACAATGATCACTAAAGTACACCTTGTACCTCGACAGAGCCTTATTCGATGCGTATACGTAGACGCGAACTATATAAATCTTTATAAGGGACGTCACACCACTTGGCAACACTTGGTGCAGTGTGGCGTCTCACGAGTCAAGAGGATTAATATTTGACAAAGCATAAATGTCCATTAGAGTCACAGCTTTCATAAAGATTCGTACATTAGAAAACATATACAGTAGAATCCGATTAGTACGACTCCGCTTAAAACAACCAACCGTTTTTAGCGACGTAAATATAGGCATCCGTTTAGTACGACTGCTTAAACCGACGGACCGCTTTTAACGACGGGATGCCACACGAAATTGTTCGGTTACAACGATGACGAGCTTTGCAACCGAACAAAACAATACACACAAGATAGAACCTTTGTTTTAAAGTCAATGTTTTAAAACCTAAACGCGTAAGGGTTTCTCGTGTAAAAAAAAACTGCAATTTATAATGGTTAAGTTGCAATAGAATCGGAATGTACGAGTAAATAGGCCAATGTTAGAACAATTTATTTCGTTCGAGAAAAATATTCTCTTTTTCGATTGATCGGTGAGTTACATGTATTTATAATAAATAATGCATGAAGATTATTTAACAAACATTAAAATTGACTGTTTAGTGCGACTTCTGGTTTATCGTCGGTCCCTTGGACGTCGTTATAACCGGATTCTACTGTACGTTATTTACATTCATGAAAGCCACACGTTCGCGCGGTGCAGTGCGACGTCCCTCATAAGGTTTCATACATTATAGCATTTAAGGAGTGCAGCGTTCAAGGAAACGAGGGTACAGGCAGACCTCACGGATGTGGTAGCGGTCCAGCAGCCAGCAGAGGAACCGTTCCAGGCCCAGGCCGTAGCCGCCGTGGGGGGTGGAGCCGAACTTGCGCTGGTCCGTGTACCAGTAGTAGGGGGTGGGGTCAATGCCCTCGCGCTTGTAACCTGGAAAAAAATAAAAAGTTACATCATATAAAGATAGGAAAAGTGTAAAAATTCATAACCTCGGTCGGGACTCGAACTCGAGACTTAAGAAATGTCGATTTCGAAATTCTTTTTTACAGTAGATATTGCTAAGCGCCCCCTAATGCTCATACGAGGGATATGGTGGAGAAATTCGGGGCCACGGGTGTGTTCTCGGTAGCTCAGTTGGTTATAGTCCCACCCGAAGGGTACAACATTTCCTATCCGTCATCACCATATGGAATTATGTCATTGGCCCAACACCTGAGTCACGAGTAACTAACACGTTTGGCGGAATAGCAAAGTAAAATTGTCGTATCTATTGAAAGCAGACAACCCTAGTGTTCGAGCGCGGTGCGAGAAGCCGCGCGTCAATTGTTTCTTATAATAGGTCAGTCCATAAATAAAAAAATATTACAGGACATTCTTACACAAATTGACTAAGTCCGGCAGTAAGCGCAAGAAGGCTTGTTACGGGTACTCAGACAAGGATATATATAATATACAAATACATAAAACGTAGAAAACATCCATGACAGGAACAAGTATCTGTGTTCATCCCACAAATAAATGCTCTTACCGGGATTCGAACCCAGGACCATCGGCTTAGCAGGCAGGGTCACTACCAACTACGCCAACCGGCCGGTCATAGCAAAATAAAATTACTGTCGTATCTATTGAAAGCAGACAACCCTAGTGTTCGAGCGCGGTGCGAGAAGCCGCGCGTCCATTGTTTCTCATGAATATGATTTATTTATTCAATATTGATTTACACAGCATTACAGTCTTACAAATTAATACACTGTGAAATTAAATACAGAAACTTAATGTTAACATATAAAAACACTAGACGGCCTTTTATCCATCGCCTCGCAAAATTCCAAGCATTCCTGACACACAGCCGCCCATCGCCAAGCGAGCAGGTCACATTCAGGTGCTGATACAAGAAGCGCATTCAGCAGAGTCAGGGCTCTTAAGATCGGCGAGTTTCTATGCGCCACTGTACGCGCTGTTGGCACTGCCAAAAGGGATAGATCAGTCCGTAAGTGAATCATCCGTGCCCCTCACCTTCCATGAGCTGGTCGTAGTCCCAGGACCTCATGGAGCCGCCGACGACCTCGCCGACGCCCGGCACGAGCACGTCCACGGACTCCGTGAGCCGCGCGTCGCCGGCGCAGCGCTGCATGTAGAACGACTTGATCTCGGCCGGGAACTTGCACAGCAGGATGGGCACCCCGATGGCGTCCGTCATCTTGCGCTCCGGCTGCTCGGGGATGTCCTGTCGATAAATAACATAAAAAGCCCTTTATTCTTCATGATTTTTGCCGTTTTTGATTCTTGTTTCGGCCGAAACCGATTAATGTGATTAAAACGCTGAACAAAAAGTCAGTGAGACGTTTTTTTAGATATATGAAATGAAGATCTTCATGGTCCAATTTCACTTGATCGGCAGAAAGCCTTGGTCACTTTTTCTGTAGTATATGAAATCTCTTTCAATTTATAATATATCTCTATGTAGAGTGACTACTTAAAAGCATAAAACAAAATTTATATTAAAATTAACTAAAGATTTTATTCGAGTTTTTAAATTAAAAAAAAAAATGTTAAAAACTACACAAATAGGTATAACGGGTTGGCATGTTTGTCCAGAACGTTTAGTGGATAGCAAAGTAACATAACTGTCGCAATACTCCAGCAAAGTATTTAAAGGTCCTTACATCTCCAAACTCGAAGAAGGAACCATCGTCCTTGGTGATGTTGTGCTCCTTGAGGTACTGGAGTGCCTCCGTGTATGCCATCCGCTTGAACGGCCGTTGGGGCCTCTGAAACACAACACATTGATGTAACTGTTCACGACAAGATAAAAGAAAATCGCCGTCTTTAATCTTTTCGACGCCATGTTATAGTACATTGTGCATCTAAGGAGGTAAGTACAGGATTACTAACGAGTCTGTTAGAAGCCCGACGCAGCAGGCGGGGGGCTTTTAATGACTCGAGTTTGTAATCCTCTTACCGACCGTGATGCATACAATGTTTTTCATCACATTGTAAGGGAAAAAACAAATATACAAATTAATCTATTTATTAAAGTTAGTTTATAGCGAAGTTTGAAGATTTGAAATAAGCCTTAGCTGATGCAAAACCTCCTTAGTCTGAAGTGAAATGACGTACGATATTTTAAAACTAAACTCATAACTCTCTCGGGAGTTATATTGTACTAAAACCCATAACTCCCGAGGGGACTAAATCGGCTCTAACCGCTCTAAACGCCTGCGCATTATAACACCATTACCGAGCAAGTGTGATGAAAAATAACAAACGCTTTCACTCAGGCGCCACGTCACCGAACTGTCAAAACTGAAGCTGAACTGAACTTTATGAGGGTTCATTAAGGTCTTTGTTGCTTTGGTATGTGGCCGACTAATGTATCTTTGGCGTTGAACCTGCGGTGCCAATATATACGTCATTGGCGCGGAAAAGGTTAATGGCAAAAAAATAAATCCTTGTACGATTTTAAGCTAACACGGTCAATGCATTATACAGACATTGCCAACCAAATGAAATAGTCAAACCTTGAAGTTGGGGTTGAGCTCGTGTATGATATGCGCGTCGGGCGAGGATAGCACGCGGTCCACCACGTCCACCACCAGATCTTCAAGCCGGTCCAGGAGGTCCTCAAACGTGATGAAGGGGCACTCCGCTTCCACGTGACTGTATCTATATCAAGAGAATCATAGCTTTATACGGTGTTCAATCCAAACAATAAGTTTTAAAATAAAACAAAAACGATTATAAATTGAAAGAGATGTCATATACTAAAGAAAAAGTGACCAAGGAAAAGCAAAAGCAGGAGGTCGCTGGTTCGATCCCAGCCCTGCTCATCGGGGACCTTGGTCACTTTTTCTTTAGTATATGACATCTCTTTCAATTTATAATTTATATATAGTAGTGTGACTACTTAAAAAAAAACACAAAAACATGAATCAAACCATTTATTACATTTAATAAATGATTTGATTCGTGCTTAAAAAAAAAATGTATTAAAAAAATAATTGTAAAACAAAAACGACTTCACAAAAAAGTTGAAATGCCATTAAAAATATTTGTTACCACAATGAGATTATTTATTTATTTAACCCATTGACTTATTAAAAGAAACATAAACCAGAAAAAAATAAACGTCAACAAATGTGGGTCAGAATGACATTTGCGAACACTTTTGCATTGATGATGATACAAACGATAAACGTTTCGTACGAAAAAGAGCTTACTCACGTAAGCAGTAAGTGTCAAGTTCATACACAGAACTACCAACACTGTTAAAACTTTATGGGATAATGGCACTTAGCGAAACGTCACGTTAGAAACAAGAGTATATGAAAAGGTGCTGCAACTGCAGCACTTTTATGTTGTAATTTTTTTCGGCTGATTGGGTATCCAGTTTCTTTACTCTATGTCTATAATTTAACCTTTATTGCACAATACAAGTACAATACAGAAACTTACAAATTGGCGCGGAAGAGATTATGTCACGAAGAAACGACTAGGGCACAAATTTTGCTGAAAATTACCACATTAGCAGTAAATAGCGGGAGGTTTATAGATCAAATATACCCACAAATCGTACAATGCTCTGAGTCTTATTTAACAACGGGTTCGTTTTCACAGGTTTAAGACTACCTACATACAAAAAGAAAAAATATAATATAAACAAAAACGAATGCCGAGAGGGGCTTATAAAGCTAGTAATACATTGCCTGAAGGCCATTATACAATTAAAATTAAAAATTATACAACCCTGTGAGAATTAACATACATATAACTTCTGCCTGAAACACAGGAATGCCTAGTTCAGGCAATTGTAAATCACCCGGTCTAATTATAATTCTTTAGTATTTAAGAGACTACCCTGTACACTGCTTATTATATTAAAATATTTGATATTTTGATTTGATTTGAACTTACGAACGCTTCCCTAACTGGCTTGTATTACTAGCTTGAAATGTTGATGTTCTCATCAACATTATGTGTTATAGGGTATCTATCTACTGATACTTACTCAGCTAAATGGCGTCTTGTACGCGACTGCTCGGCGCGGTACGACTGCGCGATACAGTACACGTCTCCCAACGCTGGCAAGCAAGTTTCCAGGTACAGCTGGGAACTTTGCGTCAGGTATGCTTCCTCCCTGGAATAAAAAAAATGTGGTAACTATACTATAGTTTTCACAGGATATAAAAGTAGACAATCACAAAAGTAATGTAAACCTCCCCTAACCCACAGATTGGAGAGTTAGATCATTCATTGTCTAAATTGGGCCTTTTTTTTTAAAGGTTGTTATGTGATTTCTATTCGGTATTTTTTTTCTTCTATTAGGATCAAAAGCGCTCGCTACTCTGAATAGAAAATTTATCACTTCCCATGTTTTCATTTGGCTGAAAGATCGGTTACCAATTTCAACGTTTCGCAGACGTATTTTTGGCATATTATCATATTCCAACCATACCTATTATATAACCTATTATAAACTTACTAAAACGGGCCTCAATCGTGTAAAATTTCAATGGCGACATTGGTCGTGGTTGAAACGTCGGAGGTTAGTTTTAGTAGTAATAAAGTAGTATTATAAGTGAAAATCGTGAAAGTTTAATTTAGTGTCTAACCTATATACATTGGTTGGCAAGGGTCATTCGGCGAAATGAAATACGGCGAAAAGGCCACCACCACCACCATAGAGATCACATAAAAATACCCATTTTAATAAAGTGGAGGGACCATTTTAAATAAAATAGCCCAGGTAACACTCACTGATATTCATTCATTCATTTTTCCCCATCTGTAAAATTTACCCAATATAGATAGTACTTGAATAGCATGCTGCCCCCTTTGCACTGGGTCGCACCAGGGTCGGCGGCGTCAACTCCGTGTAGTCGCACCAATCGATGTGGCGCCCTCTGTGGGAGGCCTGTATTCCGCATTGACTTCTAAAACTTACCCAAAATAGCTGAACTTGAACAGCGTGCTGCCGCCCTCGCACTGCGTCTGCACCATGGTGGGCGGCGTGACCTCGGTGTAGTGGCGCGCGTGGAAGTGCTCGCGGAAGGCGCGCGTCACGGCCGCGCGGGCGCGGAGCACCTTCGACGTGTTCTCACCGCGGATCATGATGTGCCTGAAATGATCATTTCAATCAGTACAACCAATAGTTTTTTCTACTCCATCACTTTTATCTGTCAATAAGATGACAGACAGCGATATTTAAAAAGCATACATTAAAACGTTGTCTATGTAACGGCGTCCTAGCCTAGTTGGCAGTGACCCTGCCTACGAAGCAGGAGGTCCCGGGTTCGAATCCTGGTCAGGGCATTTATTTGTGTGTTTATCACGAATATTTGTTCCTGAGTAATGGATGTTTTCTATGTATTTAAGTATTTATATGTATCTGTCTATTATATATATCGTCGCCTAGTACCCACAACACAAGCCTTATTGAGCTTACCGTGGGACTAGGTCGATTTGTGTAAGATTGTCCCATAATATTTATTTATTTAATATTTATTATGGTATTCCATAAGAACACTGCTCATATGGATTTTCATACAATATATTAGCATATATTAGCACTATTGTTTTTTTTATTACTAAAGTGGGCCACCAACATGTTCCACATTCTGCCACCTTTCGAGATTTTGCTTTTTTCGCTATTTTAGCTGTCGTAGAAAAACTAGCGTATGCAACAGCTCATAATTGGTTTTTAAAACTCTCGGGTCTATTACTGCAAAACAAGACGAAGTCGAATTTTGTAACGGCGACCCTCAAGTTTTAAGAAACCCTTATTATATCACTGTTGCATAAACTACTATTAAGATTATTATTAGAAGATTACTAACCATAACAGATATTAATATCTCGTAGAAAAAGAGAATACAAACAGTTTTAACACTACGCAAAAACAATTAACGCTCGGCCTCCCTTACCGACACAACGCTAGGGTTGCCTACGATTAGAAATATTATATAATACTGCCGGCGGCGTGCACCGGCGTGCGCGGGATGTGTGGGCAGCCCGTGTGTCGGTACCGACACAAGACAAAAGACGATCGATTATCGGAATACCGATTCATGCCTGTGGGAGCATATCGCGGTTTATACTTGTTGGAATTTATACTCGTATCGTTCAAAATTCTGGCTTAAAATTATTCTTTGTCTTGTTAGTGTTTTTACTTAATTAAATAACATTCTCAGAGACTTCTACAATGTTTACCCAAGTGTTTGGTTGTACAAACTAGTATTATAAAGTTGAAAATGAAATTAAAACCGACATATTTTATGGTAGAGCAACTTGTTACTCCTTTGTCTCCTGTGTCACATAGGATTTATGTTTACCAAATACGTATGTTTTCTACATTCTGCTGGCGTCCGGAAATTAATGTATTACAAGCAAAAGATACCAAGACCTTCAGTGCCCAGGGCAAGATTACAACCTACTACATTTGGGGCAGACATAACCACTCGGGTACTGAGAGTCAGTCAGGGGCAATCAAAATTTACTGCCGCCGCGTTGACGTTCAATGCCGATTTGCTCATGTGCCATGACACGGGGAAATGGCACGGGGGTTTATACTTACACAAAAACAAAACAAATCTACATACAGTCGTGACCAGATAATTATGGACAAGATTTGTTTTCCCATACAAATGCCTACAAACAGGACTTTGCAAATTTGATGATAATTTAAAAAGTAATTGACCATTTCAAAGGCTAGAGGACTAAAAAAACTATTCAGTCCGTCTTTTACTTATAAAAAAAAAAATTACACGTATTTTTTCTTTTGTTCGTCAGATCAAAAATGGCGAAAATACAGTTGAAGTTTTGCGTAACGTCACTCTTTCACTTAAAAACTACTGAATGGGTTTTAATGAAACTTTACAATAATATACATAATAGCAACTTCATTTTAGTAGCGAGGGAAATACGTATTGGCTTACGTATACATATTTCTGAGGAGGGGGTAATAGTCAATGAATTAAGTAGAATATCAAAATAATATGTTCAATTTCATGAAAAATAGTATTTAAATTGATCTTACATTTCCCACGTAGGATCTTCATTATAAAAATTCGTATTGGGTTTAATAAAATAACTAATTTAATGGAACATTTTTCGGCAATGGACGCTATTGTCACCTATGGTACCAAATCTTGGCAAAGTTCTTTGCAAAGTCCTATTTGTAGGCATTTCTATGGGGAAAAAATCTTATCCCTAAATATCAGGCCACAATTGTATGTATCAATATACTCGTACAGTAGAATCCGTTTATAGTACGAACCGCACAAAGCACACTAAAGGAGGCAACTTGCAACCTTAAAACGATGATAGGTTTCATAGACGAACTAGGGTGGTTAGAGTAGTGCTACCTCGCTATCACGCAAAATAGGCACAATGGATGTCGATTTGCGGAAAAAGCCCAGGAAAACTAACTAACTAACTAGTACGAACCGCTTATTACCTACTTACCTATGACGTGATTACAGTATGAAGTTTGGTTTTCATATAAAATTATTTATTATCAGCCGGATACAATTTATTTATTTTATTTTCAGTGAAGTGTTATTTACCATTCAAAACAAACATGTAATTATATATGCAGGCAGAACGATAGCAAATCAATCAGTCAGGGGGAAGGTATGGATTGCGTAACATATGAATTTGATTATTTTCTTATTATTTATAATGCTTTGTATGACTACTGGGTCTACTGGTTAGTGTGATGTATTTGTCATTTCCCTTCAATGTCACTATAACCGGATTCTACTGTTACAATCTAACAGAGTAGTTGTGGAAGTAGCTAGTTAGAAACAATTGTAACCTGTTATCAAGCTGCACATCTACAAGAGCCTCCTCGTTGAGGATTGCATCAGCACCACCAGGGGGCGCCAGGCCCACCAACTCCCAGTAGTCTGCTGTCAGCTCATGTCCACCCGGAGCCTGTGAATATAACCAATAATTAAATAAAATTTCTAAACATTCAATTTGGCAAATGTTCAAAACCAATTGAAGTCAATTGGGATCGACTGGCGCACGAAGGGTTCCATACCATTATCTATCAAAACGGCAAAAAAACTCATGACTGTTGTATTGGATATTTAATTTAATTGTTTATTTTTAAGTTGATTTTATATTTCAAATATTCTGTGAATATTTCAAGGGTTGCCATTGACAGTATTGAGTTAAAAACGAGCACATAAATCATGTCTGTTGTCGGTTTGTCATCAGGCTGAATCTCATAAACCGTGAGTCACGGTTCATGTGATACAGCCCAGTGACAAACGGACAGCAGTCTTAGTAATAGGGTGCCGTTTTACCCTTTGGGTACAGAATATTATCAAAATATTGAGACTGGTGAAACTATTAATTAATGTGATTTGTTAGAAGAAATTGAAAACTTTAAGATTTCAACTAATTTCTCTAATAACTTCTCACAATATCGTCAGAGCTTAATAATCGTCCATCTGGCAATTTATACCTACTTTTGAAACAAGACCAAACAAGAATCCTCACCTCAGTTGTGAGTTGACAATCGGTTAGGTATACTCTGAATTCTTACTTCATAATTACAGTTCAGTTCAGTTCACAGTTTAAATTCCTCCATGCCATAGATGTATATTTTGGCACTGCAGGTTCAACGCCAAAGACCACAGAGCAACATAGACCTTAAAGAACACTCATAAAGTTGAACTACGGTTTTAACATTTCGGTGATGTGGTCTCTGAGTGACAGCATTTGTATTTAACATGGCATTGAAAAGGATACTTGTTGATCTTATTCCATTGCAATAAAGGTTACAATTAATCATTTATGGTATTGACAACAGCACTCACTGTTTTTCCCTCAGGCACCACCTCTAATGTTCCATAGATAGCAACTGAAGACTCGGTGGACAACACCAAAGCATCATAGGTCTGACAAAGAAGTCCGTGCAACACACACTGCAAGTAGCCTGTCCCATCACGCAGGGTGAGGAACGTCAGGGCTTTGCCTTGTCTCCGTAACCTGTGCACCCATCCTTGGACACAGATGCGCTGGCCGCGGTGTTCTGGAGCTGATTGAGAAAATTCAAAATAGGTTTTTTTTATTCGAAATTTAAATATTAAAGAGGCCCATATGCTTTTGAAAAATACTTCAATTAACGTTATGTTGAACATATAGGTAATTTTAACTGTTAAAGTACTCTTTAAACTCATCGAAATTAAACACTTGAATTAAACGCCTGTCCAATATTTGCTATTAAATAATTGACCTTGAAACTTTAAATCAAGGTTCAAGTATTAAGGAGCAGATCTGCTCCTAAGCCATATACCAAAGGTTAATCGCGTTTATTAACACCATGAGTTAATAAACGCGACCCTACGTTTCGAGCCCTTTATAGCACTTGTTTTCACAGGGTTCAGATGATGACTCAAACCCTGTGGTATTAATAAACGCAATTAATGTTATGTAGTGTTCAATTTCAATTAGCATGATCGCGGTAACTTTTGAACTCTTTTAGTAAGTCAAAACTTGAATTTATGACTTCAACTTGAGTTTTTGCTAAAATTTGTGAAATGATTGAATTTTAAATGAGTGTTATTTGAAGTAAGATTTCTCAATAAAGATTCACTAAAATACAATTATTAATTGTATGCTGTTAGACCACTATAGCCATTTTTAATATAGTAAAAAGGAGAGAACTATGAATATTTAGTTGTGATTTAATAATAATGCTAAAAATGTACTAAATTACTAAGTGTTTTAAAATAAATAAGGACTCTTAGAAAGATTGAAATGATATTACTTGTACAGCATGCTGAAGCTACTTTTGATTAGTACAAAAAGCCACTTCACTCATTAAATATATGGTAAGTGATTATGATAAAATAAATCATTACTGTCTTATTTTGCTCAACAATATGATATTATACATATTGCATGGTTAACATTTTTTTAATAAACTGGTAAAAAATTATAAGATGTTTTTAAATCTAGATAATTGAGAAGAATTTGTTGGAAATTCATCAATTTGTTGAAATTAATTGCACAAGTAATATAAGTACTAATTTATTTTGTTTATAAAAGGAAATTGATGCAATATGACACCAATGCACTTACGCACTATTGCATCATGCAACTAAGTCACTTTTGTTTTTTTTAAGTATGTTTTCTATAACATAACCTATATTGCACCACATTCTCAAATTAAATTAAATCAAAACTTACTTTCATAGATCTTTACAGTAGTCGCTTTAGGCAAGTTAGGGTCGTTTTTAATCACAATTCTCTTGGCCTCCTCCAAGTTTTGCACTCTCTTCTCATTAGTTTCCTCGTCAAGTTTAGCCTTGTCTGCTGCCTTGTGGACCTCTCTGGACCAGATCTTCTGAATCTTCTTCAGCTGGGACTTGGCCGCTACATCATAAACTTTTCCGTCCTCTTTTGCGTCAACGTAGATAGTCGGGAAAGGCTCTTTCCCAGCTTTACGCATAGCCTGGAGAATCGTTTTAAACGGCTTCTCTTCGGTACCATCTCCAGTTTCATCGTTACCTCTCTTATCCGACGTGAAAATTTCCTCTGAAATAGAATTTTGTATGAAAAATTGCATACGTGTATCACGGCGCGCTTAGGTTATAACTCATTGATACTTACTTAAGGATAGTTTTTCAATTCCCGCTTGAGCCATTATGAAATAAGATTATATTGGATTATTTATCTTATGAAAAGTACGTTAGAATGTAATCAAAAGAGGAATAAATGCAGTCTGCTGCATTACACCCCGCCGCGAATCGAACGACCACAGAAAAGAGAAAATAGAATACCATAAGGCAATAGACTTTTTGACATTGACACTGACAGTGACACGATTGAACTAGCACAAAAAACTATTTTCATGACAAAAATAGAATATGGTTGTTTTTATTTAATATTTTTTTATAATACTTAATATAAATAACAATTTTAACGGTTTTAGGGATAAATAGAGCTATACAAGATACAATATCATATATATATATATATATATATATATACTATTATTTTATACTGGTCACATTTCCAACGTATTTTTTTTTGGCATTCAAACATTTTTGAATTGATGATGATGGTTATATTTTCTCACTTTCTGCTGTGAGTTTATGGAATAATTAACATTACATTTTTATTTAATCCTATCTGTCTCGTGTTCGCTTAAGATCAAATCCAAGTGCAATCTTTCGAGTCGATTAGGTACGTGTGATATTCTGTGATTTCTATTGTGCTCAACGGATTCAATTACTTTTGTGGTGCCTTGGATGTTAAGGAGCCGGGTTTTAGAAATGTAGTGGCCTAACCTAAACTAATTCAGGCGAGTTCCAGTGACCTGATTTGATATTAAATCATGATTACCTATAATATCAATGCACACATTATAACGTACTACTCTTGTACCTATGTATTGAGATGCAGATAAACAAGGTAAGATCACTTCATGATACCTACTCACTTTTAAAGTGCAGATTTTTCGTATGTTGTTTACGCGTTTATTTTCTACCTTATCAATATTGGGAACGGTTTCAAAAGAACTGGCAAAGAATTCCTACGAAATAACGACGAATTTCATAGATGTTTAGTGCCAATTCTTTTGAAACTAACTATTCCCAGATATCGTTCGTTCCTGTTTGAAGTTTTTTCTCGGCCAAGCGGTATTATTACCTGTATTAACTTTGATAACGATTTCTAAAGAACTGGCAAAGAATGCCTACTAGACAACTGCCAGTTTCATAGATGTTAAGTGCCCGATCAGATAATTCTCAGATACCGTTCGTGTTTTAAGATTTCGGTCAAGCGGTATTGTATTTTTCACTCACCATGCGGCGCCACTCATGCGAGCTTAATTTAGCGCGAAACCAAGGTACGTATAAAAGTTTACCCTCAGATCCATGTTCCCCTAGCGTTCCTAGCGGCGAATTCACTCGCATTAGCCTTGGTATCGATGACATCGACACCACAACCATTTGATTCGAACTTGCATTTTTTTTTGTTTATTCGGCAAAGAGACCATCTCACCTCTTGGGATCAACTTGTACAGGCTTACATGTAGCTACTTTATTTGATATAACAAAAACAACAACAAGCACGCTTTCATTGACACTTTAATACATATAATACCTTTTCCACGCCCAATAGTTAAAATACACACAGGCGACTGTCAGATTTAAACTGCGCATTTTTGAGCATCACTGAGCAGTCATAAACACATCAGCATTTAATAGATACGTTTCGCATAGATTTTTGTTCTCAAATTCTTGCAGAACCTCGTCGTCTAGATATTGGTTTATGATTGCCGCTGCGCGTAAATCATCGGTAGCGTGGTCAAGTGGCGCTCTTAAGTCGTTTACCACGAGGGGCAGACGCGTGAAGCGTTGGAGTGGGTGCGGAGAAACAACGCATGCGTTTGGTGAGCGAAGCAATACTACGCGGGACGCGAGCAGGCACCGTGTCATCAATAAACGCGTTCCAGCATTACGCGCTTGCGTCACACGCGCGTAAGCAGCCTCGATCAGCGCACGCGCATATTGAGCTGAATACGCAACGCGCCCGCGTAACACGCGTACGCTTGCATCCACCTTCTCCCGCCAAGTGCTAGCATTCCGTAGAGCAGTATCCAGTTGAGTGGAGGCGCTCCCCATGAGCGCGCACATATGCCGTGCTATTGCATTCTGCAAAGCTTCCTCTGAGACTTCGCCTGCACATGCCGCATTGAGCTGTTCCTCCATTGCAATCAAGAAGTCTTCGGGACCACCACCCAAACAGAACACGGTTCCCGTCATGCCTTGAAACAAAATAATTAATAAATTTAACCATGATGGCGGCAAAAATGGGTACGGCTCGCCTGATTGTAAACAGGCTCAAGTAGCATATACTCGTATATCATTATCACATATTTATTTTATGTGTAAAAATATGCATTACGTTACCTTGGTCTTCAAGTATAGCAGCCATTTCTAGTGCCGCTAGTACTCCCGTTTCGTAGCCTAGTAAATAAAACTGTTTATCCTTATTGACCTTTTTTAACAGCAACTGTAGAACAAAGTAATAAAATGTTAGGTAAGCCAGCCCCAGACCAGAAGTAAGACTTATGTAAATCTGGTAATGATGATAATTATATACCTTGACGTATCTCGCAGACATCTCTTCGTGAGACTCTCCAGGTCTATCCAGGCCAGGCTGAAGCACGAAGGCCTGAAGTTTAAGTCGCTCGCACATCAGCTGGTAGCGATGGTGATGGCCTTCGATTCCAGGAATCACGCACAAAATAGGCAGCGTTGCTTGGAAATCTAACTCGTCTTCCCTCTAGAAGTAAAAACACGAATTATTTTCTTTAAAATGCCTATAGAATACCAATGCCACTTTTAAAGTGGCTTGTTTTCCATCTGTGGAGTTTGACTAATTCATTGAAAACTACCAGTCTATTAAAATTGTAAGTACTCGTCGTACGGAAAATGTCAATGTCGGTTCTGTAGCCATCACCTTGACAGCTAGCTACAGTCTAGTAAAAGTAACTAAATGCAAACACATTACTGATCATTGACAAAGTCAAACAGTCTTTTCGATGCCAAAATATACCTTACTGTCGTATAATATGGACACTAAGTTTTAGTATAGTTTAGTTATATTTAGTATTAAATTATTAATTTATTTTATACTGTCGTTTTTGTACCTTTTTGTTCCAATAAAGTCCCATTTATGATGGAAACAAGTAAAAAATAAAATATAGAAATATTGATAACCCACCAGTTCATTAGAATGTGAATGCGTAGGAAGTGAAACCACCTCAAGCGTGGCTAGTAGTTCCTCTGGGTCGATATGTGTGAAGAGCGCATTGAGACCTTGTTTCGGTGGGTATTCGCTTTCTTTTGACATTTTCTCGATGTCTCTTAATCTGCATAATATTAGATTGTCAAAGGCATATATCGTAGCTGTCAAGTAACGCCTTGATAATAGAGGCGTGTTCAGATATGTATGAGCAACTTGGCAGCTCTTATATATCTGGTGGCGATGCGGATGACTTAATAACATCGATGTATGTAAGTAGGCACTAGATCCATACCAACAATATCCTACGTCAGATTATTCAGATCCATTGTACGCCTTTCTAGCAAAACCGGTCTGACATTGAATCGGCAATTTTGTTTAATTCGGCAACACCAATATTACCGTCAGATTTTTATGGACAACCTATAACTTGGCTTTACTGCACTGATTCCGTGATTGATTACAGTATCATAATAAATACAATGGTTCTTGGTATCTTGATGAACCTACCGTTTGTCGTGGACAGTTTTTTTTAATACCATTGATTTTCGATCTTTGCCACAAAAGGCAAAGGCACAAAATCGATATTTGTGATGGTTTTTAATAAAAAGGTACCACTTTGTTGGTTGTCGATGTCGAAAATGACCCTTTTATCAATAAACGACATAACGTGGACACAGACGAAGTTGCGGAACTTGCGGGCGGAATCTAGTCTTAATTAAGTAGGTATATATGAACTTTATTCGTTAGGGTAGAATATCAAACGCATAAAAATCACCGGTCAATCGCTAACTAGAATAAATAATTTATACTTTGTACTATCTTTTAAGAGAACATAGTTTAAAACTAATTTTAATTACCTATACATTTCACTTACTTTTCTACTGTCAGAAAAGGTATTTTATCGTCATCGATACAAACATCATACATATCCCTTAGTAAGATAGACACTGCTCGTGCTTTATCACACGTTATTCCTATATCCTGCAATGTTGCAGAACAAGTAACGGTGTCCACCGAAACTGGAATACCTGTGAATGAAAGAATTGACCAACTTATTAGTGAGTTTATAATAAGATAAAAAATTAATTGAGAACTTCATCCTGGTGTTGAATGACTTACCAGAAATCGCTTCAATTAGCTTCAGAAGAGTTTTGCTCGTTGTAACTTGATGATTAGCAACGATAGAACTTTGTTGTGAGCATAAACCTTGTTCCACAGCATTAGTTATGTCCCTCGCATTTAACAATTCCTATTGGAAAATAATGAGTGTGACATTAGATTTATAAAACAAATGTATAATGCGGATCGATACAATTAAAATCAGTTAACGATTCGACTTTTCTCGGCTATCATTGCCTAAATCCCGAGACGAAAATGACACAAAATACATTGCCGCGATTTCTTTTAGGTAGCATATTATTCAACTTGAAGTATCGTAAACACAATGTATAGCACCTGCTAAGATGACATTTACTAACCGGTAGACCTAAGCAATTTATTATGCAGAAGCGACATGAATTTGAATATAATGATTGGCCTGGAGATACATTCCTCGAACTGTTTCCTCCGGTTGCTTCACAAATCCTAACGAAACATTTAAAAAAAAAAAAATTAACTTCTTTTTAATGAAAGTTATCGTACATCGTTTACAATTTCACGAGATTGAGCAACATTTTTTTTACTACGCTTAAAATTCGTTGAAGATTCGTCGATGTTGATACATACTTAACTATTCTAACTTAATTTTGAGAATTTTTGTTACAAATGAATATTTTCACGAATGAAGTTACGAACGCTAGTTCACAAACACAAGTGTTTCATACTCGTCAAACTTTTTTTTATTGACACTAAGAAGGGAGACTGCTAAAACTAGAAGAATAGTAGATTACATACCAAGGCCGTTTTAGTGTGAAATGTCTCGGATTCCATGTAATTGTCGGCCGAGGCGAAGCCGAGGACGACGAACATGTGATCCGAGGCTTTCCCATCTAACGGCCGAGGTTTGTATACTATTTTTCTGCCCGACGGAGCCGGCAGGCGGCAATTTATTTTGCGTAAAGTGGCGCTTACCGGCCGGAGGACTGAAAAGTAAATTATTTTTCTTATTTCAATATAAAGTTTGTGTTACTTTTGAGCTAGGTACAAAGGGGGTTTTGTTGCTCATATCGTTCTTGTATTGTGATTAATAAGATAACGAGTAACATATTTACAGGTCATATCTGTAAAATTGTAAATCGATGAACTATGTGAGAAACGAAACTTCGACAATTACCGAGGTTGACCGAATCGTTAACTGAGTTTAATCGTGCTGTACAATGAATCTACCGACAAAGTTGTCTTCAATTTAGACAAGTCCCCTGTTGCAAATGGCGTACCTCGTAAAGTTAAAGCCATATAGTTGCGGTATTTAAATTTACCTGCGGAATACAAAGCATCATGGCCGGCAATCGTTGGTTTGCTCGTGAATTGCATACCCGTTCCCCAATACAGTTATTGATGCCAACAACAGCAAAATACCTGAAAGTTGGTAAACGCTTAGGTAAGAATACGGTGTCTGTGTAGTTGGTGTCAGTCGTATGTGCATTGCATTTATATGGACGTACTTAATTGTTATTGTTTTTCTAGCCGCTGTATCCAAATTTTCTACTAAGGTTTCATACATTTTTAGCTTTTGGTTGTTGAGATCCTTAGTTATCATTACAAATATGCCTTCTACTGGACCCATGTGCCAGCTTGCATTTAATAAATTAGTTACATTCTTACTGGTTATAAGTCTCTCTGTTGATATTTGTACTTTGACGCCCAATTTGTCCCAAGCTCTGTAAAAAAGATGTTACTGTGTAATTTCATTATATTTCGGACTTTTCATTCTCATGAACATAACATAAAGAAATCCTTACTTCAGTAAGGGGCTTGATGGAGAAGTTGGGAGGTGCAAATGCAGAGTTTTAGCGCCACGTTTTATCAGCCTGTTGGCGAAATGCATCGCTGTCCCTTCTTCATCGCTTATCAACACTTGACAGTGGTCATCTGAGCAGAATAGCCTGTAAACAAATTAAGCAGTTTATGAACATGTTAGTCAGTCCGTCGCAAATCAAACTTAGGAATTGTTTAAGCTTTTTGATTTGAATCTATCCGTTCCAGAGTCCGTGTTTGTTAAACTCAAATATATATTTTAGCTTGTTTATCTATGGAGTATAAATTGATGAAATAATGAGCAATTATACAAAGCTGAAGTATACCAAAGATCATCGTGGTTTTATACGGGGAAATTGAGTGGAAATACATTTCCTTAAAGGCTATAAGCTCCTGTATATATAGAGTTCTAAAGATCTCGAAGTCCCACGTTACTAATCACTTTGAAACCTTTTAACATTTAACATTTTTATGAACCTATGATTACTGAAAACTGCAAAACTGAATTAAGTAAACGTTTAACATCAGTATCTACCTAGGGCATTCAGGGTGCGGAAGAGCAGGATGCAAGCGTAGGAGTACCCTTCCACTATGACGACTATCAGATAGCAAGCAGAATGCACGGGTCGCCTCTTCTGGCATATAGGAAACGCGTGATAGTGGGCGCACATAGCCATCCTGGATGCCTTTCGCTACCATATTTTGTAGCTTCTGTAAATTTATTTAAGTATTTAATTTTTATTTGCTCCAGACAAAAAGTACAAAGTAAAAGAGGATAGAACCAAACGATTAAAAATAGCAATTTGATTCATAAAATTAGATTCTGATTTCTTGTTTTGGTTAATATGCCTTGCATTACATCTTCTTAAAACTTATAGTTAAGTTGAACCTTGTATGGTAGTGCCTTGTACGATTACTTAGATGGTTTATTGTTGTCATGATTAAACCTACCCTCCATTCATTTTTATTTGGATGCTCGAATATAGATGCAAAGTCGACGCTCATATATGTCCGTGCTCCGAACATGTAGTTCATTCCAAACATATAATTTTCTTGACTTTTTAGCGGGCTCGTGTCTAAAGTATATCCTTCGGGTGCACAGCATTTTAGAAAACCCTATAAACATGATAAAGAAAATATATTACAATATAGTTAATGGTTCATATTTACGATGTAGCGTTTGCTTATACGAGACATGTTATTGCTTACCGTTTTAATTTCACCCTGCCCACATGTGATTACGATACTGCATCCTTTTCCGTTCGTGTGAGTTAACACAAGGTCAGCAAAGTTTTTGTCCCGGGAACTTCCAATATGTTCCTCTGAAATGATAAAGTTTACATGTAAATATGTATATTTCTTTGGTGATACTTATTATTAAATATCTAAAGATACCCATACCTTTCAGCTGTGGATATAATTTTAGTAGAAACTGTTTCTTTTTCATATCACTGACTGCGACAAAGACTTCGCATTTTAGATGTAATGCGATGGATATAACGGCTTGTCCCAAAGCACCAGCACCGCCATGGATGACGATACTCGTTCCTTGTTTCAGCTCAGTTTTGATAAACTAAAAAGTAAAAAACGGAGTGTTAATCGTGTCCAACGCGCGTTCAATTTTTTTTATGAAAAGCATGCGTTATATTACTACGCTATTCAACATGTCTCACTTAGGCAATAAAGTCTTGGATTCAAAGAAGTTTGAGATATTTTTAAACACGTGTCTAAGTGAACTTACAAGGCAGTAGAATGCGTGCGCGTAAGGCAGTGGCACGGTGGCTGCATCCTCCAAATTCCAATGGTCTGGTACTGCCCAGAGCAGCTCAGGGTGTGCCAGCACGCGATCACTCAGAGCGCCGCTTCGCACTACGCCCATTACACGATGCCCGCTATAATAACGAATTTTATTATCTATAATTTAATCTTACCTTTGGGAATATTGAAGAGAAGTGAAATTAATAGAACCGTTCTGACTAAGTCAGTTATTACAAGGAGAAGATTGTAAATGAATATATTAATATTGATTACCTTTCGGTAATTCCACTAAAATCCATCCCAAAGTAGTTCTCACTCGTACCGGTAACTTCAAATGGTATCTCACCGTAGGCTCGCTTGACATCATTAAAATTGGGTCCAGCGTAATGAACCTAAAATGTAATATTCGTATTATATATGTCTACTTTGCTTGCTCAGAGTTGGATTTGTGCAGAATATAGTTAAATGGATATACCTTGACCGGGACACCAGACCCTTTGCGTCTGTCAATTTCAACCCAGCGAAGAAATTCCAAGTCACCAATTTTTGTACTCTTCAAGGCTATGCCATAATTACAGCTTAGTTTTGTATGAAGAGGCTCATAGTACTCTCCTCCCCAT
Organism: Lathronympha strigana; assembly: GCA_949128165.1. Lineage (NCBI taxonomy): Eukaryota > Metazoa > Arthropoda > Insecta > Lepidoptera > Tortricidae > Lathronympha > Lathronympha strigana. The sequence continues at coordinate 12,069,570 of OX421920.1, forward strand.
TCATCCTGATAAAGGTTTTAATAAAGATTAGTAACATATACACACGCATTCAAAAGTGCACGGGCAGTACATTAATGAAGTCATTCATAAACTGTCCATGGAATTTTAAACGCGATAGTAGCTACTACAATAAGATATCCTGGCAAGACGTCTACTTACATGATTGATCATGTTAACAGCTAAATCCAATTCTGGCAATGTCCCCATATTCAGGTTTTCGGAAGTATTCCTAAAGGCAAGTAGGAATATTTGATTGCGTTCTCGCTCGGTTCTCCATTGTTTTACCAAATCTTTAAGTTCCGATATGATTGGATATGGTGTAATGATAATCATTCTGTGTTTCAACGGAAGGTTTGTTCTCGCAGTTTGCAACAATTCAACATCCGAGGTAGACCTGACGGTGAATGTACTAGTTCCAACTGTCAATGTTTTTGGCCTCCACTTGACTAATTCTAGACGATTTTTCTTCGAACTATGAGCCGAAACGACACTATATAATGACGAGGGTTGAATACAACAAGTATCTTCTAAGTCTTCTGCATTGATAACAAAAGTATTGCGGCGTAACAGGCGGTATAAAATTTGACATAACTAAAACAGAAAAGCACCATCTTGTCATCTTGCCATCTTGTCGTACGTAGCGTACAAATAGCTACATCAGATATATGTCAGTCCATTTAATTAAGTATAATACCAGTCAATTGCTACTCCGGTTGGATTAAAACTCAAAGAAATAAACAGATTAAGATTTATTGAATAGTTATGGGTGTTGTGCAGTACTTACATTATCATCCCTGGATACATTTCTGACTAAAACCAAATCAGCTTCTTTTACTAAATTGTCCAAAACTGCGCTCTTATGCATACAACTGATGCTTGCAACGACCCCAGGAACATCATTTAAAGTTGTATTTATGTCATTAAATATATAATCGTCTCCTTTCTTGTCATATATTTCGACCACATTAATAATATCTTTGTTAATATTTTCGTCAACGATCTGTATAAACACTTGGAAAATACTTTGTACCTGTAACATGAATTATATGTAACATATTTTTAATATAATACATTGATATTTCAATGCGTACGTACTATGAATCAACGTCGGCTTTTATTACGTTGGCTTGCCGCACTTTTACTCAGCTCTATTCGCATAGGCACTTTTTATTGTAGTCGATTCAAATATTGTCAAGTAAATTTCTACCAATTTCCGTGCCTGAGTTGAAATTTATTGCACCCCTTAATTTACATGACAAAGAAATAATGAGCTGCGCTGATCCGATGCTGCAGTCAGATCCGAACAGTCGGAACGTGACCAAAGGTACTCATTGAGGGATGAATGCTACATCGAGTTAGGCCTCTTTAGAGTGGTCTCGAGCAATTGATAAATAAGTAAAGATAGAGCTCTGTGTGTATAGATTAGAAGTTGAACAAAAATAATGTTCTGACAGTTACTTGTATATTCGTATGTTGTCTATTGTTCGTCAGGTTTTGATACTCACCTTTAAATTACGAACAGATTGGAATCGAGGTACAAAGTTTAATGCTTTCAATGCCAGTTTATTTACATCAGCAGGCACAGTTTCACGGAATCGTATACCTTCCAGCAGTATGCCCTCGCAACTAAAACCATTCAGACATATACATTTACAGTATCCACATATGGTGTTATATTACCGCACTCTAGTGAGATAATGAGCACTTTATGTGCTTACGTCAAAAATTCAAAGGGCCATATGTACCTACTGTAAAACGCTGTACGATACACGTGCGAAATTGCGAATAGGTAATTCGCAACTCGTACGCGCACTTGTATCGTAATGTACTAATGTGTAACGAGTGAATTAATGTTATTAGATCTTTTAAATACTCACATATCATTAGCCCTCAATAATGCGTTCAAAAATCGCATATAAAAACCCCCCATAATAATAAACTTTTTTGTTACAACAAATTTCTTATCTGTGAAAATGGTATTATAGCTAAATAATATTATCGATTTCTATAGTATTATTTTTGTTCAAATTTCGAACACATCTGACACAAAAAAATTTGATTTCACCCTTATTCTATTATCACTCGAGATGACGTTTAGTTTGGAACGAATTGTCAATTGCATGCAATGACGCATGCAAGTCGCACGTTATTTTGATATCGAACGATATGAACATTGGGGCCAACTATGGTTTGTCTCTGAATTTAAAAATATAAATGTCTAAACTTGAATGTCAGTAAATTTTTTATTACTGAAAGTCGCAATGGCGGTCGAATCGGTCGATATATATATGCGCTTTGAACGTATCATGGAGAGTCATTATATGTGTATGTAATTGTAAATAATTAGGCATTAAAACACTCTGTGATGTTGTTATTACATACAGACACACGAATTACTCTGGATATATAAAAAAAAACAGACATATTTACCTAGTGAAATCTTGAATTACAGATGTATTCGTTTTCATAACGTTTAAACCGTTAAATTGTATATTTTTCTTATTTAAGTGTCTCTTGATATCAATGGTTATCTTCCGAATATAAGCTGGCTGAGAGATTCCCTCATGAGGCTGCCTGAGCACATTAAGCTGCAGCAAGCCATCTATGAGAGTGACCCAATTTCCTTCCCATAATAGGTATCCCTCGGTAAATGTAGAATTCGTACTGCAAATGCTTTGGAACTCGCCCCTATAAAAAAAAGCGATGGTTGAATTGGTAAGCACCAACTAGATTTACAAGAAAAATATAATATTGACCCTATCTTCATGAAATTTGTTTTTAATAAAAAAAAATTTTTAACTAAAGTTGAATTTTAACTGCTTTTGTTTTTTTTTCTTTAAATTTATATATCATAGTATTAAGTATTTTTTAAATAAAAAAAGATTAACGTGATAAAAATTATAAAGGAAAAACCATGGGAAAAACAAACTCTCATATTAACCTATGCTGTGAAAACGTCACGACTTACGTCAAATTTCGACTTTTTGTAATCGTCTGATTACAAAAAGTCGAAATTGCAATACATACTGAATGCACCCTTAAACAGATCACCAGCATTTTAATTATACTCTTTGTTCCTCTCTGACAATTTCAATATACTTACGCATATCCGTAGTGCCTTTCGAACAACATTTTGTAAACATCTTCAGTAGTTAACTCTAAAACTCCAGTTTTGTCATCATGGTTAAACCCTCTAGATACGTTACTAGATATTCCAATAACATAACCAGTAGCTACTTTCGAAATGTCGTCCATTACCTGAAATTAATATATCAATATTTGGATCATTCAATCTGTGAAACATAGTAGTTGATTAGAAGCGCATACAGTATTATTTTTAATACACATACCTAGTGTTAGTTCAGTTGCAATGTTGAATAAATTCAAATACTGACTCGTGTAGTCATTGCGTCTTTGAACCTACCTCAAATAGTCCCGTCCCTCGATGCAGCGTGACGCTCAGGCGAAGCTGGCGTGAGTCGTGCATAATAGGCTGGACGAACAAGTGGACGTCTCGAAACTGCACCGAGACTTGCTTCCTTGCCATGCCCATCGACATCGCTAATGTGTCCCAAACCGCTATCAGGGCTCCCGCGAATGGATACACGGTTTTACCTTAACAATCACCAGTTATGACTGTTTTTAGTCGAAAATACTACTTAGTCGCTTGCGGGTAAGGTGCTATCTTATCAACAACCGTCAAAGTGGTACCGTTTACCAAAAATAAGCACAACTAGGTATACTTAATAGCTATTTTTTTTAAGTTCACATATATGTATGTTCCCAGATAAGAAACTACAATATGCTTTCTCAAAAACCAAAATACACTAAAACTTACGAATCCCGAAGAACAAAAAGGTTCAATATGTAAAAAGCGACAGCAATGATTTGTTTCTAGGAACAATGTTATTTATTAGTGAACTGCAAAATTAAGTTAGCAGAAGAATTATTTTTACATTTTAACACGTAAAACTTCTCACCTTGTATGACGTGACCTTCTAAGTATTTATATTCAGTGTCATGGAGAGAAAAGATAAACTTGCAGGAAGCCGCTTCTTTTCTGTTGGCACAGGCGTACAGTGGCAAAAACCTATTAAAAATGTTACATGACATTACGCTTAGCAAAACAAGTTGGCAATAAATCAGTGATTATCTACAGTCAACTACAAATACATGAATACATCCAAAGTGCCAAAAATATGTATTCAGGACTTTATTGCCTGAACATTGAGGTCGTGTATAGTTTCCCTTTTTTGGACTTTTTTTTTTCATAGGTTTACCAACAGTTATTAAAATAATTATTTCTTATTTAGATAAGTAAGTACAATAGTTTTCGCTAAATGTATAACTTATTATAGATAAACACTGCATTAGGGAGGGAGCCGACGCCGCGGTGTTGGGAGTGTGGTGGGGGGATGACACGGCTCAGCACACTCTAGCAGAGTGTGCCCACTGGGCCGTGGAAAGGGCGGGCCTAATGGGCAGCATAGGGGTGACAGATCTCTCGCTGCACAGCGTCATTAAGACGATGCTGGGCAGCGAGAGAAAGTGGAATGAGGTGGCCTTCTTCTGCGAAGAGGTAATATCGCAGAAGGAGGCAGTGGGAAGACGCGGTGGACGCTCTCCCGCTCCGTCGCAGGCGGCGGGGTCGAAGGCGTCTGGCGTTCATTCGCCAAGACCCATAATGGGGCCAGCGGGATCGGGTCCCGCATTGCACGGCCCCACGTCGTCGGGGGGGAGGTCAAAGCGTTTCTGACTTCCCCCTCATTGTGCGGATGCCCCGGCACATAATGCCGGGGCCGCCGGAGGGCACCGTGGTGAAATGTTCGATCCCATAGTGCCCTCATTAACGGCCAGGAGGGAAACGCCGGAGTGGAGTTTAGTGGGTAGGGCCGCTCTGCTTCCCTCTCAATAGGAGAGGGAGAACTGAGCGGCGAGTCCCACACACCCCCCAAATGACCTACCCGAGGTCGGGGAACGGTGCGTAACGGCATTCTCCACTCCCTCAAAAAAAAAAGTAAACACTGCATGCAAGGAAAATGAGAAACATAATAATTCAGTAGCAAGTCTGCAGTCGATGCCAAGTTAAGCAAATTTAAACACTTTATTACGGTATAATAAGGTGCAAAGCAGAATCTTGTGATCGACTGGTTACCGCTACATATTTTAAAGATAGATTAAAACTACATATGTAGGCACATGCACATGCTAATATGTGAAAAGGCATATACAATTTATTTATTTAACAAATCTCTAATTTTGGTTAGTAAGTCAAAGTGAATATCAAATGAATTACTGTAGTTATTAATACACTTTCGCTGTATTCAGATCTTTGCAGTTGACTGTACATACGCGCTCAAAAGTGCATGGGCAATTTATGAATGTATTCATTCATAAACCTCCCATGCAATTCTGGACGCGACAGTACCTACATAAAAACCGACGTACCATGTTTCATTGTGGGCCCATTCTACCAAATGTGATAAAAACGGTGTGCCGGTCGAAACAGGAAATTCAATCTTGGGATACAATACACTAACATTTGGATAATATCCTTCGGCGTACAACCTAAAAATTTACAAAGCAATTAAAAGTGGAATATAAAAATAAAAAAAACATTTTTCTTCTTTTTAACTTACTGGCCAATGGCTTCCAGGAGAACCTGTGCATTGTCGGAATGGCTGCGTCGTGTAAGTGACACATTAACACACGATGCTGGCAGGGAGCGCTTGAGAATAGCCTGAAGAAGCCCGTGAGGTGCGACCTCTACTAGTACTGCGTTTTGAGGTATTAGCCGTGACGTCTCTTCGAATAGCACTGGATTCTAAAAATCAAGTCTGTTGTTATATTGTGTTAAGGTAGTGGCAATAAAACAGATCAATTGACGATTAAATTCTTTGCACGTAACGTATGTGGAATGGAAATTGCACAACATTTTAAACGTGTAAAAAGTGAAAAATTAAATTAATGGAAATTATATCTTACTACCAATTTAAAGTCTATATATCTGTTAATTGTTCTGAAAATTGTCATGAACCTTGGCACCTTTCTCTTGCAATTATGGTCAACCGAGAAGAACTAAGTCGCGAAACTGTGTGTAATTTTTCCATTACTAATTTCCTATGGCCGAACGTGAAGATGGTGGAACATTTTGTGAAAACAGGTCAGAGTTAAATGTCTGTTAATAATAATTTTGCTTCCTTTTTCTGTACATAAACTACTACTAGAAAGTGGGAGAGATCGATTTAATAAAATAACGCTGTTGCTGCTGAGGCGCAAAATCTTTAAAATTGTTTTAAAATATCCTGAAGAATGAGCATCGGCAAACATTCAAAAAAAGTTGAACTCCCCGACAAAAAATAAACTCTGAAAGTGTGGGTCTACTCAGTTGGGCCAAAAAATATGTAAAAAATGCTATTTTTGCATAACTTGATTTAGAGTTGATGAATTATAAGCCACTTAAAATGGTGGTTCTTGGCAAAATTCTTGTAATTTTGAGAAAACTGATAGTTTAAGGCACGAGAATGTGTAAAATGTCGATGGTACGTAGTTTCTTAAAAAAGTTTACTTAAGAAAAATTTAATTGGAACATTGGAACAAAAAAAATGCCAAAATTTCTGTTCGCATCGGACTAAAAGTACCATAAGTGCTGTAAAGAATTTTGCATTGGGATAAAAAAATGTAATTAATAAACATAAACTTGTATAGTATGACATAGAATTTATGCAGATTTTATTCCGCATACATTACCTACTTGAAGTATTCAAATAATCAAAGTACATCGGGGTAGTGCTGACAATGCATAGTAAACAGTAAACACGTGCATCAAGTTTTAAAGCAAATTTTAGTATTATTTAATTGCAGTGAGTATTAAATTAAATTTAACACAGATTACCTAATAGATAAATTTAAATTGATATTTACCAGCAGATTATTAGTATGGTATTCGGCCGAAGAATATTGGGCAGATTCTTCATCCCACCTCTCTTGAGGCACTGAAGTGGATATCCAACGTGCGCTGCGTAGTTTTGGGGTTTTAATTACTTCAGTCAAGTATTTACGAAGAGCTGGCCCTGCAATGAGGGTTATTCATTACGTATTTGAGATGATTAACCGTTTTGTTATGATTGCTAGGGCACAATAATTTAGCATTTCCAATCGACGCATGCTATAATTAATAATGTTGCGACAAATACCTGCTTCAGCAATGTAACGAGAATGGTACGCTATGTTGGAACAAGGGACTTCCTTAGCGAATATGCCCTGAGCAGTCAGCCTAGCGACGAACTCGCTCATCGCCTCGGCTGGGCCCGAAATGGTACAGGAGTCTGGGCCATTGTGACAAGCTACCTCAATCTCTGCCGGGCACATTTTTGAGACCTGTTCATATTAGCACAATGTTAGAAGACGAAGAGGAATTACATAGTATCTTGTATTGGCTAGCGTACAGTAAAGCAGCATACCTTTTCGAATCCAATACCAACGGCTGCCATAGAACCGCGGATGAATGGAGTCTGCACTGAAACCAACCCTCGAGAATATGCCGACAAGATCATTTCTTCTGCAGTTAAACAGCCATCTGCGTACGCACACCCTAGTTCACCCACGCTGTGGCCTGCAAGAAATCTTCTTTTATTTTGGCGCAACACTACTGAATACCAAACAAGCGAAGAAAATGACAATCATTTACAGAACGTACCAATAATTTTATCTGGAACCAATCCCAGTTCATGCAGGATATCGGTCAAGCCTATTTGGACAGCAGCTATTCCGACGAATGAGTTCAGTATGTTATCATAGATAGTTTTGTCAGGTGAGGTGAGGATATGCATAATGTCAATGCCTTTTGGTTCTAATACTTTATGGCAACTGCGAATAATGAATACATCCCACAAATTAAATTAATTATTATACTTTTTTAAATTGCAATATACGTATTCTTTTGAATTAGTCCTCATAAAACTTACCGCTCTATGGCAGAGTTAAATATTGGTATACGCATGAGTGCCTTGCCCATTCCGGACCATTGTGAACCCATTCCGCTGTACACAAACCACAATGGTCGTTCACTTACGTCACAGTAGTTAGCTTTTTCACAAAGGCTTATAGTTTTCTTTTCCTTATCTTCATCTGCAAAATGACCCAAAAATCAATTGTCAGGTGACAAGCAAAACCCTTTAATTAAAATAAAATAACTAAACTATAATCGACCTTGTATTTACAGATTACAGATGTATGGTTTACTATGGCTATGAACTTAGTGACTTTTGCTTGTCACCCAACGAAATCATGTTAAGGGACACACCAAAATATAAAAATAACAAAACAACCAAAAGAAATATGCAAGTTTGAATGCAAAGTAATATAAAAATTCGCGTAGCCGTATTGATCGCATAGATTGAGACAGAGCATGGTAACGAAATAAAAGTAAAATCAATCTTCTCTGCTTTTCTCTTTTTTGTTTTTGTTTACTTTTTATGATTTTATGTATCTGTATCATACAGAACTAACATAGTTATTAAGTCTAGAGTATAAGTACTAACATATTATGGATCACTGATCTGCAATAAATAATTTTTATTTTTATTTTATTTTATTTTATTTATTTTTCCCCAAGGTTAACTGGTAGGGTCCGCCTTCTGTACATTAAGCTTATTTTTTGTGCAATAAAGTTTAAATAAATAAAATGATAAATATCAAACTGAACGTAAAATGGTCAATTAATTACCAAGTATTACAAATCCTCGGCCCAAATGACCGCTTATCCTAGTGGAATGAATGTTATGTAACAATGCCAGCTCTTCAGGGTCGATTGGATGAGATTTCAAATCCTGGATAATATTTCTGACAGCTACATCTTGCCTTGCGGAAATAGTAACTAAACGAGGAAAACTGCATTGATAACGAGTAGGGTCCTGAAAGATTAGATAACATTAAAAATACGTATGATTGATTTAATTAAAAAGTTTGAAGTATAGAAAGATCCAGTACCTTTGGTTTAAAATGACCATGTAAAAGAACATGGGAGTTAATGCCAGTCACCGACATCCCATTCACTCCAACAAAAGTACGCTTGAACGGTTGGTGGTCAGTTAAAACCCGCATAGTTCCATTTTGCATTGCTTCGACATCTTTCCGGGGAGTTGTGCAGTTAATATTGCTAGCTAGTTCACCTGTATGATACCCTAGAAGGACCTATTTCGAAATTTAAAATTAATCACATATTATGTATCTACTAATGTAAATAGTTATTTATTATACAAGTGTAATACAACATTTTCCCCCTCACTATTGCGAGAAAAATACAGACTACATACGATTATAAATCTTATCCACATGTAAGTTATCTTGAAGAAACCATCAAAAATCAATTTCAAAATTTGTCATAGAGTAGGTACCCTCCTGATACTTAGATATTGCCAACAGCTTACCAAGTGCGGGATAAGACATGATCACATGACCAATTTAAGGTGTGACCTCCGATTGCGCATATTTACTATGGGCATATAGGACTCACTTATACTGGACTGGTGGTAAGTGATAGGAATTAGATTACTTTGCCCCACATGTGGATAAAATGCGTTTTTCCACGCTAGTTCTAAAGGACAAATCAGCGCTTTCCGAGCTAGTGAGGGGAAAAGATACGTTACATATTGTTGGTGATACTTTGGGAAATGCGAATTTACCTTAGTTATCGCAGTTATCCCAGAAGCTGCTTCACAATAACCTAAATTGGACATGACGCTTCCGACCAGGAGTGGTTCAGTTCTGTTCTTACAAAAAACTTTATCAAAGGTCTCCAATTCTACCTTGTCAGCTTCTATATCACCTGTAAGTAGATAATTCGTATTATATGCTTGGTTAAAACTCAAGAACAAAAAATAGTACGAAACCGAAACTCAAACACTTTTATTTTATATCCTGATCTATAAGGTCAAATGTCCGTGAGTGAATGTAAAAGATCTAAATGTGTTAGAAGTAAGAACCACATAGATATTTTCCTCGAACAGTAAAGTTTGCACTGTTTTTGATATGATAAAGTTTGCACTGAGCTAAACTCAGACGCATCGTGTAAAATAAAATAAAAGCAGTCACCTGAACCGAAACCTTCAATATATTCGACTTCATTAGGCGATATTTTCGCTTCTTCATAGAATTCTTTTAAGAATCCCGACATACTGACGGGATCTCTATAAAAGCCATACTTAGGGCCCGTATCATTTTCTACCATCTCAAGAAATTTGTTCTTAACGTAAACCACATCGGCGTATATTCTAAAATATTAAATACACATGGATAACAAAAGCGATTTTATTATTACATATGTTTTTTTATTACATATTTTCACTATTTACCTTAAAGCATCCTTAGCTTTTTGAAGAAACAGTACGTTAATAGCTTCAGATCTCGCACAGCCGTCTCCATTCTGATCGTAAGATTTTGTTTTGCCATCTTTGCAGAGTTTTATTATCCTAAAACAGTAAATAAATCATTCAAATTTACTTAATAAAATTCCTAAAATTGTTCCAAAAATGTTTAAAAGAACAAACCGTCCATAATGTATAGAACTTTGCGGATGCAAGCACAAATTAGCTCCTCCGACAATGGCTGCCTCACAGTCCCCTCTGGTCATAGCCAAGTACGCCTGCTCGAGAGCTAAAGTTGAGCTGCAGCAAGCGGCGTCTATTGACTGGGATGGTCCTTTTGCATTAAGCCAGTATGACACTCGATTCGCGAACATAGATTTGTTACACCTGTTAACGGTTCACACTTATTAGGATCAAGATATTTAAATAAAGGTATTTACCAGCGACACTTCAGTATGAATATTACTTACCCAGCAATACCAAAACCATTTCTTGAGGTAGCGACGTAAAAGGAAGCCTTTTCAGTTTCCGAAAAACAGGATCCAATGAACACGCCGACTTTTTTCCCTGAAAGATGCTCCGGACTCACTCCTGTCAGTAAATGGGAAAACGATTGTAGTTTTAATTAGGTATTTATTAAATAACTCACCTAATAAAGTTTTATTTTGTCAGACTGGTTTTCGAAGCATGTGCTTAATTGGAATTTAGAGGTACTTCAAGTGTAGATAAGCCTATTTATAATAAGATAAAATTGTTTTGTTTTTATCCAATATAGGTATGATGAGCTTGATGACTAAAAAAGTTACCACAGTTTTGATGACTACTGCATTTGTAACAGCTTTTCTAAGTACCGTTTTATTAATTTTCTAACCTGAATCGTAAATGGCTTGATAAGCTTGTTCCAAAATCTTCCGCGCCATTGGATCCATACTTGAGCTGAGACGATAATGGACTTTAAAAAATTGGGCATCGAAACAATGCAGCTTCGGAACTGTTCCGACAAACGGTGGTATTTCAGGGTGATCATATTGCCACCGGGGCCCTCCTTCTGTCACTGGATTTTTCTACGGCATGTAATAAGCATTTAGATATACTAGTAAATGGAGTGCTTTAAAAACTAAGGAAATATCTTCAAAAATAATTGAACTCTGAAAATAAACATTGAGTAAGCACGTTTAATAGAATGCAATGACTTTGTCATAATTTCATGTACCTGGATCCACCACCAGTTGGATGAACCAACTAAATTTCTCTATAATATGATATATTTCTACACGTAAATGTAGAGTCGAATAGCTGACCTAATTCAGGCCTGGCCTAATACGACAATGGGTAATAAATGCTATGTTGTATATTTACCTTTTTATATAGTATGTCCGCTAGGTCTTTGATATGAAGGGACTCCGGATAGAGGCCAGACATACCAGATATTACCACCCTATCCTTATCACCCATCAGTGTTTCCACGGCGGCTGGCCTACTTTCTTGTGGAGAGGGTGCCATCTTAGCTGCAAAATTGTTTAAATAGTAGATTACGTAAAAAAAAATTCACAGATCGCATGTAATTGTCATCCGAAGCGTAGCTGAGGTCGACAACATGTGATCTGAGGCTTTCTTATTTACTGCCCAAGGTCTGTACTCTACTTTTCTGCTCGATGCAGTGGGCAAGCGGCGAATTTGTTTAGCGTAGCGGCCTGCAATTGGCTGCTTGACAGAAAAAGCATTTTAAATTCTCTCTTTCCATTCCACTTCTATATAAATTCAATTTAAATTAAAAACATTTATTCTCGAAATATATACAGTAAGTGTAACTTACCTAACTACTCGTACCTACCTCTACCTACCTTAAATCTAAAGTAGGTCCTTGAGGCATTGTACATTTAAATTAGATTTCATGCGACTTCGAATGTGCTTAGGTATGTGCGACTATTAAAATGCACAAGCCCTGTTTAATTGCATGGTTTTTGTTTAAATAATTACCTAGAATGCATTAATTTTCATTTAAATTTACTGATCAATGAAGCTATACCAAAAAGCATTAGGTAAGACAATGTGTATAAATATAAATATGTTGTTACTATCTATAAACATATGAATGTTTATAGTAAATAAATAAAATATTAAATTACTGTCTCACACATCCATAATTTGCGGCGTCGACAAACAAGCTAAGTTCAAAACTCACAAATGATTCATCAAATTAGTTTAAAATATTTAAAATAATAAATGAAACAAATTTTGCACACTAAAAAAAATTTAATAACTTTAACTTTACTTAAAATTCTTTTTGGATCACTGAGCCAAAATAGTAAGTAAGTAAGTAAGGCTTTATGGACGTGAGTAAACCGATATAAGTATATTAATATGTCTAATACCCACGGGAGTATTCTATTTAAAATTATTTTAGATCCAAAACCATGCTAAATAAAAAATCTACTTAAGCAAATATTAATAATTAAATACCTTTGGTAGTTTTCTGCAATATCCTACACGAGTCGGCTACAAGAGTCAAAGTAAACAATTTACACGTTCCTTTTTATTTTCTTTTATACTTGGGTATAATGTTGTCAGTAACTGCATTAATTAAAAATACTATGTATGTCTGTTCGACACAGGTATACCTAATGTTTATTGTTCAGACCTACGAGTACTCGTACCTAGTCTACTGGTGTCTCACCGCGACTTCGTCCGCGTACCGTACCTATAGATGTATATATATACAGGGCGTCCCAAGACTGTGACGTGAAGGGTAAGTACTTTAAATATTTTAGATATGATATTTTCCTGAAAGAAGACTTTATGTTATTAAATACCTTTGGTAGTTTTCTGCAATATTCTACACGAGTCGGCTACAAGAGTCAAAGTAAACAATTTACACGTTCCTTTTTATTTTCTTTTATACTTATACTATGTTACTAAAAATTATAATTATTTTTTACCCATTCTTTCGACTGGCATCAAAAACAGAGGGTTTTTTTTTGACATTTAAATCGGTTCGATTCCCAGACGAAGCAAGTCATTTTTAGAATATCTCTGAATGCAGTAATAGTAGTAGTAGTAGTAGAACACTTTATTGTACAAATACAAGATAAACAAAAACTGGATAAAAAAGAAATACAAAGTTTGTACAAAGGCGAGCTTATCCCTTTGAGGGATCTCTTCCAGTTAACCTTTGAGTAATTGAAGGAGAATTGGAGATGGCAGACACACGTACTGTACAACGCGGCAAAAAAGAAAACCAAAAACTTCCTATTGCAAAATTATCCCTACTTACAAGACATATACTACACACCATAATATAAGAAAATACAATAAATATAAACTACTAACTACTACTAATACTACTAATAGTAACTTTTAAAAATAACATAAAGTCTTTTGAACAGCAAAATATCCTATCTACGATATTTAAGGTACTTTCCCTTCATGTCCCATAGTCTTGGGACGCCCTTTAGGAATGTACCCGGGTTCGAACCCCGGCTAGAATGCTGACAAGTGTGACAATTCCTAAAATGACTGAATTACTGGCGTTTCAGGCGCCCGTAGGCTACGGTAACCGCTCCATTTCGATAATTTAAATAAAATCGTACTTAATGTATCGCCAATAAATATACAATTTCTTGGTGAAGACCTCATATGGTGATAATTATTACAAGATCTAATAGTGTTTTAAAAAAATGGTGGTACGATTTAAGCGACTGGTGACCCTTTCCTCGCTAAAAGCCTTTCAAACGGCGTCCCTTTAAAACGACTTACCCAAAATAAGACTTAGCCGTTCGAACAGCTAGCCCATACATTTGACTAGCCCTTACCAAAATACTGACCGAACAATAAAGCTAGCCCTTTGCAATTGCTTACCGCTAACCTATACGTCTTGTTACCCTTATATAAGGGTTACCCTTATAATTAAGCGCTTTTTATAAAGCTTTCCCTTTGGCAATTTCATTCTTTATGACGATGCCGCCAAACAGCGGCAGCCAATCAGCATCAGTTATTGAGTATGTGCTCTAAGTAGGTAACTATTTCGTTCGGTGTAGCACATTTTTGGTTTACATTTAAATTCGCTGTTTTTCTTCCAACTCCTGTCGTCCGTCGCGCTACTCGCGCTGTTTGAATGTTTTTAATCGACTTCGAGAATTCGACGGAGACGGTTATGTACCTATTCATCTGTTTGTATTTTCAACCGACTTCAATATTCCTAAAGGAGGAGGTTCTCAATTCGGCTGAATTATTATTTTTATTATATTATTATATTTTTTTTTTAATGGATGTTACCTCAGAACTCCTTCATTACTGAACCGATTTAATTATTATTTTTTGTTTCTTAAAGTAGATGGCTCCAGGTTGGTCCCGTTTTTTTCAAAATCCATTTCATGAGGAACTGAGGGAACTCCTCAAATTTGAAAGGCACATGCATAGTCATTTGGGTATTTTCTTGAGAACCTCGAGCATTTCTTTACAAAACCTACCAGTTTGGTGGAGCAGACCTGATGATGACGACCACGGATGTCAAAGAGGAACTGCTCTATAATTCGCGGGCCCCAGCTGTATCATTCATCTTTTGTTTGTTACGAAATGCCTTCGAGGTAGTCCTATTTGATTTTAATTATATTTCGATGATCCATCATCATGAGGAATTAATGGAGCTGATGCTGAACCCTGGCAGTACCTCATGGAACTCAGGTTTGGTAAAACTTACGAGAGTTCTGTTTTCGTCATTCAACTCGTATTAACGATCAATTAGGGGAACAGTTCTCAAGATGGAGCTGATGCTGAACCCTGGCAGTACCTAGTGGAACTCAGATTTGGTGCAAAATAGGCGAGTGCTGTTTTCATGATTCGATTCATATTAACGAGCAATTCAGAGGGCAGTTCACAAGATGGAGCTGATGCTGAACCCTGGCTGTACCAAGTGAAACACAGGTTTGGTGCAACATAGGCGAGTGCTGTTTTCATGATTCGATTCGTGTTAGCGAGCAATTAGGAGAGCAGTTAACAAGATGGAGCTGATGCTAAACCCAGGTAGTACCTAATGGAACTCAGGTTTGGTGCAACATAGGCGAGTGCTGTTTTCATGATTCGATTCATGTTAACGAGCAATTAGGAGAACAGTTAACAAGATCGAGCTGGTGCTGAACCCTGGCAGTACCTAGTGGAACTCAGGTTTGGTGCAACATAAGCGACTGCTGTTCTCATGATTTGATTCGTGTTAACGAGCAATTAGGAGAGCAGTTCACAAGATGGAGCTGATGCTAAACCCTGGCAGTACCTAATGGAACTCAGGTTTGGTGAAACATACGCGTGTGCTGTTTTCGTTAATCGACTCATGTTAACGAGCAATTAGGAGAGCAGTTCACAAGATGGAGCTGATGCTGAACCCTGGTAGTAATAAGTTTTAAATACGATTTGAGAAAAATTTAACAAAATAAAAACATAAATTAGCAATAATTCGCTTACTTTAACTTATACCGGGAAGTCCAATTGAAGTCGGTTTTTTTTTCTTTAAAATTATTTTTTAAATGTATGTTCACCGATTACTCCTAGCTCCATCATCCGATTTAGGTGTTTTTTTTTTTACGAAAGATTACCTCCGATTTCAAATCAGATCCGTGAGGAATTAAGGGAACTCCTCAATTTTCAAATGCACATGTATGATGATTTCGGTGTTTTCTTAAATAAATGAAGGAATTTCATGCGAAAACTATAAATTGGTAAGGTAGACCTGATGATGAAAACCAGGGATGACAAGTGGAACTTAGGATACATTAGCCGATAATTCCGAGCTCCGTCGTCCAATTTGAGCAATTATTTTTATGTGAGAAAAGAGTCACCTCCAAATTGGTCTGGTAGCAATTCGGTGCTGATCTGATAATGAGGTTAATGAGGAATTAAGGGAACTCCTTAACTTTCAAAGGCACATTTATGGTAATTTCGGTATTTTCTTAAGTAAATGAAGCAATTTCTTGCGAAAACCTTAAATTTGGCCAGGTAGACCTGATGATGGAGACCAGGGATGACATGTGGAACTTCAGATACATCCATCAGATACGTCCAATTTGAGCAGTCTTTTTTTAGTCGAAAAGAGTTGCCTCCAAGATATAGGATGTAGGATATGGTGCTGATCTGATAATGGGATCCGCGAGGAATTAAGGAAACTCCTCAATTTTAAAGGCACATGTTTAGTGATTGCGGTCTTTTCTTAAGGAAATTAAGCAATTTCTTCCGAAAATCATAAATTTGGGACGATAGACCTCATGATGCAGACCAGCGATGGCATGTTGAACTTTAGATACATAAGCCGATAACTCCGAGCTCCGTCATCCAATTTGAACAATTATTTTTTTGTTAGATAAAAGTTACCTCCAAGTTGGTTCCATAAGAGCTCGGTTCTAATCTGATGATGGAATCCATGAGGAATTTAGGAAACACCTCAATATTCAAAGGCAAATTAGCAATTTTGGTGTTTTTTTAAGTGACATAAGTATTTCCTTCCGGAAAATTATAAATTTGGTGCAATATACCTGATGATGAAGACCAGGGGTGGTATGTGGGACTTTACATAGGTACTTAAGCTGATAATTCCGAACTCCGCCGTCTGATTTGACTATTTTTTTTTCTGTTTATTAGTAGTACTGCGTTACTCATACTAGTACTTACCAACTAAAATAGAAAGATTAAACTTTTTAACAATAAATTAAAACCGACTTCAAAAAATGAAAACTAAAATGTTTAATGTTAAATTTTTATTTGCTGTAAGGTTCGCAAAAGGATGAGTAAGCAAATACATGAAGGTGGTTGGTGGTGGTGGATACGTTTGAAGTCGGTGCCAAGCAAAATAAACACATTTCTGGCAATAATAAAACTCGGCATTCTCTCTGAAAAATAATAAATATGATATGATGACGTTAATGCCATGCATGCCTACATAAAATGTTGTCAATGTGAAAAATAAATGTGAAAATTGCTAGCGATATACGTTCGGGCATATCCGCCGGATCTGCCAATCAATGTATGGATAGTTTGTCTGGCGGATGCCCGGCGGACATAGCCACTATGGATATCCGACAGATTGTCCGAATGTAGGTATGTAAATTTCTTGACTATCTATTTTAGAATAGATAGCCTGTATCCGGCCGGGCGTCCCTACACCTACTATACATCTACATCTATTTTATTTCTTACATATTATTAGGGTTAATCAACTATTTCTTGTCACTAGTTGCCATGGTTATGGTCTCCTGGGCCACTTTTAAAATCACGGTTATATGGCATTGAAATTCACAAAACATGTTTTTTTTTGGGAGCTATATTCCCTTTCCATGATGGGCCATCCACCAAGCATGTCAGCAGAACATACTACAACGTTTCTTCTAATAAACGGCGCTGCATTCGTCCTTTGGCTGACGGAACAAAATAACAACAATAAATAGTTGATTTACCCATTTGACCAACTAAATTGTTAAGAGCGTCATCTATGAAGTTTAGGAGACTTCGTAGCGTAGTATGATTCCCAAGAACGAAAGAGTTAGACACATCTATTAAGTAGTTCTGAATGAAATATAAAGATGGCAGTGTAATAAACACAATATAAACGGTAAAATGTAGTTTAAACGTCTGTATTCATTTGTCCTATTAAGTTATTAAATTAAATGAGTGCACAATTTAATCCAAATACTGTCAGCCGATTTGTGTTTGAAAATAGATGACGCCAGTGTACCAATTTCATAACATAAACCATATACTTAAGCCCATAAAACGCTCATAATATATGTATATACTCCTGTTGCCCGTCAACCCGTTTTAAATTTTGCTCTTCGTTTGGATACATACTGTAGGTATAGTGACTATGTCAAATTTTAAAATGAACACACGGGAAAAAGCCGGGCATAGCAGCCAGGTAGAACCGGCGGACATGCCCGTACTTATAATTATGGCCTGCTAAACAAATATCAATCAATCAATTTCCGTCAATTATTGAAACACACTACCTACTCTATCAATATTTGTACATTCTATTAAAATAAATCAATGATAATTTTTAAGAAAAACAAAAACCGACTTCAAGTGGCCTTCCCGGTAAAAGTTAAATTTTGAGTTAGTTTAAGTTACAACAATATCCAATTCAACATTCGAGTATACCTTTGAAAATTGAGGAGCTTTCTTAAACCTTTCTGAAAAATTCAATTTTGAGTTATTTTAAGTTAACCAGTTTCTTTCAAAAATATCCAATTCACCATACGAGTACCTTTGAAAATTGAGGAGCTTTCTTAATGTTTCATGGCTTCCATCATTAGATCTCAAAAAATCAAATGGAACTACTTACCTTGGTCTTCAACATCAGGTCCGCTGCAGCAAAATGATGGCTTCAGTAAGAATATGCCCCAACTAATTATGAATCACGATGGACGTGGCTTTCAAATTTGAGGGTTATCTGAATTCCTCAAGAATAGGAGTTCTTCATCAGAATAGTAATCAAATGAAAAAGATGAATGGTACGACAACTCGGATGATACGTAGAGCGAGGTTTACCGACCAGTTCCACTTTGCCATCCCTGGCATCATCAGGTCCACTCCGCCAAATTGATGGTTTTCGTAAACATATGCTCGAGTGTCTTAATAAAACAGCCAAATAATCATGCATGTGCCTTTCAAATTTGAGGAGTTCCATCAGTTCCTCATGGATCCCATCATCAGAAATTAATTTTGGCCAAGCTGGAACTATCTACATTCAGATAAAATAAGAATTTTTAAAATCGGTTCAGTATTGACGGAGTTCTGAGGTAACAAACATCTAAAAATAACACACAAGAATTGAGAAACACCTCCTTTTTGAAATTTAAAAGTCGGTTGAAAATTAAACCTTATTTCATCTATTGCGGCTTCTATCACTCGGAAGCGGGCGAACATCAAAGAGTGCCGCCGCTGACGACGATCGCTTGCTATCATGTACCAATAAATGTGCGTTTTATGCACAAGGTAGACGGTTTAAATTAGCACGCCTTTACTATAAGGGTAGCCCTTTATAAGGCTAACCAATATGCAAGGTATTGGTGAGCGAGTCATAAGGGTTTCATAAGGGTATTGGGATATTGATTACTCATAAGGGCTACCGCTAAGATAAGGGCTTTAAAAGCAATATGAAAGGGTTTTGTCGCGTAAGGGTATGGTGAGTTAAGCCTTATTAAAAACCCATACAAAACCCTTTATAAGGGATAGCGGGCCGGTCCCTGCGGTGACACGCAAAAAAGGCACGATGGATGTCGAGTTGCGGAAAAGGGCCCAGATAAACTAACTAAACTAAGCGACTGGTCGGCTAAATCGTACCGATGGCAGTCCCTTCGGATTTCTTTTTTTTAGATCGTTAATTTAATCCCACAATACTCAATTTAATAAATAACCTAGCCAAGAATCTGGCCTTTTATATAATTAAACAGTCACATTTCTAACTACCTTCAGAAAAAAGATATCCACGTTTGAGTAAAAAGTGGTACGATATAACTGACTCTCCCCCTACTATAGAAAATGTGACCAAGGCCCCCAGTGAGCAGGGCTAGAATCGAACCAGCGACCTCCTGCTTTCGCGACTTGTAATAATAATGTTTTTATTTATAAATTACATGTTGAAGCAGACAAGCATACAGTCCGCACAGTAGTAAGCAGCGCCCGCAGCCCACAGACGCCTGTAATAATGATGCTGACAATTGTCACACCTGTCGATGTTTCTATTATATTTATCGTTTGTCTCACAATACTTATTATTATTCTCTTTATATATTTTCCTGCTTAAGTTAGGGATTTATAATATGTTTATAAAAGTAAAATACAAAAACAACACACACATACAAAACTATAATTATTTATTGTATATATATATTTATATATTCATCTATTACGCATACATTATTCAGATTTATGATAACAGTTGTCTGTTTCTATAAAATAATTACATTTTCTGTGTATTGTGGAATACAGTATGAAGAAGTGTAACACCTACAAATCACACAATTTTAAAAAGTTGTTCAGTTGAGGAGTTGAACATGTGATAAAATATATTGCTCCAATTGTAAGCCACATCCTGTATAACTAGTTTCAACCGTTTTATTTATTTATTTAACCTTTATTGCACAATACAAGAAAGTACAAATGGCGGACTTAATGCCTTAAGGCATTCTCTACCAGTCAACCATTGGGTCAAACAGAAACTTACAAAATTGGTACGGAAGTGTAAAACAGAGAGATAAAATGTCACATTCTAGAATAAATAAACTAATTATTAAACATACACAAATACATATACACATCTACATACATATTATATTCACATAATAAAATACATATTGTTGTACCCTTGCATAACCGCTATACAGATTATGAACGTTGAACTAAATTAGAAAAGTGTTTTCGTAACTTGCGTTTGAAGGAAAATTTGCTTGTCTCATTGATAGAGGGAGATCATTCCAAAGACGAATTGCCTGAAGAGCGAATGAGTTCGTCATGAAGCCGGCGTGCGGTATAGGGGAAAGGTGAGTTGAAGACTCCGCGAGATACGAAGCTCGCAACCTGGACGCGGAGTAACTAATTGAAATTTGGCTTTAAGATAATCTGGTGCAGCTGAATCAAAGAGGATGGTATAAAGAGAGCAAAGAATTCTGGAGTCCCTGCGCTCACGGATCGGGAGCCAATTTAATTTGCGGCGAAAAGCGACACGTGATCAAATTTACGGAGCCCGTAAATAAATCGGATGCAGTTATTGAGCAGTCGATCTAACTTATTTAGCAACTCCTGGTTAATATTTGAATAGCACACGTCGCCATAATCTATAACAGGAAATAAAAACGCTTGAATAAGGAGAGTTTTCGTGCTGATCGGGAGGAAGTGCTAAAGCCGGTAGAAAGAACGTAGCATTTGCATTTGGTTTGTATTTGATACTACATATATAATGTTGTGTTTATACCGAAACGAAAGAAGGTCAAGGTCATGTTTAGACTCGTGTATAGAGTTAGACTTTTGAGGATGGCATTTCATTCTAAAAATCCCGAAAGTCCCAGGAGCAAACCCTAATAGTGTAACATATTTTATTTTAACTACGTTTTCGTCAAAAAAAGAGTATTACTCACGAATGTAGCCTACGGTTGTACCTATAGGGTCATAAGCTGAACTGATTTGAGATTGGTGTATGCAGATTCGTACACATCATGAAAAACCTGTATTATATGTGTAATCTACCTAGTATTTAAAGTGAACTAACTATAAAGTAAGTAAATAAAGAAAACCTTGCGGTATCCACGTTCGCGATAGTCGGGTTACTACTATAGGTCAGCGAATTAATTAGTTTATGAATAGGTAAGTAATTCGCAGTTACATGTTTTAAAGCATTTAACTTATGCATACTAGGTTTTACTTTGTTCCTAGAATAATTTAAATAGAACTATGATCAGTGTAGGTAGTTATTCTTTTTTTTCAACTAGCAAAATATGTTAATATATCTAGTATGTAGGAAGTAGTCAACAAATACATAATTTGTTATAGGACACGCTGATAGGACAGGACAACAAATGAAAATCATCGAATTTTTTTGGCACAAATTTGCCCATGAAACCTGCAATATAGTGATTTGCCCTGAATAATAATTGATAAAAATGTAGTTCATTTATCGTAGTATTAGGAAAGTATTACTTTAAAATAGGCACTTCTATATTTTTTTCGTAAAAAAAATATTGTTGCTGTCCGTCACGCGCCATTAACATACAAATGGAATAATCGCTAAAGTAAGAGAAAAAAATGTATCAACTCAGGCAAAACAAACAACAACAAACCAACTCAAGATAAAAAATATATTTATTTAACTGTCAACACCTTAACGTAACATTAAAACAACAAAATTAAAATATTAAAAGAAAGGCAACAAGGAACAAACAAGAAAATATACGAAATTAATTGTCACTTGCAACAAACCTCATATTAAGGTGATCGTTTATCATATACGAATCGCATTGATTAGTATTTTCAAACGCTTCCAGAATAGTTGGGTCTAAATACTTGTTAATAATAGCACTGCATTGTAAATTCTTTGGAGCTTGCGAGAGACTACTTGGGATTTCATGAACTGAAATCGGTTGAGTTGAGTACTTTGACATAGACTCTCGGTTAAAAGGACATGGCAGATCAGTTCGAAGAATAACAATTTTAGAACGTAATGCATGTGGTCTAGCTCTATGATTTCTGGTCAATTCGAGTCTGTTGTACGCAGCCTTTAAGTAAGTCCTCATGAATTGAGAAGTAAAAGGAGCCAAACCAAGGCACGTTTTAACACACAATTCTACTTTATCCTGCCAGTTTCTACTGTTTTGTAAGTCATCCGATAGTTCTGGAATTTGACGACCAACCATAATTGTAGCCAAATGTTGCAAAAGGGTGTCTTGTAGTGTATTGTCTGCGATTCCCTTTAAGTTGATTTCCAACGTGGTTTGAATGTCTTCAGCAGTTCCACCGAGGCAGTAGACGGTGCCCGTTAATCCTGTAAGAGATTTATGATTATAATGCGAAGTCTATCCGTCATCTAGGTTAAATTCATTACTTCATTCAACTATTATTTTCAAATTATACCAAGTTTCTTAGAAAGAAAAGTGGAAAAATTTATGACCTCGGGCTCTGGGATATACGCCCGTCGCTCTATCCCTAAGGGCTCATGCATAAATCAAGTGATACATTATATGGTAGGGGCAAAAAAGTACCAAAAAAGACCAGTGGGTCAAAAAGTTGCCGAAAAAACCTCACGTGATTTGTGCATGAGCCCTATGGCATATACGAGGGATATATGGTAGAAAACTTCAGGGCCACGTGTGTGGTCTAAGTAGCTCAATTGGTATAGTGATGGGTATGTAGGTATCCTAGAGTAAGTAAGTAACACTTTATTGTACCTACACAAACACAGTTGAAAAATTAAGTTGACAAGTAGAGGTGCTAAGTACAAAGGCGAACTTAACCCTAAGGGATTCGAGTTGCGTGTTCGAGTTCCGCCCGAAGTCATGTTTTTTTTAACTTTTCCTTTCCTTCTAAGAAACATTCATTAGTTCAATTCAAAATTATTGGGTACCTATAGTACTCGAGATTGGCGTGGTCACTTCGGTTTGAAAAGTCCTTAAGTTGGAAAATATGTAATTATTCAGATATCCGCATCACTATACACTGATCAAATAAACTCGACGCTATAGGCCCGACCATAATTGTCAAAAGTGGGCTATTATTCTGATTTACATGGATACAATTCAATATACGTCATGTCATATTCATATTACAATGAAATTCGAACACACGAAAATGTATAACTCCTTCTTTATCGCACTGACTTTCAGCGAAATAGACGCATAACGGAATAGACAATTAATATAGGAAGGACAGGACAACCTCAAATTATTGCCAGGAAAATTATATTCTAATAGAATTTGGGAAATTGGCGCACTATCACATATTCCTGGTCAGGCTTTAAATAGTTAGTATTATAACCGAATTACGTACCATAGCTTTCTAATATGACTGCCATCTCCAAAGCTACCAATATTCCCATCTCATACCCCAATAAGTAGAACGTTTTTTTGCTTGTCAATCTCTCCACCATTACCTAAAAATTGTAACAAACATGAATACGCATTGCATTTTTGATAACCTCATTTAGGTACCTATTTAACAAGTAACTTTCAACCCTTAAATTATAAGAGAGAGCTCCCTATGACAACTCAAAAGTGCTACGAAAATTCCGATCTCTGTTACTACTCGTAATAGTGAATTGTTTTTATTATGATAAATTGTCTTTGTATGGGATTAGTAAATATTTTATTCAATTCATGCCTTTAGCTATTTTCTAAATGTTTATTTATTTTTCTGTCATATATTATTATATTCGTTTATCTACATAATCATTAAATTAGGAAGTAAAAAATACTGTTGCTTACATCAACTAATTTTTGTGCCAATTCTGGGATATTCGTGAACATGACATCGATACTTGGATTCAGGACTGCCGCCGGCATCTTCAGCCTTTCGCACAACACATCGAACCTGTTATAGTAACCTTCGACACCCGGGACTATGCACAAGTATGTATTAGTAGTATCGATGTCACTAGGGCCCTGTAGATTAATAAAAAAAATAATCAAAATCTACCTATCATGTACACTGAAGTCCATTACGTTACGCGACAGTTTTCGCAATATGGAGCATTCCAGGCTCCCAAACAACATTAAACAATAGAGAATATCCTTTTTTTAAATATCTGCATGTCTTGTTTCAGAATTAATATCACCAAATCTAACATACCCTTCCCAGGTTCTGTAAAAGAGTGGTCATAAGTACAAATTCTGATGATGTTATCAATTCGTCTGCATCGATTGCGGTGAAATATGCTCCTAGTCCAAGTTCTTCCTTGTTGGTATCTATTAATTGATCTTGAACGCTTTTTAACCTAGAAATAACAAACAAAAACAAAATGCAATTACTCCTTGATAACTGCTTTATTAGTTACTCACTTACCAATTAGATCCCCTTTATTTTATGTTTTCGAATTTTAAAGCCTATTTCCATATTCAGAGTATGTTACAGTATTACTTACTTTTTAATTGTCATCCCGGGAAGCGATTCCTTTGGCAGTACGATGTTAAATTTCTCCTCAAGTAAATTGTACAGCTCCTGTGCTCGTCCTTGATCAAGACCTACTTGCTCTAAAGTTGAGCGCTGATCCGTTGCACTTGTGATGCTGATGCCTAAGAGATGACGTTTCGGTTTATTTTAGGTAATAATACTAAAACTGCTCTCTATCATACGCACAGTTTATGTTAGGAAAAACTGCTAAACTCTTGTATCACATGTGATAGCAGTAATAGTCTCAGAATATAGGTAGGTATGGAATAAAGCTTAGCTTATCTTAGTAAAATAATAGTTACGCTGTAGGTAAGAGAGAAGACTGAAGTCAGGTATTACCTGGTAAAAGAGCAACTTCTTCTAGCAAAGTGCGTGGTGATCCAGTTTGTGCGTAACCAAAAACCACTGTCTTTTTGCTGCATAAAGCCCTTTCAATGATTTCAACGGCTACGTGCAATTTTAGTTTTTGGTCAGATGAAGTTTTATGACCCGGGTGTCCAATCTCGTCAAACTAAAAAAAAATAACAAAGAAAATGTAAGAAATGAACAATTGAGGCACTATTGGAACAGACAAATACATACTTCGTCCATATTTTGCAGCTGCAGCGAGAGAGATGGCAGCCCGTATAATGCTCGTTCTTCACATATTTCTTTTGCAAAGTGATGACATTCACTTATTACTGTAAAATGCCTGTAAAATAATTAGCTTTAAACACTTTAGAACGGATTAATCGCGTTTATTAACACCATGATCCTACGTTTCGAGCCCTTTACAGCACTCGTTTTCACAGGGTTAAGATGATGACTGAGAGAATCATCTTAACCCTGTGAAAACGAGTGCTGTAAAGGGCTCGAAACGTAGGATCATGGTGTTAATAAACGCGATTAATCCGTTCTAAACTGTTTAATTTCAATGAATAACAATCGCGGTAACAGAAGACAATATTATAATTAGCTTTCTTAAGTCTATCGATGTACATACAGCAACACCCTGAACTGACCATCGGTAGACTACATGCCGTTGTATTAGCGATGTCATTTACTAATAATTTACGTACTAACCTCATTAAAGGAAATAGTTCTCGTGATACCGTATCTAAAGATTTAATAATCGTTTTCTTCGTAGTTGATTGAATACTGTTTAAATTATACTTCGTTATGAAGAAAAGAGATTCCACAGGTCCTATTTCATTACTGTCTTGTAGGAATTTTGTTACTTCTTCATTTCTCCAAATATCATTAAACTTGATGTCTACTTGCACACCTTGTTCGCGCCAAGCTCTGTAAACATTATGATTTATTAGTAGTAAGTACCTGCTAAGTACAAAGGCTTCAGCTTAAAAGATGCACGATAGTTCTAAACAAGCTCCCTAGATAATCCCCGACTTTCCCCGAGTTATATACTACACAACCAAGCTAAATAGAATTTTCCCCTGAAAATGCGATAACATTTTCAAACTAGGTCTTACATTTTTTTGGCATTGATGTAACCCGAAGGCCGTGGTAGGTATAGTCGTAGCTTTTTAGCTCCGCGTTTAATTAGTCTGCCCGCTACATGCAAGCACAAAGTATCTTCATCGCTTATTAGCAACTGCTGGTGGTCTGGCGAGCATATGATTCTGAAAGAGACTGTACGTTTAGTTAAATTTATTTTAAGTAACTAAATAAATCGTAGTAAACCAAAAATTCTCTTAATCTCAACTTTGATAGAAAATATAGTGCAGACAGACTGTCGCATCGTGTGCTTGCTTGCTTCTAATACTTTCCAAATTATACTTACTGACACTATGATCCTTATTCTTGTAATAGTTAACCGCCGTGAAGCATCTACCTTGACGGCGTTTCATAAACTCTATATTGAGTTATTTTAATTATTTTAAAATGCGGTAAAGGAAAATAACAATATAACCTCGATTGTGCTAAAGAAGTAGCAGAGACATCCGCGTCAGCAATGCGAATCAGCACACGCCCACGATGGTTGCTTGCTGCCAGTAGTCTAAAGGCACGTGGTACTTCTTGGGGAGAATACGTCACGCGGCTTAGCGGCCGGACGTATCCTTGCGATATACCTACGGCCACTAATGAGCGAAGATACTGAAAAATCATATTACATGCAAAGTTAACTAAACATCTAAATTTGCATCTACCATAACTAGATACTTAGTTGATTTCTTACACACGTGAAATTAATACAAGGCTTGTAAAATTGCAGTGTATGTACCTTTAATTGTTCCTGATTATGGCTTTCAAATATCTCCATAAAATCTATTGGCACGTATGACCTTGCTTTGGTCATATGAAACATCCCGTAAATGAATTCGTCTCTTGTGTGTATTTGGACAGTGTCCAGAGTCGTACCAAAGGAATTGCAGCAACTTAAGGATGCCTGTCAAAAAATAATAAAACTGAATGTAGTAAAGTGCATTTTTAACCTCACATTTAGTTTCATAGACATTTATTATGTAATTATATCAATATTTTACTTTTTAAAATTTTATGTTCAAAGTATGATAACGATTAAAATAGTCGTTTTAAAATATTATGTTCTGAAAAACACTTTCTTGCTAAAAAAACACGTACATTTTTGAGGCCTCCTTTTAGATTGTTCATAATAATGTGACATCCTCTTCCGTTAGTTGCATTTAGAATCATATCAGCGAAAGAACCATCACGGGAATTTCCGATATGGCTTGCTGAGAAAAAAAAAATAAGAAAAGCGAAAATTATACAATCAACAATTAATATTGTCTTCTGTTACCGCGATTGTTATTCATTGAAATTAAACACTTTAGAACGGATTAATCGCGTTTATTAACACCATGATCCTACGTTTCGAGCCCTTTACAGCACTCGTTTAATCCGTTCTAAAGTGTTTAATTTCAATCAACAATTAAATTTATTTTATTAACATACTTTTGAGCTTCGGGAACAGCTGCTTCAAGAACTTCTTTTTGCTGATGTTGCTTACGGTTGTAAAGACCTCACAGCGCATAGCCAGTGCAATGGAGATAGCTGCCTGTCCGAGGGCACCTGCTCCACCATGTATCAATACCCGCATTCCTTCGCGTAGGTCTGTTTTGATATTCTAATAAAAGATAAACGTTATTAGAATGGCTCTATAAATTACTGTGTTAGATAATATGATTGCGTGCTTCATTGTATTTTTGCGTATAGTAAAGTTAGTCAGGACTGCAGTAATGCTTACAAGACAATAAAATGCTTGCAAATAAGGCAATGCTACTGTAGCTGCATCCTCGAGATCCCAATGATCTGGAACTGGCCACAATAATTCCGGCTCAGTGGCAACTTTATTGGCGATGGATCCGTTTCGGACTATCCCAAACACACGTTCTCCCCTAAAAAAGATAAATTTTTATGATACCTTTATATTTTAATAATTATATTATTTAATTTGTTTAGATGTATTTTGATAACTTAATCTATTGTAAATATCTTACAAAGAAATGAAAAGTGGGAAAATTTATGACCACGGGCAGTACTCGAACCCGAGAATCTGGGACCACACCCTTGGCCTCGAATTTCTCCACCAGATTACTCGTGTGCGCCTTAAGGGGGCGCTTAGCTACCGTAAGAAAGTACTTCTTAATCGCCGAGTCGTAAAAATAATTGTAAAATAGGTATTTTTTGTCAATTATCAAACACGAAAATACCTGTCGGTTATTCCACTGAAGTCTATCCCATATCCTTCATTTGCATTACAAACAGGAATTTCTGCTCGAGCCCTTTTTGCGTCATACGTATTGACTGCTGCATAGGATACCTATGCAGAAAGGAAACCAATATTAATCTTTATTGATCAGATCCTCACAGACTCAATTTTAGTTTGCAGGAGGGTTGTTGGAGGTAGCATATGCGTGCCAATGCTGGCAGTAAGTTAATATATAACGTATCTGACAGCTATTGTAAATGTAGCATGGAAACGGTTGTTTATATTTTTGTACAGCTGTTTTGTGTCACTTGAAATATAACATTCACCACGTAAAGTAGTGTTTTTACTATCAGACCACTAGGCTCTCTGCTGAACTCTCCATATCTTTTATTAGGCCATGTGCCTCATGCACTGAAACTACTTAAATCAAATTTTAAAACCTTGACTGAAACTCCTTCACTTGATTCAGGAACTTCTACCCAGTCCAAAGAATCTATTTTGCCAATTTTTGTACTCCTCAGTGCAACTGTTTGCTGTATCGCAATATTTTTTGGTAAAGGCATGTAGTATTCTCCGCCCCATTGACCCTGTAAATAAACGAAAATAATGCGATAATAATTACTTGGCCTTTAATTTGAGTTTGCATTATTATTATTACCAACTTATATATTAAACTCACTTGGTTTAAAATATTGTACGTCAAATCAAAGTTTGGCAAATTATCAAACTCTTGGTCGAGGACTTGCGTATCTTTATGGTTGATTATCGCCACGTTGATATTGCGATTCCAAAGCTTCTTCTGTTGTTTTATTATTTCTTTCAAACCTAGAGGTGGAGGGTTCGATGCGAGGACAAATAGTTTATTTTGAGGTGGTAAGTGAGAGCATGTAGCTTGCAAGAAATCAATTTCTGAAGAATTGCGGACGGTTAAGGCTGTACTCGAAGAGTTGGGTGATGGCCTCCAAATAGCCAATTCTAATTTATTTTGTCCTTGGCCTCTCACGCACACCGGTCTATAAACGGTTGCTGGATAAAGATTCTCAGTTTCCACTCCAATGCTCACAATAAAGATGTTCGGTGGCAAGCAGTGAAACAGGACCTCAAATATCTAGAAAAAAAAAAAAAAAATAAAAAAAAAAAAATATCTTGTAAAATACAATTTCTTTATTTCTAAAAGGTTTGAAAATGTCAAATAACATAACATAATTTTTACAGTTAATCTGTACAAATATTTGAACTATTGTTAATACCAGATACATATAGGTACGCAAACAAATTGTTAACTTAAGGCGGGTGTCACACTGAATGCGAATCGTACCGCATACCGGGGTGAAAGTGGGAAAGCGCCAACCAAGGAGAAAATAGTCAAGTACGTTTGTATTGAGAAATAACCTGTTCTGTTGCCCCTTAAGTGTTGGTAATAATTCAAAGCAAGTTCTATTCCTCGTCGAGGTGCTATTGACTCTATATTTCAGTATTCCTTCATTATGGTGAAGATGGTTATTTTAAATAATATGTATGATTTCACTTACCTGTTTATCCGGAAGAAGATCGTTTACTATTAGGACATCGGGTTTCAGATTACTATCTGTTATTGATAATATTTCGGCTTTCTGAAGTCGCAATAATTTGTGTTTAATTTCCGGAGGACTGACTAGTAAGTCTTGGAGAGAGTCAATTATTGACGGCTTGTTGCAGCAAATGATATCGAAAATATTCATAGTCTTGTCATACATATTTTCATTAATTATTTGCATAAAAACGTATAATGTTGTAACGATCTGTAAAACCACAATATGTTTATGTAAAGTAATATCATACATTTAACAAAACTATTAATTTGACTGAAAACCATACATCAGCATCTTCTTGAAGAAAGAATGGATAGAATTGTAATGCTTTAAGTCCAGCAGACTGTCGCATGATACATGGTTTGTCCAGGAACGTGATCTTTTCCATCATGACACTGTTGCACCTGCAATTCGACATTTATTGCTTTAGTACCTAGAGCAATAATGGTTAAAAACGAACAGTATTAATACTCATACAATTCATCTTACCGTGTTACTTCTTGCAACTCGAAGACTTCCACATCTATGCAGTTTGATATTCCACTAGGTTTTTGAAGATAATGTACTTCTGGACTTATATTTACAGTCTTTATACGGGTTGGCTGGGAAACAGCAGAATGTGAACGTCTTAATGCATTTAATTGAAAAAGGCCATCGATAAGAGTTACCCAGTTATTGTCCCAAATCAGTTGTGCTTGATTAAACGATGCGTCAGTTTTAACTATGCTACGGAATTTCCCTCTGAAATCAAAACGGAGGTGTCCATAATTATTTGTACATCTTCATGCAATCGCACGAAATCGCACTTTTTACTTACTTGTAATCATATCCTCTTTCATGAAGTAACTTGTAAACATCATGCGACGTTAATGTCAAAGAATCTTTTTCAGCCAATTCTAAATCTATGACTGTATGGGTAACAGCGATGATATACCCTTCTGCAATTAAACCGTGTTCATAGAAGACCTGAAAAATATATTACTTTATGCGGGAAGCCATTTAATAACAAATAATAATGTGAATGCATTGAGAACAGAAAACTACGTACCTCGAAGCGTCCAGTACCTTTCTGCAAAGCCACAGTCAGGTGAAGAGCTTCTGAATCTGTTAGACGAGGCTGTACGTGTAAATTTATATCGCTTAATTTTACTGGAATGGAACGTCGAGGCTTCGATAATGACATAGATAGTGTGTCCCAAACGGACACCAGAGCTGCAGCAAACGGGAATGTTCTCGTTCCTAAAAAAAAATTTGGTTGAAAGCAAATTACATTTTTAACCAAACGATTGGCATTGGGTTCTGAAGTGACTGACAGTCATTTGTTTTCAATTTCTACGAAATGTCTACAGATTTTCTAAAATCTTCTTCTATTTTATTTTATTAGTATTCAGGATAACAACAGTGGTAAATTTAACTTATACATATTATGTTTAGATAAAAAAATGCCATTAACGGTCATCCATTAACGATATTAACATATTTTAACGATTAAGATAAGAAATATTAAATAGTGTGTAATTAACATAAATTCTCAAAACCTTTCAAGTAGGAAAATACTGGGAGTAAAATACATAAGAAATCCAGTTCAATCCGTCTATTTCTAATAAAAACCATAGCAATTAGTTAGTTACCGATCAGATGCCAATTAGAAAAGTACTTACAGTCAAACCTTAACTAGCATCCAGGAAAACCTATCTAGAAGGTATTATTATTATAATATAATATAAAATTCTTCTAGCTTTTATCTGTAGGCTAATTCGATCGAACTCTTCAGGTTAATTCCTACAACTTTTAGTCCTCGCATGTGGTGGCAGGAGTTCATATGTTGGATGCGGGCAACGCACGACAAATCGATGTGGCATTTTCTGGGGGAAGCCTATGTTTCAGCAGTGGGTGTCTTTTGGCGGATAGTAATAATGATGAAACATATTTTTACTTGTACTTACCCTCAATAACATGTCCGGTTAAATAGGAATATTCATCATCATAAGCTGTGATTATAGGTTTGTATACAGTTGAATACACACGATCCACAGGAACAAATAGACATAACTTCCTGAAAATGCAACAAGGGTAAGTGATTTTGAATTAGGTACAAAAGCATATGAGTTTATTTTACATTTTGACCCGTTTATACGCAAAAGTCTCAAAATGCATAATTATTAAAATATAATACTTTAGTTACCAGTGATCAGTATATACCCATTCTACCAAATGGGACAGAGACCGGGTTTCTGTTGACACCGGGAATTCTACTTCAGGATATAAAGCCGCAATATTGGCGTCAAAGCCATTCATGTACAATCTGAAAATATATTAATATTCAATTGTACGTAATATCACATTTAGCATATCAGCTAGTCTATGATGGTCGGGTTTTTATCGTTTACCGACGTTGCTGTCACGTTCTAACAAGTATGTATGTGCGAAAGTGACGCATAGCGTGATAAGCGATAAAATGGCAACCATGCTAACCCTACAGAGTCATTAAAGGTACGTACTTTCCAATCGCTTCAAGAAGAAATATAGTGTTATCAGAATGTCCTCGCTGTGTTAAAGGAATATGTTTACAGTTAAATGGTAAAGATCTCTTCAAGATTGCTTGTAAAAGTCCGTGTGGAGCAATTTCCACTAGCACAGCGTTGCTAGGTATCAGGCGTGCAGTCTCTTCAAATAACACTGGATTCTGCAAAAATAGTTCAAAATCACAGTCAATCTTAATCTACTTGATTCCATAATTGCTAGTGGAAGGTCAAACGTTTGCTGTAAAGTGAACAGAAAGATACACCATCTCTGTATAGGTACGCACCAGTAAGTTGTTCGTGTGATACTCCGCTGAAGAATACCTGGCAGCTTCCTCATGCCATCTGTTTTGTGGCACTGACGTGGAAACCCAACGTTCGCTACGAAGTTTGGGAGTCTTTATAGTCTCGTTCAGGTAGTGCAAAAGCCCGGGGCCTGAAATTACGATCTTATTAAAGTATTGCACTATCTAGGAACACATTGTAAGTGTGTAATAACTTACCTGCTTTAGCAATATACCGTGAATGGTACGCAATGTTAGAACAAGGCACTTCTTTCGCGAAGATGCCTTTTGCCATTAATTGAGCAACGAATTCACGCATTACATTGGCAGGTCCTGAGATGGTACTAGACTCGGGCCCATTGTGGCACGCTACTTCGATTTCTGGTGGTAAAAGGGGTAAAATCTGAAAAACAAAATATTTTGAAATGGGTGCTGCATCTTTTTCATTAAGGAAATCTTAAGTCTTGACTTGAGGAGACATTTAATGACTCTGGAAAACTGCAGTGTAATACATTTGTGTAATCAAATAGGATGAATAAGTCGAAAATGAAACTTATTTAATTATTGAGCTTGATTGACTGTTATTTATTTTATTCAAACGCGTGTTCTGATTTGATCTGACTTGATGTAAGTACGGTAGCACTTTAACTGCAGAATGAGACATTTTAGAGCTTGCGGACTATTGACACACCGGTCAGGATGTGTTGCTTAAAATGCAATGATAACTAGTGAGAAATTTACCTTTTCATAACCAATAGCAACAGCAGCCATAGAGCCCACAATAAAAGGCGTTTCAAGAGACACACGTCCTCGGCTATATGCGGCTAGAATCATCTCTTCAGCTGTTACACAACCGTCAGCGTAGGCACATCCTAGTTCTCCGACACTGTGTCCTAAAATACACAATTATAAGTTACTACTTGCCTTGCTTAAAATTTAAACATATAAGTAGGATAGTAGCTGTATAGTTACCTATTATTTTATCAGGAACCAAACCAATCGAAGTCATTACATCGGTTAAACCGATTTGAACTGCGGCAATTCCAACAAACGAATGCAGGATGTTATCAAACATATCTTTTTCTGGAGACGTCAATATGTGAATTATGTCTATACCTTTAGGTTCGAGAACTTTTCGACAACTGAAAAGAAAGTAAACGAAAATTGTTAATTGTATAATTATATGCTACTCGTAAATCACAAAACGATACAACTTTCCGTGAATAACGACACTGCCGACGTGTGCAGCCTCATTCATGCATTTGTAAAGTGACGGTGGTAGAAAATGGACACGTAGGTTAATTGCGTTACATGCGATGTGCTGGTAAAAGTTTTAAACCGATCGGGACTTCAACACCATGCTATTTTTAACGATATTGGCAGCTCGGCTGTCTGCTTTGAATGCTGGAACTCCACAGTCTTAGCAGGACAGATAGATAGGTATAATTAACACTGGTTTCTTGTGCTAAAAAGATTAAGCCTGCTAAAGGATGTTACGAGCGTAAGCATATTTACTCCGTCGCAACTTTAAAGTCGACGAGTCTTTAAGTCGATTGGAAATGCTGCAGAGAATCTCATTCTAGGCTATTCCAACTTAAAATTTAAGCACCTTTTAAGAAAATTATCTCTTGTGAGCACAACCGGAAAGGGAGATCCGTCGATAACACAGGAGGATAAATGATGATATGAATAATAATGGTACCGACCGTTCGATAGCGGCGGCGAAGACCGGTATCCTCATAAGCTGCGTGCCCATGCCGACCCACTGCGAGCCCATGCCGCTGTACACGAACCACAGCGGCCGTTGCGCGTCGTCGTAGTAGTCGGCTTCATCGCGGTGCGTTATGGTCTCGTTGTTTGCATTCGTAGCTGTAAGTTATTCGATGGCTTAGGCAGGGCGAATAAACAAGATGCGGTGCTACGCGACGCGGAAAACGCAAATCGTTTATATCTATGGATTTGTCCTACGTGGGCAGTTGATTAAATGATTACGCAAACGCGAAGCAGCGCGGCGCGGAACGGCGCTCAGCGAGAACACTCCCATAGTTATACAAAGGTTTGTTCCTTAACATTTGCGACCTTTGAACGTGAAGGAGCATGCCTCGTGACATCGCGTTGAAATGTCACCGCGTTGCCATCGCGTTCGTTCACCTTCGTTCACCTACGTAGTCTTATGTATGTACTCGTATGTAATAAAGATTTATTCACTTACACAATCGTACTGCATTACAAAATTAACATCAGCGAAACCTGTGATTTTCAGTCAGCAGCCAAAAATCATAGCTAAACCTTAAAGCTTGCTGCTTAATTACTTGATGATTGTTGGCTCTACACTATGTGATTTCTTTAGTTATTTACTTTTTTGACTGAACTATCAAAGCCGATAAATGAAATCGATGTAAAGAACATTATTTGTTCAAGTAGGTAGGCAGATTTTGCTATGACAAGCAACTCGAATATAACATGTTAAAATACTTACAAAATATTCCGTACCCTCGAGCTAAGTGTCCATTAATACGATATTTGTGAATATTATGGAGCAAAGCGATTTCCTCTGCGTCAATGTTGTTTGATTTTAAATGATCAATTAATTTTTGCACTGCTGATTCTATGCGCCCTGACACAGTTACCAAATATGGTATGTCCGATTGGTAACGCGTAAGGTCCTGAAATATTCAAATACAATTTTAACACATGAGTAGATTTATGTAGATAGTCAATTACTTACAAATGTTTAGGGTGCAAATTTCGTATGCTATGCAAGTAGTTTCGGACTTCAAGTGCAACTTCTTTTTTATATGAATTAAAACGAAACATAATTTGCTACCACAATCATTCATAAATAATGATATTCCATTAAATACCACCATTTAGAAATATTGTTGTTGGATTACAGTTTTCTAAAAATGACAAAAGTATGTGTATTCAACATACCTTGGGTTTGTAATGCCCTGCCAGGAGAGCATGCCCGTTAATTCCCGTGACTGACAGGCCGTTGATGGCGGCGTATGAGCGTCTGAAACGTTGGTGCTCAGACGGGATGCGCATGCGACCGTCGCGCAATGCCTCTATGTCTTGTCGAGGAGAATCACAATGAAGGTTCGCGGCTAGCTGTCCTCTCTGATATGCCAGTAATATCTGCAAAAAGTTTTATGTGCCTTAAAACGAGCAATGTTGATAATGGCATTACAAAAATGGGTCCAGTTTTTAATTATATTGGTACTTATGAACATTTATTTTCAGAAATAGTTTATCTTGTTACCAGCAGTAAGGTAAGACGTCCGATTTTTTATCCGGAGGTTATTGAGGTTATCGGAAGATAGTGTGCTTACTTTTAACATAGCTGATGTCCCCGATGCGGCTTCTGTATAACCCATGTTGGACATGACGCTCCCCAGCAACAACGTGTCTGAACGATCTTTACAGAATACCTCTTCTATCGCTTGTAACTCTAACTTGTCAGCCTCTGGTACAGCTGAAAGTATTTTGATATGATAGTCTGACGAGTTGCAACTATTTCCAACTCCAAAAATGAGATGTTTACTTGAAACATGTAGGCCGAAAGCTGATCACTTTAATCATATAATGGAAATTCTAAATA
The DNA here is from genome assembly GCA_949128165.1 of Lathronympha strigana. NCBI lineage: Eukaryota > Metazoa > Arthropoda > Insecta > Lepidoptera > Tortricidae > Lathronympha > Lathronympha strigana. The sequence continues at coordinate 12,106,222 of OX421920.1, forward strand.
ATACGCCCGTTTCAATAAACGACAAAAAATCTGACTCGTACTATTTAAGACATCTTCCTAGTGCTTTTCCTGGCCTTTCCCACAGCTCATAGAGCCTAGCTAAATGCAATTTTTGTTGAAATTAAAGTGTTCGGTTCCCTCACGATGTTTTCCTTCACCGAAAAGAGATTGGCAAATACAAGTTAAAATTAAGATAGACCAGGAAGTGAAGGTAAGTTATTCTTGTCATTGTTTTGAAAATTACCTGCTCCGAATCCTTCAACGTATTCTACTAAAGATGGTGGTATTCCGGCTTCGGCGTAAAAGTCTCGAAGAAACTTAGCCATCAATTTGGGATCTCTTTCGAATCCAAACGTATTCATATATTCTTTGTTATCCACCACTCCGTATTGAGTTTTAGCGTGACAAAGAGACGCATAAACTCTAGAACAAAGAGAAGGAAAAAAGTAATTACAAATAATTCAGAGCGGATTAAGAGTAGGTAGGTATTAAGATAATAAAATGGGCCAGACGATAGAGATTCTATCACATGATAGATGTTTTAATTTAAAATCTTTTATACAAACCTTTTGCTGTCTTTATACTTTTGTAATAAAAAGACATTTACTGCTTCAGAGCACGACTGTCCATCTGCATTCGTATCATAACACTTCGTTTTCCCGTCTTCGTTGCGGGGTACAATCCTGTAATTCGATTATTATGGTATTTAAAATACCTTTGTATGCAAGGCAGTTTATTAAAATAAAGTTATATATACTTAAATAAAGTCAACACAACGAGAAACGTAATTTCATTTCAAACACATAGATTAGAGACCAGCAAAATTTATTTGGGTCGTTGGACTAACCAACTATTACTTATTATGAAAACCTACCATAAACAACTGAAACAATTAAAATTTGTCAGAATGTATAACACATTGGAATAGAGGATTGCAGTTAATGAACTTCATTATCATTAGTCAAGCAAAGGTCAATGCACTTACATCTTCTCTACAATGTTGCTGTAATCGCTTACCATCAGGCGAGCCGTCTGCTTGTTTTCTTTCTAAATCGTACACAAAATAATTTTACCTGTGATAATGGATTAAAGTGTGCGGATGCAACAGTATTTTCCCTGCCCCGACAACTGCCGCATCAACTACCCCCGTCGCTATGTCGGTGTATGCCTTCTCAAACACTGTTAGTGAGCCGCAACAACTCGCGTCCATTACTATCGACGGCCCTTTCACGTTCAGCCAGTACGATATACGGTTGCATATCATTGCGCGGTTGCATCTGTGAACGAACATCCTCTATATTACTAACCAGCTTCAAAAATAAGATATTCTCAACCATACGAGTATCTGTACAAATTTCTTGGGTTGTCAACTAAATACGAGTTTTTACTTTACTATCTGAGCTATTCGACTAACACTGACTATCTTTTCTGCAATAAAAACATAAGTTATTCTAGCTGAAGAAGAAACATCGACTAAATTGAAAACTATTATTCTATTTAGTCCGTCAGTTAGATTATGTAAAATTATTAGACACGTATTTTTTCCTATTTCAAGATAACTGAAATTGACGATGATGCATCAACATTTCGGGGTGGGGGCAGGTAACGTCACTATTAGGCAAGAATTGTACATTGTATTTCCGTCAGTTTTCATTTGACGAACAAAACAAACAATACGTGTCGAATATTTTTTCATAATCTATCAGACGGACTAATCAGATTTTTTTGTCGTCAAGCCTATTGAAGTTTCCATTCACACAAAAAATTGAACAGATTGGAACAAATATTTAAGCATGAAGAAGAGTCTGTGCTCCTCGGAAAAATAATCATGGCAGCATAATTAACTATTATTACTACAATTACTACAATTAACAATATCAGTTATGCGGATGATATGGTGCTGCTGTGCCCCGCGATCAGCGCTCTAGTCAAGCTGATACGGATTTGTGAAGAGTACGCGGTGACACATGGCCTAAGATACAATACAAAGAAGAGCGAACTGTTGATCTTCAAGGCAGATAAAAGGGAGTACGCGTCAGTGCCTCCCGTGTGTCTGTGCGGAGTTCCTCTCAGCAGAGTGTCACGGTTTAAGTATCTTGGGCATTGGGTCACCGAGGATCTCCAGGATGACGTTGATATAGAACGGGATCGCAGGGCATTGTCGGTGAGATGTAACATGGTGTCACGCAGGTTCGCGCGTTGTAACAGGGATGTCAAAAATACCCTCTTTAGGGCTTTTTGCCAATCTTTTTACTCGTGCAGCCTGTGGACGAACTACACTAAAAAAACCTTCAATGCACTGCGCGTCCAGTATAACAACGGCTTCCGCATGTTGATGGGACTGCCACGTTACTGTAGCGCGTCGGGGATGTTTGTGGGTGCCCGGATAGACGGTTTTCAAGCGATACTTCGTAATCGCACCGCGTCCCTCATGCGCCGGGTTCGTGACAGTTCCAACAGCTTGCTGCGTCTCATCTGGGAGTATCCTGCTTGTGCTCTTTGGAAACACTGCAATGACTTGCATATGGGTTCTAGAGGCATCGTTTATGACCTTATGTAAGTGGCCTTAGTGACTTTCATTGACATATTTTATAGTTTATATTAATTTAATTTTTAACTTATTTTAATTGACTTTTGAATTTGTAATTTAATTTTAATTTATAATTTAATTTTAATTTGTAATTTGTTATAATTTTTATGTTTTTGCTTTGCTGTGCACGTAAAATGTAATTCTATGGACATTTGTCTGAAATAAACGAATTTTATTTTATTTATTTATTTATAATAATATGATTTCTCTTTTCGGACAGATAAAATGACACGAACGAAAGTCATAGATACTTTTCATTTCTCATGTTCTGAAAGTGGGTTGTTGTTTATCTATGAAGCGGGTGGAAAACGATGCATGGCGGCCCTAGGGTCGCAAACTAATGTATTCCTCTTGGTTCTCGACTTGTACGCACCAAGCAGAACAAAGTGTCAACAATATTCTTATTTACTCACTCCAGAAACAAATCCACGGGTATAGTACTTTCGCTCAAAATATTGGAATTTATAGTAGCTATTATCATACGTAAAGATGTGAATTCCTGAATTAATTTTAATTCAGGAATTCAATTTAAATGTAAATGTCTCATTGGTTCTATTTAGTGGAGACAAGAGGGACCAAACCTAAAAAAATATTTTTTTACTTTAAAATTTACTTTACTTTAAGTTTTAAAAGAAATAAAAGAGTGGAATCAACATTATATAACTCTATATTTTCCTGTTTAAATTTCTGTTTTTATAATTAAATAAAGAAGATCTTACCCTAAAATTCCTAAACCGACTTCACCGTATGCGTAGCCTTTTTCTGATTCGCTAGCACCAACGGCCATATACACTCCCACGCGTTGAGTGGACAATTCTGCTGGACTTATACCTGGAAATATATTTGCAGTAAAACTAAGAATGACGTTAATTTGGGCTAAATGTGATTAGAGCGAAGCTTGCGATATTTTCGTGAATCAAGTCTAGTGTAACTAGACCATAAGAAGTTGCTTAACGATTGTCATATGGTAGCATCAGCATGGTGCCCACACCAGTTTGTACAGTCTATAGAACTCCTCCACCGGTTTGCCTATTTTGAAACAATTGAGTTTCCTATCATAGATAAAACTAAGTAAGAGCCTCCTCACTCCTCCTTTTGTTTTTTGAGCGTTTTGAGGTAAAATTGATACTTGATGCAATGGAAATGGCGACATAACATGGACGTAACACTTTTAGAGAGGAGGAGGTAAAAACTGTAGGTACTAACCGGCATCAAAAATAGCTTGATAACTCTGCTCGAGTACTTTTCTGGTGATGGCGTCGAGCACATTACCCATGCGATAGTGCACCATGAAAAACTGCGCGTCGAAACGATCCAAGCCAGGGAGGCGGCCGTAGTACTCGCGCAGCTCGGGGTGCTTGAAACTCCAACGTGGCTCGTACTTCTTCACTAAGTTCTCCTGTAACATTGGTATTAATATTACATGATTGTGCTAAAACTAATGTTTTTTCTCCACTAAGCGCCACTTGCGCCTTTACGTTAACTGTAATTCCATATGCATTAAACGCTTATCTCCTGGTTAGTTAACCCCGGATGGTGCATGTGGCCCTAAGAAACAAACAGTTTGTATGCACATCGTACCTCGTGTGCCTACATTGGAGTACACTGATTTTGTTTGGCCTGAATTACGAGAAGATTTGAGTAAAGATGAAAACAAGGAAACTAATTTGTCAAGTCATATGCAATGGTTACGTTTTATAGGAAATAACTAAATGATTATTATAAGTTCTATTTCGCAATGCTTTAAGTAATAAATAACATTGAACCGCAGTGTGGGTAAAAGACTAAAGGGACCCAGATGGCAGGCTTGAAAATCTGGGACCATTTGTCTTTTAGTAAAGCACCATGTATTCACGCATAAGGATTTGGTTTATCACAATATTGATTTATTTATTATTTAGTACAGGGAAACTACGCTGGTGATTTATGCCCGCACTAATATGTCTAGTAGGTAAAAGCCAAATAGAATAGTTGTACCTTATTGTAAAGTTTCTCCGCAAACTCCTGGACGTTGAGGCAGCCGGGCAGGAGCCCCGACATGCCGGAGATGACAACGGCTTCCGGTGTTAGAGGAGCGTCGCCCGGGCCTGGCGCTGGCACCAACTCGACTGCGGGTTCTTGCGGTATGGGCGCCATTTTCTGACTAGTAGTGGTGGGTCTGAGGACCAGTTACAATAAGGCGTTTGGTTAAAACGATGAAACTAATATAGACCTACACCAGAGTACACCGATTCTTCGTGTTATCCTACTTCAAACAAAAAACTCTGGGTTAGTTGGTTAAGCCTGGCCTGGTTGGCGCAAGTGGTGTGCAACACAGGTGCATTTCGTTTGTTTAATTTGATTTGAAACAAATGAGACTCAACCTTATTCCCCTATTATATCCCTTCCCATATAACTAACAAAATATAATATACAGTAAGTTACAAGCTTTTACCTTAAATCTAAAATAGGCCCTTGAGGCACTGTACCTAAGATGCTGGCGGCATTTCCTCATTGTATCGCAATGCTGATACGCTGTCCGAGGAAGCCACCAGCTCTTTGGTCACCAGTTACATCTACCTGGCATTTCGCGATTTCTACAAAAAACTTGCGTGCGCTGGGACGCCATGACCTAGAATTTCGACCCCAAATGGTACAAAATGGTAAAATTTCGGCGCTTTTAGCCGCTGCTCCCACTGTTGATTTCAAATTCAAGTAGCAAGTTTTTTGTATGGAGGATATGTAATTATAGTCTGGCATACCAAGTCCGAGACTAGTTTTTTTTTAAATTATATGCATTCCTTTTTTTCCGAGTGTTACAAAAGGGTGGCGTGTAAAATAAAATAAAAAACTACTGTCAGACTTGGTTTGCCAGAATATAATAAAACACTTACCAAGTCAAAGGGATCGTTAACAGGAAGTGCTGTGAACATACTATAGTTCGCGACGAGGAAACGTATTGTTTTTATACCGAAATTAATAATGAGATATGCATATAGTTCAAGAGTGCAAATCATTAATTTTCGGTGAATTGTGTGGTAAGTAGCGATTAACGGTAACTGTAAAAGTTATTTATTCATTTTTAACAAGCTCTTCATTCGCAATAGGTACATTATTGTGCTGTTCTTTTTTAATTGAAGATTTTTAACACGTATTTTCGAAAAAAAACCATTAGGTACTCTTGCCTGCATGCACATAGGTACAAGAGGTGCGTGTTTACCTCATGTGTATGTATAGAACATTCTTCGTTTTCTATATTGCTGGTTGTACTTCGTAGTTAGTAGAAATTAGAAATAGAGACATTGCCTACGAATCCGGTTCGCGTCGAGGGAAGCCTATTTATATAAGAGATAAAAATAAAAATATAGAAAAATATTGTTACACCTTGTATTAAGATCGACTGCAATATTACTGTGTGTATTTTTCCAATTTTTTTTCAATCTGAGCAATTTAAAGGGAAGAGAGAAAGTAGCTTAAATATTGCAGAGAGATATTTTTTTTAAAACTAACTCAATTTTTTATTTTTAATACAATACGAACTGACAAAGAATTTTAAATAATTGTCTGTTTGAACCGGGAATCGAACCCGCCAAACGTGGTAACAAAAAACCTGTATTTTTACTGTAGGTACTGATCGAAACTATCAATCGTAAGAATACGTCTTAAAAATAACGTAACATCCTACTAATATTATAAACGCAAAAGTTTGTAAGTATGGATGTTTGTTACTTTTTAACTTAAAAACTACAGAATGGATTTTAATGAAACTTCACAATAATATAAGCTTTATAAAGATATTGCGCAGCGAAGTCGCGGGCACCAGCTAGTCTTAAATAAAATAAAAAACCGGCCAAGCGCACCGAGGGTTCCGTACTAATTTTATGTTGCAACTACACCTAGAAGTAGATATTTGACACCAGCCAGTCGTACGGCATGGAGTTAGTATGCGAGTTTGTTTTTCCTTGATATTTTTTTTATGACGTAGACCTTTTTTTTAACTTGAGTTATACGACAGTACTTTTAGCATGATATCACATTAATTGCAAGAAAAAAAAAACAATCGAAGTTGGATAAATTTAAACTTTTGTTCCGGAAAGTTTAAAAAATAATAATAATAACAATGAAGTTACGGTCAATGTTATATTTTTCCTGTTATGTTTATGATAATATTAAGGTTGTGTGAAAAAATCATATTATTCCCTTCATAAACTTCGGAGATAAAGGGGCAGGGAATGATTTTTTTTGTACATTTTCGTTTATAAATCAATTTTTTTTATTATGAAGTAAAAAATTGTTATAGAATATGCAAACCAAGCCATTTGAAATGATACCCCACTTAACCCAGTAACTCAACTTTAAATTTTTGCCCCCTCTTATATCGGGCATTTTTCACATAAAATAATTAAAATATGTGATAAACCTTCTTTCAATGTGTCTGCGTTCACTATGTTTATACCTATTCCAAATTGCAAATCGGTAGTTCTCGAGATATTTAACGATGTGATAGACACACAGACAGACAGACTGAGTCGCGCCCTTATATTCGTTCCATTTACCATTTTGGTACGGAACTCTAAAAAATAAAAAATACTTTTTTATAAATTTATATCAATACATTTAACTGCTACTTACAATAAATTTAGTTGATTAAATGATCAACATGTTTGCCGTCCTGGGTTCGTCGACAAGTGCCAATCGCTCACACTCGTAGCGTAGTGATATCTCACTGTTACGTACTCTTCCATATTAGTGCGACAAAGACAGTTGCATTTCCTTCGCTACTGAGCGTTAATGATTGTCATCTTGTCTACGCACAGTGTAGCATTACCTTATGTTTCTTGTAAGCTTCGGATTAATTTAGCGACTTTCTAGCTCTATTCCTTGCACTTATATTTCAGTTCATGGTATGTTTATGATATTTTATAGTTGATTAAGCTGCATTTTGTAGATCTGAAAGAATCCTGTTATTAACTTCAATACGTAAAACCTTTCACATAATGGTTTGACCTAAAATCTCCTAGCGGCTTACCGGCTTATATGTATAACGTTCCTCCTTTTCAAGGATAACAGCTTATGCTCTACTGGCAACTACCTTTAATTGACGACACTCGGCGCAGGCGATTCAACGCCGCCCGTGGTTCTCTACGCCTGACGAACGCCGGGCCTGAAGACACCAATTCTGGTGCCCCATTTCGGTGCAGGCGTACATACGCCGCCCGAAACTACCTTCTTCACCTGCTAGTGCATTTACTGGTTCCCCGTCTTGGGACTCACGCCAACCGGGACTACTTCGCCCGCTGCTGACTGACTCTTCTTCTACATCCTGCCCGAATCAGCTCCAGCTTAACGCCGTACTTACCGCCATAGTGACCTCCTGTTTACCGGCTGAAAATAAAGAACCCTAACCCTAATTTTCTTTCTTTTTCTTCCTTTACTCACTGTTTCAAAGTTACGTATTCTCCTTAACATCAGTTACGGGAGAATACGTTACGTGACAACAGTACCCTGTTCTCTTCGCAATGCAACTCCTTTAATAATTTCGTCTCCCGTTGATTTATTAATTTTTAATATTTTTAAGTTCTGTTTGTTAGACCTGCACACTTTTATACTGATTTTTGAAAACCAAATCTTTCACATAGCCCCAAAATAAAATCTGACGTTGTTAGATATGACGATCTTGAAGAAAAAACAACAAAAAAAAACTTTAAATGCAGTTCGTATTGGTTTAAAAATAAAAATGAAGTCTCTCGGTAAACTTTCCTATAGGCTATAATAATGCTGTATTTAAGGTTCTTTCAAGTGGTGGGACGGTCTGTATAGACAGAGAAAGTAGTTATTGGGCCGGTTTAACAACAATAAAACATCGTTATAAGCATACAAAAATAGAAAAGATTTAATAAATTAAAATTTTACATGATACTATTCCGCAAACGTTTTTGATAGTTTTTCTATAACGATCTTAGTCCTTTCCGTCAAATACTGGTCAACTTTCCCAAGTATTTTCACGAAATGCAACATCTTCTGTACGCCTTTCTTAAACTGCTCCATCTTTTCGGCGCTCGTTGGCTCTTCGTAAGAATCCCTGTACGTTTTAAAGATCATCGATGATCCCAATACTGGTGCTTTCATTGGTTTGTTCAGTGGTATATCGAGTCGTGGAACTTTGATAGATGGGATTCTTAATTTTGGTTTGTTGAATCGGGATAAACCTAGTTTTGGTATGTAGCCTTTAGGTGGGGCTATTGCTATAGGTGCTTGTGTATCTCCATATCCTTCTTGGTCCATGTCATCTTGGCCGGCCACCACAAATTTACCGTCTTGTACTGCCTTTGGGATGGCATTGTGGATGAGATCGCAGAAGGAGTTGACGTCAAAAGCCCCCTTGTTTCCTGCTGATTTGGTTTTAGTTATAGAACGTAGGAGTGAGGAATCCTGGAATTATGAAATTAATGACTGTTACATAGTTTTTGGTTGAGATTTGAGAAATAATTTTACCTGTCTGAGATGAAAAGTAGTGTTACAAAACTTAGCATCATACACAATTTAAGCAAGGGATATGCTATTGAAACCTGTGTTAATTGAGATGTTAGTCATGACGCCGCCGTTTGCAAAAATGCTTCTTGGATATTTAAAGGTCGGTACTATTTTTCAACCGACTTCAATATTTCAAAAGGAGGAGGTTCTCAATTCGACTGAATTTTTTTTTATATTTTTTTTTTTTTTTTTTTTTAATGGATGTTCACTCATAACTCCGTCATTACTGAACCGATTTGAATTTTTTTTTTGTTTTCTAAAAGTAGACGGTTCCTGGTTGGTCCCGTTTTTTTCAAAATCCATTTCTGATGATGGGATCCATGAGGAACTGAGGGAACTCCTCAAATTTGAAAGGCACATGCATGCTGATTTGGGTGATTTCTTAAGAAACTCGAGCATTTCTTTACGAAAATCATCAATTTGGTGGAGTGGACCTGATGATGAAGACCAGGGATGGCAAAGTGGAACTGCTTCGTAATTCTCAGGACTATGATCCGATTTTAAAAAATATTTTTTTGTCTGTATATAGATGGTTTCAGGATTGTCCCGTTTTTTTCAAAATCAATTTCTGATGATGGGATCCATGAGGAACTGAGGGAACTCCTCAAATTTGAAAGGCACATGCATGATGATTTGGGTAGTTTCTTAAGACACTCGAGCATTTCTTTACGAACATCATCAATTTGGTGGAGTGGACCTGATGATGAAGACCAGGGATGTCAAAGTGGAACTGCTTGGTAATTCCCAGGACTATAGTCCGATTTTAAAAAATATTTTTTTTTCTGAAAATAGATGGTTCCAGATTTGTTCCGTTTTTTTCAAAATCAATTTCTGATGATGGGATCCATGAAGAACTGAGGGAACTCCTCAAATTTGAAAGGCACATGCATGATGATTTGGGTAGTTTCTTAAGACACTCGAGCATTTCTTTACGAACATCATCAATTTGGTGGAGTGGACCTGATGATGAAGACCAGGGATGGCAAAGTGGAACTGCTTGTTAATTCCCAGCTCTATCATCCGATTTGAGACATTCATCTTTTCTTTGTAAAGAAATACCTTCAAGATAGTCCTATTTGATTATAGTTCTATTTTGATGATGGGCTTCATGAGGGATTGAGAGAACTCCTCAAATTTTAACGGCACATGCATTCTGATTTGAGGGTTTCCTTAAGTAACTAAAACAGTGTTTTGGCGGAGCCAAAATTTTGATGAACTTGATCTGATGATGAAGACCAGGGATCGCAAAGTGGAACTGGTTAATAAACCTAGCTCTACTTATTATCCTAGTTGTGACATTCATCTTTTTGATTGATTTATATTCTGATGATGGAGTTCTAGAAGAATTCAGAGAACTCTTCAAATTTGAACGGCAGGTTAATTGTGATTAGAGGGTGTTCATAATTAGCTTAGGCATTTTCTTACTGTGGCCATCATTTTGCTGGAGTGGACCTGATGCTGATAACCAGGGATGGCATAATGAATATGCTCGTTAATTTACAGTCTGTCATCCAATTTAACACATTGTTATTTTGTTTGTTTAAAGGTCTACAAGGGAGTTCCGTTTGATTATACTTCAAATGTAATGATGGAAGCCCTAGGACATTAAGAAAGCTCCTCAATTTTCAATCGTACACGTGCGGTGTATTGGATATTTGAAAAGTAAACTGGCTAACTCAAACAAATTCTTAATTTCACTTTTACCGGGAACCAAATGAAGTCGGTTTTTTTTTCTTAAAAATTATTCCGGGTGCGTTTCCTTACTTTTGTATATTTAAGAGAAATGACTTATGTATTGCCAATCAACTTCTAGATAAACTACTTAGATGTAATAAAATAAAATATTTATTTATGTGTAGGAACCGAAGGAACCATTTAATATTATGTATTTACTAAAACGGGACTTAAACGTGTATAGATTTTGAAAACAAACCTCCGACGTTTCAAGGGCGACGTTGCCCCCGTGGTCCCGGAGAAAGACCAAATATTTTTAAATTGTGTACATTGTTTAAACATACTTTCTATATGAAATTAAGATATTTGACTTACCCTTTCATGTGGTCCGCAGTTAATGGTAACCCGCAGAGGCGACGGCGCTCCAGCGACCACCTGAAACACCGAACAACACGTATAACACACGTTGTAAAATGCTAAGACTGCAACATCATTTAACAACTATTCGCTACACACAAATGACAACAAAGCAGTTCTATTCTACCTACAGCTAATTTCGTAAATAAACAACAAATATTAACCTCGAGCAAAGCAATAACAACCGCTATTCGATACATTTTATCCAAACCTACACTCGACCCATGTCTGACGGCACGTTCTCACATCTCGGAGCATCGTCAGCAAATCGGAGGCTGTTCTTACGCGACCCACTTCGTGTATACAAGGTCAGTTACACAACTGACTGAATCATTGCAAATCATTACATTTATATCTCCTGTGTCTTATCGACTTTACGTGTCTCCGTCAAGAGTGGTCCTCGTTAAATGTGTAGTAGATTTGTCGGCCATGCAGTGGATCATGCGGAGCTGCTATGCCGGTAGTCTTTTGTTTTATTTGATCGCCAAGTTTTACTTTGAGAATGAACTTAGGAAGGCATCTGTTTGTGAGGCTGGTGGTGGCCATCGCGGTCGTTGCGACTGTGACAGAGGTTAGTAACTACCGTTACTTGATTAGCCTAGCTGTTGCCCGCGACTTCGTTCGCGTGGATTTTTTTCACCCTTAAAGATTGAATTTTGCATTTGACGTTATAAGCAGACCCTGTTATCAGTGGTGAAAATTTATTGAAACGAGGGTTGCCAAAATTACATGAAGTCTGAAATCCTTAATTCGCCTGTTGTACATAACTTCGCCTTAGTAAAATATGTAAATTGTAATCTCTGCAAAACACGTTGAATGAGCTTACTTGAATTTTACGATTTATGGTAAAAAAATGATAAAACATTTGTTAAGGCAAAGTTATGTACCGAAGGCGGTTTTAGGATAGGTAGTTTTACCAACCCTTGGTTTCAATGAGTTTTCATCACTGATAACGGGGTCTGGTTATAAGTTACCTACCTTAAAAAAAACATGATTCACATAAAACTGAAGGCGCCGAAAATTCAAAACGTATAAAATATAAAAACCTGGGCACAGAGTACCATTTGGGGTCGAAACTCTAGGTCCATGGGGTCCCAAGTTTTTTGTACAAATGTTTGGTTGATATAACTGGTTACCGAAGAGCTGGTGGCTTCCTGGCATAACGAGAAAATACCGCCAGCATCTTAGGTACAATGCCCCAGGGCCTATTTTAGATTTAAGGTATATCTGAAATAGTTATTTTAATGAAATTGTTTTTATAATTTCACATATTTAATAAAATAAGTAAAATAACAAAGATTCACCGGGTGTTTTCAATATTGACAAAACACTCTGGTGGCTTAATAGATTTCGGCTCATTCTTGAAGTATTCTGAAAAAAAAACAAGGGATGTTGAGATATATTGAAACACCAATGTGAATAATTCCTAAGCGTTAAAATACAATATTACCATAATAAATCAGATCTGCGAGCAGCTCCACTAAAACTGAACAGTTATATAAATAATCAGAAAAGTTATCACAGGTGGAAATGTTATCTCGATATTGTGATATTTTCAGTTAAGTGATATTTTGCTATTATTCTCTTTATTTATTTTTATTCTTAAGTCAGGTATTTATAATACGATTGTAAAAGTAACAAAAAAACACATACAAAAACAATACAAAATACGTATAAACATTTTATAAACAACCTAACATATAGTGCCGCCGGTACTATTATTATTATACTCTAGCCAGCGATATTCGTCACTTTGACAAAAAATATGTAGGCATACAAATATGTATCTAAATACAATACCTACAGAATAATTTTAAGCTATAGAGTATTATAGGCTGCTTGGGCGATTGCAAATTCGTACCGTACCTTTACTTTACTAGGCATTCTAAAATGCGATCGTTTTAGTAAAAGGTACCACTTTGCTGCTGCTTATACCTACGTTGACACAAAATCTTCCGCCTACAGGTTTGGCTACAGGTGGCAAACTGTCGGTCACTCAATCAATAAAAACTTGTTTTAATAATACATATTTGTTGTACTTTCATACGCACCTGATAGCATGGTGACAACCCTAATGTTAAAATTGTATTTTTTTTGCTATTTTCAGGGTAGCCGTCTAGTGCGGGCTTCGCTGCTTAAGCCGGAAACCTGGGACTGTTTCACGAGCAAGGCGGAGGACCGGCCGTTCGCCTATCCTCTCGTTGCGCAGTTTATCAAGCTGAAAGACATGGCGGTGCGCGGGTTTAAGAGCATCATGGAGTTTGCGAAGGATTACAAACTTGAGTGAAGAGTTAGATAGTCATGCTAGCTCTTTTTAATACTTACATATTTTCTACCAAAATTAACAATACATAACTGACAAACAGTTTTTTGAAAGAAAATCATAAAAATATTAAACCAATGGCATTAAATTCACTTTTACATTACGGGCATTAACAGCGTTTTAAGTCAATTTTTTTATCGTTGATTGTAACTAGTAGGTTTTTTTATGTAGTTTTTAGTATTTTGTTTAGTGTAACGTTGTGTTTAATAGATATCCTACTGTATTATTATTATTATTATTTTTTAGATGCTAGTGGTAGGCTTTCAGTTTACCTACTCTATAAAATTCTGAAAAATATTATATAGGTACGTAACATACTAGAGACCTTATCGCGAAGGCACAACTGAGAATTAATAAAATATAGTGTGGACTATCCCGTATCCATAAAATATAATGTGGACTATGGAGAGCTTTTTGTTATTTTGTGTGCCTTAGGTAAGGAACATTTAAGGTAACTACGTTTGTATCCATGTAAATATGTGTTTATGAAATAAGTGTATTGAGTTACAATGTTATTTATATTACCTACTTATAAGTATAGGTACCTAACCTTCTTGTTGCTTAATTTTAAGTGTTGACCAAATAATAAAAATGAATCGTATGTGGAAATAATTTATTATACCATCCTGTCCTTATCATTTTAAATAATTATAATCATTATCACGTTATCAATCCATAGTCGTGAAACATTAAGTCGGAAGACTTAATCACTCTAACTTGTTAGTTAAAATACGTATTTATTACTGGTCTTCTTGACGCTCGATGCTATGTTGAAACTATCTTCTTATTCGGATTGCTTGGTCTACTATAATCCATTGGTGCATCGCGTGTTGCTTTTTTCTTCGAAGCAAACAAACATTATAATAAACTAAAAGGCCGCCGCAGAATAGACTTACGTCGGAACATCCCTGTAAGAATAATTATTTCATACCAACTTCATATAAAAAACTTATTTAATGAATAATTTCCTTAACCTATAATATTCAGGAGTAGTCAAAGAACCTTTTATTTTAAGACCTAGCAGGTCTTTAGAAATTTTTCTTTTAATTATATGTGTTATTGGCAATTTGACGGTACCTAAAGTTTTCTCCAGTGGAGTTTTCCTGAGAATCGGTAATTTTAATGGGTGAAACGGTGACAATGTAGGCAGCCTCGGAACTTTGAGCAAACGAGGTGGCAGGATCGGTAATAAACTGGGGACTGGTAATATTGGTGGAATAATAGGAAGAAGTGGCAAATGAGGAATAACAGGTGGTATCAAATGAGGTAACAAAACTGGAGGTCGAAAAGGAGACCGCAGAAGCGGAAGCGAGGGAATCAATGGGGATCTTTTCAGTTTAGAAGACTTTAAAAGTTTAGGAGGAGGTTTAGCTGGTAATTTTGGTAAAGGTTTTGGAGGAAAAGACGCTAAACAAGGAATTTTCGTTAATTTTGGTGCTAGTTTTGGCAGTGTTGTTATACCAGGAAGTTTTGGTAATCCAGGATTAACGTTAATGATGACTGGCGAGTTATGTGATACTTTTCGGACTACTAAAGGCCCAGGTCCAGACCTCTTCAAGTCACCAGCTATAAGGCCAAGATTGATGCCATGCGATAAGTGTACCTGAAAAAATAATAAGATAAAGGTTATAAGGAATTGACTAACCTTGCGCTACTTGTAGTAGAAAAGTCTGTAATAATATAATTGGGGTGTTATTAAAGCATTTGCTGGCCATATACGTTCTGCTGGGCACGTTCGCTGGATCTGCCAATCAATCTATGAAAAATTTGTCTGGCGGATGTCCGACGGACATACCCAACATGGAGATTAGACGGATGGCCCGAACGTATATGGCCGGCCATTTATTGTGGTAATCAGCAGATTGATCAAAGTGAAGGTCTTGCATTTTGCATTGCACGACAAACACACTGCATAATACAGCTAGTTGTACAGTCGGTGCCCTCACATAAGTATCCACTCCACATATGCAACCGCGTAGCCCGCGTGGATACTTATGTGAGGGCACCGACTGTACGCCTGTACATTTCGAAGTTTTAGGTTGTTCCGCAACTAAACTTCATCAAAAAAAAGAGAAGACAGAAAAACCGATTAGGGGTCGTTCTAAATCTGAACGCTTCTGGAAAACTCAGAAAGAAAGGTAAATTCTAGTTACTGTTTCTGTTCAGAATTCAGAATTATAATTGAATTTGGTATCAAATGTAAGGGCTTGATTTACTTACACTTTTCTAGTAATGGTTTGCAAAACTAAAATGAATTGAATTTGCTTGTTCGTTATTTATATCTAGCTCTTAACATCAATATTTCCATCCTTAAATGCTTATTGTATTGTAACAGTACACTTGATGCCTACTTGCAGAAAAGAAAATAGAATTTTGAATTTACGGAATATAGTCGGATAGAATTAATGCCGTATGATTGAAAATAAAATGCTACGCAACCTTGAGAGCGCAATTTATTAAGTGTGCTGTTTGCCAGACATGCTACTGTTTTATTCATTTATTTAATTATATTAACTAAGAACTGTCATTCTGTAAGTGGTTTTTTAACTAAGATAGGTTTTTTTGCGAATCGTAAAGACACAATTCAGGATGCGTAGACAAGATGTCAATAGTTAATGCCCAGTAGCGAACGAAACGCAACTGTCTGTGTCCCACTAATAAGGAAGAGTTATAGAGAGATAACTACGCTATACTACAGAGCGTACGCGATTGACATCTTGTCTACGCACCCAAGACGTATCTGCGACTAGATAAAATAAATAACACTTACAAACATAAATAAGTTCAAAAGGACTATTAATTTACTAATGTTTCTTGCGTGAAGTCTGTTAGCCTCCATTTCTGTATATGACATAAGCATCGTACTCCATTGCTTTATAAATGTTAAAGTTTTCTTTTGAAAAGATTACGTTTGTTTATTATCAGATTTGTTTTCGATAAAACACGTTACTCAACAACAATGGAGGTTATTGTGCAAACGTATTGGCGTATTGTATTTTTGGTCCCATCCCATTGTCAATGAATTACTTAGTTACCTACATTATCGTATTAATAAAATTCCGATGTTTGTAAACTACAACTTCTGACACAGGTTCGGTTTTTCCAACTTAGTTTGTCGAACTGTCATAAAATGTAAATGCCGTTAAATCTAAAATATATAGGCCCAGGCATTGTCCCAGAACATATATCTAAATATGATCTAGATACTTATAGAGTCGAAAGAATTCTTGAATTTGAACACTTATGCCGTGCCGACTAGCAAAGATACATAAACATAATTTTTAAGAAAAAAATACTGACTTCATTGGGCCTTCTCGGTAAAAGTGAAATTTTGAATTAGTTTGAGTTAGCTAGTTTTCTTCAAAAATATCTAATTCACCACACGTATACCTTTGAAAATTGAAGAGCTTTCTTAATGTCTCAGGGCTTCCATCATTACATCTGAAGTAAAATCAAACCTTGTAGACCTCCAAGGTCGCAAAAAATAACAATGTGTTAAATTGGATGACAGACTGGAAATTATCGAGCAGTTCCACTATGCCATCCCTGACCTTCAACATCAAGTCCACTTCAGCAAAATGATGGCTTCAGTAAGAAAATTCCCAAGCTAATTATGAATACCCTCTAATCACAATGCACTTGTCCTTTTTTGAGGAGTTCTCTGAATTCCTCAAGAACTCCATCATCAGAAGTTAAATCAAAAAGATGAATAATACGTAGAGTTTATAGACCAGTCCCACTTTGCCAACCCTAGTCTTCATCATCAGGTCCAATTTACCAAAATGTTGCTTCCCCCAAAACAATGTTCAAGTTACTTAAGAACTACCTTGAAGGTATTTCCTTACAAACAAGAGGGATAGGTATATACTTATAGTTCATCGCTGGCTGTTCACACTGCCGGCGAGTACTTTTTCTCAGAGAATAGCTCGCCCACGTAGAAAAATCGCTTCTTGCTGATCAGTGACCGCCGATCGCCGCTGGTGGGATCAATGCCTTATACTGTGGGACTAATAAAAAAATCCATCTTCCTTTTCAGTTGGTCAACATAAAGAGTTATTTGTTATAACACATACAGTTATTTGGTAAGCTCGTTGTTGCAATTAGCTATATGCAAATTTTACCTATTTTACAACTCCCTCGTGCAACAAATATTAAAAATATCTGTTAGTTAAACGTGTGCGCGTAAGATGTGGATGCCGCCCAAGTTCAATGTTCCCGTAACGCTGAAAACCGTATCAAGTGGAGGCGCATTGCCAGGGCAGCATCCACAGTCGCCCCTTCATCATGAAATCATTACCACTCTGTCAAGAGTGAACGATTAAGGATGAGGTGAATGACACACATACAACACAATCTGCTAGTTTATTCATAATTTGTTTGGTAATTGTAAAAAACCTTATTCAAAGTTTCGGTAAAGTTACGTCATAGATCGATCAGCTGTACTTATCTACTGTCTCTTTCCTAAAAACAGTAGGTATTTAGATGTACCAAAAAAGGTAAGTAAGTTACCGTAATAAAGTAATGTTACCGTGTCCAATATTGACGCTTAGGAATGAATACGAGACAGTAAGTCTACATTGTCATGTGTTATTCAACAATTAACTTACACAATTAAACCTAGCTTATTACTTCATCAGATTTTATAACTTGTACATTTATATCAACACGTCCGATCTTATCATAGGTGAGCTTGGGTAACACTTCTCAGGACCCAGGTCCTATCAATATACAATCGCTATCACATCGCTACTATCGCATACGAAACCGCCTCAGTGCATCTTTATAAACCTTGCTGAGGTAAGCATTTATTCACAAATATTTTCGTATTGTTTCGGAGAAGTAGCCAAAATGGGGGGACACGTTTTTTGGTCCTCCCTAGGGATCTTGCTCCTGACCATTTATAATATAGAAGCTTGTTGTGATGAGAAGGGATTGTGTTTGGTAAATAGTTAATATTTCTAAAGTACTTCCTTTTCGATCGAATTCACTTCAATTTCACTTTAAACGGAAGTTTACTTCACTTTTAAAGGAAAATTAGTTGCAACCGAAAAACTTATTTAAGTGTGATATGTTTTAAGAATAAATTGTGGTGTTGTTTGAAAGCGCCGTATTTAATTTTATTTATTTATTTCAGCTGGAAACACTAAAGGAACTAAAACTATGCAAGAAAGCTGCTTTGGCGTCGTAAGTAATCTTATACATTAGAACGTAAGGTAAACCGAATGATACCTAAATCATATTAACATTATTTATTTTGTTTACAGGTTATTGAAGCCAAAGAAGCTTCTCCTTGGTATGTAACATTGAGTTTTACGTTCATAACGGAGACGTAATCCTGCGCAGTATTTTTCAAATAGTTTTTGTACCTTTCTCACAGCTAAAGAAATATCTTATACCTACTTATGAACGTTAAAATGGCTGGAAAAAATATATTTTAGGGATTACTTGTTTTTCCGTAGGTATCATGAAATAAATAAAAATTCCGAATTATTGGCACATTATTTTGAATTAGCATTTTACGCTATGATCCCGCTTGGTCGTTAGTGATTGTTTTTAGAGCCTAATAATTTTTGTTTATTGGTTTTACAGATGACTGCCTAGAAGGGCCTCCCACCATTCTGTTGATGCCGGCTAATGCACCACCACCAATCTCCCCTCCTCTGTATGCCCCGGCGCCACCGGCACTGCCATACGCTCTGCCACCATTGCCACCGTGCTTACCTCCACCCCCCATTCTACTGCCACCGCCACCTCCACCGTCAATCGTTTTGCCCGCACCGCCCCCATGTGCGGCACTGCCACCGCCTTTATTCCTGCCGGCGCCATTACCTCCTCCTCTCCTTCTACCGCCTCCGCCGCCACCGTGTCTACTCCCACCGCCGGTGGCGCCACCCCCACAAGTTGTCTACGCTGCGCCTCCGCCACCGCCTCCACAGCCGTTGTTGTTGCAGGCCCCACCGCCTCCTCCGCTTCAACAATTCCTCTTAGCTCCTCCATGTCCACCGCCACCTCCTCCGCAACAGATCTTGCTCCAAGCTCCCCCACCTCCTCCGCAGCTAATGTACCAGAAGCCGCCTGCGCCGCCATCGCCTTTCCTGCTGCAGGCGCCTCCTCCTCAGTATGCGTTCCCGCCACAGCTGCCGGCTCCGATAGCGTTGCCGCCTCCAGCCTGTCCGCCGCCAATGTTCCTTCCTGCGCCCGCGCCGCCGCCGATGTACTTGCCAGCGCCCCCGCCGCCCGCGTACTACCCCGCACCACCGCCGCCATGCGGCTGCGCGCCGCCGCCGCAGCCCATAGCGGTGAAGAGCTTCATCGTGCCCCCGCCGATCCCTTGCTCTCTCGAGCCCAAGCCACTGCCGCCTTGTTCGTGCAAGTGCAAATATTTGTAATTCTGTACTATAGTTTTAATTTTAGACATATTTATTACAATAAACACATTTTTCATAAATTTACTGCGCCGTACAATTGATTTTAGGTTAGAGCAAGCGAATTATCTCTAGGTGCTCGTTAAGGGGGTCGGACCACGACCATACTTTCTTGATTCATCAAGTATGCATGCAAATCGATGTCCTTATTCAGTAGGTACCTACACTTCTAAGTACCTATATTAGAATTTTAGAAAGTAAGTAATATGGTAGGTTATACATACATGTTTTAATTAATACCTGGGCTTTACAGTGCCTATTTTAAATGTTAATTTAGTACTTAGTACTTACACACGCGTTCAAAAGTGCATTTATAAATGAATTCATTTATAAACTGCCCATGCAATTTTGTACGCGATAGTATATGTAATCCTGGTTTTACTAGTATATATTTTACTAAAATAAACTAAAATGTTTACCTACTTGAATCCATGAATCAAGCTTCAAAGTTAAATAGTATTCAGAACTTTTGCAAGTTGACTTGAAGGGCAAAGACATTAACAAAATACTAGAAGACTTATTCCATCGCAAGTAAATGCATAGCTTGCTACATTTACCTACGAAGTGCAACGACATATATTAACTTCAGTTTTCTGACTGTGCAGTGTGTCATTAACTCATTAAATATTTATACCTACTAGGTTACCATTTGACTTACTTGACTAGGAAATTCATTGCACATTGGGACGTAGATGAAAGCAACATACTTTCTCAGATATACAATACCAAAAAATGTTAATACCGGCTGTTGCTGCGTATTTCAAGTACAAAATAGTTAGCAGTATCATCATTTTAGCTTGTGGTAATGGATATGGTAAGTATTTAAGTTAGATGAGTCATATAAGGAAGGAGGAGAGAGTTTTTGTTATATGAATTCACGTGCTAACCTAAACATAAAAATGTCTGGGCACAGAACAAATGCGCCTGGTACGGGAATTATCTATTCAAGGCATGCGAGCTATGGTGGCCTGCGACCCCAGTGTCCTGGATGATGAGCGTAATAGTCTGCAAGGAGTGTTGTATCTCGCTCGCCCCAACGATACGTTACTTGACGAGGTGTGTTCAGTAGGATATATTTTATTGAACTGGTTTTGGTCCAGAAGCGGCCAAGATTATCTGAAGTAAGTAAAAGAACTAAGGACCATTTTCTTAAGGTACTCCAGGTTTTTCTCGATGAAAATTATGTGACAGTATTAAGGATGACTCACAGTAGTCCCTTCCGGTCCGATCCGATACGGGATGATCTGTCAGTTTCTATACAAAAAGTCACGTGACGTCCGAGGGCTCCGAGCTATCACGTGATACTTTCTATAGAAACTGACAGATCGTCCCGTATCGGATCGGAACGGAACGGACTACTGTGAGTCATCCTTTATTATGATAAAATATATCATATAAGAGTAGATACATAAACAATGAGTGTTTCGAGCGTTACGCCTTACGTTTCAATGTATGTAAATATGTACCTTGGACACTCCGATGTATCTGATAGTAATTCCATGTAGTGCACATTAGTAATGGGGCTCAAACCTGATATTAATTATTTATATTTTTGGCATTCAGACGAGCCGCGAGCACTTCTCGATGTGGTACAAATGGCTTATAATAGGCGGAGAGGTACCTTCTCGCTTGACCCACTCGATCCGATACGATGCCGATATAGCCTTCCTTGATCCTGGACAGGTAGAGACTGGAGTTGTTGAAGGTAAAAAGAAACAGGTTAAATATTTATGAGATTTACCAAAAGTAAATTTTTTTTATTTTTAGCAGACTGCGATTCTATCCAACCTTAAATTCTTATAGTGTATAAACTTGGCGCCAAGAACCATTACGACTATATTAATTTATTTTATTTTTATTTATGTAACTATGTAACTACATAAATAGGCAACTAAGTTTGTAATCTCAAAACGCGTGCTGTTTTACCCAAGTGTGGTAGTTTGCTGTCGCTTAATGCTTGGTATAGGGCTGTTTACATCATGGAGACGGAGACATGATAACCTTGATGATGACAATGCCCGATAGCCTTGAATGAAGTCCAGAAATTACATCTCCCTAAGATTATAAAGCATCATTCGCAACTGTTCCATTTTTACTCACTTCAAATACCTACTGGCTTTAGGCATGAATAAGCTACTTGTAAAACTGAAAATCATATATTTCTCATGGCAACACCTTCCGATGGACGGTCCGGGGACCGAAAGTCAATGGGTAGCAGCATCCGATTAAGGAAAGAATTCTGTTTCACGAAATTTCAAAGCACTGGTTGCCATAAATCATAATTTAAGAAACAAAAAAATCATTCATTGAATATCTAAGATAATTAAATATTACAAATGTATTTTTAATTTTGAAGTGCCTATACGCTTTTTATGGTTTGAATTACAACTAACGATGACACGACCTTCTCTTGAATCGGAAAGTTATCGGAAACCGGTGGGCCTGATACCTAATGTGATTAGCCCTTACGTGTCTAAAATAACACCCCCAATCTTTTACGTCGTTCGTCAGCAAACCTGCAGTCACAGACCACTCTATACCTATTCCTGCCATCTATGCATATTTATATCTGATTGATAATTATTGATATCCGAATGAATACGCATACTGATTCAAACAATCTTTGCATTCACCAGCGAGAATCACCTCAGTGGCATACCAGGAGACGCTAATTTTCGAGGACGTGTACATCCACCTTCGTGATGGTCCGTCCCGGCATCCTTTGGCCGTGTGGACACACACTGGGTTACAGCGAATTTATGAGCGGGAACGTATTCAGCGTCGACTTGACCTCAAACGCTATCCTATGAGGATTGCTACGCCGGTAACTTTTGTGTCTTTCGAACTTACGAGCTCTTACAATATAGGAGAAAAAAAATAAAAAGCCAAAAGGTCTCAAAATGTTCAAATATTTTAACCGTTGTACAAATTGTTTGAAAAATGGCAACGGAGTGGAAAAAAATAGGACTCTTTTTCACCTACATAGTAAGATCGAAAAAGCTCGATCGAAATAAATATAAATATGCCTGTTTTAGTAAAAAGTTTTTGGATCTCTTCTCGCGAAAATGCCCAAAACAGTGCGTAAAAAAATAAAACGCATTTCAAGGTACATATAGTTTTTATCACCTATCCACTTGACCTAAGACAGCCATGTTTAGCATTTATCATGTTCTAACAATATCTAAGTGCCAAATGTCACATGTAGCAAACAGACGATAAAATGACAACTACGC
This sequence comes from Lathronympha strigana, assembly GCA_949128165.1. Lineage (NCBI taxonomy): Eukaryota > Metazoa > Arthropoda > Insecta > Lepidoptera > Tortricidae > Lathronympha > Lathronympha strigana. The sequence continues at coordinate 12,129,397 of OX421920.1, forward strand.
TATCCGTCTAGGTGGGTCACTACGACGAGTCGTGGTACGGCGGCAGTTTCGCAGATTACGTCGTGGACAACTCGCAACCAGAGCGTGATTCTGCCATCCGATGCGGATACGGAGTCTCTTCACTCGTCCTGGAGTGGCTCAAGGCTAAGTAAAATAAGCTCTTACGCTCAGCCTAAAACCAAAACATAGAATGTTATGATTTTGCACCATTTATTAACTGACTTGATAAAATGAATAACTATTACCCAGTTATTCTATACAATACAATACAGTACAATACAATACATTCATCAATTCTGATGAGTTAGCTTCTTTGGATTTAGGCTCTGATCTGATTATGGAATCCACGAGGAATAGGGAGAACTCCTGAATCTTGAATGAACGATTATGATTTGTATGTTTTTTTTCATCTCCAGCATTTGCTTTAGAAGACCACAACCATCCCCATTAAAGTCGGTTTATTTGTTAAAAATATTACTTAGAGATAACGTTGACAAGAAAATTTACCGTGGATAATTTTACAGAGAAGTGCTAACACAAGTTGAGCAGTGGGGCACAGAAGTAGGCAATAAGAGTATGTTCACGAGGCTCGCTGACGGGACATCGGAGTTGAGTGGCGGGATCCTGAGGGTTCAGATGTCACGCCTCTCCAAACTCGACTATGTTATACCTATATGGCCTTTTAAGTGAGTATGATCTACAGTTCACTACCAAATTACCGTTTCTTCTTGTTCCAACACTTCATCCCACTTCGAACGCATGTAGCGCAGAACAAGGTGCGAAGAAGGAGGTGGAGGATGCGTTACCTGCGAGGTATCGAGGTACCGGTGAACTTGCACTGAACGGAACCTACAATATTTTTTTGATAATTTCCGCTGAGAGATGAAATCACTCTCGCTATGGTTCGGTACGAATTATGTTCTAGTACATTCTTTGAATAATTGTCATGCATGAGATATATGACATAAGACATAACTAAGAAGTGGGTAAAAAATGGAGAAGAGAAGAGAGGATGGACAACGACAAATCAGTCTAATAAACTAGAATATCTGCCGTTTAATTTCAAGACGGCATAAAATATATTTTTTTTCTTTATCTAGGGTAGGCTTCACATACGTGGCAGAGCGAGAGAGCAGCAGCAACATGTTCGTGATGCCGTTCACTGGCGCGACGTGGGTGGCGTGCGCAGCAATTACGGTCGTGCTTGCGCTGGCGCAGCGCGCGACTGCAAAGGCGGACTCGGAAAAGGACGGGGCGTTTGTTGCTGTTATGGCCACGTGGCTGCAGCAAGGTACATTCGCGGACTTTTATTGTTGTGCCACGATGGAACCTTGTCGGCAAATCACAATGTCAAAATATTATTGAATGTTGGTAACATGGCGTTACTTTATTATGACAGGGTTCCATTGTGGCTCATCAATGAGGATTACCGCGAGTCGATTTTCCGCTAGGCGCGCTAGTGGATCGTGAGTCCTGCGGGAACATTTCAAACGTCACTTTGACAATTCTCTCATACTGAGACAGGACCCACGCATGAGTGGCGCCGCCTGGTGATCGACAATACGGTAGCTACCATTAAAGTCCGCGAGTTTACACACGTGTTCAAAAGTGCATGGGCAATTTATGAATGAATTCATTCATAAACTGCCTATAATCTGACAACCACAGGCCGCTGCAGTTTTTTTTTATTTATATTCCTCTCTATTTTTTTCACTCCGAAAATAATGACGCAGACACACATAAATTAAAAAGAAATCTTATGAAGCCTGTGGCTGTCAGACTATACTTTCTTCTTCCTTTAAATAGTGGCGTCTGCCCGAAAGTTAGACAATTTTGCCAATGTCAAGGATTATAAATACATCAGTATATCGTATAAATAGTATATTGGGAGACGTTGTTTACCGAACAACTGTCATTGAACGATTGCAGGGGAATTTATCAAAACGAAATGTATACAGATGCCAGTGCTGTGCCTGAGGGCGCGTCTGGACGCATAACCTTCATAGTCCTCTCGGTGTGCTCCATGTTGGTGTACGCGTACTACTCGTCGGCTATCGTGTCCGCCCTCATGAGCGCTGGTAGCGGCGGTCCGACGACGCTGCGGGCGCTCGGCGACTCGAGATACCGCCTTGCGTCTGAAGATTATGATTGGATTCGGTTTCATATGTTCGATGTAAGTGTTATTTTTCAACGGAACTGTTATAGTTCGAGGCTTCTAATATTACTAATCTGTTCGGAGAAATGTACCTACAGTGGTGTTGCCTCTATAAGGTTTAAATAAAGTATATCCCTCCGTGTATCGTATTCCTCATTGCTGAATAATGTTGCGCTCCAATAAAATGTATAAGCGAGCATATATTCTAGAAGTTAGTTACTTACTCCGATAGGTCGAAAAAAACATAAAAAATTGTTTTCTATTTGACACGTAAATATGGATTTAATTTACGATTTTAAGCTAACACGGTCATTTGTATCTTTGACACTGTTGCAAGCGCCATGTTCACGGATTAGTGGCCCCACGCGGAAATCGACGGTTTTTGACGAGTTTTTTTTGACTCAATATTCCGCCGGGAATACTATAAATACAATTATAAAACAATAGTTCATGGGTTTAAATCAGTCTTTTATCATGATAGCAAGTCATGATAAAAGACTGAGAAGAGCCGGATTTAAAAACAATTTACCCTCTTACTACTGGTTGTAATTTTATGTTTTTTTCAAACATGGTCTAAACAATCACATTTTTCGATACTGTTATAATTATATATGAGATCTTAAATTTAAACTTATAGTTATGTACCAAAAACTGTTATTTTAACTAAAATTGCCTAAGTTTGATACCGTATATCTTGAAGACAGATAATATTTAAGTTATTATAATATGCTTACTCGTATTTTCTGAAGCCTTTGGGGTTAATGTAGGTAATAAATAAGCTAAAAAAAAAGGAATTTTGGGGATACAGATCGAAGGTCATTGGGACCAGGGCCTATACCACGAAAATTTTAACAGATTTTCAAACCAAATTGGCCCGAAATGGAATACCTGAAGCGCAAGAAGCTGCAATCTATGACAAATTTCTACATGGACACCGAGGCAGGCATGCAACTAGTGAGGTCGGGTACCACGGCGTACCACGCGGAATACAACCACGTGTACCCGCTCATGAGGATCCTGAGCGACGACCAGGTGTGCAAGCTACAGTACGCGCACACCGTGCCGCCGGTGAGTTATCACTGTCCTCCTCACATCCTCCCCATCATCTTTTTAGCCAACCCTCAACCTAATCTCGAGAATAGGCTTAGACACAATTTTTTACAAAATAGCCTTCCAACAAACCCTGAGAAATCTTTTTTCTATGACTTCGTCTCAATTTCAGCATCTCGCAGCTACATGTTCCTCTAGGCTAATTAGTATAAAGATGTCATGACGCATGATTGCTTAAAATAGTCAGGTGGAGTAAAAGATAGACTAGGGGAACATAAATACCTACTACTAGCTTGGAATTATTACTTTTAAGGAGAAACGTCTTACGAATGATACCAATTTTTTCAGAAAGAAAGGAAAAGAGGAAAAATTCATGGCCTCGGGCGGGACTTGAACCCGCGTCTCTGAGATCATCGCTCTTCCAACTGAGCTATCGATACCATGGCCCTGAATTTCTCCACCATATCCCTTGTATGTTTTCCTTTCTTTCAGAAAGATTTGCTTGGAATTGTTATATATCATGTTCCAGTCAAAACAAACTGTATTATCAAATTTAAACTATCGTGAGACTTTTAAATTGTAATTAAATACGGGTGCGCTAGATGTTTCGGGAATCTTAGGATACCATTATCAATAGTCAAGGACCGTGCGCGACGTCTATAAATACATGAGTGTTGTCGTATTATAATACAACGCGTATTATTCCTACTCCGTCTCATTTTAATTAACTGTCTTTCAGGTAATGACTTGGCTCATAACAACCAGACGCGGTCAATGGACTGACATACTCCGCGTTGGTGGCAACTGGCTGCTTGAAACAGGTCTTGGCAAGCGCATGGTGTCCCGCTGGCAGGTCAAACCCCCTCCATGTCGAGCGGCGCTACTAGCCGAGCGAGTCAGCTATGGCGATGTGGCACCTCTGATGATACTAACAGTTGTAGGATTTGTAGCATCCGTTGTTGTGTTGTTTCTAGAGCGGTCTGTAGCTAAATGGAAGATTAAGAACATCACGAGTAAGGATGAAAATCAAGAAGAAGTTGATCCAGTAATATAACGAAACGATGTACTTGAGCACAATTTAGGTTTGCTTTTTTAATGCTTTGATATTTTAGCAGGGCAATCGGCGCCCAATTTAGCAGAGGAATTCAACAGCTTCACTTTACCCGGTGAGCTGGCTTTATCTAGATATCAGGTACTCACAATATGTAGGCATCTAGTGATTTAGTACCTACGTAATAAATGCATTTAACTTTGTATTTTTGTTATTTATTTTATCATACTATGCAATATATCCGTATGACAGTTGTCATCGTCGACACGTGTTCACATTGTTTAACGATTTGTGAGCAACTTGGTTGCTCCGATATATTTGACTAGGTGGTGCCCGCGACTTTATACATTGTAGCCTATGTGTTATTCTGATGTATAAGCTATATCATTGTAAAGTTTCATTAAAATCCATTCAGAAGTTTTTACGTGAAAGAGTAACAAACATCCATACAAACTTTCGCATTTATAACATTAGTAGGATGTACTACCGCGTTCAAAATTGCATGGGCAGGGCAGTTTATGAATGAATTCATTCATAAATTGCCCATGCACTTTTGTACGCGTGTGTACCTTAAATGCCAGGTAGATGCAGATTTTTTAAATATAAATATACTGATATCGGGTTAGTCGAAAATAACTCGACATGTTTCGGAACGGTTCGCGTCCCATAATCAATGTGTGAGAAGATGTGTGCGCAGACCAATCGCCGCAAGCGCTTCTCACTCATGTTTCATGATTATGGGACGCGGACTGTTCCGAAACATGTCGAGCTATGTTCGAGTTTATAGACGTGAGTAACCCGATATAAGTACTTATATTTACTATTACGGTCACTTGCATCACCGGAGTTTGTTATCCCAGAGTTAAGTTTATTTCATATGAAATTTAACAGTTGACGCCGGGGCCAACTAACCCGGACCTAAGCGGATCGTGCAAGTTACGCATATGAGTGTCTTTTTTCATACTACTTCATTCGGCTTTAATCATTTCGGCTACAGTCCACCGACCACATTATTACCAATCAAAAAAGGAAGTTCTCACTAAAACCAACTTATGAAACCTTACGTAATCACTACGTGCGGCAGGCTCCCTAACAAAATCTTAATTATCAAATCTTGTCTTATCACTTATCAACTGTTACGTCTTTATATCTCACCGCCTAAGATCACGTCTTTTTATTAGTCAATAACCTCTATTTATAACCAAAGAGCACTCATGGATGGAAACAATGTGACAGATGAACTTGGAACACTCAGGTCTTTGAAATAAATAAATATGATTCTGTTTCTGGTAGTGCTAAGTACGTTTAGCATAGGATTAAGCCATGCGTCAACTTGTCACAGCTTACAGCAATCCCAGGTGAGTTTAATTTATTTCATTATTATAAGTAAGTATTGGGCAGTTGACACAAAGCAGCCTCAAACATATTTCGATTATGTTAACGAATTAAAATCGAAAATATAAACTTTCAAAACCCTCTACCGTAAGCCCAATTGATAAGCGGTCTTGTGACGCAAAAACACAAGTTGGTAATTTTAGGTAGGTACTTATTTGTGTAGAGATGGTCTGTAGACAGAGGCACAGTTTAAATGTGGTATCCCTACTCTTACAAAGCTCAATCCAGAGTTGGCATTTGTGATCTTGTCCTTTACATTTAATTGTTACAATTTTATTAAATGCATCTAATTTAATTTTTATGTTTCAGCTAGCATCGCTCAATGAACGAATGAATCAGATGATAAACGCGTTGTACCGTAAGTAACAATCAAATAGCTCATTCAGCGAACGTGTGAAATGCTTAGCTAATTTCAACTGTTTTGCTTTATGTACAGCATTCTCCAAGGCCAAGTCGTCTGGGGCATCGTATCAAAGTTCAACACCCGTGCCGCCCAGTGACTACTCAACAGTGTCTCCGTACGATCAACCGTGCTACCAGTACCCACCAGGGTACCAAGCGGCACCGCAAGGGTACCAAGCGCCCACACAAGGGTACCAACCGCCCGTACAAGGGTACCAGGCATCGTCCCCGCAAGTCGTCTACATGTCACAACCGCAATCTTCGACAGTAGCTATATCTCCACCCTCACCAGGAAATCCACCTACAGTAACGATATCCACTACTCGGTCGTGTTACCCTCAATATGAGCAGGGGTACACGTATGAACCGAAGTATCCGACCCAGTATTATGAGTATTCGTACCCGCAGTACCAACCGCCACCGCCGCCGTACTCAGCTCCTCAAGCGCCAGAATGTACCTGCCAGCAGGAGTATCATCAGCCTTGTCCACAACCAGCACCAGCGCCTGCGCAACCAGAGTATCAAAACTGCCCACCAGCTCCGCCATGCTCACCCCCACCACCATATTCTACAGGGCCGTATCAGCCCCCTAATTATCCGCCTCCACCATCATCACCCTACTCGCCGCCATACGCGCCGCCAACTTATCCCCCAACGCAAACTTATTCACCGCCAGCACAGGCTTACCCGCCACCGCCGCAGTCATGCCCACCACTCCCTCAGTCTTACCCACCACCGCCGTATACCTACGGACCCCCCGCATATTCTCAAAATGCTCCACAATACGCACCCGCTCCTACAAATCCTCGAGACTTGATACCGATGCCACAATTTTAAGTTAATTAATTTTAATAATTTATTGTGTGTTTTATATTGAAACCCTGTAATAAATGCTGACATTTTACCTCTTTTTGTTTTAATCCACTTGTGTAATTCTTTTGTTTACATTAGGCCTAAATTCCTCAATATAATTATTGAATGCACGTAACGATACACAATTTCAATTTTGGTGACCTTGCAAAACACATTGGAATGCACAATTTCAAAGATGAACCGGTGTCTAGTGCTTTATAAAATGTCCAATGTAAAATGAACCTTAAATGGGTCAACAATCAAGAACCGTAAGACCGTCACTGTTCCAGTGTGTACTCATTAGCGGGCCTACGTTCGGGCATATCCGCCGGATCTGCCAATATGATTAAGATTTATACGAAAACCAGATATAATCAAATCAGAAATAATTTAAGTAACTATGCTTATAAAGTCGAATTTTAGATGTAGGCGACAAGATCACTCAGACAAAGTGGGAAGGGTTAGGCAAGTACCAAATTGACTACTAAGTGGTACCCGTGGATTCGGCACTAATACACACCAACACCACAAAGGACATTGGACGCATTTTTATACTGAGTGATGGAATAAAGCAACCAACAGGGTCGAATGGAGAAAAACGGAGGAGGCTTTTCCCAGCCTAACAACAGAATAAAGTAGATATATTTGACGAAAGCAAAGACAAGAATGCGTACTTGTACCACAAGACCTCCCAATGATCCTCGATTTGCACACAAAGAACACAGAATTTTGTTTGAAAATGGTAACTTGAGACCTGGGTCGGAAAACAATTGTTATAGAACTGTCGGTCCGGCTAGTAGGTGTCTCGGGAGACGTTAGACCGGGTTCGTTTTTTGGCCAGAGGCTGAGATTGGTGCTACAGCGGGGAAATGTCGCCAGTATTTTGGGGAGCTTTCCGGAGGCGGGGGACTTCGCGGAGGTTTTTTATATTTCATTTATTTATTTTTCTATTTGTAAATTTGTAAATAAAACTCTTAAAGGTTAGGTATATTGTATTAGTTAATTAAAAGTTTGTAGTTAAATTTTTGTGTGAGTATTAATGGTTTTTCAGAGTGATATTTTTTTGTGAATAAAGAGGTTTACTTGACCTGAGGGATTACATTAGACGGGGAAAATATTCTCTCGGCCTATGAACTCAGATTAGCCTGCTGGTTATATCAACTGGGTCGGCAGCGCTGTGCTTATATTCAACGCAGTCAAGCATTAGCTGGAACAGTCCCTATGACAGAGTCAGCCACATTTACCTGAACAGGTACATCCATTTTTTTTACAACGAAAACCTTTACTTAATTGCATGGTGGAAAGGAAAAAACCGCGTATTACTCGGGTCATAAAAAGAAATAAATGTTTAGTAAGTAGGTACTTTTTTCAATTTAGCTGTTTTTTTTCTTTTAATTTTTTGGTTACGAAACTTACTATTTGGACATTATAGTGTTGAAATACCCGTTAACTTGTTTCCCTTTCCGCATGCGCACTTAGGTATATGACTTTATGATTATATAAATTACAAGGACAAAATTACAGCTTCATGGCCGTTGCAGCCCGTAGACGCTTGCGACTTTAGTGCAGTCTGCCGAGCCGCACGTTGCCGATGTTGCCGTTACTTCAAGTATACTCATTTTTTTTACTTTAAAGGCCGTGTTATAGGTAGCTATGTACGTACCGTCCGAAAGTCAACACAATTCTTAAAAAAATCATACATAAGAAAAACATTACTGTATTTAGGCTTCTAAGGGCCATTTTCGCCAGCAAGGGTTAACCCACCAACCTGGAGTTAGCCGGAAAATTCCATACATTTAAACGCGCGCCGGGTTATTTGGGTAACCCGGTTGTGCTAGTGCTGTTAGTTTGCGAAATGTTTATCGGATGTTAAAAGTGTACGACGGCTACGTATTTTCAATTAGAAATTTGTATTCATATTTTTTTTATTTGGAACTCTGAAAACGCTGTCGGCCATGTAGTGGTAGTGACGTCATAATACTGGTCAAAGCGAAGTTCGTTACGTAATCTCTGCTGTAACATTGACGGACAACGAATAACGGAACAATTTATACGTATGACAATTTGACTTTGACAAATGTTATGTTCCTACATAGTGACGTCATACCACAGAAAATCTATGGACTACCATGGCTGAAATTGTATTCGCCGTATTATGTAAAAGTAAACTTAAAAAAGTGCAGTTTAACAGGGCATAATAAAATACGGATTATTTTCTCTTAATTGGTCATTAATTAATAAAATGAGACCAACTTCAAAAAAAAGTCAAGTAGCCTATTATAACTACTGTAAGATAGGTTACGTGACGTAATAGCACGAATCTTATTCGAATGAATTCTCATGTAAGCCCTATGGCTTACATTAGAATTAATCCAACGACAATATTTCGAAAACAAAAAAAAATGCGAATGTAATAAATTGTGACAATTACAAAATGTGGAGTCATGTTACGCAATCATATAATCATACATTGAAATACTGGCCCTGTAACGCCAATATGTTTCCTAATTTATGATAAACAATGCTTATATATTGTGGTTGTGTTACGACCTAATAACACGACAAAATGACGCCGTGCTGCCTATTTCTAGTTTTGCTGATACAGGTAAGGATTCTACTCATTTGTGTACAGTTTGGGGAAATAGAGAAAAAAATTAAAAAGTAGCAACATCATCCCTTTCAAATCAATATACATTTATATTGATTTGAAAGGGACGATACTACGATGTAGACCAGATGTTCCTTAGTGCATCTTAAATACTGCTTTGTGCTTATAACATACTAATAAATTAATGTGAATTTACAGTTGCTCTAAATAGCCGGCCATATATGTTTGGTCATATCCGCCGCATATTACATTTTTTTTTCATACTTTCGGCGGATATGACCAAACGTAGGTATATAGCCGGTTGTTGCTTATATTTATATTTTCCTGTTAACGAATAAGTAATACCAAGTAATACCTACCACATAGTTTACATCGTACGTAGCAACAAACCTTAACGTTGTGACCTAATTAAATGGATAAATAAATGTAAATTTAAGCACGTGTCATGCAATGTCAATTACGTTTCAGGGTTCATTCACATTCGCTAACTGCGAGGAACCTGATATCGATTCCCGTGACATTCTCAAACAGAAACCGGAATTCGAGGACAATGCCGTTAAAGACTTCCACAGCGCTAACACAGACTGGATAGACATGTTTCTAGAAGCGACCCCTGCAGGCCTCTACCCGTCCAGTTCTGCTGCTCTGATGGCACACGCCACCACCTCTGACAAATCTCCCGAAGAACAGCTCGAAGTTATGAAAGAAATGATCCACCAAATAACAGATGCCATAGAGCACGAAATGACAAGTCTCCTCACTGAAGCCATAGCCCATTGCGAAAAGGGCGAAGAACATACCAAAAAGAAGCGATCTGTCGAAACCCCAATGGACAGCAGCCAACTCGTTATGAGGCTTTTAAAGCACATCAAGTCAAATAATGAATATCAGAATATTGCTATTGAGAAAATGATGACAGCTCAAGAGATTGCTGACAAATATGGCGTCAAATATAACCCTGACGAAGATGTTCTAGCTGACCTTGCAGCTTTCTCTTCCAAGAAATCTGAAGAACTGGCGACAATTTTAGGCAATACGAACCCTAAGGAAGAAATCGAATTCGTGCCACTGGAAAAGGAAGAAAAACTAAATTTGCCCGAAAACAACACGTATTATGTTTACGCAACGCATGTTCCTGAAGAAGAGCTTCATTCTCATTTCAACTCTTACCCTCCTCATGAGTACATGCCCGAGCGAGTTCAGTACCCGCCCCAGTCTGTTCAGCAGCACTACACACATCCACACCACAGTCATTACAATTTTCCCGAGACTCAAATACCAGCACCTCCACACCACTCTGCCCCTCAAAGATTCTACGAACCAACTTACCCTCAAGAATATCACTATCCCTGCGGCCCTATGGAGCCTATTACTACTACAACAACTATAGTTCTCCCTTACGAAGAACTAGCAGCACCCGAACCGGAATTAGTAGGACAGGTGTTCGAAGAAACAGTTACAAATAAAGTGAGCATTGAAGCTGGCGAAGAACCGGGTTCTACTGATGTGAACCACGTGATGACATATACAGTTTCAGAGAAATCTCACTTCAAAACTCCTGAAATTGAAAAGTTGCCACAGCAAATGCAGTATTACTTCTTTCTTTGAATTAACTTAATTTTAGAATTACTTATGTAAAAGTTCCTATTTAAATCCCCGTGTATACTCACCAATTTTATGTTTTTTGCACTAGGTTTGAGACCATAATTTAGAAAGGTTTATAGTGATATGTCAAAAAAATACACAAAGTTAACTTACCGCATATTTAATAAATACATTACAATCTTAAACAATAAGTACATCGATAAAAACTTATTGAACATTTTTGGATACATATTTTAGGTCCGTATTGACTGGTTTGCACTCATCATTTGTCATTTGGAAACAAAAGAATATATTATTCTAAACTAAGCACGTAGGTACTATTATTTGGTAACTTAAATTATATATGATGAGACTCCTAGCATTAAAATAATAAAATTACGACACTATAATTACAAAACTTATAGTTACAGGGTTGACTATCACAAAGAAAAGGCACTCTGATTATTACTAATCTATAATATGTAAATATGAGTGTTGCAAAAGGTATCCTAATTGTATTTCTTTGGCCAGTGTTGCACTAGTACATTATATGTTATTCTACTTATTTAACTATATTTGGTGTATCATTGAGTTAAACATTGATCTTTCTTTGGTAGAACTTTAGAAACCATGTAGGTACAGTCGTCGCCATCAAATATACGGTTCACATATTTGTGACTACTTCTGCTGCTCCTATATATCTGATGGCTGTACATGATATGAAATATTTTCTTGAACACACCTCTAACCCTTACTTATCTCTAGTCTCTTAATGACTGTAAAATTAAATATTGAACACGCTTGGAAAAAGATTCAATATGTGTTTGTTTTAAATTAAAAAAATCCGATTTATGCAGCTGTTTTATCAAACCTTTAGGGCTTCTACTTTACAATACACCCCTATTGCTGTCGCTCTTTTATTCGAGCGATAGAGGAGAGACGAAACTTCGAGTTCGATGTTTGCGGTAGCTGCCTGGTTACGCGGTTACCTGTGCGCGTAGTACGCGCTGTACGCTCCGTTGTGGGCCGTGTGGGGCTGGTATCTGGAAATTTAGAATTTTTGATTACATACCTATAAATGATATATTAATATAAATGACGGACTAGTTAAATATTAATAAGAAGGTTAGGAACTCCGCAGATTTTTATCTTACTTCCTGCTTTTTCTGAAGCTTAAACGTAAAACAGAAAATGTAGTTTTTGAATATTGAAGTGCAGTTTTAAAGGAATAGATAGATAGATAGAATAATTTATTAACTCAAGGTATTACAACGGTAGTTATAAAACAGTTTCCTGCAAAACTTAATACAAAGTTTGACTGCAGGGGTCATATTACATTAGCTTATAGTAAACTATTAATTATACGTAGGCTAACGTTAATACATATGTTAACGCTCTGAAGTAATTCTCATGTAAGTGTTTCCAAAATAGTACATTACATACCAAGGCCGTTTAAGTGGGAAATGTCTCGGATTCCGTGTATTTGTCGGCCGATGCGAAGCCGAGGTCGACTAACATGTGATCCGAGGCTTTCCCATTTACCGGCCGAGGTTTGTATACTATTTTTCAGCCCGACGGAGCCGGCAGGCGGCAATTTAGTTTTGCGTAAAGTGGCGCTTACCGGCCGGAGGACTGAAAAGTATTTTTTAAGCTGTTTTTTAAAATTAAATTTATCAGGCTCGTTTCTTATCTTCTCACGTATTCTGTTGAGGTAGTATGGTCATCTTTTTTTTAATGTTCTATCTATACCAAATTGTACTATTGTAAATGACTAGTTTTTGGAATTTAGGAAATACTAACCGCACGGGGTGCGCGTGAGCATACAGCGGGCCGCACGCGCTGGGCTCGGCGCCGTAGGGCTGCGCTAGCTGCGGGCAGGGCTCCGGGACTGCCTCCCGCCGGCGCGGGGTGCTGCGCGGTTGGCTTTGCTCGGGAGGACTGAAATATAAATATATAAGTTAAAAGATGTACAGGTGGCAGAGAAAAAAGTTAGAAATTAAACTTGAAAACTCAATATTGTGCCGCTCGACAGAAAACGAATTGTGAAAAAAAGATTCTGCAGCAATCTTTGCCGAAAAATATACATTGAATATAGAAGTCGATACCGAAAGAGCATTTTCAATTATTGAATGCAGCCTGTACAGCAAAGATAATGTTTTATTCTTCTTGTACCTAGCACGATAGATGTGTATTTAGTCTTCTGTACATAAGATACAGACGTGTTTTATACGAACATTGTTTATTTCTGTTACGTCCAATGCGGCGCGGGAGCAGGATTTATGTGCACATAAACTGCGGTAAGGTAAACTGGTTCAGCTATGTAGTAGGTATGTTCAGGTATTGATGCACGTTTTACACGTTACGGAGTAACAGTTCAATATCTTGCACTAAATATCTGAATATAATATACCTATCTTTCTAAATCGTTATTATGTTGTAAAACGTCAGTAAACGTAAACTTTTAATCCAAAAGCGACGTATTGAACTTCTTCCATTTCTTAATTTAAAATTTCTTAATTCGATTTAGCATTCAGTGCAGTATAATAGACAGCGCGATGATCACACCGCGATGCGCCGGGTCGAAACCTTCGTGTAACTACCTTGCATCTCCCTCCCCTCTCTCGACACCCTAGTGCCCTTTTCACATAAGCAGATGCAACTGATTGATACACAAAAGTGCTATAGAAATCCTGTTTCCTTCCATTACTTAGTGACGTCACCGTTCGCCTTAAAACCGTCGAGCAACGCCTGCGCATATTGCAGTTCAATGTTTACTTTAAGCGTTTTACTGCCGCGCTGCATTGGCTGACGTCAGGCATAAATCACTGAGTCTGGTCGTTTCGTTTTCATGAGCCCACCAATGTAAGATCGAGGGTAAGGCGCACTATATCATGTATGTTGTGGGAAAGAATAAACTATTTATCTATCTATCTAACTGATATTATGAATAAACATGTTATTTGAACTATTTCACACGTCATCATAATCCTCCTATAATTAGCATTACTCTATCAATAACAAAACGTTTCTCGCTAACTCTAAAGTATAAACAGTCCTCGCTAAAGTAAACAAGCAAGTCATTAATTTTATTTGAAAACAGAAAAAAGCGAATCACCATATGCGCGAGCGCAAAAACTACAGCCATTTTTTTTTGTTTCCTGGTAGGGACAATTAATAACGCCACCTTTGGGGCTGTTGGTATAACGTATGAATCCCATTTGTCGTTCGCTGTCAAAATAGAGATTAACGGGACCGTGCAATAGGATCCGCCTACTGGGCGGCCACCAATGATCGTTTTATTATTTAAAAAAATTGAAAGCCGTTGCGTTAAGTCTAACGCTGTTGAAGGAACCGTAGTTTTAAGTTTAAGTAAATTGAGTTTAGTTCATTTTAAATCAAAACAACAAATTCAACTCTGTTCTAATGGAAAATGACTTAAATTATTTACAGTAATTAATTAATACTAAATCGTAAAATAAACTTTAGGAGTATGTACACACGCGTTCAGAAGTGCATGGGCAATTTATGAATGAATTCAATTTCAATCATAAACTGCTCATGCAATTTTGAACGCGATGGTACGTCAGCCGCGCTTCAGACGTTAGCGTCGGGTGTCGGCTTATCGGTTACCAGAAAATATAGAGAATTCCTATTGCATATGTATTATAATAAACATTACATTATAGTTAATATGTATAGTAAGAGTTGGGCATGCAAAATTGCAGTATTTTAGCGTACCATAGTAATATTATCATGGTACACGGTACGGATGCTTAAAATATTGTGCGTGTATAAATATGGTAGTAACACCACACTAACACGCTTGACTTCTATATTCAATGTGAAGTTTCTAATTTCACCCGATTAGATTTTATTTCACGTCGATTGCTTCCAGTTGTGACATCCGCAATTACATTCTAAATTAACTATCTTCCACATCAACATAATTTTATTTAGTGCGTCCTCTAATGAGTTTTTATTTTGGCGGGAACGGGAAACGCTGTCCGCCATTACTGTCACTCGTAACTCTTTACTCTATGGCCGAGTCGTAAAAGTAAATTGTCCCCGGCTGTTGAAAACCACCTCCGTGCCATGAACACTCGCAATAAAACATCTCATTCGTGTCTATGGCTTGATTCATGGCGTGTTGTGACATGGGGGATGTTCCGAAAAATATGGTTTCGTTTATTTGATCGTAAAAAAATTGAGAGCTTTATGATTACTTACCAGTCGTCGGGGTCGCAGTCTCGGAATCCTTTCGCGAATGGGTTGCTGGCTATTTTCAGTTGTGTTATCTATAAAGAAAATGTAGTGGTTACAAATCCGAGTAGGAAATAAACTGGATATTGCTTTACACGTGATGCGTCATAAATGTGAAGGCATTATACCTTGGAAAGCAATCTCTGTCAGTAGAATTTTTTTACTTTATAGAACTCCCTTTTTTCCACTTCGAAAAAAGGGGGGCCTATACATTTAATTCGTAATAAGTAGATAGCTGTAGAAGGCCCATGGCACTCGTCGCGCTAATTCGAATCGATTGTTTTTTGTCTTGTGTTTCGTCTTTGTTACAATTAAACAATGTCTCGTCATTTCTAGCTCTACATACGTTAAGTAGATTTTGGTATCGCTCGTATGTTCGCTTTCACGACATCTAGCCATCACTTGTTTGGTCTACGACGGGGTCGGACTAAGGGAATTTTGGCATCTAGTGTAGGAATTTATTTTCTAAAGCGCGAAACCATTGGATGTGTGGAATAGAGACAGAATACAGCGTAAGTCTCAGCAATACGGCGCAGATAACGCGTCAAATCAAAACTTACTCGATGATTCTGGTAAGCTGTGACGGCGGTGAATCCCGTCTCGGGGAACACGAATGTCCGGTACGGGACGGTGCCCGGCGTGCCCTGGCCCTCGCCGGGCAGGAACACCACGTGCAGCCGCGGCTGGTACCGGTGCATGGAGTTCAGGATTATCTGTACAAGCACGAAATTAGAGAGATAAGATTAATAATAAATTTATTACCAATAATATACACAAAGTACACTACAGGGTGTTATCGGGGTCATGATTCAAACCTATCGGTCCGAACTCGAAGAATTAATGCGATTTCAAGTATAGGGCAATTTTTTAAAAATTACAGCCTTTTTTAAACTAATCAACAATTTATTTATCCCAGTTAATAACTCAGATTATGGTTACCCTATTAATTCATGATAAAACCTTTTTAATAAACAAATGATTAGATGAGTAAGTAGTAGGCAATTGTCAACCGTCACGTCATAAGAAAGTCAAATATCAAAATAAAGAAAACTTTTAAGGATTGGTTTAGCTAATTAACTGGTTTTTCTGTTGAACAAACAATGCCTGCGGCATATCCGTTTTCAAATGTGGAGCGGTCTGACATGGTGATGTTTTATTACCAAGTACGTCGTGCGACCACCGCTCAAGATTTGTTCCACCAACGTTATCCTGATTTGCCTATCCCAAGCCGAAGATTAATCAACACGATGGTTAAAAATCTGCGAGATTACGGACAGTTCTCTGTGCCGAATCACGCCCAAGCACGAGGCGGTGACAGGCCACGACGACGTCGATACGCGGACAATCTCGACCAACAAATGTTAAGGTTCTTTTATCAGGATCCTCGAAGAAGCACCCGGCAAGCCGCAAGACGTTTTAATGTAAGCCATGTTTTTGTGTGGAAACTTCTCAACGCAACCGGGTTGCACCCGTTTCATTTTACACCTGTACAGGATCTTTCACCGTTAGATTGTCCTTCAAGAATGATCATGTGTGATTGGATATTAGAAATCCAAGAAACCAACATCCTCTGGACAGATGAAAGCACTTTTACACGAATTGGCCTATTCAACATGCATAACGAACATTACTGGAGTGCTGAAAACCCTCATTTAACTAGAAGGAATGCATATCAAGTGAGATTCAGTCTAAATGTGTGGGCAGAAATAGTGAACGACATTGTTATCGGCCCCTACTTCATCGAAGGCAGATTAAATGGTGCTAAGTACCTTGATATGTTGAGACAAGTGGTGCCTGAATTACTGCGAGAAGTACCGGAAAATTACTTGCACAACTTACACTATCAACACGATGGTGCTCCCGCTCACTTTCAACACCAAGTACGCGATTACCTCGATGAACAGTTCCCGAGACATTGGATCGGCCGCGGCGGACCTGTGGCATGGCCTGCTCGCAGTCCCGACTTGACGCCTTTAGATTTTTTTCTCTGGGGTGAAATGAAAAGATTGGTCTATGAGCATGAGTCCAACACT
This sequence comes from Lathronympha strigana, assembly GCA_949128165.1. NCBI lineage: Eukaryota > Metazoa > Arthropoda > Insecta > Lepidoptera > Tortricidae > Lathronympha > Lathronympha strigana. The sequence goes on from OX421920.1 coordinate 12,146,787, forward strand.
GTCGATGAACTCCGTGAGCGAGTAATTGCAGCGTTTGAAACTGTAAAGCAAAATCGCTTTGCTCTTGGCAGGTTGAAAGACAACCTCAGACGACGAGCAGAATTATGTCGACAGCAAGAAGGCTCACACTTTGAACAACTCCTGAAGTATGTTTAGGTGTGATCCTAATTGTTTTAAAACTTGTGTAGTGTCTTAGGGATTTTATTACTTCAATAAATTCGTTTAATTTTCGTCAATTATTTTAATTTCTTTTACACTAAACATTGAATTAAAAGATTATCATTTATCAAGTAGGTGTAATAATAACCGTAAGTACAGTCGCCATCAGATACATCTGTACATTACAGGGTGCTCAATGAACATGTACTCTAACGCCTTGACAATAAGGTCGTGTTCAGATATTTTTGAGCAGCTTGTCCGTTGCGATGTATGTGATGGCGACTGTACCTAATGCGTTCTTCACTAGATACGGTTTTTAGTCTTGTCAAGTGCGTAGGGTGACCATAATAATTAATAAATAGGGAATCATTTTTAGTTTTTTTTTACCTGCGAAAAAAGTGCTAATTTATGCACTCCAATCTACAGCGTTGTATTCTTAATTAAGTGCCAAGTCTATTTTTTCTTTCTTGCTACACGACCCCGCTAACACCCTGTATAGATATCCGGCGAGCTCCAAACTAGGCTAAGCCTGTATCTCGGAGCTCGGCATTAATGAATTTACAATGAGACATAAGTGGACATAACAAAATAAAAAAAATATTAGAGTGTGTGTGTATGTGTGAGCGTGGTTTTAAAATCGCAGATATTTTAAACCAGTGTACTGGCTCCGAACATATACAGATACCATGTCCAGCTCTAACCCATGATTAAGAGGTCTACTTTGCCCTGCTTCCAATTCAAACTATACCGAACCACTTACATGTCCATTGTCATCAAGCTGGTTGTTGGTGAGCTTCAGTTTGTCGAAGGACACGAGCTGGCGTGTCCAGTGCGCGCCCGGTGCGGGCGAGTCTGGGTGCACGTGGATACGCGGCGGCGATACGGGGTCCGCTTTGCCTGCCACCACCCAACTCGAGCTGCGCAAACAATTACACACTAGGGTTGATGTTACTGGTGACCAAAGAGCTGGTGGCTTCCTCGCACGACGTATCAGCATTGCGATACAACGAGGAAATGCTGCCAGCATCCTAGGTACATTGCCTCAACCACCTATTTTAGATTTAAGGTAGGTAGAGGTAGGTAGTTAGGTAAGTTACAATTAATGTATATATTTCGAAAATAAATGTTTTGTTTATTACACACTTCCTTTCAAGAAACTTACAAAAAGTATTTAGGTACGCGTGAAGTTAGTTTGAGAAGCTCAGAACCTAGAAAGGCGTCACATAGTTATATGATCTGTCGCTCGATTGAGATTTGCTAATTACAGTGCGACAAAAAAGGTAGACAATTATGGAGGACGCCACTGAGCTTTAACAACATTGTATATTGTTTATCTCATTCTATCCCATAATAGTGTGTCATCCTTTAAGGATGACTCACAGCGCGGGACGGGGCGGGACGGGAAAATCTGTCAATTTCTATAGAAAGAATCACGTAATAGCTCGGAGCCCTCGGATGTCACGTGACACTTTCTATAGAAATTGACAGATTTTCCCGTCCCGTCCAGTTCTAGTGTGAGTCATCCTTAAGTGTGAGCTGTAAGTTTGCTTTTTGACAATATTTGTTTACGAAAATAATGACATACATAGTTATTTGACAAGAAAGCAGATGATGCCACTGTGGTTGGTTTTTAGTTCCAGATTATTTAAAGAGACAATAGTGAAGTTTTATCTAATTATTTTGATTCTGCATTGGAATCTCAAATCTGTTTTTAAATTTTCTTTTTTTAATTTTTCGGTGTAACAGTGTATCACGTTATTTTTAAATTAGTTAAGTACAAACCTGTGAAACGCATATCGATATCTCTTATCATCAAGCGGTACGAAGTCCACAAGCAGAAGGTAGTCAGCGTTAGGCAGCAGTCCGGAAAGCCTCGCCTGTACAAATATGAGAGTTGAGAAATACAACAAGAGTTTTTCACGTCAAGCAAATGTTTACAAGACAAAAGGGATTGGGGACGAAATATTAACGGTAAGTAACTGCTGTGCCAGAAGCATGCGTCAGTTGTCGCGAACACGAATCGATCGTCTTTTGTTTTGTGTCGGTACGGACACACACACTTCCCACTCCCGTCGGTGTACGCCACCGCCATAATATTTTTATCGTAGGCAACCCTAACGTTGTACGGGGTTGAGGGGAGTCGGGTGTCAATTATTTTTTGCGTAGAGTTCAAAGCTTTTTCTATGAAAGTCTATTTTTCTTTTTCTATAAGCTTTTTCTTTTTGTTCTTAAGAACTATTTTATAATCTGTGGTTCAACGAATGCCGTGAGTTCAGCAGAGCTCGTGTGTCGAACATTGCACTGCTGCGGGAGGATTGCTGCATTGACTGGTGACATGATGGTGGTCATGATGTATGTACCTGTAGCGCGGGGAACATGCGGCGGCCAGCTTTGGTGACGATCATCTCCGTGCCGAGCTCGTGAAAGCTGCGCCAGAGTGCTGACAGCTCAAGTGAGGCCGAACATCGCGCTACTGCCGGGTGGAGCGCTGCGCTGGCGCCGCCGGCGCCCACGAACTGGTAAATACAGCGTTTGTAAGATTATATAAATATTAAACAAAAAGTTTCATTCCATGGTCACTTACATTACCATGGAATGACCCCAAATCATTTATCTGTCCTAACGCAATCCGGTTCACATGTATAGATTATACCTGTTAGTTTGGTCTCATTATTGTTACAGGTCGCCTAACGACTTATGAGCGCTGACCTTGAATGCGTAGAGCAGTGCAGTGCAGCTTTTTTGGGGTTGGGGAAGCGAGCGGCGCTTATGCGCAAACTACCCTACCATTTTCAAATCGCTGGACGCTCATAATCATTGCGCGACCGCCCTTACATTGAAGCATGCGTGTTAGACAGTTTCGAACTAAGGTTTCAAAACCGCGTGTAGAAAGTGATATGAAACTAAATTTATGTGACCTCTAAACGCCCTTGGTTTACAGGCGCGATCGGCAAACCACTAGCAGAAGTGGTGGTAAAACCATCTTACCGCTTCTTTAAAACCAATTTCTGCCAAGGTCACCTTAGTCAAATAAAATGTACACAAGGAAACAGGCTTATTTTTCGAAATCACAAACTTTACTACGTATTTGGAAATATACCAATAATACGTTCTCCGGTAACGGACGGTATTGTATTTTTCGTCGCTATCCAATGCTGTATCCAATCCATAAATTCTTTGTACGTTTCTTCATGTTGGTTTCGTGAATTTGGCGGCAAATTGTCGGTCACGATCATTGCGACATCCCGAATTTCAGGTGATGTCTCGCACATTTCAATATCACTGTCTTCATCGTCGTTACTCATTACGTACGAAAAACTAGTGCAACTGTGTAAAAATAACTGTGTAGAAATGACTGGCAATTATAGTTTTTTTTAATTCATAAACAGTCTAAGACTTGAGACGATTCCGATTTTCAAATCGATTGTACTGTTCGAGATTCAGAAAATTTTACTTTTTTTACATTTAATGAAATTACAAAACGACTGATTCGATAAACACAACTAAAAAGTATTCAGAAGAGTCTTCACTTCTAGGTTCTTGTACCCAAAGGGTAAAGGGACCATCCTACTAGTACTAAGACTCCATCTGTCTGTCTGTCTGTCACCAGGCTAGGCTGTATCTCATGAACCTTGTTTCATGAGACATTTTCACACAAGATATATATGTGTTGCCGCTTTAACAAAAAATACTATAAAACCGAATAAAATAAATATCTAAGGGGGCTCCCATGCAACAGATGTGATTTTTTCGCTCGTTTTCGCTAGATATTAAAACGGCAATAGGTGAGACGCTTGAAATATTCACAGAATATTTAACAGTGTTTTTTATCGTTTTACAAACAAAATACATGAATATTATATTACATTGTAAACGATCCTATAAAGTTACATGAAAGTAAGTGTCAAAGTATGACAAAGCTGAAACTTTAGACATGACCGCACGTGCCAAAACGCAAGCGCGACATTCATAAAATATGTATAACTATTTTAAAACTGTATTTTTGTATTTATTTTGTGATGTGATGAAAAAAGATGACTCACACTAGGACGGGACGGGACGATCTGTCAATTTCTATGGAAAGAATCGCGTGATAGCTCCGAGCCCTCGGCTGTCACGTGACGTTTTCTATAGAAACTGACAAATCGTCCTGCGTGCGTAGCCAAGATGCCAATCGCTCACGCTTAATAACGTGTCGTAACTACCTCTCTCTATCACTCTTCCTTATTAGTGTGACAATGACAGTTGCGTTTCGTTAGCGACTGAGCGTGAGCGATTGGTATCTTGGCTACACACCCTGTCCTGTCCCGTTCTAGTGTGAGTCATCCCTAAAGCTTTTTTTTATTAGTAACAGAATATGTTCGTATGAGACTCACCAGGCGAGGCGGCGGCTGCGGCGGCGGCGCGGCCGGCGCACCGTGGTCCCTGCAGGTGCTCTCGCTTAACGCCTGCAGCGGCGAATACGTGCTTCGCGGACATACCGAGTTCTGGCATACAATAGTAACACATTATACACATAACAATACTCTCCTACTTTCTAGCGTTTCCCTGCTTATGCCACGGATCAGCGTGCGTAGCCACGATGCCAATCGCTCACGCTTAATAACGTATCGCAGTTACCTCTCTCTATCACTCTTCCTTATTAGTGTGACAATGACAGTTGCGTTTTGTTAGCGACTGAGCGTGAGCGATTGGCATCTTGGCTACGCACCCAGGCAGCCTGGAGTCTGCTTTCGCAACTAATCAAAATTTAGCGTAGGCGCTATTCTACAAAAGCGACTGCCATCTGACCTTCTAACCCAGAGGGTAAACTAGGCCTTATTAGGATTAGTCCGGATTCCTCACGATGTTTTTCTTCACCGAAAAGCGATTGGAAAATATCAAATGACATTTCGTTCATAATTCCGAGAAACTCATTGGTACGAGCAGAGGTTTGAACTTGGATCTTTGGGCATTTGGAGCTATGGTATAAGCCGGGAAATTGCTAGGAAGAGAAGGTGAAAATTATTCATTATTATATGCTCGTGCGTAATAAAAAAGCCATGAAAAAATCAGCTGGGTTCACATTTAAGTATTGTTAAGTTCGTAGCGAGTAAACAGTCGGTAAATAATCATTTTGTAAGGTTATAATAAAATTACGGATAACAATGACGTTTTACGCCCGCTTGCGTCGTCGCGCACGATACGCGGCACTTGATAATGACATCACAGGATGTCCGAAACATGTCGCGCATAGTGACTAAAAACACGTGAGTGTTATCCGTAATTTAATTTTAATATTAATTTTGTATCGCGATAGTTTCAATTCGTTTTTTTAATTGAATTATTCTGCATGTATTGCAGGTAACTGAAATGGCCGTAATCATTGAATATAATAGTCTCACCTCTCTTATAGAATTGTGCAGCGGCGGCAAAGCCGGCTCGAGATCCCTGCGGTCGACCGGCGGCAAGTTGAACGCCGTTCGCGGACACTGCCCGTTTGGAATTATACCTGTCGACAAACAAGGAAAATCATTAGAAACTAGTGTTTTAAAGGACTCGAGTTCTAGTCCTAATTTGAAGACTCGACTCGGTGGACTTAAAAGACTCCGAGTCCGGAGTCGCGTCGAGCGTGAGTCATCTGCGCCACGACTCGAGTTCTCTCTAGAGCTAGAGTATGAAAAGAAACTTGAGTCTATCATTGCGACCATTAGTTTCAAAATCAGACTTGCGGCTAGATTTATAATGAGACTCGAGTCTAAGCAAGTTCAAACTTGGGCTAATATTGAATTTTTTGGAACGTATGTACGAAATGTCGATATTTATCAATCGCCTTTTGGTTAACAAATACATCATAAGGAAAATGGATTATAAATGCATAATTTAGTTAATAATCTAGTAATCAACGGGGGTGAATCATTCTGTAGTGGGATGAAATGAGGTGTAACAGAACTTTTACATAATCGAAAATGCGGACGCAGAATATAAATAGATGTATACTGTATATCAATTATTAAAAAGAAAAGCGAGCATTATTCAGTGTGCATTATTTTAACCTGTTGATAAGTTTATTGAATCCATTGTAGTTATCCGATCTACGTGAAATATGATAGTCTGCTTAACTAACACAAACTTTCGGCGCCATACCTATAGAGACCAACAGATTATGCACATCTTAAACTGTTGTAGCTAGAACTATGAATAGTTCCTGCTTCTTTGAAATGCTTTCTTCAAATGTTTTTTTAGATTATTTTTCAGACTCAAAAAGGGGTGAATGAGGGGGCGAACGTTTTTAAAGTTTTAAAGAGTTTAAGAGAGGCATGGCCACAGCGGATGCATATCGTTTAGTGTGGTGGGCACAACGAATGTCGTCTCGCTCAAATCTGAAGCAGAGCCCATCTGGGGAAGTACCTCCACCTTACAGAAAACCGCAGTTTAATAACACTAGACGCTACTCATAGTGTTGTGTTTCTGTTGGTGATTAAGGTCGCCAGAGCTCCAAGAGGATTCACTGTGTTGACAGCTGGGGACCCACGGAGCAAAGCTTGCCCCTTTAGGTGTCAACACAGCGAATCCTCCTTTTTTTAAAGGGTCGGCAACGCGCATGTAGCACCCTTGCAGTTGCAGACCTCCATTGGCTACGGTGACTGCTTACCATAAGATGGGCCGTATGCTTGTTTGTTGTGTAGTCTTTAAAAAAAGAGTCCTATCGAGCTCTACACAGACAAAGTTGCGGTCTTTAATGCAGATTTAATGTAACTATAATCCAAAAATACAAGTTTTCTATTTTAAGTATGTTGTTGCAATAAATACTTACTTATGACTGAAAAAAAAATCAATTGTACTTTATGGTAATTGATTCCATTAAATAATCACATAACTTTGTCATGACCTAGATGTTTGATAGGTATCGAATAAATATGATTGAAAAATTATAATGTTTGTTCAGTAGTTTTTAGCATTGGTATTTTTAGCCACCTAAAAATAAAATACGTGTAAGTACGGTTCTCTGTTTTGTGATTACGAAAAAATGCAATTATTGTGAATATTAATTTATAGAGAGCGATGCGAAAACTGTTATTTTACTAACCCCACTCAATTAATACGTATAAAAAATCTATACATATGCCATTACAGGTAGAATACGTAATGCTTTTTTCAGATAAGTAACAATCGACGAGGATAGCGAAAAAAGGGTAGGAAAGCTGACTCCGTCACAAGTCACGAGGGCTACCTAAGTGCATATAGTCAGACCAAAGCTAATTTTGCCTCGATGTGGATATTAGAGAGTGCGCAAGTGATATTTAAAGCGTCAAACTTCAGTGAAATGATGAAGTTTAGATAGGTTTATCTTTAGGTACACAGACTTACACAGTCTGTGTTATTAAAATTAATACAAACTTAACTTAGATAGATTCTAGCGAGAAAGAGAAAGGGCAGAGTGAGAAAAAGAAAGAAAGTGCATATGTGTATGCATGTATGTATTATACTAGAAATTGGGTCTGAAATATCTTTACGTAGATAGTTACTGTTACTATTTGCACATTTACCTGTTTAATTTTGCATATAAATCTGACACCACCGACCTCATTCCAATCGCCCCGTCGGCTAAACGACACCGTCACACTACCCACTTGCACATATACAAAAAATATTAAAAAAAAGTTTATTACGGTCGTAACTTCACAAAAACCGTAAAACGTCCTGCCGACCGCGGACATCTCACTCAACTAATTGCTGTAATGGTCTGATGGCGGGAAACTGGAAATTCAAAATGGCGGCTATATTTTCAACGGAAGGTGTCAAGCGGGCATTATAAATTAAGCCGGGCGATGAAAACTATACGCGTAGAGGCGACAATGATCGCCTGTTATTTTGAGGACGTTTGCTTTAATTTTGTTTCTTTTTTACTGCAGTGAACGTGTGAAGAAGTAGAATTTATATATAAATTTGTTCTGTGGGAGGGTTAACTTGTAGAAAGTAAATGGTCCTTCGAGCCGGATAATTAAAAAATATCGTCTGGCTCATCATTTAAGTAACTAATTTATGTGCTTAGGCTCATCTTCATCGTTAATCCAAACATTTACGGCAAACAATAGGCATAATTGACCATTATAATTTCATTTAATTTAGCTGAAACTTGATCAATAAAGGTAGAGAGCGTATATTACAAAAAAAATATTGACGAATTTATGGACGAATTTATTTTATAATATTTCTAAGTTATAAAGTAAAGGAACGCAATAATCGCCTCTTCAATCTGAATTGCCTCAATTATACGTGCAAATTTCAGTAAAAACAAATAAGAAAAAAAAAACTATATCTACGTAAAGGTATTTCATATCCGATTTATACTAGAATAAACACCTCTTAAGGTGAAAATTAGCTAGCTTAAGTATTAGGTTGTCAAACATAAAGTCTTGTTGAATTAAGACCGAGCGAGCAAGCGACAGATTCTAAAATAGTGGCGATAAATTAAAACACGACCATAGGGAGTGTTTTAAATCAACATGAGTTGCGAATTACCCCTTCGCACGTGTATCGTACGACGTTTTACAGTACATATGGGGCCCATTGAATATCCGACGCAGGCACGTAAATTGCTCATTATCGCCCTAGGGCGGTAAAGTAGCATCGTGCGTGTGTATGGGTACTGTATAAGTTATTTTCGTCGCGTCGCGTATCAAATTTTAAACACGTCAAAATAATGTCCTCAAGAAATCATTTATTTGCAATATCACCGCGGTACCATGTAGTCGGAAACAATAAATTTTTAACATTCACTGGAGTAAGGCATAATTGTCACATTATGAGTTATTTCTGGCACATATCCCTAATGTGTCACATTCGCGAGTAAATCAAGATTGTATTTTTGTTGCGAAACGTTGTAACGGCAATTTGTGACAATTTATTGGTAAATAATTTAGTTAAATATGATATGAATGGGATGGTGAACGAAATATGAAGAAATATAATGATTCTGACAGAATTTGCGTAAATGATTTTTATTAGTGACTTGAGAAACCAAGTTACTACTATACTAGACAGTTTTTTATTTATTTTAGGATGCTTTTAGGTTCTTAAGTTTAGAATAAGGTTGAAGCCAGAGTTGTGATCGCTTACAATGGGCCTCATAAGAGGCTCAAAGTCACCCAAAGGGCAATGGAGAGAGCTATGCTAGGAGTCTCTCTGCGAGATCGTATCAGAAATGAGACCATCCGCAGCAGAACCAAAGTAACCGATATAGCTCTCCGAATCGCTAAACTTAAGTGGCAGTGGGCGGGGCACATTGCACGTAGAACCGATGGCCGTTGGGGCGGAAAGGTTCTCGAGTGGCGACCGCGTACCGGAAGGCGCAGCGTGGGTAGGCCCCCCGCAAGGTGGACTGATGACCTGGTGAAGGTCGCAGGAGTCCGCTGGATGCGGGTAGCGCAGGACCGGTCATTGTGGAAATCTTTGGGGGAGGCCTATGTCCAGCAGTGGACGTCTTTCGGCTGAAATGATGATGATGAGTTGTGATTGTTGTGAATCACATAATTTAGGTTGCTCAATTTCACGATATAGGTATAGGCACCTCAGTACATTAGAATTTCTGCAGCTGAAATCACGCACCTCACAATTCGCAAAATAACACTCGTCTGGCTACACCCTTATTCAGAATTTGTAGTGGTCGTATTAATATAGGGCGCCGTATCAAGCAGGCCTAGGGAGCTCTCCTTGCAAACTGTATCGATCACCTTGTGTCGGTACCGACACACGGGCAGCCAGTATTTTTATACATATAATATTTCTCATCGTAGGCAACCCTAGCGTTGTGCGGAGGAAGGGGGGCCGAGTGTCATTTGTTTTTGCGTAGTGTTCTTAAGAACTATTATATATCTGTGGCCGTATCTTCACGATGAGGAAAAGAATGCGAGGCGTGTCAAACGCACGGGTGCACTAATTGAGGTAATTTATTCAGAAGCTTGCGTCCGTGCAGGTCGGGTTGCAGTGATTTGTTGGCCTAGGCCGTGGAGTGCCGGATTCCCGATACGATATATCTTCCAAGACGAATTCACGGAATGATATGAAAATTCCCATTACAGCTCTTGATCTACCAATTTAAGAGCCAGTTGCGGTACACATGACGAAATCTAAAGGTTTTAGTTTAAATATACCTACCTATATTTTGTATTAGGCAGGACAGTCTTGAAAAATTCACTATCTGGGAAAAACAGACCCGTAAGTCGGCTCTCGCTCAAAGCTGTGATTTTTCCAAATTTTTACCCTTTTCTGTATTTTTGTACTGCTGGTAGTGTAAGGTCAGCTGCAGAGTTAAGTGCCCCCATGCATAGAAAGTTTGTATGTCGGGGGTCAGTTAACTCTGCAGATGACTGCACATTCTAATGGTGGTTTAAGACCAAGTACCTACCGTTCTCCTTTTAAACGCCGATGCCCTCAATTTAACCAAAAGCAAATAATAATATTTATTACATGGTTATTAAATATTTAGAATTTTAAGTAGGCATATATTATTTTAACAACACGATTATACAACTTATTCTGACCGCCCCCACAATAACAAGCTAATCCCAAATGACATTTGAACTAAACCAAATGACAACAGGTATCCCAATTATGTTCGAGATGAGTTATAACTGTTACAAATATCCTTAAACACCGCTCAAGTCGGATATCATCCCTGCGCGTGATTTACGCGGGTCGTCACTTCCCGCCCCGACTCATAACTTTATATCCGTCGCAATATCATGGAAGGATTTTTGTAATTTTATTATTGAAAGAAAATTGGAAAAATTCCGCGCGTCGAGCAGGATTCGAACCCGCGACCTCTCTAAACACAGGTCAGATCGCTCTGCTAATTAAGCTATCGACGCATGTTAAACCCGGGCGAATATCTCCACTATTTCTTTCATTTGTGAATATGTACCAACATTTAAAACGTTCTGACGTAATTAAGGTTTGAACCATAAAACCTTTTGTATGGGAAATAGCGCGTTCAAAGAAAACGAGGTAAAACTTATTTAGAAACGCTTTATTAGTAGCCCTAATTTATAGCAATAAACTTCTCTTTAGCTTACTTAGTACTTACCTACACTCAAAAATAATTAGGAACTTGTACAAGAACTAGTAGATTTAGAGATGACACACACTAGAACGGACCGGGGCGTGACGGGGCCGAACCGATCTATCAGATTCTATAGAAAAGGTCTCGTGACCTCCGAGGGCTCGTGATTCTTTCTATAGAAATTGACAGATCGATCCGTCCCGCCCCGTCCCGTCCCTCCCGGCCTCGTCCCGTTCTAGTGTGAGTCATCCTTATTTGGAATATTCTCTTAATCTTCACTTAATTTTGATGCATTCTTTCAAAGTTTCTTTCGTAATTTTTGAGAAAATCTTTTGAAGTTCTTCAACAGTTTTTTTTTTGCTTTTTGTTGGGACCTTACTACTATGAGACTCAAATAGAGAGCTATATTATTAGTTTAATAACAGATTTTTCCAAGTATTTAATAATTAACTCTTACTAAAATACGGATCCATATGCGTAGTTTCACCCTTTTTCCCCAGTTCTGGAAAATAAATAAAAGTCGGTCTCCACACCGCACAACCGCTTTAATGAAGTGCTCCAAAAGACAATATTTTCGGCGCGCGCGCACGATTTATTTGTTTGACATTTAGTGGAATTTACTTGTATAAATAAATATAATATATTGAAACAAATTTTCCTGCGCTCAGCTTTCACTCACATTTATTATTCCACCCTAACTTAATTTAATAGTCTAAAATAGTTTGTGTTTTTGTAGCAGGTGATTTGAGAATCATGTGACTGGGCTGAGTTAACTTAGAAAATAGGAATTTTAGAATTTGTTACCTACTTTAGTTATGTGAGTATTTAAGTGACTTAAGGGAATCCCGGGAACTACAATATGAACTAGGTACCAGGTGGCATATTTTGCGAATGGGACTAAATGCGAACACGATAACTAACATAGTGAAAATTATTGTGACTATGGATTATGACTCATAGCGCTATTTAGTATATAAAGCACATAACATTACCTATGTAGCCGTCTAGACATTTGACACAAGTTTACGTAATCGCATTCGCTGCACCATAACATTATCCGATATGATCATATGACGCAACTTGCTTAAGAGCCAACATTTAAACGTGTACGCTATTATATCCTTTAGTACCCCAGCTATACGCCTCATAAACCCGTGTAATATCGAATTGAGTTGTGTTATATTGGTTGTAAAGCGCTGATGTATCATCACAGCGATTGCAGTAATGCACTCTGTGTTGTGATTGCTGATTGACCGCTGCCAAGTTGCCAACGAGCTATTCTGGTACGCCCACTGGACCGCCTTGAGCAAACTTTGCGTTTCGTTACATCTACAGTGGGTCGTTCTTAAAAACCGACATCTAAACGCCATTTTTTCGATCATGTTTAAAATGATAACGCTAGAAGGTATTTAAAAAAGCTTGTTTGTTTGAAGTAGACTACCTTCAATATTTATTTTTGTGTCTACTTTTCCTTTTCAGTAGCTTCCTAGAAAACATCGTGACAGGGTGACCCTTTTCAGCAGAGACAGCCTCTTGCCTGTAACGGTGTTTTGTTTGTGTAACATAATCTAGGTAAGTTCATGTGAAATTCACTAGCCAGGGTAATTACAAGTATTCTGTTGGTATCCCTATAAGAAACATAAATAAGGAAAATCAAAATCACAAATTTTCAGAACAGAGACAGAGCGTACAGACAGGTTTGGTTGCCCTCAAAATTGTCTACTACTTTCTACTACTACTTGGATTTAGGTCTTAGTCTCTTGGGGAGCATCTGAGATGTCATCCACCATACAATAGGCGGTATCCACACACTACCTAAGTGAGCTCGGATTTGCCCGGCTCGTACCCGATTTCTTGCTTTTAGCTCAGACGCCGACTTTGTCGTCCGGTGCATCTGGCAAACAAATCCGTGACAAATTCTTACCATACATTGACGGATTCATGTCCCTCCTTATGCCCGTCCGGCTTATGTCGCTAAAAAAGAAGAACGACCGATGTACTTTCGCTTTCAAAATTGCATGGGCAGCTTGTGAATGAAATCATTCATAAATTGCCCGCGCACTTTTGAACGAGTGTGTACCTGCATCTGTCTGTGCCTTGGCCGACTTGACGCTGATAAATTATGACTGCGATGTCAATTGTGATGCATTCCTTATGTGACAGTATTACAATGTAATTTGTATTATTAAATGAAATGAAAATATTGTTGATGTGTTTTTGATAACTTTGCGGTTTTTTCGGCAAGAGATCAAAATAACTACTTGTGGAACAAAGATGTAAGGAACTAAAGAGTGTAAAATTATAGGTAAAACCATGATCAGAGGTAATTATAAATCCATGAAGTATGATTGAGGTCTGTGACTCATCGATGTTTAAAGCTTGACTCGCACTAGGATGGGACGGGACGAGACCGGGATGAGACGAGACGATCTGTCAATGTCTATAGAAAAAAACATGTGATAGCTCGCAGCCATCGAATGTTACGTGATGTTTTCTATAGAATCTGACAGATCGTCTCATCCCGGCCCGCGCTATCCCGTCCCGTCCCATATTGGTGCGCGTCAAGCTTTAAACACCGATTGGCTATTGGCTATTATCCGCGCAGAAATTTAAATTTCTTGGCGGAAACACAGCGTGATGGATCGAGAACCAATCGGGGCAGTTAACTTTAGTAGGTCTTTATTTATTTTCTTGTAACATTTGTCATTTTTAAGTTTAGTTCTATTTAAGTTTATATGAATTTAGTTTTAAATATGGTTAAGTTTATATTTATGGTGAATAAGTGATCGATACATTTTGTTTAAAATGATGTTAATGAATAGTTTATTGTATCTATATTTAGGTAACCCTGATACTCGTATTTATCTCAGTATCGGTAGTCTCGGTCCGTCGCCCCGGCTAATGGTGATTTGTGTCGCTGGGCTCGTTAGGTGCTACCGAGCCGGCGCCCACGTATTGGGACCACACAAATTTACTAATTACTGTTTTAGTCTTATTTATATTTTCGGTTGGGAATAAAACGTGACAATATCAGTTATATTATAATAAATTTACGGATAACTCTTACGTCACTATGCGCGACATGTTTCGGACATCTTTGGATGTTATTATCAAGCGTCAATAGCGGTGCCGAATTTTATTATAATATTAATATGTTTCACAATACTTAAATTCGATAATATCAGTTATCTCTCGAAGTGCCATTCGACGTAGAGTCAAACCAACTAGTCTATGATGGTCGGGTTTTTATCGTTTACCGACGTTGCTGTCACGTTCTAACAAGTATGAATGTGCGAAAGTGACGCATAGCGTGATAAGCGATAAAATGGCAACCATGCCAACCCTGCAGGTTATATATTACAAGCAAATGAACTGTCAACTTTAAAGCGTAAACGTCAAACTTCAATGAAATTATGACGTTTACTTAACACCTTCACAGTCTGCGCTATCATAATCTATGAAACTTAGCAGACGGACTCTAGTATAGTCGGACTTTTACCATAACTGATACTGGAAAATTTTCCCATTTGTCAAACGAAGTTGATGTGATATGGCAAGTGGCTATCCTCTTCTTTCGACTTAGTAGTCCGAGACCTTTCTCGGGGCACTTAATCAAACACCCACTTAACAATTGAATGTCATATATAGTCTGACAAGCCAAGGCTGCAGGAGATTTTTTTTAAATTTATGTGCGTCCCTTTTTTTGGTATGAAAAAAATAGAGAGGCGTATTTAAAAAAAAAACTTCTGCATCCTTGGTTTGTCTGACTATAAGAAATAAGAATTTAATTTGTGCAATATCTGTATTTAAAATCTTAAGGCCCACTTGCACCACCCAGGGTTAGCCGCTAACTCGAAGTTAATGTGTCATATTCCATACAAAAAACACTTAACTCAGGGTTAAGTGGTTAACCCCGAGTGGTCCTAAGAATATTGTATTTGTCATAGTTTAAGAGGGCGCCGAGCGTCCAGTATTTTCTAATAATTGTGGTCAAGCATCATCGTTGTGGTCCTACAAATGTTCTATATAATAGTCTTTATTGAAGCTACTCTATTGCTAGTTACTAGATATAGAATCAGTCCTGTACATGCGGCAAGTCCGTATCGTCCGAGAATAGCGGGACAAGCAAGCATAAGTCAATCACCAGTCACAACAATGCAACAACGCGACACCCTGTCTGCGGCTCCTTGAACGCAGCGAAACGCATCAGCGTTATATTATTGTAACCGTCAGCAAGTAAACTTTATAAACTATATTCAGTTGATGCAATTGGGTAAATATTCATCGACAAATGTAAAAAGTAGGTGCGAAAGGCAGATTATCTATATGCTAAATTTCTTGTCCTCAAACTGAGTAAATAGTTTATTGCTCTGATTCCTATGATGCTATAATTCTTGGAACTTTTGGGTTGGGTCACTAGATATGGTTATCCTGGGTTTGCATCCCGGTAAGAGTAATTAATTAAAATGTGCTGAAGAGGGTTATATGTTCAAGTCAATCAACATTCACAACAATGCAACACCCTGTCTGCGGTTCCTAGAAAGCGAAACGCATCAGCGTTACATTATAGTAACCGTCAGCAAATAACTCTGTTCAATTAGTGCAGTCTAGCTAAACATTTATAAACCAATATCAAAAATATAGGCACTAAATTCATGGTCTATGTGTTGAATTTATTACCTTTTTCAATACAGAGTATTTTTGACAAAAATGACTCAATATTGTGTCTGGTTTCTCTGTCTTGCCTGGTTATCAATTGAAAGAATTGTTATATAATTACAGAAAAAAGTGACCATGCTCACTGTAGCCAGGGCTCCCACCCCTGGACACTGGGGGCCTTAGTCACTTTTTCTGTAGTAGGTATAGGACGCAGGCTAATAAAAAAAAACTAACCAATTAAAAATAACTTAGAGGTTTATTAACAAAAATTTGATTAGTCGAATATTTTCAAAAATAATTACTATGAAAGACTAATAAATGGTGAGTGTGACACGGTTTTGTTTTATTTTGGCAGTACCACTAAACCAAATTTGAAGTTTAAAATACTTTTCGAACATTGGTATCTTGTTTTGCAACGTGATCTTTCGGCAAAATGAAATTCTGCGATAAGTTGGTTGGAAAGTGGTATTCGATTAAATTATATTCGGTGATAATTTAGAGAACCATGTTCCAAGGGATGTTTTTGGAACAAGCAAACATCAGTCAATCAGCAGTCACAACAATGCAACAATGCGGCAATTTGTCTGCGGTTTTTAGAAATCAGCGAAACACATCAGCGTTGCATTAAGTATAGTGACCGTAAATTTTCGTTCATGCGATTTTCGCGGTAGTAGACCAGGGTGCTTAGTCAAGATGCCAATCGCTCACGCTCAGTCGCTAACGAAACGCAACCGTCATTGTCACCCTAATAAGGGAGAGTGATAGAGAGAGAGATAGAGAGAGATAGCTACGATACGTTATTAAGCGTGAGCGATTGGCATCTTGGCTACGCACGCTGGCTGCTCTCAAATGTTCAAGCACTGCTGTGTAGTGTCGACGCATGCGCCGTTTTTCCTATGACAAAACGCGTCGCAGCGCAACGCACACCCGGTAATGGGGCTAGTCCCTAACATTGACGTGGTGTTAGCGCCGCTCACCCTGCTCGAATGTAAAATGGACAGTCGCCATCAGATATATCGGAGCGGCCGAAGTGCTCACAAATATCTGATGGCGACTGGACACGAATGTTTCTAATTCTAATTGAACAAGCATAAGTCAATCAGCAATCACAACAATGCAGGAGCACGATAATTCCAGTTCCTAGAATGCATCGAAACGCATCAACGTTGCTTATCCCGTTTGGCAAATAAACTTCCATTTCTAGTTCTGGATTCTCGACTGCCAGCATGTGTTGGCCGAGAAACTATACCGAGCTGTGTGCTTAGCACATACTATGAAAGTGTTAAAACGTTTAACGTTTTTAAATAACACTTTAAATTAACACTTTAAAGTTAACTGGTGACCGAAGAGCTCTAGGCTTCGTCGCACAACGTATGATCGGCATTGCTATACAACGAGAAAATGCCACCAGCATCCTTGGTACAATTCCTCAAGGACCTATTTTAGATTTAGGGTAGGTAGAGGTAGGTAGGTAAGTTACACTTACTGTACTTATATATTTTGAAAGATAAACTGATAAAAAGTTAAGAACTTCACTTGAAATTCTTTAAAGTTTGACAATTCATTCGCATGGAAGAGATGACTTAGGTTGGCTCCAGGATTCATTAGTTCCTATAACTGTTCTCTTTCTGCACAAACTGTACATGGGATTAAAATCGCCGTCGATTCAACTTTCTAACAATGTAAACAACGCCATATTGATCGTAATAATCTAACATTTATGTTTTTAATGAAATTTCCAAGATTAAGTTATTTATCTTACGTTTTGTATTTTACAATAATACGACCAATAACAATACGTCTTCAGTGGTGTTTGATGAGGTAGAGTGAAAATATAAAGAGAAACAGTGACAATACAACACTTTTGTTTACATCGTTTGCAAGTTTTATTGATGGCGATTTTAGCACTATTCCCTGCTCAATTAGAACATCAAATAATCTAATTTTCCCTGAAAGTATATTTAGTTTGACCCCTGATCAGTGTCTATCGCTTGTTAGCCAGGCCCGCGCGCAATCCCGACGTGTGATCAAAGGACTACATCCCCCGGATTCGATTGTCTATTTGTAGTGGCTAAGTGCAATGAATCATGACTTCGTGACATATTGGAATGGAATGGTTGAGTTTCAAGATTTTCAAGTGGATTTTTAGTGGCTGTGGCTTTGGTGAACTGTACGTATTTGCCTCCACTGTACGTTTGAATTAGCTTAGAGCAATGTAAAGACAGGTTACCTAGTTTATCTACCAGAATGAACCCGGTACTGGATGGCCAGAGCCGGAAATTCCCCGATCCGGTACCATATTTGTATAGAAAACTAGTATCTACCATACTTTTCTTGTTTCGTAATGAGTTAAGTCGAAATAATTGTTAGTCATCTCTAAACTTGCCCAAACAATGAGTGACATGTACTGGTAATTCATTTGTCCTTTTTATTGGTTAAATATTTGTTGGAAAGAGACGAAATTCTTTATGTCGGACGTTACCTAAGTAAATACAATTGTATTTCACCTGGCTCATAACAACATAATATTTGGCCGATAAAAGTATCGGATACTTCACGGTAACTAGTCACCATCAGACGCGGTAGCAAAGCTAAACATGTATTTATTATGCCATCATTGAAACAAATGAACCAACAGATTAATTCATCTCTAAATAGCCGTGTCGGTTTCGATTTGTACAAGTAATAAGTTATCATAATGCATTTGTTGTGAGCTGACGGCTCAGCTGCGATTGGTAGACTTTGTAACGCAGTAAATCATTCGCGGTGCGGCACACACGTGGCGGCCTACCGCAGGGACAGGGGGCTTACACTTGAGAGTTTCGCGGTATAAGTCATAGTTTCGGGTCTACGTCATCTGTCTAGAGCAATATTTTAACCCCAACCAAGAAAGGTGTTGCAAGGTTATAAAATCTACATAAATTCGCACTGGAGAGAAATTTTGAGACGTGATTACCTACTTCTGCTACGAACAAAATATATTCAAATAATTTTCCTCAAAAATATCTACATTGTAGTAATAAATTCGAATTAACCTGGACGTGCAGCTACACGTCGCGCTTCACGAAGCCAAAGACAGACGAAGATGGCGGGACATCGTCAGAGGAAAGTTGTTTTCGCGGGGACTTCAGGACCCTCAGCAATGAGGAATGCGACGCGAGGAGGAGGAGTAATAAATTCGAATTAATAAACAAATGGGGTCCAAGCGCACGCAAGTTTTTCGTAGAAATCGCGAAACGTCTGGTTGATGTTACTGGTGACCGAAGAGCTGGTGGCTTCCTCGCGCAACGTACGAGTATCAGCATTGCGATAATAATGTCACCAGCATCGTAGGTAGTAGGTACAATGCTTCAAGGAACTATTTTAGATTTAAGGTAGGTAGTTATATTTTATAAATAAATAATCTAAAAAACGGAAGCTGATATCGAATCATATCAGGTAGGTATACAATACGAAAAGAAATTAACCCACACAGAGAAATTTGGATGTCCATTTAACGTGACTTCAACTTCAAAATGAAATCTCACTGATAAAAATGTAGCTCTTTCTTTTTACTCTTCCCCTGTTCCTAGTCTAACTGATAATAATGCATTGCGCAGGCGCCGGTACAATATGTGGCGTTCGTAAATCAAACGTGTCGCCGTTACGGACACGTGTACGGATATAGCGCAGGGCTGGCAGGTAATAGTAGTAGTGTGAATGGTAAATAAAAATCCCTGCCTATAAAACCTATAGAACCTAAATTAAAAACATTAAAAAATAAGAATGCCTACTCTGTCTTGCTTGTGAAGTAGTGATCGAGAGACGTATCATAAACTAAATAGAGAGCATTCTTACATTAGACAATCTTTGGTCGCTGCGGAATATTTCAACGGTTAACCATACTCTTGTGTGATGAATAGGTAGATATGCAGAATAGTAGATCATACTGAACCATTTAAAATATTGGAACCGATCCATGAATCACAACTAAAATTTTCAGTAGGTATCATTGTAAACTTCTATAAAATAAGATTCAATTCGTCCCGGATCGGGTTGGTGTGAGTCATCCTTAAGCAACTATACACCACAGATTTATAGCGCCGATCAATGCGGATTTATAGGCGACTTAGGCGAGCGATCGACACGCGACACGCGACAGTCCAATAAGTACTCGTACAGCCCTGCAGATAAACGCATAGTACGCGACTTCTTCGTATTAGAGACAGCCCTGCAGGTAAACGCATCGTAAGATTGGTAAGCAACTGGAGCGGCGCGAGACCGCGGATTTATAGCGCAGATCAATGCGGATTTATAGGCGACTTAGGCGAGCGAGCGACACCGCTCCTTTTGTTAACGTTCACCTGCTATTTTAGAACGCACTAATTGCTCCTTACATGCTATCACAGTGTTTTAAAGCGGTATTAGACGACGGTATTTTGTCGGGCGTTAGGAATGCAAACCGGTCATTTTTAATAGGAATAAGGTACCGGCTAACCGGCAAACTACTGGTATTTTTCATAGAAAATATTTACCGGTTGCATTGCCTTGCATTCTCTAATCGGGCCTCAGCCAAGATGCCAATCGTTAACGCTCAGTAGCGAACGAAATGCAACTGTCATTGTCACAATAATAAGGAAGAGTGATAGAGAGAGATAACTACGACACGCTACGGAGCGTGAGGGACATCTTGGCTACGCATGCTGATCCCTTGCATCGGGCTGTGTTGGAATTGATAATGACAGTTATCTTTCTCGGCCACGAGATACTGTCGCGGCGCGGTACTCTTGTGCTACTACGACCGGCCTGGCGGCCCTTATGATCCCATGATTAACCCCTATGACTGGTACTCGAAGCAACGTTGACGCAACTTTTAACCATAGAGTTAAGTCGACGCCGTCGCCGACTCTCGGAAGATGCTAGATGTGAAGTCTTACAGTAGAAGATGATCTAACAGTTAAGTCACGCCCGCTCCTTTTGTTACCGATCCCCCGATATTTTAGGACGCACTAATTGCTCCACACACAAATTATTTATTGCGTAAATTGTATTGTCTTATACAGGGCAGCTATTTTAACTAGAGGAGATCATACATTTTCAACCGGCGCCAAAGGAGAACCTGCCTTTTTGTTTAGACTACTTATTGTTTGTTACTCAATCATGATTCGCATTTGATGATTGATTGATCATGAGTCTCACATCAACCGCCAAACTATAAACATCTAAAATGACCAGCCGAGGCAAAGGAGCACAAAGGAGTTGGTCTGTGCAAAGGAGGCGAGGGATTCGGGAAAGGAGGTGCCAAGCGCCACAGGAAGGTGCTCCAAGCCTGCCATAAGAAGACTGGCTCGTCGAGACGGCGTGAAAAAAATATCTAGGCTAATATAAGAAAAAACTCGAGGCATGTTGAAGGTGTTTCTAAATAATTTTTAAGAAAAAAAAAACCGACTTCATTTGGTTCCCGGTAAAAGTGAAATTAAGAATTTGTTTGAGTTAGCCAGTTTACTTCACAAATATCCAATACACCGCACGTGTACGAAAATACGTGTGTGAAAATTGAGGAGCTTTCTTAATGTCCTAGGGCTTCCATCATTACATTTGAAGTATAATCAAACGGAACTCCCTTGTAGACCTTTAAACAAACAAAATAACAATGTGTTAAATTGGATGACAGACTGTAAATTAACGAGCATATTCATTATGCCATCCCTGATTATCAACATCAGGTCCACTCCAGCAAAATGATGGCCACAGTAAGAAAATGCCTAAGCTAATTATGAACACCCTCTAATCACAATTAACCTGCCGTTCAAATTTGAAGAGTTCTCTGAATTCTTCTAGAACTCCATCATCAGAATATAAATCAAATCAAAAAGATGAATGTCACAACTAGGATAATAAGTAGAGCTAGGTTTATTAACCAGTTCCACTTTGCGATCCCTGGTCTTCATCATCAGATCAAGTTCATCAAAATTTTGGCTCCGCCAAAACACAGTTTTAGTTACTTAAGGAAACCCTCAAATCAGAATGCATGTGCCGTTAAAATTTGAGGAGTTCTCTCAATCCCTCATGAAGCCCATCATCAAAATAGATAGAAATCTTGAAGGTATTTCTTTACAAAGAAAAGATGAATGTCTCAAATCGGATGATAGAGCTGGGAATTAACAAGCAGTTCCACTTTGCCATCCCTGGTCTTCATCATCAGGTCCACTCCACCAAATTGATGATGTTCGTAAAGAAATGCTCGAGTGTCTTAAGAAACTACCCAAATCATCATGCATGTGCCTTTCAAATTTGAGGAGTTCCCTCAGTTCCTCATGGATCCCATCATCAGAAATTGATTTTGAAAAAAACGGAACAAATCTGGAACCATCTATTTTCAGAAAAAAAAATATTTTTTAAAATCGGACGAAAGTCCTGGGAATTACCAAGCAGTTCCACTTTGACATCCCTGGTCTTCATCATCAGGTCCACTCCGCCAAATTGATGATGTTCGTAAAGAAATGCTCGAGTGTCTTAAGAAACTACCCAAATCATCATGCATGTGCCTTTCAAATTTGAGGAGTTCCCTCAGTTCCTCATGGATCCCATCATCAGAAATTGATTTTGAAAAAAACGGGACAATCCTGAAACCATCTATATACAGACAAAAAAATATTTTTTAAAATCGGATCATAGTCCTGAGAATTACGAAGCAGTTCCACTTTGCCATCCCTGGTCTTCATCATCAGGTCCACTCCACCAAATTGATGATTTTCGTAAAGAAATGCTCGAGTTTCTTAAGAAATCACCCAAATCAGCATGCATGTGCCTTTCAAATTTGAGGAGTTCCCTCAGTTCCTCATGGATCCCATCATCAGAAATGGATTTTGAAAAAAACGGGACCAACCAGGAACCGTCTACTTTCAGAAAACAAAAAAAAAATTCAAATCGGTTCAGTAATGACGGAGTTATGAGTGAAAATCCATTAAAAAAAAAAAAAACAGTCGAATTGAGAACCTCCTCCTTTTGAAATATTGAAGTCGGTTGAAAAGGTCATCAAAGATGCGTTTACCGTACACGTTGAAGCGGCAGGACAGGACGCTGTATGGTTTCGGCGGATAGACATAGGCACAGTTTGAGTATTTATTTTATATAAAATAGTGATGAGATTATGGTATTCAAATAATCCCTTTAAATCGGATTGATTGCGTTTATCAACGCCATGACGCCCATGATCTTACGTTTCAAGCCCTTTACAGCACTCGTTATCACAGAGTTAAATGATGACTGAAAGTGTTTCATTTCAAATTTTGTCATTCGGAACTATGATCTTAATAAACCTAAGTTAGTCTGACGTTGCATCAAAAGAGTTAAGATTCATACATTAATTATTTCCAACATTTATTCAAAGCCAAAGTTTTATACTCGCTTGTTTTTATTTTATTTTCATGCACCGTTGACTTTTCATCGGCTCGTAACTATCGCGGCGAATTTATTGCTCAAAACTCATACTGTATCACTTGAACATCAAAACGTCACATATCCGTCACACATCAACGGATATTAACGACCTTATGTCAATGGGTTAGGATTTACAATCGTTTGATGGTGATTAGTGGCCGCTTGCGCATCTGTTTGCGATGAGTCCTTATGAGAACGACTTTTGTTTACGTAAACTAAGATGAGGGAACAAAGAATTAAGCTGTCCGGTCGCGGTAGGTAAGTAGATATTTAGTTTTTTTCAAGCAGTTCCTAACCAAGACTAATCAAAGGACTATCAATTCTAATAATTTAGATAGATTCTCCCCAGAACGATTTTAGGGAAATTAAGTCACATACATTTATATACTTTGTATAAGTAAATTTAGATATGTAGACTGGTTACGCGTAAATGAGTGACCAAATTGTATTTTTTTAACGTGCATGTAGTACTGAGTAGGGCTAGAACCCATTTTGTATTAATAAAAAACCTAGGTAACATAGTAACACTTTTGCAATCCCCATTTTGAAATAAAAAGCTCATGAGGCAAACCTACATTAGAACTTAATTTATAATTAATTATATCCAGAAACATATTTGCTCACCTAATGCTTGAAAAATGCATCTCAAATACATACATTAACAAAACAATTAAAACTTCATCACATGCATTTTAAATATTTCCCGCACTAACGCATCCACTTTCCAATCCTATCATCGCTGCTACTTCAAAGCTCTAATCCGCTTATTAGAAACGTTTCAAATTTAAAATAAGAACAACAAACAAACGACGGCCACCAACGGTTTATTTAGCTTACTCGTTACTCATATAGACGTTTATCTCGTTCCCATATTGAATTTTATTTCAGCCACACATTGATACGTTTTAAAAACAAACAATTTTGAAATTAGAACAGTTTTGGACTTATGAAAATAATGAAAGCTGAACGCGATTTTACAAGGATTAGATGTCAAAATATTTACGTTAACATGACCGATCTTTTCGATTGGTACCTATTTCAAAATATGAATCAGTTAAAAAAAGAGATTTATAAATAAATTATATTTGTTTTAATTTGTTAGTTTACTTTCCATAAAAAAAAAACAACACACTTAGCATAAGATGGTTGCGAAATATTTCCCACGCTAGATAGACTACCTGTCACTTTTTAATAAATAGGTACATATTATATTGCGCTAAGTGTGAAGTGAAGATAATGTAAAATATCACATTTATTGACTAAAAGAATACAGGTATCGCGTCAAAATATTTCACTTTAGACAAAGATACATTTCATCTGAACCAGGCTCATAAAATCCCAGAACTAAAAATATATTCAAATCCGCAAAGCTCAAAAAGATATCTCACAACTGTCAGATTTTGAAATTACGATTCAATCTCAATCATCACTTGTTTGCTTTAGGCTTCCAAAAATAATAATTTTCCAGTAAATCAGTTTATTTATTCACAAACCATTTTCCACTCTTGTAGGCCTCCTATTATATCCTGCGATCCCTCACAAATATGTGTAATTGGAGACCAGAATTATAAATATTATAATGGTGATCTACAGAGAAGTGACAGATTAGCTTTTTAAATATCGACACAGGGATATTTTCTATATATTACTGAACGCACCGTCTCATAACCAGTATAAGGAGAGCCCAGAGATCCGTAATAACAATAGGCTACTAGAGACTCTATCTATACTGGTTTCTTATAAACTTGAATGATGGTAACGGCCCAACAAAATCGAGCGCCCGCCCATGAGACGGCCGTCTTACCATTTAATTCTAAAATGGCATAAGTCAATTCAAGTTATTAATGGTATTTGACATTTTGACACTACGGAACTTGCTGTTTGTTTAACTAAGCGTGTAATACCTATACGCTTTTTGTTTTACATTTTCTTGAACACTTCAAATAGCTTAGGCGTGAGAATTTGTAATGGAGCGCTGCCGCTGTAAGTAATTGGTTACTTATTTTAAGTAGGTACTTGGTCAAAGTTTGCTTTTTAAGTTTCAGTCATGAATTTTATATGGCTTGAGCTAGGATTATATTCCATTGATTAATAATAACTATCTCAACGCTTCACACCGAATTTAACAGGAAATCAGTTTGTCTGTGCCACCATGCTGCAATTGTTTTTGGTCCAAATTAAGTTAGAATAAAATAAAAGAACCGACGAAGGTTGCACAACGGATGCTCCCATTTGTGACCTCAGATACTTAAAAATACTGATGGCACGGAACCCTCAGTGTGCGGGAATTATATGGATTTTGAATTTTCTCCTGTACTTGTGCTACAAGCTCTTGCTTTTTGGCAAATTTGGTGATTCTAGGTCAACGGGAAGTACGCGATACATTCTGATTCCCATAGCAAATGTACCTATGGGAAATGCAACATAAACGGCCGTGTTTTTTGATTGCGTTGACGTAAAGGTTTGGTTTTTTCACAGCTTCAAGGGACCGCAGACTTGTACCTATATGTGGTATTAATTTCAACTTGCTACTTCTACGCGTTCCCGAGTAAAAGGGTCTTGACAGACAGACGGACAGACAAACGGACGGAAGGACGGACAACAAAGTGATCCTATAAGGGTTCCGTTTTTCCTTTTCAAGTACGGGACCCTAGAAATAGATCTTCATAGTTCCCATTCCTTGCTTACGGTGTATGATTATTATTTCAATTTCAATTTCAATTTCATTTATTCACGACCAACTGGGATAAATTTGTTATTTACAAAAATATTTTAATATTAGTACATTCAATTAAATAAAATTTTATATTATATTATTATACTATTAATTTTAACAGAACAAAAACAAAACACAACAACATTAAATAACTACATGTTTCTGCGCACATGGGTCATGCAGCAGTTATTCACATACAGGCTATCAAACCTGTCTGCGATCATGGCTAGGATGCTGTTGGAGCTGGCCCGTACTCTGCGCACCAGGGACGCGGCTCGCTTGCGCATAGTGGCGTAGAAACAGTCTACCCGCGCTTCCGCAAACATCCCTGACGCGCTACAGAATCGAGGCAGCCCCATCAGCACCCTGAAAGCGTTGTTGTACTGAACGCGCAGAGCGCTGTATCGCTTATGAGTATAGTCCGCCCACAGGCTGCTTGTGTAGAAAGTCGTGCAATAAGCTCTGAATAGAGTGATTTTGACTGGTTTGGAGCACATAGCAAACCTGCGGGCTATCATATTTGCTCTGACGGACAGCGCTCTGCGCTCGCGTTCAATGACCGACTCCGACAGTTTTAAAACAAAATACAGTGTTCCAAATTTGCACTCTAAGCTCATAGAGCTCATTAGCTTATACGGTCACCACAATGGCGCCGTATACGGGACTTGCATCATCCAACCTACACAATAATATAGGTAGAAAATCAAAATTACTGCGTGAAAATCGTGATTGTTTAAAACATTTGAAAAACTCTTGTAAATATTTACTAATCGCTACATTGTCAAGCTGTAACAACCTAATGTTCCCATCGTGTCGTGCCATGGGTGCATTCCCAACGGCCGTGTTCCAAATTCAAACATGAGATTCCGAACGAATCGTTCCAGTCGTCGGCGATGTTGAAAATTGGGTACTGAGCGCAGGCGAGTCCAACTGTCAGACTGGCCAATCTTTTGCTGCTTGTCATTTAAACATGGTTCTAGAGCCTAGGATTCCAATTGGTTCACTCTACATACTTCTAAGATGTTATAGAAAATAGCGATTTTCTAGATTTCATTTCATGGGATGAAAAACAGGAAGTTGTTTGATCTTTTTTAACCAGAATGCGTTTCTTAGGCAAAAACCTAGTCTTTAGTAAATCCATTATATTTTAATGGGTTTTCGGAAAACAGTAAGTTTCTATTTCAGCGCAATTTAGGACAAAACAGTGAGCCATTTTTACAAAAATAAATATATTTTTTTCCCACAAAGCTTATTAAGCTTTTCAAAGGATGATTTTTAGTAATATCATATTGCCTTACGCATTGAACGTTCTAAATATAAGTGAGTATATACCGAAACCATATGATTATATAATTAATCTTAAGAACCTATATTTGTCTCAGAAAAAGCGAATACAAATTAAAACCGTTATAAACACGACGCAAAAAGCAATTGACACTCGGCCCCCCCTCACCCCCGCACAACACAAGGGTTGCCTACGATTAGAAATATTATATAATACTGGCGGCAGCGTGCACCGACGGGCACGGGATCAGTGGGCAGCCCGTGAGTCTGAACCGACTCAAGACAAAAGGCAATCGATTCGAATTAAAATATATAATTTGTAATAATATTTGCTCTACCTGACATGTAACTCTGACTTCCATACTTTGCAATGCAATCTGTCTCCAATTAACCCTATATAAGTATATTAATATGTATAATTCTCACGGGAGTTTTCTATTTAAAATGTAAGGTACTTATTATTATTGTTGTAATTGTTTTGTAATTCTGCCTGACATGTACTTTCTGAGTTTGACATCTTATATCTGTATTGTATTGTTATTACTGTCTATCTTATTATTACTTTTGACTTTTGTTATGTACGTTTTATGCGATTTTATAACTATATTTGCATGCATTTCAATATGTTCTGTGGCAAATAAAGATTGATTGATTGATTGAATTCGCGTGGAGAGTTCCATAGGCCCAAATAAACCAAAATTATTAGCAAAACAATAGAATTTCAACTGGTTTGTAATACTTAGAAATGTACCTATATAATCATTGGGTCTTTAATCTCGTTACGCTGGTTTTTCTATACGCTCGACTACGTAAGTTTCTGGAATGCACAGCAAGCTGATATGTCCGACAGCGTACCTCCACCCGATGACGGACTGATCGCTCTAATCGACTCCGCCCGAACCAGAGAGAAATCTTTTTTTTGTAACTCTATTTTTGAACTCAAGATTGCAACTTTTTGCGTTCTTAAAAAGTTTTGTCGTAATGAATAATGACAAAATGCCACGATAAGATAAAGCCACGTGTAAAAGTGACGAAGACTGCAGTATGTCGTTTTTTTTGTGTGTGTAGGAATGGGTTCCAAGTAGGAGTGGAAACACTCGTTTAAGTCATAGACAAGTTAAAAAGTTTCAAGAATATAAATATTTGGGATGATCATAAATAACGTTTTTAAATGTACTTGAGCACCTGGAAGAGATCCTTTAAAGGGATAAGTTAAGTTCGTCTTTTTCCTTGCAATTGCATTGTCTAGTACCACGAAAATCGAACATTCAAACATTTGTATCTCTCTCTGTCATACTTGCATATTCGAGTGATAAAGAGGTTCTTCCGATAATGCCAATTTTCGATGTTCGTGGTAGGTCTGCTATTGTACATTATAGTTAAATTTTGCTTTGTAGAATAAACAATTTACAAACAAACAAACAAGTCTTGCGTAATTTTACGTTATCATGATTTTTAAAGTAGATTGTGATTGAGTGTTGCTAAATGACTAGGTACTGAAACAGATCTTCCATAAGGTCAAATGTGGGTGGCCCTACAATGAGACAGCAAAAATGTCGGTCGCCATGCAAGAATGCTTCTGAAATATTTTACAAATAAGTATAGAAATAGTTTGGATTTTGTGTGGTTCTCTAATTAAATAACGCTTAGTTCTTCCGAAATTAAGACAGTTTTAGTAATAATTGTTATAAATGTGAAAGTTATTTATATTTATAAATTAGTATTTATATTTTATTTCATTTACACATAATTTAAGAGTTTCACACCTAAGTTGTACCTAATTGTTTAGGTGCCAGGATGTTCATATAATTGCTCGACATTTTAAAAACGGTTAAGGTAAGCGGCACAGTGGATGACACCAGGGAATTCACACATTTTTACAAATAACTTCTAAACTATAAAACATACCGAATGCGAATATGTAAACCAAATCTTCCTCCACCCTATGCGGGTCATAAAATGTATTATATCATTACCATTCTCTAACTATTTCAGTTTTCTGCTACCTCTGAAATTGTACCAGTGAATGACAGGCAAAATCCCTCTACCCGCCATCCGGCCTGTAAAATAGTAATTTAATCAAAATAATTAGATACAAACATGCAATATCAATAATTTAATAAATTATCTAACAGTTTCAATAATCAATTACTAAAAACACACATAATTGTGGTTATGATCTAAAATGGTAAATTATTAATTAAATCGATGGAAGTTTTTGAAAACAATTCAAGTATTTTTGGTTATGTTAATACTGATACCTTTATTTTTTTAAATTAACTGCATAAACTCATCCACTGGGTCGGTGTCATCCACTGGGCCGTCTACTTTAAACGGATTTAGATGAAATTTGACACATATACCTGTGCACCTTATAATTTGGAAGCAACTGATAGCATGCATTTTAATGTCAAAATGATAAGTTCCAAAGTGTGTAGATATTTATAGACGTGGCTGTATTGTTCCCGTCATTACAGATCAGACAACGCACATCCGTAAATAATATCCTAAAAATCCTATCAGTTAATAATGTTAATATACATCGCACCCGCATCAAATCGATGCGGAGCTTACGCGGATGCGGATGTGGACCAAGTCGGTACAGGAACGTCTCGGCGACGGGCACGTGCTAGGTAGGTACATACAGTAGGAAATTTCACCATTACCCAAAAGGTTTTTTTTTACACTTTTTTGAGCTGCTGTCACATTTATTTTCGAACTCTACTCTACCTACCTTAAATCTAAAATAGGTCCTTGAGGCATTGTACCTAGGATTGAGGACAAGAATTGAGGAGTGTAATTTTATTCGAATAAATAGTTCATTTTAATATTTGGAATATTTCATTCACCTTATCTTACATCCGCGTCAGTATCCGCGCCCGCAAATTGCAAACAATCAGCATCCGCAAAAGGTATACTTAAATAAATTTTAAATTATTGTGAAATAACATTATAAGCTGTGTGAAGGCCGCCTAATGAGCTCATATATAAACTAATTAACCACTGTCAGCTACTGGCATCTTTACAAATTGCTCGATTCCTGTGCTAAGCGTTCCAAATGGATATCTGCATGCCTACCACGAACATCGAAAATTGGCATTGACGGGAAAACCTCTTTGTCGCTCCAATGGGCAAGTGCGACAGAGATAGAGATACAAATCCGCAATCGTTCGATTTTCGTGGTATCGGCCCTGGCTTCGCAAATATCTAAGGACAGGGTGATTGAAGTACCACTCGACTTTATTTTTTTAACGTTTAACTGTATATTTGATGTGGAGTTGATGTAACAGTGCGACAGAAGGGTAGAAATTAAAAAGTGGCAACATCGTAGTGTCTTCTCTTTCAGATATGTGAAAAAATATATTTAACGGGCGAGTTAAATTTTTTATATGTCAATTCTGTATTTTTTTTACGCTGTTAATTAATTAATTTACTTAACCTCGATTAGGGGCTTGACAAAAAAAAACAACAAGGGGCTTCACTATTTCTTATTCTTATTCTTATTTGTAGTAAGTATAAAGGAGGACTTACACTAGAACGGGGCGGGACGGGACGATCTGTCAATATTTATAGAAAGAATCCTTCGGATGCCACGTGACGTTGTCTATAGAAACTGGTCACGTCCCGGGCCGTTCTAGTGTAAGTCATCCTTAAGACACCAAAATTCTCTCTATTTTGTGGTTTTATACCAACTCGTATTTTGATAATCTCTGTACAAATACCTACTGTCTTACATTCGGAAGATTTAGACAATTTTTTTTACGCACTGTACTACATAACCTTTTATTTATTACTCATTTCGTAAAAAATTATATTATTATGTACCTGTAAAAAACAATAAGGATTAAATTCAGTACTAAATTTTTTGTAATTTTTACGAGCCGTTAACTTTTTTTGGCAGTTGTTAAATCATCCCTTTTTCCAAGTGTTCGATAATGTCTTGTCATAAAATAGTTTTACGCAGCCGCTTGACAGATAGATAAAAAATGTGCGCACACGCAGATGTTCTGCGATGCTGGCCCTAGTATCACGATAATCGAACGATAGAAAAATTGTATTTCGCTCTCTGTCACACTTGCTAAGTTGAGTGATAAAGAGGATTTTCCGTCAAAACTAATTTTCGATGTTCGTGGTTCGACGTTTTTCCTCACTGTCGAACTTGTGATTTGGTGCACCGATTGCAAACTTACTCGTTTTAATTCGTATTATTCTCTCTCAAAAATCAAATTTAGAATTAAAAACTTGAATTCTCTAGTCTGTAGAAAAGAAACCCGGGGTCATATGTCAATGGGGATTGATGACCGCCGGGGTGGGCGTTTTTCTAGTAATTAGGCACGAGAAAAAACGCCACTTAGAAATACATGTCACTATTACTCGTAAAAAAAAAAGAATGCTTTCGTGTTCAATGTAACAAAATGTTATGTTGTTGTGTTACGGTAATTTTCAGTGTCAAGTTTAATGAGTAATTAATAACTGTCATTGCAAATGGACTGTTTAAAAAAATAAGTAGGTACTTAAAGGAAATATTGGGTGGGTAGAGTTAAATACAGTTTGATGAAAATATAGTGATAGGTATCACTGTAGAAAAAAAAAGGAGATTTTCCTTACTTGATACCGGTAAAATTGATTTGCCAGTCTAAACTTAGTACACAAGTTATTAAGGAAATTAAAAAAACAATGGTTCATAACTAGTCTTAAGACAGGGCAAACCTCGACGGTAACAGTGATGCTGGATTCTGTTAACTATGAAAAAACATTAGAACAATGCATCCAGAACCTGGGGCGCGATTTGAATCGCTAATCTGACAGAATGGGAAATCCACTTTACATCCCATACGTAACCATGTCCCTAGATTTTTTTGTCTTATGCTTGGCTATATTTTACAGAGAGTTCCATGTGCGGTCGACCTTAGGTTCGACGCTCATTCAAAACAGACATTTTTACGCCCTTCAGGACATCAAGTGAGCGGAAATTCACATCCAAATGTCACTTTTGGTATTATCGCACTCCAGAATAATTCAAGTTCCTTCCACTGTGAAACGAAGTTTTTTTTAATTCAAAAGTATGTTCATTATTATTACTGATTACCTAAAACCGACCGATCATCCAGCTGAATGAGAAAATAATCCAAAGCGAACTAAGGATAATGTTAAAATCGCGGCAGGGCACAGTATACTGAAAATATAGTTGGCAAACCGATTCTGGCAGTAGATTTTTTTTTCTTTGCCTTTACCAGACTTAGTTTGCCAAACTTTAATTAGGTACCAATCAAAGCCCTTGATTTTTTAGTTAGAAATGGAGAATCTAAATTATGCTTACTGTAATGATATACGATTTTAATTATAACACTGTAATGATGATAACGATAATGATATATTAATTATCTTGTATTTTCCGTCCGTAAAATCTCTAGGGTACTATTTCCGTTTTAGCTTTTGATTTTAGTTATAGATTACTAGTCATCCTTTAAGGATGACTCACACTCGAACGGGACGGGACGGGGCGGGACGGGAAAATCTGTCAATTTCTATAGAAAGCGTCACGTGACATCCGAGGGCTCCTAGCTATCACGTGATTCTTTCTATAGAAATTGACAGATTTTCAGTCCCGCCCCGTCCCGTCCCGTGCTAGTGTGAGTCATCCTTCATTCGAGTATGTACCGACTGTGAGAATGACAAAAACGCACGGACGGTAGTGTTCGTCGTCTCTTCGCCGACGCGTTGACGGACTGATTGTTATGAATGAACCGCGCAAGAACGGTTATCCGTATCTTCTAGGGTAAGTATTCAATTACAGGTATTTAATTTAGTTGAAAAAGTTACGAATTTACTCAGACAATGCACTAAACTAGTATTTAGATTGTGTCTTGACTATAAGAACGACAAAAACACCAAAAATGTCAGTATCCGTCTTGAGCTCGCCACATTACCCAATGCTGCGCAATCTCTCGCTAGTTTGTGGCTCCGAGCTCAGATCACATTCAGATCTACCCAGCGGAAATGTGGCCGACCGACTGGGCGACGTTGGTCGACCAAGGTATGCTCTCTTCACCTGTCGACTCTTCCCACTCGCTCAAGGTGGTCGAGCCAGCAAAGACGATAGGCCTTGATCTAAGCAAAGATACATGGTTCGGCTACCAGTTCCTGTATTTGGGCATTTTTAAGGATCATCCAATTACCATCGTCTTAGGGCCAACGTTTCGGCGAAACGGACGATGGTAATCTATCTTGGCTTTCTATAACAGCACGGTAAATCTTTGCTTAGCCAAAACACTACAACATTAAATCACGTATCGATTAAGGGAATGACAAATCCGCACGGTCGTCATTACCATCCGTTATTTTTAAAGCTAACCGCGTTTTTAAAGCTAGATTAGGTCGATTATATTCTGTAAACGACTAAACGTCAGTATGTAATTTACATTTATACATACTCGACATAGGGATGACTCACGTTAGACTTATGTGACTTATAGGCCATGACTTGTGTCAATTTGTATAGACAACGTCACGTGAACGGCTCGGTAAGCTCAGAGGTGACATTTTCCAGATAAATTGACATCGGTCACGGCCCGGCTCGTCCCGGCCCGGTGTAGCGTGAATCATCTTTTAATCCATTACAAAGTGTTTCATTGTTTAAAAAAAGTACGATCAACTTCAGAGCAAGCACTGCTAGACTGCTACACTGTGGGAATGACAAGTCGCGCTGCACGACGTCCGTCGTCCGTCGTCGCCGCGCCGCCGCGTTGACGGACAGATTGTTATGAATGAACGCGGGAACGGTTAGATCTGGCTTTTTAGGGCTGGGTTAGATGTTCTCAAACTTTGACACAGATTAGTAAAGACGATTCTAAATTATGTTTTGCGTTCTTGATGACTAAGAATTAGGCCTTCAAAAAACGATGGTCGAGTATGTAAGTTTCCCGAAGCTATATGTAGATAAGATATATTTTTGATCAAATTAAAATTACAAAAGGGATACACGTGGAGATAGTCCCGGTAGTAAGAATGCTCGCTGTTTCTTCGGCCAAATAATGGGTAGGTAATATAATAGGTATTTTGAGGGGCAGGGACATCTTCGTTTGATTTGTTCATTTTAATTTAGTGATTAGACGGCACTTTTATTTTGTTATGGGCATTTTTTTTAATATATCGTAGTTCAGAAATATTGTAGTTTAAATATTTTGTTCATGAAATTATTGTTTTAGATGAATAATATAATTGAATTTCAATCACGTCACGTGGATCATTTTCCACTTATCCCGTGACGGCTTACCCACCGCAGGTATCGAGGTACCACATTGGTAATCCTAATTTACAAATAATTTTCACAACATATCAAAAAACTGCTAGCAATGTCAAACTGTAATGTTTTATTACACTCCCAAAATAAAATGACTACGAAGAACACATTTTTTTCGACCACATTGGAATTTTTTTCATAGGTATACTTACAAGCAAAACGTCGAATTAGTAACTACAACTAATTAGTTTTTAATTAGGGGCTTGGGACTCTGTCTCCTCAGAAAACAGCTCAATATCATACACTAATATATTGTTCTATAAAGATAATTACCCATATTAAAAAGTTCAAAGCTGAAATTAAACATTTTAAGTGTTTCATTTCACTAATCACGTTAACCGAAAAATATATAACCTACCATAAACTTTATTCTTACCTAATAGTGATTTTTGATTAGCTTCTGCCTAGAATCAACAAATTCCAATAAGAACTTTTGAATACTAAAGCTGTAAGCAAATTAAAAAGGCAAGTTGTTACGGGCCTGCTGAGGTCAAAACCAATGCTACGGCGTAGAGGCCCAGCTACGGCCTAGCGCTACGCTTTTATTCGTAGCAAACAAAACTAGAATCACATACTATTTGTATCAAGATATTCAAAACCACAGGATTCAATGTAACGCACCAAAAAAGGGTTATCACAACCCTCAACCCTCGCACATGCATCATACATGTGGAATATTGAAAGGTGCTTATACTTTAAATAACTAAGTACCTAAGCAACTGCTGAAACGCAAAACTGGCTACCAATATTGCGACAAAAAAAGATGAACTAAAAGTTGCTCTAACTTAGCCAAGCAAGACTGGCGTCTTGGCTCCCACTGCAAGTTTGATGCAAATAAACTATCTTTAATCAAAAAAGGCACTACACTAGTTCACTGACCGTCTTGCCTCTGCTGCCACTCGCGCCACTCCTGTCCCTCCATCACAACATTCGACCGATTATTTTTTCAACGCGACACAATAAATCAGTTTTCTGCGCGTTAATCAGAGTGCGCACAGGCGGCGGTGCGCGCGAGTTGAGCGGTTCTGTCGTCGGCGCGTGCGCCGCCCTGGCACGCCCCTCACACCCTTATTACTCAAAACAACCTATCTACACTCCCCCTACCCTTGTAAACCATACCGTATCCCGAAGGCATAAGGCTAATTTTCAAATGGACGCTAAACGGCAATATGTTGCAGGTTTGTGGACTCAGATAGCGCCGCCTACAATCACTTATTTATCGTTATGGACACGGCTATGTACTGGCCGCGTTACCTGACTTTTGTTGTTGTAATTTGTTATAATGTGAGATAAATTGTGGATTTATGAGGTGTTGCGATTGGATTTAACGTCTATATTTTCAGGTGTATAAAGGTACGGCGGGGACTTGCACTTTTTTAAAGCAAACAAAGCCAGCACGATAACAAAAGGCCAGTGTTTTAGGTATTGTTTTGCTCGTTAGACAAAGCTGCATATTAAAGTCATTCACATTAGATAACTATGCACGGTTATGCACAACATTTTGTTTTATGTAAGTACTTATTTCAACTACGAAAGGGCCTCTACGCGTTACCTACTGCTCCACGTACGCTTTGCTCCGTACTCCAACCCCATGGCTTGTGTGAACATAAGTTAATTTTCAGTGTGGCCGGCCTACATGAAATGCAATAGTAGATTAAGCACAGGGAAGCAAAATGATATGTTACGGTAACGGCCAATGCAACATCAATTTAGATAGATAGATAGAATACTCTTTATTGCACACCTCAGTACATGAGAAAGAAAAAAACATTTACAAGGTACAAACATTTGATTAACACAGAGGCAAACAACAGGCGGTCTTATCGCTAAAAAGCGATTTCTTCCAGACAACCTTTAACAAAGCAAACAACTACACAACAACAACAATACAATTTAGCAAAGGAATCAAAAGTATAATCCCGAGCGTGTTGATAATAAGGGATTCTAGATTTAGCGCCCATAATGGAAGTCATTCTGCTACCATACCTACGGTTTTACACAACACCTTACGAAGAAAGTAAACAATAAGATCATCATACCAATGCCACGAATTCACCAGATGATAACTGTAATTTACTTCCCAAACAAGCTTCGTCTTGCATACCTCCTACCAAAAAGGAAGTAAAAGACCTTTTTCGGATGTGGTTTTAAAGTTGGTTTTTCTCCTCGCGTCGCATTCCACATTGCTGAGGGTTATGAAGATGACTTTCCTCTGAAGGTGTCCCGCCATTTTTGCTTGTCTTTGGCACCGTGAGGCACAACGTGCAGCTGCATGTCCAGGGTGGATCGGAATTGATCTGACCACCTTGTTGAGCTACTGTCTTAGGGTTGTTTCCCATCTACCTTGCCAGTAACTTTGAGATGTGCAAGATTCTGGCCTTCCTTTCTGGCAATGTCACCGAAAAACTGCAGTATTCGTAGACAGACGTTTGTTGTTTTACTTGCATTTCAAAATAGAAAATTATAGTGCAACCCCCTGTAGACACCGTACTCTTGGTGCACGTATTTTTACGCACGCGGACGGAGTAGCTCCATCAGCACCTAATGTAAACTGCAGGCGTCTGCGTAAACACGGGTCCTATATAGGTACTTTATAGTGGTGTTGGCCGCAGAGGTAAGTTTAGAAGGTATTACAAGTAGGAACCCAGTGATTTACACCGTGTTTACCTACTGGTTTTTTCCCTGTAAGTTTGGCATATGAAACACAATTAAGGAAACAGAAATGGCATAGTCTTAATTTTGTATTTATTATTGTTAAAATTTTCCATACTTAGTATCTAAACCAATATTGGATCATTTGCTGTTGTAAAACGGACATCAAAAAACAGTACCAAACAAAAGTGAATATCAGTTTGACTTAAGGATGACTCACACTCGAACGGGCCGGGACGTGACTGGACCTGGCCGATCTATCAGTTTCTGTAGAAAACGTCACGTGGCATCCGAGGGCTCCGAGCTATCACGTGATTATTTGTATAGAAACTGACAGATAGCCCGGCCCGGTCATATTCGAGTGTGAGTCATCCTTTAGGTATGAAAGTTAAAATTGGAGGTAGGTATGCGATCTTCCGGAGACTCAAGATGGCGAGGATATCTCTGGAATAGTTTTTTTTACCAAAATATTAGTTTAAGATTTTGTTGATGATTCGAAGGTGCTTGTTGCTAGGCCTACTTGACTAAATTATATTTTGAATTCCAATTTTAATTTAAAAATAATAATTTAGTGTTTTTGTCCGTTTTAAGTTGCTTCATATGTAATCTTGATAACTTATTATCCAGTGTACCTTCTAATTAAGAAGTGGGCAGCTTATGAAGAATATCTTGGAACGCGTTTAACCAAGTTTAGGTCCCGGGACCTATTTCAGGCTATATGGTAGCGTAACTATCACTTCAACAACGTCGCTCTATCGTCGTCGATTTAAAATTGTATGTTATATCGATTAATGGTAATAGTAAATAATTATAATCTTTTAAGGGCCTCCTAACCTGGTTGGTAGGTAGTGACCCTGCCTACAAAGCAGGAGGTCCCGGGTTCGAATCCTGGTCAGGGCATTTACCTATTTGTGTGTTTTGACGGCCTCCTAGCCTAGTCGGTAGTGACCGTGCCTACGAAGAAGGAGGTCCCGGGTTCGAATCCTGGTCAGGGCATTTATTTGTGTGTTTATCACGAATATTTGTTTCTGAGTTATGGATGTTTTCTATGTATTTAAGTATTTATATGTATGTATCTATTATATATATCGTCGTCTAGTACCCACATCACAAGCCTTATTGAGCTTACCGTGGGACTAGGTCGATTTGTGTAAAATTGTCCCAAAATATTTATTTATTTATTTATTTTATCGCTAATATTTGTTACTGAGTTATGGATGTCTTCTATGTATTTAAGTATTTATATGTATATATCTATTATATACCTATATTGTCGTCTAGTAGGTACCCACAACACAAAGCTTATTTAGCTTACCGTGGGACTTCGATTTGTGTAAGATTTTCCCACGATATTTATTTATTTACTTATTTTACTTAAGACCGTTGGTTGCCCAGCGGTAAGACGTGAGACTTTTAATCTGAAGGTCTCGGGTTCAAATCCTGCCGGCTCGTACCAATGAACCACTTTGACAATTCTTTCATATGGACACAATACCCACGCATGAGTGGCGCCGCCTGATGGTGTGCGGCAATACGGTAGCCCCCATTTGAAGCTTCTTTGAAGCGTTTTGTGGCATTTGAAGCTTCTTTGTTTTGGAACCAGTCTCACGTGATGGTAAATGCTCCATCGCACATACTGCTTAATGTCTAATTCATTAGGTGCTTTTCACTTTTATTCTAATTAGATGCAACCTTTTTGGTAACCAGAGGGCTGGCAGCTAGGACAGGACCTACTTCGGACAGAGGAGACAAACCTTTAGCTATCCAAAGAGGCAACGCTGCCAGCCTTCTGGGCATCATAGACACGAACGTGACCCGGGCGACATTTTTATTTGTAGATTTGTTTGAAGTTTTAAAGTATAAATAAATAATTTAGTTTTATTTAAATTGTTTTTTTAGATGTGTTTGTCTGTTCCTTTCCCCCCTTATAATAAATAAATAATATAATTTTGAAACAAATTAAACTTAGAGAAATGCTCTCAACAACAATGAAAAGCAGGCAATGATGAAAGAAACCTCGATGAAATCGGGTACGATTCGGTACTTACTTGCAAACCCTAAACCGTTCGTTTGACTCTTTGAACTTTCCCTTATGAAAATTACCTACCTACGGCCCACCAAAATAAAACACATAGGTACCTTATTATATATACTATACTCTACGTAAAAGCTGTTTCAATAATTTTTATATTCTAACATGACTCACTGCATACCTACGCATGAAAGAACAATTTTCCAATAATTACCAAAACCGCAGTACGCACTTTTAAACTTCATGCATTTTAGAGGGCGTTGCTCTCCCGATTACCTTACTCACTTGCACTGACCTAAACATGGCGAGAGCGAGTGAGACGGACACAGTAGGCGGGGCTCCGGCGCAGACGCAGCGTCCCACACACGCGTTTCAAAGAAAATCTTTTGTAAAACGAAACAAAACAAATCACTAGCTAATAGATGCTTAATGAATCACTCGAAGGCAAAATATCTCGTCACGAACAAAAAAAGAACGGTCAGTGTAGTTAGTTACCTTTTTGTTTTAGAGATCCGCAGGCAATAGATAAACTGTTTAAAAGAAGTCTAGAGAACTAATAGCAGTAGATATCTACCTATTTTTTTATGATTTAGTTTTTGAATGTTTTTAATCTTTTGGGCTTTCATGTTTGGCAGATATGTTGTATTTCTGCTAAAGTTAATCGAGCTTGCTGAAAAACTCCCTAGAGTTCCAAATCTCTAGCCGCCCAGAGGCTTATACAAAGTATTAAAATGGTATCCTTTATTTTAATTAAATTTAAACTCTGTTCAACTAGAATAGAGTTAAATTTCTTTAGTTTCGTTTGATTTTAAAACCAATTCAATTCAATTTTATTTTCTATATTCAGCGTTCAATGGCAATTTTTGTTGGAGGCGGCAGGAGGCTAGACGAAAAGCAATCCTAGGAAAATGCTGGTCTAGACAGTTTCCCCGTGCCCTTACTTTCCAGTACTAGCAATGTGCCAAAGAGAATTAAAAAAAATTGTAATGTCCCTATGATATTAACGGATTTTCTTTTCAACGCGTTTAATGGCAAACCTTTTTACATTCTAGTAGTTTGAATTTCTATGACAGACATGACAGTTAAGCAATCGCCAATGAGCTGCGTCAGCAATTAAGGACATTTTGTAATAATTATCTTATGCTGAACGAGAGCTTTCTAAATGGAAACTTGTATGAGAATTTTCTCATGAATGATTGCACATTGCTATCCAATACTATCCTTAAGTATTCATAATAGCTTGTATCGTTATTGTACCGGTTTTAGGTACAATAACGATAGCTGGAATAGATTTACTTGTAAGTGTAAGTGTACTTTAGATTTTTAACGGCCTCCCTAGTCTAGTTGGTTGTAGGCCCAGACGACGGGTTCGAATCCTGGTATGGGCATACATTTATATGTTTATCATGTTTATATTTTGTTTCTGTGTTGTGGACGTTTTCTATCTGTATAAGTATGTATTTATCTATTTAAGTCGGTACCTATGTATATTGTCGCCTAGCACCCATAGCTGCAAGCTGTTCTTCTTTTTTAAATTTAGTGCTTTAAGATTACTAGCAGGGTTAGCATGGTTGGCATTTTATCGCTTACACGCTATGCGTCACTTTCGCACATACTCGTACATACTTGTTAGAACGTGACAGCAACGTCGGTAAACGATAAAAACCCGACCATCATAGACTAGCTGGAGTTGCTGAAAATAATTAAAAGTTAAACTGAATCTTTTCTAGGGACACTTAGCCATTGTTATTGCACCATCTTCTCGGAAGCAGGCACTTGAAGCCCAGATTTAGATAAGCGTTTCACAAGCTACTAGTGGATGGTTTAGTTTACGATCAACCGTAAACAACGCCACTGTTTACAGAGAAAGCGTAGTGCGCGAAGGGTGACCATGGTTGCTTTTTTTTACGAGCACATTTTGCATGAAAGAAAGGAAAAATTGATAAAATCATGATTCATGGGTGTGGTCTCGGTAGCTCAGTTAGCAGAGCGATGGGCGTGTATCACAGAGTCGCGGGTTCGAGTCCTGCAGTGTCCACA
Source organism: Lathronympha strigana (assembly GCA_949128165.1). NCBI lineage: Eukaryota > Metazoa > Arthropoda > Insecta > Lepidoptera > Tortricidae > Lathronympha > Lathronympha strigana. The sequence continues at coordinate 12,188,098 of OX421920.1, forward strand.
TTTCCAGTCCACATTTCCTTTCTAAGAAATTTGGAATCGTTTGCAGATGTTTCTATTTAAAAAAAATAGTTCGTATTTGGATGTCTCGTTTTGTTGCTCCGAGAACTGGTTCTTGAGCCAGTGAGTTCTTGATTGATGACCACGCGTCGGTCGACGCAGCGTGAGAAGGCCCCCCAAACGATGGACTGGTTGGACTGAACCCATTGGATGCGGGCGTGGCATAAACAAATAGAATGCGTGTCATGTTAGTAGTGAGCTTAGTCGGATACTATGTCTCGCCTGCTCAAGCGGACGAGTAAGTTTACTCGGGAGCTCAAAAATATGTTTTTTTTTTTAGTAAAAGGTACTAAAGTGAAGCCACGTTAAGCAAAAATTTTATGGCCCACGATGAGTGACATAAAATTGTATCAGCATGTATAAGTAGAGTTTCGCTAGATTTACATTTTACCGTGTAATTTTAACAATTAATCTTCTGTGAAATTATGACGTTAACCTAACACATTATTCACAGTTTGTTCTGACAAAATCTAGGAAACTTAGCATTGCCGGACTCTACTTTGTAGGTTGCTGATTCGTTTAGAAATTAACCTTATTAACAAGCGACAAATGGTAACCTTTTACTAAAAACCAGCACAAATGGTCACGTCTTCAATTTTTATGTCTCATTCGGGCTTATGAAATATTCATACAAATGATGGCTTCTCCTTTACTCACTTTGTTACTCTGCCAATAAAAACTGCCCCTGGAAATGTCCATAAAAACGCCAGAAAGATGGTGACCCTATCGGGCGGTGCATCCGGCGCGCGGACGGACAGATGCGGCGGAAGATGGCGTCGTTAGCGCTGTCGTCGCCTGCGCACGCGTAAATAAAGCGGCGCAACTTTTTAAATTATATTTCGGTGAGAAAGTCTCAGCGGGTATGGAGAAAATGTAGAGGTTAATAGTAGGTGAGTCACAGAAGATTAAATTTGTCTCTTTTATTCCCAAATGCTAAGTAAGGCGCACTTGCACCACAGGGTTAGCGGCTAACCCGGAATGAACCTGTCAAACTCCATACATAAAATAAATAAATAAATATTGTGCGACAATCTTACACAAATCGACCTAGTCCCACGGTAAGCTCAATAAAGCTTGTGTTATGGATACTAGACGACGATTTATATAATAGATAGATACATATAAATACTTAAATACATAGAAAACATCCATAACTCAGGAACAAATATTCGTGATAAACACACAAATAAATGCCCTGACCAGGATTCGAACCCGGGACCTCCTGCTTAGTAGGCAGGGTTACTACCAACTAGGCTAGGAGGCCGTTACATAGATATGGGAAATTTACCTGGCGGATGCCCGCGGGCATAATCTGGCGGATTGCCCGAAAGTACCTACGAGTATATGGCCGGCAATAGAGGCAGAAGAAACATCCGCTTATTTGGTAGTGAAGTGACTCTACCTAAGAAGCAGGTTCGAATCCTGGTCCGAGCATTTATTTGTGTGTTTATCACGAATATTTTGTTTCTGAGTTATGGATGTTTTTTTATGTATTTAAGTATAATGTATACATATAATAAGTATGTATAATTATGTTTTATGTAGGTATTTAAGTATAATATTTATTTATTTTTTATTTATAAATTACCAGGCATAATACCTCGGGCCACCGAGGTCTCTCCCGCAAGTCGTCGGCAACATCAAGAGTTTGCTAGGTTTCCTGTGAGAATTAGGTTGGCAAGTTGCCAAAACCCATCTAGCAAAATAGGCGCAATCTATGACGTTGAGTTGCGGAAAACTAGCCCATATACCCTATAAAACTAATAAGGCCTCAAGGATTTCCCCGCGGTCTTTTTGGGTGCCTTCCCTCACCGCATGTTCCGGTACGCGGTTGCCACTATAGAGAACCTTCCTGCCTCAGTGGCCTTCAGTTCTAGAGGCAGCAAGCTACAGATTAGCGATCGCGATCCGAAGTATCAGCAAGAGAGAACGGTCCTAATATGGACATACATCCCTCCCCAAAACCCCTAGTTACTGCTCTGCGCATTAAAAGGTTGCGCTCATAATTAATTGCGCGACCTATAGTATCTAACTAGACAGAACCTTTCTCCGAACGAAAGATGACCAAGAGAGGAAAAGAAAAGAAAGACGATGCTACCTACCATTTTTAGGCACAGGTACATTAGGTAGTAAATATGGCGACGCGGATGATCAACACAAAATCACAAACTTTAGGAAATATTAACCTAACCAAATGGTCAACGATATAAGATATTTTTATCAGCGAATATATCGCGTTATAAACCTCTCGTCGCGGTTCAGGTGAACGGCCGCGCGTCGTGTGGCGCCCATATTTCCGTCATCGGCCCGTCTGATGCGCGCCAGAATAAGATTATTGGAAATTTGACACACACGCGCAAGAAGAAGACTTCGACCTGCTTTATTGATGAGTCTGGACATGTCTTGGTACTACAGGCCTATGGAAGTCTTCACGCGAACTCGATCGACAGTCTTTTGTCTTGTCGGTTCCGACTCATGGGCTGCCCAAACTACCCGCCAGTATTCAATAATATTTCTAATCAACCCTAGCATTGTGTTCAAAACAGCTTCTATTCCCTTTTATCTATGGGAGATTAATATTTGTTTTTAAGAACTATTATACAATCTGTGCAGCGTGCGTAGCTAAGACCTGTCTCTATCACTCTTCCTTATTAGTGTGATAATGACAGTTGTTGCGTTTCGTTATTAATTAGCGACTGAGCGTGAGCGATTGGCATTTGGCTACGCACCCAGTTAATCTGGAGGCTTTGACAGCGATGTCTCACTCCCTCCCTCATAACTTCGCCATTTTGAATGAAATCCAAAAAACAGAAGTGTCAAAGTAATTATATGTAATCATTCTCTTCGCCATCACTCCCTCTCTGCTGAGGATCGTGAGTCGTGACTCCCCTTCAGTTAATCAACGCTTGCCTTCATCGGCTACCTAGCGTAGTGCGGCGTTAACTGGTCCATTGGCCTGCTCTGAGATCTGGTCAGACCATCATTTCGGGCTCCGGCCTTTAGGACGTTTCTCTTCGACTTTTCGTGACCATTGGGAGATCCATGTTATCCGCATCTATGCGGGCGATGTGGCCGAAGTTACGCATTATGCGCTGCAGATAGTGTACTTACCATGAGTTCCTCGTAACCGTAGTCGATAACGACCGCACGATGCGATAGTGTTTTTGAGATGAACCAGTTAAGATCGAGCAAGATGCAAATACTATCGAATCGCGCAGTCGCTATTGTCTACGGTTAGATACATAGAATTCATGGTAATCGCATAGGTGGTGGACAGGCGTTGAACGTTCACCGTTTTCAACTGTTTTAGAACTGAGATGTTCGTGCAGTGGACTGTCCATGGAATCCACAAAAGGCGACGCCAGCACCACATCTCAAAAGTATGAAACCTGTTCCGGTCAGCTGCTTTTAACTTCCATGTGTCTGCTCCATAGAGAGCGATTGGAGAGACCAGTGAATGCACCAGATGTACCTTATGTAATTAATATAAGTAGTCATTAAAAACCCTCACAATATTTTACGACAATCGGTTGAGGAATACCCATACCACATAGGAAAACATTGTTAAATAGTCAATCTCTATCATCTAACCTCATGAGCCAATAGTTCATTTTAACATTAGAAAGTTTTAGAGTAATCTCAAAAAAAATTCTAATTTTATTAAAAAAATATTCTTTCTCGAACCTGCATTAAAATATAGTGCAATCGATTCAACTCTTGATTAGAAACAAACTATTTTCAGGTTTTTAGTGAGTCATGTTACACCTTTCAATAAGTCAAATTGGGCTTCTACTTATTAGCCGCTGATGCAACTAGATAAAGCCAAATCGCCATGTCATGTCATGAACTAGGTTTAACCCAAGTCGAATTCGCCCTGCGTTTTATGATCGACGCCGCTAGACGGATTTTATGTGAAAGATCAACCGATGACGCATATAAGTGGGCCTTGTGCCTATTTGCGTATGGTACAAATAGAACACACTATTTTTCAAGACAAGGGTAGCTGTTGAAGAGTGGTTTTACGTGATCGTCGCTTAAATCTGTCAGCAGGCGCAATATTGCACAGAAATAACAAGAAGTTCAATGCATTTGCTGAGACTATTCTCCTGAAGTTCTCCTGACGATTGTAGTACCTACCTAGGTACATGTATAACTGTAGATACATACTACGATTTTTAATTCAAGGCCTAAGAAACTATGGAAAAGAGGAAAGCTCCTATTTTCTCTTTTTTGTCAATATCTTCAAAAACAAGCGTCATAAATAGCTACCTAGCTGCTACTACCTACCTACTTACTTACTTCCATGAAACAAGTGAGGGAGGGGCTGAGGGCTTTTGGTTTTGATTTGAAATTTAAATATAAGTACTGTACAAGATATTTTTTCATAGTTTCTTGTTTCGAAATGACAAATGCGTAAATAAATTTAAGAACCTTTAGGTATTCACGAATTTCACGACATCGCTAGGTACTTCTTAGCAAAGTAGGTATTTGACATTTATGTGTACGTATAGTTTAATTTTAAGAGCGGGCAGAGTGTTTGCCGCGGACACGAAATAGGCATTTAGCGGCCCCGCACTGCTCGCTATCTGTGTGCGTGCGCGCACGCACACTACTACACCGGCGCGTCATTATTCGGGCGTTAAAAGGTTATAACTTAGAAATCTTAGAATTCCTCATTTTTATAATCCTTTGATACAGATATTGTATTAATTCACCTAATATTTGTTCGGTTTTTCCAAATGATTTTATTATTTGTGTTTGTATTTAGTACTAAAGAAAGGTACCATTCTGTCGGTTGTTGATAAGGTTCATTTCTAAACTAATATTTATGACATTCGCGCCTTATCGACAACCGGCAGAATGGCAAAGTGCCTTTTTCTAAATAAAAGCACATTTTTTATGATTTCATATGTGGCTATTTACGGCTAAAGGTACCTTATGGACGGTCGGCGCTTACGTCGCGTTGCAGCGCATTATTATCAGCGTCTTTGTTAACAGCGTAAGCGCCGATCGTCCATAAGGTACCTCTCACCGCAAAACGTCACATATTATGAAATCGTTAAAAAATTGTGTCGTTTTCTTGGTAAAAGTACCACATTGTCGCCTGTTGATAAGGTTTTCCAAGTGATTCTTTATGACAGAAGCGCCTTATCATTCTTATCAATAAGCGACAATGTGGTATCTTTCTTTACCCAGAAAACGTCACTTTTATAAATTGATTATATCAATATTTATAAATTTTGTAAGGTTGACTCCGATTTGGATAAAAATCGATATCCGAGGATCCGACGAAGTGATTAACATGAATCCAGAGTCAAAATGGTAAAATATTGTAAAAACCGACGCCATCTTGGATTTTGTAAGATCAACTCCGATTTGGATAAAAATTGATATCTGACGATCCGGCGGGGTCCTTAACATGAATCTAGAATCAAAATCGTTAAATATTGTAAAAAGCGACGCCATCTTGGACTTTGTGAGATTAACTCCGATTTGGATAAAAATCGATATCCGAGGATCCGACGGAGTGATTAACATGAATCCAGAGTCAAAATTGTAAAATAATGTAAAAACCGACGCCATCTTGGACTTTGTGAGATTAACTCCGATTTGGATAAAAATCGATATCTGACGATCCGGCGGGGTCCTTAACATAAATCCAGAATCAAAATCGTTAAATATTGTAAAAAGCGACGCCACCTTGGATTTTGTGAGATTAACTGCGATTTGGATAAAAATCGATATCTGAGGATCCGGCGGGGTGATTAACACGAATCTTGAGTCAAAATTGTAAAATATTGTTAAAACCGACGCCATCTTGGATTTTGTAAGATCAACTCCGATTTGGATAAAAAATTATATCTGACGATCCGGCGGGGTCCTTAACATGAATCCAGAATCAAAATCGTTAAATATTGTAAAAAGCGACGCCATCTTGGACTTTGTGAGATTAGCTCCGATTTGGATAAAAATCGATATCTGAGGATCCGGCGGGGTGATTAACATGAATCCAGAGTCAAAATTGTAAAATATTGTTAAAACCGACGCCATCTTGGATTTTGTGAGATTAACTGCGATTTGGATAAAAATCGATATCTGAGGATCCGGCGGGGTGATTAACACGAATCTTGAGTCAAAATTGTAAAATATTGTTAAAACCGACGCCATCTTGGATTTTGTAAGATCAACTCCGATTTGGATAAAAATTGATATCTGACGATCCGGCGGGGTCCTTAACATGAATCTAGAATCAAAATTGGAAAATATGGTAAGAATCGACGCCATCTTGGATTTTGTGATATCAACTCCGATTTGGATAAAAATCGTCAGATATCGATTTTTATCCAAATCAGAGATAATTTTCCTAAATCCAATTTGGCGTCGGTGTTGACATTATTTAACAATTTTGACTATGGATTCATGTTATGGACCCCGCTGAATCGTCAGATATCGATTTTTATTCAAATCGGAGTATTCGGAGTTAATCTCACAAAATCAAAGATGGCGTCACTTATTACAATATTATACAGTTTTGATTCTGGATTCATGTTAAGGACCCCGCCGGATCATGAGATATCGATTTTTATCCAAATCAGAGTTTATCTTACAAAATCCAATATGGCGTCAGTGTTGACGTTAATTAACAATTTTGACCATGGATTCATGTTATGGACCCCGCCAGATCGTCAGATATCGATTTTTATCCAAATCAGAGTTAATTTTACAAAATCCAATATGGCGTCTATTCTTACCATATTTTCCAATTTTGACTTAAGATTCATGTTAGTCACCCTGCCGGCTCCTCAGATATCGATTTTTATCCAAATCGCAGTTAATCTCAAAAAATCCAAGATGGCGTCGCTTTGACAATATTTTACGATTTTGATTCTGGATTCATGTTTAGGACCCCGCCGGATCGTCATATATCGATTTTTATCCAAATCAGAGTTGATCTTACAAAATCCAAGATGGCGTCGGTTTTAACAATATTTTACAATTTTGACTCAAGATTCATGTCAATCACCCCGCCGGATCCTCAGATATCGATTTTTATCCAAATCTGAGCTAATCTCACAAAGTCCAAGATGGCGTCGCTTTTTACAATATTTAACGATTTTGATTCTGGATTCATGTTAAGGACCCCGCCGGATCGTCAGATATCAATTTTTATCCAAATCGGAGTTGATCTTACAAAATCCAAGATGGCGTCGGTTTTAACAATATTTTACAATTTTGACTCAAGATTCATGTTAATCAACCCGCCGGATTCTCAGATATCGATTTTTATCCAAATCGCAGTTAATCTCACAAAATCCAAGATGGCGTCGCTTTTTACAATATTTAACGATTTTGATTCTGGATTCATGTTAAGGACCCCGCCGGATCGTCAGATATCGATTTTTATCCAAATCGGAGTTAATCTCACAAAGTCCAAGATGGCGTCGCTTTTTACAATATTTAACGATTTTGATTCTGGATTCATGTTAAGGACCCCGCCGGATCGTCAGATATAATTTTTTATCCAAATCGGAGTTGATCTTACAAAATCCAAGATGGCGTCGCTTTTTACAATATTTGACGATTTTGATTCTGGATTCATGTTAAGGACCCCGCCGGATAGTCAGATATCAATTTTTATCCAAATCGGAGTTGATCTTACAAAATCCAAGATGGCGTCGCTTTTTACAATATTTGACGATTTTGATTCTGGATTCATGTTAAGGACTCCGCCGGATAGTCAGATATCAATTTTTATCCAAATCGGAGTTGATCTTACAAAATCCAAGATGGCGTCGGTTTTAACAATATTTTACAATTTTGACTCAAGATTCATGTTAATCAACCCGCCGGATTCTCAGATATCGATTTTTATCCAAATCGCAGTTAATCTCACAAAATCCAAGATGGCGTCGCTTTTTACAATATTTAACGATTTTGATTCTGGATTCATGTTAAGGACCCCGCCGGATCGTCAGATATCGATTTTTATCCAAATCGGAGTTAATCTCACAAAGTCCAAGATGGCGTCGCTTTTTACAATATTTAACGATTTTGATTCTGGATTCATGTTAAGGACCCCGCCGGATCGTCAGATATAATTTTTTATCCAAATCGGAGTTGATCTTACAAAATCCAAGATGGCGTCGCTTTTTACAATATTTGACGATTTTGATTCTGGATTCATGTTAAGGACCCCGCCGGATAGTCAGATACTCAGATATCGATTTTTATCCAAATCGGAGTTGATTTTACAAAATCCAAGATGGCGTCGGTTTTTACAATATTTTACAATATTGATCCTAGATTCATATTATGGTCCCCACTGGATCCTCAGATATCGATTTTTATCCAAATCGGAGTTGATTTTACAAAATCCAAGATGGCGTCGCTTTTTACAATATTTTACGATTTTGATTCTGGATTCATGTTAATCACCCCGCCGGATCCTCAGATATCGATTTTTATCCAAATCGGAGCTAATCTCACAAAGTTCAAGATGGCGTCGCTTTTTACAATATTTAACGATTTTGATTCTGGATTCATGTTAAGGACCCCGCCGGATCCTCAGATATCGATTTTTATCCAAATCGGAGTTGATCTTACAAAATCCAAGATGGCGTCCGTTTTAACAATATTTTACAATTTTGACTCTGGATTCATGTTAAGGACCCCGCCGGATAGTCAGATATCGATTTTTATCCAAATCGGAGTTGATTTTATAAAATCCAAGATGGCGTCGGTTTTTAAAATATTTTACAATTTTGACTCTGGATTCATGTTAATCACTCCTTCGGATCCTTAGATATCGATTTTTATCCAAATCGGAGTTAAGCTCACAAAATCCAAGATGGCGTCACTTTTTACAATATTTTACGATTTTGATTCTGGATTCATGTTAAGGACCCCGCCGGATCGTCAGATATCAATTTTTATCCAAATCGGAGTTGATCTTACAAAATCCAAGATGGCGTCGGTTTTAACAATATTTTACAATTTTGATTCTAGATTCATGTTAAGGACCCCGCCGGATCGTCAGATATCAATTTTTATCCAAATCGGAGTTGATCTTACAAAATCCAAGATGGCGTCGGTTTAAACAATATTTAACAAATTTGACTCAAGATTCATGTTAATCACCCCGCCGGATCCTCAGATATCGATTTTTATCCAAATCGGAGTCAACCTTACAAAATTTATAAATATTAATGTAATAAATATAATTTATAATTTTTTAATATATTTGTAAATATCTGCTCCATCATCAGACCTTGGAAACCATGCATGGCCCAAGTGCTCGTCGAATCAAAACTAACGAGTCTAAACACGAAGGTATTCTATCAACTGGTTCCTGAGTACCAGTTGACATTTTACTGCTCCACCATCAGACCTTGGACACCATGTATAGCCCAAGTGTAATAAATATAATTTATAATTTTTTAATATATTTGTAAATATCTGCTCCATCATCAGACCTTGGAAACCATGCATGGCCCAAGTGCTCGTCGAATCAAAACTAACGAGTCTAAACACGAAGGTATTCTATCAACTGGTTCCTGAGTACCGGTTGACATCTTTCTGCTCCATCATCAGACCTTGGACACCACTCACGATCCAAGTGCTCGTCAAAACAATACAAATGACTCCAAACACGGGGGTATTACATCAACTACTGCCTGAGTTCCGGTGGCCGCCTTTCTGCTCCATCATCAGACCTTGGACACCACCTACGGCCCAAGTGCTCGCCTAACCAAACCTAACGAGCCCAAACACAGGGGTATTACATCAACTACTTCCTGAGTTCCGCTGGTCATCTTTCTGCTCCATCATCAGACCTTGGACACCAGTCACGGTCCAAGTGCCCGCCAAAACAATACAAATGAGTCCAAACACGGGGGTATTACATCAACTACTTTCTGAGTTCCGGTGGTCATATTTCTGCTCCATCATCAGACCTTGGACACCACTCAATGTCCAAGTGCTCACCAGAACAAACCTAACGAGCCCAAACACGGGGGTATTACATCAACTACTTCCTGAGTTCCGGTGGTCATCTTTCTGCTCCATCATCAGACCTTGGACACCACTCACGGTCCAAGTGCTCACCAGAACAAACCTAACGAGCCCAAACACGGGGGTATTACATCAACTACTTCCTGAGTTCCGGTGGTCATCTTTCTGCTTCATCATCAGACCTTGGACACCAGTCACGGTCCAAGTGCCCGCCAAAACAATACAAATGAGTCCAAACACGGGGGTATTACATCAACTACTTCTTGAGTTCCGGTGGCCACCTTTCTACTCCGTCATCAGACCTTGGACATCTTCTATGGTCCAAGTGACACTATATACAATGAGGTATAAACGAAACTAACTCTGTATGTCATTCATTTTGAACTGGTTGCTATTGCCTATTTCCTTTGGAAACACAAAAAATGGTAAAAAAATTCTTATACCGTTTTGCTACCTATAACGCAGTATACGTACACAATGAACATCGATTTATTTCAAGATGTAGACGCTCCGCAGAGAGACGTGGTGTCGCTTCGAACATTCGGGGCCGACTGACTATTTCGAGTGTTGCTCACTTCTTATATTTCAACGATCAGATTCCATAGTAATTTTGTATGGCGGATTTTTAGGACGTTTTAAAAAAATCATAATTAATTAATGAACCAGTATTATGTAATAAGACTACACGAATTCAGTAGCTTGTATATTTGAGATTGGATAGAGTTAGTTTTTAAAAATAAAGCAAATGATTTTTCATTCACTTTGGCATAAACGCTGACACGCGTTTTTCTCAATTTTGCTGCGTCTTTGCGTAGACATATTTACTAAACTGTACATTATTGTAGATTATAAATACACGAATATGGTAGACACACTCTTTGAGATAATAATTACATGCATCTTGTATGTCTTTGCAAATAATTGAGGACGCCACAGTCTTAACCGTAACTGTCGTTTACGTTGAAAACACTCTGCCCCCTCTTAAGGTCTAGAGAAAATTATTCTTATTTTTTAGTACCTACCCGTTAGTTGAGTTAATATCCAATAATTTCGGTACCCTAGCCCTTCGGGCTTTGGCCTGAGTGGAAAAGGCATATTATTTCTAAAGTTAAGTACATTTTCAGAGTCTGAATATTCAGACGAACTGCAATTTATTAATTGGACCTTTACCTACTCTTTTTCTTCTACTACTAAATACTATGTGACTACTGTCCCTCAGGGACTGCAACACCTACAACGGATAATTTTTGCTATGGTTTGCTTTGTGAAATTAATATGAATTGTGATCGCTTTCATTTCCCATCATTATTTTTTACTATTCACTATAACTGTTCGCGACATCTAGTGGTTCATGTTCTTCACTACGTGTCTAGGTTTTATACCCCTCTTCATAGTGTTATTCATACTAAACACTAGATGGCGCTCAGTTTCAACATGTGGCGATTTAGGTGTTAAATATTTAATAAATACTTTTCTAATTTTAATTAATGTTTGTAATGTGAATTGTACTTTCAAATGGAATACGTTTAATAAAATTTAGGATAATTGATGTATTTTTATGCTTAACATCCGTTACTTTATTTAAATTTTCATCTGGCAACAAAACTTGTTTTCGCGAGAAAACTTGTGAGGAAGCATTCAGAATGAATATTTTGATTGCGAAATTGTCATTTAAATAGATAAGAAACCGTGATTCAGTGAATTGGTTTAGTAGTGTTATTGTATACAGATTAATAAAAGGACATACAAAATCCAAGTGGAGCTGTTAAAGAGATTGTTAGCCATGGCGGGCCCGTCCGACGGGGATCCCGACGGATGGGTCGAGTTCTGTGAGCGTCAGGCCAAAGCTGCCGCTCCGGAATTCGCCAAGGCTGCCTATTGGAAATACGTCCAGTCTAGTACCGTAGACCCTACAACTCGAGTCGTGTCCCACAAAGATCTTCTAAAGAAATTTGTTGACAGTTTTTCCGACCAATTCGAGATAGAAATTGGTAAACTAAAAGCGCAACACAAGGTTCCGAACGGGACTCACACAGGTCATGATGAAAGCGATTATTCGGAAGACACTGATTCGCCTAAAACCCAGCACAAGCCCTTCTTCAGAAGGTTATCTTTTAAAGGCCTCAGGAGAGGGAAAGGTCTGTTTCACAAACAACATTCAGATGAGGTTGAATTATCGTCTAATTTAAACAAACAGAGTAAGACTAAGCTAGCCAAAATAGTTGTAGAATGTAGAAAAGAAGGTTTGGTTAATTATTTAACACCTGAAAGTTTAGAGCAGCCCTCTGGGCCACAGAAATGGGAGAAATGCAGACTGGCACTAGTGAAGACTGTAGGGGGTTATATGTTGGAATTCTATTCCCCACCAAAAGCTCAGAAGCCCCGGAGTGGTGTATTTTGTTTTCTTATATCAGAGGCGAGAGAAACTACAGCTTTAGAAATGCCGGACCATGAAAATACTTTTGTATTGAAGGTAAGAATCAAAAAATCATAGTTTTTATTATTCATTGTTTTTGAATTCTAGCATGATGCAACATTTTGCAATGTACTTGTAGTGATTCAAAGCTATTGTTGTTCAAGCACATTCATAAAATGCAAAATTTGCTACCAATATGCAATAAAATAAACTTTGAGTGAAAATTCTGATACAGAGATTAGAGAAAATGAAATCTACATATTGGTTTCTATATTATAACTGCTTTTCATTTTCATTCATTATTTAATGAATCCATCAACTGATAAAAATGTGCATTTTTTTTTAAATTAATTTTTGAAACTTTGAAAATGTTAACATTGGCAAAAATAAGTACTTAGTAACAACAAAACTAAAAGAATTTTGCAAACACATGAGTAATTTCTCATTATATAATTGTTTTAGAAGGTAAGATTTATGCAAATAAAAGCAAGTGGGAAGAATTATGTATTTTACAGTACAAGATATGGAAAAACTCTTTTTATTAAGTTTTTGTTTTAATTTTCCTGTTACATTCTATTCTAAACTATGAACTCAGTCATATTGACAAGTTGTAATTTGACTTGTCCAACTGAAATATGCAAAAAATCTTTACCAATTTTAAGTTAAATATGATTAAACCATAATTACTATTTCCTTGCATAGGCCGACAACAACATGGAATATGTAATAGAAGCAGCAGACGTAGACGACATGAAGTCCTGGCTAGCCACAATCAAGTACTGTATGCGGTCAGCGCCCACAACACAACCGCCACCCGATTCACTACCAGGTCTACCTGAACCAGCACCCCCTGACCTGCCTCCGCGACGAGATCTGCCCCCAAGCACCAGTAATGTTGACTTAGCAACGGATACTCCTGAAGAGGCTGAATTAGGTATTTCAAATACTTTCAAACTCAAAAGCATTAATTCATATAGACCAAAAATAGCATAAAATTTGATGGTGGCCAAAACATGCTAGTGTGAAATAGTTTTTAATCAATAGGCTGAAAAAATCATAACTAGAGACCGCTTGAACTAACATTTGTGACAATAAGTTGAAACCAGTTTGGAAAATTGGAAGTCACTTTGAAATTTTATTTTGTACTGTGGAAATACAATGTTACAACTTGTGATTATGCTCTAAAGTTTCATTAAGAAATTAACCTTTAGCAACAAACAACAAAGTGGTATATTTTACTAAAATCAATCCCATTTATAAGGTACCTACTAGTAAAACTGTCCCACAATGGGACGAAACGGCTGAAAAGCGCACATTCGAAGAAGTAAGTAGGTTTTTAGCAATAAAACTTCGAATGTTCGCTTTTCGGCCGTTTTGTGCCATAGTGTCCTGCCAGAATCTGGTTGGGTATTTTAGCTGCCATTGTGTGTCATATCATTATTTTAATGTGCTTGATAATGTTATTTGTAGACAGCATTTCTGAGATAGACTATTAATCATCATCTGATACATTTTGAACTTAAATACAAGCACACATGACATTCCTCTTTGATATAATATATCATTACATATTACTAATTTTAGCCTAGTTATATCATTAAGGAAATATTTCAGTAACTAAAGAATATATGATGGAATAAATGAAAGGATATAACAAGTTAGATACCTACAGATAACTAATTACATCATATGTTTAAAAAATATGCGTCAGTCTTCTCCCTAGCGTTTTCCTGGCTTATGCCTTGGCTCAGGAAGCCTGGGGTCCGCATTGGCAACTAATCCCAAGATTTGGCGCAGGCGCTAGTTTTACGAAATCGACTGCCATCTGACCTTCCGACCCAGAGGGTAAACTAGGCCTTATTGGGATATTTGGGATTATCCCGGTTGCCTCACGCTGTTTTCCTTCACCGAAAAGCTATTAGTAAATATCCAATGACATTTCGTACGAGTCGGCAGGATTTGAAACTGCGACCATCGGATTGAAAGGGCTACTAACGCTTCGTTAGTTTTTTTTTTGCCAATATTATAAAAGGTACTGACCATCTGTTCTATGAATAATTTTAAGTATTCTGGCAAATAAAAATCTTTAACTTTAAAATTAAAGTAATAATAATGTTAGTAATAGTAGGTACTTAAGGCGGAGTCATTATCAAAATACATTGTAATACGATAAGATCAGAGCTAAAAAAACACTCGTGCCAGTGGCACAGATTACAAGGACGATCTGGAACGAGGATAGGCGACGATAAAGATGATTTTTGAAGTCATCGGCGTGCGATAGACCTAGTTAAAAAATCATGTGATACATATTGGGGGGGGGAATATCACGAACGATTAAAATCTAGGAAATCGTTTCATTGTCGGTAAAAAAGGAGAACGATCCTACTGTCTTTGTATAGACAACCTGAAGCATGCCCTATTGTATTCCTAATGGGGGAGCAGAGCACATAAAGCTGTTCAAGTTTCAGGGCTAGTAATTAAAGGGTTTAAACATAACTAAATTGTCAATATTGCAATAATAAGTTGCTATCCCATCACCCAAACACACTTGTGTGATACATATTGGGGGGGAAATATCACGAACGATTAAAATCTAGGAAATCGTTTCATTGTCGGTAAAAAAGGAGAACGATCCTACTGTCTTTGTATAGACAACCTGAAGCATGCCCTATTGTATTCCTAATGGGGGAGCAGAGCACATAAAGCTGTTCAAGTTTCAGGGCTAGTAATTAAAGAGTTTAAACATAACTAAATTGTCAATATTGCAATAATAAGTTGCTATCCCATCACCCAAACACACTTGACCCTTAAATGCATGAATTAACAGTATTGATCCTAAAACATCCTAAGTGACAAGCAAATTAATTTCAAATTAGGAGCTTACGACGATATGACAAAATTGACAAAGTTTACATTCCAAGAGAACTTGATTTTCACTGGTCTCGTTTCTGTGTCATAAATGCATCATCATCCGTTTAAGGGTTAAACCCATAACCGACATCTACAACACCTACGAGTGCGAAATTCTTAACCGGACGCCACGGGCAAATTACCACATAAGTCTTTCATATGTATACCTTGTTGAACAGGTTCAATAGCAGAGGAAGCGTGTTCAGCACGCGTCTCACTAGCAGAATGGCCGTGGTTCCACGGCACGCTGGCGCGCTCGGCGGCGGCCGCCTGCGTGCTCGCTGGGGGCTCCAACGCGCACGGCTGCTACTTGGTGCGCCAGTCGGAGACGAGGCAGGGCGAATACGTGCTTACGTTTAATTTCCAGGTATGTTTAGAAGTTTGTTAAATGAATGTTAGCAAAGTAGACCAAATCTAGCTTGCACATACTTCCTGCCAAAGAAGTAGACCGGTAGAGAAGGACATTCGGAAATGTATTGTACAAGTTCTTTAAAGTTCGGTCCAGCATCACTTCATATTCATACTCACTAATTCAGTAGTATTCCACTTAAAATCAAATTGGGACAGCATTATGCTGAAGCGAGTCCATTTCGTTGTATTGTGCTGTAATAGGCTAGACGACTGAAAAAATCTATTTAGTCCCTCTTTTCGATTATAAAAAAATATTGTACACGTATTTTTTCTTTTGTTCGTCAAATCAAAAATGATAAAAGTACAGTGCGTTCAAGTTTCGCGTAATGTCACTCCTAGGTATAATTCTTACCTAGGAGTGACGTCACCAGCCCCCACCCCGGAACTTTGATGCTCTTTATCTTCGTCAATTTAGTTAAATTAAAAAAGGAAAAAATACGTGTCTAATAATTTTAGATAATCTAACTGACGGATTAATTAGAATAATAGTTTTTCAACCTAGTCGTCATCCCTATTGGCTTTTAATTTATTTGTGATTTCCTTAATTTTTACCACGAATAAATGATTTGTGCTTAGTGTAATAAATTGTCTCGTCCCAGGGCCGAGCCAAGCACCTCCGCATGACGCTAAGCGAGACCGGCCAGTGCCGCGTGCAGCACCTGTGGTTCCCCAACGTGCACGACATGCTGGAACATTTCCGCGCGCACCCCATTCCGCTCGAGTCCGGCGGGGCTGCTGACGTCACGCTCACCGAGTACGTCGTCAGCGCCGTCAACGACAACCGACAAGTGAGCATTACTAGTATATAATGAATTTGTGTTCTGTTTAGATGTTTGACTAAAGCACGAATGAATAGAATGACAGGGCCGCCATGTAAAGATAGAAAGCAAATTACTTGTTTAAACTTTCAAGATTTACACATTGTTTTTTAAACGTCGGAGGTTAGTTTTCAAAGTTTAACACAATTAAGCCCCGTTTTTAGTAAATTTATAATGAGCACAGTACTTGTTTCATTCATGTTAAAATGGGTTAGTGGAATGAAATGGTAGAGTTAACGACAGCCAACTTGTCAGCATTAGTAATATATAATGCCTTTGTGTTAGGTAGACCGATTGACTAAAGAGCCAACTCAAATATGGCAGGATCGCCATGTGAGGATTTTAAGCAAACTATTTGTTTCATTGTGAGGATATTCGCATTAGAATTGGTTGGAAGAATAGAATAGTATGGTCAATAACAAGCATAAAGACCGACAAGTGTGCATTAGTAGTATATGACGCCATTGTTTGGCTGTTGCAAAGTTTAACGAAAGAATAAACAAAAAACTAGTTAAGGTTTGCTTCGGCGCGAGCAAGACGCTAAATGCAAATACGCCAACAGTAGTGCCAGCATAAAGATAGAAAACAAACAATTATTTCATTGTTAGGATATTCGTGTTAGAA
The DNA here is from genome assembly GCA_949128165.1 of Lathronympha strigana. Classification (NCBI taxonomy): domain Eukaryota; kingdom Metazoa; phylum Arthropoda; class Insecta; order Lepidoptera; family Tortricidae; genus Lathronympha; species Lathronympha strigana. The sequence goes on from OX421920.1 coordinate 12,205,345, forward strand.
TGGGGAGAATGAAATGGTAAAGTCAACATCAACCTACAAGTGAGCATTAGTAGTCTATAATACCATTATGTTGGTATAAAGTCATGTAAGTGATAAACAGAAACACAGTGTCATGGTCGCCATGTGAGGATAGAAAGATAATAACTTACTGTGTTAGTCTAATAGTACAGAAATAAAAATAAATAGGTCATACCTGGTTACTAAACTAGTAGAAAGTACGAGTAAAGACAGTTTGAAGTAATAGGGCGGCCTTTAAGTCTTTACTTTTGAAGCAACTACACACAGTCACATAAATTTATGGTGAACTTGCTCAAAACTAAACATGCACAAATATGTTGTGTTTTTATTGTATATATTTGTAATAATTTAATTATCGTATGCCAGTGTCAAAAGCGTTTTACGCGTAAAGGCTATTTTAGACTGAATAACTAACTCGAAAATAGGTTTCCTTGAATAGTCATTGTGCATTTTATAGACATCCATATATGCCTTATAATTATACTGGGATCGATGTTACTGTTTTAGTGCAAAGAGGCAGTGTTTTGCCTAGCTTATAAAGGCACAAAAATCTTTTGATTAATGAATAAATTACTCTCTCAAAGAAATACATACTTGTAAATTATGTATATTCGTTATGCTCTTCAAACTTTATACATTTTTTGATTTAATTTGTGGTTTATACCTGAAAGCACTATCTTAGTCAATTTGATGGAAATTAACAAGAACTTTCTTCTTATTATGTTAATAACATTTTAAGAAACAAATAATACTTCAAACGCATTATGTAGATAATGGAAACAATACTATTAAAATTAAATCGAATTTCTTCTTTAAGTACCTATAGGATTTAAAAACATGTGTCTGTTAAATAAATAAATTCATTCTGTCTGTTGAAATGCACTGTATATAATTATGGATGGATGGTGAAGAGGATGTTTTCACAAGGTCATCTTAACCCTGTGAAAACGAGTGCTGTAAAGGGCTCGAAACGTAGGGTCATGGTGTTAATAAACGCGATTAATCCGTTCCAAAGTGTTTAATTTCAATGAATAACAATCGCGGTATCAGAAGACAATATCATTCTGTCTGTGTTTAATCTATAATTATATCTTACCGCATTGTGAATTTAAAGCTGTTACATATACAATTTATTTGCGCTTTTTGTGTCATAAAATAAATTAAGTTTTGCACTGAATGCTTATAATTTTACATTAATAAAATAATAACGTTCATGTCCATGAACTCTGTCTAAACTGTTTTGTATTTTATTGTATTTCTTGTACATATAATATTACTTTACATTTTGCATGTATTTTTGCTAAAGATGTGCAACTATGCCGTTTTATATCTATATCATGATTTCGAGGAATTTTTAAATGGCGAGGATTTAGGCTGATGTGTACAATATGATAGAATGCAACAAGAAATTCAAGAATTAAAATATTACAGGTTTTCTCGAAACATTCAAAATGCATCCATACTAAATGCCCACACATTCAAAATGTTGTTATGTGAAGTCGCATTTTAGCCATCAGTAAAGTAGTAGATAGATGGACTATATACTGAATATACGGGAAAACGAGTAAAACAGTTAACTGTTGTTTCCTTTTGTCCCTCAATTAAAAAATCGGCTCAAATTCACGATACTATTTATGATGTTTCCATTCCATCTCTACATACGCGTTCTATAAAGTTGTTGAATGTACTTAGGCAATAGGCATATTGTTATTGTTCCATTTTTAAGTGGCTTCTAAAAAATATGTAATCATGTTGTGCATGTCGTATATCTTATGATATTATGAATAACTTTCAATTAAGATCTGAGACTGATCTTTTTATGCTATATAACATACTTATTTTAGTTACACTTGATGAATTTGGATAAATTCAAATAAAATTTAAATAATTTATACATAGGAATATGTGCTGTCAAACTTGAAATTTTTCTATTTTTAGTTTGAAGACTTTGAAGTATATTATTGATTCCTAATTATGCATTTTATTTATTGAGATGTTTGTAAATTCGTATTTATGATTTCGCATTTAAGATGTAATCAGTAATATCTTTAGAAATTAAGAAGTATGTAGGTATAAGTTGAAATCACAAAGTACTACAGTTTAAAATGTAGATAGTACCTAATCTTTTCAGGTGCTTATATTGAATGTATCTATTTTTACTGTTTAGTACATACGCAGTTATGTCGTATATTTTATCCCAGTGAGTTTTTGTGTATGTCCTCTTAAAAAAAGGACTAATTACCTACACATATTTGCAATGAATTTTAGATAATCATTCTATTTTAGAACATACGTATTGGTACATTTATTACAGTCGAATCGAACGAAATTGATATCAATTTAGCAGAGCAATTGACTATTGTATACCAATTCAAGGTATATTCATAGCTGGGCGTTAACTCGTTAATCCGTTAATCGTTAATTAACGAAGTTAACATTTTCATTAACGGATTAACTTTTAAGTTAACTTAAAAATATGTTAACGGAATCATTAACTTCCGTTAAGTTTTCCCAAGTCCGTTAATCGTTAATCCAGTTCCAAAATACTTACCAAAACGATACCGCACATACCGCGCCACACGGCAAAAAACCTGTTTCCACCCGACTACACATTTTAAAAAAAGAAGCAATTCATGTGATTTTTTATTTTTATTTTACTTTTATGTTTGTTACGTTAGAACTCCGTCAATACATTGACCAATACTGAACCGATTTTAAATTATCCATGGTGGTTGCAGATTGGTCCCATTTTTTTCAAAATTCATTTCTGATGATGGGATCCATGAGAAATTGAGGGAACTTTTCAAATTTAATAGGCTTATGCATGATGATTTGGGTGTTTTCTTAAGAAACTCGAGCATTTTTCTTTACGAAAACCATCAATTTGGTGGAGTGGAGCTGATGATGGAGCCCAGGGCCTATACCACGAAAATCGAACGATTGCGGATTTGTATCTCCATCTCTGTTACATTTGCATATTGGAGTGACAAAGAGGTTTTCCCGTCAATGCCAATTTTCGATGTTCGTGGTAGGCATGCAGGGATGGCAAAGTGGAACTGTCTGTTAATTCCCATCCTATTTGAGACATTCATATTTTGAATTCATGGAATTCATGAAGAAATTAAAGAACTCCTCAAATTTTAACGGCACATGCATTATGATTTGAGGGTTTCCTTATAAACTTGAAAACATTTTTGGGGGTTAACAACATTTTGGTGGAGTGTACCTGATGATGAAGACCAGGGATGGCAAAGTGGAATTGGTCGGTAAACACAGACATTCATCTTTTAAGCTATTGCATAGCTTCTATCGCGGGCCTTGAGCGCGGGGACCGAATCCAGAAATTCCGTAACGAAAAAAAACCTGACGCTCCCCACTCCGACGGACCGAAACCGACTTTATTCACTTTGTTACAAAGTTCTTTATCGGGGAAAGGATATATCTCCAAACGAATGTCGCTAAGTGTCATATTCTATACAAAATATTGAGGACAGTAGCTCTTATTACCAGAGATACGGCGATGTCAAACGTCAAAATAAACACTATTATTTTAGTCCCGCCAAAATCAAATATGTTAAATCGATTTTGTAATCGATGCATAATATACTGGCTGGATCGAATTAAAGGCAAAAGGCGCCTAATTTTTTATTTAGACTGCGAATCGTTTTCTTTTTTTAATCGATACCTTAGTGCAAATGCAAAGTCGTACTAAGTACCATTTTAAATTTGTGAATTTAGCACGTTAGTGCACAACGGAATAAAGTGGAAATTTCATTGGCATAAGAAATATTAGTACCTACAAAGAAGTAGAGTATCGAAATATGCCTTTGTCTTGTTTATCAAATATTTTCTATTGGTATATTAGATTTGTTCCTTATTGTGATAATCACAAAGGTGATATTGCTGCGTGCTGTAAATATTTTGTTTGTGGTGTTCGAAGACGATGATCACCGTATGTTTTTCGCCTATAAAAAAGCTCTCTTTCACTGCAGACGAAAATGTACCCAAATTTATTTTAAGTTTGTTTTGTTCAGTAGTGTCATAAACAAACAGAAATTAAACTTAAGTAGGTACATATTTGTCACTACTGACGAAAGTGTACAAAAAATACAGAACTGTGTTTTTAGGAAATGAGTTGAAAAGTGACCAATGTGCCGGGATCCATTAAATCTATGTAAATATGATATGTTTTATGCTGTGATAAATTTGATAATAAATAAAATCACTAATAATGGTAACTTTGTAGCAGCCCGCTGTCTCCACAACCAAAGGCATGAACATGTATTGTATCCATGTCCTATAGACCTAAGTTGCTTATCCACGAATGTCATCTGATAATGATAATGCTATAAGTTCATGAAAAGACAAGTTGCATGGATAGTGCGACGGTGATTGCTGTCAAATGTGAGTAACTGTATAGAATTATCAGAAATTGTCACACAAAGGTGACAAACTGTTGTCTTATTACGTTACGCTATCCGTTTGGGATCTTATCCCAGAAGGGAGCGCACACTTTTGCCGCTTCGCCACCGCTAGAGTTTCGGCAGAGGGCTCCTGCTACGTGGGAAGTGCGAGTAATATGGGTGGTCGAAATTGTGCTAACGCATGTAACATCCCACACTGAACACCGCCCCGTTTTCCACAGCACCAGGGTCACTCCATCTTGCTATCAGTGCGGCTAAACCCAGTGGCTCCAGAACGGAATGAACACCCGCTGACTGAAGAGACCTCAGGACAATATCATTGAGGTCTTAGTGACGCGGAATCCAACCACTACAAATACGGCAACTCAATGTATATATGGCTGTCAACACCCACCATGCATTGTACAAGCGGATGACATACATACCTCATAGCGGGCCCAGGGGAGTACAATGGCCAAACGCAACGATTTTGCCTTTGCGCAAAGAACAATGTCACAAAGCCAGTACGGTTTTTATATTAAATATTGGACAAGGATAGTTTATAAATAAACTCAGATTTTTTTGTACGATTACTTTACTAAAACGGCTTATTACTGAATATGCACAACTTGATGGATTAGGATGGCACTTATTACAGTTCTATCTATATGGCACTAATGGAACTAGGTATCGCCTATATCCCCGTTAAATTGATTTGATTAAAATTATTTTAACTTTGCGCAAAAACATTCTTAGATCATGGCATGCCATTAGTCTCATTAGATACATTTTACTTAATAATGGCATCTATTTTATTTTTGTTGTCTAGCAAACTGATCTTGCGTAGCGATGTTGTCACAAAACCAGCACGGTTTCTTCAATTACATTTTGGACAAATTTCCATGCGATGCTAATATTGTAAATTTGATGAACTATTATCTGTTACCAATTCACACTAAATTAAAAACGCTGAACGGATTAAGGTGAAATTTGGCATGGGGATGTTTTGACTCCTACCTAGGAAAGGACAGAATAGTTTTTGTTATGAAAATCATCCTATATAGAGGTGCAAAGGGGAAGGAAGCAAGTGAAATAGTCAAATCTATAATTGCATGGGCAGTTTATGAATGAATTCTTTCATAAATTGCCCATGCACTTTTGAACGCCTGTGTAAATGCGAATAAAGGCCTCTGCCGATCCTATCATAAGATCGTCCTTGGTTGAGATGAGACATAATATATACTTACCTACCTAATGAAAGTTTATAATTATTATATGCGTGACGTAATTATTTTGGTAGCCTCGCAATGTTTTTCTTCACTGGGAAGTTAGTTGTAATCAGGTACCGACTGACATTCTGTGGGTTAAATTCAGTGAGCTTAAGGCAGTGTTGTAAACCGTGATCAAAAACACTCGGCCTTGATTACTTATTTAATTGAAAGATAATTTATGTCAACTTGGACGTACTTTTTAGCATATCTACAGCGTATCCAGCCACTGAAAGATTAATATGTGGTCAAAGATACATACAGCTGTCACAAAAATGCTGGTGATTCGATTAAATGTGTAATCACTAATCAGTATCGAATTGTGGTTAGGAGAATAAATAAACAAAAAATGTTTGACAAAAAAAACATTTAGTCCTATTTTTTCCAAATCAGATTACAATATTGATCACCAGCATTTTTGGTATATCCTGAATTATTAACGAGAACAAAGAATAACAGGTTACTGTATTTGCAAGTTAGTTGTTTGTTTTATACGGCCCCGGAATTTAATTAGCAATTTACAGTTCAAGTCAATTTGGTATTTAATACTTATGGTAATAAAAATACACTACCAAACATACATACTACAAACAAACATACTACGCAGACGAAGTCGCGGGTAACATACCTATATAGTAATTGCATAAGTTGATACAAAATGATATGCAATAGCTTTACCGCGGCAGTCCCCGAGTGCCACACGTATTTTTTTGATTTCATTTATATTCTGATGATGGAGTTCTTGAGAAATTCAGACAACCTTCAAATTTGAACGGCACGTCCAATGTGATTGGAGGGTTTTCATAATTAGTTGGGGTATTTTCTTAATCAAGCCATCAATTTGCTGCAGTGAACCTGATTTTGAACACCAGGGATGTCATATTAAAACTGCTCGATAATTTCTAGCTCTGTCCTCCAACTTGAGACATTTTTATTTTGTCTGTGACCTCGTAGTTCTACAAGATGGTTGCATTTGATTTTACTTCAGATCAAATGATAGAAACCATGAGACATTAAGAAAACTAAAATACTAATACTAATGGTAAATTGGATATTTTTGAAGGAAACTGGTTAACTTATATAAGTTGTAGATCACTAACTAAAAGATGCCCTTTTTACCATGTGTTAACGGATTAACGATTAACGTTAACTTCCGTTAAGTCTTCCGGAAAGTAGCGCTTTAACGATTAACGAAGTTAACTTTTTTTGTAACGGATTAGCGATTAACGAAGTTAACTATTTGATTAACGGTGCCCAGCTCTGGGTATATTTAGACCAACATTACATTCATTGTTGACATTATATCATGAATGACGTATCATTAATCAAATACATACTGCTAGTCTATGATGGTCGGGTTTTTATCGTTTACCGACGTTGCTGTCACGTTCTAACAAGTATGTATGTGCGAAAGTGACGCATAGCGTGATAAGCGATAAAATGGCAACCATGCTAACCCTGCTGATGTAGCGTCAATGTCGTCACAATTTTATATGTGCATTTAGTTATTTTATGAGTAAAAATGTGTGCTTGTATTTAGTAAAAGGTACCATTCTGCCGGTTGTAGATAAAAAAAAACATTTATAAATCTTATCAACCATCGACAGAGTGGTACCTTTTACTAAAATAAAACACATATGAAGATAAATATCGAATTAGTGCAATGCTTTGTGTATTTGTTATTTTTATTGCATCATTTGTGTTGTCGACTATGTATTGTATTCTTGCCAGTTTTCGTTTTAATCCATATGTAATGAAGCTTGTATTATTCTTTTAAGGAATATAGCTTTTTTATACATCACAATGATTTGTCTTACTTGTAGAGTACTAATTATTTTAGACTAACTTTTATTGTTTATTTTAAGTTGTACAAATTGAACTCATGTTCTTCCGAGCTTTAATCGTAATTCTCTTGGTTGTAAATTTTATTATTAAACTTTTTATGTGGAATGGCTTTTTGTTTTTATTTGCTGTTTTTAGTTTTCGTTGTGTATTTGTTGACGTTTTGAACGTGCTTTGTATTTGGTAAGTGTTGTTTTTTTAATTATTTGCTTTTTTAGTGATTATTGTCATGCTTACCTACTGATATTTGCATCTTCAAAAATATCGAATGTACTAACGTCCGCTAAACAATGACAGTGGCACTCAATGTTAAGATATTTTTGAGTGTGTTCGTAGAATTCTGCATCTGACTGTGGTTTTACCGTTATGCGTATACTAAGTACTGTTTGTTTTGTACTGAACTACATACTAATTACTTGAATCAGAATATGATATTATTAAAGTGCCCTTTATTTTGCCGAAGATTACATACAATTGTGAATAAAAGAAAATCATGTTCAAAAGTTAATTTGTGTTCTTTGTGCATTATCTATCAACATTAAATAATACTGTATAGAAATTCTATTCAAAGCATATTTCTTTTGAGAATCCCTAGTAATATGTCAGTTATTCGATTGGAAGTACCATCACGTTCAAAAGTGCATGGACGTGGTTGGATGTCTATTGCCGTCCAAGACGTTCAGGCATTCGGCCAGATATCCATAGTGGGTATGTCCGCATCCATGTACGTTCGGGGCATCGTAGGGATTCCCTACGAGGGGGTAGGCTGGCCAAGTAGGTAACTAAAATTGCTGGAATGACCTAAAATGGTAACAAATCAAGGGAGTGATCAGATATGAATATTTCCAGCTCGGCGTAACGCACGGCAGCGACGTGAGGATGCGCCGCGCCGAGCTGGAGGCGCTGCTGGTGGCCAGCGGGGCGCCGCACGACCGCGCCGTCGACAACCAGTACAGCTTCGTGTAACATGTCATACACAAGGCAGGAGAGGTGAGGTCCCACACAATCAACATATTCAACAGCCGATTGGAAAATTGACAAAGAGTTTTTTCACATCTCTTGCTTTCAAGTTCGCCTTTAAGTCGTGGCTAGGCGACACAAAATCGCTTTTCATGCTCTAGGGCATAAAGTAACATCGCAGTTGGAGCGCGCTCGCCGCGGCTTCGCCCCCCGTGCTCCCGGCGCCTGCGAGCGGCGCGCGGCGGGGAGGACCCAAGCGCCTGAGTGTGGATGTTACATTTTCAACGATTTAAACTATTTAAAGTGATATAAAACCTAATATTTTCCTTACAATCGAAGTGAAAAGCAGAGTGTATACCTCGAGCATAAACACCCATTTTATCCTCGACTACTATATTGCCTCACATACATTGCCTACATAAATAGCCTCGTCTAAAATGGGTTACTTTATGCCCTTGATATACAATCTACTATTCAAGGTGCACAATGACCAATTATTGGCTCATTCTCCTCAACTAGTGGTATGGAACTCTCCGATTCGATCGTCACAATCCGCGCCCGCCGGTGCACGCCGCCGCCATTATAAATATATGTTCGAACTATTACAGAATCTGTGCCCCAACTCTCTTGCCGATACCTATAATTCCCTTCTACGGTGAACACTTGTATGTATACGCCCCTTGCTAGAAAACTTCTGCTTGCAGTCTAAACGAGGTGTCAACTAGAGTGAGATGACAATATATCTAATCTATATATATTACTTTCTCACTCTAACTCTTGCTTATAACTAGAACTAATAGTTCTTAGTATACTTTATCGACAACCAAGAATATTACGCCCAATGGCAATTGTGTGTAGAAATAAAGTGTAATATTTATAGGAAAATGAATGTTTAGTCTAAGTTGCAAGATTGCGCATGAAATGGCAAGAGCGGTAATGTTAGTTAATTAAATGAAATGGTGCACAATTATAGGACAAACATGCTTTGATTTCCCGGAATAGGTAATTTATACTTGAATAAAAAAATAAAGCCTGTTTTTATAGTATAGTTATAAGTCTTAAATGGAGGCATTTTCATATCTTTTCTGATTCATGAGATCGAAATGTCATAGTTCTAAAGTCATTAATATCTTTTTGAATGAAGTGTTTGTTTTTGCTGTCATATAAAGCTTCCAGTGTAGAATGGCCCATATAACATTATTTTAGTAAAATAAATAGACACATTTTTTACGCGTCGGTATTATTTTTTAATGCTGGCTTTATTATCTAACAATTCACTAATTTATTTAGGTATTTATGAGTAAAAGTATTATGTATATTTAGAAAATTCATATAATTAGCTGCAATATAATTTCTAACGGTTATGTTCATTTTGTGCAATATTGTATGTTATTATTCGATGTACTAATGTAATTGTCTTATTAAGCTTATATTATTATATAAGTTGTATTGATAAGGCTTAGCCAAATATATAATAATTTTATTGGTGTAATTTTCTATGTATGCTAACATAATTTATACTTGCGTATTTATGTATATTTAAGTGTAAAAAATATGTGTCCATGTTTAATGTTTAAATCTGTTATTATTAAATAAATGTTCTGTTAACATTAGTAACAAGTGAATCTTGAATATTTAACAATTTTAGCGAATATGGGTGTCCTTAATTCCTCATTTTGTGCGGGCATTGTTTTTTTTATTTAACATAAAACGTGTATATTCGGTTTAAACATGTTTCGCAGTTACAATGGAAAACTGATGCAAAAAATGGCAAGTGAATCCGTTTATAGTGACCAACCGCTCAGTATGACGTGACATTTACGTAATATCCGATTATATATGCAAACAGAAAGATGGCGAATCAATCAGTTAGGGGTAGGTATGGTTTGCTTAACATATCTGATTATTTTCTTACTATGCTTTGTATTACGTCCGGCTAGTATGACATATTTGTTATTTCCCTTCGATGACACTATAAGCGGATTCTACTGTACTAATATACCAATAAGAAGCTAGTGTAGGTACCCTAACAAAAAAGAGGAATTAGACAAAGAATAGGCAAATAGTTTTAAGGACCTCCTGCCTGTAAAATGAACGATTCAATGTTGTGAAGTTATGGGTACCATCGCCTACACTGTTTTTCAGATAACAGCCATTTGTAATCCCAATTGCCACGTCATGGGGTCTCAGTTAAGGGTGTGCCTGTTTGATATTGTAGCGATATTATTTATATAATTAACCGTGTATTTTACATAGTATTCACTGTCGTTGAGGCAACAATGAACATAATCATTACCGAAAATGGACTCAAAGTATACCTAACAAAATATTATCATATAAACTATGAAGTCTCAATATTATCAAATATATTACTGTAATGTACGATTCCTATAAAACGTATAGAATCGGCGCGCGTCTTGAAATGAAAGGGATTTGAACTTTCGAAACAATAGTTACCGCAGCCGACTGTGGCAGTAAAGGGTTAACCTTTTGAACCACAGCCAAGGAATAAGCAGTGTCCGGGACACCAGGGGAAATCTAACTTGACGGAGTCCCGCATACTCGTAAGTCCCGATTGTATTGATAAAGCTGTCTGCAGTAGCCTTAGCGAGACTTCCGATAACGGCCACAGGCGACTGTGGTGGTCAGAGGGTTAAATGACAGCGTCAAAGATCGCGACGACCCGCGGGTGAAAAATGGAATGTAACTGAAGTCTATAGGGTTCAAATTTGTTTGACATTAATTAGACTCGCTTCGATACCGGTCGTTTGATGTGAATCGTACATAAAGCTATTAACCTGCCGTGGTTGAAACTAAGTTTCTACCACTGACGCGAGGTCTAGTCATTTTAGGTACCTACAGGGCTTAGTATAGTATCACTCATTGTGACTCAATGTAATAATTGTGTAAAAAAATAGCTATTGCTAAGGCACGGAAAAACGACCGTTCGGACCGCAGACGTTAACCCTTTTAAAAGCTAATTATCTCATCTCAGAGAAAAATTAAATTGTGGCATGTCTATTGTAATGTGTGTCGTTATATCGCGACAACTTTAAGTGTTATACCTACGTACTAATACTTAGGGTGATGTTTTTAAGGTGAAAGGGGATAGGATATTTGTAAATATCACATGTAATTTCTAATGCGAAGTTCAAAACTAGATAATTTAAGAAAATACTCAAAGAATTTCTTGCATTAAGTCCCTACATTTACCCGGACAGTGTTGACCATACTTCTTTTGTGTACTTGGATGGACTGAAATCAAATTAGGTGCCTAGGTAAGATTTCGTGCTCACATATCGCATGCTACATCTAATTTCCTCAGCTTTGCTTTCAAATCTGTCACCAAACTAGGCATACATAAACTCACGATATCCGGAGTTCTTATTGGCATTGAAAGGGTTAACTAAATCGAGAGGGTAAATATTAAACCGGGTCCAGATAACGCACTGTATTTACGCGATGTACATATACGTTTGCATCCCGAGACAGCTCGAAACATACTGCGCTTAGCCGTGCGGAGTCTGAACCCGGCTGCACACACTAGGTTACCCAAACCGGTTTTTGATTGTATGAAAAGACAGGTTATTAACCCAAATTTCATATTAAAGGTTATGTTCCATGAAATATCGATAGCCTCTTTTGAAAAATAAATATCTGAACACAGTTAGATAAGGTTCTCTTTGGTGTTCAGTGGAGAATCATTTGTTTGTTCTCCTATATTCACTTGATGTTTCAATGTAATGTGTGTTATTTAAATAGGATAAAATAACGAATGTTGATTGGGAGTGCATTTAGCAGCGATCAGAGGAATCGTTTAACTACTAATTTGTGTAACGTTTGGATTACTAATGATAATTATTGTCCTTCATTAATTCATTCACGTTTTTAACGCCAAGCTGCGAAACAATTTTATAAATAAAGGGTGGAAAATTGGGGTAAAAAATTGTTTAAAAATATTCCAGTTGTTTTCCTATAGATTATTGTCAAAAAATAAATTACGTCAAATATCGTCATTGGCGTTAGCGGCACAATGTTATAAGTACGTCATATGCCGTCTTTGGCGGTGAAAAGGCGGTTTACACATGAAATACCAAGTAAAGCTTAATTATCTATTTAATTAATTCAAAATACTAAGGAATTTATTTACCTTATAATTACTGTTTAAATCGAGATAAATACCATGTATATTTGATTTGTGAGCTCCCGATATTTCAGTTACATTATGAACATGGCGCTTGTAACAGTGCCGAAATATCGGAAGCGCACAAAAACAAATATACATGGAAAATATCTCTTTTAAATAGTAATTATAATGTAAAAGGTTGACTGGTAGAGAATGCCTTATGGCATTAAGTCCGCCTTTTGTACATCAAGTTTTTTTTCTTTTGTGCAATAAAGATTAAATAAATAAATATGTATAATGTAAATGACCATTATATATTAAAATCGTTATTTACCTAATAAAATATAGAGTATCTTTTCTAAACTTACTCTTTTTATATTAACTGGTAGTTAAACCGTTGGTATACTCGTAATGATGGATTTACAAAAAAGTGGGGTGAGTTGATAAGACATTCATCATCCAAAATTCAATTGATTTCATGGTGTAATCAAACTTATCAATGCCTGACTGATTGTCTGGACGAATTAGGGATGAATAAAGCCTTAGTTTTGGATTAGTAACATTTATAAATATACTTATTTAAACAAAATCCACTTATTTCAATGTCTGCTGAATGCACCATATATTGAATAAATAGGTAAATGTTGTTGGAATTGAAAGTATAAGTTAACTTATTAACAGTACTAATAATGTTAACGAATTTGTTGGGAAGAATGTCGAAATTAAACTATGTATTTAAGGAACTGTTTGACAATTCGAAATAAATAAAAGTCTGAATGTAAGACTCCGATAAAATAAAATACGATAATTTGCTTCAATAAGTACGCTCAGAGAACATTTATATAAATAGCTGATGGAAATCTACATAAACGTAATATACATTCCTTATGTAAGTGCATGTCATTTTTGGTAAATGAAATATAATTATATTTTGCACGTTGTTGTTTTATTTATATAGCTTTTTTGTTGTTACATTTCTCCTTACAATTAGGTTTCAACACTTCTTTTAAATATGGCTTTTGTTTAAATGAGATACGGTGTGTGACTGAGACAGCGTACATAGCCATGTCCTGCTCGTACACCGAAGAGGCGTTCTCAAATATCAAAGGATATTTCGTAAATAATTACTCAACTGTAAAACTCATTGGTAGGAGTCGGGGTTTGAAGCTGCGACCTTCGAATTGAAAGTGGGAAGCTCTTACCGCTTGGCCACCATCGCGCTTACATTATCCTAGTAAGTGAATCAGTCGTCAAGTAACGGCACTATGTAGAACTCTGAAAACATCTGTCGCTGGTCCTCCTTTTCTAACTTGAGTTGCAGCAGTAGCAGGCCATTGGAGCTGCATCTTACTACCACCTGAAATAGAGGAAGTAAACACTAATCAGTTTATAAGTACATTAAGGATAACAAACTGAAGTGGCAGTAGGCTGGACATATTGCCCGGAGAACAGATGGCCGGTGGGGCGTTTCTGCTCAAATATAATAGTTTGGACAGTTTTCTTTATACCTTAGTAGAGATGGCGAGGGCTTTCATGATGAGTCGAATGTGGTGAAGCTGGTATTTCAGGGTTACTGCCTCCTCGCAGCTGAAGCTCTGCACCATCTCAGAGGATTTCGGCATGTCGATACAGGATCTGTCCTGTAAGTATTAGTTTCGTGATCAGCAGAGTAGTATGAAGGATATTCCTAGGCCGATCTTGTATTGTTTATCAGCTTAACTAGAATATGACACTTGTAAAGTTCGACAGCCAAAGTTAGGTAGGTACTACTTGATGGGCATTTTCGCGAAAAGCGATCCATAAACTTTTTTTTCCAAAACAGGTAAATTTAATGTTTTTATGCCACACCTGGCCTGCCTGTAGGCATAAAATGATGTACCTAACACGTGAGGTAATAAATAAAGCCCTTGATCGCATATTTACGTCCCTCGCTTGCAGCTCGGGTCGTAAACATCTGCGATCTCGGCCTTTCTTTGTTTTACCGCACTAGTTAGGTAATGTACTATTTCCTGCTCAGAATCACCAGCTTTTTCGATCCTACTAGACTAGAAAAGAAGAGCCCCAATTTTAGTTTTCGTTACCATTTTTCAAACATTTTGTGCAGCGGTTACAAACTGAGAGAGAGAGAGTACGTAAAACATTTGAAAATTTGAGACCCTTTTTTTCGTACCTAATCACTAATTAGGTACCTGCATTCCATAAGTAACAATGCTGACATTAGGGTGCTCCGGCGACAATTTCAACTCCATTATATCGCAAGACCGCTCCAAATCGGCCAGCAGCCCCAAGAACGCAGGCGCCTTCAACACCAGCTTGGCTACTTCCGAGGAGTCTTCGTCGCGGAGCTCCAGCACCGAGTCGGCGGTTTGTGTGGATATCTCACAGTCCGTCATTACGTTAGTCAGGGATTGTGGCTGCAAGCTGATAAATTGCTCGTCATATAAAAAAAAACCGGGCAAGTTCGATTCGGACTCGCGCACCGAGGGTTCCGTGCCCCCACACAATACTGGTGGTACGGAACTCTACGATGTTCGGATTTTCCCCATGTACTTGTGCTACAAACTCTTGTTTTTTGCCAAATTTCGTGATTCGAAGTCAACGGGAAGTACTCTAAGTATACATTTTGATTGCCTTTGGAAATGTATGGGAAATTATTAAATTATTGTTTCGTTTAAGACAGGCAGCTGATGCTGATACGTCTAAATCATAGTTCGCTTAAAAAAAAAAGGTTTTGTCAATATTGGTTTTATATTTCGTAGTTGATAACTTCAAGTTGTGTCCTCTCGTGCGGCTGTTAGAGTGTCTGGTCGCTCAGTTCGGGGCAGTCGTAATATCCTTTTATGATTTTAAAGGTCTCGATCATGTCTCCTCGTTCGCGCCTTTTTTGTAGTGTCGTCAAACCTAACTTCTCTAATCTTAAATTTCCTCATACGATAATGATTTTAGCTGTGCTGGAATCTTAGTAAATCTACGTTGTGCTCGCTCAATCATTTCTATATCTTTTTTGAATTATGAATTCCATAACTGGAAGCCGTATTCTAAGATAGGTCTGATATATGTCTTGTAAATCTTTACCATTACTTTCGGAGGGAGACTACGAAATGCGTACGTTTGTACTGTACGTTTAACTCAAATATTTTTCTAGTTTTAAGATGTTCTCATGTAAGTGAATTTGTAATTCTTATGAGAATAAAGATTCTTTAACCGTAAATGCTCTTCTAATTATATACACAATAGAATTCGCTTTTTTTACCATTTGGGAGATGCGAGGTTCCCACTTGAGGTCATTGGATATAAGGACTCCCAGGTCTTGTTGCGTTGTAACTGCTGCTAACTGTAGGTACATTGTTTAAAAGGTAGGACAATTTTGGGTTCTTTTTGTACATATGGAGTACTGTGCATTTAACTTCATAAGGTTGATAAGCCAATCCAGGCACCAGTCCCTAATTCTGTGTAAATCCGATTGTAGTTTACTGTAGTCTGTTAGGGGTTAACAAACAGCTCAGTCATCAGCGAAGAAACTGAATGTAGATTCTATGGTAGGCAAATTTTTTTTTTTGTTCTTTTTGGGGACTTTAGAAATAGCCTCTATTGGCCCAAGGAATGACGCCGGAGTTTTATTGCCTGTTACCAGACGGGTAGTAGGTCTTTCGTAGTCAAGTCAGTCAGTTTGTTAGTCTTGAATTGACGTACCTATGTCTTGTGCGATTCGCACTCTAAATTTTCTGTCGTTAAGAAACGATTCTATCCATTGTTGAAATGCGACATAAACGGCCGTATCTTTTGATTGCGTTGACTTAGAGGTTTGGTCTTTTCTCACCTTCAAGGGACCGCAGACCTGTGTACATGGTATTCATTTCAACTTGTTATCTTTACGCGTTCTTAAGATAAATGTGGGCTGTCTGTCCTTATAGGATGTCCTTTGTTGTCTACTATGTGATCTTATAAGGGCCCCGTTTTATTTTTTTGATGTACGGAACCCTAAAACAGGGATTTAAGCTGGTTAGAGTCCACACAGAATGAGTGGCTTCGTGAGGAAATCACTGCCGCACGAAGCAGCTTGGTCTGTGTAGACTCGCCTCGCCCGAAGCGCCTCATGAATTCATGATATACTATGGCATAGGCAGTGGCTAGACACTGAACTGGATCTGGAAGGAAGATTAACCTTTTCTACGCCAAAGACGTATATATTAGCACCGCAGGTTCAACGCCAAACACCGATAAATCTGTCACAGACCACAGATCAACATAATCCAACATAGATCAACTTCAGTTTTGACACTTTGGTGACGTGGCGTCTGAGTGAAAGAGTTTGTATTTAACATGAAAAGGTTAAGATGGTGTGACGTCATCAGTGTTCCAGGAGGGCTAGCATGGTTGCTATTTTATCGCCATGCATCAACTTCGCACTTACAAACTTGTTAGTACGGGACGGCCACAATGATAGTCGGTAAAACCCCAACCATATTAGACTAGCAGTGTGTAGCCTGGTGCACCATGGATAGAGTTCTAGATCTTCGTCATTACCATAAGATTACTTACACAAGAAGAAGTGGGGACCCTTCACCTCTGTAGTACATTTTTAGACTTGATTCTTCTCCTGATCCAAAAATATTAAGGCACTCTGCTAGCACTGTTATACTTATCTGAAATATTTAAATAATAATATTACATGAGTATCATTTATACCTAAGCCTGCTATTATAAACAGAGTGAACCTAAATAACTGTTAGGTCATTAATTAGAAGGAGACATCCATAGAACTCAACTCCTACTGGCTGTATCTACTGTCTATTTTTCTGTCTAAATAGACAGAAAAAATTGGAGTGATTTTATTGCTATGGTGTATGGAATACAGTTCAAATCAGTGATTTGAAAAAAATTTAAGTCTTATTTCTGATAGACAAATGTAAAAGTATTATCCACTCACTTTAAACATGACGTCCACATCAGTCCGCACATGGTACTCCGTGAAGTTGTCAGCCGGGACATAAGCAGATGCCTGCACACATTTCCCCTCCTCTACGGTCAGCTTCAGGCCTTCCGCAAGGGCACAGAATACTGCAGACTGAAGAAAACAATATAATTGTCATTTATACAAGGTTCCATATTATGTGCCATATCATATCACAGCAACTTTATAAATGGACGTAGGTACTTTTTATAGTGGTTGTATCAATTGATTTCTTATTTAGATGACACATTATCAAAAAAAATCAATTAAGTACATTCGTAAAAATATAAAAGTGGTCTGGAAGAAATCACTTTTTAGCTATAATACTGGCTGTTGTTAGCTTGGTTACTCATATTTTTTAAAACTGTTTAATT
Source organism: Lathronympha strigana (assembly GCA_949128165.1). Lineage (NCBI taxonomy): Eukaryota > Metazoa > Arthropoda > Insecta > Lepidoptera > Tortricidae > Lathronympha > Lathronympha strigana. The sequence continues at coordinate 12,223,290 of OX421920.1, forward strand.
TGCATTGAGGTGTGCAATAAAAAGTATTCTATTTATCTAAATACGGTTAATAAAATCTCAAACCTCTTGGAATTGAATGGCTTTCAGCAAGCTGCAAAGTGTCTTCCCGGAGTCCATTGATGCAGTAAAATAATACTGGGTCATATCGTCATCCATCTTGCTCAAACTCAAATGACGACTTCAACAACATCAAATACTGGTCTGCAGTTACCTCATGAGGTACAGTTTTCTCGAGTATAGTGGCTATTCTAGCTACTAAAATATGTTTACAGGTTATTTGAACTTTCCTCTCAATGACTTGGTGCTTGAAAGCTTTGCATGGGCAGAAATTTATATGTGGAAACACTCTGTACACACGATCGTTGTCACCGTTTATTTCAATTAAGATTCGGAGCTTATCCGCTGTGGTGTATGCCACCAGTGTTGGGTATTTTTCTAAGATGTCAAAGGCTCTTATCAAAACAATGCCATACACTGAGTGTAAAACTAGTAGATCCGTGTCTGAAACTAGGAAAGCAGAAAGAACAATTTGTACAAGTGAATTTAAGCATTTTCACCAAAATTCATCAAAATATAATTAATGACGCTACAGCTAGTGAAAACACGTAGTGAGGATACAAATATACATATAGAATCTTGAATACACGCACCATTCCCGTATTTGAATGAAAACAATGCAGGTATGTTTACTATGTTTGTAAAAATAACCTTCAAATAATTACTTACATCGTTTGTTTTGTAATTGACTAATACGATTTTCAATTTCTTTTAATGCATGTTCGGCAACTGTAGGAATGTTTGATTTAATACTGTTCATTCTACTATGACCGTAAAAAAATTCAATGACTTTCTATAGTGATAACAACACAAAACTAAAACAAAACTACTCTCCTGTCCTGAGCGCCTACCACGAACCGCGAACGAAAGTATACCTCCCTTTCGCACTTGAGATCTCTCACTCAAGTGCGACAGAGAGGTGAAACTTCGTTCGTGGTTCGTGGTAGGCCTTCTGACTCTCCTTGTCGCGAGTGCCGAGCAACGCGATGACTTTACCAACCCTGTCGCTGGCAACCCCGACGGGAAGTAGAAACTCTATGGTAAGACAACTGACAGTTATCTATGGTAAACGTTCTCAATATTCTGTACGCCTTCCGGTAACCATTTATAGTCACAGTTTGCCGCCGTAACTCGTGTACGGGGAAATGTGATAGTGAAAGTTGTTGAGACTCAATCTACGAAGCGGGAAACCACGAGGGCTGGTTTCCCTAAAGCTGAGTATTCTTTGTGGTTTATATTGTTATCTGAATTCTATGTAATTGTCTCCTATGAAATATCATATGGATACCACTAAGGATCAGGTGGTTTTGCTAGTAATCCCTCCGTTAATATGATCTTGTTATATGTGGAGTCATACTGTTTTCCGTAATGATGTCTAATTAATTGGACCTAGCCATAACTTACCTACCCGTATGCCAAGAGACCTGGGAAAGGTGTTCTATGTTGTAATGAGTAATGTTTAACCAGTAATGGAATCACTGTTGTACCATACGAGCCCCTTAAGGCCCTCCTTGACTCCTATCCATTTGGTATGCGTACCGACATTGTCCCCACGCCCTCATGTTACTTCTGAGGGTGTCTGTGGGGACCTTGATAAGCCAATGAGTCACTGTCTGAAGTGACGTTGCCCGTCGACGGATGGATAGCCCGTGGTGACGGAAGTACGTGAAGACGTAACATTGCGTGAAGACGCCAAATATAGCTTCGCATCGCAAACCCTGGTTCCGGAAGGGGGATGCAGGCTGCTGTACGGGGGTACAGTGGCTGAGGTCGGGATAGGAGTGTGTAGAGGGCAACGCAATAAGACCCCAGTAGGGGGCCATAAGACTATAGGTTGGAAACCGGTATCCACACGTCTCAAGAGGGGACAACACAGACTCATCGGCAGCCGGAGAAAGGTGTCGATGAGCCTGTGCGCAAGTGTACGGGAGATGTGACTGAGGGAGTGGAAAGTGTAACCCGAATGATTAACTATTCTCATGATCCATTGTATACATTAACTCCTGGCTAGGATCTATGTTATGAATCCCAAAGATGCTCAGTGACGATGGTGAATTCATAATTCACTTATACCCACAGATAGGACGAGTGGGCCCCGCGGAAGCGAGAACACCAGTGCGAGGGACGAGGAAGTAGGCGTAGTCCCTCCAGGGACAAAGGTACGTTCATGCTTCTTTGTCCATTTCTCTATCGCAAGCGTATTTGGTCTAAGGCAATATTTTCAATTTTTTATTCCACTGAGTTACAATCCATAAAGTAAAGAATATAAAACCATACGCTTCGCGACATGGTGGAGAAATGCTGGGATGTGTGGACTATGCCCGAATATATTATTTATTGCGAAGCATCACTCGTATAATGTCTAATATGAACACGAGTATAAAGTTTATAATTTTAATTTTAATTCACATATGAAGGTACGGTAAACAATGAGAGAAATCCGATACGATTTATCGCCCACGAATATGTACACGGCTTAATATAAATAACTTGCGAGAAATAAAGTTCCTTGAATTTATTTAGCGAAACGGGATGAAACAATCATCTAATTAGTTTACGGCCAAGGTCGTAAACAATGCTCTCAATTACTCAAATAGGCTCAATCCAATGCGGAAGAAGGAATAAACGTCATCAAGGAGCGTTCACAACATCTACATGGAGGTACGATAAGGCATGCATGCACGGATATAGAAACGAAGCATTGATTCTGGACGGTCGTCAAGATTTACTAAAGCAACACTATGAGAACGGTGCATACGAATCATAAGAGATGGCGTTAATAACCACTTATGAGATTGATACATCGATTAAAGATCACGACGTTAAAGGATTTACAGTTAATTAAGCAAAAAGGAGGATTCAAGAAACATGGATTTACGAATCATGTCATTAAAGGAATCAATAACTCTATCAGATATCTAAGATAGCGTAATCCGATACCTAAATTCAAACTTCGAGGGTTTTTACGAATGTGTTTACTCGCTCTAGTATTGGCTGGCTAATCTTTGGTCTACTCACACGTACGAAACCATAAATGAACCATAAACCACATGAATAATTATAAATGGTTTATTTCAATTAATAATCTAATTAGACTCATATGTTAGTGTCTCTAATCTTATAGAGGCGAAATACGATTGTTTTGATTAATTCTGAAGTATATTTATTTTGGAACACAGAATTTAGTTACCTATGTACTTTGAATTCGCTTGGACATACGAATAAACTCTATTGTGTTTCTTTAAGGTTTAGTTTTCTATGACACAATTCTTGTACGAAAAAATTAATTTACCGTCGTTAGGTTGGTAGTAGTGGACTCGTGCTGTTGTGATTCTGAATTCACGAAATAGGAGCGTTCAAGCGTCCCCTCGGCCATTTTGTCTGTCCAGCGTCTCGGGAGAAGGAAGCTGAGAGTAATTTAACCGCGGGGTGAGTAGATCATGTCGCTTTTCTGCTTAATTTGTAAGCATTTTCTGCGTTCGAGTCGTGGAAAACAAATGAGTGTAAAGATGAGACACAGATTCGTTCCTGTTCCCTTAAAATTGGAAGATAAAACCTTAGCCCTACAGGGCTTGATAGTCAATATATGTACCTAGTCATTCTTTATCTCATGATTCAACGTCTTGTAGGTTTGCAAAACGCAAATTAAGACTAGACGGAGGCAAATCCTGCCCACATTAGTTTGACTAGTGCTAAGTTTCACGAAATTTCTCCTGTGTCTTGTAGGCCCATTTGCCGTCTACCAAACAGAACCTGCTTCTAACTTGCCAGCGAGTCTGCCCGGTGATCTCTGAGGCGAAATACCATCTCATCCACTGTAAGTACATCGCATTGCCCTAGTTCTCGTGCGTTTTGAAGTGATAAGCTTTCATTAACAAATTCAAGTGGCAAGGAAAGCGTCCGCATGCTTTGCCACTATGCCTACCTTTGGTTTTTCCGTTTCTAATGCCTGTTGAGAGTGGACTACAACTGTTACTACAATTGTTATTTCATCCTGAATCACTTCTAGGTGTGTGTACTTCTTTGAGAAGTAAAGATTGAATGCAAGTTTTGCGCCTGTCCAGTCATTTATTATCTAACTCTTAACAGCTTATTGCGATAACTTAGTACTTAAGTATGTTAAAATATAAATCGAATGATTGAGATCTATGCTTAATTCCAAGGGGGCTTTAATTTGCATAATTGCTAAACGGTTAAAGCTGCAAGTAACATATATCTAATAAAATTGAAATGCAAATTAGAGATATTTCTCACTAAAATTTGATAAATAAAATAATCCTCCCATTACAGTAAAAAATAGATAAGAGTGAAACAATAAGTACTAGTTAATAAAACTTGCTCTTGATTAGGTCTCATCGTTGATGAAGGGGAGTCGTTACATATGACTAAAATTCAGGAACTAAGCTAATAAATGTGTTGTATAGTGTATTTAAAGGCTAGTATTTAAACAGCTGATAATGAAAATTACTGGGGAAAAATTCAATACCATCTATTTCAATTCATTCATTTCCCTGATTTGTTGGAAAGTTAAGAAATCTATTTATAGCCTGTGAGCAGCCTTGTATTACAATGTATTGCTGTGCTGGTATATACTCTCCTTTATTACTGGTTTGGTTTATCTGAAAGACACATATAATAATCAGTGGTGACCTTTATACTCATCCTGTTTATTTACAATTCAAAGGTTTATAGCTTATTAATGAAATATTGCTGAATTGTTTAATTAATTATTAACTTTCAAGTTAGTCAATGGATCACTGCAAGTTTAACACACCGCTTAATTTAAAGGAAATAACATATGTGATTCTCAATTAACACAGACTTGATTTGTCTAGATACTTCAGTAAGTATGTTATGTTATGACTTCATCTAAAAATGGTGTCTGAAAAGAAGAAATATTATCGCATCTAGTTGATACAGTTCAATTCCTATATTTGATTAAAGATATTTATTCGGAAAATTTACACCTATTACATCTGCACACGTTCTAAAAAATCAACACATTAATTAAGTGAGGATTTAAATTAGTGAATTGAGTATATTCGATACCACAGTTTGTGGCCACATGATAAAAATTTATAATTTGTTTGATGAAGTAGATTTCCTTGGGAATTACTTGCATTACTTACACAGTAGGTACACATATGGAATTATAAAATGCTTGACTACTTACTTGATTTTAAAGGACAACAATTACATTAAAAAACGATTTGGTTACAAGACATATAGCAGTGGACGTGTTTGTAGATAAATATATAATAATAATAACACAATTTTGGGTTGTTTGTTGCAATGATTTAATTTACTTTGTAACCTATTATGGCGTTAGGTACGTTGTTTATCTACGTACATCTGTCCAGCAACACTGGCTCTTATAATTGTTACACATGTCTTTGAACATTAAAGTTCCATAGCGATCACTATTTCATAATAATTGTACAAGGTTTACCTTTCATATTATCACTACCGGTGCGAACTTATAATTGGCTCTTTGTTGCTTAAGTTATATCATTAATATATATATATATATAATTGTTGGCTGTTGGTTCTCCGAATAATAAATAATGATAATATTATGGAAGTTAGGCACACTTAAGTAAAATGAGATAAACATTTGTTACGTTTGGAACACATGAAACCTTAACCGAAAGTGCAAATAATTTTCATTATCGGACCTACTCAGTTGTTGTCCTGGTTAGTCTATAGACACACTTAAGTGTATATTCACACTTAGTCATTTGATTTGAAGAATTTATCCTATTAGCAAACATGTAACTGAGCAACATTTCAAATACTTGCTGCTTGTCCAGAATGTAATGGTACATAGTACCCCCTAAACACTAGTGTAGGTAAACTAATAATTTTGTATGAGTCGTGGAGTTATTCGAAATAAGTATACTTCATTAATTTAATATTAGAACCGACATAATTAACTTTAAGTTATAGCTTACCTAAACTTCAACCTTGGCTGTAAGATTTCTATACAAGGTGAAGTTGACAACAAATAATAATTTATTATTCTAAGTTTTTTTTCATTGAATTGAATTGACTTGTTGGTGTATAAGAATACTAATTCTTAGGTAGTCATTCCAGTTATTAATTAAACTCTCAAGATATTTCACACTCGTTCTTAAAGAGAGATACTCATTTGGTATACAAAGATTAATACATAAGGATCACTTTACATCAGTACACTTAAAGTTTAAATATTTGGAATTATTCCTCTACTGACTTGATTATTTTTACAAGCTCTTGAAGTAAATTATTAGCGTTCGTTGAGAGCCTGGATTGCCATGTTGGTCTCGAGTAGTATTACACTTCTAGCAACTATAAGTTGAACCCATTCAAATATAAAACTATGCACGGAGAGTCTTTATAGCCTTAAGTTGCAATAACTACATTGGACGCGGTGTTTGCACAGATGAAGTGTGGCTTATTGTAAATGACAACTGAATTTCACTCTTGAATAGAATAAAGCTTTATACGTTGATAACTATTAAATTAGACGTCGTAAGCAACACGATATAATGAATACATAGTGCTATGTTCTAGTTTTTTTTGGTGTATCTATTACAGGTTAGCGTTTATCCAATTTGACAATATGGAAGAAAGCCTGAAGGCCTCACTTAGGGTAACCTGTAATCATTTAGACCAATTAATTATAAAGGCGAGAGAGATTCTCAATCTCATAGCAAATGTTCCCCCCCCTGAGGAATTCGTCCTCGAAATAGAGATTGTCACATCGAAAATAGAGACTGCGTTAAATAGACTTCGAAATGAACTTAACAATTACTTTCGTTTCGTCAACGAGCCTGATGTTGATGAAGTCTCAAGAATATCCACCGTGCAACTAGAGGCAGAAGAAAACCTATGTGAGCTGCAAGTACGAGTAAAGAGAGCTAAAGCTAGTACTTCAAAAGAGAAATCCACATCCATTTCCGGGAAGCTACCTAAGTTGAACCTGCCCGAATATCACGGCGACATTCTGAGTTGGCATCAGTTCTGGGACCAATTCGTATCTCTAGTGGACAGTCGGAAGATTAGTGACGTTGACAAGTTCATGTACCTGAATTGCGCATTGAAGGGCGAAGCAAAGAAACTGGTTGAAGGTTTGGGAACAACCAACAAGAACTACACCATCGCAGTCAATGCCCTTAAAGAAAGATATGGACGCGTGGAACTTGTCAAGGATGCTCATTATTCGGCTCTAAGCAAGATTAAGAGAACAGATGATTCTACCAATAGCTGTCGGACAGTTCTAAACGAGATAGAAAAACACCTTAGAATTCTAAGCTCCTTAGGTGAGGATGACACTCATAGTTATCTTCGGTTTATGATCCTGGAGAAGTTTCCCGAAGAAATTATCTGCGAAGTAAAGAAGATGAGTAAAGATGACTCCGTAGCAGAACTCCGGAAAGCATTGGAGACATTAGTATCCTCTAAAGAAGACGCCAATAGATTTATATCCCTAGGAACTGGCGAAGGTCCTTCAAGTAACTACACAACAGAGACTTTGCACGTCTCTGAAAGGTCTGGGAGATTTATGACCAGAAATGGAGGAAATAGTTACAAGTTCAACAACAACTTCAATCGACAACGTAGTAACCCTGCTTCAGACAACAAGCATTGGAGGAAAAGAAAATTTGGCGATAATCAAGGAGGAACACATTCGACACAACCCTTTATGAAAAGACAAAGAATATCATGCATTTTCTGTGGATCGGAACAGCATGTTACTGCCCAATGCAATCAGAATACAACCTTGATTCAGAGAAGAAAGAAATTAGAAGGCCGTTGCTTTAAGTGCCTTAGAGTAGGCCATTGTTATTCAATGTGTAGAACAAACTCTCGATGCCTTCACTGCCGCAGTAAAAAACACAACACTGCCCTGTGCCCCAAGGCATTCTCTACAGACGGTGAAAGAAAGAAGGTGGTGGAGCACAAGAGGACCAGAACAGAACCGCTCAAGCCCACCGCGGAGAACAAGAAAGCCTCCGATTCGGCTACTTCTTTATGACTAGGTCACGTGTACGATACCAAGCAAACCGTAATGCAAACAGCTATCGTCGACATTACCACCGAAGGTGGTGAGAATAAGTACAAAGGTAGAGCTCTGCTTGATGGAGGAAGTATGAGGTCCTACATCACACAGAGCCTTGCAAAGAAGCTCAAAGCGGTAACGTTAGAGGATAGTTGGTTGACAATATTCACCTTTGGTAGTAATAAACCACAAGAGATAAAAAGTCCTAAAGTTAAAATACAAATTATATCACGAACGGGTAAGAATATCTTTATTAATGTCAATGTCGTTCCTGTAATAACACAGAACGTGCCTTATTCGGGTCCGGACCGTAGATACTGGAAAGAAGAGTTCCCATTGGCGGATGATGGATCGCTAGGCGATAGGATAGATCTCCTTATAGGAAATGACTATTATTTCTCACTGATTATACCTGAGAAGATTGAAGTTAAAGAGGATCTGTTTATGATCAATACCAAACTAGGGTGGATTTTCGGCGGTAAAACAGAAGTGGAACAGGATAATGATTTAGTAGTTGTTACCTATTGCCAAACCAATTTAGACATAGGGCTAAATAAACCAGACTTACCATTAAATGAAACACACTTGAAAGAGTTGTGGGATCTAGAAGCTATTGGTATAGTAGACTCCCCTAAGGAAAGTAGGGAGGAAGAGGCCATACGTCACTTCAACGAGACAACTCGGTTCGAGGAAAAAAGGTACCAAGTGTCTTGGCCCTGGGTAGAGTACCCTCCTAATTTAGATCCTAATTTCGGATTGGCACTAGGGAGACTCGTAAGTCTTATGAAACGTATTGATGTTGACACACTGAGTTCATACAATCAGGTGATCAGAGAACAACAGGAAAAGGGAATCATTGAGGTCGTACCCCATGAAGATGTCGTTAATCCTAGTAACCCTATCCATTATTTACCACATCATTGTGTTAAACAAAAGGGAAAACCCCTTCGTATAGTTTACGACGCTTCTTCTAAAATTAGAGATAATAAAAGCTTAAACCAATGTCTCTACTGCGGTCCGTTGATGTTAGAAGAGCTAACAGGAATATTAATAAAATTTAGATCCCATAGAATAGGCATTTGCGCAGACGTTGAAAAGGCATTCTTACAGATAGGTCTACAGCACAAAGACCGTGATGTCACTAGATTCCTATGGATCAAGGATATAAATAAACCGATAGAAAGGAGTAATATTATCCACATGAGGTTCTGTAGAGTCCCCTTCGGAGTAATCAGTAGCCCATTTCTATTAAATGCTACTATAAAATATCATTTATTGAAATCAAAACTGGAACATGTACGTGGTATAGCACAGGATATATACGTAGATAACATGGTATCTGGCACAGATACTGTAGAAGAAGCTGTTGAATTATACAATGACACTAAACAGGAATTCCAACAGATGTCAATGAACCTTAGAGAGTGGAGTTCAAACTCACGCGACTTCTTGAAACAAGTTCCAGACCACTGTCAAGACAGAACAGTTAAAGTACTCGGGTTAGACTGGAACCTAGACACGGATACACTTCACTTACGTCAGAAGGAACGTGAGTACCCAAACACGAAGAGAGGACTGCTAGGGTGTATCGCGTCGGTATACGACCCTTGTGGATACATCGCACCGTCATTATTAGCAGCTAAGCTTTTTCTACAGGATTTGTGGAAACTTAAAATAAAGTGGGATACCCCATTTTCAGAAGATCTTGAGAAGAGATGGAGAGACATACAAAAGGAACTTAAAGCCTTGAGAGATACTTGTGTTCCTCGGTGCTGTGTAAAAAACCTCAAACAGAGTAGTTATTCTATACATTGTTTTACAGACGCATCAACAAAAGCCTACGCAGCGGTAGTTTACATAGTACAGGGTAACAAAAGAAGCTTCGTAATAGGAAAATCACGTCTAAATCCAGTAAAAGAGCAAGATGACCTGAAAATCCCAAAATTAGAACTTATTGCGGCTCTAATAGGTCACCGCCTAATCCAATACGTTAAGAAGGCACTGCAAGGTGAAATAACTGAACAAATTTTGTGGATAGACAGCCAAGTGGTTATCAGTTGGTACTACTCGGATAAACTTCTAACACCCTTTGTATCACGAAGAATACAAGAAATGAAGAAAAACAAAGAATTGAAGGTGCGGTATGTCCCAACTGATTTGAACCCAGCGGACGTAGCTACCAGACCCGCTCAGCCGAAAGAGGAAGTGGAGAAGTGGCTGGCAGGACCCGAGTTCCTGTCAAAAGATCCAGAAGAGTGGCCTGTCGGATCATCAAATAGCAACTCTCTTTTGGTTGGGGAGGGTCTGACGAACGTATCAATGGATGTAGATTCTCAAATCAATGAAATACGGGAAGAACCTAGCAATCTAAGTGAGATATCTAAGGAAACGAACCATGATGATATCGGCATCGTCTATACCGAAGTATCTGAGATTAAAAATATTCAAGCTAAGCACTTCCCTGAAGAATTGTCAGGAAAAGAAACAAGTTTAAAAAGAAATCTAGGCCTTTTTATAGATGAAGACGGTATACTGAGAAGCAAAGGACGCTTCCAATACGCTAATTGGACGTATGACAAACGATATCCAATATTATTACCTTGTGACAGCTCGTACACAGATAATATCATTATGAGAATTCATAGTGATAATTATCATGTGGGAGCTACTCACACTCTCAGCATCATTCGTCAACATTTCTGGATACCACAAGGAAGAAAACGAGTCCTTAATGTAATCAATAAATGTGCACACTGCGTTAAACAACGAGGAGGACCTTTTAAACTACCACCCACACCAGCTTTACCACCCGAAAGGGTCAACTACTCTGAACCCTTCACCTTTACGGGAACTGATTACTTAGGACCGATTTTAGTCAAAACCAAAACAGGAACAGAAAAGAGGTGGATTTGCTTATTTACCTGCCTTGCCATACGTGCCGTACATTTGGAAGTTGTTCGGGATTTGACAGCGGAAGAAGGACTTCTGACTCTAAGAAGACTCATAGCTACTAGGAACATACCTACAGTAATAACATCTGATAACGCCACAAACTTCAAGCTGATGTCTGAGGTCATGACACAGCCCTACTGCGTAGATAAGAAAATTAAGTGGCGGTTTATACCGCAATTAGCGCCGTGGTTCGGCGGCTTTTATGAAAGACTCGTGGGTATGGTCAAAGTATGCATGAAAACAACTTTACAAAAACATCTCCTTACAGATAATCAACTGAATACAGTCGTTAAAGAAATTGAAGCCGTTGTCAACACTCGCCCACTAACTTATGTCGACGACGAAGTAGAACATATACTTAAGCCCTCTGACTTTATAGCCATGGGAAGGACTATATCTTTAGATACGAAGGATGACGGACCCGTACCTCAAGGGACTCAGGTGAAGACTGATCTCTTACACAGCTGGAAGAGAGGTATCCGCATATTAGAAGAATTTAAGAAAATGTTTATAGATCGGTATCTTCTGAGCCTGAGAGAAAGGTATTCACACTCTCATAAACAACCAAGATGTACGTCTAAATTAACACCTTCAGAGGGTCAGATAGTACAAATTAAAAATGATAATAAAAACAGACACGATTGGAAAGTAGGTAAAATTATATCACTAAAAAGGGGGACCGACGGTCTATGTCGTGTCGCCCAAGTTAAAGTAGGAAATAACGTGTATACTCGCTCTTTAGCGCAGTTATATCCACTTGAAGTAGAAGACGTTCCGGAAGAAGGAGCTGTTGCGTCTCAATTGAACAAAGAAGACTCAAGAGAAGTTCTTGACGATTCTCAAGTATTAGAAATCGACATGGACGTCGATGACATAAACGATACTGGCGATATGCCTTTTTATAATAACGGGGATGAGGGAAATTTAAGTGATACTGAAAGTATCTATAGAGAGATTGCTCCTGAGGGAGCCACTTTGCCTAACAGTAGTAGTGATTACGATGATGGTCTAAATGCTGATGAGGTCACTGGCGCAACTCCTCCACTGCGACAGCAACGGGATGCTGCCGTCAAAGCCAGGGAGAAGATCCGGCTGTGGACGCGATCCTTGTCTTCACTTCTGTTGGCTGTGGGGAGTGTCGCGAGTGCCGAGCAACGCGATGACTTTACCAACCCTGTCGCTGGCAACCCCGACGGGAAGTAGAAACTCTATGGTAAGACAACTGACAGTTATCTATGGTAAACGTTCTCAATATTCTGTACGCCTTCCGGTAGCCATTTATAGTCACAGTTTGCCGCCGTAACTCGTGTACGGGGAAATGTGATAGTGAAAGTTGTTGAGACTCAATCTACGAAGCGGGAAACCACGAGGGCTGGTTTCCCTAAAGCTGAGTATTCTTTGTGGTTTATATTGTTATCTGAATTCTATGTAATTGTCTCCTATGAAATATCATATGGATACCACTAAGGATCAGGTGGTTTTGCTAGTAATCCCTCCGTTAATATGATCTTGTTATATGTGGAGTCATACTGTTTTCCGTAATGATGTCTAATTAATTGGACCTAGCCATAACTTACCTACCCGTATGCCAAGAGACCTGGGAAAGGTGTTCTATGTTGTAATGAGTAATGTTTAACCAGTAATGGAATCACTGTTGTACCATACGAGCCCCTTAAGGCCCTCCTTGACTCCTATCCATTTGGTATGCGTACCGACATTGTCCCCACGCCCTCATGTTACTTCTGAGGGTGTCTGTGGGGACCTTGATAAGCCAATGAGTCACTGTCTGAAGTGACGTTGCCCGTCGACGGATGGATAGCCCGTGGTGACGGAAGTACGTGAAGACGTAACATTGCGTGAAGACGCCAAATATAGCTTCGCATCGCAAACCCTGGTTCCGGAAGGGGGATGCAGGCTGCTGTACGGGGGTACAGTGGCTGAGGTCGGGATAGGAGTGTGTAGAGGGCAACGCAATAAGACCCCAGTAGGGGGCCATAAGACTATAGGTTGGAAACCGGTATCCACACGTCTCAAGAGGGGACAACACAGACTCATCGGCAGCCGGAGAAAGGTGTCGATGAGCCTGTGCGCAAGTGTACGGGAGATGTGACTGAGGGAGTGGAAAGTGTAACCCGAATGATTAACTATTCTCATGATCCATTGTATACATTAACTCCTGGCTAGGATCTATGTTATGAATCCCAAAGATGCTCAGTGACGATGGTGAATTCATAATTCACTTATACCCACAGATAGGACGAGTGGGCCCCGCGGAAGCGAGAACACCAGTGCGAGGGACGAGGAAGTAGGCGTAGTCCCTCCAGGGACAAAGGTACGTTCATGCTTCTTTGTCCATTTCTCTATCGCAAGCGTATTTGGTCTAAGGCAATATTTTCAATTTTTTATTCCACTGAGTTACAATCCATAAAGTAAAGAATATAAAACCATACGCTTCGCGACACTCCTCTTTATTTCATATAAATAAATAAACGTCAAATCGGCAGAATCGGCGGCTTGAAAAATTGGCGGGAACTCTACAGATAATCATCAAAATATGTGGGAGCACACGAATGTTACTGCAATCATTGGCTTGTCAGCAACTTGTCAGACTATAATGGTGCCTCTACATGCTCGGGCTCGGGCTCTCGGCCGAATCTTTCGGCCGCGGGCGAATGCAACCTAGTACACGCTCGTTCGAGAGCCTCGGGCGAGAAGCATCTTTTTACTCACCCAAACTACATGACAAAGCTCAAATAGTTTCTCGTTCGAGCTTCTAGGTTGCATTCGCCCGCGGCCGAAACATTCGGCTGAGAGCCCGAGCAAGTAGAGGCACCATAAAGCAAAGGGAGGCATATCGGCATCGCCCATATCGACATATTTCCACGGCCACTCTACACAATAAGCTATGATGATGGGCGATGATTAGGGACGCAGTTATGAGTAAGAGGGGTTACGCAATACTGTTATTCCGTTCGCTGTATAGCTACGTCCCGTACGATGGCCCATTGTGTGGAGGGGCCATCAAGTTTCTTTCTTCTGGAGTATCGGACAGGGCAATTTTACGGACAATCTGAATAAATTGGCAATTTGATTGGACGCAGATTTAGGCAAAATGTTACTGACTCCAATTTGATTCCCTGATCATATGGGCAATATATTTTATTAATATGCCACAGGCCATTAGTAACCCTATGGTTGGTTTTTAAACGCACCTAATGGCTTAAAGGACCAGTATCCAGGCCACAATCTTAAAAAAAAAAAAAAAAACGCACCTAAATTGACAGTTAGTGTTATTTCTGACATTTTCATAATTTTCAATATTTTCATTCTGACATCTGAAATTTCAGGTTTGTTCTGTCAAGCAAAGGGGCGAGGGGATTGAAATCCATGAAAAATTAATAAATTGAAAACTAAGCATTGTTTATTTATTATGAACGACGAACTATTTAAAAGATTGTACATTGTTATTAGACACATTGAAATACACGACGTATAAATACATTGTATGGGTAAGTTGTTAATGTATTGTTTGGTATCGTTTTGTTTCATGGGTGGCGGTAGTGGTGGTGGTATAATACTGGGTGCGGTTTCAGGCCTGGTTCGTAGAAAGATGCCGGAACACTTAGAGCTGCAACACCTAGTGGACCTTTCGGCGGGAAGTGGCGATGAGAGTATACCGAACCTGCTAGAGAACAAACGTCCGCTTATTAAACGCTGCCCTTTCTTCGGATTAATATTGGCCACACTCTCATCCTTATTCTTCTCACTGTGCTCTGTGATTGTAAAGAGCCTTGTTAATGTGGACCCAGTACAGCTAGCCATATGCAGGTTTATAGGAATCCTACTGCCTACAATTCCTATTGTAATTTACACAAATCAACCTGTATTTCCAAAAGGTAAGAGGCTTATGCTAGGTCTACGGTCACTGATGGGGACTATTGGCTTATTATCCAGTTTTTATGCTTTTCGCCATATGCCGCTGGCTGATGCATCAGTTATAGTATTTTCAGTGCCCGTCTTTGTTTCAATATTTGCTTACTTACTGCTAGATGAGCCATGCGGCATTTGGAACATAGTATCCATTGTACTAACTCTATTGGGAGTTATTTTAATCACTAATCCACCCTTTCTATTTGGTGGGGATGAACAGGCTCATGAAGATTACCATTACAATACACTAAGGGGTGCCGTGGCAGCATTTGCTTCTACAATATTTGGCGCCAATGCTTATGTGTTATTAAGAATACTGAAAGGTCTCCATTTCTCGGTTATAATGACAAATTTTGGAATGTATGCTATTTTGCAAACTTTGTTCTACTCGTTTATAGCTGGCTTACTATGTATGCCGAACTGTGGTACAGAGAGGTTTCTGGTTGTGTGTCTAGCTTTGTTCAGTTATTTGGGACAAATTTTACTTACAATGGCTTTGCAAATGGAGCAAGCAGGGCCAGTGGCTATAGCCCGTTCTGCAGACATAGTATTCGCATTCCTTTGGCAGATAATGTTCTTTAATGAAATGCCTAGTAAAGCATCTGTAATGGGCGCAGTTTTGGTTCTTAGTTCAGTCATACTGGTAGGTTTACGGAAGTGGGCCATTTCATTACCTGCAGACTCTGACATGAAAAATAAATTGGGTATTTTAGCAAAATAAATATATTTTTGAATTTCAAATCCATGATTATGTTAATGTCTAAGTAACTATAATGTAACAAATGTTGTGAATGCTCATCTATCACATGTCATTTTTAAATGTTTTTACTATATTCTTTGATATGTTATTGTATACTGTTTGCTTATAATTATAAGATTGATTATATTTTGCCATTAGGACCTAGTATATTAAGTATGAAAAAACAATACAGTATAAACTATCACACACTTCATATAAGACTTAAAAAATATAAGTTAAAAAGTGAGACCCATACTAAAACTACTTTACACTGGAGATGCTTTACTGTTTTATGGCCCAAATTCATCATATGCTTCCATGTTTCGCAAAGAGATGGTTTGTAAGTAAATTAGTAAGTACCAACTTTAACCCTATAATTGATTGACAACCTTGAATATATGGTTCACCTTTTTTATATTTAAACAAAC
Source organism: Lathronympha strigana (assembly GCA_949128165.1). Lineage (NCBI taxonomy): Eukaryota > Metazoa > Arthropoda > Insecta > Lepidoptera > Tortricidae > Lathronympha > Lathronympha strigana. The sequence goes on from OX421920.1 coordinate 12,239,437, forward strand.
CATTCCACTATGTAACAAAAATGAGTCTTCTATAACGGTATCACAACACATTTTCGTTACATAGTGGAATCCATTAAATTGTAGATGATTTCAAACATTTTCAATTGCCAATTATAGGGTTAAATCCTAAAATGCACTGGTAAAAAACTCTTGATATGGTAAAATATCATATTTATTACTCTCATTCGCTAAGTATTAATTTGATGCGTAAAGTAAGAACTTTCACCCTAAAAGACTGTTAATTAAGTCCATTGAAAATTTAGTTGTGTGTTGCCTATTCTTCTAGTCACTGTTCCTCGTAGATTTAATTTTAAAGATCTTAGAACCACTATCGCGAGTTAAGGCGGTATTAGATGGCGAAGGCTTTGTAAAACAAGATAGGGCACTTCGGGAGTCAAGGGGCGGAAGGTACACCACGGATTGGACCCGAGGAAAAGCGCCGTCTAATACCTACTACTTTTACTGAAGTCCAGTACTAGACGAAATTCGTTAATTTAGCTCAATACTAAATATTGTCATGCATTTTTAACCAACATTATATGTGTGTTGAACTCTAATACTCATTCTAGTCGTTTAATATTTATATTACTTATACATTATGTTAAATTTATTAGAATTTAATTAGCGCAATATTTCTATCATGCTGCCGTTATCACTAGTATTTAGAACATATCACGCGTTGTTCATATCGTGTAGTGTAAGTGTAGTTCATTATCCATTTTAGGTAATTCACAGTAGTCAAGGAAATATAGGCAGAAATTGTAAATCGAGAGAGATTCGAATACCAACCAATATTAGGCATTGCAGTTGAGACAAGTATGATATAAAATTACCATAATTTATAAAACTACGGTGTTTACTATTATATAAATGTTCCCCTCTGTTATTACCCTATTATTTAGATTGTACTAACCTATGGTTTTCAATAGCAAATGACAAACCAAGCAGACTTGGTTGATTAAGGCCTGTAATTTGTAGGGAAGCCACATTTTACTAATAAATATTTTACGATAGAAGGGTACACGGTGATTCTGATTACAGATTACATACCTTAATTAAACACTAGACTGAAAGTACTTAATTTTACATACGTTGCATTTAAATTGTATTAGTCTTTCTAACCGGATTTATTTGTTAATAACATCCTCATTTCGAAGTCTTAATCTAATGTATTATTGTTAAGTAATTGTAAGAGCTTTCATATTATTGTTTATTACGATACAATGGATGTTGTAAAATAATCTATATTATCTCATTAACTAAGGCGTCGTTCTCAACATTTAGATTTTTCTAAGTAATGAATTAATTTGTGTAACGAAAAACTACACATACAAAACTATGGCTAACTTTTGTTATACAGTGGATTTAAGTAGGTTGATGAAGATGAAGATTCCACGTTTTAATTAGGTAAGTATGTAATTGGTGCATACTGATTACGCATAATCTGCGTTTGTTTTGATTCTTGCAAGTATTATGTAATGTTCAATGTCAAGAATTTTTGCATGCATTTTTCATCCAATGTTAGTAAAGGATTGTGATATTTTTCCTTGTACGTTCGAGTTAATAATATATAAATTAAGTATACTGCTTATCCTAATAAAAGTAATTTTACTCCAAACATATAGTTTTATTCATTTTCCTGCGAGTACCTTTAAACTTATTATTTGGATTTGAAGGTAAAAAAAATATATTTTTAAGCATTGGATCCAGAATCAGCCTAGTACCACGAAGCACGAACATCGAACGATCAAAAACTTGTGTCTCCCTCTCTGTCACTCATGCTTATTGGAGTGATAAAGAGGTTTTCCCGTCAATGCAAATTTTCGATGTTCGTGGTAGCCCATATGTAGCATGGCTATTTTAAGCCATGCCACTGATTCCGGTTCCAATGCTTACAAATTTATTTTTGCGCAACTTCAAGCGCGAAACTTCACCATCGGCCTATACCACGAAAATCGAACGATTGCGGATTTGTATATCCATCTCTGTCACACTTGACTATTGGAGTGACAAAGAGGTTTTCCCGTCAATGCCAATTTTCGATGTTCGTGGTAGGCGTGCAGGCGACTTGACGACGGTACCTTGGCGCCGTCAGTTAATGCATTAAACCTTGGAATTTCATTGAACGAATAGACTGGATTGGACTCACTGAAAAACTTTATTTATGAAACTAATGCTACTATGGCTTCGTCTATAGCACTAATTCCCCTTAAAAAAAAACAAAATTACTGTATCTGTGGGATAACACGACTGTCACTATGACATATGAGTGTCCATCGGCAATACTGATACTCGATTATTTATTTTAATTTTAACGTTTTATAGTAGACTTCTCTGTCGTTTTCATATTGAAAGCATTAAAACTTGTCCCTTGTCCGAACACTTGCACGCATCAGCTATGGCAGACCGTCTTACCCAATTACAGGACACAATAAATCAGGTATGCGTCGTAACATCAGTAGTTTACGTGTCGAAGTCTGTTCGTATTTTGAAATATTTGTTTGTTTCTAGCAAGCGGAGCACTTTTGCAATAGCATCGGTATACTCCAGCAGTTCTCTACACCGAGTAAGTTCCCTGGGTTCGACCGCAGCGGGTCGCAAACGCCCCAACAGCAGCAAAGCCAGGAAGATTACGCTCTGCTGTTCGCTACTTTGATATCCCGTTGTGCTAAAGATATTGATACATTGATCGAGTCGCTTCCGAGCGAGGAGAGCTCTACTGAGTTACAAGTGCAAAGTTTGAGGCGTTTGGAGGCTGAGAATAAAGAAGCTGCGGAAAGGCTTGAAGAGGTTAGTAAATTTATCACCAAAACTACAGTCGTCCGTTTTGAAGTACAAACTAACCAATCTCGGCAATCTCCCACTCTAATGCACCGGTATGTCCAGTAATCTGGCATTCAAAATAATAATAATAATAACTCCACGGCCGATTCGGCCATGGTGACTGCTGTCAACTCCGTTGCTGTCTTTGGTGTGCTCGCATGTGTAAATTCAAAATAAGGATATATCTGGTAGTAACAACTTCTAGCTACCTTTCTTAGTTCACATTAGATTGTTTTATTGTTAAATAGAAGCATATGATCACATATTTTTATTGATATTTATTACATAGCCTCCACTAATCCGAATTTTTCTCCAATACGGCACCTCGGTCATTATCAGTTCTGGATCATTGAGATTACTATGATACTGGAAATACAAAGAATAGAGCATCCAAATCTTTAAATGCCTATGCTTAAAAGCATCTAGAACCCATATTAATATACTTAGACCGGGTTACTCATGTCTATAAAGTCGAAAACAGCTCAACATGTTTCGGGACGGTCCGCGCCCCATAATCATGAGTGAGAAGCGCTTGCCGCGATTGCATCTAGAACCCATTTATTGTACTTAACATGAGGAGGAGTGATTGATCAAGACACTTTGAAGACCGAAACAGTGAAGCATTAGAAGCTCCTAGGATGGAGGAGTAAAGTCAATGGTACATTTAGACAGTTTTTGTGATAAGAACTCACTGACATTGAAAATTCAGCATTAACAGATGTTTGATTTTTTGTTCTAGGCTGTCCGTCAAGGTGAGATACTGCTAGAGAAAATCCAGGGTGCCCTCAGTGACATCGCCCAATGTCAGCTTGATATGCAGAACCCGGCGCAGATCCTGAACAAGGATGTGAAACCGTTATAGGATTTAAAAAAGCATGGCGGGTACCACCGTCGGTGATAAACTGTTTAAACTGTGCTAGTTTTAGGTGTTTAGGAATATTAGATGTGTCATTTTCAAGAAGCATGAATCTTAGTGAGTCCTACACTACGGTTCATGTTCCGGAGATCCGGAACCACATGCCTCAGTTTGCAAATCCAGATCTGGAATGAATAAAGTACTTTATTCCTGACAGTGACACATATTAGATTATAGAGAAACATTTCATAGAATGTTTCATTTTATTTATGTTAAATCATACTTCAAAACTCATTAAAAAAAATGTATTGAGAATGCTTATAAAATAAGACCGGGATTAAATAGCATCTGTAAAAAATAATTAAAGTAAACTTGTTAAATTAATAAAATATTGTATGACACTAGATAATAAGCAGTCTCTAGACTCTGCTACCATACAGTAAAAGTTAATTTAATTCCCAAAAACAGTATTTACGAGTATAAGCAGATAGGTTACAGTATGAGGGTTAATGAACTATTTCTTGTCACCAGCTGCCATGGTTACAGTCTCCTGGGTCACTTTAAAAATCACGGTTTTATGGCATTAAAATTCACAATACAATCTCTTGTTTTGATGGGCCATCTACAAAGCATGTCAGTAGAACATACTGCAAAGTTTCTTCTAACAAACTGCTGCATTTGTCCCCTGGCTGATGGGACAGAAAAGCAAGAAATAGTTGATTCACTCATGAAACATGGTTTATATTTGTATTGTATTTGTATCCCACCACTCTACTAGGTTAGACACCAAAATATAACTCTAATTTTCATATTGTTGGTCTAGCATATTAATGGTCTAGGTTAGACTATTAATATGCAAATTAGTCTTCATATCTCATGCACTGAAAGTAGATCATTGTTAACCTATGAAGCAGGTGGAAAATGATTCGCCTTACTAAAAAATCTTATAATGGATGCATTATGCGATCTACATTCTGATATTTCTCTTCCGAATCAATAAATGCCGACATTAAATCTATTTTTTTAAGTAAAAGTTTCTTCTAGAAAGTTATATTTAGACATATTTTATAAATACACCGTTATTCCTCTTTCATCGTAATCGATATGAAAAGTAGAGTGTTTAACTCGGAGAAAGGCTAGTTCAGTCTCTAACTTTCGGCGGCTAAAATACATTCTTCTGAAATGTTTGCCATTCTCTCCTTGGTTAACAATCTGGGGGCACGGCAGTGCCCCCGCCAAGTCGAGCATATTACACTCTTATTTTTGCTATAGCAATCGCGAAAATTTTTTCGATGCTTCGTATATGAAGGCCGATCGTATGGCCAACATTCGTGATTTTTCAGTAAAAGGTACATCTATGTCGCTTTTTTAAATAGAAAACTCCCGTGAGTATTAGACATATTAATATACGAAAATAGCTCAACATGTCTGTGTGCGCAGAGCAATCGCCGCAAGCGCTTCTCACTCATGATTATGGGACGCGGACCGTTCCGAAACGTGTCTATCTATTTTCGACTTTATAGACGTGAGTAACCCGATATAAGTATATTAATCCCTTGTTAGCTGAATACCTATTGGGTCCAAAACTCATAAGTCGGGTACATCGTATCCGTGATCTAGGAGTACTTTTTGATACGCAGCTTAATTTCCATGAGCATATGAGAGAGCTAGCCACTAATTGCTATCGTAGACTAGGGTTTGTCATCCGCAACGCCCGCGATTTTCACGACCCCCGGGCTATTAAGCTAGTTTACACTGCTCTGGTCCGGAGCAAGCTGGAGGCAGCTTCTATCGTCTGGAATCCACATGAGGTCTCGTACGTATTGCTCATAGAAAAAATACAGAAAGCTTTTTTACGATTCCTATATAAACAGATATGTGGATACTACCCTTTTATGTACCCATCAAAATTTCTGCTTGGTGTTTTAGGGTTTAATTCGTTAGAGGTAAGGCGTAATTTAGGACTAGTGATGACTGCCTGTAGTGTTCTAAGAGGAACTTCGGACTGTCCCGAATTGGTTGGTCAACTTGTACGTCTGTTCGTTCCCTCTATAGAAAAGGCAAAATTTAATTTTCGACCACGTACACGTCAACTAATGTCTGTGCCGAAAACACGTACTGTTTCCCGAAGCAAATCTCCACTGGTTTCTGCTCTTCAACTACTTAACGCGCTCTTCGCATCAGCACCAGAATGCGACATTTTTGCAAGTGATTGGAGTGTTCTGTGTAGTGTGTGTCTTAAGTTCTGTGAGGCGATGGATAATCGGGAGTCATCTGTTATTTATTAATTTTTGTATAATTTTGTAATTTACAAATTTATTGTATATTGTTTCCTTTTTATGAATTTTACGGTGCTTTGGTGTAGAACTGTTATGCTGTAAAATTGTTGAATATAATAAATAAATAAATAATATACTTTGTCGCTTGTTGACAAGGTTAATTTCTAAATGAATGTTTATGTCATTAACGTCTTGTTGTGACAACGTGGTACTTTTTACTAAAAACGATCACATTTTATTGCAGTTTCGACTATTTCGATTTTGCCCTATAGTGAAAGTTAACCATAACATACTCAGATATAACAATTAAAGTCAATCTGTTAATAGGGTTAATCAACTATTTTTTGTCACCAGTTGCCAAGGTTACGGTCTCTTGGGTCACTTTTAAAACTACGGTTTTATGGCATTAAAATTCACAAAACATTTTTTTTGGTGGTAGTTATATTCCCTTTCCATCATAGCCCATCTACCAAGCATGTCAGTAGAACATACTATAACGTTTCTTCTTACAAACTGTCGCATTTGTCTCCTGGCTGACGGGAAAGAATAACAACAAGAAATAGTTGATTCACCCAATTGCATATTTCCCCACAGAGTTTATGGAAGATTCTCCCATTTACATGGGAATTTCGCGAGAAGAGAACCAAAAAAAATTTTTTTAAGTAGGTAAATGTAATGTTTTTACGACTCGGAATAATAAGCTCTTTCAATCTAAGACAGAAAAACTACGAGCAAAAATGGTCTCAAAATTTTCAAACGTTTTATGTATGGTCGGCTTCATAAATATATATGCATCTGTATTCAATTTTGACCCTTCTAAGTGTATACATATTTAAGGTCCGACCGAGACTTCTTTTTTTGTCTCGGCCGAGACCGAGACCGAGATTAAATTGAATTCTCGGCCAAGACCGAGACCGAGACCGAGATTTTATAATTAATACGGAAAACGCGCATTTTCCACAAAAAACGTGTAATAGTAAAGAATTAACCTGTTGTTTAATATAGCCATTACTAAAACACAACATTTACAGTCAAAGCTTGAGAAAAAAACCGGCCAAGTGCGAGTCAGACTCGCCCACCGAGGGTTTCGTACATCATAAAAATCTACCCCCTTTTTTATCCCTTAGGGGATGAATTTCGGAAAACGCGGAATACGGTTTTCTTATATATTATCAGAAAGTCTATAAACGAAGTTTTAAGTCTGTAACTTAAAAAAAATATTCACACCTCATACTAACTTTCAATTCCTTTTTTATCCCTTATACATATACTTTTCTTGTGTAGGATCAAAGAGTCCATAAAGAATCTGCAACCTGAATAATGATTCACATCTCATACAAACTTTCAACCCCCTTTTTTATCCCTTAGCGGAAGATTTTCGGAAAACGCGGAATACGGTTTCACGGGACCGTAGACCTTAGTATATAGTTTAAACAACTCGATACCTCCACGCACTCCCGAGATAAAGGGTCTTGACGGACAGACGGACGGACGGACGGACAACAAAGTGATCCTATAAGGGTTCCGTTTTTTCCTTTTGAGGTACCGAACCCTAAAAAGTTAAAATTTGTATTACGTACGATAACACGGTAAACTATAATTGCTTAAAATACCCACCAAAATCGAAAAAAGTATCAAGATGGAAGGTTCGGCCAAGGCTGAGAATCTCGGCCCTTTTTGGCCGAGAGCCGAGACCGAGATCTCGGCTCGAATTTTGGCCGAGACTGCCGAGACCGAGACCGAGATCTCGGTCGGACCTTACATATTTATAGACGTTACTGTACTCTCCATTTTGTAACCGCTGTAGGTACAAAATGTTTGAATAATGGTAACGGAAGGAAAAAAAATTGGATCTCTTTTTATCTCCTTGTAGGATCGAAAGAGCTCATTATTTTGAGGAGTTAAGAGATAACATAAAATTTACCTGTAAAAAAAAATTGGATCTCTTCTCGAGAAAATGCCCAAATAGGAAAAAACTAGGGCCCAATTCATTCATTACTGCTCGTAATTTGTATTACTGTTACTGCATTATGTAGCATAAAATTAAGAACATAAGGCCAAAATATAGATATACCTGAACATATGTGTTCCAGTTCCTTTTTTTACATTTTGTTACAACCTTTTTATTTATAAGTACGTGATTGTTTCTATTAAAAGGTACCACTTTTTCGCTTGCCGATTAGCCGCTAACGCCATAAAGATTCGCTTAGAAATGAAGCTTATCAACAAGCAACAATGTACCTTTTACTAAAACAATAACCATGTTTTAGGGTTCCGTACCTAAAGAGAAAACGGGACCCTATTACTAAGACTCCGCTGTCCATCTGTCTGTATGTGTGTCCGTCTGTCACCAGGCTGTATTTTATTAATAGAGGCAAACCACGTTATCACTCAAGTGAACTGTCAAACTTGAAAGTGTTATTTTAAACGTCAAACTTCTATGAAATTATGACGTTTACTTAACACTTTCCCAGTCTGTGCTATCGAAATCTAGGAAACATCATAGACAAACTCTAGGTATAAACAACTTGAAACTTTCGCGTTTTATACACATTATTATAAAACATTTAACTGCATTCGAGACCCGTTCTATGTTTTATAATAATGTGGACTCTAGGTATGACAACTGCCAAATCGGAGAAACGTCCGCAGACGTTGTAAACGCACCGTCTGGCAGCCTGGCTCATCTAGGAACCGGCTGGTCGAATGGAACCTTTACATTCACGTGGCCTCAAACACCCAACAGAGTTATTGTAATCGCTTGCCGATCATAGCTTTAGTTGGCAAACCAGTATAAGTTCAGTTAGTAGTAGTAGTAGTAGTAAGCACTTTATTGTACACAAAATAAATCACAAAACAACTGAAAAGAATTGAAGTACAAAGGCGAACTTATCCCTGTAAGGGGTGTTAGCATAAAGACGTGGCCTTTTTTGTCGATGTGTAAAATGGTTACGCATACCTTCCGGCCCGGGGAAGTCCATTGAGGGAGGGAGGAGAGGGAGGACCCTACCCACTAAAAACACTGGCGCCACCCGCAGTGCCGTTATGGGAGCGGCACGCTTGCGCATTCTTCCATGACGCTCCCCGGTCACCCGGCGCCCAGAGTGAGAAGAGCCAGATGATGATCTCAGTCGTGTAGAGCCGTCGTGTGAGCCCCACAAGCCCTACGGATGTAAAAGGTCCAGCAGTAGGCTGGGAAAGTCTTACATCTCCCGTCTCGGTCCCGAAACGATACTTAAAGTCGTGTCATAACTTTTCGAGCTGAGGGTCTCTGACTCTTCAATTCTCTCCCTTCCTTGATGCGGGCCGGATTACAATTATACGGCCTTTCTTTTGGCACCCATACGCGTATTTGCCGACGTAGGCACTTATAAAAACGGGGGCCAGAGCGGGACTCATTATTACTTACAGCTTCGCTGAGCATCTATTTGCCCCTAAAGGATACAAGATAGGTAACTTAATTAAACTAAACCAACTGTGTATGGTTTTGACTGGTAATCCCCTACAAGTTCAATGCTTGTTTCGGCATTTTCATGACAATAAGTTATGAAAACTAGGAACCTTCTTTGGAACAGGTAAACATTACCCCTTTTATTTTTAGTCCAACCCGATCTCGAGTTCGTAGTAGGTAGCACTGGTTCGCCTGACCGATTGCCTCGCCTGCCTTTGGCAATACAAGTCCAGCCTCTCGCTTAAACCTCACCTGTGCCGTGCAGTTGATAACCAACCTCTTCGCCGCACACACGCGACTTGCTGCCGATTTCGCGCTTCGCGTTCCATATTCGAATTTAAAAACGAATTCGAGATTCGTGATTGTTTATGCGTAACTTTTTTTTAGTTTGAAAGTGGACTATAAAGTTTTTAAACAATGAACTATGATTGTGACTGTTACGTTTGAACGTGTAGTGTTTATTTTGTACTGTTTTCGGAATTCCCTTTCAAAAGGGAGTGGATGTGAAACTGGATAGGACCCGGAAGAACGGGTTGACTCTCCCAACGCGCTTCCGCGAAAGGTAGGTGTCTAGTGTTTACGTTTATTGATTGATTGGTTAATGTTAGTATACTGTGTATTTGTTTCCTTACAATTTCTACCGGATAGTGACTAATTAACGTCGGTATATTTCACATTATGCCACTTCTAGAGTACTTAGTAGTAGGAAGCAAAAGCAACACTAGTATTTCTATTGATTTTGAGACTCCTGGTTTAGCTATAATTGTAATAACCCCTAGCTACATTTAATTCTACTAATTACCCTTTTAGTAACGTTACTAACGTTATTATTATTTTATTTGTTATGATTTAATAATGAATTGGGTCAACTTAGCTACCGGAAGTGTTTGAAGGAAATCCCTTTACTTACCTTAATTTTTAAGTAGGTACCAACCCGCACAAAACCGGAAGTGATGATCAGTGTTCGGAACGACCCTGTTTACTTTATATGTATGTACCTATATAGTAACTTTGTTTATTTACTGATACTTAATTAATGGCAATTAGCAGAGACATTAATCTTTTTAATGTTTATTTTCGCAACACTTATGTAAGATTGATTTAAATCCTTAACGTAAATGGTGCATAATTAAATCGTTTGAAAAATCGTATTTAATCTATACCAACCTATAAGAAGATAGTTCTGAAGTTTATTTAGTGTGTATGAACAACGAATAAAAAGAAAATATAGGGTTTTTTTTTACTTAATTTGGGCGGAATTAAAGTAAGTAGTTGTATTGTTTATACTCAGTAGAGCAATGTGAAGAAAAAGTACGTAACAAAAGCAGAAATGTGTTTTTCGTTTTGGGCAAGATTAGAATCCGTGGACCCGTGACACCGGGCCACCGCTCTACCAACCGAGTCACCAAAGCTTGTCCCACTGGATTTCCATCATATCCCTAGATAAATAAATAAATAAAGATCGAAAGGGTACAAAAGAGGTCAAGAGATCATTTGACACACTATGGGAAGGGGGTATGGGAAAAATATGACGATTGATTACAATGCGGGAGGGGGCGATGTTAACATATAGGTATGACGTGTGATCGGCTAGCGAAGCGAGGCGTAATTTACCTACGAACCCGCAATTTTTTCAACCCGATTTTTTCACTTTAATATACGCATAAAATTCTCCCCTTGGCTTCCATGTATATATTGAAAGCTTGCCTATTTACCAATAGCCACCCAGAATATTTTAAAAAACGAGAAGAGATGTTTGGAAACGAGGTACGAGCCCAGTATAAAGATATGCTATACCAGCCAGCATGTAAATCTGATATTTATAAGAAGAATGCCTTTAATATGTGTATAGATTTGTTTAATAACCTCCCTCATGACTTGCGAATGTTGCATGGAAATAAATTTAAAATAGAACTGACTAAGTGGCTACAGAATCATTGTTTTTATACTGTTAAAGACTATTTAAATTTCAAATTATAATGTGTAAAAAATTTGTGACATAACTTTGACATCCCAATCTATTTTTATTTATTTTTCGCTGTGTAATTTATTATTAATTTCATTTAATTTTGGTTTTACTTTATCTGCAACAACATTATTTGATTATTATTGATTTTATTGTTTTTTTTTTTAATATTTTGCATGTTGGCTTTATGTCGACTGAATACTGATACTAAACTATCTTTAAGACCTAATTGTAACGTATTCTAGCAAATAAATATTTCTATTCTATTCTATTCTATTCATAATAAATTAACGAACTGATAGGTATAGGTAAGTGTACCATATGGTACTTGTAGTATAAAATTCATCCCATTATAAGTGAGGTTTCTATTTTATAGACCCCTATTTAATTTTGAATAGGTAATTTTGGTAGGTAGGTAGGGTTTTCTTAGATTACAAAATGGAAAGTTAATAATAAAATAAAAATCTTATTTTATTTATAGTGTGACAAACCATGTCTGAGTAGATTTTTTTCTATTTCTAAAATTCTACTGACAGACTTGGTTTGGCAAACTATATTCTGTCTGCATTAACGGTATTTTACCATTTACGTAAACGATGCACCAGAGAGTTTTCCGATGCTCTATTGGTTTTTAATTTAAAACTTTAAGTGTAACGGTATCAGCCATTAAACACTAAACATCGCAAGAGTCAAGATCGAGATAGTATCCTAATAGATAATTAATGGCAGTCTCGAATTCTTGACCATAAACAAGTTTCTAACTTTTGTTATTAGCTGTGTCTCGTCTTTGTAACGTGTCTGCGGTTTTTTAGCCAATAAAATACGCAAATTAGTTGGCCAACGAGGATTTAATTGAGCTTTGGATTCTGGTTGAAACTCGAATACTTAGTTTAGAAACTAATATATAAAAAATAACTGAATTAAAAAAAATGCAAACAACACAAAACATCTTTTCTTTTCATTCTTATTACCAATATAGGAACATATTGATTATCACAATTTACGAATCATTATAGTCTGACTTATCTGACAAACCATGTCTGATAGTAGATTTTTTTAAACCTTTAGGTAGAACCTAATCACTCCGAAATAAATTGAGGCATATAAATAAATAAAAAACTATTGTCAGACGTGTTTTGCCAGACTATAATAATGTAATTATTGAAACGCATTTTTACAAATTAAGCAAGTTTCTTATATCAGTGTTTCGGGCGCCAATTAACTGTACAAAAAGAAATACATATGTGATTTAGTTTAGTAAAAGGTTCCATTACCTATATTACCGGTTGTCGTTAGGTAAAGTACCGTCGTAATAAGTAGTCCCTTCCCCCGTACTTTTAGCCTAACACGAGCAGGTACAGTCAACTACAAAAATATGGGTGTAGGTAGGTATGCAATTAATTTACTCTAAACTATGTCTCATACGAGTAGAACGTAATATTCTTTTCAGTACACATGGTGTTACTTTACCGCCCTAGGGCAATAATGAGCACTTTACGTGCCTGAGTCGAATATTCAAAGTGCCATATGTACTGTAAAACGTCGTACGATACACGTGCGAAGAGGTAATTCGCTTTTTCGCCCTTGTATCGTAATGTAAAAAGAGTAAGCCCATTTGTTATAAAAAAAAAGTACTATAAATTACCTATAACTCCGGTCGATGTATATATATATTTGTACAAAAATCATTTTTATATAAGTTTTAGTGGCAAACTGTACCTACCTCACCGACATGTATATATATTCTATATTCGTCACTTAAACTACCGTCTTTTGTTGTTATTGCAAACTTCTGACGTATCCGGCTTCTTTTTCGTCGTCACCAATTTATTTTCCGTTTAACACAAAGTTTTGTTGACGTCCTAGTACTTAGTATTAATAAATCTGTGGCATTCTAAAGCAAGCAGGTCCGATTGCTATAATTATATTTAACTATACCTAATTATAGCAACGATTTGCATGTATGCGTTGCCAATTAGGACATCGGACAGCTGTTCATATTGAGTTGAACGTATTAGAATTGTTATACTTAGTTGCTTATTGCCTTGTACGTCTTCTGTGTTTTGAGAAGATAAATGTGCTTGTACAATTGAGTAAAGAACATTAAGAGGCCATCAATACGGTTTGTACGGAAAAGCAACAAAAGCTGTTTTTTGACGTTGAAATACAAAGAAACTGTGAGCTGTTTGTTAAAGTTGTTAACTATGTTTGATAGCTTATTTCCTAGTGTTTAACTTGTAAGCTTCTAATTTGAGTAAAACTCAATGTTTTAACTTTTACTATACAATTATTGGCAGTTGTTTTCTGAAAAGCGCACGGAGACAGAAGTTTGACTTCGATTATTGTTAACATGATACATGAAAACACATGTTTTTCTAGGTTGATATAATATTGCAACATGGTTTTATTTAACTTATAGGCCTCATATTTCCAATAATTTACACAGATACCTATCTAGTTCGACTTTGAATATGCACATTTTTCGAAAAAAATACACTGCAAACGCAGGGATTTTCGCAGTAATTTTGACAAAATATTGGGATGATTTGTATACAACATTAAAGTTTATTCTTTTAAGAACATGCTGAAATCAAAAAAATTACTTTTTGTTTAAATTCCGTATTTTTTTTTTAAATATTCAAATGGTGTATAAAATCCAATCCGCGCTAGCCTAGTCCTCAGTACCGCGCGCGCGCTCGTAGAGGTAGGACCTGTGTTGTTCTCTGTGGACTGTACAATTTGCTTGTTTTGTTGCACGAGTACGTGCTGGAAGCGTTTGGAAAAGTGAATAAACCGCGACCAACTACTGAGATAAGCATTTTACATTTTTGACTATATTATAGACCTGTTTGAAATAAAAATTTGAAATGATTTTATCGAATGTGATTGTACCGCAACCAACCCTTCTAGATACTTTCAGTAATACAGAGTGTTTATTAAGACGGACAGTATGGAGAAATTTTAGGTGTATTAGGGTGACGGTACCCATTATGAACACTTTAAGCTGACAGACAGGAGTGATGGACACTATAAAATAAATGCATGAAACTTATTTCCTCATAATAAAAGTGACTGTACGTTACTGGTTCCTTGTCCATTACTGGTGCCACCGCCCTAGTCAGGGATAATCATATTGCTATATGAGCAAAATCCGGAATACAACCGGCCAAAAGCGTGTCGGGCCAAGCATAATTGAGGGTTTTGTAGCGTTATACGACATAAATATTGTGCAAGCAAAAAGGCATAAGTGTCTTCAAAATATCAAGGGACTTAACTGTATGTTAGCAATTAATAGTTTTTGGCAAAAACGGCTAGACAACCTTACCACGAACCTACCTTTTTACCTTCTTATATCTTAACTTCCTAAAGCTTTCACATTTTTAGGGTTCCGTACTTCAAAAGGAAAAAACAGAACCCTTATAGGATCACTTTGTTATCCGTCCGTCCGTCCGCCCGTCTGTCTGTCCAGACCCTTTATCTCGGGAACGAGTAAAGGTTGCAAGTTAAAATTAATACCATAATATACACAGGTCTGCGGTCCCTTGAAGCTGCAAAAAAACCAAACTTCTACATCAACGCAATCCAAATCTGAAACTGCCGTACACTGAGAGTTCCATGCCACTTTTGTGCGGAGCCCTCGGTGGGCAAGTCCGACTCGATCTTGGCCGGTTTTTTGGACCTCCCGATACTGGATCAACCAATTTTTTGTACAAGAGACCTTTAACTTATTTCTAAGGACCTATCAGATGATGTGCCACAAGTAGATATTTGACAAAAAAATGGAACTCAAAAAACGGCATTTTTATTTTTTGTTGTACAAAAATCACTTTTTGCTAAATTAGAAATTTTTATATTTATTCTACTCAGTTTCGCAGCTCTTTCAATCCTAGTAGGAGAAAAAAAGCGTCCTAAATTTTCCATACATTTTTCAAACTTTCTAATGTGCTACCGCCATACTGAATCTATGAAATGATGGTGGCGAAATGGAAAACAAATCTTGGAACACTTTTTTTCTCCTACTGCGATTGAAAGAGCTCGCGATTCTGAATAGAAAACAATTAAAACTTTTCATATTTTCAAAATATGATTTTTTTACAACAAATAATAAAAACGCCCAAAATATGCCTCCGGATTTCAGTTAAAATTACAAAACGTTTAAATAAAATTATTTAATTACACGTCCCTTTTTTCATCTTATCGGCTTTGTAACCTTCAATATAATATCCCCACCCCAAAATAGAATTCAGATTGAGTTTAAATTTTGAAAAACTTTTTAGTAGTTAGGTATGCTTAGAAATGTACCAATATATGTATGAATATGAAAACAATGAATTGGATCCGGAGGCAGAAAACAAAATCCTATTCCAAAATAACTTCGGATACTATTTAGAGACATTTGACGTTTGAATAAAACTATTTTTAATCTTATGATAAACACAAAACAAATATACAAATTACTCGTACATTTTCTAACACCACGTACGCCAAGTAATAGTTGATGTTCTGGCGCAAGTATCAATAATGTTTGGTCCGCGCGTCAATCGTCGCGACGCCATTAGCCTCGCGACGGTGCTTACAATCAATGAATGCTCGCTCCCGTTCGCACTAACCGCACCTGCTATGCCGTTCGAAGAGCATGGCGATAATAAGTTTGTATACCTGATTGTAGTGTGTGTCCGCACACAGATGCGCGTTCGGAGCGCAACTGGCGGTAATAATATTGAAATGCGAGCGGGCGGATTTTGTGATAGCACTCTTAATACGTACTTGTCGGATCTTAGAGTTGAGACATTGTAAATGGCACCTAAAGAGGTATTAACATTAAGTTTTATTTTACATGTTGCAATAAAAATATTAGAAATATTATAAATTTACTAAAACGGGTCTTAATCGTGTAGAAACTTTGAAAACAAGCCTCCCTTTTAGTAAATTTATAATGTGTGAAAATCGTGTAAGTTTTTTATTTTTATACTACCTAGGTGCATACATGGAAAACAAACAGCATTAAACATGACTAATAGCTAAATAAAAATACATAGCCAATTACAGGTTTAAATAAGTATATTAGAAATAGGAAACGCACTTAACCCGCAATCATTTTAAATTGGAAAAAAATCAACGCGTAAATTATGTATGGGCAAACAGAAGTTTATCACATTATTTATGCGGGGAATGAGTGTCAGTAGGCATAGTAGGTAAATTTATTTTCATCTGTCGGTAGTATGTGATAGTATTGAAAAAATACTATGTTCGTTTCTAACAGAAAAGAGCCCCTAATATTATAAAATTTCTCCAGAGATAACACTTGGATTCTACTTTGTAATATGCTGCACAAATTTCAGATGGAATTAGAGTCCGTCAAAGAAACTTCCTAACAACGTAAACAAAAGGCGTCACAGGTTTTGTCACTGTTTCTCCTTGTATTTTTACACTGCCTCATCAAACACCACTGAAACCATTCACTACTGAAACGGTCGAATAGTACCTAACATACAAAACATAAGATAAATTAGTTAATCTTGGAGATTATAACTAATATTTAAAACGGGATAATTACCATGTATGTTTGTTTTATTGAGCACCCGATATTTAATCTTGGAGATTTCATTAAAAACCTAAAAGTTAGGTTATTACGATCAATATGGCGATTTGTTCACATTGTTAGGAAGTTCCATTGACAGCTATATCTTAGATTTTGATTGCACGGACTGTGAAAGTGTTAAGTACCCAAACGTCATAGAAGTGTGACGTTTAAAATGGCACTTTTAAGTTTGACAGTTGATTTGCTCGGAAGAGATAACGTAGTTTGACTTTAGGCCAGTACTTATGCCAAACGGACTTGGAAGATGGGTCTAATTGGTTACCAAGTGGAATCACCACCGCTATAATAAATTAAAAAAACGTAATATTCCTGTTAAAGCTTCACTGATCAAGTTTATTTTAGCAACAGGTAACATCGTTTTCTAATCTCCAATCCTTACATAATAACTCAATATCAATTGTCGCGAAGATCTCAAAGCAATTTGATTACGCATCGTAAACGAAATATTAGAAAAAACGCGGATGCCCGCGTGAAAGTGTTGACCCCGCAAAACCGGCTTGCAGTAGACTGTAGACGGGTGTCCGACACGGTGTTACACTGTGTCTAGACACACTACACGTATCATGAACCTTGGGTAAAAACCCCCTTTCTCAAAAACATTAGCAAACATCTATAAACATTTAATGTTCTCTAACTTACACAAATGTCTAAATGACAGATAGGGACAAACGGTGTTCAATGGCATTTTATAACTTGAGGTATATTTACGTATTTTGACCGGCCGGTTGGCGTAGTTTGTAGTGACCCTGCCTGCTAAGCCGATGGTCCTGGGTTCGAATCCCGGTAAGGGCATTTATTTGTGTGATGAACACAGATACTTGTTCCTGAGTCATGGATGTTTTCTATGTATTTATGTATTTGTATATTATATATATCGTTGTCTGAGTACCCGTAACACAATTTGTGTAAGAATGTCCTATAATATTTATTTATTTATTTATTATTTATTAACTACACATTTATCATGCTATATTTTAAAATCAGGCATTGACACTTGCTCGAACGTGAATCTTTACCTCGCCGTGGCCTCCCGAGTATGCTAATATGATAGATACATTCGACAAACCTCGAATTTCCAGTTATTTGTCGATATAATTTTAATGAAAGATTTGATTCAAACCAAACTGAACTTAGCTAAGCAACGTCAAGATTGTTGTGATGTTTTAAAGCAAAGATATCCGGAATCGAAATTATATGAGAACTAGAATTTCATGTTGATTTTATTTTAATTACTTATTCGACACGAGCTTTAGTAGTCTTTGGCTGTTTATAGGTGCCGAATTAAAAAAAACTGTAGGTATGCATAACACTATCAAAAAATTAAATGTATCCACATTTTTAACTTAAAGATCTATACTTATGTCTTATTTGATTATTTTTTATTATTAATTAATTAATTTATTATTATTAATTAATTATGACTGACTAACGTCATATATTTATGATATACCTGCCTACCATAAAAATACAGATTTGTGACCGTGACTGTACAATATCAAGATACTATTGCAATTTCTTTTAATAGAACTATTAACCCGTGATCATATTATTACTGTCAGAATGAAAAATGCATGGGTATTGATTAAAAAAAGTATTGGGCAACTGCGAGTTAAAATTGTACACCAAGGGTTCAGCCCGCCTATTTTTTTAATTTTCTTTTTTAAATTGAAACTTTACTAGGCCTTACTTCCCCTCATGTTTTTAGTAGGCACAGGCACGTACGTGAAATTACTAACTCCATAAACTAATTCTAGATTTATGACGACGATGTACAAAGTAGTACTACAAACACCTTGAACTTCTTCAAGTTGGTTGCTTAAATCGCGCTTAAATGTCTGTTTAAGCTTTTCTTGCGGGTTTCCTTAAACTTTTGCGTCCTAAAATACCTATATCCTAAGTTTTTGTTAGATCAAACCATTGGGAACACAAGTTGTGCAAACCATTGGTCTTTCCCAGGTTACAGACAGTACCCTAAAAATAAGATCCCCTTCGGCTGGTCCGTTTATAAAAGTGTGAGCGCGTACCCATTACTCGCCATTTTTATTTTCTTAGCGCCATCTTGGGGCTCACCTTGACATTTAGCGAAGCGCGGATCCTCTTTTAATTTGCTTGCCAACATTGTTTCTGTTTATTTGTGTTTGTTTTTAGGAAAAGGCACCACTTTGTCGTTGTTGGTTGTCGATAAGGTGCGAAAATCAAAAAGATTCATTTAGAGATGTACCTTATCAACAACCGACAAAGTGGCACCTTTTACTGAAAACAAACACATTTATTTTAATCACGGCTATATTTCGCAATTACTCTGAGATAAATCTGTGAGCTAGCCATTAATAAGGGACGCATCCCGACGGTCTTGTTACCATAATTGAATAATTACCGAGCTGGAGATGTCTTTATAAAAATTCTGGGTTTTTTAGTTAAACTTTTTTCGTAATTGGGGTTTTAAATACTTTTGATATTAACAACAACTGTGGCGCAGAAAAATAAATAAGATTGTAAGTACTACGAGAATAAAGGAATCTTCAATTGCACTCAATCAGTGGCGTTCTGGTGTTAGTGGCGTTACATATCTAATACAGGGTGATTCATGGGTCGTGAGCAGAAGATGAAATAATAGCTTATTATTCACTGAAACCGTAAGGTTAATCTTGCTATCACTATCACTACATGTACTATGTATCACTACATAGTATTAAACAAAATCGCTACCCGCTGTCTGTATGTATGTATGTAAGCTTAAATCTTTAAAACTACGCAACGGATTTTGATGCGGTTTTTATTAATAGATAGAGTGATTCAAGAGGAAGGTTTATAATAATAACCCGTGCCAAGCCGGGGCGGGTCGCTAGCACTTATTAATGAAAGCTCTTTCGTCTAGGTACTTTAAAAGAAAAATCAATCTATATTTGTACACTAACCACATATGGATCTGTGATTCGAAATAAATAATTGGAATTAAATTAAATTATACCACCTTTTACTAAAAAAAAGTACTTACAAGATTTATTATTTTCAACAAAATATTTCGTGTTTTAACCGCTGTTTTCTAGAAAGCGCTCTCACTGAGTAAGCGATATGAAATATCTAAATATACATGCGAATAGTGTCCGTTATAGTTTACTGCATAATCTAAAACGTCACGTCATGCAAGTTCAAGGTGCATGTAGCACGAGGATAGAGCAATAAAACGATAAAGCCACGGCGGTGATATGTGTTGGCAGTTAGCACGAAGGGTAGCCTGAAAACATCGATAAAATATCGTAGGATTGTGAGAAACAGAAATATGAAAAATACATTCTGCGTTAAGTTTTGTTCGCTTTGTTAATTAGGCACTAGGCACCTTACTTAGCAGTAGGTAAGTATTTTAAGAGGGCGCCCATCTAGTGACGTTGTAATTAGGGGGATTGAGTTTTTTAATAAATGGCGCTGGTCTTCTGTGGGGCCCATTCAGTGATTTTCATTGTAGTCCTACAAATTCTCCAACTTTTGATCTAAGTATATGATATACTTGATAAAGTTTAGTTTTTGGCAATATCACCTAACTAAATGGAAATAATGGCCACTTCTTCCCGTTTAGCTGATAAAGCAAAAAATACGTAAAACGGAACTAAGTGCCAAAGACCAAAATTTGGGGAATTATAGTCTGACAAAACAAGTATACCCATCCCATTTCTCGGGGTGGTAATACCTACTAGCGTTAAGTATAAAAAGACAGGCTGATTCTCTCTAACTTACTATACTATACTGCTATGGTTTATTATGACCGTCAATGACCGTCACTGGACGCTCCTGTACACCTACAAAGCCTGCATTTTTTGGATGGCCACTTGCAACATCAGAAGGATTCTAAGTGTTGCCGGGCGTTTAAGAAAGGCATGTTTTGCAAGGAGGGTAACACATTATATGGTTTCTTCCATTATTTCGTTCCTAAATGGTGGTAAAGTAAAAAATAAGTTCATAAAAGCCAATCAAAGGAAGTGAATAATAATTTAACGAAAATTCTATTCCTAAAATGATTGCCGCTTTTTGCTTTCATGCAAATTATATTTGAATGATGTAACAGCACCTTTTGTAAACCGCAATTCCGTAATATATTAAGTCATAATTTACTAATGTCAGTGTCAAGTAACTAAT
Organism: Lathronympha strigana; assembly: GCA_949128165.1. Classification (NCBI taxonomy): domain Eukaryota; kingdom Metazoa; phylum Arthropoda; class Insecta; order Lepidoptera; family Tortricidae; genus Lathronympha; species Lathronympha strigana. The sequence continues at coordinate 12,260,548 of OX421920.1, forward strand.
ATTTAACATCACGTTTTTATAAGTAATGAAGTGGAAACCAGTGTATAGATACTTCTGACGGCAAATCTTTAATACACGTTTAAGCAATATTGATCTAGAGTTAGATTTGAAATGGCCGTTTTCTTTAATGAGACCACACACTCGGGGCAGCCATTTTGTATAAGTAGATGTTTTATTAAATGAAGCTTAGTAATAGTTTAATAGTAGTATTTATCTAGGTTATAGAAAATGTCAATGAGATCAAAATTGCGCTTTAAAGTTTCACAGTTCTTAAGCTCGGAAGATAATCTTGTTTTTCTAAAAAAAAGTATTGTTTTGTGTGCCATTTAATCATACCGTTTTTTGATAAAATGCAAAGCCTTGTAAAAGTAGTGAGTACCTTTATAGTGGAAGTAGTTTTCCCACTGGAAAATCAAATTTTGATGATCCGTTTAGATGACCAGAATAAAGATTAGTATTATCAGCGAATTTTACGATGTAAGCATAAAGGCTATCGTAATATTAGCCGGTCATAGTAAACATTAGTTTCGTAAGAATTTGTCAACGCTGCGCTAGCGCAAGTGAGCAAAACTCTTACAACCAGTGTAAATAGACCTCGGGTCCATAACAACTATGCGTAAATTGGAACGCGCTTTAGTAGATTCTCCGAGCGATTAATTCGGCCGCGTTCGGAAATTGTAGTATATTTGGATGACATCCCAGATTAAGCATGATTTGCAATTACCTGATTCGCAGTGGATTATTCAAGGTTGTTCACCAAAAAAAGAAATTTAACATGAAATTATAAAATGTAAAAAATAAGCAACAAAATTAAGTTAACATTTTTGATATGCACATGAAATTGGATACTTCGGTTCGTTTTATTGTAGAATTGAAGTTAAACATGCTCAAAAAACTAAAAGTAAACCAAAAACGTTACATGCCATTTTACTTATTTTGAAAGGAAAGGCTTGAAACAAGATTGTATTGGGAACGTAATTTCACTTTCTTCTTATTGTAGCTTATTATAAATTGGAGCACTCTCGAGTGTGCGCTTGAAATAATTATATTCTTATTTTATTTTATTGGGTTGACGGTGGAACCACGGAACAAAATACAGTGTGTAAGTCTAATACGGGCGATAAATTTAACCAAACATAGAATTCATTATTGTTATCAATACTTAATTAAAACATATTATTGAGTTACACTTAATTATGACACCATAATAAATTTTTTTATAAATTTTTCAGCAGCAATGTACTATAAACAATTTGACGCTGACAGTTGGCAACGGATGTTTAAAGCGAGTGTGTTTGCATTACATTGCGGGCCAAATTATTTTTTATGGATAAAATTTTAATTGCAATTCCATTTAAAAGTTACCTTATTACATTTCTTATGTCCTATACTAACCACACCGTTAGGAGGTTCGCCCGTATTAGATTTACACACTGTATAAACTAGGTTTTTAGTTTTTTTTATATAGTGTGTACGTATTTAGGGTCTGTTACAATATTATTCTCTAATAATAAGCAGAGAGAGTATTAAATGTTTTTTTTCTTACGTTTGGTCCACTACTCCGCTGCTTCAAAAAAGACGGATGGATATATAGTCTGACAACCGAGCGAGCGCAGTAACAGTAGGACAAAATTACTATATCCATCCCTTTTTTCAGGGTGGTAATACTAGCGTAAGAAAAAGACAGTATGATGCTCTCTATCCTACTGTTACTGCGCTCGTTGGGTTGTCAGACTATAGTTTATTTTTAATCTAAGTATTGCGCAAATCTGTTTGTCAGACTATACCGATTGGGCCCTATAACTGGAGCAAAAAACTTAATCGTCGGTAGTACTTAATCCTCAAAATGACCAACGTTTCTTCAGTGACTTTTAAAAATAACGTGTCGTGTGATTTATATTACACTTTAAAGTTGAAAGGGATGCGAAATTTTCATACCTACTATTAACCCTTCGCTCTTTCTATTATTGTTATATTTTTCTACTGACAGACTAAGCATTTTGCCTCAGTATGAGTATGACTATTGAGGCATAGTATATCATTTAAGCATTACAAGCATTTAAGCATTACAAACTCAGCGAAAAACTTTATCTTTCTTTTTTTTCTAATTCTGCAAAATACTTGACTCAGAATCCATCTGATAGACAAGATTTATTTAGAAATTAAAAAAAAGTTAAAACTGAAACCTCAACGCGGTGTTCTGTTACATTATCTGTGATCTACGATTCTAGTCTACGGTCACTCGCCCTCAACGACAACTTATATGAAGGTCGCTTGTCGCATACGGCACGTCCAATCACGACCGTGAAATTTGGAGCGAAAATCTAGATTTTTACCATTAAAGTTAACCGTTAGTGTGTTGTGAGAATAATGGCTTTCGATTGTTAGCGATAGATGTTTGGCGGGATGGTGTTAATTTTAAAAGCTGTTGTCTTTTATGACTGTAGTGGCCATATGCCATTTGTGTCATGTGAAAAAGATGGGAAATTTAACTAAGATTCGCCGTTTGGATAGTGGCTTTACAAAGTTTCTACTTAAATAATGAGTTAAAAAATAGGGCTATCTTTATATATATTTGGGGGACAAATCACCATAAATATACCTACATAGGTATTGCTATAGAATGTTTATATACTTTAAAGGATGATTCACACACACCACAACAACGGGTCGGAATGGGACGGCTTCATAATTGTTGAATAGAGTCAGTCTATGCTAAGTTTCCTAGTTTTTCAATTCAATTCAAATATTTTATTTCAGACTCGTGAGTCCATATATTGTTAGTTACATTTTATTTTACTTATTAGCTATGTTAGGATACCTACAATAAATTCTTAAAACTACACTACTAACTACTTCGGTCACTACTACTTGACATATGTCAAAGTAGTAGTGACCTTCCCCATCCAGTGCCACATTATGGGGCAACTGAATCTATCAGCAATTACCTTCAGAATGCTGTTTTGACTCTCCCTTATGCGACCCATGCATAAGGGATGATGCATTGATTTTGATAGCACAGAATGTGAAAGAGTTAAGTAAACGTCATAATTTCATTGAAGTTTGACGTTTAAAATAACACTTTCAAGTTTGGCAGTTAATTTGTTGAGAAAAGATAACGTGGTTTGACTCTAGTCACCCAATGAGAGTTACTAATTTTGATAGGTTTTGATACTAATTGAATATGCAGGGATCGGAACCGACCATTTTCGTTCCTCGATATTTAAGTAACAACTTCGTAATATTAGATTGAAATGAAATAATAAACCAAAGATCGAAAAAAATACCGATAGTTTTACTACCGATCCTTGCTAATATGTACAGGATGTAAGAAAAATGCTGGTGATCCGTGAAACTTATCACATTGTAATAAGGCTCACGGGTCACCAGAATTTTTGTTACACCCTGTATACCCTACCTACATGCAACACAAAGTTATCAGGTAAAATAACCTCTGACACACGTTTCACAATCACAATGAAGGTATTAGAAAATAACAATTAACACGGCTTAAGGTATAACTTAGAAACGTGTGATGATTGCAATTAATAGTTATTGAATACTAATAAATCGTTTACTATGCAGTAATTTCTTACGACATAAAAATTGCAATAACGTTGCCGAAGTTAATCCCTTCATTAGCTTTTTTTTTAATTTCAAAAATAGTAGGAGTTCATAATGATTCAAACTAAAACAATGGTTAAATATGCCTATTAGCGTGACATGTTTTGATTGCTGTTGGCAATCATCATCGGACAGAGGGCTATCACATCCGCGACGCGGTCAACTCACTGTGTAATTAAGATGATAAGTCTGTTTTTTGTTTGGCGTACTAATGTTTTGCACAAATTACAATAACTACTTATCCCACCTCAAACAAGAAATCAGAATTAATTTAGTATTACAATTACAATTTTATTATTATTTTATTATTGTAAGAAAATTGGAAAAATTTCCCCACGACGAGCAGGATTCGAATTCGAACCCTCAATCTCTCTGAACGCCGGTCCGATCGCTCTACCTACCAATTGAGCTATCGACGCCTGATCGACCTCAGCGAATATTTCCACTATTATTGTAATACATATATATTATGAATATTAGCACCTATCTCCTTCCATTTTTTTTTATTATTTCGTAATTTTTCCTCTTGTATCGCACTTATCAGCTGTTAGCACTTATAAGTCAGTGGCGCCACCGCCGACCGTTAGCAGCAAATTTAAACTGTTTCGTACTATTTAATTCATTATTAATTATTTTAGTGTATATTTAGTGACATAATTTGATTAATTTAACATATTAGTGACATATAAAGACAAAGTGACGTAAAAAGTGGAAATGGGTAAAACAAAAGCAAAAGAAAACTGCAGTGACGAAAAGTTGCTAACCGTTATGTTGGATCTAAAAACGACTATGTTTGAAATGAAACAAAAATTAGAAGAAACATATATAATAATAGAACGTCAACAAATAGAATTATTAAAGCAGAGAGAACAAAATGCAAAAATATTATTGTTGTTAAATAACAAAGAAACTGACCTTAGTACAAGAGAGTCCACAACACATACATATTTAAACGATTCTGGCCCGGAAGCACTGACTTTTATAAATACCACTACACAAGAGAACCCCCAAGTCCTCAGTGAAGAGTCCACTTCTATAACCGGGCCTCTGACTACCCCTACTCGTCCGCTGAAGGCCTTGCCAATGGAGATGCAGCGGCTCCGCTCTCGTCCCCGTCGAAAGATGCAGTCGGAGACTCTCGCAGCGCAACCATTGGCATCACCAGATGACGTCTCAAGTGTCCTGGCTCCGAGTGCACCACCACAGCTTCCTGTGCTCCCCGAGCTGGTCAAGCTCGCCACTGAACGGGTACCACCGGCTGCAGGAGTAGCGTCGAAGGAGTCGTGTCCATACGCGAAGTTCTCAGCACCAGGTGTATCAGCTATGCAGGCCCCACAGGCGGCACCAGCGGCTATGGTTCCAGCGGAGCGGCAGCAGGGGCTGCGAGCGGCTGCACCACGGTTTGCTAGCCTGCACATCTTCAACCTCAGCGTCGAAACCACTCTTGATGAAGTGGTTAATCACGTACAGTCCAGCATGCGTATCAAAATCAACAGGTGTGAGCAGCTGAAGGTCACGCGAGGTCACTACTCGTCCTTTAAGATTGATGTGCCGGCAGACAAAGTAGGTATAATCCGAAATCACAAGTACTGGCCGACAGGTGTTTCCATTAGGCATTTCAATACCGTCCAGCCAAAAAACTCCTTAGTGAACAACGTCGACCGACCGCCACGTTAACTGAATTATCTAACTTTAAGATCATTCACCAAAATGTTAGATCAATCTGCGGCAAAACTGGATTATTAGACTTATTACTGGCCTCCAAAAAACCAGAAGTACTAGCGTGTAGCGAGACATGGTGCAAAAACTATGAAATCGAACGAGTTAGGTTAAGTGGTTACCGGCTCGCAAATAGTTACTGTCGCAAAACGATAGCACATGGCGGCGTTGCGCTGTACACACGGGACGATATTGTGTATCGACAGCGAAATGATCTTCAGAGTCTGGCTATTGAGTTCCACTTTGAGTTCACAGCAATTGAAATTTGTTATTGTAATTTAATTATCATTGTATTGTATCGCACCGGAAATGGTGATTTTGACATGTATTTGAATAATTTAGAATTATTATTAGATAAGCTTACAAATGAGAATAAGAAATTTGTTTTGGTCGGAGATCAAAATGTCGATTTTATGTCTGATAACATTTCGAAACGGCGAGTAGACGAAATCCTTCGAAGCTACATGTGCAGAAATTGTGTTGAGTTTCCAACCCGTGTGACCGCGCACAGCGCAAGTAGCATCGACTGCGGGCTGGTGGCGCGCGGGTGGCGGGGCGTCGCGGCCGCGCCGCTCGACACCGCCATTAGCGACCACAGCGCCCAGGTATTCACCTTGCCCACGAGGGAGCTAACACAAACCGTCAATCCCAACACATATATCCAAAAGCGACTATATACAGACCAATCCCTATTATCATTTTATATTGACATAGAAAATTTTAATTGGAATTTTATTTTTGACGACATACTCTCTATTGATGAAAAATTTAATAAATTGTTTAACATTTTAAAATATTACATTGACATACATTTTCCAACCAAAAATATATTGATTAAAAAACGCAAACAGGTCCCATGGCTGACAGAACCCCTCTCGAAGCTAATTGTCAACTACAATGACCTAACTGAAATAAAACGTCAGTACCCAGAACTTGACCCTCTTTCGGAATGCATTACCTATCAGGCAGAGCGTATAAAATCCGAAACTTTGTCGGCACGACGAGAGTATTACGCAAACCGTATCGTCAACAGCAATAACCCGTCAAAAGAAATGTGGCGCGTTGTCAACCTGGAAGCGTCCACAAAACAGTCTCAACACACAATATTACTCAAAGATGACAGCGGTAAAAATATACCACCCCAAAAAGTGCCGGAACACTTGAATCAACATTTTCTCAATGTAGCTTCGAAGTTTAAATTTAATACAAATAAATCGCACTCTGTACAGTACCTAACAAAACACTTACATAATACAAACATACCTGACCTAGTACTACCCACCATCACATTAACAGACCTAAACCGTACGCTGCGGTCCATGATGAAAAAACGTACGACCCTAGACATCTACGACATTTCACTGAACATACTCGAGTGTATTTGGCCAGTCGTTGCGGGGCTACTCGTAGAACTTATTAACACCATGTTCACGTGTGGAGTGTACCCTAGCGTATTAAAGTGCACACGAGTATGTCCAGTATACAAGGGGAAAGGTGAAAGAAGTGCTGTAGATAACTACAGACCGATTACAATCGTGCCAAACATCTCTAAAATAATTGAATCGATCTTATCTTCCACTTTAATGCATCATCTTGAGTCCAATGACTTACTGACCGACAGACAATTTGCGTACAGAAAGAACAGGTCAACAACTACAGCTGCATATCAAATATACGACACAATAACAACCGCGTTGGATGCGAAGGAAAAGGTAGCAGGGGTATTCTGCGACTTATCAAAAGCGTTCGATGTGATAAGTCATGAACTGTTATTAGAAAAGATACGTCACTACGGAATCACAAATGGCGTTCGTGACTTGTTCGCATCGTTCCTTTGCGATAGGAAGCAGACGGTTGAGGTGAAAATGGAGGTGTCGGGTGGAAACATTAAAAACATAAAATCCGAGGCAGGTGTATTGAAACAAGGAATACCTCAAGGTTCGGCGCTCGGAAATACCCTGTTTTTGATGTTTGTGAACGATCTTCCAACCTCGGTGCCCGAAGGTAAGGTGGTGCTGTTCGCTGATGATACCACCGTGATAGTAACCGCACACACGTACTTACAGCTCGAAAACAACTTATTAAACGTATGCGGCCAGCTTCACGAGTGGTTTTCAGCGAACGGTCTCATACTGAACTCGTCAAAATCCAACGTCATGTTGTTTTCAGCCTCTCACACTACACACATGCCACTGATACAGAGTCCGATACCGCAAAGCGACTCGTGCAGGTTCCTTGGATTCACCATAGACGCCAAGCTGAATTGGAAAGAGCACGTAGACAATTTGTGTGATAGGTTGGGCAGTGCGATATTTGCACTGCGCAAACTGAAACCAATTGTCTCAAGTCATGCTTTGATGCAAATATACTACGCGTACTTCTTTTCACTGATGCAATATGGTATACTTTTATATGGCAATTCAACAGATTCAGACCGACTGTTTATATTACAAAAAAGGGCCGTACGAATATTGGCAGGCGTGAATCGAAGGCACTCTTGCAGAGACTTGTTCCAACAACTCAACATAATGACCTATTACTCGTTATACGTATATGAGATCATAATGTTTACGCGCAAAAATATTGACATATTTAAACGATCGAATATGCTCGGCGGAATAACCCGTCGGACGGGGCGATTACTACCAGTGCCGCGGCGACTTGCGCTGCTCGACAAGAGCCCGCGAGTAATAGGCCCGTCGCTGTACGAACGCCTACCCGCCGATATCAGAAATGAAACCTCGGACGACATATTTGACCGACGACTGAAAAAATTCTGTTTAAAAAAATCATTGTATTCTGTTAAGGAATACAGCGAACAAAGAAGTTATTAATGATGTATTTATTTTTTAATTTATTTTGGTATATTTTTTTTTGACTTTGATTTTTTATTTTGGTTTTTCTTGACATTTGACATTACATTAACTAGGCATAGCCTAGATGTATATTATACAATATCTAAGTACACTGACATTTTTGTAAATTTAGGTTAGACATTTAAAATCTTTGTTTAGTTATTTTTTTATCTTGTATTTTCTTTTTTTGACATTCGCACTTAGAAATTGTTTTATTATTACCTATTTTTTATTTTTTATACACTTGACGATCTTTTTGTGAATTTGTGATATTTATAACACTAAATAACATGTAATTTTCAATAAGAAATAAATATATCTAATCTAATCTAATCTAATCTAAGTATCGTTCGTGACTTTCGTTACAGCTTGTAGAAAGAATCACGTGATAGTTCGGAGCCCTCGGAGGTAGAGCTGCCATCTCGTACATTGCCGAAACCGGGCAAAAAAAGTTAAAAAACCCGGACGTTTAATTACAATCGCGGTCTCTCCCCAGACACTAAAGAAATCAAAATTTTATTTAAAAATATATGCTTTTGATAGGGATTGATCAGAACCCATAAATGTTTGGGTTTACTCCGGACAGTTTTACAAATCCGGGCCGGACGCTCCCCGGACGGGCTCCAAACTATGACAAATCCGGGGAAACCCGGACGGATGGCAGCCCCACTCGGAGGCAACGTAACGTTTCTATAGAATAGAAACTGACAGGGCCGATCCTGGCCCGTTCTAGTGTGATCTTTAATGTGTCGATGTTGATTTCCGTGTACCTAGGTACCACCTAATAATAGTAATAATAAGTGTATTCGTGTGAAACGCGGGCAGTCAGCAGTTCAGCACTCATCGCCATTAACTAAGTAGCACTCATCACGCCTGCCACTGGCAACATATAATTTAACTGTTACATAAAACAATAGTTTTCCAGGACAGGTAGCATTGCATTTCTGTTATTATGTTGGTAGACAACAGTCTCTGAACGAAACTGATTTTGTAGCTTGATGTAAATGTTGAGAATTATACCTAAATAGATATTTATAATAGGTAATTATTGTCTTCTGTTACCGCGATTGTTATTCATGGAAATTAAACACTTTCATCATCTTAACCCTGTGAAAACGAGTGCTGTAAAGGGCTCGAAACGTAGGATCATGGTGTTAATAAACGCGATTAATCCGTTCTAAAGTGTTTAATTTCAAGGTAATTATTATAAAAGGTAGAGTTTTCTCAAGTTGACTACGTTTTAAAACAGCCTATGTTTTTGGGCGAATGTTACGTAAATAGTGTATCGATTTTGAATATTTTCTCTGTGTTTGAAAGGTAATAGTTTGAGGTAGTCCCAAAGTATTAAATTGTTTTCGATATGACGATGTGTGATCTAAAACGATACGAACGTACCGATAAAGTCGTGAACGGATATTCAGATGCATGATGATTTCGGTGTTTTACTTTCAGAAACAACCAATTTCTCCATGTTTAAAATAATAAAAAATATCAAGAGGTAAGTTTGAATGATTCAGTCTATACCTATGAATACAGCGGGTTTCGAAAGGTTATGTTATGGCAGTTTATAAAGTGCTAACTGTCAAACGTAGACAGTTATCCATAACTGGCGGCATTATATCACAGCACCCTTCAATTAGAGGCTCCGACGTAACCGGCGGATGACACCGAGATTATATCACCTGACATATTTGATTACCCAATTATGACACGTGCGTAGACTGTCTCTTGTAGACTTAGCATTTCAGATGTGAACAGTTGACACTAGTTTGACACACATTATAGGTACTTAAGAGTCTTAAGACTGACTTACGCTAGAACGGGACGGAAATAATGGGGAAGGACTTCCGTTCGATACTAAAGATAGCGAAGGCGTCTCTTGAATAGTTTTTGGTTTTTTGTGTGCTAAATGTTGTTTACTGTGTAATATTTAAGTATATCTTATTGTGCAGTAAACTAACGACTAAGTGTGCAGCTAATGAAGAATCAATCCTGAAACACGTGTAGTCATAATTGAGTCATTACTCGGCTGTCCCGGGATCTCGGCCTCCTGAGAAACTATTTTGTTACGTATAGCTATAAACTTAATAAATAGCGAGGCCAATCACCGAACAACGTCGCTCAAGTGGCAATATACTATTTATTCACGTATTATCAATATATGATATATTAATGTATTGATAATACGTGACATTGGGAAAATTGTCCAACTCTCGGACAGACGCCATTATTTATAAAAGAAGAAGAATGGGGAAAAGTCACCGTTTTTAACGAAGTACCTAGTTATTAGTAGTTATCCAATTGTAAAGAACGAATCAAATAATTTATTATTTGTTATAAATGCTGATTCATGTTGTTTGTTGTGTGCGAACCAGGAGGTCACTGGTTCGATCCCAGCCCTGCTCACTGGGGACCTTGGTTACTTTTTCTGTAGTAAATCTTTTTCTGTAGTACCTATATCTCTTTCAATTCATAAGTAGTTGTCGTCGGCGAGTTCTAAATTTCAACGTTCTATTATATAGAATCTTACAAAATTACTCGATTAATACAATATATGCATAATCCTGGGGCATATAAAATGTCACCCCGGAAACTATGCTTATGAAATGAAATAGTTTATTTCAGACACAATTGTCCATATCTATACTACAAAATGTCATCGTTAAAATAATAAAATTATGACGATACAGTTTCTGCGTCTCTAACAATTAAAGTAATTGCAAATACATACGGTACATTGACGCAAAATCAATAAGAATAAGTATTTTTATAATTTACACGCACTCTGCAGTCTGCACGCAAATTAGTGATATAGCCTTTGAGTGTCGAGTCGAATTTTATGCTCCATCTATAGTGATTAAAGATGATCTGGGTATGCGCGTGAGTGGAAAATTCAAAGAAACAAATATGTAGGTAAACAATGTTGCACCTTAATATGAATAGAATAAAGTCTAAATTCGTGCCATTCACTTCTAAGCTGCTCAAATCCTAAAAAAGATTATTGATATAACTCCAACTATGAAGTTACGAGAATAGGTATGTAATACTCGTCAAGTATTTACTGAAATGTAATGCCTGTGAGCTATAATATGTGGGTACCTACATAGTAAAGACTTGCATTTTGCGTAATACTCTCGGGAAACACTAGACTCACACTCAGCGGTCACCGTAGCGATGGACGCCTGCTACTCTAGGGGGCCACATGCGCGTTGCCGATCCGTTAAAAGTTAAAATCTTGCGTAAAGGAGTAGCCGCCCTAACCATGCATCATGTATATGACATCTCTTTTAATTTATATATAGTAGTGTGACTACTTAAAAATGAACAAAAAAACATTAATCAAAACTTTACAATTGTATAGGTAGGTACTTATTTAGAGTATTACCGAGTTGTGAGAAATTTCATAATAGGGCACTATAACAAAGTTATCGAATGTGCATCTTGATGGTTGATACCACACGAATATACGAGGTTTTATCGTGAATGCGCTTTATCAATAGCTTGATAAATAATTTCCCAATAACAATTTTTTTAAACTACGAGTCAAATCAACTTTTATTTTTAATAAATGTTAGAATTCTTATTCAATGCAATTTAATATTTTTTCTTATTTTTTCTGTGGGATATGACATCGCTTGAAAGAGATTTCTTTGTCTAGAAAACAATTTATAATATGTATTAAAATATTGCTTAAGGCATATTGGTGTTCGCTTTTAGTAAAAAGTACCATTTAATTTGGTTGAAAAAAAAATCCAACCCCGTCTCACTGTCTCTACGAATTGTTATGATCTCATTTTTCGTACAACTCCTTGCTATTCTATTTTTGTGCGATTTGTCCACTGGAAATCCACTGGAAACTACTTAACATATAAGGTAGACCCATACTAAACTCGCAGTTTAACACAATTGCATACCCATTTGTAGCCAGGAATCTAAGCGTAGGCAGAATTAAATCAACAAACCTTGCATATCGCATCGCGATCATCGAGTCGAATGTGTCTCTCTCGCACTGCAGAGCAAAAGAGATGCATATACAAAATTTCGATAGTCCACAGATTAGGCATTATCTAGAACTAGTCGGATAACCAGAATTTAATGAATTCACCTTCGCCGGCCCACGGCGACCTTACTATGTTCTACCGCGTATATTTTTGCTACATAACTCGGTTGTTCTGTTGACAGGACTGACAGGTTGCGAAATATGTTTGTAAACTATTAGCTGTTTTTGTTTATTAGTCAAAATGGTTCCGGTTAAATAACTAATCTATATAATCTTTAAATGAGTAATTTAAAAATGTATTTGTAAAATAATGAAAAACACGTTTTGCACTAAATTAGGATTAGGTTAGGATAAGCGGTCTTGTCACTAGAACACGGTCTATTCCAAACTCTATAAATAAATAAATATTGTGCGACAATCTTACACAAATCGACATAGTCCCACGGTAAGGTCAATAAGGCTTGTGTTGTGGGTACTAGAAGACGATATACATATAAATACATACAAAACATCCATAACACCGGAACAAGTATTCGTGATAAACACACACATAAAAGCCTTGAGTAGGACTCGAACCCGGGACCTCCTGCTGCGTTGGTAGAATATATCTCAAATTCAAACTATCGTGAGATATATTAATAATAATAAAATAACGGATAATAGTCACATAATTTTAGTCACTATACGCGACATGTTTCGAACATCTTAGGATGTTTTATCATAAGAATTTATCTCGTTCTATAGAAGTTAATCTCTACAGGACTGAGCTATAGTCGAGAGCGAGAAATAACTATTTCATCAAACTCACGTTAAATTAAAGGTTAGTTTTGGCTTTGGCTTTGGCTTTTAAATTCCAGGTTGCAAATGTTGCAATAGGCATGACGATTGGGTTGAAAAACTGTCATTCGTCAGTTAGATTATCGAAAATGATTAGACAAGTATTTTTTCCTTTTTCAATTTAACTAAAATTGACGAAGATAAAGAGCATCAATGTTCCGGAGTGGGGGCTGCACTGGCTGCAGGCTGGTGACGTCACTGCTAGGTAAGAATTGTACCTAATAGTGACGTTCCGCTTAACTTGCACTCTTGTCACACACGATAATTCGTCATTTTTGTTGAAATTAAACACTTTAGAAATTAATCGCGTTTATTAACACCATCAACAGTGTTTAATTTCAATGAATAACAATCGCGGTAACAGAAGACAATATTATGTTCGTCATTTTTGATTTGACGAACAAAAGAAAAAATACGTGTACATTATTTTTTAATAATGTAAAAGATTTTTTTAGCCATCTAGCCTATTGTAATGAAAGACAAAAAGAATATAGGTAAGCACTTTTAATTTTTACGTTCTCTGACAAAATAACCAGAAGAATGCAAGTTACTAATCACCTGTTTATAAAATTGTAAAAACAATTGCAAATCAGTCTTTTACTTTCGCAACGAACATGTGACAACGCAACGCTACAATCAAATTGTCCTTGACAACGCTTTGCAAAATTATAAAATTATCGACGTTTCAAAATTATTGCCTGCTTTTCGACATAAATGGATGGAATAATCACATAATGTATTTAAAAATCGTTAATGTTCTAACCGTCCTTATAGATTAGAATTAGCATTAAAAACTTGTAGAGTTATGAAATAAAATGTCGTCGCCACGCCTTCGTCTCCGCGAACTGCGCAAAATGTTTGTGCTAAAATTTGCTTGATTTCAGTAAAAGGTACCACTTTGTCTCTTTGAAAATATGGCATTTCTAAATTAATCTTTATGGTATTAGCGACTTATCGGTGACCAAGTAGTTTTAGTAAAACCAAGCACAAATAAACTTTTATTGCTTAACCAATTTGCAGAAATCGACTATGGGTTCTCACGCAAGTGAAATTTTAATTTATTTTTTATTCTTTCCTTCGTGAAGAGTTGTTAAGTTTTAGGGAGAAAGTGTGGAGTTTTTGGCTCTAGGATACACCCACATCACAAGGCGAAACCCTAACTTTTTCCTTACAGCCCACCCAGTCAGCCTTTGGAGACGCTGCGACGATGACTGCCGAAGCGGAGGCTCTCAATAACATCTGAGGAGAAAAACCTGGATACCTTTAAATCAGTCTATCGACTCTCCCCCTCCTACTAAACTATAGACCAACGAACCTACAGACAGACAAACTATCATTCAAACTGACCACTTTGACTTACTGACTGACCTACGTTAAAGACCTGCGAACCCCTCAGGTAGCAGGCACTCACTTTCCCCCGGGATGGCCCAGCGGGTCATCCTGGAGCTCGAGGCCCCTCTCTAAGTCCCTTCGAACCAAAAAAAATAATAATCTAGGATATACTTTTTATGACACATTTTTTTGACACTTTACTCAAATATTCAAAGGGATTTCTTTTTATTAAAGGGATAAGTACGCCTTTGTACTTATCATCTCTAGGTACTTGTTAATTGTATTTTTCAACTGTGTTTGTTAATGAATATGCCAAAACGGGATATGCCAAAAATTACTAAACGAATTTGATTAGCTAACTTAAAATATCACAACAACAAACAAGAGAAGAAAACAATCCGAGTTTTTCATTAGCATTTAGACGTATCTCGTCGGTTTTAGTAAAAGGTAGCACTTTGTCGCCGATAAGGTGCTAATGCCATAAAAAAAAATTAGAAACGAACCTTATTGACACCCAACAAAGTGGTACCTACCTTTTATTAAAAACAAACACATATATCATAGGATAGGTACAGTCACGTCTATAAATATCTATACACTTTGGAATTTATTACAGAGGAAAAAGGGTCAAAATTGAATAGAGATGCATATATATTTATGAAGCCGACCGTATATGTAGCTGCTGCAACATATGCAGGAGCCCGTGAATTTTGTCACGCATAGTATATAATACTTAAATTGTATTGTACAGGTCACCTATATTATGATTTCTTACCGTGATCGTGGCGACACATTTTCTTATATTAAACAATAATGCCGTTATTCATAAACGCTCAGCAAACCTCCGTTAACTAATTTGTTGTTTGTCTTTATCTGACAGATTAACGTTTGCGTTTGTCAAAAAGGGACAAAACGTATTTTGACTAATATGAGTCTGTTAAGTTTTTATGAATAAGGCGGTAATTGTTTAAGTACCAATACTTTAAATATAATTCAGGACGCTAGTTTTATGCAATACTATATTTTTGAGAAAATTTAATTTAATTGCATTTACAAAACTTGATGTGCATGGCAGCATTAGCTTTAGGTTTTTTAAGAGGTTCGGTTGTATTTTACACTTGTATTTAAAATTTACCCACACGTCTCATAAATCGCAAGTGGTCAACATGCCTACTTACCTACTGTTTTCCATAAATAGCGATTGTGTAAGTTTTCGATGTTATTGATGTTGAAGCGTTAAATGATTCTGTCACCAATTAGTTACATGTGAAAACGTCACGAAGCCCGCACCTTAAAGGTGGGCAATGATGGTCACCGTCACTGACTTCACGTAAGATCGCGAACAGCTGCTGGGTACAATAAGAATACACGTAGAAAGTAATAAAGTTTGACTTTAAGAAAATAAAAGTAATTTTACTATGAATCGTTATAAGCAGACTAGGCAGGAAGTTTATGTTCAAAAGTATCGCATATTATGGTTCAGATTATCGCATCGCAATTAAACTATAATAGTAGATTGTATATCAAGGGCATAAAGTAACCCATTTTAGCCGAAGCTGTTTGTTGGGCCGCACTGCAACGAGAACTAATTTAGTAGTCGAGGATAAAATGGGTATTTATGCCTGTGGTATACACTCTGCTTTTCACTTAGATTGTAAGGAAAATAATAGGCATTATTTCACTGTAAAACGTTGAAAATTATACTTCCATGCTTGCCATGCTTGGGTGCGGTCATTCTCACCTGCCACGCGCCCCTCGCAGGCGGCAGGCGGGCGACGGCGAGCGCCGGACGCCTGCGTTTTTACTTTATGCTCTAGAGCATAAAAAGTGATTTTATATCGCCTAGACTTAAAGTCAAACTTTTTGAGCAAGAGAAGTGAAAAATCTGTTTTTAATAAAACCACCTCACCATTATGAGAGTACCTAATTGAAAAAAAAACACTGGTTACGGAATACTGAATACATTATCGATTTAACCTGTCATCGTTCACAATCGGATGTGGATCGGATACCGACGCAATCTTTCATGGGAACCGATGACATGCCCTTGGTGTAATCGATTATTAACGTCCGTAATCGATATATTTGGAATGTTGTGTTTCATCACATTAGCTCTTACGGTGGATGTTCACTTCGTTTTTCATACAAAAGTTTTTGCAAGTTTATGACAAATATAAAACAAATATAAATTTATTGTTTATTTAGTCATTTAGTCGATCACATGAAGTTATTTAAGCGAAGTTGATAAAATTAACGTGATTAGTGTCTTATTTTGTGATATTAGATTTAAATTACAAAACCAAAAATGCAAAAATATACCTACAAGAAATCTTAACAAAATTCACGTTTTTGAATTGACGCATATACATTAGCACGATTAGTTATATCCGTCAATAATAATATGAAAAAGTTTCCTAAATATCTTTAAAAAACCTGCAAAACTTTAGTAAAGTTTAGTATGAAAATGGGCTTGTGTAGATTCACCTTAAAGAGTAGTCATTTGTTTGTGTTTTTTCCTCTAAACCTCTAATAAGCACTTGCTTTACACTTTTTTATTCAATTCATGGGAAAATGAAAGTAAAGTAGTTCTTTCTAACTGGGTTTATAGTTTGGTACTTGGTTTACTTTTTAAACTAATGGTTATTACAAAATATTTTAATTGCGCTTTTATCATGGAGGTTTAGGGCGTTTATTAGTCATTATGAAGCTTTCCATTTTATTTTATTAGCTTCTAGTGAGAATTTTAGTGTGTAAATACCTTACTTTGTAAAGTACTCAATTGACGATTGAGTCGGTTTATTGAGCATTGGCGATTCCAATTTTCTACTACTAAGCACCTAAGTACCTACTACTGACAACATATTTGAGGATGACTCGGATTGAACGGGACGGGACGGGACGGGACGGGACGATCTGTCAGTTTCTATTGAAAATGTCACGTGACATCCAAGGGCTCCGAGCTATCACGTGATTCTGTCTATAGCATTTGACAGATTGTCCCTCCCGCCCCGTCCTAGAGTGAATCATCCTTTGTTTGATTGTTAGTCTCACGAAAGTCTAAATTCAAATGAAACACATATTTAGTCTACATTATTTCCCACACTGCCGACGAGGCATCATCAAACATTTACATATAAATTCTATACAATCAAGCTCAGTCAACCGAGCCATTTCATCAAAAGCCGATTCTATTGTAGAAACGATTATCTTATCAACGTATCGATTGATAAATCGATTGCATCTACAGACACATTGGGAACTCGGGTTGCATCGAATCGTAATGACTTACTAAGTGCTTGTTAATTAGATATACATGGATAAACACTATTGTAATTAGTTTGCAATTGCGAATTCAACAGTGATAGAATTATGGTAAGCAAGAAATTACGATCGAGTTTGAATGTAAGCCCGAATCGAAGACGAGGGTTAATTTAAGCACAAATTCTTAATTCAGGTACCACCCGTACTACATACGCCCGAGATACATACAATGTTTTTCATCACATCTACGGGATAATAAACAAACTTTGTAGGCAGATAAAGATACACTAATTATTAGCGGTAGTGTAGTAGCACAGTCCACAGAAGGCCTAGTATAAAAATTGTACAACATTAACTCCTCGACCGCGTTAGCGTATCGAGGGGTCAAAATATGAAAGTTACCGGAAGGCCTAGTATAAAAATTGTACAACATTAACTCCTCGACCGCGTTAGCGTATCGAGGGGTCAAAATATGAAAGTTACCAGAAGGCCTGGTATAAAAGTTGTACGACATTAACTCCTCGACCGCGTTAGCGTATCGAGGGGTCAAAATATGAAAGTTGCCGGATGATTAAATAAACGGCAAACATAATTTGAACTCTCGATACGCTAACGCGGTCGAGGAGTAAATGTCGTACAATTTTTATACTAGGCCTTCTGTTCCCCGGAGTGAGCGGCGACTACGTGCGGCGAACGCGGGGACAGGTCCTCCGGGAGCTCCGGGCGGGCGGTAAAGTAGAATGAGAATCCATTAGGGCATTGGTTTAATACCGCTTATTAAGTCTAAGTATGTTTCCATATAATATCACCATTTACGAGCAAGGTGTGATGAAAAGGTATATAACGGGTGCTTGTACATTCTGGATTCATTAGACAAGGCATTCACAATTTGCGCGTCTATATTGAATAACATGAAACTTTCGCTTTTTGTACCTATACATTATTGTAAAAGCGATAGACCTGAAGGCCTACCACGAACCACGAACGAAGTTTCCCCTCTCTGTCGCACTTGAGTGAGAAATCACAAGTGCGAAAGGGAGGTATACTTTCGTTCGCGGTTCGTGGTAGGCGCTCTGTTCTATGTTTATAATAATTGAACGAGCGAGCGAAGCAAGCGGACTTCTCCCAGTCGACTTGGACAATCAGTCGTTTGTATGTATGTGTTTGTATGTATATTTGTTTGTTTGTTCGACGGTAACTCGAGAGCCTTATTGACAAACCGACAAAGTGGTACATACATTTTGCTAAAAAGAAAATATACACTCTGCAGCTGCGTCGCCTGAACTTGGCTGGACACGCTGCCACTGATGTAACTTATTGTCAAAAAATCTTGTGCTTTGTATACCTAAACATTGATTTTTGTATACTTAACAAATGTGTATA
Source organism: Lathronympha strigana (assembly GCA_949128165.1). Taxonomy (NCBI): domain Eukaryota; kingdom Metazoa; phylum Arthropoda; class Insecta; order Lepidoptera; family Tortricidae; genus Lathronympha; species Lathronympha strigana. The sequence continues at coordinate 12,279,559 of OX421920.1, forward strand.
GTATACTTAACCAATATGCTGCCGTGATCGGGTAGCCCAGTGGTTAGGGCGTCTGCCTCGAAAGCAGGAGGTCGCTGGTTCGATCTCAGCCCTGCTCGCTCACCCGGGGCCTTGGTCACTTTTTCTGTAGTATATGACATCTCTTTCAATTTATAAATGTGTATTGTCAAAATAAATGTGCCTATGACAAATGTCTTTATTTTTAAATTAGCGTAGGAAACATAGACGACGCACGTCCATGACAGCTTGGAAATATTAATTGTCGTATTTAGCGTAAGCGTAATAATTACGTACAACGGTATGGCGTATTTATCTACGTACCAGTAACTTTGTAGGACTTTGTTGTGGTTAGCCGACTCTCTAGAGAAGGGTTATGTTATGTGCTTAAAAATATATTCAGATAATGTCGTACATTAGAAAATGTCGGAAAATTCCGAAACGGGATAACAAAGTCGGAATACTATTTATTTACTAAATATGTCGGAATTATGAGTGATTTCCCTGTAATTTTCGGATTTTTTCGACGTTTTTTGAGTTTCAGAATCACCGGAATACACCTTACTTAACATTTTAAAACTTGCCTTGTATTTTTTATTACGTTTCAATGATGGCCGACTGATTTTCGATTCATTAAATTAAGATTTTGTTATGAAATTTGACATATCTTTACCACATTGAATACAATCACAGTAAGTTACCACTAATGTTATGCCGATGCGGCTGTTCGAGCTCGTTATCGACATACATGGCAGACCGAGAAAATGACCAATGCATTGTTACATAAAGTAACGGAATAGGGGAGAAAGCGTTGCAATAAACTAGACTTGAAATGGGAGCAAAAAATACGTATTCAGAAAGCCTGGTGCGACCCAAGTTCTGCCTGTATGTCGTAAGGTAAACGTCTGAGTACTCGACAAGAGTGCTCAATACGGAGACCAGCGTCAAGGTACCCAAAAGGTACCTTGACATCAAGCTTGAGTAGCAACCTTTTCGGTGACGCTATTGTTCGCGTATAAACGTTTTTCTTTCTTTCTTTCAGTAGATGACACCCATCTATCACCTCCATTGGTATTGACATAAGTTTAAACATAATATGTACAGTCAACCAATTAAAACCACTAGGCCACTAGGACTATGTCATAGTGACGCTATAAATCAGATTGTAAGTAATCTCTTATACTGCTTGTTTTGACATGGTTCTAGAGTGCCCTAGTTCTAGTGTTCCAATGGGAGCTACCGTATTGTCGCTCACCAGGCGGCACCACTCATGCGTGGGTCCTGTGTCGGTATGAGAGAACTGTCAAAGTGACGTTTGAAATGTTCTCGCAGGACTCACGTTCCACTAGCGTCCCTAGCGGAAAACCGACTCGCGGTAATCCTCATTGGTTGACTGTACTGGGATGGTATCGAGTTTACCGTTTACCTTACTTCTGATTTGTCGCACGAAATAAACCCTCTGACGCTCAAGCACAACTTCACGCGACACGCGCGAGTCATTATGGCAAGTCACGATGATGTATGAAGTGTCACTTCTTTTTACAAAATGTGTTCGTTTTTAGGGTTCCGTACCCACACGGTAAAACGGGACCCTATTACTAAGGCTCCGCCGTCCGTCTGCCACTAGGCTGTATCTCAAGAACCGTGATAGTCAGTTGAATTTTCCACAGATTATGTCTTTCTATCGCCGCTATAACTACAAATACTAAAAAGCATAATAAAATAAATTTTTAACGGGGCTCCCATACAACAACCGTGATTTTTTTGCTATTTTTAAAAAGAATAGTATGGAACCCTTCGTGGGCGAGGCCGACTCGCACTTGGCCGTTTTTTTAGTAAAAGGTTACCACTTGTGCTTACAATGTAATTTCAGTTCATCTATGACTCTCGCAACAATACAAACCGATCAATACACTGACGTCAAACACGTACAAAACATGTTAAAGAAAAATATTATAAAGACTGTTAACATCCAATTCAGCAGTACAATCCAACCAGTAAACATTTTGTATGAAAATTCTGGGTAATTTACAGGCTAACCGGTAATTCCTATACATTTTTTTACAGGCTGGAATTCCCTATTCAGGATATGCCGTTGTGGATTTAGTGCTCTTCGCCTTTTCTTGTTAGGAGTCCAAGAACTACCGATGCCTATCACAGGAGTATTCGTAAGAGCGTTGTATTACTAAGGCTGGATTTGACCAAACTTTTTAACCAAGAGTAACGCTTACTCTTGGATACTAATGTCAAAATCCCATAGTAATTAATTTGACGTTACTATCTGAGAGTAAGCGTTATTCTCGGAATAAAAATTTAAATTTAGTAAAACGCAGCCTAAACCGTGAAAAAAAAGTAGTTTAAAACCTTAAAGAGCCCTACACTAAGAGCGCTCCATTGAAAACCTTCCTTTCTCCTGTGGAATTTATTTCTCTGTATTTTTGAGCAAGTGTCAACTCACTATGATAAGGAATGCGTCTTTCTTTATGGCTATTGACAGTCTATAATTCACACGTCTCTGGCAACACGTATTGTGGTCTGCCACAATGTCGTTTTGACAATTGACGCATGTAGGTTTACGCGACGACTGAAAGGTGTGCCCACAAAAGATGTTTGCGCGTGACATCATTTCATTGTGCAACAAAATACTTTGTAATGATACCTATATATAAATATTTTTAAAAACGGCAAAAAAATCACCTTTGTTGTATGGGAGCCCCCTAATAATTATTTTATTCCGCTTTTTAGTGTTTTTAATTATGCCAGCCTACAGGTAGAATTGTGTGTCTTTTAAAAAACTGGGTCTCTCGTTTCTCCGTCAGGCATCTGATAAAAAATCTAATACAAACAAAAAAACAGTTAAGGATGACACACAAATCCGATCCGATTCGGGACGATCTGTCAGTTTCTATAGAAAACGTGACGTGACCTCCGAGGGTCCGAGCGATCAATTAGTGATTATTTATATAAAAACTGATAGATAGTCCGGGATTGGATCGGATAGGATCGGATGGGTGTGAGTCATCCTTTATTCACAAAGAGAAAAAGATTGATCACTTAAAATGACACACTTGCTTTGTTATGTTATGTGACATATTGCGGAAAGCCATCCCCAATATTACTGGTATAATCAACCATATCATGCATAAGGCATGTAGTTAAGTAGGTACTTGCTGTATTGACCGTTGCATTTCATAACAGTGAAATTTGATGTGCATTTTGCAACATTATTGTATTGAAATCAAATTAGGTACTACTTATGTTTGGAAATTAGAGGTTTTTGACAACACAATGAAGTTACGTGACTGATTTTGTGTGAGATTGACGGTTTACAAGATTTATGCGACAGATTGTCATTTGTCTACTTGGATCATTAAGACATTTGGACTTTCTAAGACATTCGTGTAGATATATCGATATATTGTCCGAGTGATATAATATATTTCACTTTAACTTTAAAATCTAACATTTCGTGAATATACATTTCTGTGTGCAATAGATGAAGTGAAAAAAACAATACGTTTTGGGTTTCAAATTGGTAATTAATATGGACTAGCAAATAAATGAAATATATAATGTGGTACCCAGCGTTGTTCATTTGTTTGTTTATTTATTTTTAATAAACTTTAGATGTACTTAGTTTTTTATACGTTTCATCTCATTTATTTTCTTATTTAATAAATTATTATCCTATAATAATTTTTTTGTAACATTAGTGTTCATGAAAGGGCCTGGACGGGTAATAAAATATTTATTTATTTAAACTTCATCGCCCAAAAAGGTTAATGTACAAAAGGCGAACTTAATGCCATGCAGAATTCTCTACCAGTCAACCTTGGGGCAAAGAGGGGGAGCATAATAGCGATATCTAAAATTAAAAAAATGGCCACGGGCGTCGTGCCTGTTACTAAGATTGCATATACTCGAGAAATTCGCTGGCATTCGGTGAGACCAAATTCAATTGGCCTAGTGGTTATGGCGTTAGCCGCGTAAGCTGAAGACCCGAGTTCGATCCTCGGATTGGCCTCTGTCGGTGTTGGTCTTTTTCTTTGGTATATGACATCTATTTCAATTTATAATCTAAAATTAAAATGTAGCACAAACATGCACCATCCATAATTCCATAGCTTACGATTTCATTCTTAAAATCCTTTATTTTTTATCACTATTATATGCTTACCAGCTATTATCCTTTGCTGCCGACTATACCTTAGTGCTTACTAAGTTAAAAGATGACTAAAACATAATTTGGTATTCCCGCTTATCTTTAAGGAAGCTCTTTAGATGCCTATCGCGGCCTGTTATGATGAATTTATGAATGTAATTGCCTGTTGAGCAGTTGTTTAACATCAGGAAGTGCTTACTTAATCATATTAGGTTTAAGGCTTTTGGCGGTAAGCGTCTCAACAAACATGTAAAAATTTGGAATTTATTACAATGTTGAGACAAACATCTTCAAGCAACACAGGGACGGTATGACACCGTTTCCCCCCTGCCGAAGTAAGTAGAAGCCCAAATGGGCATACGTGGGTCCGTGTTGCGCCTGGGGTCCGCTTTGGCAACCTATCCCTAGATTTGGCGTAGGCGCTAGTTTTACGAAAGCGACTGCCATCTGACCTTCCAACCCACAGGGTAAACTATTAGGTTTTATTGCCATTAGTCCGATTTCCTCACGATTTATTCCTACAGCGAAAAGCGATTTGTATACCGTACATAAGTTCCGAAAAACTCATTGGTACGAGCCGGTGTTTGAACTCGCGACCTTTGGATTGAATGTCGCATGCTCTTACCACTGGGTCATCAACGCTCGTAATACGCGTTAGGCACATGACCGAAGTGCATATAATTATAGCACTTAAGTATCGAAATATTTGAAATCACAAATCTAGCCCATATGACTTACATTTACATAAGTATTTACAGAATTAAAAAGTTGTTTTCCCGAATCTATGTCTGTCTTGTTGCGCAGTTCAATGTTTATTCACCTGTTGGTCTACTACGCACTACTGTAACCAAAGACAAATATAATAAAGACTATCAATCTTGCGTCGTGGTATGACAATGTCTTCGAAAACGTGTTTCTTTTAAATAACCCGACGTAACGCAACGCTATGCAGTGGGACCGAGCCGGTAGTAAACTGACTATGATTAAGATATCCATTGTATTAATTTAGAGATTACGGTATTTTTATTTTATGACTACCAAATTAAATGGCTAGGCCCAGTTCTGCTAGTAGTGAGAGCTGGGGAGTACCACGATAATCGAACGATTACGGATTTGTATCTCCATCTCTGCCATAGTTGCATATTAGAGTGACAAAGAGGTTTTGCCGTCAAATGTCAATGCCAATTTTCGATGTTCGTGGTGGGCTAGGTTCAAGCAATGTTCTTATTATGAACGAGTCTTTGTATTGAACTATGTATTTGTGTCTACAAGTAATTTCTGTAATTAAGTTTAATGTATTTACGTTTCGTTTATTGTTTGAGTTTTGGTATACTTATTGTTTCTAGGATGTCATTACGTATACCATTGTTTGTGGAATTTGTGCCAAATGAATGTTTTGTGTAGCTTGAGATTTTGTACTATGTAGACTAATTGATAAGCCAAAAAATATGTGTGAGGGTATATAACCCGTTTAATGTAGTACAATAACACTATAGTAGGTCAAATTATTTATCCTTGTTTTGTCACATACACGAAACAAGGATAAACAATATACGGGTAACTAAAATGAACAAACAATTACTAAGAATCGGCATAAAGTCGGAGGAATTGTGCTGAATTTTTTCAGTACATATTTTACAGTACCAATGGTGATTATGGAGCGCTGTATGTGCCTATGTCAAAAATTCAAAGGGCCTTTTCATTCATATGTACCTACTGTAAAACGTTGTACGATACACGTGCGAATAGAGAATTCGCAACTCGTGTCGATTTAATCTATCGCCACTCATTGCCACCATACTATGGACTTGTAATTGTCTGAAAATAAAGTATTTTTTTTTTATTGCAAATTTCCTCCTTTTCGCACTTGTATCGCAATGTACTATTAACGAATATGGATCTGTTAAGTTTTAATGAATAAGGCGGTACTTAAGTGTTTTGTTTATTTTCTTTCTCAAACCCCATACACTATACAGTTATTAGGTACGAGTCTTTGACCGTTCGCACATCCATCAACTATTTGCATACTCACTATGAGAACGGTTGAACAGTGATTGTTACAAGCTTGCATCCTGCATGCGTGTCTAACCACATGCACATTTCCGTGATTCCACTATTGTTACGTCTTAATTATACGAAAAATGTTAATTTTGCATGAAATTAACGCGGTTTCCTTTCTCTTATTTTGTCTTAGCTACTCGTGCTCCATTGTAGGTCGTTTATAATTATTTATTATTTGTAGTAGTTTACAGTAAAGTATGTTGGCGCTTATAGGATGACTCACACCAGTCCGATCCGATCCGGGACGATCTGTCAGTTTCTATAGAAATAATCACGTGATAGCTCGGAGTCCTCGGAGGTCACGTGACGTTTTGTATAGAAACTGACAGATCGTCCCGTATCGGATCGGATCGGATCGGACTGGTGTGAATCATCCTTAAATATAGTATGCTTATAGACATAATTACATCCGAAAAAAATGTTTTGCTAAATAGGTAGCAGACATATTTTGCCTTGACATTCCTCAAATCCTCACATTCATTAAATAGCTTAAGATATTGATTGACCATTTGAGTTATTCTAGAATTGTATGTTCTAAAATCGTTTATAATTAGAACTCTTAATAACTAAACTATTAATAAAAAATCTACATACTGGAATGTCAGTGAAAATATTCTTAGGCTAGTCATGTTTAAATCCGTGTCAGGATATAGAGAAGTGATCGGAAACAGGAACATGTTTAACCGACGACCCAAAAGGCAAATGCACCCGCATACCGCGCCAATCAATGTAATGAGTCCAGAGGAATAATTAGTTCCTAGCACAGTATAAGAAACGTGTCTCTCTAGACGTTCCAAATTCAAACATCATATAATTCTCGAAATTATAAAATGAAATTCGAAATTCAAATATTGCTCCGCGGTGACGGTTGGACTTTGGGGTCCGGGAGCATGTTTACGCATATTTGCTATGAGTATGAGGTCCGTCTCATACTCATAGCCAATATGCGTAAACATGTTTAAATATGGCACGACGTCACTTGTTTTTACCGTCTCGTCAACTGATACTTAGAAAATGTCTTAAGGCATACAGCCAAATGTACTTTTTTGTGTATATATAGGCAGTTGAAATTGATAAGACTTTAACACCTTACTCTGTAACTAGGTAGCTGAAAATTACGCCTTTTCTTGTTTATAATAACCACATCATACACATAATCACTTAAAAATCCGTAGGTAACTCCAAATGGATCAGATAAGCAATCAGATTTGCATATTTAGCAACAGACAAATTCCCTATACCTACAGAATGTAAAAACTAAACGACCGCCTTCAATCGGAACTTAGTGCATCTTAAGGTCCATACATTTCGCAAGCAAGCCCTAAACGAACTATCGTTACAGTTAACTGTCCATTACTGGAGCTTATTGCATTGAGATAAGACCCAGTAATGGTCACTTGCTGTTTCTAGCGTCTAGTAGGGATACTTGCTCAACCGTCGCTAGCGAAATGTTTACATTTGGCGACCGCATTCCTTAGACCGCGAGACTGAATTACTTTATGGTATTTCTTAGCTGCCTTTCATTCAGTTTGCGTGTGGGTGAGCCTAGGTACCTCTATAATGTAAGTAAATTAGGTTTACAGCGGCAGGTGTCGTCGTCTCCACCTAATCCTGCAAAATGTATGGGTACTTATTTTACGGGTCGATGTTCACTTAGACAATTTATGCATTTTATGGGCACCGGTTTAAACATAAAAGTTAGCATATCACTTTAAAAACTTTTGGTAAAACTCACTCTAAAAAAACAGATTTGGGGAGCAACTTTTTCAAACACGTTTTGTAGATACCAACATCTTACAGATTATAAGTTTGAATTATTATTATTATTTGATGCTACAAGTAATTCAAATTAAAACACTAAAATTGCCTTTCTAATTCACCGCTTCTCTCAAGTTTTTGTAAACAATATGCGGTTGCGATTAATTAAAACAACGTCAGATGTCTCTGGACCCAGTTTCCAGTGAAACCTCTTCTCCAACGCAAGCGACTCAACGACTCATTCATTATAACATGACCTACAGAGCTATACGCAGAATGCGTGCTCAGAGACCGTCCATTACTGGTGCAGTAGCCCATGACTGGGTGTCGGTGAGATGGAATGGCGCTATTGTGACTGCGCTCGCGCCGTTCTCACGGGGTGAAAGCGTGATGCGCCCGAGAATAAGGATGCATTCACTGTGCGGTTACACTGACCTATAGTTGCCGATTTCTAAGTCTGAACTTTTGACACATCGAAATACCCGTAGAACGTAAACGCGCAAGACACTTTGGAATTATAAACAAAATCCCATAAAGATATTACAGCTAGTCAGGTACATAAACACAATATTTCACTTTTCATAAACATAATGTGATGAATGTTAAATTTTTTCATACATTAGTTATTGAATATTTTACGATAACAATTTAGCACGACAATAGTTACGGTCTACGTCGTATTTTTTTTAAATTTAGTGTTGTGACCATGTCTGCTGTTCCAATTCATACAACTGTCTGTTAATCGATAAAAATCGATCTTATAATCAATAGGCAATACAGTAAAAAATCAAAACAAACGATTAAAACGAAAATAAAACTAAGTACGATGTGGAAAAAAATGTTATTTAAAATAAGACAAATTAACTATGAAGGTTTTTATCTTACATTTTAAAAAATCAACAGTATTGATTTCTGAACGAAACTAAGATGACTTTGGAAAAAATCGTATGACAAATGCGCAGTTTGTCGAAGTTTCTCGGTCTTATCAAACACAAATCCGTAGTAGTAAAATCGAATCAAATAATTCATCGCTAAAATCAATAATCGCTGAATTTGACAAACGATTTGTCTTAGCCTCATCACTAAGTACGTCAATATTCAAGTGTCAAAAGTTCAGACTTAGAAATCGGCAACTATAAGGCAAAATTTCTGTTTTTTTATTTATGGGAAAGGTAACAAACGAGCAGACGAGCCCCCTGATGGGAAACGGTCATCGCCGCCCATGGACATAAGCAACATCGGAAGAGCCACTCATGCGTTGTTGACCTTTGAGCCTTTTAAAGCCCTGAACACTCGTTTCAGATATATGCATGACGGCGCGTGGTTAGCGCCATCTCTTAAGTTACGCTGGAACTAGGTTGACAGCTGCTAGCTGTCAATCTGGTGGAGCGTTGTGTCAGTGGTTAGCGCCGCCATGTTGAACGTCATACCTATTCGGGACGTCAACGAGTGCACCACGGACCGACGAATCGCTTTTGTTCCGCGTAATCTTGCGTGATTTTTAAGTGGAAGTGTTTGAAATCGATCAGTAAAGTTATTTTCTAATTGTTAGTGTGTATATTTTTGCGGTAATTGTACGATTGGTGCATTTTGTTGAAATAAACAACTTTCTTCTTTTTCTACTCGAAGTGTTTCACTTTTCACGTTCGTGCACTCGCCTTGACTACTATGGGTGATCCTAACAAAGGCGAAGAAACGCCTACATGCAGTATGCGTAGAGTCAAAATATAATAAACAAATATACATATGTCTAGGATTGGTAGGTTAAGTGTAGGTATGTTTATTAAAGTTAAGGACTGTTTGTAGATTGTAATTATTTTTATTTTATGAGATTTTTTTGTAGGAAATACTCTTTTAGAATTAATTGAAGCGTAATATAAAAATAAAATAACCTTTTCGCCACCACGTCTAAAAAGTAATAAAGAACGACTACCGCCAAGCAAAAATAAACATATAAATAATTATTTTGGGACAATCTTACATAAATCGATCTAGTCCCACAGTAAGCTCAATAAGGCTTGTTTTGTGGGGACTAGACGACGATATATATTTATATATATCGTGAAAAAGAAGTGATGGCGTGTGGGGCAAGAAATGTAATGACTTTATATCAAATCAATGGCGGCGAAAAGTTATTTGTTATGTTAAACTGGGGATTAAGGTACACCACGGAACAAAATAAATAACATTAACATTTGTTTTGTGAAATTAGCGATACTCAGAAATTATTCCGTAATTAGAAAAGTAAATGCATCCATACTAAAATGTTATACATAAATGCGAAAGTAACTCTGTTTGTTTGTCTTCTCTACGTTAGAGCTGCTGAACGGATTGAGATTAAATTTTGTATGGGGATAATTTAACTCCTAAAGGACATAAGTAGGATAGTTTTGTTTCTAATTCTACGCAGATAAAGTCCAGGGCAAAAGCTAGTATGTAATAAATTAAGTTGTTTTGCTTATGTGCTATAAAATCAAACAAATGGCATCACATGTTTTGCGACTGTTTCTCCTTGTATTTTCAGACTATGAAAACCATTCACTATTGAAAAGGTCGTATTATCGTATCATACAAAACATAAAGTAAATAACATAATCTTGGATATTTCATTACAAACTTAAAAGTTAGGTTTTCAATATGGCGGATTGTTAACATTGTTAGCATGTTAGATTGACAGCGATTTTACAGTGCTACCAAATTTCAATGTTTCAAAAAGAAAGAGCTATTATTTTCAAAAACAGCTTAAGTAGAAACCGTCTAGCTTCAACAACTGTCCTTTCTACATTTTTCCCATTTACATTTATGATTGCGTATAATAACAGGCATATACATAGATTTCTAATTACATGTCACTTCAGCCTTTACTCTCACTCATCAAATATAAGTCTTTTGTTATCATATTTTCACTTTAAAATCCAAGTCACTATGTGCCAGTATGTGCTCGTTTTTAGTAAAAGATTCTCGATGGGTGATAAGGTTCATTTCTAAATAAATATGTATGGAATTAGCGCCTTATAGACAAGCGAGAAAGTGGCACTTTTAACTAGAAACGGCCTCATATTACGGAAAGAAATTGGAAAAGTAGAAGTAATTTCTTAACTATCAGCGGTATGATGAGTCAGCAATGTTGCCTATAATGAACACGCTATTTTTAACACATTGTTGCTTATTTAGTGGATTAATCATACAATAGCCATATAATAATGTTAAATTAATTACAATGGCGTAAAAGTATTTAATGGCGGTGTGAAGCCGATAGTTTATATTAAAATACTATAAAGATTGTTAGAGAGCCGTGGTTATTATTTAATCATGATAGGCTCATTTACATGTTAATTACTTATGTACGAAATATGATTAAATATTTACCTACCTATGAACCTAATTTCCTTACAATAAGAGAAGAATGGAAGAATGTAACATTACTGGTCTCTTGTCCATTACTGGTGCCGCTACCTTAAATATATTTAGAGTGCAACGAAACGTCCGGTCATGATTTTGACATTTGTAATTGTTAGAACGAAACCAAATTTAACAGTAGTTTGCTAAGTTTTTTTTAATTATAAAGAGGCGAACCCACTTATGAAAGTTCCTGACGCTGTATGTAAATGCTCCTTATGAATATTTGACAATGTCATAATCACATGTAATCAAGAACACATAGCCATAGTTAGTTTTACTTTTACATATATTAAATAATAACGTACTTATTTAGAGTCCGACTAAGCTATGTTTGCATTGATCTTGATAGCACACGCACAGACGTCATAATTTGATAGAAGTTTGACGAATAAAATAACACTTTAGTTTTGACAGTTCATTTCTTGGAAGAGATAACCGTTTGACTCTACTAGTTCTACATCGTTAACTAATTGAGAAAGCAAGATAAATACTTTTCCGACAAAAAACGTTAGCAAACGAACTAAACAAGCCAGTGTGTACTCAGCTTTCCTCGTCATATGTGGCGATAGAAAACGTCGAGTTTCCTGTTCAGATGTGCTACTATTTTATTGCTAGCTCTCTACTGCGCCTATATATGCTTGTTTTTAGCAAAAGGTACTTAAAATTGCAACGGTTAACACTCACGTATTTTTATCACAATAGGCGTGATGTGTTTCGCCTGCATCGGGCTGTCATCGTCGGACAGATGCAGTCGAAACATGTCACGCCTATTGTGATAAAAATATGTGAGTGTTAACCGTTACAATTTAATGTCAGTATGACTCTAAAGTTTAAATAATAGAAAAAAGGTACTTTGTTGGACTTTGTTGGTTGTTCATAAGGTTAATTACTTAATAAATCTTTATGATATTAGCGCCTTGTCGGCAACCGACAAAGTGGTTCCTTTTAATAAAAGATACACTTATTAAATCGATACCTTAGCTACGGTATCGGTACCTAGTTCCCAGGTGTTTATGTGAATGACATACGTATTTTAATATGAGATATATTTTTTATCACGGTTATGGTAGATCAACACGCAATCCGCATTAGTGGTTAGTTAAATATAGTCTGACAAACCAGGTCTGTCAGTAGATTTTTTTAATCTATAGGTATGCCTTCCTATATATTTTAGGAACTGAAAAAAAGGAGGCTTACTCATGTCTCACTTAACTATATATACATACATAGGTATATCTTTGATCGCGTGCGCACACTATAGATAAGGATAGGCGCAGACATTGCCTTGACACCAACCATTACCTACGCTGACATTATAATACTAGTCTAAGAACTAGCCCCCGAAAAATATATACATATTATAGATTAACGAAATCAATCAGTCAAAATGCTCATATTACTGCACGCCTACCACGAACATCGATAAGTGGCATTGACGGAAAATTTGTCACTCTAATATGCAAGTGTGACAGAGATGGAGATACAAATCCGCAATCGTTCGATTTTGGTGTTACTAGCCCTGGCACCAGGAAGCATTTTAGTGCTTAAGGTTGCCAACAAAGGATTGTAAAATTAACTCGTTTGCAATTGATTTATTTTTACCAGACTACTTATGGCAATATATCAAAATAAGAATTATGATTTTTGGGCAAGTAGGTATGTAATATTAATATACTTAGACCGGGTTACTCACGTCTATAAAGTCGAAAATAGCTCGACATGTTTCGGGACGGTCCGCGCCCCATAATCATGAGTGAGAAGCGCTTGCGGCGATTGCTCCGCGCACACTGCGCGCGACAGCGCGTTGAGCACGCCGGCAGACCGGCGCGGGGGGCGCGGTCGGCGCAGGCGCAGGCGGCACCGGTATAGGCGAGGTATGTAATATAATAAAAATACCAAGTTTTTTTTTAAATTACTGTGTTAATTTTTGTCATTTTGACTGAGATGACGGATATAGAAAACAGTTTTTTTCGATTGTACTCTAACTTCAACCGATGAATATCCCGGATAAAGTAATAAGGTTGTACCTTTTTTTAAATGGGAAAATTCATTATGGATGCTTTTCCACGATGGATTCTCTATGGATGTCGGGTTCTCACAGAATAAAAACCCCTCGTTGATTATCATCGACGCAATCAGAGCGACCCTGGGATCTCCAGTGTCCGCCCTTGCGACACGCCTCTGTGAGTCCTACCTTTTGTTTTGGAGTCCTTTGATGGCTACCGTCTGCGACCCCAAGGACTCCTTTCAGTCGCCTTTTACGACAGGAGATATCGAAGATTCTACTGCCCGAGCTACAGGGCGCAATCACTTTATAAATTGCACACCTTTTTCGCGTCTAGCTCTCTGCCTACACTGGCTATTAGTTGCCCATATGAATGACTTGTCTTGACTCATGTGTCTCAAGGTGGAAATATTTTCCTTTTCGATCGAGGAAAGCCTTGGCACTTGGTCGTGACATGAACTGTCAAAGCCCTAGTTGCATCAGGGTCGAAAACACCGAAATGACTGCGAGAGAAACAAAAACTATTAATAAAAAACTGTGATCGCGGGATCGGGTAGCACGTTGTAATTTTATCGTCTATCGCGTCATCCGTCGCTTTCGCTCTTACTTGTTAGAACGTGACGGCTATGGTGTTACCGATAAAGAGCCGACCATATAAAGCAGGGTCCACACTTATAAATTGACTAAAACGGGCCTTAATCGTGTAAAATTTTGAAAACGAACCTCCGACGTGCCTATTTTATTTTATGAAACAATCACATTTGATCATTTTCATTACATATTATATTTACTTACACATTTTGTAGGCATTGAAAATTTGTTTTAAGTAATGGTTGTTATTAATGTTGTTATTTTTGTTACAGGTATGTTGTATGGAAGTAATAATAAGAAGTAAATCACGGTCATCGAAATAGTGTGAGCTAAAAAGGTACCTTAAAGGATAACTCACACTAGAGCGGGCCGGGACGTGACTGGACCGCACCTATCCGTCAGTTTCTATAGAAAATGTCACGTGACCTCCGAGGGCTCCGAGCTATCACGTGATCCTTTCTATAGAAATTGACAGATCGTTCATCGTTCTAGTGTGAGTCATCCTTACTTTTTTATTTAATTAATTTAATTACTTTAATTAGTATTTTAATAACGTAAACTAAGGTGTATTTTTACTTAGGTATGACATAGAATTTTATTATTTTACTTATATTGATAAGATGTTTTTTTTATAGTTTAGGAATGCAATAAACATAGAATAGAATAGAATACTCTTTATTGCACACCTCAGTACATGAGAAAGAAAAAAACATTTACAAGGTACAAACATTTGATTAACACAGAGGCAAACAACAGGCGGTCTTATCGCTAAAAAGCGATTTCTTCCAGACAACCTTTGAAAAGCGGAAACATTAAAAACGTATCCTTGAAGAGTAGGCGTTGCAAAAAAAAAAGGATGAAATGCACTTAACAATCACACAAATCAAGCAAAACAATAAACATACACATATAAGAATAGTATAAATAGACATACATAAACTTACATAAATATATATATAATATTCTTATAAACATCATAACTACATCCATAAAAAAAATTAAATATTGCTTATACCTGACATGTAAACCTATTTAAAAAATAGAACAGATCAAGCTATAACTTATACAGCGTGGGTATTTGATACGGGCGAATATTTTAATAACGTTGTACAGACCTGGGGTCTTGAGTAATAAATTCAAATTTATGCAATAAAATAAGTGCGTAGACGCGCGAGTGAGCGCGTATCTCAGCGCCAAGTGGCTAGGTAGGCGGCTAGAGGAAGCGGGGCAGCGGTGGAGGCACCAAACTGGTTTAGTGGCGTACGGTCCCCGCTTCACCTCCGGTGGTAGCAGCCGTAACATCCTGGGGGCCCTTGGAGACGTCAGTCTTCAAGGACTCATTTGTCTCGTCCAGTAAAGGGCAGAGGTACTTCACACCTCGTTTGTAGGTTCCAGTCGAGGTAGCTACTTCAGCTACTCGCGAAATCCCGTCAGCCCCGGGAAACATCTTAGCGATTCGTCCAAGTCGCCAGTGCAGTGGAGGGGCGTTCTCTTCCTTGATCAAGACCAGATCGCCAAGTTGAAGAGCTCGTCCTGGAACTCGCCACTTCGTCCGTTGCTGGAGCTCGCAAACGTATTCCAGCTGCCATCGCCGCCAGAAGTGCTGTCTCAATGCCTCAAGCCTCTGAAACTTATCTAAGCGATTCGGGTTTATATCCGCCAGGTGCCGCGACGGCAATGAAGTGAGCGCGCGCCCTATAAGGAAGTGCCCAGGGGTTAAAGCTTGGAAATCGTTTGGCGTGGAGGACAGAGGACATAAGGGTCGACTATTAAGGATCGCCTCTACTTGACTAAAAAGCGATGACAGCTCCTCAAATGTAAGGTGAGCGTTGCCTAGAATGCGATTCAGGTGAAATTTAGCGGATTTGACGCCTGCTTCCCACAAACCACCAAAGTGCGGAGCATAAGCCGGTTGGAATTTAAATTGTATTCCCTCATTTGCTGCAAAATTGCAAACCGTGTCAGAATGAGAATTAACATAATCGCTAATTTCTTTGGCCGCTCCTACAAAATTCCTTCCGCTGTCGCAGAAGATTTCGCGTGGTCGTCCTATACGAGAGATAAAACGCCGCAGAGAGAGAATGAACGAATTCGTAGACAGCGTACTTACTGCCTCTAAGTGCAAACATTTGTAACGGAAACATACAAATATAGCTAGATAGCATTTTGGTTGATTGGTTTTAAGCCACGCGATGACAATAGACGAGTCAGTCCAATAAAATTTATGCGCAATCTGGAAACGCAACGTCTTGGAAACAGCTGACGCGAGCTGTGCGCCTAAAACGCAAGCACATAATTCCAACCGAGGAATAGTTGTGGTCTGAACCGATGCGACCTTAGCCTTAGCGCATAGTAATCTAACTACAATATCGCCCCTTTCATTGAAAGACTTTAAATAAATACAGGCCGCGTATGCAATTGAGCTTGCATCACAAAAACAATGCATTTCGATGTGTGTCGGCGAGTCGCAAAGTACATGACGCAGGATTTGAAGTGACGTTAAAGAACGCAACCCGTTAACAAATTCCTGCCAAGACTCACGTATGTGATTTGGTACAGGAACATCCCAGTCCCATTTTTCAGTCCACAATTTTTGAATTAAAACTTTAGGTATAATCGTAAGCAGACATAGAACACCTAAAGGGTCGAATATCTTACACGAATCCGATAAAATTGAACGTTTCGTAGGGTGGCCGTCCTTGGAAGAATATTGAGTAGGAAAATGAAGTATATCTGCATTAGAGTCCCAGCCCACCCCTAACGTGTATGATGACGAGCTGATAATCAAGCTACTGTCGTCAGAGTTTTGTGAGTCATGCAAAATAGACGATAAGTTTGAGCGATATTTGCGCAGGGGAAAACAACCAGCCGCTAGCGCACGCTCGACTGAGGATTTGATAAAACTAAGTTCATCCGCTGTGTCCGACCCTGTCAACAAATCATCCACTAAAAAATCATTTTGAATAATGGTCTTAATTTTTTCGTCCTGACATTCCTCGCCCAACTGCCATAAACAGCGTGTGCTTAAAAAACTAGCACTTGAAAATCCGTAAGTGACCGTGTTAAGTCTTAACGATTTTAAAGGTTCGTTCTCATTGGAGCGCCAAAGAATTAATTGTAAATCGCGGTCACACTCCTGAACTAGAACCTGCCGATACATCTTAGCGATGTCACCGGTCAATACGTATTTGTAGGTACGAAACCTCAAAAGAATATTAAAAAGCGAGTCTTGAATCGTCGGCCCGACCATTTGCAGGTCATTTATAGAATAGCCAGACGTGGTGGGGGCACTGCCATTAAATACCACCCGCAATTTAGTAGACTCACTTAGGGGCTTCAACACAGCATGATGAGGAACAAAGAAGGAGGGATCCGGAATATCAGATTCGGACACAGAGAGATGGCCTAGCTTAGAATATTCGTTTATAAATTGCTCATAAGCCGTTTTGAGCTCAGGGTTGCGTTTAAAACGTTTTTCTAACGCAAAGAACCTTTTTTTCGCTAAACGATAAGAATTCCCTAAACAATCGGGTTCCGTTACTAATGGCAAACGAACGCAAAACCTACCGTTTTCGTCACGATAAGTGTGAGTGACAAAATGTTGTTCACATTCTGCCTCTAAATCAGTAAATTGTTGTTTAGGTTGAGGCACTTGCTCCAGTTGCCAAAATTTAGTGAGCGAGTCGTTAAGGACATCGTTATCACTATGCGTCGTCAAATGATTACATTGTAAAAAAGAATTGAACGACTTATCGCGAGGCATCGAAAATGCATTTGTCTTTCCGGCCACTAACCAACCTAATTTAGATTTACGCAAAATAAGAGAATCGTGTCCTACGTCAATTTGCTCGCCGCCAATCAAACTCCAAAAAATGTCACCGCCAATCAAAACATCTACATGCGCGGGCTGATTAAAATGAGGATCGGCGAGTTGTATGTTGTGCGGCATGTTAAACTTCGATAAATCGATATATCCTTGAGGCAAAGAATCGTTAACCTTTGGCAGTACTAGACAAGATATATCGAATATAAATTTATTGTCATATTTAGATCGAATCCGCACAGCACAGCGTTCGGATTTGCTGGATATGAGAACGTCAGACAATCCGAAAAGGTTTATATCAGTAGGCTGAGTTGCGAGTTGCAGTTTCTGTTGCAAACTAGTAGTGACAACAGAAGTCATGCTACCATTATCTAAGAACGCGCGCATTGTTACGTAACTATTGCTAATGGGGCTATAAACATCAATGAGCGCGGTAGGTAAAAGGACCTGATTTGAGTGCGACACGGCCATATTTGAGGCGAGCCCGGGCTCGGAGCGCGGCGCCGGCGGTGGCGAGTCGACGGGCGCGGCGGCAGCCTGAGGAGTCTCCCTATGCAATAAAGTGTTATGGCGCTTCTTACAAGTCCGACACGGGGCTACTCTGCAGCGGTGAGAGGTGTGCCCCTTACGCAAACAATTGAGGCAAAGACGTAACCTTGAAGCTCCGGAGATCCGGTCTTCAATGGGCAGGGACAGGAAAGACGAGCAATCGTATATCCGGTGCTCGCCGCTGCAGAACTCACAGGCAGGAGGGGATGAGGCTGACGAGGCCGAAGCGGCAGGTGCGGCTGAAATCGCAAAACATTTCGTGCTAGTCTTCTCATGTTTATTATGAGGCGAGGCAAAAGGTTCGCGTTTATTATTATTATTAACGCTAGATTTATCCGATTTATTCCGCTGAACCGATTCCAAAACATCTGCACGACCCTTTATGAAACTATTAAAATCAGCCAGTGAAGGCAAATCATCACCTTTAAATGAAATATTTTTAAATTCCTCCCACTTCAGCGTAGTATTGCTGTCTAGCTTACTCGCGATCATATATATAAGAAGTGTGTCCCACTTATCAGTAGGCTGGCCCAGCGTATTTAAAGCCCGTAGGTTTTTGGATACGTGATCCACTAAATAACGCAGGGACTTTGCCGATTCGCGACCAATTGGTTGCAGGTTGAACAAAGAATTCAAATGGTTGCTAATCAACTGTTTTTTGTTGTCATACCTCTCACAGAGGAGACGCCACGCTTCAGCATAGTTACTGTCTGAAACCTCTAAATTACTTATAACTTGAGCCGCTTCACCGTCTAAATACGAATTTAAATAGTGAAATTTGTGAATCGGCTTGATGTTATCAGAACTATGAATCAACGAGTCAAAGGTATCTCTGAACTCGAGCCACTTAAAATATGAACCATCGAAATTAGCGATTTTAATAACTGGTAAACGAAAATTTAAACCGTTACAAGAGTTGTCATGACCACAGTTACTTTGAACTTCAGACTTTACGCCGACAAAATCAGATCTTTCGGTTGTCCTGTCTATAATCTTCTGAGCCGTTGCAATAAGAGATACAAAATCGTTCTCCATCTCATCTCTTATGTTGATTTCGTCATCCATAACGGATGTAGTCGCAATCTCTATTTGAGTTTGAATCTGGTCGAATTGTGTGAACATAGCACGAAAACGATCCAATTTCAAAGAAAGTTCGTCAACATCCTTTGAGGAAATACTTTCCTCATTATTCAAATCGGAAATATAATTTTTAAATTTAGTAATACGGCCCTTAATAGAAGTTCTAGTGGGGATCAAAGTAGCCATTTTTATACTTTACTAAAAGATCAGATTTCAATTAATACAGCGAATGAGGGGGCAAGTGATCAAAAGTAAAAAAATAGTATAATAAATACGTAAATTTGTCCGGCTTATTCTCACAGTCACAGTGGTCGTCACTCGGCAACAGTGCGATGCAGGCGTCAGCAGAAAAGCGCGCTGCACATGTGCGCAGTAGCTGTTACCGGGCAGCGACGCAACCGGTTCTTATCTGTAAGACGAGACACTCGAGTAACTATGGAGTAGGTACAATAGATTTTTTGCGCTTGGAATTTTCCTATGCGAATGAGTCACTATTAAGTTATTATATTAGTGTCGAATGGTTCAAAAGGAAGCAGGAATATGCTTGCAAAGTAGGGGAATATTTTATTTAAGTAAGCTGATTAACCAGAAATAATTTTACTTAAATAAGCAGCATAAACGCATTAAATATTTTAGAAATTAGCTCAATAGGCTTAAGTATTGACTAGGCTGTAAGCAGTCAGTTTTTATCGCTGACACAATTTGATGAGAAATCGCTTTAAAAGTGCATACGTCACTAGCGCAATAAAATTGCATACAGTTAAACTTTAGCACACCAAAAGGGTGAAGATGGCAAAGCTAAATAATCAAGTAGAGGAAAATTACGATCGGATAGGAAATAAGATAGGATGGTGCACTTCCCTTGCTAAACCTTGGCTGCGGCGTAGTTCTGGCCGGCGGGCTTCAAGTAAGGGTGTCTGCAACCTCCAAAATGGCGTCGTATTCCTCCAAATGGTATATCGTCGTACAGTTCAACAAGCGTCGTAGATATGAACAATTCAAGGCGTTGAATCCTGAAGTCCGGTATCGGTTGTATCGGATGTCCAAACTTGACACGTTGTCGCTGTCGTGACCTTTGCCTTCTTCACTAGTAGAAGCAATCGTTGCGTAATAATCACGTCGGGGTCACCATGTACAGACCTGGGGTCTTGAGTAATAAATTCAAATTTATGCAATAAAATAAGTGCGTAGACGCGCGAGTGAGCGCGTATCTCAGCGCCAAGTGGCTAGGTAGGCGGCTAGAGGAAGCGGGGCAGCGGTGGAGGCACCAAACTGGTTTAGTGGCGTACGGTCCCCGCTTCACCTCCGGTGGTAGCAGCCGTAACAATTACTATTGGACCTAGGGAACCTAATTACATTAATTTCTTTAGGAAATTAAGATGTTTTTTTTTTCATACATAAAAATTCAGCACGCAATGTATTGCATCCACATAAATTAACGTAGCTATCTAAACGTCATACGAGTATCATGTCAGTGTCAATTATCATGTCAAACAAAGTTGGACGATATACATTGCAGCTCTGTCGCACCTTAGAAAAATCATTACACCTAATTAATAAAACAATTTAACGAAATTATTATCCTATACGATTGATATGAACAGGTACTATAGCTGGATTAATTATTCGCCCGTATCAAATACCCACGCTGTATAATATGTAGTCATTTGTTCCACTCAAATTTCCTACAGCGAAATTACGGTCTCATTTTGACATATATGATTGCATAAAAATGTAGCACTTTAATCTAAAGGTTTATGACGAAATTTCACGGTCTTCTCCATAAATGTTACCTACGCAAATACATAACGATTGGCCAATCACCTTGTTATCTCCATTTGTATACTATGACCAGATTTTTGGTGTCATTAGACCATAGAGTCAAACCACGTTGTCTATTCCAAGGAAAATTAACTGTGAAACTTTAAAGAGTTATTTTAATATAATTTTAATATTCAGTGACAGTCATAAGAAGCTGCTTAATATTCAGTGTTATTTTTAGCAATTAAGGACTTTAAACGTAAAGATATGAGAAAATAGATTACGTATGGTGTTTTTATAACCAAAATCTGTTCACCAGAGTCACCAGACGAAGAGACGATTTTACATTTTTTAGACACATAATCTGCTAAATACCCACTCATGCCTCCTAAGGCGATTTCTTGTTATTTAAAGGTGCAGTTAAATATAAGTAAGTATATAAAAAGAATATGCGATAAAAATGTTTGCAAGTTAGGGTATTAGATAACTTTACTACTGAAACACAAGTCCATTGACCTTTTCTGTACGTTCTTTCAATAGCTTTTGATCTAGTATCTTGAATTATCATAATATCAAAAAATAAACCTAATTGTTTACAATATAAGGTCTATTTTAGCTCTAACACTTACTGAGAATCGTGTACCGTTTCTGATAGAGTTGACACGTGACGTCATTTCATATATCGCAATGGTTCTAACACAGACCATGCAATTAACTAGATTTAGCAAATGCGTTGACTATGCTTGTCTTTTTAAATAAGAAATGTACTAATTGTGATTTGTAATTCAAGACCAAACAGTCCAAAATCATATTATCGATTGCTCCCTTTTCTTTTGTAATCATATTAATAAATGTTAAATTGAATTATTGTTTGACATACAGAATTAAAATACGAGTAAATACTTAGATCATCTTAACGTGATTTATTTTCTGACACAACAATATAAGAGGAAACTGAGTAAGCAAGGTCAGCTTGAATATATTGATTTGAAATTGAATGTATAATATGACAAAGAATCATATTCATTGTACAGACTGACGTTTATATACATAGTTATGTGTAGGTACGTTACGTTCGAATAGCCATACATTTGACGTGCCTCTCCCCCGCAAAAATCGGTAGACTTTTTTGTATAAATAACAGACATTGCCTGTCAGGCTGATTAAATAGTCAAAGCCGCGACGTCAGAGTACGAAACATTCGAGTTTCGACACGCTTGGTATTGATACTATTGAGGATGCGGCGGCGTCTAGTTTAATCTATGGTCTGTGCCAACTAGTTATCAAATTGCTGTGCGCTGGGATTTGGTGTGATACTGGGTTCTCGCGGAAGTACGTCCCTATCTCACGTGATACAAGTATGTAAGGACCACTTATATTATTCGTACTAGATTTGCAGGGTTTATAGTGAAATTCAATTTAAAAGAATGGCGAATAGTTATGGGACAAAAACTTTCCGACGCTCAAGTCTTTTCTGTGGACTACCCAAAAGTTAAGGAATATAAAGGTTGATTTTATTCAACCCTTAAGAACGAAAATTGGTACTGCTTTTCTATTGACCGGTATGATAAAAAATCATTAATAAATACACAGTTTTCACAACCACAAGCTGTTAAATAACAAGAGAGAAGATTTTGTTCAGCTGAACTATACAGTTGTCATTCCTGTGGACATTAGTGTTAAGTATGTGTATGATTTTCATCCTACAGGTCATTACAAAGGGACCCTTTCATGTGGATAAGGGTTGAATAAGAAAATCAACCCCTTATTTTTTGGGAAAACACAGGAAAGATATGAACATCAGAATGTTTTTGATCCTTGTCTCATGAAACTATTAGAAAAGGACATATTCTCTGAACGTAGAGATTTTAATTACGATGTACTGCCTTCAACGGTTTTTCTTTCAGTAGTTATTGTATAAGGGATGACTCACACTAGAACGGGACGGGACGGGACGGGGCGGGACGGGACGATCTGTCAGTTTCTATAGAAAGCGTCACATGACATCCGAGGGTTCCGAGCTATCACGAGATTCTTTGCATATAAATTGACAGATCGTCCCGTCCCGTTCCGTCCTGTCCCGTCCCGTCCCGTCCTGTCCCATCCCGTCCTGTTCTGGCGTGAATCATCCTTAACGCGATAGTTCTATATCTATTTATTTATTTAAATACCTTATTCAAAAAATGTACACAGCATTAAAGCGAACGATTACACTGAAATTTATAATAGACAGTATTTATAGTCTATTTTAAGCTCCTAGATACTATCTAGACTATGTATCCCAGTTTTAAAAACAAACAGTTTGCGTGTGAAAAAGCTCGATAAGTTGTTCGCTCCTCGAAAACGTTCAAGTTTTCGTGATAGACGTTTTTGATTTGGAAACTTTTCAATGATAGTCATAAAAGTTTCCTAATAGTGTTCGAAACAAGTTTAAAACATTTAAGTTACTCATGATTATCTACAAAGTTGTCTGTAATCAAAATTGATTGAGATATTTAATTTGTCTTGCATATCTCTGCATGTGTTTACGTTTACCATGAGTTTGATACTGTGGAATTATATATTCGCTAGCGTCTACGTGAAGTCACTGTCTGTGCATCTCGCTCACACTTTCTGGTAGGAGCGAGATGCAATAGATAACGAGACGTAAATGAGATATCGTTTCCAACAGCAGTTTGTCTCCAACTAATATCTGAGAGGACTCTGGTCGCCGTAGTCGGGTGACCTAGTGGTTAGGGCGTCTGCCGCGAAAGCAGGTCGCTGGTTCGATCCCAGCCCTGGGCACACGGGCCATGGTCACTTTTTCTGTAACCTATATGTGTGACTACTTAAAAACATGAATCAGAACATATACTCGTAATATATGTTCGGTGGTAATAGTGTATGTACACATCACGAATGAATTATTGATGCAAATACTATCGAATCACGCAGTCTCTATCTTATATATCTATAGAACTGTGTGCTTACCATGTAGTTGTACGTGGGCGTATTCGATAGCGTCTGCGGCGTTCGGGGTTATGTCCGTCTCGCTCCTGCCAGAGTATTGGTAGGAGCGAGACGGACATACTTTCGAGCGCCGTAGTCGCTATCGAATACAGTTGCGTGCAACTCATGGTAAGACACTGCTTCTCGATAGCGAATTCTAGGAATACGAGTAGCAACATCAGTTATCGAGTGTCAACTGATTCCAATAGTTTTATTGGATTTCTCAGGGTTGCCAACTTCTTTAGGTGCGCAAATTAAATCTAACAAACTGTATTCGTGGTGGAATATAATTTATGTAGCATACCACGTAAGTTTCTTATGATAAATAAATTGTCTATAAAGCTTAATTTGTTTTAATATGCTAGTTCTACTCGGGTCCAAGCTATTTAAAAAAAATATTAGTTACCCAAAAAGTTTGCCCTCAAGTTTACGTAATACGAACATACATTAGTTTACCACGAGTCTATAGCGACTGCGCGATTCGAAAATATTCGCAACTCGTTCCGACCAGTGTCTCTCTCTACCATGAGTTGTTCTCTACAATGAGATGGTTTTTTTCTTGGTCGTTATGACCAAAAATCATATGACATTTATTGTTTCTTTTAGCCTCAGGAATACGCTGTTAAAATCTCTCGCAATGCTCACGGGCACCGTGTATATATATAATATGTAATTTTTAAATATTACAAGTCCTAGTAAGGATTTAAGCTCCATTTACTCCAGAGCAGCCCTAAGCTTCTAGACACTTCACAATCTAAGGCATCGCGATTCAATAAGATAAACGCTAGCGTGCCAGCGCATCGTAAACTTAGTATCACAAGTTTAACGGCGCCGTAACACCTACAACTTTGACGGCAACATCAACTGGGTTAAATGCAAGAAGTTAGGCTTGTGTTAGTCAGGAGCTAAGAACTAAAAGGAACGAAATCCCATCACGGGCCGAAAGGAACTAGTTCCTCGGTCCTCGGTCTTTAGTTTAGTTCAGTTCAGACGGAGCTCTTTAGTTCCGCGCTCTGTATAGAACTAAACCCGGTTACTCATTCCCAGACGTCAAAATTCGCACTGAACTAAACGAACTAAATAAAGACCTAAAAGACCGAACTACCTAGTTCCTTTGACCGATTGAACGAAATTAAGCATCTTTTTGAAATTGATCCCTTTCATAATTCGATGTTTAGTGTTAAAACGTTAGTTAAGCGTAAATTATTCTAGTACCTACAGCAGTTGTTTTTTTTCTCTTTATTTGATACTGTTTTGTTACAACTACCTACTTTCTTTGGTTAGCAATATTTGATATTATTTTAGTAACCTCCAGGTCTTTTTTATTGTTTTATTTAAATCTGTATACTATATGTACTGTTATCTCATATGTTTTAATGACTGTTTGTGTTCCAAATAAAAAATAAAAAACATATCCTTCGAAATCTATAGCAACTATAGCCTTAAATGGTCTAGCTAACTCGAAAACTGCATTCTCTCGTTTTGAGATCGTGGTAACCCACAGGCTAGTGAAATGGCTGAGTGGGGTAATGGGTTGCAGTGCTCGCATAAGTATTGCACTGTGCAATGCATCCTGCGGTGCACCGCATGCGCTCTCTTCAATGTATTTAATTATGTTTCTAAAACACGGACATATACGAGAGTGAAAAGTTCTCAAGATGACACATAAGGACTTACCTTTGAGAAATACTTGAACTTAAAGTATGACGAAAGTATTGGACATTTTAACCAACTGTTGAATGTATAATTATGATTACTCTGATTTTGATATTAGGTAGTCAAAGAGCCAAAACTTGAATTTGTTTCGTGTAATAATATATACGTGGAAAAAAACTGGTTTTTTGCTAAAATTTCGAGTGGTTTTTGAAGTCAGATTTAATAATAAAATATCACTAAAATACAAATAGATAGCATGCTATTAGAACACAATAGCCCTGTTTAAGTTAGTAAAAGGAAGAAAAACAATGATTCCACCGCAATAGTAGTAAACACAAAAGCGTTTTTAAAGGAATAAGGCCTCTTAAGAGTCTTAGGAGGGCATTAGAAGTTTCTGTATCAAGAAGACAACAAACATAACGTGTCTCTTGCTTGTGGCTTGTTTGTGTTTTTGAATAGGTAGGTTTCATTTTTGAAAGGCTAGTTTTCAATAAATAAAAATTCATTTACTTTCAAAATATAACCTACCTTTATTATTTTAAATTTAGAATAGGTTCTTGATGCATTGTAACTAGGATGCTGGCGGCATTTCCTCGTTGTATCAGCATACGTTGTGCGAGGAAGCCACCAGCTCTTCGGTCGCCAGTTACATCAACTAGACGTTTCGCGATTTCTACAAAAAACTTGCGCTGGGACCCCATGGACCTAGAGTTTCGACCCCAAATGGTACAAAATGGTACTCTCTGCTCTGGCTCTTATATTTATTAAGTTTTCAATTAGTTTTAGATGTAGTTTTTTTTACGTTAGGTACTTGTACTTAAAGGATGACTCACACCATCCGATCCGATTCGATCCGATCTGATCCGATCCGATCTGTCAGTTTTTATAGAAAGAATCACGTGGCAGCTCGGAGCCCTCGGTGGTCACGTGACGTTTTAAGCAATTATTCTTTAATAATTAATTGCATAGGTATCAGCATGCCTACCACGAAAATCAAACGATTGCGTATTCGTATCTCCATCTCTGTTACACTTGCATATTGGAGTGACAAAGAGGTTTTCCCGTCAATCCCAATTTTCGATGTTCGTGGTAGGCGTGCTGTTCCTGTACAAATATGTTTGACCAAAAAACGCAACGATATTTTAGCTCTTACAGTCTTACGAGTACATAAAAGTCCTTACCCAGCCCGTTTTCTCGCTTACATAAGAGATAACTGAATGTTAATTCAGATCGTAAAACTTAATGCCTGCAAATATGGCGCATAATTATACGGTAAGGCTCGACTTGTCAACAGGCTTATCATACTTGTAATGGCACCTGGCTGTCGAAAATCGCGCGATGTATCTCCCTCTCTGTCGCACTTACAATCGGGACGGAGAGATGTATTGTATGTTGCTGATCATACGTACACCTTTATAGGTACCATGCGATGCTCTCGCTTTCTTAACTGGTGCGTGGTAAGCACACTTGTGTCTCTACCATGAGTTGCTATAGATTTCGACACGTTTTCTACAGTCGCTTCCACCCGAAATCGCAAGTGCGAGCAAGATGCACTGACAGTGCGTTAACGTAGACGCTAGCGACTATAGATTTCTACAGTAGATTTCAAAATCGTGGGAAGCACAACTGTGTCTCTACCATGAGAACTCGCTTCCACCAATGAGAAAGAGCAAGATTTAAATACTTTTGAATAGAAGCAATGACATTGCTTAAATCGGTACCCTGGTCGGAACGAGTTGCAAATACTTTCGAATCGCGCAGTCGCTATCGACTCGTGGTTAAGTAAAACTCATGGCTAGCACGTTTTCTGTGCACTTACCATGAGTTGTGTGGTCACCTAGCGTATTCGGGGATAAGTCCGTCTCGGTCTTGCCAGAATAATGGTAGGAGCGAGAAGGACTACTTTCGAGCGCCGCAGTCGCTAACCAATACAATACGTAGGTACAACTCACGGTAAGCACACTGGCCGGCGCGGGAGTTCGAAGATCAAAGCCGGTGCCGTAAGAACGATGCGCCCGCGCCGCGCCCTTTCACTTTCATGCGCGTGCGACTGCGCGGAGCTTTTTAATGTACTCGTAATTTAAGGTTCACTTCGGATGCGGTGCCGTGTTTTCCGGTGTGGGAACACATGTGAATTTCCGAGGATTTGTCATTTCCACATTTGTCAAACGTTGAGGATGTAATGTGGATACCCATTTCTATTTGCCTATCATATTAGTATTCGAATAAGACCCGAGACATCGATGTATTAAGACCTTCTTCCTCGCGTTTTCCCGCGGCTCCGCGGTTTTTCCGCGGGTTTTCGCGGCTCAGGGTGCTTGGGGTACGCTTTAGACACTAATCCTAAAAATTGGCGTAGGCGCTAGTTCTAAACCAGGGGTTAAACTAGGCCTTAAGGATCACTCACACTAGAATGGACCGGGACAATCTGTCCATATCTATATCTGTCCATATTAATAATCACATGATAGCTCAGAGCCCTCGGAGGTCACGTGACGTTTGTTATACAAGCTGACAGATCAGTCCAGCCCGGCCACGTTCCGGCCCGTTGTAGTGTGAGTCATCCTTTATTGGGATTAGGGTTTCCTTACGATGTTTTCCTTCACCGAAAAGCGATTGATATTATTTCATACCAACCAATCTCGGACATAAGTTCCAAAATACTCATTGGCACGAGCCGGGGTTAAAATTCTTAAATATATTGAACAATTGGCTATCTATATATAAACTGATAAAAAAATGAACAGCGTTATGGAACTTATGTAGTAGGTAGGTATGGAGCTCCATCAAGAAAGGATTTTTGAATTTCAACTTATTAAAGACTTCTTCGTATACTAAGTGGTGGATGAAGCTAGTTTATTATAGTAGTTAAGTACCTACGTATTGCCTTCATGGTGGTATACGTGTGGTTCAGAGTTCAGTTCCTGACAATCAGAGGAAAGCTGCGCGCACGCCGGCGGCTCTTCGCAGAAATGAAAGCAGACTTCCGGACCTTGGGGGCCGAGGCTATTCCATCAGACGTTTCCATTTCTATACGTATGGGAGTTACTAGGCACGGAGGCAGGAGTTAATCATGTGAACCGAAAATCGATTTTTTTTTTTACTTTCACTTTTCCTAGAAGGACGAAGATAATTGTTTCGGTACCATGAGTTATAAAAAAACCATGAAAATAAAGCTTTATGAAGACTTTTTAGGAATTTTGCATATAAGTCGTGATAACTGCGAACTGCTCCTTTATTGTTATGAGCATGTTGGTATCTTTCAAACCCTTTTTAAGTTCGCCTATGGTGACGGACGGTAAACTACGGAATCCTACACTGAGCATGACCCGACAATCCCGCCATCCTCTTGGCTAGTTTCTTAAAATACATTTAATTTATTGCTGACTAACGACAATAGATTTTTGCCAGCTGCTTCCAAAAATTTAACTTTGAACGGAACTTGATCGGATAACGCTGATGTATTTTTAGTCACTACGCGCAACATGTTATACGCTTGCTAATTGAATCCTACGATGTACCGTATGAATGTGAACCATGTACAACGATTTAGACGTAAATGCCAGTCAAATGGCGTAAATTTTAGAGTTTCGTAAGAGTTCACGTCAAGTTTATGCACATGTAAAATTGTAAGGCAAAGTTGACTGTCCATCACTAATAAGACATCTTGATGCTTAATGTTGAGGGGTCATCGTGGGTTGTTTAACTATTTAATACTTCTAGGGCCATTTGCACCACCCGAGGTTAGCCACATAACCCGAAGTTAAGTGTTTTTTTGTATGGAATTTGACAGCTCAACGCCGGGTTAGTGGGTAACCCTGGGTGATATAAGTGGGCCCTAGTTTAGGTGACTCTGTCAACGATTAGCTTGAGTGGTTAGAATTACAACAAATACTATTTTAATGTTTTTTTTTTCATGAAAATGTTTCTGAATTCTGATGTGGCTAATTTCGTCATAGAGAATATTCTGTCGTACACTTGCTTACGTTGAATATGCACATGGAAGTACAGTGGGCTTACCATCAGTTGCACGCAAGTTGCAAGTGTATTCGATAGCGACTGCTACGCTCGAAAAAATGTCGCTCCAACCTTATTACTTATTACTCTGGCAGGAGCGAGACGGTCCAAACCCCGAACGCCGCAGGCAGTATAACCCATGGTAAGCACACAGTACGCAGCTGCAGACTCAGTCGATAAGCAGCAAGCTATCCTGAGTTTATCGACAGAGTCTGAGAGCTGCGTACTGAAGGCTTAGTCTAAATTTAAAAAAAAACTGAACTGAACTAGACGGAACAGATTCTATGACGGAATTAGCCACATTGACCTTGACCTTTATGTATGTAAATTTATAAGTATATCTTGCGTACAAGATACCAGCAGTTCAGTGATAGTAGGGACACACTGTGAGTTAAATCGGCGAAATATAGGTACTAAAGATTAGAGACTAGTAGTTTGGGCATAGGTACTGTTTCGGTTAGTTCATACCTGAAAACCTACCGCGAACATTAAAGAATCGAAATTTCATATCGAGACAATTTTTGTGTTCCATGGGTACGTTTAGGCAAATCAATTATTTTTTAGTGATTGGTACCATAGTAAAAGTTTTTACAGATGACCTACACTACATAATCACCTGGTTAAACAATTAATATCTTGTATAGCCTGCAATGTCTGACCGAAAGAAACTCAGAAAGATTTTTTTGATGTTCAATTCAATGTTCGCGGCAGGTTCCGCTACTGTTGTCCTACAAAACCCTGCAGGTTGAAAACATTAATTTACATTGACAGCTTTCAATGAAAGTAATGAAATGCCTCCGCCATAATTCAATAGAGGCATTAAATCTTTCCAACATATTATTCAGGCCTTCGAAGAAAAAGGGAATACGAATAAGAGCTGAGAATTTGGTTGGTGTTTTTGATTGAAAAATATGAATGTCATTCGTGGAACTGATGCATCCGATTAAAGGATGACTTACACTAGCACGGGACGGGGCGGGACGGGAGAATCTGTCAATTTCTATAGAAAGAATCACGTGATAGCTCGGAGACCCGGATGTCACCTGACGTTTTCTACAAAAATTGTCAAATTTTCCCGTCGCGCCCCGTCCCGTCCCGTTTAAGTGTGAGTCATCCTTAAGGATGGTTTCGGAAAAAAAGAGGCATAGATTTTTCCCAAATATTAATATTTTTTTCAAAATATTAATAATTTTTGCGTAATTTTGGCTTAAATTTAAAAAAAGTCTGCTATGTGCAATCAGACTCGTGCACGAAAATGTACATAAAAGTCAAAACAAATCACGTTTGTTGTATAGGGGCTCCTATTACTCGTGATGCCCGAGCCGCGAAGGTGACAAAACCACTCTGTCTGTCCGACGATGACTGCCCGATGCAGTCGAAACATGTCACGCCTATTATGATAAAAATACGTGAGTGTTAACCGTAGGAATTTAATATCAGTATGACTCACGAAAGTTTAAATTATATAACCGTATAATTGCCGCACACTGAGAGTTCCGTGCCACCAGTATTTTTAAGTACCTAAGGTCATAAATGGCCCAGCATCCTGTGCGGAACCCTCGGTGGGCGAGTCCGACTCGACCATGGCCGGTTTTTTTAACTTATTACCTTTTTATACTGAGACCCAGGTGTTATGATACCAAAGATTTACGGCGCTCGAGAGTCGAGACCAATTCAATGCAATCGCAGAATTACCGGCCCATTTTAATTATTTCACCGGTTCCTTGTATGGCTGTTCATTAATCAAAACGAATGTAGCTTTCTTGCACATTGAAGTTAATCCTCTTGAGATTTTGTTTATGAAATGGACAAATTAAAAAATGTTTAAGGTGGTCGAAATAATTATAGATCCCTCTGCGAACATCGAAAATTGGCGTTGACGGAAAAACCTCTTTGTCACTCTAACATGCAAGTGCGACAGAGATGGACATACAAATCCGCAATCGTTCGATTTTCGTGGTACAGTCACGTCCATAAATATCTATACACTACGGAACTTATTACAGGGGAAGAAGGGTTAAAATTAAATACAGATGCATAATATTATTGAATATTTTTGTTAGAATATGACAGCTTTAGTCTAATAGTACCAACTCACCCCTCTACCATCCCTCTTCTCCCCATCCATGACCCAACTACCCTCGCAGTCCTTGCGCACCCGATAAAATCAATCTGAAAATAACTAAACAGTTATTTAGCAGTCGCTGGTGGATTCCCAGGTGACTCACAATCAATTCTTGCAGAGAATGGGCCACACTTGCCAGCCAGCACTCCTCCGATATATTTGTAATGGGTAGCAAGTAGAGAGGTGTTATTGAAGACGTTCTTCTTATTTCTCCCGCCACACAATAATATCGTAAGTCGGCAAAAACTAACTTAAGCACTTATCCTTGGATACCGGCATAAATTCGTCATTCACAACAATAAAACAAAGGCGTGTTAAATCTTGCATTCTTATGCGCTTCCTTATATGTTACGGAAATGAATACGAAAAAATCTTCTTTAGTTTTAGAATTCTGTACCTAAATGAGAGCCTTGGGTGACCAAAGCCCGGTAAAGATTTACGCTAGTTTAAGACTTAAGTTTATATAGTTAAGTATCATAATTGCGTGTAAGGATAATTGGATTTAAGGTATCTTTTCAAGTACAGTATTAACACTGCGTGTTTAACTTGTTATATAATTCGCGGCGGCAGAAACAAAAACATATCAGACTGCATAACTGCATACGGATCGGCACACAGATTATTTCTGAATATAGACCGCACATACGTTTAAAAACGAAACTCGTGGACTACGTCGTAGTGTCTCTTCACTACATACATAGTATAAAATAAAGTCGCATCCCGCTGTATGTATGTAAGTATGTATTAAGATTTAATCTTAAAAACTACGCAACGGATTTCGATGCGGTTTTTTTTTAATTGAGTGATTTAAGACGAAGGTTTTTATGTATAATAAAAACCCATGCGAAGCCGGGCGGGTCGCTACTTTTGGTATAATTTGGATCAATGTTTAAGGTACCTCTTAAATCTTTAGTCAGTGCCACTGTATCAAAAAATCTCAATAAATAATAAAAAGCACATTCCTACAAATAAAAACTGTTATTACTTATAGAGCATAAAGGATGACTCACACTAGGAAGGTAGGAAGGAACGGGACGGGGCGGGATGGGACGATCTGTCAATTTCTATAGAAAGAATCACGTCCGAGCTCAGCGCTATAGGTCACGTGACGTTTTCTATAGAAACTGACAGATGGGCGGGGCCCGTTCTAGTGTGAGTCATCCTTTAACCTTGTCTGAAGCTGCATTTACGTAGTCTACAAGTAGTATCTGTGGATCAGCATTGCAACTGTTTTTTTCCGAAGTCCTGCCACCACTTTCAATGTGAAAGTCATAATAATTATCTCAATTTGGTTGCATAATTACTTGTATCGTGTCGTAAGATTTTGTTAAAGACTATCTTATAGTTGTTTAACGAGTCCTTTCTCGGATAACCAAGACGATTAAAGTAGTAATTAAATTAACAGGAAGTGTCTAATTAATTCTAACTTACATTTTTAAAAATAAAAACGTCTGATTTGTTTATTAGCTATGTTTATCGTCTTTACTTAGAATCACTCGCGCCAACCAGGGTTTACCAACTAACCTGGAGTTAACTGGTAAATTCCATACTTAATACGGTTAACTTAACTTTTTAGTTAAGTTTTAGTTTATTAAGTTTTTGTATGTACCTTTTAGTACCGGATAAATATAGTAAAAAGCCAATGAAATAGAATAAATAATTATATAAGTAGGTACGCTTAACTGGTAATTGGTTAGGTAAATATTACTTATGTCAACCCAAACGAACATATTCACTAAATGGACCCCACAAGATGATCTAAGCAGAGACAGACTAAAAAGCAGGATGTCCTGTTCTGGGTACATTCACCGAAGTCTACATACACCGAAGTGTGATGGGTCATGGGAGTTTGCATTTCACAGAGCCAAAATTTCGGGCTAGCCTACTGAACCAAACTGAGGAAAAAACAACTGAAGCCCACCAAAGACGCTCCTAGAATTCGCTAAGACTTATGCTGGCAGCTGGCAGCTGGCAGCGTCACCCGCCATATTGTTTAATGCAATGGGAGCTACCGTATTGTCACTCACCAGGCGGCGCCACTTATGCGAGGGTCCTTTGTCAGTATGAGAGAAATGTCAAAGTGAAGTTAGAAATGTTCCCGCAGGACCCTCGTTCCTCTAGCGCCCCTAGTGGAAAATTGACTCGCGGCAATCCTCATTGTTCTTACTTCTCTTTTTGGGAGTTTTTGGTGATAAAAATAATAATCCGAATGATCAGAAAATCTAGTTTTCATTAGCTTAGAGGGTTTGCCACACAATAACCTATATTGTACGGGCTCATCAATGTGAGAGCGCAATTCTGACGGTCTATCTCATTCAATCACGCGCTATAAAAACAACTATTTCAGATATACCTTAGCTAACAAATCGATCGATAACTCCATAAATCATCTCCCTTTGAAACGAGCAATGCAATAATGTAGTTGAACCATTTTTGATTTATTTAATTAAAAATAAACGGTGCGACACAACAAATATAAAATTGCGCTGACATAATAGTCGCTGAGACATAATCAAAACAGTCATACAATACCACCAGCTGATGCCCGCGAGCTAGACTTTGGCGCCTTTTACTTCATTAGAGCCTTCTCACACTAGTGGGTTTTGAGCGTTAAATGAAAGCGCATGTCTTGTCTGCATCTGTATACAGCTCCGACACAACGCTAGCGATGGTGTGACGACGCCACGATGTCTGAGGCGTCTTGCGAGCGTCAGCGTGTTATCAGCAGCCTTGTAAAATCATTGTTTATTTATCTCACTGCAACTTAACCGCTACTCGTATTAATAATTTGATTTAAGCGACTTAACTGTGTGGCTCCGTTGTTTCGTCTGATCAGCCGTAGGTTTCAGCAGCTGCCCCGGAACTGTCACCCACCGAACACCCTTCAGCCAGAAGTCGCGATGGTGGTTTATGAATCTAGTTATATGACCCCGTCTCAAGCGTTGGCGTCTTCAACTCTATGGCTAAATGCGTTGTCTTCGTTGCGGCAACTTTGCGTTGGATCCTGCGGTGGTTTTTGAAGCTGCTAACGTCTCGGCACCTTTGTAAGAACATATCGTCAAGTGTAAACGTTGTTGAGCCGCTACACTGCCGCTGACACGGCGTGTAGTAAGCCTTTTACTTAAAATTGTTGCGTAAGAAACAGGAACTCCGCATACCTATATGGCGAACTTGCAAAAAACTAACGCTTCTGTAGGCCATGACATTAAGAAAATAAATATCATTAAGATGATCATTGTTTTTTTTATACTAAATAATAGCGTTAAAAAACAAACATATGTGGATATTGTGGATATTTTAACATAGAATTATATGTATAAGGTTACATCGCGGTTGTGAAAGCTTTGCGGCTCAGCAATGCAGTAGCAGTTTGCAGTTTAAAAAATGTTAGAGAAAATTACCGTATTCATGTTTTGACCTAAGCTCTTCGACACATATCACACGTATTGACTTAAGGATACTCACACTAGAACGGGACGGGACGGGGCGGGACGGGAAAATCTTTCAATTTCCATAGAAAGCGTCTCGTGACATCCGAGGGCTCCGAGCTATCACATGATTCTTTCTATAGAAATTGACAGATTTTCCCGTCCCGCCCCGTCCCGTCCGCGCCATCCTTTAAAATACAGTGCGATAGAAAAAAGTAAGTAGACTTTTACAGAGGGCGCCACTGAGCTTTAGCAGGTAACATTGTATATTGTGCATCTCATTCTACCGTATAAGTGCGAGCAGTAAGCTACTGTTTGACAGCCATTTTTTTACGAAAATAATAATATATTTGACAAGAGAACACGTGTTACCATTGTGTGTTCCGTTTAATTCCACTTTATTTAATTTGGATTCTTTAAGAGGATTCTTCTTAGTGAGTCTTAAGGATAACTGACACTAGAACGAGCCGGGACGTGACCCGGGCCGGGCTGATCTGTTAGTTTCTATAGAAAACGTCACGTGATCTCCGAGGCCTCCGAGCTATCACGTGATTCTTTGTATAGAAATTGAAAGATGGTCCCGTATCGCCCCGTCCCGTTTAGTGTGAATCATCCTTTATCTGTTGTCTGATGGTAGTTTAAATTCGATAAGTAGCAACGCTATCGAAAGCAGCATTCAAAATGTTACCTTAATTGAAATTATTGATATTTTGATTACTAGTAAGTAGATCGTGATTAATACTAATACATGATGTGAATGTATTCAATTGGTTTCTGATTGCAATACTGTGCAAGAATCTTGAAATGAAGCAATCTTGGCTAATGATTAATGTTGTTAATGATTTGATGTTCGCCAGGTTCCTGCAATGTACCTACATGATTATTACAGTAGAGTCAGTTCAGTTCAGTTCTTTAAAATAAATGGCTTCTGTCCAATGCAGGACAATTTCGCCAGTGTCAAAGTTAAGTATTAACAATTGTACGGTTATAATAAATAAATTCGCTCTTTGGGCGAGACTTTGTACGGTGAGAAGCCTTGCTATTTAAAATGGTAGCTGATTTCAAATAGCACGTGGCGCGGACAACCGGGTGATGGTCCCAAGAGTGGTACGACAGGTGTCAGGACTATTTCTTCATTATCTGCATGCTTGCTTGTTAGTTCACTGTATAATAAGCCACCAATATTACGCACTAAACAACTTTTAACAAACAAAAAACAAAGAACTGCGTAAGTTGGTTGATTTATGATAGATTTGCTTTGTTTTTGTTTGTTAGTCTACTTTGTTAAATGCAGCGCCTACAGTTTTTCTGTTTTGTCTTAAGGTTAGCTGGTAGAGAATGCCTTATGGCATTAAGTTCGCCTTTTGTACTATAAGTATTTTCTTTTGTGCAATAAAGATTAAATAAATAAATAAATAAACTACTCCCGACGCGTCCTCGCCATCTTGAACTTAAAAACCACGTGTTTTCGTCCAAGCAAACGAACTTTCAAACTTATTTTTTTTATTTTAAACGTCCAACTTGAAATTAGTTTACTTAACACTTTCATAAACTGTGTTATCAAAATCTATGAATTAGCATAGCCGGACTCTAGTCGCATTTCAAACAGAATTTATAGTGCTATCATCATTTAGCGTTTTCGCATGTGAAGGTAAAAAGTGACCAATGAATCCGAAAAAAATAGGAGCGGTACCTCTGTAGGTATATAATTAAGTGCTGCTTTTTAAAAAGTGTTGTAAATCATACAAGATGTAATGTAAAATTGCCGTCAATGGAGCTTGCTAACATGTAAACAAAAGGTGTTTTGTCACTGTTTCTCCTTGTATTTTCACACTACCTCACCAAACACCACCATTCACTACTGAAACGGTCGTATTATCGTAACATAAAAAAGCCTGTTAATACGAGTGCTGTAAAGGGCTCGAAACTTAGGGTCATGTTGTTAATAAACGCGATGAAACCGTTCTAAAGTGTTTAATTTCAATGAATAACGATTTCACTAAACTAATTTCTTATCACTTGATAATAATTCGCCTAAGTAAAGCGACTAAGTATATTATTATTTCAGCATGGTCAAAATGTATTCGTGTGTTTTGCTGTACGACTGTGTTTTCCTTTACAGCTTACTTTCTCCATTGAAATAACTTTTAAATTTTGAATCTTATTAACTTCTCAGAACAGTACCGTAAACTCGGGTTTCTTTTGCCCTAGCTGGTAATATTGCCCACAAAAAAAAACTAAATTCTTCAAAATAAATAAAGTTTAATCTTATGGTGGCGTTTTTAAGAATTCAGCAATTTATAAACAAGTGTTTTTTGGTGGGCAATGTTACCCCCTAGGACTAACCAAACCCGGGTTAACGGTAAAAGATTTCATATATATGGCTTTGTTTTTATGCATCTTCTTTGCTATGTGCGTCAGCACTGACCTGCCATGTATAAATAATGTTATAAAACAGTTGAAGGATACAGGTTAGGGCTGGCTTCTCGCCCATAGACTTCGCTCTATACAAGTGCGTCAACAATGACCTAATGTTAGTTCCTGTGACATTTTTGTATATCGTTCAATAACACATGAACATGACAAATAGGTAGGTATACGACATACGTCTAGTATTGCCATACAGCGCGGAAACGCTGCCATGCCGAGGGGGGAATATTTACTTTACCATTTATTTTATTTTAGTTTTATGTGTTTTTGTTGTTATTGAAGTAATACATTTATATAGTTATTTATAAGTGTTATGATTATGCAATGTGTGCAGGAAGTAATTTAGTCATTTGGGCACTGTGTGTAGAGTACTTACTTACAATCATCTTCATCTTTCTAGCGTTTTGAGGCTTATGCCACGGCTGGAGCCTGTGGTCCGCTTTGGCAACGAATCCCAAGATTTGACGTAGGCGCTAGTTTTACGAAAACGACTGCCATCTGACCTTCCAACCCAGAGAGTAAACTAGGCCTTAATATTAGTCCTGTTCACTGAAAAGCGATTGTTAAATATCAAATACACATAAGTTCCGAAAAGCTCATTGGTACGACCCGGCAGGATTTGAATCCGAGATCTTCGCTTTGAAAGTCTCGCGTCATACCGCTGGGCCAGCAACTCATGACATCGGAAAATATATTTGGTAAGAAACAGGATTTTCAACTCGCGATCTTCGGATTTAAAACACGCTTTAGATACGATATTGAATGGTGGGTCCCATCACGGCATCGTATTTTGACGTAACTGCCCGAATTCATTTTTCTACCTCATTTAGCTTTAATTAGTACGCGCCGTAAGCTAATCGATTGAGTAAGCAAGATTAGTTAGTACCTCCCTACATTACCTACCTAAGAAAATACAAACGAGCATGAATACAAATTTTAACACGAGATCATATTTCTTGTACCGTCCGTGGCACACACAATGTTTTTCATCACACTTGCTTTACGCATACAAAGTAGCGTGAAATTTAAATACCGCTTTCCTGTAAGTGGGCGAACCTATTTACCGCCCGCGCCATCTACTTACAGCCCTTGGATGTAATTAAATACTGACAAACCGCATCGCCTGCGTGTAATGACATTTATTACGAGTGATGAAAAAATACGAACAGTTCCGACGGGAAACAATATTCACATCTGTACGCTTCCTTACTGTTAGGCTACCAACGCTTCGGAATATAATTTAACCCCTCAAAATTGGCAATCCAAGTAATGTTTCGTAAGTTGTACGACATTTCATATATTTCTCACATTCATGGGACCTCGATCTATTCTGTCACACTGTCTGAGAACTATTACGTCAACATTACCCCAAACTTTGACACCGCTTGCTTAACCTGACTTGTAACGAAATGTTCTAGATTTTAGTCTTGAGCTTCCTCGTTGTAATTGCTTGCATTGTTGATAAGAGAATAATTATTGTATGTAGGATTTTAGGGCGTGATTTTTTATTCTTGCATCTTAAATTTAGTACACAAATTTTCAGATAAGTTGTTGGTTTACCTTGCCACTGCCAGTCATTGTTTCAATAAGAATAAATCTATATTACTCTTGGTTTACCTTACTAACTTACTTGACTTAGTTTACGCAACGCAAAACTAATAACCACGTTGACATTGATGAGCAAAGTGCAAAATTCGCATTTCATGCTGTCAGTTGTGCCCTTGAACTGCATGTTAATAGATAAATCATGTGTCGTACACATCAATACGTGAACACACGAGGTGCACGACACAACAATTGCAGGCGACTTTAGTAATTATTACTTTGATAGACTTGAGTGAATGTCAAGAAAAGGTCATTTTGCTTTTGAAGACCTTTGAAAAACCACGCTAGATTACAGGTCTTTACATTAATAGGTACCTAAACCAACGCATTGGTCATTGCTTAGAGACAGAGTCCAACTAAGCCAAGCCCCCGTTAAGAACATTAAAGTCATACACCCGTCCTTTACACCCTTACCAAGTAAAGAAAGTGTCCAAAAGAGATGTATATATGTTCGTTATTTCTGCGATTCCATAGGTTGTCACAGTTCTTGCTGACTTTTTTTTTTACTTGGAGGAATGCATTTAGGCATCCCGCCTAGCCGGGGAACTAGGACGGGTATGTGGGACTCGCAGGTCCGGACCCGCACTACCAACTAAACCATCCACGGTATGCCCATCTTGCAGCGTTGGTGACGGTGACACGGGATTGCCCTAGGCACACAACCGCGAACACCGCCTGCTGCGACAGCCGAAGCTGTCCCCTCCTTGAGGCCGAAGCCCCTGGAGCCGAAGCTCCCCCGCCCGAAGGTAGCGTGCAGGGCCACACCACACGCTGGTCCCTCATGACAACCTCCACTCCGGGAGCGAGATGGAAAAACCCCGGGTTCCACCCCCTCAGGTTGCCTTTGCGATTTTTTATAGAGGTGGTCATCCACGCAGCCACCACGCCGGCGCAGGCCAGCAGTGGCAACCCCCGGTCCGTCATCATAGGCCCTCTGCCTAGACAAGGTACGGGACCGCAGTTTTATACAGGACAGCGGCATTCCTGTCGGCAGACCCGGAGGCCCCCTCACGCCAACACTCAGAAGTTCCCTCCCTCAATGAGAGTACTCCCTGTGCGGAACCGCCCAACCCCCCCCTGACAGGATATTTGCAGCACTAGTAAGAAATCCTCGGAATCTTCCAAGAGATCGCTTACCGTTGCCCCCAGGAAGCACCGTCCAGGAACCCTTCCCTTTTTCCCGGATCAACCGGATCAAGGAGAATGGGAAGAGCCCTGGCACTCGAGGAGGTTTCCCGTTGTAGCCCCCCAGTTCTTGCTGACCTCTCTCTGACTCAATTCAACCAAGCAGCCAAATTGAATACACCGTTGTAATTTGGTAGTCGGTATCAATGTAATACAACTCAACGTATATATTTTGGCAGCGAATTTCAAGGCCGCTCCAAATTGTTGACATTTGACAGTACCTACTTCCATTCTTTAGTTATTCTTCCGTGGACTAAGCTAAATTGGCATAGATTTTGATACAAAGACTGTGAAAGTATTTAGTAAACGTAATAATTTCATTGAAGTTTGACGTTTTAAAATATTTTCTGTTCAGTCTCTATTATAAAAATAAATGCAAACTTAACTTGGTTTGATTCTAGTTAATAATTTTTAATCAACATAATAGTTGGTTTTTATTTATCAATTTCCCTAATTTCCATATTTAATTTAACTTTTATTTTATTTTATTTTAGTTTTATTTTGTTTTATTTTATTTTATTTTAGTTTTTAGTATTAAGTCTTTTACTTGTTATTGAAATAAAAATATATATAAATTGTTGATATTTCCCTTCTAATGTTTACATATATAGAAATAAGCAATGTCCCAGTTATCTCGATTCAATCGTTTCAATACCTATGTGCATCGTACGGATTGTTAACTGATAATTCTAACCTAAGTCTTATGACCATAATGACCATATACGTTCGGGCACATCCGCCAGATCTGCTAATAAATGTATGGGAAAGTTGTCTGGCGGATGCCCGGTGGACAAACTCACTATGGAGATCCGGCGGATTGCCCGGATTGATTTTGCATTAATGCGGGCCATATACGTTCGTATATGGCCCGCATTATTGCAAAATCGTAACGTTTCGGTCCATAGCATTTGGCACAGTTGTCTATCGTTTATTATGATTTACTTGCATTTACGCGCATTTTATGTGAATTATAGGATATTTCTAAATGTGCCTATGAAGCGAGTTAACTTTTGTAAAAGAAAACAAAGGTTGAAAATATTCGGGCAAAAAGTTTGGCAACATAACTATTGCCTGAAATTTTGTTATTATCGAGACGAGACCTCTAGAGCTTTTTCATATAATCAAAATGAGAAAATCAAAAATCTTTCAAAATGCAGATGAAAGAATATGATATACCGGGGCGTATATAACACGAGTAAAAAATTTTATCGTAAGTAGTAACGGAGCAACGTATATTCAGCGACTTTTAAAAATAACGTGGGTTTTAATTTTGATTGAACTTTAAAGTTTGTTTGAAGACGCAATGTACCTACTGCGAATTTTGTTATTTTTGCAGGAGGTTCTAGAACAAACCAGCCAGTGTTCCCGTCCGTAGTATTCTCATATAAACTGGTTTACCAAATATCACGCTAGATGTCGTTGTGCGGGACGTGCATATTCCTACATCGCGCTATCAACATTTTTATTGGGTTTGTATATAAGGGTTGGAGAAATATTACTATAGATTGGTTTTATTTGTGACTTTTGATAGCTTTATTTGTGACTTTTGATTATGATTGTTTCATTTGCACTTTTCTTTACTTCACACGCAAAGACCGCCCTTTTTTAAAGTATTAGGAGTACATAAATCCAGTCATTACGTTCTATGGATTATGTTACAGCTAGGCTATTGCTACAAA
Source organism: Lathronympha strigana (assembly GCA_949128165.1). Lineage (NCBI taxonomy): Eukaryota > Metazoa > Arthropoda > Insecta > Lepidoptera > Tortricidae > Lathronympha > Lathronympha strigana. Next base: position 12,321,861 of record OX421920.1, read on the forward strand.
TCTATTTATGGCATTCGATAAACGTTACTTAGAACTATTCATGCTATGAGTCCGAACAGTGAAAACGATCGGAACTGCATGTAATGCGGAAAACAGCGTTCACGCACAGACGCGTAAGCTTTTACACTTTCTACGGCTGCCGATAATTTTAATGATTTTTTTGATGTAGACATAATATCTAGGACAGGTTAGTCAGACGTTTATAAATTTGATTATTGATGCAATGCGATATTAAATTATATATTTAACCAGGTGCTTGACATGTCACAAACGCATGCACTTTCTATGGACTACGAGTACATACCTTACCTATATAAATCGTAGATCAATCATGAAACGAGTGTTTTGATTTTGGGGTTACAATTGGTTATCAAATGGTCATGAGACTTTTTACAAAATTTTAGAGCAATAACTACTATCTATAACTATATCTAAATATGGATATCCACTCAGATAGGTGTCAAATATTGTTCCTCAATATGTATTGCTTTTTAACCCCAGATTATTTCTTAACATATTTTGGCATAGGTTTTGTTTACTACCGAAGTTTGTATGTCGTAATAATAATAACGGCATTCTAGGCCGATATCTATGACGTTACTACCATTGGCAGACTAGACGGCATCGAAATTGGGTCGATATTAACAAAGCCAGCCCGAGAGACCTGTGAGTCTAATCCACGATCATAAATAGAAATAGAAAATATTATTAAATTATATAAAGTGAGAGACTACATAAGTCTCTCACCCCTGGCCAAAGGCTTCCCCCCTCAGTCTCCAACCTTCCCTGTTTTGAGCAATCAGCGGCCAGCCGATACTCGTCCAGTGGTCTTACCACGACGACGTCTTAACGCGCTGCCACCAGCGCTCCCTGATCCCATAAATCGCAAGATTGACGATTTCTTTCGAATATAGGGATCTAATTATACTAGAAAACGGTTTGAATGCTAAATATATGTATTTGTGAATATATAAGGCTGAATATAATGGTCTGATTGATGTGTCTGCACGCCACGTACAGAAATAGATGTGTTAAGAATAGAACGATTTGACGCGACCTTAGTTATATTGGCAGGTTAACTTATCGTCTGGTACTTTGTAAGCTACTATGAAGAAAATAGAATATGCATCGCCTGTGGCAAATCATAAACTACATATTATATGTAGGTACCTATTTAGTATTCATAGTTACTATCTGGCCCGCATTTGAAATTTGAATAAAATATGGCAACCACGGATCGTTATTTAAAATTAAACATTGGATACTTCCATCCCCATGTATTTATTTTACCTATTACAAAACACATAGGCAAGGTAAACGTATAACTGATAACAGAATAGATGATACTAAATTATATTTTGTACAAAATTTAAAAATAAATAAGGTAGACGTCCGAGTACTCGACACGCTAGTACCCGATAGATGACACCCATCTGAGCACAGTAAAGAACCTAAACTGAATCGCGTTAAGACGTTATGGCAAGCCCCTGAAACTTAATTCGTGTGTTGAATCATTGGTTACACTCTAACACAAATATTAACGTCTGGCAAATATTAATATCCTTTTCAATGTAGGTTTGACGCACCAGCCAAACAGCTCGAAGGAAAGAAATGAGAACGGAAGAGGTGAATCATTTGATATTTTGTAAAAGTCTGTAGATTATTAACCTTTGTTGCATACAGTTACATGTTTCGTAACTTTTTGATTCAAATATTGTTAACACTTTATTTTGTCACAATATGATGTATTTTTTTTTTATAATTGCTCTACACAAGGAATTTTTAACGTATTTGTGTCGGACCTCCTTGACGAAAATAATATTTATACCTTTCCTTTTAACCGATATATTCGGTGTAAATGTGGGACGACGCTTTGATGCTCGCTTCATACAAAAATATCAACGTATACAGTGAGACAGAAAAAGCTAGACATTAAAAAGTAGCAACATAATCGTGTCGTCCCGTTTTATTACATATATTGATTAGAAAGGGACGACCCTACGATGTTGCCACTTTTTTATTTCTACCTTTTTCTGTCGCACTGTAGTAATACTTTTCCTTATTATCTATGTAAATGATCATTCATTTCAATTAATTTTCAGGCTCAATTTTGGAACGGCTCGAAACTTATATGCAGCGAACGCCAATCCGCATTTCCTCTTAAACATATTTTGTATCGTGTAGGAACTTAAAACTCTTAAAAGTGGGACACCCCACTTAGTAACAGCAAGTAGAGTATTTGCTCTGCATAATGATGGCATTGCAATAAGATGCAATGTGTTCTATTGACGTAATAGCTACATGTTAATTAATAACAGACATCGCCAACCATCGGTACCGTGAGTGATATAATTATACAGGCTTCGACAACTGTTGGCGACGATAATTATAATTATAAAGATGACAGCTGCTGAGTAAAAATATACAATTTTAGCCCCTATTACCATGTTAATAGAAACCTAGTGACAGATACAGTATATGAAAGTGTAAGTGATATGATTAACGTCTACAATCGTGATCAATTTGTTAATGTGGTTTGCCTTACATGTTGCACGTGCGCTTTGTTATATATAACTATTAACACTTATAAGCTGTTCATAACAACCATCACTCTTATTGCTAAAGCAATAGAGTCGTATAAAACATATACAGTGGTTAAAAGAGATTATAATATATTACAGCCACTTTATATTAGATCTCGATATAGTACCTATTTGACAATTTCTCTCGGCCAGATTTAGAAGCCTAATGGTCATCATTTGTTATTTTTTAGACAGTAGGTTAGACTCGTTTTTCTCTACGTCATGTCAAAATCTCATTGTCTGGGGGTTTAATTATTACAGCTACTTTTATTTGGCGATTTAAAATAACAAAATTAATTATGTTTAATTTACATAACAGATTCTCATCAAAGATTTTTTTTTCTTTTGGTTTAACATATTCCTATTACCAACATAACAAGCTTAATCATCTTATTTTCTACTTAATGTTGGCTTACAACTTAACTAGGGCTTATGCATCAATCATAATATCAATAAACAGGCTCACAACTCACAACACAATTACTCAAACAGCAACACCCACGGTTGACCATTGGTACACCTTATAGTCATAGCAATAGGCGTCATAAATGGTTAGATTACAGTGGCGATGGTATTAATACTTTCATTACACTCACAATCGTTGCTTCCATTTATTAACATCTGTAATCAAATGTAATGTGATCAAATCTTCTGATCTCATAATCTTTTATGGCTTGCCATATGAAAATCAGTTTTAAAACTATGGTGTTACAACGCAATTTGAGTTAAACGTGGTATAATTGGAACTTGTCGATTCTACTAATGATATTATGAATGGGAAAGTGTAGTGTGTTTGGGCGTTTATTGCTTATCTAATAACGAGAAAACTGTTAAGAAAAATACAAAATTTAGCCTACTTATTTACTAAAACATGCTGAGAATCTCCTAAGCACCACTTGCGCCAGCCAGGGTTAGCTGTTAACCCGGAGTTAAGCTGTCAAATTTAATACACAAAATGTAAAAATGTTTTTAGACAGATCCATTGATCATGCTTAATTACGAGTACAGGCCTATTAACCGCCAATCACTTCGTTCGTTCATTTGCTTTATTGCCTCTTTATCACCTGAATATGCGACAGATAGCAAAGATTTTTCGATGTGTATGGGTCTACATGTAAAATTTGGTGATTTGTATTGACTTGGAGCACAAAAATTAAACGTATTATAAATTTAATCACATGTTAGTAAACTTTGTTGGCTGACAATCATTTTTATCGCCCGGAACATTTTCATTAGGTACCTACTAACAAAGGAAAAAGGGATATCAGTATGACGTTCCTAATATTTAATTTAGTTTTTATTTCCATCGTCGCGAATGAAATCACAGACAGTCTAAACAATTTTTTCCATAAATATTATCGGGCCGATCGAAAAAGTTATGAACTTTTTCAACTTACCTAATGTTATGTCTTTCTCGAAAATATAGGTAGGTACTTAGGAAAGTGTACCTGTAAAAATTCGTATGAAAGGATGAAGGATTATTTGTTTATTTGTTTATTTTATACATACCAGCAATCACAGATAAACCTTACGTAAATATAAATTATTAAATACTTATTAAAAATATTTTAGATTATAAAGTACAACAGAAGGATAGGGAGACATGAATTCATAAGCACATACGAAATTAAACCTGCGAGCAGATACTATACAAATTCCATTAAGCCAATATACAATTATTGGACCGATCTATAAGTTGCCGACCCCTGCACTTTCACTGGCAGATTGATGCGCGCGCGCAAGTTTCCGTTGATTGTACGCATGCTACCGAATTATGTAACATGTGGAGATTTTGTTGTGATAAAACAGAACCTTGTGAATGAGGTGCTTGTACGATGGACTGCAAACGTGCGTACTCACAGTTTGATATAAATTATTATATTACCTACCTACTAGAGGTAGATCGTCAGTAGCAGTATAGAAAAAATAACTATATCTATCCCTCTTTTGTGGGTAGCAGTAGAAGCGAATAAAAGGACAGTATGATATTAATGTCAGCATGACTCACGTTTGAATTGTATGACTGCATTGTTTCTTCAAGCTTGAATATTTCTTCTCTAAACGAAATTTATCCGCCGAATTTACACACACCATGTTTTATAATCTTTGGTCATTACCGTATCAAGTGTTCGTTACGTAATGTGATAAATGATGATTCGCTATGGTTCGTGGATGTGGTTACTTTTTGTGGACTCCATAAAGGGCATGGTAATAACATTATTGCAGTAATTATATGTTGGTTAAGGTTTTCAACTGTTTATTTTGATTTGTGTAATGTAACAGGTATAAATGTGCCGATTTTGGAACGTTCTCCGATTTGTATGGGGAATCTTCCCGCTCGGCGCGAGAATAATCGGAATCGGAGAGGGTTCTCGAGCTAGCTAACAGCTATTTTCATATAAGGCTTTGAGTTTGATTTTTATTACGCCAGTCGTGAGGTAAGTAAGTAGGTGCTTAAAACTTAAAAAAGGGAAATATATATTTCACATGAAGCATACATAAAACAAAGAACTTACGAGAATCTTTAAAAAAACCGCATTTATTTACGGACTGTAGTTACTTATTTATCTTTGTAAAATTATTTTCGCAAAATTTAAAAGCCTTTTGTACTTTTAATACTGACAGTGTAAAGGATGACTCACACTTGAACGGGAGGGGACAGGACGGGACGGGACGAGACGGGACGCGACGGGGCATTTTTAGGCCGAAACCGGCCGAAACTGAAACCGAAACCGAAACTTCGGTCGCACACTAACAATAATTATACTTACATTTCATTAAATTGTCGAAAGGGACTCTGCGTGTTGGCTTCGGCTCCGCGTACGCCTCCCAAAGGTCCGGAACACCATTGTTCCGTGATGGGAAAGACATTATACTTACTTACTGTACCTACCTCTTATTAATGTAAACACTAAACAATATGATTGGCATCTCATAAATAGATTATTTGCTTAATATCTGTGTATATCTCTGATAAGGAAATTGATTTAATAGTGATTTCTCATTTGTTTTTTTCAGGTAAATGGTCTTCTACAAAAACCGTAGCAAAAAACCGTTCAAGGTAAATCAGTAAGAGATTAAAAACTTGGCCTTAAATTGCTTTAATTAATTTATCTGGGAAGATAATTAAGGTTTAATGTTGTTTAATGTATCGAAGAGTGCTGAAAGAGCATACTAACAATATTTTAACTGTATACATTGGGCACAATCTCCATCAATTAAAAAAACCGTCGGTCAGGAGCTACTAAATGAAAACTGTTCTTAATTGAGAACATTGGGCAGGACGAGGATAAATAAGTGCAGGAAACACGCAACAAAATGTCGCGTGCGAGGTTCTCTGTGTGTCTCAAACCTGAACATGATTTAAATGAATGTATAAAAATCAAATGTAGGGCATAATATCATCATTGCAATTTGATACGAGTCACTGCATAAAGCTCTCAAAGTCATGGTTTAAATGTTCCCACAGCAATGAACATTGCAAAACAGCCAAATATTTGTGTTTGCCCATTAGGTTTGATTATCAAATTACCGTAAAACGGCACCTTCGCTTTAATTATCAGGCTAAACCAAACACCACTCACAAATAAGGACTGACAATCTTTACGTACATAACTTGTTTTTGATTGTTTTTATCATTAATAGGAGTGTAATGTTTGTCGTTGACCAAGGTAAATAATGTAAGTAGATAGATTTATTATCATGAAGCAACAGCAGTAGTGGTTTTATAGTCTTGTTCTGCCGAAGTTGTAGTTGCCACCACCAATTAGATAATTGTAGATAATTAATGTAGGCATAATAATCGTCATAAGTAGGTATTATGTTAAACACATAAGCAACAATACCATTTTCGGAGCTATAAAAAATCTACTTGCGAGACTGTAGTTCTATTTCAATGATGTTCATATACTTACAAAATCGTACTTTCGTAGAAACTAATTACATTCGGTCGACCGTCGAGTAGAGTACAACAATGGTGTGTAGATAATTGTTTGTTTGTAACCAAGTGTCTCATATGTTTATTTACAGTTTTACCCTCTGGTTTACGTATACCTAAATATATTGAGTTGTATAAAAGTGTTAAAACATATTTACAGTTGACAAACGTTAAATGTATATCAGATTGTTCTGCAAAATTAATATGTTATAAATTGAAAGAGATGTCATATACTAAAGAAAAAGTGACCAAGGTCCCCGGTGAGCAGGGCTGGGATCGAACCAGCGACCTCTTGCTTTCGCGGCAGACGCGATAAATGATTTGATACGTGCTTTATAATTGTATAAAATTAATATGATTTTTCATTAGGTTCCGTTTAAATTCTGCAATAGGTTTATTCCTTACTTTTCAAATTAGCTTTTCTTTACAGAATTTCTTAATGAATTCACCTTATTCTTGAGTTTAGGCTAATTTCAAAATGATTGATAGTGCAAAACCTTATCTTTTTTTACCAGATCCTTGTCATGAATGCTGTGAAAAATAAATAGGAAACACACCTATTTTGAGGCAGGCAAATTAATCTATCTTTCCAGTCCTTACTATTTATCGGTCTCTGTCATTCTTGACTCGCCGTTTTGTAATCCGCCTCAGTTTGTCGTATCAATGTCAGTATAATGCGATATTTCTCGATCCATATTCGATTACACTGATACACATACGAAATTTGATTGTGTAAACTATACGGCAATGTCACGAGTTACTATTTTGGTAATATTTTCCCTTTAAAAAGAAACCGGAACAATAAATAACAAAATTTGGTAAATTTCGCCGAAATTGATATTGAGTTTGGATGACGAAAATATTTATACATACTTATTCAAATCAGGTCTACGTGTCAGTTATAAGATCAAATTGGCAAATATAAAATACAAATAGTTTGTGATAGATAGATTTTTATACGTTAGATTCTTACCTGCTAAACTGAGTTGCATCCATAGGGATGTAACTCAGTTTAGGTCGTCATCTGAAATGCGTTAAGACGTCGTGGTAAGGCCTCAGTTGTATGGAAGCGACTCAGAAGGCCTAGTATAAAAGTTGTACGACATTAACTCCTCGACCGCGTTAGCGTATCCAGGGGTCAAAATATGAAAGTTGCCGGATGATTTAAATAAACGGCAAACATAATTTGAACTCCCGATACGCTAACGCGGTCGAGGAGTTAATGTCGTATAATTTTTATACTAGGCCTTCTGTTTAGATCGTCAACTGAATCGCGTTAAGACGTCATGGTAGGGCCCCTGTTCAGGATTTTAAAAATGTTGTATTTACTTGGGATAACTTTAAAATTAGGGGTCAACCATAGGGGTTCTAACGTTCAAAAGATTGTAACAACTGATATGATTGAAAATATCGCATTACCCCATCTTGATCCTTAGGTCAAATATGATTATCGAACACATACGATTATTGTCCGAACAATAGTCGATTATGAAATCGATTCGATTATCGATTCGGTGCGTGATTGTCTGGGCCCGGGTTATCATCACGTTTTCTCTCGATTAGTGAAATAAATTTCTATAGGTACAATTATTACGATTTTCGGACACGATTCGATTGTGTTTTCGATTTCAATTGTTAAAGACTGTGGGTCCGTTAGGATCGAATTTAGGTGAAAGATAACATAAAATAAAGTAATATTTATTCGATAACGCGTAGCGTGCGGAAAAAGGCACTTTATGGCACGCTACGCGTACGGAAAAAGCCGATTTCTGCCCAAGTGTAGGCATGAAATGATGTAGGTACCTAACACGTGAGGTAATAAATAAAGCCCTCGTTCACATATTTACGTCCCTCGCTTGCAGCTCGGGTCGCAAACATCTGCGATCTCGGCCTTTCTTTGTTTTACCGCACTAGTTAGGTAATGTACTATTATGTATTAAGTCAATTTGAGTAGGCTAGCCTAGTTGTATACATCACAGTACGAGACACAGACATTCATCCATAAATAAGAGGTTTATTTACACTAACGCGTCGAGTCCAAAGTCTTTGAATTTAATGTGGGACTTTATTTTAAGAACTCTGTCTGAATTAGATATTCAGATTGCAGAAACTCTGGTTTGATTTGAATAATATATCAATAATAAAGACTGTATTGTGTCTCTGTCGCAGCCATTTCGCCCACCTATTTTTTATTTACATACTTTATTACTTATTTACATACATATAACGCTGCATAATAACCTACAAAAGTAATATTATTATTTAGGCGATTGTGTCCCACTAGTGGGCAAAGGCCTCCCCCCTCTTCTTCAATTCGTCACGGTGATGTGTTACCTACTCAAAAAAACAAATAAGCATTTTAAAGCACTACAACAATTCAATATAACATTTAAAAGTTTTGCGATTTGAACACGTATTTAAACGTAAATAAGGTAAACAAGTTAATTCGCGTTAGACCCGTTTAATAATTATGTTTAACTACAACAATTCGTCCAAATATGAAAAAAGTACCTGACTATATAGCTTTTAGCGTGAAATCTTTGCGAACATGGCATACCTTACAATTGTCGGTATCAACATCTTCAGAAATCTAATACTTATTTCTTGTTTAGGCTATATCGTTACGTATCCTCTGACATTCAAAGGTCACCCACATTTTTTATGTTTCAAAAGATAAAATAATAATAAAATTCAACACTCCATAAAAACATCAAAAGCTGTGAAATGGGATTGCTCAACTCTGAAAACTTCATATATCTTTTATTTTATAACACACGCTTTTATGCAGTTCTGGGTGGGATACCAGTCCATAGAATGCCATTTTAGCATTTTATAGAGTTGAACTATAGGTACATGCAGATTAAGCGGCCCTTTCGAGATTTTATGTACATTCAGTAAAATTCATTAAATTCAATTCGAACTAATGTTAAACCGGGCGGAGCGCTTCAAAGCGCCGAAATTTTGCGGCTGAGAGTACCATTTTGTACCATTTGGGGTCGAAACTCTAGGTCCATGGAGTCCCAGCGCACGCAAGTTTTTTGTAGAAATCGCGAAACGTCTAGTTGATGTAACTGGTGACCGAAGAGCTGCAGCTGGTGGCTTCTTCGCACAACGTATCAGCATTGACCTATTATAGTTTAAAGGTAGGTAGACTAGGTAGAGGTAGGAAAGTTACACTTACTTTGTATATTTTGAAAATAAATGATTTAGTAAGTAAGTAATAAACACTTTATTGCACAAAACTGGATATGCGTTTACAAAAAGGAATAAATAGAAAAGTACTTATCCCTACGAGGGATCTCTTCCAGTTAACCTAAGTACCTAATAATATTTAAGTAATCCTAATATATAATATATATTAATATTGAAAATAAACGAAAACCAACTAACTTATGAGGTTCAGTACTATGCTTCTGATAACCATAATATTTTAGTATACCTAACATATGATAATCGTTAGTAAGTATGGACTTACTAACGATTATCATATGTGCTTGGTTTTAGTAAAAGGTACCACTTTGTCACTTGTTGATAAGGTTTATTTCTAAACGAATTTTTATAGCATAAGTGCCTTCTCGGTAACCTACAAAATGGTACCTTTTTAATAAAAAAGCAATCACATATTAGCTAGGTATTAACTCAGACCTGAGGCCTTACCATGACGTCTTAGCGCGATTCAGTTGACGACCTAAACTGAGTCGCTTCCGTAACTGAGCCTAAACTGAACCTAAACTGAATCGCGTTAAGACGTCATGGCTCCCCTGCTCGCGGTACTTGACTCCGAATAAAGATCTCCGGCACAAACATGTATGTCTGAGTCCTGACATACCTACATTAAAGAAATTGTCTGCCGGATACATCTACAGAGATTTCCCGTAGACACTTCTTAGGGATAGTAAGCTTAATAAATACTTCCGAGGGTACTAGACGACGATATAGGTATGTAACAGAAAGTCAGACAGACACCTGCATAACCTTTGCATTCTTTAATGTTCCCCATGTAACTATCTGTCTGTCTGATCTTGTATTCGGTCACAGTTAAAAATCGAGTTTTCCCATACAAAAAATAACCGATTGCATTTCCTAGAAAACACCCATGTTTGAGGAATAAATATTTGTAATAAGCACACAAATAAATGGAATACCAGGATTCGAACCCGGATCTCCAACTTCATAAGCAGAGCTACCAGCTAGAAAGCCGTTCAATTAAAAAAAAACACTAAAGTCAAACCCGGTCTTCCTGAACATAATGAAATCAATTCTATCCTCATTTTAAAGTCTAAACACTGCTTTGTTCATCCCATAGCAATTATCAATGATTGCCATACATTATCGGCACTGGTTACTTTGCTGGCCTAATTAGGCGCCAGGAAGTATGGCTTCCTATTATTTCCAACACGGAAAGCTTTAGTGTTTTATTTCCAAAAACTTTAAGCCATTTTGAATCTTATTTCCTATACTGTTTTTTTTTTTTTTTTTTTTTATGCTATAGGGGGCAAACGAGCAAACGAATCACCTGATGGTAAGCGATTAACGTCGTCCATGGACACCCGCAACACCAGAGGTGTCGCAAGTGCGTTGCCGGCCTTTAAGGTGGGAGTACGCTCTTTTCTTGAAGGTTTGAAGGTCGTATGTACTGTATGATCTGAAATAGAATATGGTGTTTAGTGTGTATGGTTTAAAATTGTTTTTGTTGTTAGATGAAGTAAATTGATTTTATGATCTAACGTACAATTGATTCTTGTTGCTATAATGTTGTAACTATTTTACAAGGTATATGGCATACAAACATTCTAACATTATTGAGTATATACGACTAGCCAATATAAGTAATATTACTTTTCAATTACCTATCAATAATCAATATTTTTGCATCAAATCATCCAGACTTTTAATACTTATGTTCGTAAAATGTCAGATTAAGGATGACTCACAGTAGTCCGTTCCGTTCCGATCCGATACGGGACGATCTGTCAGTTTCTAGGGTGCCACTAATCCGCATCCCGCGAAAAGGCAGCCCAATAATCGGCGACCCAATAATTGGCGACCACGATGTACATGGATTATTGGGTCGCCGATTATTGGGCTGCCTTTTCTTGGGTCGAACAATCTCGAAGCGGGCCAATAATCGGCAGCCCAATAATCCATGTACATCGTGGTCGCCAATTATTGGGTCGCCGATTATTGGGCTGCCTTTTATCGGGTCGGACAAGCTCGGTAGCGGGCCAATAATCCGAAGCCACAGTTTTTGCAGTACAATAATCAGCAACCCAATAATTCGCAACCAAAAAAATGGACACGAATTATTGGGCTGCCGATTATTTGTCTGCTTTTTATACAGACTCCTTAGATCGAATGTTAAGGCAGGTCGGTTTAGGTACGACGACGAGCGAAGCGAGGAGGAGTGTTAGGTAGAACTGCGACCTAACAGCGCGCGAGCCGAGCGAGCGAAGCGAGCGTGCCGCGGTAGCGGCCGGCGAAGCGCCAGAACCGACTTTTTTCGCATCCCGCGAAAAGGCAGCCCAATAATCGGCGGCCCAATAATTGGCGACCACGATGTACATGGATTATTGGGTCGCCGATTATTGGGTTGCCTTTTCTTGGGTCGAGCAATCTCGCAGCAGGCCAATAATCGGCAGCCCAATAATCCATGTACATCTTGGTCGCCAATTATTGGGTCGCCGATTATTGGGCTGCCTTTTATAGGGTCGGACAAGCTCGGTAGCGGGCCAATAATCCGAAGCCACAGTTTTTGCAGTACAATAATCAGCAACCCAATAATCCGCAACCAAAAAAATGGACACGAATTATTGGGCTGCCGATTATTTGGCTGCCTTTTATACGGACTCACTTTCTATACAAAAAGTCACGTGACGTCCGAGGGCTCCGAGCTATCACGTGATACTTTCTATAGAAACTGACAGATCATCCCGTATCGGTTCGGAACGGAACGGACTACTGTGAGTCATCCTTTATCGGATACCACCGAATGAGACTTTTACTTTATTGATCGAAAAGCATTGATTAATTGAACAATAGAAAAACTATCGAAGTGACGTTTATCACTGTTAAATATCTTTTGACATCACAACGCGATAAAACGCCGGCAAAATATCGGTCTCACGCGCGACAGCTGTATGGTAATGAGATGACATATTGTTTTTAAATGGCGGCTCGCATCTCACACTTTCTTTTAATGAGGTAATTAGAGACTGGTTTGGGGAGTGAAAATATTTAAGTATGATTAATATATAAACCTATTATTTACATGACTTTCAATTGTTCTTTGGAAAAATAAGTAGGTAGGAACATAATAGAAGTGATATTGACAATACAACTATTTTCGATTTTGCTCTGTCACAGAGGTTTTTACGGTTAAAATAGAAATAAGCAGCGATTACCTATTATTCATATATATGGTTTGGAAGCTTATTTAATAGTGATAAACATAAGATAACGAAAATTACTCTTGTGGTTTCGTACAACTTCATGTTACATTTTGAGAAACGTCATGACAAAACACTTACAAAATACGCGAGCCTTTGAAGTGGATCTTAATTTCAATTAATTTTCTATTATTTTTCTAAATTCTTAAGATGTTTTAATACTACATACCGCGATTACCCGGACTTTAACCTCTATTTAATTGTATAGTGGACGTAGATTTGACCAACAATTACAATTGCACAAATTGCAATCTATTAATACATTTTAGATAAAATTATGTCACACGTCAATCTGCATAAAGTAGGTTGAAAGCCTACTTTATGCTGATTGACGGGCTATATTTTTTTATTGAAACGCATGGAGTATAATTATATCAGGAGAACACCTTCTGACGGAACTTATGAAGTTATGACCTGACTAAGTACCTACCTATGGAGGCGAATATGTCGCGCGTTCACCGCGTAGGCACAAGTTTTGTATAGAAATCGCTTTCAAATCGCCCAAGTGTGATAAGGCCCTTTAAGGAAGGCAGTTCACGTCACTCAGCGTTTTACGTTGACACAAAATCATCCGCCCATGGGTGGAATAAACTCATACCTGTGCGTTCAGATATATTTATACATTTCAAACACCGCATACTAATTTATAATACAAATAATGTTCAGATGCATATTTTGTTCCTATGTATCTGTTTATACAAATTGTTGTACCGTATGTACCACCATACGCACCCGGTAACATGGTCACAACCCTAATGTTAGTGTCATCTTGACATTTGCATGCTTGACGAGCTAAACGCCAAATGTAGGAAAGAGAAGCTTCTGTACTTCAGTACTACTACTTATTCTGTGGTGCAAGTGTCATAATTCTCACTTGTTTTTGCCATCGCAAGCCCGCAATCTGATCCTAATAGCTTGGTAGTATAATCGTTAGGTAGGTATTATCATATTATGATTCTAATAAACATACGTACCTGTAGAAACTAATGTGCAAAATGATTGCAAACTAAAATTACTAAAACATTTTTAGTATCAGTAATCACAAATGATCCCACAAATGTAACAAATCACCGCAAAACAACCTTTAAAACGCGTTAACTGCCGCGTTAACCCTGGCAATGCCGCATTAGGACTACTAATGGCTAACAAAACGGTGCAACGCTACTATTTTGTCCATAATCGCTTATTTAGCTTTTCTCGTAAGCTCGGATGTCAGTTACGACCGTTTTAAAATAGCTTAACCTTCGCTTTGTCTCTAATTTAGGACTGATTGTGCGTACTTACATTTATGTATTGGTTTTATGTCTGACCAATGAATGGTCGATGATTTCAAAGTATTTAATTTTAGTGAGTTATATTTTTTACTTCTTTAAAGGTACCTACTTAATATTTTCTTCGGTTACCGCAGTTAGTAGGTGTATAAAGCGCCTAGTAATTGAGTTTGCCCAATTTCATAAAAGATGACAGTTCTATATGTCAAATTTCTTAGATCGGGCGAACAATAGTTTGCCCTAGTTTTAAGAGGTGTTTGAATTAAAATTGTTGCTTTTGAGAAAGATTTGTGTGTGGTATAATATAGTTCAGTGGGAATACATTTGTCAGTTTATTATCAAACTCTGTGTTTTTTTGCTTCCTTCAAGACCTATGTGCTGACTTGTACAGTAGGTATAATGGCTGCAACCGAAAATAATATTAACTTTGATTAAAAAAGCAGTAAAAAAAAAACAATAATATAGGGATAAATTGCTTACTAATAAATAACGGCAGGCCATTTATATTTCAATGATGCAAGGATGCATTCGCCTGGCCAATAGAAGGCAGTAAAACAAATGATTCATCTTGCATTGTTTATAGACAGACATCATCAAGGACACGATGACAAATACGTACATCATTGTTAACAATTACGCTGTATTTTATGTTTGTCCATACAATGTTTTTCGCAATCATAAAATTCATTGTAGGAATAGGTACATTAAATAAAATGCTTCTTATGTTGGACTTCAAATACGTAATTCTTTATTTAAATAACAACAAAAACACATAAAACTAAAATAAAATAAATGTTAAAGTGAATACTCCCCCCTTGGCATGGTACCGTAGACGCTGGCAGCGTTTCCTCGCTCTATTGCAATGCGTTGGGCGAGGAAACTACCAGCTCTACGGTCGCCGGTAGCACCCACATCCACAAGCCACCTTGAAAAGAGGGCGTGGGCGCTCGAACCTCATGGGCCGAGGGTCTCGACGCTGAACGGAACAAAGTTGTATTCGCCGCTGATACCACTATATTAGCATTTAAAAAAAAAACCGCCGCCTCTGCAGCCGCGCCGGCCTTGGCTGTAGTTCCGTGATGATGTGACAGGGCTAGGGTGTCAACACAGGTGGCGTCCCATACCAGCACCCGTCCCATCCTCCACGGAACCAACGACATTCCATCAGGTCTCTTGCCATCATCCCTGAGAATGCCCGGAGGCTCTAGAAGAGTTGGCACGTTGATGCTGGCAAGGGACCTGTGGAGGATGTCGTTAAGCGCAGCGTGCCTGGAGAAACGGCCAGCGCTCCTGACAACAGAAGTTTTTCCTACTCAGAATCACGAGCTGTTTCGACCCTACGAGTAGAAAAAAGAGTCCCAATTTTATTTTTCCATTCCGTTACCATTTTCAAACACTTTGTACAGCGGTAAAAAAATGGAGGGTACTAAAATGTTTGAAAATTGTGAGAACTTTTTTCTAGGTGTTTTTTTTTCTCGTAGATTGAAAGAGCTCGTTATTCTGAGTAAGAAAAACATTAAATTTATTAAATTACTGTTTGGCAGTTGTTTGTTTACGAAAATAATGACATATTTTACAAGTGAGAACTGGTGTTGCGTTTAGTTCGACTTTATTTAATATTTACCTTTTTCTGTCGCTCTGTACATCAATTTTAGATAATGAACTGTTGTATTTCGTACACGCCATTCCATTTAACGTTTCCGACAGACTTTCATGTTAGTGCACAGCCAAATCCAGGGTTTTGTGGTCCACCCCGGTATGTTGAGCACACCGGTTTTTGAAATACGAACGACGTGCAATTTACGCTATGTTTTTATTTCAAAGTAACATTATCTCGATTTATCCGGTTTTCCCTCCAAACTCCCGAAATGGTCGAATTAAAAAAACATATCTTTTGACTTAACACGGGTTTTATTTTTGTAAAAAAGATGAATAATCATTAGCAGTTCTAACAATACATTCGCGGCGCATTCAGAATGACAATTAGCAGTCTAGACATATCACAGATTGGACCCGGGTATGTCCTTAAACTACGTCCAACAAGTGAGGTAGGGCACAGCGAAACGTCATCTCGCTTGAATCTGGAGCAGCCTGACTGGGGAAGTACCTCCACCTTACAGAATACCGAAGCCATAATAACATCACTACTTACTTTGTAGGTATGTGGTGTTGTGTTCCTCACGGTGAGTAAGGTTTCCAGAGCTCCAATCCCCCCAACCTCCCCCTTAATGACGATGACAGCGCAGATTAATAAGCTACCCCAGGAGGGTACCAGCTGCTCTAGCGCTGGAGAATCCCT
The DNA here is from genome assembly GCA_949128165.1 of Lathronympha strigana. Taxonomy (NCBI): domain Eukaryota; kingdom Metazoa; phylum Arthropoda; class Insecta; order Lepidoptera; family Tortricidae; genus Lathronympha; species Lathronympha strigana. The sequence goes on from OX421920.1 coordinate 12,338,396, forward strand.
TTCTGGGCTTCCATGCTCAGGTACTGTCGTGCCTGAGCGTGGACGCCGAGAGCGCCCCGTTTCGTACTCTGGGGGGGGCAAATCCGCGCTCCGCCATCCGCCATCCTCCCGAGGCAAGAGCAAGACGGCTACGGCAGCCCCTGCCACGCTCGCTGTGGATTTCTGCAACATCAGGGGTTTGCATTCTAATCTTAATGCTGTCCATCATCACCTCGAGACAGCTAAGCCGGCCTTGCTTTTTCTGACAGAGACGCAGATATCGTCTCCAGCGGACACAAAATACCTCTCCTACCCTGGGTACAAACTAGAGCATTCCTTTCTGCCTAGGGCTGGAGTGTGTGTGTACGTTAGAGGCGATATCAGTTCTCGTCGCCTCAGCAATCTTGAAGGTAGGGACCTTTCCACCTTATGGCTACGTGTTGATTGTGATGATCATCCTCGCGTCTATTCGTGCCTCTATAGGTCCCATAGCGGTGATGCCGAAACTGACCGACTCTTGGAGCAGATTCAAACGGCTGTGGATTCAGTGCAGCAGCAGATCCCATCCGCTGAGATCATCGTTCTTGGCGATTTTAACGCCCATAATGCCGAATGGCTGGGCTCCAGCAAGACTGATCATGCGGGGAGATCTGTTCACGACTTTGCTCTGACCTACGGCTTGACACAACTGGTTACTGCGCCTACGCGAATCCCAGATGTGGAGAGCCAGGAACCTTCCCTGTTGGACCTTCTGCTGACTTCTCACCCGGTTGGCTATGATGTATCCGTTGCAGCCCCTCTCGGTTCCTCGGATCATTGCCTCATCCGGAGTACAGTGCCTCTCACGTGCCCGCCGCGTCGGCGAGTTGCTTGTAGCCGCCGTGTGTGGCACTATAAGTCAGCAGACTGGGACGGGATGCGGGTGTTCTTTGCGTCTTACCCGTGGGGGCAGGTTTGCTTCACGCCGGATGATCCTGATATCGCTGCTGACTCTGTTGCTGACGTGGTGCTTCAGGGAATGGAACTTTTCGTTCCATCCTCTGCGGTACCTGTTGGTGGCAAAACCCAGCCTTGGTTTGATCGCTCCTGCAAAAAGGCGTCTCGCCGAAAGCTGGAGTGCTACCAAGCCTGGGTAAATGCAGCGGCGGTACAGGATGTAAAGACCAGCGCTTTAAAAAAGGAGTTTAACTTTGCCTCCAGGTCCTTCAAAAGAGCCATTGCCAGAGCAAAGTCGTTGCACATTGGTAGGATTGGCGAGAAACTAGAGCGTCTCCCCTCGGGAACTCGTGCGTTCTGGTCTCTTGCCAAAGCTATCCAGGGGAATTTCTGCACGCCGTCTTTTCCACCTCTGCACACGGGAAATGATTCGTTGGCCCACGACGCAAAAGACAAAGCCGATCTACTGGGTAAGCTTTTTGCGTCCAACTCGACTTTGGATGACGGGGGACAAGCGCCGCCGACTATACCGCGGTGCGAGAGCTGTATGCCAGATGTACAGTTCCGCCAAAGCTTTGTGCGTAAGGCTCTTCGCTCCCTCGACACCCATAAGTCCAGTGGGCCTGATGGAATCCCTGCAATTGTTCTCAAGATGTGTGCTCCTGAGTTGGCGCCGGTCTTAACGCGTCTTTTTCGGCTCTCCTACTCTTCTGGCGTAGTCCCGACTTCGTGGAAGTCAGCTTTGGTGCACCCGATCCCTAAAAAAGGCGACCGCTCAAATCCATCCGACTACAGGCCGATAGCTATAACCTCCCTTTTCTCTAAGATTATGGAGTCCATCATCAATCGTCAGCTCCTCTGGTACCTAGAGGATCACCAGCTGCTGAGTGACCAACAATACGGTTTCCGTAGGGGTCGTTCGGCTGGTGATCTTTTAGTTTACCTGACACATTGCTGGGCACAGGCGATAGAGAGTAAAGGTGAGGCACTGGCAGTTAGTTTGGATGTAGCGAAGGCCTTCGATCGCGTTTGGCACAAAGCACTTCTTTCGAAACTTCCATGCTATGGGCTCCCCGGGAAATTATGCGAATGGGTCAGCAGTTTTCTAGCAGACAGAAGCATTAAGGTCCTAGTTGACGGTGAATGCTCAGACTCAATGTCTGTGAATGCTGGTGTCCCTCAAGGCTGTGTGCTATCACCCACGCTATTCCTCCTGCATATCAATGACATGTTGCAAACTAGCGGCATTCATTGTTATGCTGATGATAGTACGGGTGATGCCTCCTACACCGGCCGCGCCAATATTTCCCGGGAAAACGTCATTGAGAGCCGGAACAAACTTGTGTCCGAAATTGAGACCTCCCTAAAAGAAGTCTCAGATTGGGGTCGACTTAATTTGGTCCATTTTAACCCTACAAAGACACAGGTTTGCGCGTTCACCGCAAAAAAACTTCCGTTCGTCGCGTCACCTCGTTTTGAGAGCACTCCCCTATCTGCCACAGCCAGTATTGGAATCCTTGGCGTTGACATCTCGAGTGAAGTCCAGTTCCGCGGCCACCTAGAGGGTAAGGCCAAATTGGCCTCGAAGAAGCTCGGTGTGCTCAATAGATCGAGGCAGTATTTCACGCCGGCCCATCGCCTACAGCTTTATAAGGCGCAGGTTCGCCCGCATATGGAATACTGCTCTCATCTTTGGGCAGGGGCACCTAAGTACCAGCTTCTTCCTCTAGACCGCATCCAACGGAGAGCAGCTCGAATTGTCAACTGCCAACGTATTTCTGATCGGCTTGATCCCTTGGCGCTGCGTAGAGATGTGGCCTCACTCTGTATTTTCTATCGCATGTATTATGGGGAGTGTTCCGAGGAATTGTTCGGATTAATCCCTGCCGCTTCTTTCCGCCATCGCCCTACGCGACAATATTTCCACTCTCACCATTTAGATGGTTGGCAGTCCTCAACTGTGCGCTTTTCCCGAAACTTCCTGCCTCGCACAGCTAAACTGTGGAACGAACTGTCGCCAGCGGTGTTTCCGGACCGATACGACCTTCAAACCTTCAAGAAAAGAGCGTACTCCCACCTTAAAGGCCGGCAACGCACTTGCGACACCTCTGGTGTTGCGGGTGTCCATGGACGACGTTAATCGCTTACCATCAGGTGATTCGTTTGCTCGTTTGCCCCCTATAGCATAAAAAAAAAAAAAAAAAAAAACAGAACGGTAGAATGACAACCGACACCGTTCTGTACGTGACTGAGGCAGGTGAAGGGTTAATGGAAGGTTTGTATGCCACGGGGCTAATTGGCTTGTCTATGGACGTTTAGATTTTAATTTTAGGACATTGTTACGTGTGTATGGCATAATTAAAATGCTTGCGGATAATTTAGTAAAACATTTTTGGGAGCTAGTAGAGGCGACCAATTGATCTAGCCAACAATTATTTAAAATATCTCGCAAATGTGACGTGCGTGTTTAGTTCGGATGGTAAGTTATGCTAGATTTGTTATATAAGAGAAATACAATTTATCGTGTAGGTACCTATGAATAAGCAGAAAATAAATATTGTATGATCAAACGGCACGGAGTTTTCCCCGATACTGGTACCTATATTAGAAAACCAAGCTGATTGTCGGCATATCAGAAAAACCAGTTCACTGTGAGCAGTGTAAACACGGCAATTTACGTTAAATGTAACTCGTCAAAATAAGTTCCTCGTAGATGTTTATCATTTAAAACAACATGGACATAGGTTGTAGTTCTTTATCTATCTCCATAAGATCCTTCCACACCTTCCTATCTTGAGCAACCTTCTTGAATTCGGTCCAGCTCAGTCCTACGGCTCGCAACTCGCTCAGGTCACTCCTATGGACATACATATTTAGGTATGAAATCTTTTATTAGACATACCAAAAGTTCAGAGAAATGCGGCATATATCTAAGACTTTTGTTCGAAAACAAAAGACAGTCAAAACCTCTTTAAGGTGGAAGTGCCTGGAGGGTATGGCGACTAGCGACCAAGAGATGGCGCTAGTGCTTCAAACTTAGTTATTTTCATAATTTCCTCCAAAACTAAAGCAGATACATAAGATGTTTTTGTATTTGCGCAAATACTAGAAAATCTGAAGTATACTACGAGATTTTCTGCAGCCAACAGTATTTCATTTCAACAAAAACCTGCAACAACGTGGAAATATGGAGATTTTACCCATTTACGCACACTAGCACGTCTTCTGTCAGTCATCAGTGTCAGTAGTGTTATCATCACTCCAAAAATTCCACAGAGGGCGCGGAGAATGTCATTCCTCGTAAACTAACTAGCGTTTACCTAGGTGGCGTTATAAAAATGCTTATGTAGTATTTAGCAAATATATTTTTGACCAATGTAGTCATTGCATTGCAGAAGACTTGGGGTCATAAATTAAATAGGAGAATGGCATTTTTCGAGTCATACTACACATACAAATTCATACAATACTTGAGTGGCTAGAATCCAATCTTGAGAAGTTTTTACAGCATAAATATAGGTACGCATTATACCCAGCCTTTGACAACTTTGTATAGAGGTGTACTCGTACATCGTAATTACATATATTTGGGTTGTTTTTTAAATTCCTACATCACCAAATAATAATATAAGCTAGTTCAGTAAAACAATGTGAAAGAAGAAGAACAATAAATAACCAATCGTTTTGTAGTAGTTTTCAGTCTTAAAAATCCTTTTCAAACTTGCCTTGGTAATTTTTTTTTTTACTTTCATTTTGTTTACGTTTTTATTAATAGTTTCGACTCTAAATTAGATGTTGTAAACTTACTTTATCAAGAAAGTAGGTACGATATAAATATATAGTAATTATGTGAAAAAAATTACAACAGTAAAGTTGTAATTTTGGGCATTTTTATTTTTTGTTGTAGAAAACTAATTTTTGAAAATTGGAAATAATTGAAGTACCTAATTGTTTTCTATTCAGAATCGCGAGCTCTTTCAATCCTAGTAGGAAAAAAAGTGTCCTAAATTTTCCATACAAATTTCAAACTTTCCATTGACGCTACCGCCATACTAAATCTATGAAATGACGGTGGCGAAATGGAAAACAAATCTTGGGACACTTTTTTTCTCCTACTAGGATTGAAAGAGCTCGCGATTCAGAATAGAAAACAATTTAAAAAAAAAATTAAAAAAGATTTTTCTACAAAAAAAAATAAAAACGCCCAATCATCAACGAAAACGTGCTTATTATAACCAACAAAAAGTAAAAAAAGGGTATGGTTGGCCAAGATTTGAACCCGGACTACTAAGCTTTGCTACATTTTCTTATGATCAAGTATAAATTAATTGGGCTATTTCAACATCTCTAATAGCTGCCGAAAATTAAATACCTATACGTATAACGAGTTCACCTGTCAATGCTCTCAAGTTCAAATTTTTCTGTTTTATGGGACATTTGGATAATCGAACGACACGAGCTGGCAACGTCCTTGAAAAGGGACACACATATCGATTGACGTTTCAGTACTCTTCTCGTGGATTGTCAAATTTAAAAGTTTGAATTTGCTTTATTATCAATTTATCAAGGCTTGCTATTATTAGGTACTTGACTGCAATGACATTGAATTTAACTTTAAGGTAACGGCGTAAGGTATATTTTTATTCAATGTTCAGATATTTGTGACCACTTATCTTGCTTAGATACTTTTGACGATTTAAGCGTTCAGATATTTTTTCCTCGCTGTGTGTTCAGAACTCACAGAAAAATTGCTTCTCCTATATTTATGAAAAAATTGAGTGCTCAGATGTTATTGGCGGATCTATTGTAAAGAATTTATTGAAATTTAACCTTGCTCAGAAATATTTGAGGACCTCGCCCGCTACGATATATCTGATGGCGACTGTAGTGTCCACCTGTGGACGAAATTTGGTACTACTCAGTCCGCTGACCTGTCTTACAGGTGGTTACAGTGACATCTTTCATAGTAAACTCAAAACCAGTGGTTGTCAGTTGAGCCGCCATATTAGTTTACACGGACAGTATCAGGATTACTCACACAAACAAGCGTATTAGCGAAATTTAGCACTTTTTATATCTGATTATTTTACGTTATTGTTAGTTTTCTAGCATTTTTTATACTATTTGCGCAAACTAGAGGACCCGCATAACCTTATTATCACGGTTTAAACTCCGGTGCATCGATAGAATAGAAGAAAACCTGCAACGAAAATTGTATGAAACTTGCATGGGGAGATCCACCTTAATCTGAGTCATTAGATAACTACTTAACCTAAAGCAAAAAGCACTGTCAGTTATGAAAGTGAAGTATAAGATTTCATGAACCCGATACCGAATATCAAAAGGTTATAACAAAGTCGATCGTTTTATCGCACCCAAAGAAAGCGAACGATAGTAAAAAGTAATCGAAACTTTCGTTTTCATTGTATTGTGCCAGTACGCACACGCAGTAGCGACAACATGGAAAAACTAATCTATGATCAGTCTTTGATTATCTGTGGAAAAAGGAAATCGGGCTATTGTACTCGTTACGGGTAATATGGTGAATGATGTGTACTTGAGCTACTTGGAAGACCGGTTTTTATGTTTTTAATGAGTCGGAATTTTGTTTTCTACCTATTTTTTATGAGGTGCTTCCTTTATTGGGTACTTACGATACGGTTAATTACTACAAAATGGTTGATTAGTACTAGTTAGGCGCTTGTTCTGTTTAAACAGTCAAAGCACGTGTAGGTACTTAGTTCTGGACATAGGGTACCTACAACTCCACTCGACTGAGCATGTAGGTGGCCTTATATTTAATGTTTGTTATTTAAAATCTATTCTAATCTAGTAATATCACTTCATTATTTAAGAATAAAAATCAGAATTAAATTTGTAATTGCCACATACCATAAAAAAACTAATTTACAAATTAGTAAAGTATAATAGAAACATGCAAAAATGTTAGCTAAGCACTTAACAAATTGATTGCTAATATCACAATGCCTAATAAATTATTATATCTAACTGATTGATTACTAATCATCAATCACAGATACATCAATTACACCTTTTAATCTCAACATACTTTAAATCGCCTAAACAATGACAAACACCTTGGCCAACTTAACAGCAATTTTGTTAACTATTAGATACTGATTCCCATCGAACAATGCGGCGTTTTTGTTGCCATATCGTCCTATTGTAATCGCACCATCGGCTATAATTATCTAGCGTCTGGCAACACTGCCGATGACCGATGCGGTGAAATGTAATCGGCCATCATTGTTTTTTAGGGTTCTGAGCGCCTACCACGAAACGCGAACAAAAGTATAACTCCCTTTCGCACTTGTGATTTCTCACTCAAGTGCGACAGAGAGGGGAAACTTCGTTCGTGGTTCGTGGTAGGCCTTCTGTACTTAAAGCGGAATCCTTACAGGATAATTTTGCTGTGAGTCCGTCTCGTATGTCCAGACCCATTATTTGAGGAACGCGTGGATGCGTCCTACTTTTGTTTTATATTAATAAAGTGTTTCATGTAAGATATCATTATCAGTTTCAAAATAGTAGGCAAATGAAAACGCATCTTTTTTGGACGATAATGGGATGTCTCAGTGAAAACTAGTCCAATATCAATAAACATAATAATTTTTGCAATAATAAACCGTGATAAATGGTTAACTTAATGAACGAAACACTTACTGGTGTAACAAATAAAATAAAAAAATGTAAAGCTAATTTTAAGCTTAATCTGCTGATATCGGCCCATATACTCCTTCATTCCACGGAATTTGAAATGATAAGACAAAAATGACCACAAACCTCAATCTTTAGCAGATAAATTACTGGTGTCAAAAGTATAAACGACTTAATGTGGACTTTTGCATTAACTTTCCATAAGCCATAGGTACTATACTTAGGTCTATACTGGGTCTACAGTCCCTGTAAGCTGTAAAAAAATAAAACTTGTAAGCTAATGTAAAAAAAGATACGGCCGTTTATGTCACATATCCATACATCCATCCGAAAACCGTTAACTTGCCGCGCACTTAAACGGTTACGTGTCACGAGTATTATGTAGTACGGAACCCTCAGTGCGCGAGTCCGGCTCCCACTGGCCAAGTTTTTTTATTAAGAGTATCGAGACCATAGAATTATAATAGTTTCTTTAATGTTGGTAACGATTGTCGGAAGCTTTCTATAACTTTTTATTTTATGGGATTTATTTACAATGGCGTAGTTTAAACATTCTTTGGTGTTCTTGCTACGTACTATTTAGTTTTATTAAAGGCCTGATGTTGTATTCATAATCAGATTCATTAACTATACATTGTATAAATCAAGACAGAAATGTGTTTAGATACTTGGATATTTGAATTTTTTGATGTTTTTTCCTCCTTGATACAAAATCGGCACGACGGATTTAGATGAGATTTGGCTCGTAGGTAAATACCCTACAAAGCGACATTACATCTAAATAGGTATATATTTATTATCCCATTTACTTTCCGAGTAGTTTGAATTGAGGGTTGAGACGGGAGGGACTAAACGAAAGCAATTCTATGACTTCTACGCAGTCAATTAGAAATGCGGTCGGAAGTTAATAATAATGATAAGTCAACAGTAGATAGTAACAGGTACTTAGTTCCACTTTTACTGACAGTGTATTTTTGTAAATCATAATCCAATAAAAACCAAAAGCTTTCACCATAGTGCTGAAACATTGAGAAAATAGAGAAAATAACGTATTCTCATCATTATCCCACACAAAACTTATATTACATACAATAAAAGCGTTTCCTGACCCTAAATTGCCGCATTATGTAAGCGTGGCGTCCAGCGGTTCGTGCAAAAACATAATTTGAGTCAGTGTTCACACGTCGGACCACCGCGAGGTGTGAAACTGTGAACTTTACTTCCTGACTGTTCGCATCGCGTACCGTAACCACCGTAAGTTCTGCAGCCAAACCAGTGTGGCTATTTACTTGAGATCCCTTGCAAGTAGATCCAAGCCTGCATTACACTTTATTTTTATCTACATTTAGATGGTTGGCAGTTTTCAAAATATTACCGGTTAAAGGATGATGATGAACTCACACTAGAACGAGCCTGGACGTGACCAGAGCCTATACACCGAAAATCGAACGATTTCGGATTTGTATCTCCATCTCTGTCACACTTGCATATTGGAGTGACAAAGAGGTTTTCCCGTCAATGCCAATTTTCGATGTTCGTGGCAGGCGTGCAGGTCGGGCCGATCTGTCAGTTTCTATAGAAAACGTCACGTGACTTCCGAGGGCTCCTTAACTCCTGGTTATTTAGCTAACACCGAATATTGCTAGCGGCGTTTAGCCACCTTCCAGAAGTCTGAGTCTAAGTTCACTCATATTATAGTTTTTCTACTCGTTCGCCCGTGCTCGGCAAGTCTCTAGAGCAACACCACTCACTATGTGAATTAGGGGAGACTCCGCCTAACTGTATAGCGATATACTCAGCCGGGAATGAGCTTAGTTGGGAGTCTCATTGGATAACATCTAGTTTCATGCTGTGCCCTCTTCGTTAGAAAGGCATGATTAACGGAGTATTTAATCAGCACTCAAGTCAGATCTTCAGCAATATTCTTAGGTGTTTCCAAGTAAACACGTGCAATAGTATCTACCTACGCTACTAAGGCCGCAAAAACATACTTATGACACTTTCTGATTGTTCTTCAAATAATATTGTTGCAGTACTGTACTTGGAAGTCATAAGAACATCTAAGTCTTGTGTGATGTCTCTGTCTCATGGTCAAGTACGAGTACAAGGGAGTAGGTTATGTTTTAAAGAAATTGCCTGTCTGTACTAGCTGGATTTGTTTTAACTAAAAATAATTACGAAGATATATAATCGAAGATGGAATTACTAACTTAACAGGCACTGTTAAGTAATATGTTTAATAATTTTTTATTCACCTCAGTAGAGCGACGCGCTGGGATCCCCAGTTCGAAACAGTCAGTTTTTCTATCTTCCCTCTATTTTAACTATTTTAATTTTATAAGCAGTAGGTAGAATAAATATTTTGTTGTTACTGGTGACCGAAGAGCTGGTGGCTTCCTCGCACAACGTATCAGCATTGCGATACAGCGAGGAAATGCTGCCAGCATCCTAGGTACAATGCCTCAAGGACCTATTTTAGATTTAAGGTAGGTAGAGGTAGGTAGTTAGGTAAGTTACACTTACTGTATATATTTTGAAAATAAATGTATTGAATTTGATGTATTTTATATCATAATTTGACCACACATGAAAATTTAGTATTTCCTTTTTTTCAGGGGTTGTTTTATCGCTTTGCTCATGACAAAATTATCTTTGGCAATTTTTAGGGTTCCGTGTTCCGTACCCAAAGAGTACATCGGGACCCTATTACTACGACTCCGCTGTCCGTCCGTCTGTCACTGTGGCTCTATCTCATGAACCGTGATACTTAGACTGTTGAAATTTTCACAGATGATGTATTTCTGTTGTAACAGAATAAAATAAATATTTAAGGCTCCCATACAACAAAAGTGATTTTTTGGTCATTTTTGTTCGATATTGATAAATATTCATTCATTAAAAATAAATAAATAAAATAAAACGTGATTTATTTGCCGTTCTATAGGTAATGGCACGGTTCGCACTTGGTCTTTAAACTCTTTAACAGTACTCTACTCAAATCCCTGTGTATCGTTCGTCTCCATACAATTTCACCAATCAATATACCAGAATACCCGATCAATGGAATACTCAAAGCACCGGGGCGAAGGAAAGCAATAATTTAACACGAAGCTTTCATTGTTCCCAAACATAATAGTACATAACGGGGAGAGGCGGGCCATCCGTACGGTACCGCATCGTTTGCATACCCTACGGTTAAATAAATAGCATGCCTCATATTATTTATTATTAATATTAAGAGCGTTCTGCTAGTCTAACAGGTATGTACCTAAAGAGCCTGCACCAAATAAGGCCCATCGTCTTTTTTATACATATTTAATAAAAAAGTATCGTGCATAATATTACTTCCTTATTAGGTAATTCAAGCGGATATAGAGGCTACTTCTTAGCAGTATAAATCCATTTTTTTATGTAAAATTTTGTAAAATTCTTTGTCTTTTTCTGTTAAATGTTAAGGCTTAGGAAAAAGGGAAAACGGTTATCCGATATTACCATAACCAATATTATTTCATATAAAAAATTACCATAACGAGTCTTTATAATATTAATATTAAGATAACAGTAAAAACTCACGTATTTTTATCAAAAAGGCGTGACATGTTTCGATGGCATTTGGTCATCATCATCAGGCAGAGTGTTGCTACTCTCGCGTCGCAGTTACCACTGACCCCGCCCGGCGTATACTTAGTAGGTAGCGGTTCGTGGCCATTGTGATACAAATATGTGAGTTTTTGTTTTAATATACATTTTAACTGCCATTTTAAAACGTTATATTCATCGTTTTGTTAAATTAGTTTGATTCCTTCCTTTTCATCGTCAATATCATCATGTTCTCCGAGAGATCGTGTCCTACCCTCATATCTATGGTTTTTTTCTCTATCTTTCAAACTTGACTTGATCGTCATGTATTCACAAAATAAAATGACCACCAAGTTTCCCATGACATAACATAATTTATAGATATAGTGTTTCGCTGGCTCTCGATTAGATTTATCAAACTGGCTATTTCGCTTGAGTAATGCCACGGACAACAATCCTGCCAATAAACAATTGCCGGCATTCCGTTCGGGTTACGTCGTAAATATTCGAGTAACATCGGAAGCCGTGGGAGCGCCGCTGCGAACGCGCAATCTCACGCAACTATGGTCATGCCACATTGTTGCACCTTGCTTTCATTCCAGACGCTAAGTAAACAATAATCAACATCATGGGCTCATCATCATCATTTCACCGAAAGACGTCCACTGCTGGACAAATACCACCCCAAAGATGTCCACCCTTTACCAACGGTATCCCGCGACCTTAACCAGATCGTCGGTCCATCTAGTCTGGGGCTTTCCCATGCTACGTCTTTTTTTTTTATTGATATAAATAATAGTTACATAACATTTTATATGACAGTACCGGTAAACCAGATCGGTTTGTCTCGATACCTCGTTCCGCAGTTCCTAATTAATCAAAGACGAAATTCAGTGCAACATAAAAATGCCGTTCTTCATAAACGCTCATCAAACCTCTGTTAACTTATTCATTGTTTGTTGTGTCAGCTTAGCGTTTGTTAAAAATGGTAAAAGCGTAAGTTAACGACTTCAGGTCTGTTAAGTTTCCATGAATAAGGCGGTACCTATCTCAATTGTAACACATCTTACACATACGACGCCCTTCCACTTTCGGTAGCCCTTCAGTCACCAGGCCTAGCCAATAACAAGCGCGATGGAGAGGGAGATGCAAAATTTAGATCGTTTTATGTTCTTGACATGTGTATATTTATAACCGCCTACCACTTCATCATCGTTAGCATAAATTTCTTCTTCTGTCGGTAGAGTATTTTCCAGCTTTCTCTCTATCCTACGCCAGTACTTTGATTTCTTCACTTCGTAAAATAACCTTAAAGAAGTAGCCATGTCGTGTCGTCTCAAACGTCGAACCATTGTACTGCGTCTCACTTCAATGGTTGTTAAAATAGTTATTTTCTCATCTTCTCTACGCAGCACCTACTCAGCAGTAGTTAGAAGCAGCACCTACTTAGCAGCAGCAAGAGATACTCCAACTTATTAACCATTTCATTTGTCTCATATTTAAAGCACCGATTTTTTTTGTTAATACTGTAGGAAGCAGAAGAGGTATGCCAGGATTGTATTTAGCAAGTGAAAATCCATGATCTCTGCCAAATCCTGCGGGAAACACGCGTAACTATACATATATGTGTTCCCAGTACTATTAGCGCCTTCCACCTTCTTAAGGATGACTCACACTAGGACGGGACGGGACGGGACGGGACGGGACGGGGCTTTTTTTAGTATGGAAGGCGTCACGTGTTCACAGAGCCCAAAACTCTGACAGATCGGAAGCATCGGAAGGCCCCGTCCAGCGCCGGCCACGCTTTTTTGGTATGAAATTTGATCGGATCGGAGAGCACGGAAACAATAAGCTAAAATAAGTAAGTTACCAAATGTCATAAACTTGTATGTGAAATATGAGGGCGCAGCTGCTTTCTGCTTAGTCGGTTTATATTACTTGGGACAAGGAGGAGTTACTTACAAAGACTGTCAATTTCTAAATAAAGTCGCCTTTCTCGTGATGATTGCCGGAATGAAATTATTTAAAGCGTTATAAATCAATTTAATTAAAATATATTTACAGCGTGGAAATGCTATAGATAAATTATTCTTAAGAAAGAGTTGATTTTGATCGTATGTAAAATATTATAAATAACTTTTACCTACGATATCCAAGGCAACGTGATCTAATTGAATGCAATAATATATTTATAACTTGTAATACCAAATGATTCTTATATTTGATTCACTGACAAATTTTCACGCATTTACATAGTACAATTTAATCTTCCGTGACCCATACTGACATGAATATGGAAAAAAAACGGATGAATCTCTCGTATTTTAATCACAATTGGCGTGACATGTTTAGGACCTATCCTAACACCAACCTAACGAAGGTGACATCACCCTATCCGATGTCCTAGACATCGGATAGGGTGATGTCACCTTCGCAGCACAGCCAGCACCCGTTTAGAGAAAGTCAGGAAGTGTTAAAAATATTTATTGTAGATAATTATACGCCTATAACACTCACTGGGGACTCCAATAACACTCAAGGAGGCATTTAGCAACCTAAAACCGATGCTTGGTTTCGTTGAGGAGCTGGGGTGGTTGGAATAGGGCTACCTCGTAGCACGCAAAAAAGGCACGATGGATGTCAAGTTGCGGAAAAGGGCCCAGATAAACTAACTAACTATACGCCTATGCTACACAGTGTGAGGCTAAGTCACCATACAAAATATCAAGGTGATATTAAAGTAGAAAATAAACTCAAGATCTGTACGGCCGGTTGGTTTATCAGAGTATTATACAATATTGGATTATGTATTAACAAATACAAACAAAACATACAAATTAATTTATACGTATACTGGTATTAACGGTTTCCCGAAGAACGTCTTAAATATTACGGTTAACAGTCTTCATTATTTACTATTCTGCTACTGATTGGAACTTATGTTACCACAGACGGCTCGAGTGTCTCAGAATATACGTCAAAAAAAGGTATATTGCTAAATGTCATAAATTGCTGCGTGAAATACGGGCGTAAAGATAATATTTTATTTAGTCGGGTTAATCAAGCACGTGGTATTGCTGCTATAAAAAAATAATTAATAATAGATAAAATGAGCACGGGTTTTTAAAATCAAGTGCTGGTATTTGCACATGGTACATACTATTAACAATTACGTTTTTTTTAATCGCTTAGGTAGGAAGAAAAAAGTTTTTTGTAATTTCATACATGCCAAAAACCGCTTTAACTGTATATGTATATGTAAGTATAAAAGCTATCGTGCCATTTGTGTACTGCCACTGTACTCCATACTAATATAATAAATGCTAAAGTAACTCTCTGTCTGTCTGTTACCTCTTCACGCTAATATCGCTGAACGGATCAAGATGGAATTAGTAGGTATGGGGATAGTTTTACTCCTAGAAAAGGACATAGGGCAGTTTTGGTCAACTTCTACGGAAACGTAGTCGCGAGCAAAAAATAGCAACATATACAGGGCGTCCCAAACTTATGGGACATGAAGGGGAAGTACCTTAAATATCGTAGATAGTGAATTTTGCTCAAAGAAGACTTTATGTTATTTTTAAAAGTTAGTAATTCTGCATTCATAGATTTTCTAAAAATTACTTGCTTCGTCTGGGAATCGAACCGACTAAAATGTGAAAAAAAATCACCCTTTTTTTATGATGCCAATCGAAAGAACAGCTAAAAAATAGTAACTCTGCTTAAGTAACATAGTATTTTAAAAGAAAGGAACACCATAAAATGATTGAGTCAAATTTCAAGAAAGTTATTTATTGCCGAAGACGACGTTCGAAAAGTAGCGATATTATCATTCTAAAGATAGCATTGATTATTCGTAAATAAGTACCCACTTCATAAAATAGGTACTGGCATAAGTTTAAAAAACTAAAAAAACCGGGTTTTCTTAATCCATTTTTACCAAGGAACCTTGAACACAGAAAAGTATTTAGGAATACTTCAAATTTTAAGGGATAAGATAAGAAACCTTTCCGCGGCGGAGCAAGAAAACTTAATTTTCCAACAAGATGGAGCTCCGGCTCATAATAGTCGGAGAGCAGCAGATTTTCTAAATGAATGTTTTCCTACATGGATTGGTACAAATGGACCGATTAGATGGCCGGCCAGATCCCCGGACCTCACACCATTAGATTTCTTCTTTTGGGGATACGTGAAAGATATGCTATACAAAAAGCGATACGAGAACGTAGGCGAGTTGCAAACAGAATTGTGCCATATCACATCGAGTGTTCACCATAAAATGATAAGAAAATCAACAGGCAGCGGGCTTATTACAAGATTGGCGATTTGCGTAAGACAAGAGGGATCACATTTTGAGCATTTAATTAATTAATTTACAAAAAAATACCTACTTAACTAATTGACTACGGCAGTTTCATGTATGTTTTTTATTTGATTAAAATGATTAATTTCACGTTGTTCCTTTCTTTTAAAATACTATGTTACTTAAGCAGAGTTATTATTTTTTAGCTGTTCTTTCGATTGGCATCATAAAAAAAGGGTGATTTTTTTTTTCACATTTTAGTCGGTTCGATTCCCAGACGAAGCAAGTAATTTTTAGAAAATCTATGAATGCAGAATTACTAACTTTTAAAAATAACATAAAGTCTTCTTTGAGCAAAATTCACTATCTACGATATTTAAGGTACTTCCCCTTCATGTCCCATAAGTTTGGGACGCTCTGTATAAGCGTTCACTAGTCGCAAGTAGGTATTTCGAAGTATGGTGCGATTCGACAAGCGCCCTTGTAATAATACAAAAAGTGTGGTGTTTCATCAAATTTATTTATTTCTAATAGAAAATTACATTTATGCACAAAAGAATACCTACATGCTTGCCTGATAGCAGTTATTTTGCCTTAATGTAGGTAAGTAACTTTTTGACTTTTTGCGGTATAGTTTGATCACATCAGTTTGATCGCAAAATATGACGAATTCATAAAATGTTCTTCAAGGTATGGAAGTACGTAAAGCTTCTATTGAAGTAACATAATATATACAGCGTGCGAACTAATTTTGACAGAAAACGTCATAAAACCTAAATATGTTGCTGGCGTGGTAGGCAAGACCATAGAGGTATGATTGCGCGCTAACGCTATTACATATTAGTTCTGTAGGCACGACAGCACACGCCATTTTTAGGTTTTTGGCGTTTAAAGGGTTAACCTTTTCGCTGCCACGGTAAATAGATAATAAAGTACGTCATGCTCCCGGCAGAACCACCTCGTTATTAATGAAAATAGAAGCATCAGAATGTATATAAAGTATACAAGTATCTACATAATTCTTTGACCATCTGTAACAAATCTACATGCCTGGGGTCCTTGTAAACCTTGTTGTAAAGACGTCTTGAGTCTTGAAGAAAACCACCATAATTTATTTCATACCACACATACTATTTACACATAAATGCAATCAAATAACTTTACATCAATTTAACATGTATAATGTAGAACTGATGTATATCTGAAGTGTAAGAAGTATATGTGGTAAGAAAGATGGTAAATTGCTTACAAATGTTAGAAATATATATATATATATATATATATATATATATATATATACACTATAGATACATTCTGATGCATTTATTTTCATTAAAGACGAGGTGATCCAGCCGGGGATCATGCCATTATAAAGTGCCACCATCACCAAGTAACAAAATAATCATAGCTAAACGTATATTTGATATGAAGTCATGGCGTGTGAGGCACGAAATGTAGGGATAGGTGAAATAGTCGTATTTTTATAGGTACCGTAAACTAGGACTACTTTGACTTTTGTGGTCAACAATTCACTTAGGTATATAATGTACAAAAGAACCGGATTTTTGAGCACAGGTTTTAGAGTTTTATAATTTTAACAGAAAAACATGATAAATTAATGAATAGCTTCATGGATTCATCATACTATTATATTTCTAATGCTCATGCTATTGCACGATAAATTACTAGTTGTTGGATTAACAATCGATGAACGCACCATTTCAAGTAACCTGAGTTTTCCGGTACCTATACATCACTTGTATTTGGAAATCAAAAAACAACTAATTTCAATTTATTGGTAGGAATAAATACTTCTAAGACTTAGGTGCTAAAAATTCTTAGTAAAAGGTTGAATACGTATTTAACAAGAGTATAGGTACAAAATCTTCAGATACAATCATCTTCCGATTGCCGCATGCCAAGTTCTTGATGCAGAACTGTAGCTTGGTGTCCCGTATTGTCCATGGTATATGAAATTAAAATACAATAATAAAAAAAAGGTTAAATCGCTGCCTATTCATATTTTAACTGTAAAAACCTTTGTGACAGAATGACCCGACTAAATTCATGATTATAGGTCAACGGGAGGTATCCTATACGTACATTTTGATTCTCTAAACAAATGTATGGGAATGTAACGATGTATGGGAATGTATCGATGTATTCTCTGATTGCGATGATGTAGAGGCAGCGGGGTGTCACTAAGCGTTCTACGGTACCACCAATAGGTAGTGCCTTACTAGTACTAGGGCAGCCCTAACTATAACGGGTCTAGGCGGAAAGACGGACGGATGGACGGTCGGATAGATAGACAGACGGACAGACGTACAGCAAAGTATAAGGGTTCCGTTTTTTTCCTTTTTACGGAACCATAAAAACAAGACCTTCAGTACAATACATACTTTCAACCGTTTTCTTATCTTATTTAAAGTCAAGAGGCCCTAACGAATATACTTCGACCCATTGGGATCCATCCACATCCACCCCTGAGCTCCATCTCCATGTGAGGGAATATGGAGCTCAGGGGTAGTGCTCTGAATTCCTTTGGCTCCAGGTATCCTGCAACAGGGTCAAACACAAAACGATGTTCGGAGTCTTTCCGGTGCACTTTTCGAAAGTTTGATTTTCTTATTGAACCTAGCCACATAAAAAAGTACTCCTTTTTTTTGAACTGTATAATAAAAATCATGTCTATATATCTAAAAGCTGGTAACTGTTGGCCACGGGAAAGATTGGCTGTACAGTTCAGCTGAACACACACTTTTTTTTCTTGTTGTCAAACGGAAGAATTTCTATTGAGGCAGCTAGAAAACGCACGATAATTTAAGAAATGTCATAAAATGTGTGCACTTTCTCTCACTACCAACTGATAGAGAATTAATTATCCAAATGTATAATGCGACAGTGATATGTTAAAGAAAAACCGGCCTAGTGTGTATCGGGCCACGTATTATTAAGGGTTCCGTACCGTCACACAATGAAAAAGTTGTGCAAGCAAAAAGGCGTAAGTGTCTTTATAATATTAAGGCACTTATGTCCTTTTGTAATAACGTTTTATATCCTATCTTCCAGATTTATTCAAAAAATTTTTGAGCTCGCGTTCAAAAAAAAGTAAGAGGGGGACACACTTTTTCAGAAAATATTAGATTAATAATAGTTATAAAAACATCTAAATTATTTTCAAATGCCTATCCGATGATGTGCCAAAAGCCCCCCTAAGCATATTTCTGTTCGCAATTTATAGGTAAAACTAAGTAGCGGCATACAAAATACACTTATAGCTATAATATATTATGTATCATATGCTTTATAACTACTGAGTCAAATAGCTGTGACAAACGGACGGACGGACAGACGGACTGGACGAAACTAAAAGGGTTCCGTTTTACCCATTTTGGCTACGAAGCCCTAACAATGACTATACAAGTTAAAAACTATTTTTGCATGACAACGCAATTTTGACACACATCTATATAATACGATTTATTATATAAAACTAGGTTTAGCAAAGGACTAAAAGTTTTTAAAATAATACTACATCATTTAACTAAGACGTATGTTATCAAGAACATTGACTGAGTGGTATGTTGTGGAGTAGGAGTAAATAAGTATAAGGATTAGCTATGCCACTGATCTGCTGAAAAATTTGTTTAAGAATGTGCAAATCCGCCCAGCCTGCAGACAGATAGAAAGACAGATAGACAGACACACAGGTGAACAGATGGTCAACGAACAGACAGACGGACGGTCGGATTGACAGGCGAACAGACGGACAGACAGACGGACAGACCGACGGACGGACGGACAACAAAGTGATTCTATAAGGGTTCTGTTTTTCAATAATAATAATAATAAATCGTAGAATATTTAGAAATAAAGTCACTTGGTTTATAAGGTATTCCGTTGAATTGAGAACCTGTTTCAGTATTAGATGTCGCCCAAGAATGAGTACTACTATTATGAACTTATTGTACTTCATTAAAAAAACATATAAGTTAAATATCCCTGTTTTATATTTTTAGATGTAGAGTTCGAAAACCCTGACTACTTAAAAATACTTTTTTGTATTTTAATAAACTTAGGTACCTACTTAATAAAATACAAGAAAATTAAACTTCTTACTAGGTGGTCAGTTGCCCATTCTTGTAAACTTAGAACGCAGCCCATTTTTGAAAATAATAGTTTCACGAAAGGGAGTCCAAATCAGCGTTTATACAGGCTGATTCATAAGATGTGAGTAGGATTTCTACTACTATTATAAAGCGTACTTCGTAATCAACTTTAGTTTTCTGACAAGCTTTGTTCTTTAAATTTTAGAAGGATTTCTACTAGGTACTATTATAAAGCGTACTTCGTAATCAACTTTAGTTTTCTGACAAGCTTTGTTCTTCAAATATTACACTCCGGAAACAAGCGTTCTGTTATTTTCTTTTAACGGAACCCTAAAAAACCTCCATTACACACATACTTACAATAAAACTTTCTCGGTTTTAGTAAGAAGTCTATATATACAGGGGCACCATTGTAAATCTCTCCCTCATAGGCAGGAGCTGTCACTAAGCGTGTTACGTTATTACTTAGTAAGGCAGACTCTTACTATAAAAGGCCTTGACAGACAGACAGACAAATGGACGAACGAACTACAAAGTGATTCTATAAGGGTCCTGTTTTTTTTTTCCTTTAGTGGGAACCCTAAAAACAAAACTTTCACTACGCACTTACAATACAATCTTTCAACCGTTTCCTTAAACCCTGATATTACTTGTCTTGTTTTTTTCTATATATGTATACGTCACAGTAAGATTGTGAAAACCACTAAATTGTATATATAATTTTCTTCGTGAAATAAATGAACTTAACTTAACTTAACCTGGGAGATTCTAATGTATGGGAAAATTGTGAACTGTGTCGAATCGTTCTATAGATGATTAGACCACCGATTGGCGTAGTTGGTGGTGATCCTGCCTGCTATGCCGATGGTCCTGGGTTCGAATCTCGGTAAGGGGGTTCCGAGGAATTGTTCGGATTAATCCCTGCCGCTTCTTTCCGCCATCGCCCTACGCGACAATATTTCCACTCTCACCATTTAGATGGTTGGCAGTCCTCAACTGTGCGCTTTTCCCGGAACTTCCTGCCTCGCACAGCTAAACTGTGGAACGAACCGTCGCCAGCGGTGTTTCCGGACCGATACGACCTTCAAACCTTCAAGAAAAGAGCGTACTCCCACCTTAAAGGCCGGCAACGCACTTGCGACACCTCTGGTGTTGCGGGTGTCCATGGACGACGTTAATCGCTTACCATCAGGCGATTCGTTTGCTCGTTTGCCACCTATAGCATAAAAAAGGGCATTTATTTGTGTGATGAACACAGATATTTGTTTCTGAGTCATGGATGTCTTCTATGTATTTGTATATTATATATATCGTTGTCTGAGTACCCGTAACACGAGATATTTTGAAGGCAATTACGCCTTTTTGCTTGCACAATTTTACTATAATATTTATCAACCCATAATTATGTGTACTTAATTTCAAAAAGTGCAAATGACGGACTTAATATCTTGAGGCACTCTCTACCAGTCAAACAGAAACTTGTCTTTGGTACACGATCATAAACATTGACAATGAATTCTTAGACACAAACCAAAAATAATATATTGTTCTATTAATTATACAGTCTACTACTAAGATATGAATACAGCCATAGTGCCAGAAATATGTATACAGGACTTTATTGCCTGAACATTAAGGTGTTACCCGCCTGTAAGGGTGCCGCGTAAAAATGTCCATAGAAGAGATATAACCATACCAAACCTTTTTTAAGAAGCACTTGCAAAAAAGTGTTTGCTGTCCAAATCTTCAATACAATATGGAAAGAGCCATAGCCTCTTAAACTTCCACGTATCCTAGTCGAACTGTGACATTAACTATCTTCGTTTACTTGTATTGATTACAATGACCAAATATCTTTTTTGACGATACCAAAATGCCCGAGCTCTCCATCCTAAAATAGAGGGAGCTGGTTTTGAACGAATCTTCAGTAGTCAAAAACCAGCGAATAATACTTTATTTTAATAATTACTTATCTTTAAAATTATACTTTCGGGAAATATTGCTTAGGTACGATCTCTTAGGTACGAGCTCTTGCTACTCCCTCGTCAGAAAAATTGTAACACTTCGTTACCAAGCCCCTTAATTCGCGGGCTCTAATATAGGCAGGGTGAGGGAAGGAGGTACTTATTTATTATGTATCAAAGTACATGATAGCCCGCGAATTACCGGGCATGGTAGACGAAGGATTAATCCTTCCTCCACTTTTAAAGTCAGTTGTAAGTAGGTACCTAAATAAATATTTCACAAACATGCTCAGAAAGTCAGTCTCATTTCATTCCCAAATAAAAGACGTAAAGTATCTAAGTAATCATTTAACCACCTCTAGCAGGGCGCGGACGCAGCGGATAATAATGGATTTTGTAGGGTTAATTCCACTCCTAGTGGAAAAAAAAACCTCCTGGCCCCGGGGGCCCCGCCCCGCAGGCCGCGCCTGGACGTAAATGTTCGAAAAAAGCACTAGATAAGGTGCCGTGGCGGAAACAAGGGTTGCCTCGCCCCAGCAACCACCTCGTCAGTCAATCCCTTACTTTCTCGCCTCGCCAATAATGTACCCTCATCACAAATACTCATCAAATGTATCCTCATCATCATTTCACCCTCGTCACAAAAGCTAATCGGCTCAGTATAGTTTTGTATGTATCTATGATGTTGCAGTAGAATACACTACACAACAAACCCACATAATTAATAATTATATAGTGTTTTGTATTTAAATATTGCTTATGATGATACCTAATATCTATATTTTACCTGAAGCAGCAAACAGACTGACTATTTTTCTTGGAATGAAGCGCCGAGCGATAATGTACATAAGACAAACTCCACAAGTATATTCCGACGCATATTACTATTACACACGATGCAGGAACATAAAAATATAATGTATTATTATGTATTAATAGTTTAATAGCAATCGCTAAGATTAAATATTATTAAAACGGTGAAGCAAAAAACATTGACATTTAAAGTCGATGACAGCTAGCAAACCTGCATAACATCGATGCGCGCGCAAGAGCGCGAGGCTTGACAAAAGTGACATTTGAAAAAATCGTCTAGCCCGGATAGCCCGGACACCTCGGATAGGCCCGTCCCGTGTCGGTGGGTAATCGGTGACAGCTTAGAAAGATCGGAAGCCCCGTCCCGTCCCGTCCCGTCCCGTCCCGTCCCGTCCCGTGCTAGTGTGAGTCATCCTTTATGGAAAATATTACTTACTTACTTCACTGGCTGTAGGATCCAAAGAGGATCTTGGCCTCCGATATAAGAGAACGCCACTTTGGGCTGTCCTACTCCATACGAAATAATTTTTTTGTTCCGAATCTTAGGGCCGTATTAGACTGGTTTGTTCAAACTATCTCACTCTGACTTGTACGAGCAATCAGAATGTATCAACCCTTAGAACTAAGCAGTTTATGATGCGTACGATAAAAGTTCCTTGTGTAGTTGTATTATCTAAACGCGTCGTAAAGGTTTCTAATAAAATTTTATTGTGTCTGTTCACTGATGAGGCTGACAACTGCCAAGTCTTATTACACTGTTTATTTGTATCGGAGTAAAAAAGATCACACTATACCGGCCAGCCTAGTTTTGGAAGGAAAAAACGTTTGCAGACGCTTGTCGAAATAATAAAGACATAAAACCGTTTAGATCAATCTTTGCTAATATAAACGAGTTCAGTTCAAAAACTTTAGACTATACATACATATTTTCTATAGAGCGGATTTCTCTAGTTCGTCTTTAAAATATGATGAATATTAATGTAAGAAGTAAATATTTTATAATATGCGGAATATAATAAAGGAAGTGGTTATCCCTATTTATCGTTTCTACGTTACCGTTGAATGATAAGAATGTAAATGTAAAATACTTCTTGCTTTTGACGTTAACAAGTTATTTTGTTTATCGTGCATGTATTAGTTGTTGAAAGAAAGAGGCGGAAAGAAGCGTGAAATATCTGTATATACAGTATTTTTTCCGAAAAAAAACCTCTTCAGCAAATTCAGCTTCAGCATTTCATCGTTTCAGAATAGTTCTTCTGGAAGTTAACTGGAGATGGAGCTACCTAATAACTGATGTAATCTAAATTGACGGAAGGTGCACGCATGTACTAATGACTAATATCGTTCAGCGATCCATTCTGCATGGAGGTCATTAACCGCAAGTTAAAAGACGTAACCGATACATTTCATCCGGATGTGGGGATTGTAATTACATAATTACTATAAGATCATCGATAACCGCTCTATGAAATGCACTTAAACATAATTATTCAGGTACAGTCGCCATCAGATATATTGAAACTGCCGAGGTGCTCACAAATATCTGAACATGCACTCTCACGCTTTGACAATAGAGGCGAGGCAACTTCGATGTATCTGATGGCGACTGTACCTTCAAACAGAAACATCCTTAACTAACCACTGATAGACCTACAAATTGTCAGTTAACAGTGTTGGGGATGGTGCAGTTGTTAAACCCAAAGGCATAAGAATGAATCCATAATGACCGGATGATAATTTGAAGCTCTTACAACGGACGGCTCCGTCATCGCCAATGGGGGCTGCAGCGTGCTAGAAGGAACCGCATAACTCTCTGGATGAAACGGTGAGCACTACACCGTCTTCGAACTAGGCACTAGAAACACTGGTCAAGTACAAACAGCTACACCTTACGTGACCAGCGGTATGCCTTATGCCGTTATAATAGCGATTAAAAATGGTCAACAGCGCTGACGATGGTCCCTTCATACAATTGATACGTAATGTAGCCAATAAATACGCTTTTATTGCCGACGTCAGAATTTCTTTCAAGATGACTTAAGAATAAGCTTCTGGGGTTTGTCTATTAATGCTAGGTTCAGTACTTTTGTGCGCTGTTCAGTACTTGTTACTCCCTAAAAACTATAATTTCTTCTAATCAACTCCTACACTTATTAAGACTACGGGTACTAAAGTATACTACCTAAAATCATAGTAAAATTTTATGTTTACTGTTCTGAATGGAACAAATTAGCTGCACTTTTTGAGCAGTAATTACGTTTCTATACTTATACTATTATTCTATTATATATTATATTATATAATACAATTCTTCCAAGTCATCAGAAATATAAGTGCATGTCCGCAAACAAATTCGTTAGATCGTCTATTCTAAGTTAGTTTGACAGACTCTAATTAGATAATAAAATTAGATAGTGTTGGCTACGTCACTCACACGGTCTAGAGAGAAGCAGATCTATGATGTTTATGTCATTATCAGAGAGAACATAATGTCATCCGAGTGCGTGCTAAATTTCAAAAAGAATATTGTTTACACGATAAAAAAAATGTCGGTCACCCTAAAAATATCGTATATACTATAAAAGATTTAAATATCGTATATCCATAAGATAAGCGCTGATGTACTAATTTGTTCTAATGTATGTGTTGTTACTAAGCATTTCCCCCACTGTAAACCAGAATATCAACGTAACATGTAGCCACGGGCACCCACAACTCAAATAATTGTCATACACGTTCTATAAATCTATACGAGATGGTAGTCGTACGTTTATCACCCGCACTTTCCCAACATATAAAGTAAAAGTAGACGGACATGTTGGCCGCGCGTCACACCGTGGCGCTGTTATCAAAATTGCATATTTATATTATTATTGAGAAATTAATTTTTGGTAGTGTTGTGTTTTTTGTTTACCAGTAATTAATAAGTAGTGCACATATTTTGCAAGTTTCAAATTTCGAGGATATATCATAAAGGTATAATAAAACAGAGATGTTGTTTAAGCAATTATTTTTCGAATAATAGGTAGGTGCTGTACCTAAGTGCAATAATATGAATCGAGAAAATAGTCTCATAAATATGGTACTACCGTTCATATTACACCGGAATACGATGTTATGAGACATATTTTTAAATGTTTATAAATGTGTGCACCTATATTTTTACACTGTACACTCTGTTTAAAATGTATGATTTGATGGTAGGAGCGTGTTCATTATTTAAGGTAAGGGTTGACCGCGTTTAATATCTAAACTGAGTTTATACTCTTTGCTGTTCCTATTGAAGTGCACCTTTAAAAGGACATATTTCTGAAATAACTCTATTTTTAAGTAGACTTTTTTCTTTCTTTGTTATTACGATTTTTTTTAATGGTGCTAGAGTCAGTTCTATTGCGCTTAAAGACCATTTTGAGCTTGCTAAAATATAGACTTGTGACTTTTGCAGTTGACAGAGCCACTGGTGTTAATACGTCGGTGTGAGAAGAGGACCTGTCAGGCGTTAATCAGTCGCGCTGCGCTTGCGTCGCTAAAACGAGACCGGCTCATTATGCCGAATTATATAAAACTCATACGGCTTTCTAAGTTTCTAATGTTTACCACTTGTCGTGCATCTTCATATCAAGTGTCATTATAATAGTAATTAGACAAACATGAACGCGTGCATTTTTTAAACCCTTGGGCAAGAGAAATTGTCTTTATTAGTAAACATGTTTAACTAGCTGCATAAAACATACTGCAAAATAATAAATGGGCCATTTTATTTAAAGTTAATTAGGCCACTTAATTTTTAACATGGGTTTTTTTTATAGAATTTCTACTCAGACTTGCGAGCTCTTTCGATCCTAATAGAAAAAAGTTGTCTCTAAATTTCAATACATTTTTCAAATTTTCCATTCCATTACCGCCATACAAAGTCTATGAAAAAATGGTAACGAAATGAGAAAACAAATCTCGGGACACTTCTTTTCTTCTATTAGGATTTCCAAAACAAAAAAATTACAACATTTAAAAAATGGCCCATATCACGATAAAGCTAAATTATTAATATGAAATCTTCCGTTTTTTATTAAATTTAATTTTCAACAATTGCCTGAACTGACTGAAGTTAGTTATATGTTTTGAATATACACATTGCAGTATAGAGCTGTGAATAAATTTAGCTAGCTTGATTTTTTAAAGAATTAGGAGATATCTCCTTATGTGGGGGAGAGGATCCCTCGTCCACACACTGGACAGGGGTTGGAGGTTTTGAGCAACAAGTGTGCTTACCATGAGTTGCATTCGATTGCGACTGCGGTATTCCACAGTATGTCCGTCTCGCCCCTCCCAGAGTAGTGGTATGAGCGAGACGGGCATACTTTCGAATGCCGCAGTCGCAATCGAATGCAACTCATGGTACGCACAAAGGCCTTAAAACACGTTGGAGACGTCACAGCGACATCGTTGTCGTCACACTTTTAGCTGAAGGGAAAATGTGCACAGAAGAGAAAAGTGCTGTGTACTCTACAGCACTTTTCACAGATTAAATATAAAAAACAATCTGAAACAAGGGATGTATCCCTGTGTTGCTTGAAAGGCTCATGTGTTTTTCTTTTACCCTTTTTACCGCCATAGTCCGATATAGGTATAAGAACTATAAGACAAACATTTTCTAGCTCATTTCGCCGAAGTGTGATAAATAAGACAAATATTCGTGTAATTTCGGGTAACGCGGCGACGGCACGCTCAATGAAAGATGTTAAGCGGTTAAAGAGTTAACTAGTTGTAGTACCATGCATCGTCAAGCATGGTTCAACATTGGTGTTAGTATCAACATTACCTGCTGATTGCATAACATACATAACTGACAATTGTTCGTTCGAACATTCAATAAAACAATGCAACAAAACTAGTAACGACGGAAGTTTCTGTATATGGCTTCAAAAAAAATCTTGTCATGACAATTGTCTTACGATTTATTATATACGTTTCTAAGGTATTCGGGTAATTCCGTAATAGGCACTGTATTGCATAAAACAGGATATGACAAAAAGGAATAAAAGTGAAGTACGAAGGCGAACTTATCCCTACGAGGGATCTATAGAGAATATTATAGGTCTCCGTTTCAGCTTAGAGTAAAAATTATATCGTATGTCTAGTTGTGCTCCTTTACAGCTCGTAATTCTTAACCGATCCTCGTTCATTTTTGTGAGCCGGTTATATATCTATGTTCATATTTTGTTTTCGTTTTGTTTTTGAAATATGTTTGGGATTGTGAAAATTGGCACAAAAGAAAATTCGAAACGAGTGACGATAAATTAAAGCACGGCCGTAGGGATTGTTTCTAAATCGATACGAATTGCGAATCACCTATTCACGCGTACATATGTACGCCCTATAAATTTTCAACACAGCACAGGTAAAATAAATTTTATTTAATATGGCCTAGGTATACAATCGCCATGTATATTAAGAGAAACATGACTCAAAGCTTAGTATCTAGAATTTAGTGTTCAACTATAAAAGTTTATGTACATGAGCGCAGTTAATGTTTATTTACTAGTAATGGTTCCCATAGTTTCATACTCGTAAATAGCGTAATAGATAATAGCAGTCTTAATGAGACGGCAGTAAAAAGAGATTTAAGTTTACAACTTTTAATTATTTTATGCTTAGGCGGCGAAATTTCACTTTTGTAAATTTATTTTAATTGTGAATGTCTGAGATATGCTTTAACTCGGTCAATGGAACACACTTTGCGCGTCTTTTAGATAACTAAACAAAAACTGTTTATGAGTGGAATATAATAAATTACGTCAACAGTAGTAAAATAAATAAAGTGCAATTATAACTATGTATATTCATCTCTGTTGACTATGATTTTCTCAGTCTTTGCTTCAGAGATAAAAAAGATCCCAGCCAGTATCTTGATATATTGATATACCAGCTATTGATTCGATTTATGGATATTTTTCTGTCCAGATAATGCTATCTTTAATACCTTATAAATGTAACCCATAAATTATAAGTACAGATACTTACGCTAGTATTATTATTATCACACCAAAAAGATGAGTATTTTTGGCTTTTTGCAGCTAGTAAGTTCCTTACAGCTTAATAAATAGGTTCGCGTAAGTAGTTTGTTACTCGTATTATGTCATCCTAGAGCTGTCCGCTTAAAGATGACGCCGACATCACTGACTTTTGTTTTAGAATTCAATAGCTCATATTTCTATATTAATTATCCAAAGATTATCTTGTCGCAAACGACAAATTTCTACACACACAAAGGTGGCTAAAACATAATCTGCACTATAAATTGTTAATGTGACACAAAACAATTTTTAACAAACTGGTTTCTGCTGCCGTTTTGTACATGTGTAGACTCTTTTTCTTGACGCATAACGACTATAATAGTGTTACGTGGATGCAAAGTAAACATTGCATGCATTGTGATGTTACAAAGGGTATTGTGTTGGGTTCCCATGGTGATATCTCTGGAACGGAGATAGCCGGGAAAGTCGCCTTTCTAGAGATTCGAGCGCAGATTCTGCAGTACTCTGTAACGCTAACTGTACCAAGTCCAATTACGAAGACCTTTAAGGACTGACAGGTTTTATTCAACTTACAAATAACAATAGGGCATTTACTTGATAAAGGAGCAAATGTAAACGATTTCAGTAAAACCACGACTAAAGATTAAAACTCGTAAAACAGATGGAGATATTCAAGAACCGATGTCAAAGAAGTTTAGTGTAAACCAAAAATAAGGTTCACACAAAAATAAGTAGGTAAAGATAAAAAAAATTGATAGCAGCTCACACCTATCGTATGTAAAGACTTTTTGCACCGATAAAAACGCGCGATTCGTCCGCCTCGTAATTGCATCACAACATAGACTATTACGAGTAAGTCCACATACGAGTATCTCAACTGCATTAAGACTATCACCCCGACGAATCGCGCCGTAAAGTACTGCATAAATAAATAGTAGGTACCATTGCCAACACTTGTAATCCATTTGATGTCACAGGAAGGGGAGCCGTAAAGTTTCCCCTCTGCCGGAGTACAAACCCAAACGGGCATACACGGGTCTGTGTTGTGACTAGTCCGTACACAAAAATAGATCGAAGTGTGCAAGATTTGTTAGTGTAGTTATATAATTTTCTGTGTTCGTGACGTCATTAAAGATTTTTTTTGTAAGTATGTAATGGTTGTTTCCCTCGCAAAAAGTGAGCTAAAATGTCGTTTTGCCGTCTTCCTTCCAATGTGTTGGAAGCCCGGGTTGCTCGAAGTTTGTAGGTCTACACGCGTATGTTGCGTAATATTAGAAACCGGTTTGCTAAGGAAGCATTTTATTAATAAGATGACTGATAACGAATGCTTGGCCTTTACTTCCCTTTCGGAACTGCTTGGAAGATTGCCTTGCCTACATTGACCTAGGAAGAGGACATCATCTTTTTTATGAGAACCATAATACAAACATACAAATAATAAAAGTACGTAATAAATATAACGTTATTAGTTTTATAGCCTGGCAAGAGTGGCAAGAGCAACTTCCGCCAGTATCTAATTATAGGATAATTATTTATTAAGAAAAAAACCGGTTTTTTGTAGAGAAATGAAAGTGCAAAGTTTGATTAGTTAACACCAAATTGAGGACTTTTCTCTGTTCCTCGTGTATCCCATCAGATAATTAGAATTGGATTTTATTGGATTCGCCTTAAAAATGTTTATATAAAAAATAATCATTAAAATTTATAATTGGCGGAAAAGTTGTGTAACAAACTTTCCCATATAAAAATCTAACGTGAAATTTAAAACCTTACTACTCCCTTTTTAAAAATCGTTTAAAAGGCAGAAATTCAAAAAATGTTTTCTATAATAAATAAAATAACCCATTTTGCCATGCTATGTATATTCGGCCTCTATATCCTTTTAGCGACTCGGAAGAACATTGGCAAAAGGACACGGCTTTCGACTGACCTAGTGACGAAGGGCGCCATCTTTTTTATGTGGGTTGTTTATGGTCGAACAATCAACTAGACGAATAAGGGTTTTATTGGTTTTTAATTATCTAGAATTGGCGTGATAAATATCCCGCTCGAGGTCATGATTTGTTTCTTTCTTTCTAAGAAATATGATAAATATTACCATTTATTTTACGTACCTACATACCTATTAAACATTACAAATGTCAGTGATTGCGAGATGGACTTTCAAGTGGATTTTGATATTGAAAATAATAACTTGGTATAATAAAGACTGACTTGGTATAAGTACCTAAAATACATTTTGGCGGTGCGTCAAAATGTATTTTGGGCAAGTCGGAGCTAATTTGGTCGGTTTTTTGTTTGAGTCGCTGAAAAAAAATGTACTGACTTGGCTCACGCAAGGGAAGCCGGCGATCGACGATCTGTCAATTTCTATAGAAAGAATCACGTGATAGCTCGGAGCCCTCGGATAGCACGTGACGTACTCTATAGAAACTGACAGATCGTCCCGTCCCGCCCCGTCCCGTCCCGTTCTAGTATGAGTCATCCCTTATTTTAGTAGTAATGATATCATGGCTGCCTTTTTAATTTAATAGTCACTTAATCTATTAAAATCGAGACTGGTCCACTTTAAGTTCACAGTTTAAACGAAACGAAATGATTTAATTACATACCTAGATATAAAATTTGTTAAGTCAGACCGAAAATAAACCGCTACATTTCAGCAATATTTCAATAAAATCACCGTGATAAAAAATGCAAATGACATCGGAAAATTATATTGAATCAGGCAATCTCATTGTTACATTAATAATGTTACGTAACAGTCTTCGACAATAAACATTTATGTCCATTATGTTTCAGTTAAAATAAAGGTAGGCATTGAATATAATTGTGCGAACCATTGTGACTAGGATGATCTGGGAAATATCTTTCTACAAGATTTCGTTGGGAAATGTCGCTTCCGTGTTTTGTTTAGTCGACGTTTGGAGTTAATTATTTGAAAAGCGTCAAAATCTGAACTGTGAAGCCATAACAGTTTTACTGAAACGGGGATTAGTAAAACTTTAAAAACTATCCTAAGAAAGACTAAGGGCCTGCCGCGAACATTCGAAAATTACCAGCTGCATTTTAGATACAAATTTTCGTTCGTTGGATTTTCGCGGTAGTAGACCGAGAGGCCAGACGCTCCATCTGGATTGCCGATAAAGACAAACATCACGTCACAATACGCGACGACCCTTTAGGTTAAACGCTCAATAATCTTCATTGATCACGTCACATAGGTTTTATTGACGTCCCCGATCGTTCGTATAGCCTCTGCCAAGGATCACGTGATAAAAAACGTGAAATGAAGAGTGTTCTACACAATTTTCTGTAAGTAAACGTTAATCTAGAGGGTGCTGCCCGTAAAGTAAGCGTAAAGTTTGACTTGTTAGAGCGGTGATAGCGCACCTTATCGTAAAACAGGATTGCATATACATACATAAGAAATTTCGATTGGCCATGAGCGGTTGGCCTATGGTGTCGTTTCATCCCGGTCATATTATTAAAGTATGGGAGTTTTCTAGTTTGGTTAAGCCTGTTGGACGACGGATCACGACGGTCACCCGCACGGATCAGGATAAACAAAAGCCGTCTGGTCGGGATAAAAGTTACCTAGTCATTCCGGATAAAGGTAACATGGCAACTGCTGTAGGAATGCGGCTACAGCGGAAAATGTCCGAATTTTTAGCTTGTTCATGTAACGCAACTGCATTATTGTCAGATTTGGAATGGACGATGGCGTCATCAAACAATATCTCAAAACATTTCTCGCGATAATGTAGCAGACTAATAATTTAGCGACAATGCCATCAGTTTTCAAATAACACCTTAAGGAACAGCGTAGCACTAGTCAACTTTTCGTGAGCAAATTAAAGCTTAGTTTTTTCGATCGTGTAATACCTTAGGTAACAGCTACAGCGAACGTGTAATCTTGAGGTGAACGATTCTAGCTTAGGTGGTTTACGGTTAAGATTATACAATTATAGGTTAAATAACCTTTTGTGTAATGTATAGTTTTTATCGTTCATTGTAGACGTGTTTTTTTCTTTCAGTTATCTAGTCGTATTACACATCACTATTATCATGATAGTGTTGTGTTAGTATTGCATATATGTTGAATTTTGCTGCGCTACCTACGCTACATAATATGTAGGTAATAATATGTACTTCAATAATTAGTTCCGTGTGATAATAGTGATAGTCTCATAGTGTAAGGCAGGGTAATTTAATTGTTTTTTTAGTTGAATGTAATGGCAGAAAAAAATGCAGAATAATCATAATGAACTCATAAAAAAATGTTGTTTAATAAATGAAGATCGAAAGCACTTTTTCATGATAGGTACTTATTTAAACTTTTACGATTTTCACATATTTTACTACTAAAACTCCGATGTTTCAAGGGTGACATTGCGCCACAGTAATCATTGCAGTCTTTCTCCGTGACCACGGGGCCAATGTCGCCCTCAAAACGTCGGAGGTTGTTTTTGTCAAAAACATTCGTTAAACAAGAGCCTTATCAACAAGCGACAAAGCAAAAATATATTTCTTCAAAGTTCATGAACCTACAGCATAAAGTTAACGCTAAGACTTAATCAGATCATATACTCTTCATCTCTTTCTTTTCTCACTCACAACGTTAATCCAAGTGAATACTCACTCACTTTTAAGACGGTTCACCCAGTTTGTGTCGGAAATGCACTAAATATTATGTAAATTCCGTCTCACGCCGAGATCAGCCATTGTTTAGAAACATCTGGAAAAACGGCGCGAGTGTTGAGTGCGGGCGGGGTTTATATTTAGAACGGTACCTTTACCATATAACGGTAGATACCTTTACCATTTATACCGTTCCCATATCCCACAGTCAGATAATTTGGTCACAATAGGAAGTACTGTAACTTTTACGAGTTTCTAGCCCAGAAACCCGAGACTAAGTGGTTCTTTAGGCATTCTACTTTAAATTATACGATCGCAATTCCGAGTTCTGACTTTGAATAATATCAAAAATGATGGATTGAATTGAAAAATCCAACCCAATCCCTTTCTTGAATGAGGTCTGTGTCCAATAGTTGACGTATTTTTAGCATTTATATTTTGTAGCAATTTCGGTGGAACATTGTTGCGTTAAAAGTATCTGCATGCCCTATTCTAGTTGGGATAGTTAAGTAGAGTTAATAACAGTAATATGTATCTCAATTGATCATCTCCCTAGATTGTTTTGTAGAATCTCCTTTAATTCTACTACGAGTATGCTGCACCGAAATTGCTTCAAAATGTACGATTACTGATTGTTAATAAATAGTACTTAACCAATTCAGCGCTTGTTACTTAACCCACCCGTCTGCAATTCATTATCCATACGAGGAAGTGCACAGTCGCACGCTTTCGACATATAAATCTATTGTTTTCTTATTTTTCTGTCCTCAGTCGTCAGTGTAACACGAAACTGGCAGGCGAGGCGGTATGTCGCGAAGATTAAGGGGATTAGAGTTAGATTAGACACGCATGGGAATTTCGTGTAAAAGTGACTGATGATGTATTTTATGTATGAATTTGACGGTGAACAGCGAATGTGGTTGTATATAGTAAAAAGGTACCACTTTGTTGGTTCCAGCAACAATGTTTTCTTCGTTGAAAAAGTTAATAAAATCATTTATTTACGGGCATAGTTTTCTCTCTTGCTCTACTCTTACATTGCAATACAAATACTACTTTACAGTTTGTAACAAACGTTAACCTTATTACTGTCAATACTTAGTTAAGTAAGTAATCTTTGAATAGAAACGTCACAACTGCAAAAAGGTTTGATTAAGAATCAACGTTCCGTGCACGTTAGTAAGTCTATTTTGCAAGTTCCAGCAAAGATTGGTATTGTTAGGTCATAGTTAGCTACTACTTGTAAGTTAAAACCTAGTAAAGCTTGCTTCGTTAAGCGGTAGGAGTTTGTCGATTGTTTTGCGTATTTTCTAACGCTTTATTTTATGCTTCTAATATTTTTACAATATTAATTCATTTATTTGTTTTAAACTTTAAGTATTGCACAATAAATAATGTACAAAAGGCGAACTTAATGCCAGAAGGCATTCTCTACCAGTTAACCTTTGGGCCAAACAGAGATCAAAATATATCTTTTTGGTTGTAGTTGTTTTTTGTTAGATATATAAATAATAAATATTCATAATTAATTTAAGTACGTCATAATTATTTAAGATTATATAATAAAACAACTCCGAAAGATTTTTATGGGAAATTTTATTTTTTTATGTTTTCCTATAAATCGAAATTTCCATATTCGTCTCAAATGTCTAAACGCCGTAGATAGGTAGAAAACCAAATAAATTTATCAAACTTTTAACTAGGATTTCAAAAATCTAAATTGAAAGATATGTCATATACTTTCTGTAGTATATGACAAGTAACCAAGGCCCCTAGTGCCCACGGCTAGCTAGGAATACCAAATTCAAAAGCAAACTCTTTTCTGCTGCCATGTTTCTTTCAAAATATAAAAAGGTATAAACATTTAAATATGTGCAGCAAACCTTAAGAAACGAGACGATTTTCTAACTAGTTTCCCAACGGAAGACTTAAACAATTACAAGTTAATGTGACCAGCAAATATGTGAAAGTAGGAAGTCCGATAGCCAGCCCTGCGAGTTT
Source organism: Lathronympha strigana (assembly GCA_949128165.1). Taxonomy (NCBI): domain Eukaryota; kingdom Metazoa; phylum Arthropoda; class Insecta; order Lepidoptera; family Tortricidae; genus Lathronympha; species Lathronympha strigana. The sequence goes on from OX421920.1 coordinate 12,373,437, forward strand.
CTGTCTAGATGTTTATCGGCGTTCCACGTGCAAAATTGCTTCCTTATAGTAGCATCTTTAATAAATATTGAAGAGCCACGACATATACTCGTATGACTCACGTTAGATCGAGCCGGGACAATGTGTCAATTGGGCATTTTCAACTGTTTTTCTAAATAGGTAAAAATGTTTTTCCTACTCAGATAAACGAGCTCTTTCGACCCTACCTACAAAAAAAGCATACTAAATTATATGTTTCCAATCTATTTACCCAGTTACACTTTTTACAGCGGTAACAAAATGGAGAGTACGTAAACTGTCTGGCAAGTTCTAGGATTTTTTTTTCTTGTTCTTTTTTTATCCTAGATTCAAAGAGCTTGTGGAGTAGGAAACATATTAAAATTTCCTACCTTAGAAACCTACCTTTGATTCGATCTATTTTCGCGAAAATGCCTAATTCCAATTTCTAAAGAAAGCGTCACGTGATAGCATGGCAAATTGAATTGACACAAAAAAAACCTGGCTCGGCCCGGCCGCGGCTCCAGCCATCCCATAATATAGCCGACAGTACACTTACGTTCGAGAGGCCGAGAACATGAATGGACATGGAGCTCTCGTCTCTATTTTTTCTCTCTATTTTGTAGCATTTACATTGAATGATGAACGAGTGAATGAATGAATGATTAGTTTCGGACGTGACGTTAAATTCAACGGAAAAATTTATAAAAGGAGAAGATTTTTAAAAATCCTAAAAAATAAATTATGATGGTTGCACTTTATACGCCTAGCAGCGTTATAATAAACTGAGACACGTCTATCTCTTCCAATCCCGCAGCAAACTTTTCAATAACCTATCTCAAAGCTTTTAAGTGAAGATAAAAACAGTGAAAGTTCCCAAAATAGCTCGACCACTTAATGAATTAGATTTTGATCGTACACATTAGTTTCACTGATTGGGTATAATTGCTAATAGCTATAACTGCCAATAGCCGTTGGCTATTCCATATACCGTTTAGTCATGGCAATTAGCTCTTTCGTCAGTTTAAGTCTATTTTGCAGAAATGGTGAACTTTTGTAGATAGTATTTTGGTGTTTTATTACTAAGTTGCAAATTCGCCCTGTATTTTGAAGAATTCTGATAAGCAGCACTTTGTAACTTCCGTAAAAAGAAAATAGCAGGAAATTTGAAAAATGTAGGAAAATCTCCCTCAAAACATTTTAATTTTGAACAAATTAACATTTAAAACATTCAAATATACAAGCAATTTTTTTTGATATAATTAAAAATGAAACATTCGCCAACGAAAAATATAAAGCATTCAAATATTCTATTCACACACTTTATTCCTAAATAACATATTCCGGGGTTAATAGTTCATTTTTAAACGCGTTTCAAAATGCACTCAATGCAATAAAGATTACGATATGAGAGACGAATAGTGGGAATTATAATGTGGCAACACTAAACTCGTCACTATTATGTGAAAACCTATTTACATGCAACACTTGCCAAAAGTCATATAACTGGAACTAATTCTGATGTGACAAGTTTCGCTTTGACAAATGTAATTGTTTCGTCATTTTATGAATCGTGTTTTTCTAGAATAAATGAGGTTATTCGCATTATAGTCTACAACTAGATTTGTTAGAGGGTAATCTGCGAATAAAAGCCAATACAACTTTTTAATATTACCTACCTATTTACTTATTCACAATCACAAGTCATGTTGTTCACAAATATAATACACTAACAAAAAAGTTTAACAGATTTATTGTATTATATGTGACAACTAGTTTTTACCCATTTAGAGAAGATTGCCTCTTTACAATATTCTAGTATAAACCGAAAAATAAATTGTCAGTACTAGAAATTTTGTTCGTAAACGTTAGAGATCTTGGTCTCTTGAATATCTTGTTCAAATATCGTCAAGCAAAGCTAAAAATAAAATAAGCTATATCTGCTTTTTATCTTATTGGCTGTGCCATACCAACAAGATTTCTGATATTCCTTCGCATTATAACCTGTTACATATTAGGCCATTATTTAAATAAAACAGGTTCTTAACATTACCCGACAGCTACTTACCTCAAACATGCCAATTTTATACAATTATCCTCATTATTCATTTAAACTTAACAACCTGCGATTCTCGTCAATTTCGTTTTTGTCTGCTACGTTTTCGTGATCTTATATTTAACATTTGTTGGTGTACGAATACGTATTTACTTCTCCATCTCCTAACTGTCAAACGCCGATATTGTCCATTAATATCTACTTTTTCATTATGTAGACTGCCTAAATAAACATACTCTTTAATTGTTACAGATCGACAATGACGGTAAAGAAAACTACCCGCAGCGGCGGTTTTGCTGCGTGCGTCGCGCGGCAAAAGCTCCATAACAACAACCAGTTCGACATCCTCACCATCAAGCCGACCAATCCCACCACCTACAACATCGTCGTCGGCTTCAACGAGAAAGATCAACTACAACTCCTCACGAAGGACGAAGAATTCATCAAGGAATTCACTGACTCCAAAAGCAAATACGAAAACATCTCCATCGACGATATCACAAATTGTGTGAATGTCGAAAACTACCCTAACTGCGAGAACACTCTAGTCTTTTACGTAACCAAAAATCTGACAAAGGAAGCGATAGCCCTCAAATTCGAAAACGAACAGGACTTCAAAAGAATATACTTCACTTACAAATATTTCAAAATGCGCAACCGACTGACGAACAACGCGAACAACTACGCCAGTAGCGATAATTTATTTTCGAAAAAGAAGACGTACGAGATATTTAAGAATAGGAAAAATAGTATCGACGATTACAGTTTCGAGAAAAGTCGAGCAGAGTTCGATTTAATGCAGACAACTGATAACGATCTGACATACATGACGGTGCAGCAGAAGAATTATAATTCTCGATTCGATCAACCCATGAGTCTAATAGATATCAGGAGTGAAGAGCCAGGTGAAATCGATAGTGTGATATATACTAACGTAGACATACCGACTAAGCCTGACAGAAAAAGGCTGTTCCATAAAAAACCTAAAGCGCCACCTCCTCCAGTACCAACAAATAATAAAGATAATCAAACGAAGGTACTGAAAGGGGAATTCGTTAGAGTGAACGTTGAAAGGGTCCCAGATGTGGTTCCTAAGGATAACAAACAGAGCAAGGTCCCAGATATCCTAATGTTTAGAGATAGTAAACCTAAGAAGAATGCTGTAAGCAATTTATGGTCGGCCAGTAATAAAGGTGAGTTTATCATTAAATATTTTTTCTATAACCACATAGTAAGCAGTTCTGTGTTGAGGAAAAGTGTGTATAGGGCTTAATATTTTTCCGACTAACATTGATTCTTATAGAAATATATACAGTAAGTGTAACTTACCTAACTACCTACCTCTACCTACCTTAAATCTAAAGTAGGTCCTTGAGGACTTAATATTAGTTGAATTAAAAGTATGACCTAAATAAAATTCGTGACATAGACAAAGAGATGAAATTCCTTCCTAGGATGTTAAAGAGTTCATAATTAAAAGGTACATACCTACATATACATAGTCATTTTCAGCCGTTATCCACATTGTAGTTGATTATATTAATTCATTCTTACCAAACTACTATGACCAACTCCGAAGAAACAAAGGAAATTATTGACACGTAAAATTGCCACCAATCCAACTTGCTAACGATATAAACAAAAGGAATAACATTGTTTTGTCACTGTTTCTCCTTAAATTCCCGTAATATACAAAACTAAAATATGAATAAATTAATCTCGGAGGTTCCATTATAAACTAGAAATGGTTTATAAGTTAGGTTAACACGATCAATATGGTAGTTTGTTTACATCGTTAGGTAAATTGTTTTAGTTTAGTTTAGTTTAGTTCATTTATTTCACGAAGAAAATTATATATACAATTTAGTGTTAATGTCAAAGTATACAAATTCTCATCATGATCGTCAAACAGAACAGAAAATATAAATAGGTACAAAGCAAGATGTCATAATTAAATAATAAAAATTTGTATAAAACATTATTTGAAGTCAAGCTAATAATAAATAATCACAAAAAATAAAACAGTCAATTACAAATTCAATTCCATGTACTGGTTTACAGAGTACAGAGGGTTATCCAACAAAAGGTTTCTTAAGTGACGCCTAAAGACTGCGTCACATGGCTCGTTTTTTAAGTTAGCGGGCAAGTGCTCATAATAGGTAGGTCCTATAACGCGTGGGTTTTTCATTGAAAGCGCCATGCGACGTGGAACTGTTCTAAGACGACCAGCTGCTCGAAGTTGTATGTCCGGATGGTACACACGATTGAATTCCGATATGTTAATTCTTATATACATCAGTACGTCAAACAAGTATTGTGAGTAGTGCGTCATTATACGTTGCGAAATGAATAGGTCTCTGCAAGGGTGTCTATGTCTTACTCCGACAAGCGTGCGGATTGCACTTTTCTGCATCACTAAAACTCTGCTTGCATCCGTTGAATTGCCCCAAAGCAATGAGCCATATGCCATAATAGAATGGAAATGCGCAAAGTACACCTGTCTTAAGGCTTCTGCAGAGATAAGTGGCTTCAATTTACGCAACGCAAAGACAGCACTACCCAACCGATCGCAGAGGCTGTCAACATGGCGCTTCCAATTCAAGTTGACCGAAGAGCTGGTGGCTTCCTCGCACAACGTATCAGCATTGCGATACAACGAGGAAATGCCGCCAGCATCCTAGGTACAATGCCTCAAGGACCTACTTTAGATTTAAGGTAGGTAGAGGTAGGTAGTTAGGTAATTTACACTTACTGTATATATTTCGAGAATAAATGATTTTTATTTAAGTTGGAGTCGATCAGGAACCCAAGAAACTTACTTTCCTGGCATAATGGCATCGGGCAGTTATCCATGCACGGCGGCAGCGGCGGCGGCGGCGGTAGTTTGACGGCGTTTTTAGAAAACATGGATGTCTGATGAGCAGAAATATATGAAACTCATTTTCTTCGCGATAGTAAAGTTGTTTAGTACAACAAACAATATAACTAGTCAAGAGTTGCAAAAATACATTGTACCTATATAAGTCATCAAGCGTTATAGAAGGAAATCGGTTGCAAACCCAGATCATTAACGGTTTCTCGTTAAAAAGTCGTGCAATGGAAAGTTTGCATCAATGCGGTTGATTAGCAATCACGGCAATCTAATCTCAGAGAGCTTCCTTATTTTGCAAAAACTAGGAAATAAAGAATCACGAAGTGATCTAAAGCCCTGTTGCAGAATTTGCTTTGCTAATAGAATCTTATCTTTTAAATTGTTGTGATTTGAAGCTGTGACGTTCAGAGTTCAGACCTCGGGTCGTGATCACAGAGCGTTACTACGAGTAGAAACAATAGATAAGTACAGGGTCCGTAGCCAAGATGCCAATCGCTTACGCTCAGTCGCTAACGAAACGCAACTGTCATTGTCACACTAGTGTGCGTACCATGAGTTGCATTCGATTACGACTGCGGCATTCGAAAGTATGTTCATCTCGCTTCTACCACTACTCTGTCGGGAGCGAGACGGACACACTGTCGAATGTCGCATGTGTAGGTTTTTTATTTTTCATACAAACTAAATAGTATTTTTTGTGTACGTTAACATCAGCCTAAGTGACGTCTCTTGTACAAAAATGACAAACTTCACAGTAGGTAGGTACATTGCGTTTTCTAACAAACTTTAAAGTATAATAAAAATCATAACACACGTTATTTTAAAAAGTCGCTGAGTAAACGTTGTTCAGTTGGGGAGTACTACCTACGATTAAATTTGTTGCTCCTATTCCAGGCAACACCTCTTAGGCTGTTTTTTTTTGCGCGTTTTTTTTCGTTCGCTAAAATAAACAAATAAATAGGCAAAGAGCGATCAACAGGAAAAAAAATGTGGTAGAAAGATTACTGCATTAGGGTTAATAGACACAGAGTCACAGATAATGTATTTCATTTATAATAAATAGAACATATTTTCTTGGTAACAGTATCTCACCAACAACGATTTGTACTTATAGTCATTTTCAGTTTATAGTTGAACCACACCGAGTCTTCCTGCCAAGTTTTACGTGATATGGCATTTTCGTACAATGCCACTGCCAAGTGAGCCAAATGAGTACAAAGTTAGCATAACTCTCTCTCTATGCTCTAAACTACTGAATATAGAAGCTTGTTTTTAAAGAAAGCAGGTTATCTGGGTTATAACTGAACAAACATGGTGTAACCCGTTACACCCTGTATAATATTCATACATAGACCTTGGTTTGATATGGCAGGGCACTTAACAAATGCTAAAACCATGGGTGACCACCGAAACCGTAACTTACTAGTTTCATGGAACACTTGACAATAAATAAAACAAAAGTGGACTTGAATTTCCTATTATGCTCCTAATGATGCATTGTTAAAGTAAACGGGCAATTTTGTAGCAGCGGCAGAAACTTCGGGAAACGTTGAGAAACAACCGATAATCGATGGGTTGTAAACTATTTCACAAACAGTCTGACACGACGGTAAAATAATGTTAGATAAGGTAGTGTTTGCAGGTACAATTTTCCCGCTAAGGACTAACTAGCTACGCAAGTGAGGCGCTATTCATACAGTTTCTGCTAAGTCAGTGCAGATTTAGCATAGATGAGTCTAATTTAGACTTACCTGGTTTAAGCTAGGATTAAGTTTTACCTACTGCGGCCTTTCCATGACGTCTTAACGCGATTCAGTTGACGACCTAAACTGAGTCGCTTCCAAACAACTGAGCCTAAACTGAATCGCGTTAAGACGTCATGGTAAGGCCCCTGAAGTGAAAAAGTTGCTTGTAAATTTGTTTTAAAAATTTGACACTTAGTTTTCGATAAAATGTATTGCAAATAAAAGCGGAAACCCGCATAGGAGCAACACATGTTACCTACCTAAAAAGTTAAAACAAATACCGACTAATCGTGAAATACACGAATTCAGTAATGGAGAAAATCTCTTACGCTTAGTAAGAGTGAGAGAGCATAAATATGAGATATAGCACCGAAATTTCTTTTCGGAATAAATTCTGATAACTTTTTTTTTGATAATTTCTTTAGAGTCCGACAAAGTAAAGTTTTCATAGATTTTGATAGCACAAACTGTGAAAGTGTTAAGTAAACTTCATAAAAAAAAATGACGTTGAAAACAACAGAATAAATAAAATTTGCTTGAAGAGAGATAACGTGATTCTATTTTACACTTGATTTTTTAAATGAAATGAAACTTTTGATAAATTTAGCCCGTATTACATGCCTGTAACGATTCTAGAAAAAATAAACAACACCAGACACACTATTCCGACAAACGTTAGCTTTTGCCTTTTAAAAAACACTTTCGTCAAGTAAATCCTGAACGACCACAGAATACCAAGTGCCAAGTTAAAATGCAACCGAGCCAAGGCCACAGATGTCCAATGCTTTCGTAACCGGTCATTCACTCGTTCACTAATCTGCCACAGACAATAAACGTAATGAGCGTTTGCATTCCGTGCGCATAATCTGTGGTAGTGTAATGAGATCACCTGTAAAAAAAGGAAAAAAAAAGTGGATCTGCACAAGCATATTTTAATACTAAAGTTATTGCTGGTTTTAAGGATATTTGGGAGATTTTTTCATATTATTATTGACGAATATAACCAATCGTGCTCATTCATTTGCGCGAAAACAAAAACATGTGCGTTTTTGTTAGGATATCTTCATTTTGCAAGGAAAACTAAAAACACAAAAAGTAAAGTACTAATCACGATAATTCATCAACTTCGCGCAAATTACTTAATCTGATCTACGAAATGGAACAATAATAAAACAACGATATTCAGCAAATTTGTCATAAAACTGCAAGAACTTTTGTATTAAAAATTACCCGTGCACATCCACCTTAAGGGATAACTCACTCTAGAACGGGACGGGACGATCTTGCAGTTTCTATAGAAAACTTCACGTGACATCCGAGGGACCCGAGCTATCACGTGATTCTTTCTATAGAAATTGACAGATCGTCCCATCCCGCCCCGTCCCGTCCAAGTGTGAGTCATCCTTAAGGCCGGATTTAACATTGACGTTGCCGCATTGCGGTCTGCTGCATCAAGTGAACATACCGCCGCAACGCTGTTGCTAATACCGCATGGTATTTAATGTCAGGGGTCATCATAGTTTAAGGTCAAAGATAGCGATAATAGCGTCAAAGATACTGAAGAGTCTGCCTAACCAAAAATTGGAAGCCTAATTTTTGGTTAGGTAGACTCTTTACCAGTAGAACAAGAGTACCGCGACAGTATCGCGGTCGATAAAGACAGCTGTCATTGTCTAATCCGAACCGTTAAAAAAAGACAGGTGTCTTTTTCAACCGCGAGATACTGTCGGCATCTCACATTTGTTTAAACCTACACGATAAAAACATAATTAAATGCGTAATAGAAACTAGTGCCCATAAGACTGCTTTTGTTTTCTCCTTCCTTTATGACCAGCGTGCGTAGCCAAGATGCCAATCGCTTACGCTCAGTCGGGAACGAAACGCAACTGTCATTGTCGCACTAATAGGGAAGAGTGATGGAGTGAGATAACTACGATACGATACGATATTGGCGTCTTGGCTACGCACCCAGGGATCAGAAATTCTGATGCTTTTATACCTAGACTTCGGCCTTAATGCCTACACTACACCGTGTTGGTGTTGAGTAATATGGAGGCGGACTAAATTTAATTTTGTCACAATTTAGTTTACCAAAAAAAAAGTTTATACTTTTGAAAAGAGTTTATCTTAAGATCCCATAGTCAAAACACGATACCTATTTCGCTTTTAAACGATTCACCACGATTTTTTTTGTTACACGAGTGTTTTTGTCCTGTCTGTAGTTAAAACTGTTTACCAACGTGTAGGTATGTTAACGAAATTGCTGAGTAGTCCTAACTTAAAAAATTAAAAAATATTTTTAAGTAGCAGACTCCATATTTTCTGAGCTTGTAGGTATAAAAGTATCCGTATTTCCGATCCCTGTTTAGACCTATGACTATGAATTAATATTTACCGGAGAAAATCTAGGTAAATGACTGTAGGTACAGTCAAGTGCAAAAATATGGTTCGACATAATCGACTCATAAATATGGTACTACGCTCTTATTACACCGGCATAAGGTGCTATGGGACATATTTTTGAGTAAGATGTGCACCACCATATTTTTACACTTGACTGTACCTATAAAATTTATAAAAGAAAGATTGGGGCGTATTTTGCAAAAAATGCAAATATTGGTAAGTACCTAGGTATACGCTTCTTGTATACTTGTATTACTTACTTATCTATTATCTGCCAGATTCTGTCTTACCAACACTGTTCTTAAAACTATTCATAAATTTCATGCTTAAATTTTCAACGGATGTTTTAGATTGTATACTACATGTCATGTTTCATGTCATGACCGAGACTAAATGCATATTTACAAATTTCAGGGCCAAACTTATTTCAAGTGTTTATGTGTATTTTCTCAAGGTTAAAATTAGAAGTTAACGTTGGCAGGTGTTGTGATTATGTCATTTTAAATGAGTATTTAAATTTACTGATGATACAAGTCGTGTGTATAAGTTATAAGTACATAGGTATCAAGTGTCTGGTCACGATGATTGTATCCGAATGATTTTAACGCACAGAAAAACCCACGGTTTAATTTCCTAACAAAATTGTGTTATTTTTAGATTTCTTTGTTTTTCTTCTTAATCATTACGTACTAGTACTACCAGTCCACGGCGCTCGCGCCTTAAGTTTGTTAGCAATTGTTTTAGATCGTTACACGTAAGTAGGTAACACAAACATATGTATGTTTATGGTATGCAAGCATTATGTAAGTCGTATAAATTGGCATAGCATTTCATATGACATTATACCGTATTAGGTAAGTTTTCCCGTTTCTCAGTCTTTTTGGGCCATTTCATGCGGCATTTTGCTTCCTTGCCGTGAAGATTCATTTGGAAATTGTTTAAAATATACACTTTGTCGCTTGCTGATATGATTAAATTGTAAACAAATCTTAACGGTATGCGCCTTATCGGCAACCGACAGCGTTGTACCTTTTTACTAAAAATAAGCACATATTATAAAGATTTTGCAGTTGCGTCTTCACCATAAAAGTTTACGTAAACCTCATATAATAAACATGTTAAAGTTTACGACGACAGGCAGTAAGTCACCGAGTGACGAATTGGCAAACGTTTACAGATTACACATCTTGTTTATGGTGTGACAGTCGTGGAATTGCATAATTTACTTCATAATTAAGCTGACTACTGTTAAAGAATATACACCTATTCCTTATTCACGCAAACCACTTCGTTCATTAATGTAGGTTTTAGGTTTAGGTATTCGTCTTTCGAAAATGCTAAAGCGATATGACGACGCATAACATAAGTCTCATATTAAACTAATATATGAACATAGGAGAAAATTATATTAAAGAAAATGGGAGCCATAGAAATATATCATTATATACGGGCTGTTTTTGAGCATTAGCTTTTATACCAAGCCACTTTGTCATGTTGTTTAATATAATTAAGGAAACATAATGGCATAGTTAGTTTTATTAAACTAGTTTTTTTTTCATACAATATAATTACATGTAGCATTGTAGCATCAACCGCAAATGTAAAACGGACATTAGAATCAACTCTCATGTAACTCATACTCCGTATACACACTTGCAAAATACCATATTAAACAAAATTAAGCTAATTTGAATACCAGTGTCTTTAGGAAATTAACTTAATTTAAGCTAAAGAATCCGTCCTTGAAGTTAAAGCAATTGCTCAAAAACCCGGTGTATACGATCATAGATATGATAATGTAATATGGGCCTTAGAGATTCTGTTTTAAAAACTATATCCATATGAGTGCACACGGATCAACCGCAGACGTGAAAAAAATTCCTATTAATTATAATTTATAGGCACCGGTTACACAGTGGATTTTGAATGACGATAAAACCGATGTAAAGTCATCCGTGGTAAAAATCGAGTGTATCTGTGTATCGTCGGTCTGGAACGCTGATGACGTCAAAAATCATTTTTATCGTACCGGAACCATTGATATTTTTATTCGTTTAAACAATACGTATCTTTATTTAAGCAGGGTCCTCACTAACCTTCAACTTGACTGAAAGTTATATGACCATAAGCACACATAATAAAATCTTTAAGTCGTCGCGAAGTTGACACAGCAGAAAGCGGAGAGAGCGTGTATATTTCTCCAAACATCCGCAATTCGTACAATACAAACAATCGCTCGTTTACCGTGCCCTCACCGCGTTACCATAGCTGCGCTTGCGCATTTGCCATATAAACCAGCGTAACGTGCCTCTGGGACTGTGATTCCTACAGCCCGATTCACCATGATGTCATTGCGACAATTGTCAGAACGTTTCTATGAATTTTAGTATGCAGCCGACATTTTCAGCATGGTGAAACGGGCGGCAGTAATAATTTTTCATCCTAAAAATCCCGCAAATCCCTATGATGCCCTGCTAAGCCGAAAAGCGCTATTTCAAAATAAAATTTATGGCTATTTACTTTAAATTCTATTGCTGGCAGTTCCATTTTCAAAATTATTTATTTTTGAGATAGCGATAATAGTTTCTCGTCATACCTACAAAACTTTTAGGAGCAAATCTTAGTAACAACAACAACGGTATAGTCTGACAAGCGAGCGAGCGCAGTAACAGTAGGACAAAATAACTATATCCATCCCTTTTTTCATGGTGGTAATACTAGCGTAAGAAAAAGACAGTATGATGTTCTCTATCCTACTGTTACTGCGCTCGCTGGGTTGTCAGACTATAGTAGGTACAGTCAAACCACGTTATTTCTTCCAAGCAAATGAACTGTCACACTTTAGAGTGTTATTGTAAACGTCAAACTGCTATGACATTTTGACGTTTATTTAACACTTTCACAGTCAGTGCTATCAAAATCTACGAAACTTAGCATAGACTCTATTTTGAATTTCAATAAATTAAACTTATAAATATTATGAAGTAAATTAAATTTACAATGCATGTGCCCAGAAAGTACTCGTTTTAAGAGTAATGTTATGTATACTCGTATAAGGTGATTTTTTTCCGCACTAGTGCGAGAATGGATTTTCATAGTACTTTTCCGAACACCCGGGTGCCCCGGAGGGCCGCGCCCCACGGCAGTGGCCGCTGCTCGGGTCGGTATACTGTTGTAGTACTATATACTACACTACCGTTAATAATTATTGTTAATTTCTTCGCACAATGCATGGTAAAATGTTGTATGATACACGTGAATTGTAGGCTTTTTTCCTTCGTGTTTTATAGTAACCGACACTTGTCGGGAAAAAGCCTACTTCCGACACTTGTATCATAAATAACTATTATGTAATCACATCGAGGGCACAACAATGCAGATAATAACATTTACAACAAACATTAGCAATTTCCCTATGGCTCTGCCTTGTGCAATTATAACGGGTACTTGAAGGTTAGGAACGAGTAGTATGTTACCTACTCAAACGCATTAGAATAGTCAACAACTTTTCTTCTTCCTAGCGTTTCCCGGCGTATGCCACAGCTATGGGAGCTTCGGGTCCACTGTGGCACCTAATCCCAAGATTAGGCGTAGACGCTAGTTTTACGAAATCGATTGCTACCTGACCTTCCAACCCAGAGAGTAAACTAGCCTTATTGGTATTAGTTCAGTTTCCTCACGATGTTTTCATTTGCCGAGATGCGATTGGTAAATATCAAATATGTTCAGGCAGGATTTGAACCAGCGACTTTTGGGTATGAAAGTCGCACGCCTCACCGCTGGGCCACCAACGCTTATTAGAAAAGTCATCAACAGTAATTCTAAAACGCAATTTTATTAACCGTAGGGATATACAACTATACAAGGTATAACATCGAAAAGTCGGCATACTTTACCGGCAAGGAGACAGAGAATGTCCGTTACGAAATGCTATTGCCAATCAAATCCGTAAAGCTTGAGAAAATTCTTACTGCAAATTGGTTAGCCAAGTTTAATCATGAAATGATATCAAAATCCAAAATACAAAATTCAAAAAAATATTCTGCAAGTAGGCCTCAAGGGCACTTTTACAAGTCAATAAGCATTACATTCAAGCATTTGCATGTACAAACATTACTACTACTATAGATAGTGACAATAACTTAAGGTATGATGTAAATACTGATAATTCAACAGTCAAAACCTGACACAAAATCACCATCTATGTACAAATCCGCTTTCTTAGCATTTTCAGAACCTATTTGAAGAATCGCATTCCGTAAGGGACATTTTCGTGGAATACCTTAAACATTATTAAGGACCATAGCAGATGGAAATGAACACAATTATTTTCCTAATTTATTAATTTTGAACAGTTACCAGTGTAAAATCACATTCAATATTGAAATTATTACAATAGCCCGACGTATGACGTTTGTCAGACGAAAACTACTTTGTGTGTTCTACCAAAAGCTTCTCATCATTTTATATTTATCACCAATAGAAAGTCATTCAAATCTGTTTCACGCTGTAATTCAATATCTTAAAATGTGACCGTATTTAGTAAAAGGTGCCAAATTGTCAATCGTTGATAAGGTTAATTTCTTAATGAATCTTTCAAATGACAAATAGGTATATTTTACCAAAAACGATCACAAATTTCCATATTTCTACAATGTTTGTTCATCATAATCTTAGGTACCTACTGTCTTAGACATGTCTAATATTGACAATAAATTCAGTTGCAGAAATCTTCCTTGTGAAAGATTTACACAGCGATCTATTGCAATGGTTGGCTGTTAGTTTAGTCTAAAGATAATCTCTTACATAACAGTCATGTAAGTTGCGTTTTAATAGCCAATTTTGTGAAATCGGCATAAAGCTCATTTTTAATGAGTACCTACCTAAACATACCCGGACATAATATATATACGATCGCGCAATTCTATTCTACCTAATTAAAGTAGTACGGGGAGGCCAATAGGGGATTCCTGTAGTAACACCGGCGCGGCAGACTAACATATGGGGGATACCTTTTACCCTGTTATTTCCCTCCGCCGAATATGAGTCCATCCTTGATATAGGTTCGATATTGTCAAAAACATGCCATTCTACCTAATTAAACAAAATTTATATTCCATTGAAGTGGCGGACACCTTTTTGTAGGCTTTTGGGCGGCTAGAGGTTGTAAGTAGATAACCGTGTTGATGAAAAAGGACTGTCCCGGTATTCAAGGGATTCTGTAATATTAATAGCTTTTGACACATTAACCACATAAAATATAATAGTAAATAATTCTGGAATTTAAACATAATCTACGTAACTTGGAGTGGAAATTTGTAGGTACCCATGGGATGCAAAGAAGTCATTGGCAAAAGCGGAAGCCACGGGATTATTACATTACATTACAAAATCATTTCGAGACTCAGCACAAGTAGCACAAGTTTATTGTGAAACTCATCCTGTCAACGCGAAAATATCTTATTTAGTTTTGTATTTACACAAAATGCATTCAGCTACCGTCTCGCGTCATTGCATTCAATCGGCATCGTGACTAACGAAACGGAATCTGATTGAATCCGATTGAATGAATTCGTTATACCACTTACGTGGGAAATGCGAATTGAAAATAATTCATTTCATCGTTGAGAAATCCTCTTTGCATCTTTATTTTGTAAGAGACAATCGGAATGGAGATCAGATGTCATAAATGAACTGGTAAAGTCGCCGTCAACGCAACTTCCTAACAACGTAAACAAACCGCCATATTGATCGCAATCATCTGACTTTTATGTTTATAATGAAATCTCCAATATTTAAGTATCTTGCGTTTGGTGTATACTTTGTATGTTACAATAATACGACCATGTCAGTAGTGAATGTTTTCAGTGGTGTTTGAGGAGTCAGTGTGAAAATATAAGGAGAAACAGTGACAAAACACGTGATACCTTGTTTACATCGTTTGTAAGTTCTATTGACGGCGATTAAAAAAAAATACGATAGTAACTACAAAAAGACAGCTGACAGCAAGACGATGACAGCATCAAATAAGACCTTATGGACGCGTGTAGATTGTCACCGCGATGGTATCTGATAGAACGACAGGTATCTATGCGACCATACAAATAATAAGTACCTAGTGTCTCTACCATGAGTTGCTATAGATTTCAAAGGATATATTTCGACAAGTTACGAGTACCTACAGTCGCATCCCGCTTTCATCCGCAAGTGCGGACAAGTGTGCTTATGTGCTAACGATGAGTTGTACGCGGCCGTTTTCGTTAGCGACTGCGGCGTTCGTGAGAGCGAGATATACCCCGCTCCTGGTAATGGTAGGAGCGAGACCGACATACTTTCGAGCGTCGCAGTCGATAACGAATACAGTTGCGTGCAAGTCATGATAAGCACAAAGATGCACTGACAGTGCGTTGACGTAGACCCTAGCGACAGTAGATTTGACACACGTAGACATTACTAGCACTATAGTGCTTATAAACTCCTAAAAAGTTTTATAAGTATTTGCCGTTCACACAGTGTTTCTAAAATTCACGTCTTTAAAAGTTTTGTGTGCCCCAAATAAAATCGAAGTAGATATTTTTTAAGAAACATGACACAATTTAGGTTCTTTTTAGAACATTGTTATTCCAAATAATTCCAATACCATTTCCATGAACGGACGGTCTTTTCTTAAGATGACATTCGAAATATAACGACATTGACGCCATATGTTGCGGGTAATGTCAATTTTAAGTGATAGTTCCATCACTCAATTTATTTCGTAAATGGACAAGTGTGTTGCTGATTTCCCACTTTCACCGCAGCAACGTCGCAAAGACGACGTTGTTACAGTCGATATCGGAATGTTACCTTTTTGTTATTTTGTGGATGCACATGTTGTAAAAACAGCAACATTACCATTGTGAGGATATCTCTGATTGCAAAAACTGTTTCAAATCTAATTAAACAGTTAATTAACTGAATAAAACCTTACAATACGCTATACATAAATATTCATTAACAATCGTCTAGACAAACAAAACAACAGTCAAAATCTCAATTAATTCATTATTAATTATTATACTACTATTAATCTTCGTAGTAAAACAAAAGTGTTGGATTGATTAGTTAATTATGGCGAAACGCTGTGCTTCGAGATTATATTATTGCCCGACTACAATGAAATAGGTAAATAGTTTATGTAATGAACGTTCCTCTCAATATGTTCATTAGTAGACCTACTTTATGAATGATAATTACGATTGTAATCAGTCAAAACTGACTTGACTTTGTTACAATTCGACTCATTGTTAGAAAAAATGTACCAGTGAAGATTGCACCAGTATACTCATGGATCCAAACAGTGCAAATAGTTTTGTTGTACGTCGTATTTCTTCTTCTGCCTCGTTTCCTCATTACTGAGGGTCGTGACCATTTGAGGCCGTTATTTTGCACACCACCGCTCTCCACTCCACTTCTGCTTTCTGGATTGATGCCTGTATGGTTCCCGCGCAAGCTTCCTTCACGGCATCAGTCCACCGAGTCGGTGATCTTCCACGGCTCATTTTTCCTTCCACGTGGCCTACCAAAATGAGCTTTTCCAAGCTATCCGGTTCTCGTCTAGCCATGTGACCGAAGTACTGCAGGATCCGCTGAAGGCAAGTGGTTGATAATACGTCGTATTTAAGTGCTTGTTAATTGTTTTAATTGAATAAATAATACAATACAAGTACTATATTCGGCTGTTAGTCTCTATGGGTTTCTCAATTGATTTTGATCGGGCGTTGGAAATTCTTCAAATTGGTTATAGATAGTTTACGTATGCTAGCGTTGTCCTGGCTTTATTACTACCTATTCGTTATTGGGATTAGTCTCTGGTATCTTGACGATGTTTCGTTTGATACAACATAATTGGTGAATATCAAATGATTGCACACATAAGTTCAGAAAATTTGATAAGATACTATCGTCGAACCACCGGATTGGAAGTCACACGTACCGCTTGGCTACCAAGTGCCAACGCCTCGTGCGGAAGCGATGGTATGGTACGCTGTTCATGCTAGTCACGCAGTTAGCAAAGCCTTTGATTAGCGTTTATCGAGTGTATGTTAGGCTGGCCACAGACCGCAGGTATATTCCTATCGCTACCACGCACGGACGAGCTAACAGCCCCCGGCTGTATTCGTCTGCGACTCGTCGGGACATCTCTAATACGAAGTCTATGAAAAAATTGGTACTTAACGGAATGGGATAAAAATCTTAGTACACTTGTTTTCCCGTAATAGGATAGAAGTCGGCAAGATGAGTGGCGTCAGGATTCATCAGGTCAAATTACACTGGTTATCTAAGAACTGTGCCCGCTGCGCTTGCGCAAGTCTGGCAACCAAAGACTCATAAACGTCCATATTGACTGGCCAATAATGCACAGATACCGTTACCGTGTTCGAAGTTAGTTCCTGAAAACCAGGAGTAATCATAGTATTCAATTTGAATGAGCGGTTTGAGCCATGACGCGAGCAGTTTGAGTTCTGATTAATATTTAAGAAAATATGTTAGCTTGGAAGCAGAAACTTGTATGGATTCAGGCAGGCTGGAGGCTGGCAGGGGTCAGGCTTGTGGGCAGGAGTTTCTAACCAGTAATAGTATAAAGGTTTAGTTACATTAGTCGATAACGCCCGCATACAAATTAAATCAATTGAATTCAAATTATTTATTTCAGGTTTGCGCTCATAAAGTTACCATTAAAAACTATGGTTAGTAACAATATTATAATTATAGTCTGACAAGCCAATGCTGCAGTAGATTTTTTTATAATTTATATGCCTCCCTATTTTTTTTACAAGACATAATTTAAAAGAAACTACTGCAGCCTTGGCTTGTCAGACTTTACCTACTATGTAAGGGTTGCGAATGTGGAGCTAGGTCCACCGACACAAGAGCTCGGAGTCTCAGCGGTTGGCGAACGCGCTTAGAGGGCTACCACGAACTACTTCGTTCGTTCGTTCGTCTATTTACCTCTTTAGGCCCGAATATGCCAGAGCAATAGACCAGTGTTTTCCAAAGTGTGGGTCGCGACCCTCTAGGGGGCCGCAAGGCTTCTGTTGGGGGGGTCACCACGGCTCGCAAAGCCTTAGTGAAAACCAACACGGGTTACCTTCAATTAGCGGCGGCTAGGGGGTTCTGAAGTTTCTCTTTCATACCGATGGGGTTCGCGACAAAGTTAGACATGCTAAGGAGATCACACCAGGAAACACTGCAATAGAGGAGCAAACGAACAAAGTGGTTCAAGGTAGGCCCTCAAGATCCTGCTGGTGCACTGTGCCAAATCGCATAATCGTCATAGCGCCTGCATTACCACGAAAGCAACCTCTATGACATGCACTATGGAAATCCAGGTTATTAATGAACCTGTGCCCTGATAGTGGATGATGGTGTGTAACAGTCACATTTAACACCACTTGTTAGGTGACAAATACTCTCATTATCACGCTGTTACATCGATAACGGTAAGCATCTTACGCCCGCAGTAAGGCGTATCAAGATGCCTAGAATAGCGCAAACTACTTTATTTACCATTTAAAAAATACATACATATACATCCTATAGCAATGGTATTATGATCACAAAATAGAAAGGGGGTGAGAAGGTAGTTTTGTGTCAAAGAAGGCCGGACTTAGCTCAGAAAGCTGAAAACGTTTGACATATACGTCACCACATAGTAGAAAACAAAGTCGCTTCCCGCTGTTTGCATTTATATATGTACTTATGCTTAAATATTTAAAAGTACGCAACGGATTTTGATGCGTGTTTTATCATAGAGTGATTCAAAGGCAAGGTTTATATATATACCGATAACCCGTGCGAAGCCGGGGCGAGTCACTAGTATATTCTAAGCAAAGAAGCTTCGCAAAGCACTTTCAAACACGCAACGGGTTCTCGTTCTCTTTCCCTCTTCTTCAGAAGCCTATTTACATGAGTTAAAATCCACATTTCGCCATGTTAGCACTAAAATGTTGTCAATAATATGAACCATCTCTTGCGTCACAAAACCGCACCGTATCGGTTTGCTCATTTGTACGTTTCATCATTGGCAATACAAGATTTAGGTTGAAAGGCCTGTCAATAGGACATATGCCTTTACCTACGTATTTTGCGAAATGAACTTCTCTGCGGCCTGTTAGCATACAATAATTCATTTGGAACTGAAGTGAAAGACCACTGGCATTGTAAAATCAGCGTTATTAAAAGGTCAATTGGAGTCATTTCAGCGATAGGGAAGATGCTCATTTCTGTTTTCTTAGAGGAATTAGACAACAGTCACATGATACCTGGGGCCTTACCTTTGACGTCTTCACGCGATTCAGTTTTGGACCTAAACTGAGTCGCTACCATACAACTGAGCATACTTAAGAATCTTAACGGAATCGCATTAAGACATCATGGTTTTAGCCCCTGAGATGTCGTAACATTAGCTACAGGTGTTGATTTGACCCGCCGTCAGGCACTAATACGCGCATATACGGAAGCAACACCTGCCTATTCAAAAACGACGGTTGTCC
The DNA here is from genome assembly GCA_949128165.1 of Lathronympha strigana. NCBI lineage: Eukaryota > Metazoa > Arthropoda > Insecta > Lepidoptera > Tortricidae > Lathronympha > Lathronympha strigana. Next base: position 12,393,045 of record OX421920.1, read on the forward strand.
ATACAAAATGAATGTGACTTGGGTCGTTTTGGTTGTAAAGTGGTAAAAAGATCGGCGCGAGAGCCCTTCATGGTCCACTGAGAAGTGTTCAGTTACAGTGGCACATATATGTGACAGCAGGCATACGTCTGCGTCTTAGTGTCACTGTCAAGTGATACTTTTCGACACGCTTCTAAGCGCGGGTCTTGTCTATATATTTATCTAATACCGTTAAACGAGCAATATTATCGTTGACCATAGGTGTAAATTGGGTAAGGGTAAATCCCTATTCGTTATTCTAATTGAACCTACGGTTGATTTAAATATCTATAATAAAAACGTAGTCCAGAGGTGCAAAGCGGCTAGCGTCCTGGGAACCATGCCTCAGGCGGCGATTTACGGAGTCTTTTCTATGTATGCATGCAGTAGTATACCTAGGTGTTAAATGTCGATCTTGCTTGGTCTGGCTGGTCTCTGAGAAAAAGTGAGTTTTCAAGTTTCACTGCGTTTTTGAAACTTCGCTCGGTCGCCCAGATGTCTCAATGTATTGACCACACACAATGTGCAATGATTAGTGCACTTTCGGCTCCCGTATTGCGTACAAATACACTCATTTTAATATTCAACGCATGCAGGCTCGCATGCAAATTTGTAGGTGTGCTAATTGTACTATTTGTAAACCTATAATAGGTAGGTACACTAGGTACTAGTTTTTGCGCACTGGTTTGAAAAATCGAAAAAAGTAGGTATGTTTAGTGTTACAAAACTTTTTAATTTATTCTCTCCTATTTATTTTTGCAAAAAATATAAATACGGCGCAAAAGATACTATTTGTTTAGCAAGCACAAGAATCCGACTTTCATTTACTTAAATATCCATCTTCTACTTGTTTCGAATTTCCTTTATTCAACAGTCTTCAAAATTGTATTGCAGCAAAAATCTAACACGCATTGCATTCTCAAATAACACTTAGTTATCTGCCTGCGCTTGCACTGTTCCGTTGACAAATTGCATTGTTGCAACTAAAATGTCGCTGCTACATAAGAATCTATTGGAACTTACGTCGTTTAAAAACTATGGCAAAATGTGCTGACACTCCAATACAAATCAACGGACTAAATCCGAACAATTACATCAGTTTAAAACTCTACATTCTAAGCACGAGCTTCCGTAGTGAAGCGCATACAAAAATTTGAATAAAACCTTGGTTTGGTTGCAAGTTCTGCACATTGCCAAATCGGTGGGACAAATATTGATTTAATAATAAAATCCTTCAACGTTTGAAGCTTTGGTGGACAGTTTAGTGAGACTTGCCGGACTGTGTAGAACCTTCACGGATTTTGTTCTTAAAGTGGGTAAAGTTAACAATTTTATACAAGTTATGAAAGTATTAGGTATTTACTAATTATAAGCGTTTGGCGATCAAAATTTAGTTATACAGAGTGAAATATATAAAGGACCGTTCAACGTCTACATCGTGAATGTATACCGCCAGCCGGTGGGATGCCGCCGATTTGTAGAGTACAGCTAAAATTTTTTTTGCGATTGCCGTTGTTCAGTATAACTTATACATTCACTATTGTAGACTTTGAACGGTCCTTTTTAATTCAACCTGTATTTTTATGGGTCACGGAAGCGAAACCGAGCAGTGAGCAACTTATAATATAATTCTATAAATAATAAGTTTTTATAAAAGTTGATCGAAAATGGAAGTCGTGAGCATATTTTATATTTTTTGTATTTTTTATTACTAACGTCTTATATTCTAAGTAGCAAACATAATTTATACGATATGTAATCGATGTTACAAATACAATTAAAAAAGCTACACATTCTATAAATTAGTACACATTCCAAAAATAATCAACTACCTTAATACAATAAAAAAACATCCTTAAACGAAACATCTTTTGTATTATATTTTTAATGGTTTATTTTGTTAATGTGCCATAATTTTTTGTGCAGAATCATTCTTTAGCTTGCGCTTGTCATTGAAAAGTCGTGCACCTATTTAAAAATGTCTATGGATAATCTTCCCAAAACATTTTTAAAACTTGCCACTTTTTTGCGATCAAAATAGAAGGTACTTAATCTTCTTTAACCTTAAAAGTGCTTCCTTCGACCTTCAGTTTAGTTTGTCTATTCCGATATCCTTAAAGCACTTCCTTATAGGTATCATCTTTCTAGTAATATATATAGGTACCGGTTCGCCAAAACTAGCCGACGGTATTATAGATTTGATATCTATGAAGCTATTAATTATATTATGCCAATGCAATATAATTTTATAGTCACGGAAAATAAACAAATAAAGAATAGATGGATGATGTTGGTAACTTCTTATTTTGATATTTTTCGTTGCCATAAGACGGTAATTTTGAAAAAATTTGATTCGGAAAGTTGTATCAGTTGATTATATTAAGGAAATTTAAATTTCGCGCTTATTCTACTGACAAAATTGTCTTTTTCTTGTTTTGTTTTTACTTTTAGTTTTTTAATGTCGGAGTCTTGAGTATCGCATCGTTAGAGAATTGACATAACTTTTAAATCGGTATTTTTTAATTAAGTGTAGTTTTCATTTTGTATTGTTGACGTTTTAGGACAACGACCTTAAATTGGCACATCCGATGAATGCAATCTTGCCATTTTATGTCTATGTTATTGCGGAATTTCAATATGAGAAGCACAATTATAGCAATTTTGCAACGACATTGAATTTCATAGACTCACCATGACCGCTTAAAATGTGTCCGGAACAAATCGTGCTTAAATTTGTTCTAAGCACAATTGAGCTATCAGTAGCGCGTCAACCGTCCTGCCGTCAATATGCCGAAGTGCTCCGTTAAAAAGTGCAAAAATAACACATTAAATACGCTTAAAAAGGATGGCATATCGTATTTCCAATAAGTAATATCTTACAGTTTAATAATGCATTAGGTTTTTAGTCAAAATTGCTTTGTAACTTACTAAAATCTTTTTTTTTCTAACATAAGTAAAATAAATTTCTTGATTTGGTCTTACGCAGTTGGCCCTTTCCCTCACGCTACGCGCTACGCGTGACGGACAGCGACAAAAGATGTAAAAGGCAGAACATAGTTGAAATTTAATGAATAGAGTCGCCGGTTTATTAATTTTTTAAACAACCTTATATTATTAGAGGCGTTTAGATTTTAATAATGTCAGACTAATTACTAAATACACCGATTGCGACAGTTAAATTATCCAAGTTTATAGATAAAAACAAACAACCTGGCAATAGCTATCGTTAGTATCGTTACATCCTTATTATAAATAATAAAAAAGTTTTTTATTTGCAGTTCCTCTAAACCATCCCTGATCTTTATCATTAGGTCCACTCCACCAAAATGATGGTTTACGTAAGAAAATGCCCAAGTTACTTATAGAAATTGTCAAAACAAAACACATGTTCCGTTAAAATTTGACGAGTTCCTTAATTCCCCTTTAAAAGGCGATTTTCGGGATAAAAACTATCCTATATCCTTTCTCAGGTGTCAAACTATCTCCATATCATTTCAGCAAAATCAGTCCAGCGGTATTAACGCGAAGAGGTAACAGAGAGTTACTTTTGCATTTATAATATTAGTATGGATATGGATGATTTTTATGACATAACAGAATTTAATAATGAGGAATCTTAATTTTGACAAAGCCATTAGGTATAAGTATTTGACATGAAAAAATATTCATTTTAATTTTTATTTTATTTTATTTTATTAATAAACATATGTATTGTATTTTATTGATTAATTTAAATGAAATTTGGATTTTTTATAAATTGTACTTAAATGTTAATTATTTTTGAAAATTGTTAATTAATCTTATTTTCTTTCCTTTTGACGTGTATTGTATGTGTGCATTTACGAAATAAATGAATATGAATATGATATGGAAGTATGGATAGTCACCTAGTAAGTACCTACTCGCCAAGAAAATCAAACAAGCCTAAACTCGATAGATCTTGGCCATCTTCAAGCTCCATCAGCAGATCAGCTTCATATCATAATGAATATTATGATATTGTATTCTGACGTGATATACCTACATTTGCATATAAAATTTCAGCTCAGATATTAAAGGTATTTGCTTCTAAATGGAGTTGCAATAGCCAAGTTGTCTGGGTTATTCCACCCGAACAAACATATATACAATACATGCATGCATAGTGCATTCATACATACCTACATGAACACTCACACACATACATAGTTACATACCTAGCTACATGCACACTAACATACAAACATGCACAAATACATATATACATACATACATACATATAAACATACATACATACAAACAAAAATACAGACAAACAAACATACAGACAAACATACTACATGGTTACATAATTTATTTGTAAGATAAATAAAAGTTTGTAAAAAAAATTAGTCACGACTCCACGGTGTCTCTGTGCCGATGCGAAAAACTTTACTATGATTCTTGCAGTACAAACCGAATTGAACGTTATAGTGATTCGTATACGGTGCGGAACGTAAAAAAGAATCGACGGGTAATAAATTTTTACGACTTGCGCGATGTTCGAATTTCGTAACATCATAACCGCCAATTGCACGCATTTGAAATAAAACATTAAGCTCGACGATTTAAAGTTGTTATTTAAGAAACAAGAAGTAGGCTTGACTATGTGTTCAAGTTTTAACTTTTCAACTAGACGCACACATTCGTAACGTAGCCGTTGGACACTTTTACGGGTAGAATTTGTACGTCGTGCTGTTTCTATCTAATCCTAATTCTATGCAATTTTGCAATAATACGAATGCAATCAAATTATAGGCATTGAAATAAGCACTTCTTTCAATGCATAACATTTAGGTAATATAGACAGATCATGAATCATGATATAAGACTTTGATGAAAGAGTGTAGCAAGATAGATCTGTTGGTGTGAAAAGAGAAATATCGTGGAAAATATCAAAAGCCATTGCTTTTGATATTTTCGACGATCTTTCTCATTAATCATACGACTATTTTATTTCTGCACATAAAATTCTAAAAACCTTCGTAACGTACGACAGGGGTGCAGTGGGGTAATTCCCGTCGTTCTATATATTATTTAGAACTTAAACAGTTTTTTTGTACTTATTACAATTTTCTTAGATTGATAGATAGAGATTTTATAACTTGGAATATATACTATATTCTAAGTTATAAAATCTTATAAGTTTATCACCATAAGTCCTTATAAAACCGAATTTGATGGATATTAGATAAGTTAAGCTCAAATATTTCACAAAATTCCGATATTGAGTTCGAAAGTTGATAGATAACGTAGTAGTTAAATAACCAAATCAAATAAACAAGTCTCGACTGAGATTACATATTATTTACTTTTTAACTTAAGAATTACTTAAGTATTTGTTTAAGAAATAAGGTCAGATGGGGTATCACTATCATATAAAAATTCTTATCATACCTAATTCTTTTAACAATTTATACTCATAACAGTTAACATCCCGTAGCATCCCAATATATCTATGAGAATATAAATTCACGTTATTAGAAACATATATTTATTCAATAAAATTTCTGATGTCTCATAACTATAACACTAGAAACAAAAATAAGCTAGCTATCAGGAAATATCGTGTCCGTAAAGGATATTATAAGCCTTTTTTTTGGCCAATGTAAGGTGAGGGGGGCGAAGTGCGCCAGCCGTCTAAGTGCGCCTATTAGTAGTAAATATCATTCCATGAAACCAGGTAGGCACACTTAGACGGCTGGCGCACTTGACCCCCCCCCCCTCACCTTATTCATTTCTTTAACAAATTACCGGATTAAGCATTGCAATTGCCCTTTCCCGCTCTTAAAAATTATTTGAAAAAATCTATGATGTCGAAGGCTTATTACACAGAAGAGGACTATTTAACAAACAAACATGCATAGCCCATACAAGAAACTGTAACGAAACCAACAAAAAAATAAATTGAATGTACTACTGCTAACAGATTGAAGGACATAGGTCACAAAATAAATAAATCAATCAATCATATCAAATGTTTGTGTATATCGTGTAAAACCGTAAAATTTTATTTTATTTTGTATAATTCTTGTGTTTTTTTTATTCGTGGTCTTCCTATTTCACTAATTTCGTTTGATATGGTTTCTTGTAGAACCACATATTGTAAATATTTTTACTTTTTTTTGGAATTTGTTTTAAAAAATAAATCCTGTCGAGTTTCTTGCCGGTAATAATCTTCTTGGGCTGTGGTGTAGGGTTAGAACCGGTATTAGCTTTTTTTCTGACGTTCATAAGTGCATTGTAATGTGCCTAAATTGAAACTTGGATAGGAGATATATAACATTGCAAATAAATTGGTTTTGTTTTAAAACAAGATACATTATACTCTGTCTCATTGTCAAAAACCACTGCTCAAAATGGAAGTACATTGTTTTATAATTGGTTCATTAAAAATGTATTGACCTCTGAATCTGAAATGTAAACTTGACCTCAAGTCACGCGATACAAAGTGGAACAATGCGTTGTTATGGTAATTTATCTTGTTTATCTCCCATATTGTTTTCGGAGTGTTATGAAAAGATAATTTGCATTTTGTGTCTCTTTTATAGACTAGCTTGATTCTTTTACGGGATTGTCCTAGCTGACTGGTCTGCAAAAATACATGTATATTTATGTAACATGGCACGCCATAATATTTAAGGGTTAAAAGAGAAAATTTGAAATCATGACTACTTATAAGCAGAACCTATCTAAATTGATCACTAATTGCATCTTTTCCATGTTTCAGTGGCGACTGGGTACGAGTCAGATCGCGAGGAGTGGAGAAACAGCCGCTCTCAGTTCTCCACCACCGCATTCGATAGCCTCGCCCGCCCCACCAAGATGGCCATGGCTCTCACCCTCAGAAAACCCCCTAGGATCGACCCCGTGCCCACATACTACCGGCTAGCCAGCGATCCCAAGCCTAAACTTACCCCTCTCCCCTTCAGGCCTAACAACTTCCTCCAGCGACCACCTAGACTTCCACGACCAAACACAGAGATAAAAAGAAACATACTAACCACAGACCACCGCAAGTATACCTCTCTGCAGAACCTGGACTTACCCATGAAGTTAAGCGAGAAAAACAAACCAGAACCGAAGAAAAACTACTCCAATATATCACATCGGATTACAGGCTTGACCAACAAGCTACGAGACTTAGGCAGTCCAAGCAATACTATTGGAAGGTTTAAAGCCCAGTCACACAGTGATGTGGCTAATCTAAAGCCTGTACTGAAAACTAGGGACGGCCACGATGGCTCGAAAAGGTCCGTAGTAAGGACCTGTAGTGCTGAACCACCAAAGAAAGTTACATTCAGTGCTTTTGCCACGGTCCAAGTGGTTTAGTTTAGTTTCGTAAATATAATTTAGCTTTAAGACAAGGCTAGGCCGGGATTTGTGTGTAAATACAATTGTATAAATTTGTTTTTCTTTAAATAGAACTTTTTAAAAGTTAGTTTTTTTAGTCAAAATTATGTGTGTCTTTAGATGTGTTTTAACAAAGTTATTTATTATCAATGTACTTATAAATTTTGATTTAATTGCACTTTGCTGTGTGTCTATAGTGCACCGCTTTTTAGAATTATTTCTTTAGTTTCCTACTAATACTTATTACATAAACGTATAAAACTATGTATCATAAATAATATGTATCGAAAAGATTCGTTAGGTACCATTTACCTTACAAGTATTCAGAAAATAAAGTAAAAGTGGCCAGAAATATTAAGTAAAGTAATTAATGTATTCGGATAACACACACGCGTCAATTTTTAAATTTGGAATTTCTGCCTATAACTATTTTAACCTGAATTTGTGATTTCATTCATTTCGTTCACCGTTGTTTACATGGCGAGACCTAAGTGTGCCTGATTGTATCAGTCACCTTTCCCGTGGCTATTTGGGTGCATGGTGACCTAAAAGCGTCAACACACTTCGCAGCATTTTGTCAAAACATATGCGATTCTTTTAATTTGATTATAAATATACTTAGAAAAAAGACGCAATAAAATATTTGAGAAAGTATGGCGAGGTGTGCTTCTTATTGTACAGAAATGCCACCAATCTTTGTGACAGAGATTGCAGTCGGACAATTTCGGACCAAATGCCTAATGAAAATGGATTGTTATTTATGTATTCTATAAGAATATCTATGATAAGTAGCCATATTATAAGTAATTTTCAATTTAAATTGGTTTCTTATCTTGTGTGAATCCTAGTCGATGCTTGCTTTTACAAAAAATCGTGCAAAGTGGTTTGGGACGCTTGCTTAAAATTATCAATTTTATTACTTTTTAAAAGTGGTTTAACGGAATTATGAGTGCGACTGATAGAAGTGAAATTTATAAAATTAGAATAGAAAATATGGAATGTGCTTCTAACTGCTAAGTTTATTACGCGTAGAAAAAAAGCTCTATCTTTAGATTAAATTACATTAAATGAACAGTAAATCGGTACGTGAAAAACTTTGGCATTTTGGGATTATTTTTCATAAATTATGGTAAGAAAAATTCAGGTTTCTCCTTTATAAACAATATACTTAAATAAAGATACTAGGGCTGATGGAAAAACCCAAAATCCTCCAACTCAACAGCAAAATTATCTAACAACAGAATAAAATGACCGAATTATTGAGTACCTAGTGTCAAAAAGTGACATTAATATCAACATGGAACCTGCTGCATTATCGCGGGATATATCGAATGTTTTCCATAAATTCTGTGACCCACTATACTGTCGCTGGGATCGACAATGTCGTTAGGTTTCGAAAGTAACCTTTTCCTGATTGGTTGGCATAGTGAATGTATAATTGAACCCATGCGTGACTGTGATGGTACTGAATCTATAAAATAAGATCTTATTTTAAGTAAAAAGTCATATTAATTAGTATAACTAACTAATATTAGAAAATAAATAATAAAGTAAATCTATTTTCGTAAGTGTGCATTATTCTTCATGTTTTCATTTTATTGTGTTTGAATTGTTAATTAATTGTAGTAGCTATTTTCTTAGACTTGTTTGAAAGAATAAAGAGGTTTGTTAATTTCTCTCTTCGTTTTGATTCTTATTTATGTACCTAAATCCGTTACTTACTAAAACTAAACGTTCTCACTTTTCTGTCGAGTATAACTTTGTTTCAACGTAACAACAAAGTTCTGTAGTTTTAAATTAGTTATAAATATACGAACTCTTGTTTTCACCTACACTATATTTAAGATGGGTTAGGTTTTTGGTTTCGTATTAAAATCTGCAATTAGGATCCAACTTGCCTTAAATTGAAACGTACTTACATATTAAAAGCAGTTTTAGAGGCACGTATATTTTTTTAAATAAAATATCACACAAACAAAAAAGTCAAAAATAAAAATAATGATTTCGTTTTCTTCTAATTACTAACTATTTAGTTCTAGGAACCTGACTAATAAAAAGTATTATTCTCAGAAATAACGAAATAAATAGAATGTAAATTAGGAGGTAAGTATGTACATTTTATAATTTGAATTTGAGTTGCAAAGTTCACAACAATTCATATTCAATGAATTCACATCAAAATTAGTTTTAGTCCAGGAAAACTCGAACTAATTATTTAATTAAACATCTGTTGATGAAAATCGTTACTATGTTAAAACCACTATGATAAGAAAATTATTAATTACTTACCTACTTTAAATAAATTTGTGTTCAGCATAGCGTAAATGATTAGTGTCGGATAATTGTTGCAAAACACTAAAAAGAGAAGATTTTCGGAATTATTCTAAGATTAGCTCAGTTGTAAGAGTTAAGTTCTAGTTATTTTCCCCTTTTATAAACTGCACCTATTTTTTACGCAACTGCACAAAAAAGGAGTGTGATGTTCATCCGTGTATCACCCTAATTGTAGAAGAAATTAACAGGTAATATAGCGTTCAGAATTGCATGGGCAGTTTATGAATGAATCCATTCATAAATTGCCCATGCAATTCTGAACGCTACATATATACATACGTACATATGTATGCATATACCGCATGTTACGAGGCTGATATTGTATGGACCTGCTAAGGTGTGGGTGTTTTTTTAGCGTGCGAAGAGGAAATTCTCATTGGATACCATCAGGGCGATCCTGTTGGCATACCCGACTCGACTGAAGGTGGAATCCCGCCCTGGGATGGAAGGCCGTCGACAATCGCCTCTAGATTATAAAAAAATGATTTTTAGAATTATCTGATATTATTAATTACCCGATTACACCTCCTCCAACTCACTTAGGTTTTTCATTTCCATTTACAGAAGTCTTTTACCATAACGCGTTAACGCGATTCAGTTGACGACCTAAACTGAGTCGCTTCTATACAACTGAGCCTAAACGGAACCTAAACTGAATCGCGTTAAGACGTCATAGTAAGGACAAAGTTTTGTCTATTTTTCACAATCAAAATTAAGCTAAACCTAATAATAAATAATTAAGTTAAGTTAATTAAATCAAGCTTTTCCTAGCGACTAAACATTCAAGATAGTAATTTTTAGGGCGGTATCGAGCATTCCTACGTTTATCATTTCAACGTCAATTCGTGATTGCTGAAAATAGTACGATCACTACTTATCAGCCTAATCGTACACACAAACTAACGTGTATGCAAATACCGCACCTATGAGCGTTGTATTGGCATGAGAATGTGTAGGTTATCAACCAATTCCGCGGTTTATCAGCTTCAGTGTTGTTCAAGACATCGCACGAGAAACAGGTAAGGTTAAGTTTTTTTTATTAACTAAGAAAATTAGGAAAAAAGCATAAGATACAAAATGGTACGGTCGGCTTCATAAATATATATGCACCAGTATTCAATTCTAAACCTTCCTCACCTCTAATAGGTTTCGAAGTGTATAGATATTTATAGACGTGACTGTAGCAAACGATAAACGATCGAAGTAGTAGTAGTTAATTAAAGTTTGATCGTTTTAATTTTAAGCATGTATCAAATCAAAATTTGTATTCAGTTTTTAAGGTACATACATATATACTGTACTAACCGTCAACTTTGGTGTGGTGTGGTGATGGTGGCGCGGATTCGCCATCTGAGTGTAGACTGTATGAGTGCTCTGTCTTGATGGGGACGGCTCCTAGCGCCGCATGTCATCTGTCTTTCATAGTATATCCTAATCTTTGATCTAGGTAAAAGTAGGTACTTTGAGTCCCTTATTAACCAACTTCAAAAATTCGAAGGAGTTTATGATTTATAATTAATTTATTGCATCAATTATGTGTTACATAAGGTCTTAAAAATAAGTATTATTACAGCTCGAGTTCACATAAATCCTGTTAGAGTACATATAGCAATATTAACAGATGAATTTAAATTAAATTTAGTTTAGGTACATGTTCGTCTCTGTTTTTTTTTATTAATGTAGTACAGTCGCCATAAGATATATAAGAGCGTCCGAGGCGTTCAAAATATCTGAACAAGCACTCTAACGCATTGACAATAGAGGCGTGTTCAGATATTTGTGAGCGCCTCGGACGCTCCGATATATCTGATGGCGACTGTACCTAAGTATGTTTTTGCTTCTTTCCATAATATTTTTTTTTAATTAAATTACAAATAAGTAAATGAGTCCTTTTATAGTCTGGCAAACCAAGGCTGCAGTGTTTTTTTTATTTATATGCCACCCTATTTTTTTCATATCGAAAAAAGGGACGCTCATAATTTAAAAAAACCTACAGCAGCCTTAGCTTGTCAGGCTATAAGAGTAAAGGTTGGGTTTTTTTAATAGTTTACTTTCATCCATTTTAGTTGAACATGTCTCTGGTAGCGCGCGCTTTTGAGTCGGCCAAGATCGTGCCCGATGTCATCCCGACGGCACCCACCGCTAACATCGGAGTAAGTTTAATTAATATTTATTGCTTAGTCAAAAAAATAGTTTTATAATTGAAAGAAAAATTCAGGTTGTTTGCCATTTTCACACTTAGGTATACCTAAGTACATATAATCCGTTATCTGCATGTATGGTCACGGTCTTTAATTTTTCTTCTTCTTATTGAGGAATAAATTTGACTACAATCTCACCTGATGGTAAGTGCCGATATGTAGTCTAGGATGGAGCATGCTTGCCTAAAAGATGTCTATTCACTCGCGATTTAAAAAGATCCAAGTTATAGTGGTCAGGGAATATATTCGCAGGTAGAGAATTCCACTCCTTAGCTGTTTGCGTAACAAAGCTGGAGGCAAAGCGTTTTGTGCGAATCAGCGGCAGGGAGACCACGTAAGGGTGGAACGATTGTCTGCGTCTAGTCACACGGTGGCAGAACGGAGCTGGGGGGATTAGATCGTGCAATCCCACCAGCCCCACCGCACACTCCCCGAAATGCATCTTGTAAAATACCGATAATTTGTCTAGTTCTAGGACTATCTACCATAAGTGCATCACAAATCAAAGGCCTTGACTGTACGAGTGTACGTGGCCGGTGACAGATGATAAAAGTGCGACCATGATAACGCCCGATGCACGCATCTGAATAGTGCGCCTGATACTTAAATTAGTCGTCTATGATAATCTTGATGATGATTATGACGAATTAAGCCTAAAAATTAATAATTTCACCTGATTACCTACGCGCATTATCGCGATTATCGCATTATTATTATGATTGATTGGTATTACGCGTACAATTATTATTCAATTCTTTATCGATATCACGTAACAAATATCATACCTAAATAATAATATGTTACTTATCAACATGTTTTGTGTAGATAGTTATAACATTACTCTACATACGTCGTGGGTGCAAAATATGCTGCCAATTTGATTTCAATGTTAAACTTTAAATCCCAGGGTCGTAACTCGTAACCTACCCACGAGTTTCTCTTGGAGCTTATCTGTGAAATATCTTTTGTTTACCAGCTATTTTTCGAGAATGAAAAATGTAGTGAAAAGGTGTGCGTAAATCCGCGAAAAAATTAACAATGGACCGTAGCCCACCCCCTTCCATACGTACCTATCTTCCTCACTCCCACACAACGCTAGGGTTGCCTACGATTAGAAATATTATATAATACTGGTGGCAGCGTGCACGGGCGGGAGCGGTATGTGTGGACAGGCTGTGAGTAGGTACTGAAACAAGACAAAAGACGATTCGGAGAGTTACATATAGGTCTGATACAGGCTAAAGCAAAGCAAGTTAACGTTAAGCTTTGGCACCAGGGTGCGTAGCCAAGCCAAGATGCAAATCGCTCCAGCTGCGAAGCGTTTCGTAGTTATCTCTCTCTATTATTAATGCGATAATGACAGTTGCATTTGGTTCGAGATTGGCATCTTCTTCTTCTTTTAAATAATGGCTTCTGTCTGAGAGTTGGACAATTTTGCCAGTGTCACGTATTATCAATATTTCCGTATATTATATAAATAGAATAGTATATTGCCACTTGGGCGACGTTGTTCGGTAATTGGCCTCGCTATATGTTAAGTTTATAGCTATAAGACTTAAAATATAGTGTCTCATCAGGGGGCCGAGATCCCGGGATTGCCGCCTGATGACTACAGGAGTGACTGAACTCGTTTCAGGATTAATTCTTCATCAGCTGTATACTGTATATCAATATTACACATTAAACAACATTTAGCACACAAAAAACAAAAAGCAATGCCAGAGGCGCTATTGCCATCTTGAGTAACAAACGACATTCCGATTGGCATCTTGGCTACGCATGCAGTTGGGCTGAATGAACGCGCGAAGTGCTCGACAGCCCGCCTGTATCCGGCCGGGCGTCCCTACTATACATCTACGCATGCAGTTACTCTAAATGTCAAATGTCATCGATGACGTTTAAATCGAGGAAAAACGAATCCAGTTTTTATGCAAAAACTTGCATCAGTATATATAAGTTACTCTATGACTTGCATTGAACTTGCTCTCGTTTCTACATAAGCGTCGTTAATTGAGTATACGCATACTTCAGTAAGGATAAAGACTAAATCACCACTTCAATCATAAATCATAAATCATAACAATATGATTAGGATGAGCATAAATCAGCACTTTGACACAACTCGGCCATCGGAAATTACTCTTTTCACTCCCTTTTACGACTTGTTAACGATTTTTGTGTGATACAATGTTATAATTTAGCCTTTCATTATGGACACGCGTAGTTAAACGGTTTTTGGCGGGTTTAAAAAGAAAAGGAAATAAAAAGTTAAGAATGAAGTGATTATTACTGTTCGACTTGAGAATTATAAGGGTTTTCAATCATGTTAAATAGTTTAGGTATCGTTGGTCCATTTAACTATAAACGAGTAATAAGAAGGGATTTATCTATCAATGGCGGTTGCCCAACTGCTCGTTTAGGCAAGCCAGAGCTAATTTTCATCGGGAATGTATAAGTGGTTCAAATTAGGCAAGCCGCTAAGATTTTCCAACCTCAGGCTTACAGCTATCATTATCTTTGGTAATTAAAGAATAACTTTTGATTTTTCCGTTACACTCTGTGCCACGTAAAATTTATCTACAGACTCGATATTCAAAACAATTCTTAAAGTAAACGAGTAAATATATTAAATGTTCCTTTGTTTTGGTTTTACGGATGTCGTTATCTTCAAGCCGATAAACGTATAAAAGAAGATTGTTATTATCTTTTTATGTACCCGTCGACGAGCCGGTCTCTTATACGCAAGTTATGCAACGAATAACAATAATAAATAACAAATGCTTCGGGATAATCCTGCTCAGATCACCTAACCCGAAACTAAACTTGTATTTTACTATACGGTACTAGGCGACGATATACGTACTTAAATAGATAAATACGTACTTAGGTATATACATAGAAAAGAAAACAACCATAACTTAGGACCAATTCATGATAAGATAAACGCACAAATAAATGCCTTTATCAGGATTTGAATCCGGATCCTGCAGCTTTATAGGCAGGCTACCCACTAGGCTAGGGATGCCATAGAATCTGTAGGTAATGTGTGATTGTTTTTCATAGACCTAAGACTGAGTAATCATCATCATCATCATTAAAGATGTTCACTACTGGACACAAACCTCCCATATGATTTCTACAATATGGTCATATGCCACCGGCATCCCACAGTTCCCCGAAATGTTGACCATGCCGTCGATCCATCTTGTTGGGGGGCTACTTACGCTGCGTATGTCAAGTTATCAAATTTTTCATTTAAGATCCGTATAATTTATTGAACCAGGCATTATTTTGCAAAATTTATTACGACACAAATGTTACTTTGCTATTCCGCCAGTTTACGGTTTCTTAGTCATATACTCTTTGAGAGACAAATCTTGGTCATAGAGGTCTTTGAACAGCCTTTTTTACTGTCCCGCCATTTCTCCCTTGCCGAGGCATTTCGCGGGCACAGGTTTAGTGGTGCTTCCGTGAGGGCTTTTACGTGGTCCGTCCATCGCAATGGGGAGTGTCTCCGGTATCTTGAGCCATTTACTCCCCCTGACAATAAGCTCGCTTCACATAAGTATAGCGTCTTCGTTACGCATAACCTGGCCAATGTAACTCAGTATTCGAGAGTGAACGTTTTACCGTAGTCGTGTTAAAAATCAGGAAATTAACAAGTTGTAAAGACAATTAAATTTATCGCAGAGTAGCCTACAATGCATTTAAGTAGCTCCACTACTTTCTCCCGCCTTCTAAGGTTCAAATAATTACCCCAATTTATCTCGAAACCAACGTAATGTTTCAGGTGACTTGTTAAATTATGCCAATTTTGGTGTCTCATGCAGTTATTTTGATTTGTCGCAATGAAAGCAGTTTTTAACAGGAGAATTTTGAAATAAGAGCAGACATGCTTAGTAACACGAATGTACGGGCCTTTCTCCAATAAGTACCTACTTAAATTACTCCTTAATGATTTGACATGATCATTATCGGTTGGTGGCAGAATTGGTGCAATTTTTTCAACAGTCGTTATTGACAGTGTAGAGTCAACGTAATAACAGGATTTTGTATAACTGTTGGTAACCTTTTCACGTGTATAAAATAGTGAGTTCAAGCCGCTTTATGCTTAACTGACTTAATGAAGGTATCAAGAAGATAACGCGATTAAGGATTTATACAACACAAAATAGAAACTTATTAATAGGGTCCCGTTTTACCCTTTGGGTAAAAAACCCTAAAAAACAATGCCCTATAGGTATCTTATTCCAAATAAGCTGTCACTCGTGTTTTAAAATACTTTCTCTTTACGTATTTTGTCAGATTAGAGGGCTTGAAATTCAAAGATTGTCCTGCCTAGATTGTGTAAAAATGGTTATTTAAGAGCAATAGTTTAAGAAGGCATAAAGCGTCAAACAGTACTTGATCCTAGAGCACAATATTAAAATGTAATTCTTGCCTGCTTAATAACATTAAGCAGGCAAGAATTACTTACATTTGAATATTCATATACCTATATGAGCACGTTCTTTTCTTACCAGTTGAAATACCCGAGCGGCGTGGAAGCCGCACAAGGCAACGAGCTGGCACCCACGCAGGTGAAGGACCAACCCACCGTCACCTACGAGGCTGATGCTAACGCCTTCTACACACTCGTCTTCACTGGTAAGTTTGCAATGGTTGTAGCCTAGTTGAAGTACCTATCTGTAGCAACGAGCAGTCACGCAGGTAAAGGTTGACTCGGTTCAGAGGCGCCCTGTATGAATTGTCGACGACCCCAAACTCAGTCAGTATTGAACCCTTAAGTCTAAATAGAGACTTTGTGTGTTCTGGCGCCTATACAATGGGTTGTGTTCTGAAGAATTGTTTGACATGATGCCAACGTCCACTTTTCACCATAGCAGCGTTCGCCATCGATAAAATCGCCTTGCTACCAAAATGGTCACGTATTGTCCGGTTTCAGAGGAATATCCTCCCGCGGATGCTCCGGCTGTGGAATGAGCTTCCTGCCGAGGTTTTCCCGAAAGATTATACGGTATGGGGTTGTTCAAAAAAGGAGTGCACCAGATTTTAATGGGTCGACAACGCGAATGTGACCCCACTGGAGTTTAAGGCGTCCGTATGCTACGGTGATCGCTTTCCGTGAGGCAGGCCGTATGCTTGTTTGCCACCATCGTGGTATAAAACAATAAAAAAATTAATGAAATTGCTTACAAAGATTCACAATAATTGGTTGATAAATGTGACCTGTAGAGGAGAGGAACAAATGGACAGACACACGAAAGCGTTTTTGCCCAAGATGAAACGGAGGCGTTTCGCTCGCGTCGCTCTCTCGGTGAAATAGGTAGGTAGCGAGTCTACTTTACGACATTTTAGAATGCAAGGCTCTACGTAGTAGTAGCGATTATTAATTAATTAAGATTTACCATCAAATACAATCATATTTATTTTAAAATTAAGTCGAGGGAATAAAATACGCGTGAGGTAGTGTGGGGGTGGGGGGTGAGCCTCGCACCTCATCAAAGATGAACAACGGAGAACCTGGGTGGGTCAAAATATAGCCGAAATAACCTCACGTGATTTGTGCACGAGCCTGAAGTTTGCCCTGGTTGTACCAAATGGAGGAACTGTAGCAATCATAGCAGCCGAAGCATAGCAGTGAAGGACCGACCGTCAATTTAGCTAGAAGTTTAAATGACGATAATTTAAAGAGACAATCATTGTGCAGGTTGCGTGCTTCTTAACTTTCAATGGTAAATTTTGGTACTTAATTTTATATATTATCGTATCTTTGATGGTTGCGTTAACTTATTACCTACTGACGAACTGCGCGTTGTGGCTATACGGGACTTTGGCATGGAACCAGAAAATTGTCTGTGTTCAGGTACCTACTAGGGTTTGCAATTCCGAAATTGGCTTTTGCCATGACTCAAGGAGCCTTGAGGCGGCTTTGGCAATTAATCCCATAATTTAGTAGTTTTACAAAAGCGACTGTCATCTAACCTTTCAATCTAGACCGTAAACTACGTCTTATTGGGATTAGTCCGGTCAAGTGACATTTCAAACATAAGTTCCGATAAAACTTATTGGTCCAAGCCGGAGTTTAAACCTTGAGCCACCGTGTACTGCGTGCGTAGCCAAGATGCCAATCGCTCACGCTTAATAATGTATCGTAGCTACCTCTCTCTATCACTCTTTCTTATTAGCGTGACAATGACAGTTGCATTTCGTTAGTGAGTGAGCGTGAGCGGTTGGCATCTTGGCTACGCACCCTGCTCTATGTGTAACGTACAATTATTGTGATTGATATCGATCAATATTAAGTCTTACAGCATATATTTACTAAAAAAAACGAGTCTGAATATAAATTGTAGTTAGAATCAAATATTATATACCTAGTCGAGCCACTGTTCACTGTTAGTCTCTGTGTATCACAGGATCGAGTCACCGTACCCCAGTACCAGTACACAGTTGCTCAATTCCCTTTTTGTAAAAAACATTGACCACTTTCTTATTTAAGTACATGACGAAAAACTGAAAATGCAGGGTGAAAACTTAATAACTAAAGTATGTTGCATGTGAATCGCAGCCTGCTAGTACAACATTTACGTTAAAATTTGAGTGTCCGAAAAAATCCGAGTCACTGTTCCATACTCGACCCTAACTTGCTTCTGTTTCAGACCCCGACAATTACGACGGCCCCGAGCCCGTGTACCGCGAATGGCACCACTGGCTGGTCGGCAACATCCCCGGCAACAATGTAGCCGCGGGCGAGGTGCTATCCGGCTACATCGGCTCAGGGCCCCCAGAGGGCACCGGCATCCACCGCTACGTGTACATCCTTTATAAGCAGCCAGGGAAGCTGAGCTTTGATGAGCCACGATTGACTAACAAGTGAGTTAAGTTATAACTACGTTTCAATGAGAGAGTCGAGACCAGGAGGTTATTGTTAACATATGAGCGGTCAAAATCTAAGATATCAAAGTATACCTATAGGCTGTATTAGGCAGTGAGTACTATCTCTCAAGCCCGATCTCTCGTATTAGCTGTGTAATTATGGAAAGTACACTTACATTAACGGCCTCCTAGCCTAGTTGGTAGTCCTGAGTTATGGATGTTTTCTATGTATTTAAGTAGTTATATGTATATGTTTATTATATATATATATCGTCGCCTAGTATCCACAATACAAGCCTTATTGAGCTTACCGTGGGACTAGGTCGATTTGTGTAAGATTGTCCCATAAAATATTTAATTATTATTTATTTATTTACACTTCGGGGGCTATGTGTTTATCAAAAATCACGCTGAAATGATTTTTTTGCTGGTTTTTAACTTCTTTTTAAAAGTGTTAGCGCCGGGCGATTTGTTAACCGCAAAGTTGTTTATTCTCCAATCTCGCGTCGGATGTAATTATACACAAACTTAGTGATACACACCCTCTGTGATACACGCCCATCGCTCTACCAACTGAGCTATCGAGACCCGATGGCCCGCATTTCTCCACCATATCCTTTCTGTACGCCTTTGTCGAGGCGCTTAGTCATCTACCGTAAGAACGTAGTCGGCAGTCACCAAGCCCGTGAGATTTTCCGCTTTTCCTTATTTCTAAGATACTTGTATAAATCTAACTTTTATTTAACAGGTCGATCGATGGTCGCGCCGCGTTCTCCACCAAGAAGTTCGCTGAGAAGTACAACCTGGGAGCGCCGGTGGCCGGCAACTTCTACCGCGCTCAGTTCGACGACTACGTGCCGCTGTTGTACAAGAGTTTGGGAGTCTAATTTATTATTTACACTATTTTTTTACTAGATAACCCACCTGTAAATTATTGTCAGATCATCAAAATAAAGTGATAAAAATCAGTTCGGTCTTTACTCTCCTAAAAAAAAACCTGCCTTGTTGTTAGTCGTGATATCTTGCTAGTATTTTACCGCCTTCTGTAACTGCGGCTCAGGTAGCCTAAGGATCAGCTTTGCAATCGCAAGTTTTCGAATGCGAGCTCGCAGCGCTAGTGGCTGGCAACTTCGCCGGTGCCGGTGGCAAGGGGCAGTTCGACGACTACATGTCGCTTCTGTACAAGAATTTGGGAGTCTAATTTATTGTTTACTAGCGACCCGCCCCGGCTTCGCAGGGTTTATTATTATACACATAAACCGTCCTCTTGAATCACTGTCTAAGCATAGGTACATGCATACATACAGTCAGCGGGAAACGACTTTGTTTTATACTAGTGTTTTTGAGACTTGCGACTGTCCTTCAAGTAGGTTGTTATTCTTAGTTTTCACTTTATGTGAACTGAACTGAACAGTCACTTTACATACAATCTGTAATGATGACACTAACGTATAGAAAATTATACAAATAAATCTTGCACACTTTCGTGTATGGATACTATGGATTTATTTTCGTGTATGGACTACTGACTAGTCATAACCCGGGGATTGTACTTCGGCTCCCATCCCTGTGTTGCTGAAGCGGGAAGACAAGTTTAAACATGTTTGTACTTTTAGGCACCGGAGGTCTGAAACCTAAAGTTTCAGTATACCGGAACCAAAGCCGAAAGTTCGTAACATCCCCAGTGAAGACGATGGTTCTTATTACAGGCGTTCTTAAAATATAGCTGTAATACATGTGAAAGTCTCTTTCTAACGCCTTTTATTAGAATGGGACTTTAGATTGATTGTTTCATTAAAATAAACAGGTTGGTAACAGTAAAATAAATCAACATTTTGCATTAGTTATTTATTGCCATTACCAGGCGCACAGGATCACGTAGTGATACAATTCTCGTATCTAGGATAAACAACATGGATTACAAATACAATACACGGTGATGTAAGTATGACATTATTATAAAATATAAAGACAAGGACACTGTTACAAATTGTACAAACTGCAACATGCTTAGCTGATCATTCTAGCCGAAATCTAAATCTGTGCTTATGCCGTTGCAATAGGCATTACAAATGCCCAGTTAACAGTGATGGCGATGGTACTTGAAATAAATGCGCAAGTAAATGTCTTAAATGCTTAACTATTTTGGATCTTAACGAAAATAGCGGTTACTCTTATTTAAAATTACCTTAAAAGTTTAACTTCAGATATATTATGCCAATTATTTACAATTTTAAAGTCTGTAGACTTGGAAGCGGTGTACAATTAATCAAATTAACATTTATAATCTTAAGACTATAGATATATAAGTATGCCTTAAGTATCACTAATAACACGTCCGTGAATAATCGTTAGTAGTTGCCAAAATATTAAAATGTGCTCAATGTTTCCGCACGAAATGTATACTTCTTCTTTATCTTCTGTGTAAATGTGCTTCTGTAATGATGTGTTGTCAGAATAAATGTTGTTCTATTCTATTCTATTCTAAATCTGAGAACAATAGACTTTGCTACGCTCAGTCAAATAAGTCTTGTAGAAGTTGTAGATCGGTGACGAAAAACTGGTATAACTTTCCACTTTCTCAAGAATGTTGAGTGAAAATTATGTGACATTCTTGAGACGTCAGAGTTTTTAAGCTTTAGAGTTCATAATAGTATGTAGCAATACAATATGTGAATAAAATACAGAATGAGACGCCATGCAGATTTCCGTGATACGTCTAAATTTAACACTATTGGGTTCACCATGAAAACATTCAATCGTATAGATAATTATAATTATCCACGAACGTTCATTAAGCCACTGACACCGAGGATGCTAAGAATAGATGACGCAACTCGCCAGCAAACCATAAAGTTACAGTTGCAGTTCATGAAGTACTATAATGTTTTGCTGTCGTATTTTTTCGGACACTCGTATTTTTCATGCTAGTTCAATCGACCACGGTACTTCTAACACTGGCTGAATTAACACGTTCGGTCGAACGAGACAAAACATTATGGACTACATCTGAACTGAAATTCTTATAACGTTAAGATCCAAACTCTGCGACTATCTGCTTCCCTCTAGGCGCCCAGCTGCTTGTACAAGATGGGCACGTAGCTGTCCCACTCGGCCTGGTAGAAGTTGCCGGCCACGGGGGTGCCAAGGCCGTACTTGGTCGCGAACTTCTGGATGGAGAACCCTCCGCGGTTATCGCCGGATCTAGAGGGAGTAAAAATGAGAGTTGTTTGACGCATTTACACAGGTACCTACATTTTTAATCCGCATACTGTCTAGAAAAACCTTAAGCTTGAAAAAAGTGATGGTTTTTGACGGAGCGAGCTAAGCCTGGACCTGTACCGCGAAAATCGAAATATTGCGGATTTGTATCATCTTCATCTCTATCACACTTGCCCATTGGGTGGCAAAGAGGTTTTCCCGTCAATTCAATGTTCGTGGTAGGTGTGCTGAGCTGATTTCAAAGTATAACCCCACCCAGTTCAAAGTCTGGAACGTGACACGTATGTGTTTCAGGGTTGAAAAAATTGCCAATAAGTGGCCCTCCCCCCTTACTTTTGTTTTGTTATTTTGTTAGAAAAACAATTGATGATGGTGATGTGTCATTTTTGTGAGGATACGGGGATTCGGCCGATACAGCAGCAGGCAAAGTTGAGTATCCCTGCGTGCTGGTACACAAGAAACATGTATCTGTAGGGTTTGCAATTCGGATCCGAAATGTATGGAAGATCCATATTCCATACATTTTCTATCCGGGTCGCAAACCCTATCTGTGTACACCAGTGCCTTGTGAAGGCCGACGTACCAAGCACATAATCTACAACTGTGTACGAAATTGCTACTTAGCCAAAGATCGTAAGTACGGAGAACGTCCCAGCGGGGCGGGGTGGCGTGAAGCTTACACTTAGGAAGTACTCACATAGATTTCTTTGTATTTAATATAAACGCCGCACGGCGCCCGAGCCGCCACTCAAATCCACTTACGTGTTAGGTAGTCTCGGCTCATCAAAGTTGAGTTTCCCTGGCTGCTGGTACACAAGGAACACGTATCTATGCAGGCCGGTGCCCTGCGGGGGCCCGGAGCCGACATAGGCGGAGAGCGTCTCGCCAGCGGCTACGTTGTTACCGGGCACGTTGCCGACCAGCCAGTGGTGCCATTCGCGGAACTTGGGCTCCTTGCGGGACGGCGCGTCGGGGTCTGCGAAGATAAATTTAACCCTTGAATTAACAGTATTGATCCTAAAACATCCTAAGTCACAACCAAATTCATTTCAAATTAAGAACTTACGACGATATGACAAAGTCTACATACCAAGAGAACTTGATTGTCACTTGTCTTCTTTCTGTGTCATAAATGCATCATCATCAGGGCCCGTAATTTTCATGACAGTGACAGAAAAATGACGTCAAGTTTCATACATCATGTTCTAGGTTTTACTTTTGAAAGAATAATGCTGTAACTGAATTGTGTCAAAAGTATTACGTTCAACGTTAGAATCGAACCTTGATAGACTTTATCTGTCATTAACTCATTTCGTATTAAAACATGCTGTGTTTATATACGTCATTATGATTATGACGAAACCGGCATAAAAATTACGGGCCTTGATAAAAAAACAAAACCTAAAACTTCAAATGGCCTGCATTCTGCGACCCCTTGCCTTGGGTAGGTACGCGGCTGTAGAGTAACATTATACAACAAAACGCCGAAAAATATCTAATACAATCTTTTTCGGCCTTGATTGTACAATACATTTTAGTTGACAGGTGACTATACCCAACTCCATAACCGAAGCATAACACTTGACCGATTATCCAATCATTGCATCCCTTCGAGAATTGCCAAATTGGCCGAGTAATTTGCTTGTTAGCTTGACACCGGTAAAAACAAGCGCCAGCGCCGGTGCAAACGAGATCGACACGTAGAAATCTGACAATCGTGACGAGAATGGGAAAGTATTTATTGTAATTACATAATCAGCTACACAATTTGATTTTTTATTTAAATCAACTTATTACAAGAAAATGTTGCATGTGAAAATTCGAATCGAACCACCTACTGACAATGCGTTTCCTATGCCACTATTTTTCTTATAACTTTCAAGTGTCAGCGCGCATGGGACAATGACAGCCAACAATATTGACTGAATATCAATCGTGTGTATGACAAATATCTGTAACATTTTGTGATACACACGATAGAAAAATCTGCGAAAATCGGTATGCACAGATTAATCGTTACTATACATTGTTACATTACTAGCAAGGATTACTAATTTGTCCGACTTTAAGAGTTAAATTGCGGGGTCGCTTTGACCCCACGTTGTGTCAACACATTGCCTTGGGGTCTGGGACACTCCAGCCGTACGTGATAAACTCACCAGTCATGGCAACGGTGTAGAATTTGTCGGGGCTGGCATTCCATGAGATTTGAGGAATATCCTTCACCTGGGTGGGAGTAAGCACATTGCCTTCGGTCACAACCGCTCCGCTGGGATACTTCACCTGAAACAAACGTTTAGTTTCATTAGTCCCACTTGCACCGCCCAGGGTTAGCTGCTAACCCGGAGGTAAGCTGTCAAATTTCATACTAAAAAACGCTTCACCTCGCGTGGAGTAAGTGGCCCTTAGTGTGACAAAAAACTTGTTATGCGACTTGAGTGTCTCGGCGACTCCATCTCCATAGCCAATAATGTTTTTTTCATATATCATGCTTGGGTATGTCCGCCGGGAATCCACCAGACTTTCCCATACATTTATTGACAGATACGGCAGATATGGCCAGCTTATGAAGCGGAAAGTGACGCATTAATGCCTTAGAACGTTTAACTTTCCTAATAAGCCTAATAAAGTTTTTTTTAAGTCGTACAAATTACAAATATAATTTAATGTAATTTTTATTCAGTAGCAAACTATTTTAACATAGTACAGGTAAAAAATTAATTTTAATGTCATCTTCTTATATTTATGTTAGTTTATTTTCTGGTTTTACCTGTACTATGACAAATATAAATCGGTTTGAAATGGATGCAATGCCTATGATTTCCATTTCTGTTACTATTTCCCGAATCCATTAATGACGACCGGTCGTCATTAATGGATTCGGGAAATAGCCGTAAATCAAATATTCAAATTAAAAGTTTCTCTGAACCTCTCATGCTACAAGGTCATTGTCGCGAATAGCTTTAGGTTAAGTTTGTATATATATAATTAAGTTAATCAGTTTTTATAAATACGTTGTTTTCATTTATTTCCCATTTGACCAATCCCATGAAAGATTGGTCCATGTACTCGTATATTGTAATTAATGTGCTTATTATTAACCCAATCCCATAAGAGAGATTGGGCACATATTTCGTATACGCCGATCCCACCAAGCGATCGTACTATTGTTTATGTCATGTTGACAAAAGTGTATTATGGTTACTAAATGTAAAACTACTATTACGAATAATACGAATGTTCCTAATAAATAAACCATATTCCTCCCCATTTATAATGTACTAGTCGTAAGCTTACTGCTTGAATATACATGCGCCGCCTAGTATCGTCCACCCACCTATTTGGTGGACGCGGGGAGCAAATAAATAAGGGCCCCCTTTGCTCTTAAAGTTAGTTCTACAAGTCACTCTACAACAACTCCCGCGCCTCTGCTTA
Organism: Lathronympha strigana; assembly: GCA_949128165.1. Taxonomy (NCBI): domain Eukaryota; kingdom Metazoa; phylum Arthropoda; class Insecta; order Lepidoptera; family Tortricidae; genus Lathronympha; species Lathronympha strigana. The sequence continues at coordinate 12,418,505 of OX421920.1, forward strand.
AACGGCGCGCTTAAAACTTACTATGAGTTTTATTTCATCCAACCTGGTATCCTGGTAACAAGGCGGTAACAAGAGGCAACGGGCAGCTGAGCATCGGCCAGAGCAACGGGTCTTCTATCTGCATAATTTTATGGAGATTAAAGTCTGCACTCCACAGTCATGTTTAGCTATATTTTATAAAATACAGTTTAATTTTTCTTTCCTCGTATTCGATATCAAAACTAGTGTTTAACTCGGTGAAAGGCACATTTCTGTGGTCTCACTATGTTCCAGCGCCAAAATACCTCGACTGAAATGGGTGCCTTTGCTCCCTTGGGTAATCTCTAATATTCACGAATAGATGAGGCTTATGAAAGTGACAGTATGATAGTGATGTCCCCCCACGGGAAGAGGTAGGAATTTAGAATTGGATACAGATAGACCTGCTTAGTGAGTTTTGTGTGTATACGCCACATATCCTTGTACGATACATAGTTTGAGTGCAACTGCCATTGATTTATCAGTACTCGATAGACATCAACTTGAGCTACTGTATCTCGGAAGTTTAGGGATATCTGTACCATGGTCAGACACTTACAACAGCATACTAAAACCTAGTTGTATAGTACGACTCTTTTCAGGTGATTTTTACGGTTGGAGCCTTATTCCCTTAAACAATGGCCTTTGTATCATTTTTGCAAGGGCTACCGGCACGCGCCAAGGTAATAATATAGTTTAAAAGCAACTGTATCGTTATGGTACTAAGGTTCAAATTCATGGAATGGACACTCTAGTTAACACGTATTCGGAATGCAGCATGACCATCCAAATGGCCAAAAACCGTCTTATCTAGAGTGTCTGTTACCAGAATTTGAATCTTAATATAATGATGATGCTTTTTAACCATATTATTTCCTTGGCACGTGCCGGTAGCCCTTGCAAAAAAATATACAAAGGCCATTGTTTAAGTGATTAAGGCTGAAACCGTAAAAATCACCTAAAAGTATTCGTACTATACCCACTACTGGTCTATGTTTCCAATAGGCGAAAGAATATGGAACGTAAGAACTGTACTCGTATGTGTCACGCGGTTGCTACGTCAATCATACGCCTGCTAAGGCGTTACACCAGTTAAACTTTAAAACCTCATACAGTGGCATCAATCAGATGCAACGATATCCGTGACAATAATAGGCAAGTCACTACAATAGCAACTACGTTCATTACGACCGAAAACGTGTAATTTGTTATGATTGGTATACTTAACATACGTAAACAATTACTACAATTTGCTATTCATTATACGTAACGAGGTGTGATGGAACCGCTTTAAATTACTTGGATAACCTCTATTAAACTGAACACAGAGTAGATGATTAACAAGTACCTAGTAGTTCATCTTCGAATACATACTAGACGACCAAGAACTATCAACAGACAAGTTCCTTAGTAGACTAGAGGTCGATCTCTCAAAGGAGCACGTTTCTCGCTTTCGCGAAACTGTTACTGTCTATCGTTCCTTTTCCTGTGGAAATGATTGTTCAGCCTTCTCAAACCTTTAAGGCCTTAGGAAGCTTTGGCATTGGAGATCTAGTGTTGTGTAGGACATCTTTTGAAAATGAGTTTGATTAGGTACCTCATTTTCTAAATTGATGGTGGTACAATGCCATACCTTGTTTGAGGTGAGGTACTCACAAATTTGCAGCATCACAACATAATAAAAATGGTTAAGTTGTGCAAATGTCAAATTTTGAGCCGCGTGACAATTAAGAGCTATGGGACAAATTTCAGCTGTGACTCAATTTTGAGGCGTGTGACATATTTTGAGGTGCACGACATTTATAGAAGTGTGGGACAAAATTTTTGAAGTGGTACCTACATTTTCGCGGAGGTGCCGCACGACGAGTAACCCAACACTATTTGAATAGCTGGCCATATACGTTCGGGCATATCAGCCGGATCTGCCGATAAATGTATGGGAAATTTGTCTGGCGGATGCCCGGCGGACATACCCACTATGGAAATCTGACGGATTCCCCGACCGTATACGGCCGGCAAATTTCTGGGTTGCTTATGCAACTGGGTTACATCTAATTCTTGCCTATGATTGTCTTAAGCAAAAGGATGTCGCGCTGTGGCGATTTGGCTTTGGTCCTTTGGTGCCAATGGTACGAGTACGTCCAGATATAGCGAATGCAGGAATGTTGCCTTCGGATTTATTATTATTTATTTATTTATGCACAGGCAGCTTATAGCTGATGCGTGCACAATCAATAAAGTCTTGTGTTTTCATCTTTGTTTTTCATAAATTCATCAAGTCTATTTTTGAAAGAGTTCACAGATGATGCACTTATCACCGACTCAGGCAAACTGTTCCACACTTTGCATGCTTTGGATTGCATGTCTATTGGAGATAGTAAAATTACTTTAAGGCTTTTCAAAGCGGGCATTGTAAAGCAGACGAGTGCGCGAGCAATATTTGCTATATCTGACGTAAACGCAAATTCCGCATGTAATGGTGACACCATACCTGATGGTATTCTGAATAAGTATTATTTGGCGTCACAACGTCATTCATAATTAAACTGTACATGCAACTGCAAGCGTTCTAACGTACAATTGAGGTGCATGTTTATACAAGTTAGCGTGCGTGTATATAAATTCTGATTCAGAATTCTGATTCTCTGATTAAATCTGAGTCATCCCACGTTACGGGTGTTAAGTTTTCATTAATGCAATGTGATGTTATGGTTAGAGACAATAATATTGTAATGTGCCGTGCGGATAACTTTCATCATTACATTAATTACTCGTATTGTCGGATTTTCTCAAATTCCGATCCTTTTTTAGGGTTTCGTAGTCAAATAGGAAACCTTATAGTTTCGCCATGTCTGTCTGTCCGTCTGCGGCTTAGTTCAGTGACCGTTAGTAGTAGAAAGCTGTAATTTGGTATAAATATAATATATCAATCACGCCGACGAAGTGGTAAAAAAAATTAAAAAGAAAAATTACATAGTCAATTGATCCGCTTTGTTTTTTTGGAAAGTTATATCCTCTTAGTAAAAGGGCGTACGAGTCGTAAGTGCTGCGAAGATACCTATTTATTTATAGGGTTCTGTATAGGGTAGCCAAAATGGCAAGAACGGAACCCTTATAGATTCGTCCAGTCCGTCCGTCCGTCTGTATGTCACAGCTGTTTTACTCAGTAACTATGACACTTTTTTTCTCCTACAAGGATTGAAAGAGCTCTGAAGGATTCTGAGTAGAAAACAAAAAAAGTTTTTCAATTTAGCAATAAATGATTTTTCTACAACAAAAAATAAAAATGCCCAGGTATCTACGAATTTTGAAGAAACGTTTATTTTTTTAATAGATTTCCGTCATAATTTAGATACCCATTTTACAATGATATTTTATTGCAATTGGTAAAACCTGAGAAATAAAATAAATAATTCCATAGGGCAGAAACTTATCATTTTCAGCCCGCGTCAACTTTCAGAGCATGAGATATGAAAAAACTTTTTGGATTGCTCTAATTTCTAGGTCGCTGTCAAAAACGGCCGTTTTCGCAAATAGAAGGAATATAACAGAGTCCGTATTTTAGCTTATACGTGTACGTATTTTAGCTATATCTACTAAGTCGGCATTTATGTTTATCGCCATATTTTCGTTGCGGTTCTTATTAAGTATGAGATTGTCGACTTCTGAAAGTTAGTCTTTCACAAAAGTGACTGAATCAGCATTATTTACACTGTCAAGGTTTTACAATTGTTTCTTTATACTATGAAATATGTAAGCATACTTCCTAATAGGCATTTTTCTGTCAAGTATGTACCCCTAGCACAAGAGTGCCACGACAGTATATCGCAGTCGAGAAAGACAACTGTCTTTGTCTAATCCGAACAGTTAGAAAATGACAGGTGGGTCTCCTTTTTTTATCGACAATGAAACGCGTGTGTGTCTAAAACAACGGAAAGATAGAAATTAGATGACGGTAGAAATTATTTAAAAAATAAACATGTGTTTGAAATAGACTATTCGCAAGAAGAGAACCAAAAACTTTTTTCTAAAATTAGTAAATTTAATGTGTGTCCTACTCAAGCTCTTTCGATCCTACTAAGTGAAAAAATTCCCATTTTTTTCCATTCCGTTACCATTTAACACTTTGTACAGCGGTTACAAAATGGAGAGTACGTAAAACGTTTGAAAATTTTGAGACCTTTTTCACGTAGTTTTTTTGTCCTAGATTGAAAGAGCTTTTTATTCTGAGTAGGAAAAGCATTAAATTTACCTACCTTAAACATTTTTTTATTTATATCATTCACGAAAATGCCCAGAACTCATGGTCCGACCTATACTACTTGGTCAAACCATGAGTGGGTCTTAAAAAGTCAACTTACGTAACGATTCAAGAACGACATCATACTGTTTTAACACTACGTCGGTTGCACCAAATCGTATGTCGCAAAATATTGCAGTTAGTGCAACTAGCCCTAAATCTATGTAAACGTATACTGTCCAAATATTTAGTACGTTCAAATTGTTCAAAATTGTCAACTCTATTTTCATACCCCAAGGGCTTGAATTGGAAAAATAATCTCCTTAGTGAAGATCTGTAACATTTCAAGCTCCTGCGGTTTTTTCGGCCAGTACGTACAACGGAACTCTTTTGTATATTGAAACTAGATAAACAATAATAAAAAGCACTTACGGCAGCAACAGCCTCTGGAGCCACCGGGATGACATCGGAGACGATCCCATGGGTGGTGAAGGACTTCGACACCGCCGACATTGCTCTCGTGAACACCCTAAAATTGACCATGCTGACCGCTATCAAAAAAATCAACGAACATCTCAGTATCCGAAACATTTTGCAAAAAAAAATCGGAATAGACAATTTAAAAATGTAAATTTGAAATTAGAACGCGAGCGCTGTGGCGACCGGTTGGTCGTGAAATGCTGGCCTCATATGGCTAGTGTTGTTTATAAGTGGTAACCGGTTTCAGAGCGCGCTAGGTGTAGTGTTGTGCTAAAAAGTGTTTGTGACTGGATCTACCTGTTTTTTAATATTGTTGTGTGGTGTGGATAAACTGAGGACCTAACGCAAACATCGCAAATCAACATTTCGTTATCTGACTGTCTCTTTCGCTCGTTGATGCAAGTGCAATAGAGCGGGAAATATTGTTATCGATTTTTTGACGTTCACGTTAGGTCAGTCGTGCTCGTGTCAGATATTTTTTATTTGTGTGATCATCAAACAGAATCAATTATAGTCATTTGTGGTGGTTTGTCACCTATATCCTAAGTTGAATGCTTGATATGATCGAGTATTATGTGTAGGCCATACAAAACCCTTAATTACAAGCCCTAATTGTGTGTAACAGACAAATTACGTAAATTAGTCTGTTCAAGATTGAACTTATTTTCTATTAATTTACTATGTATATACATGCATAGGTCTGTATGTTAACTCCATTATACTTCTGGATTCTCAGAGGTTCGAGATAATATTAATTAATCCACCCTATATACGTCCCACTGATGGGCACAAGCTTCCTCTCAAACGCGAAAGGGCCATTAACAAATTAACACTTCATGAAATACAAAATAAAACGTGGGTATTTTGTCGCAGTGAAGGTATTAACTATGTTGTTCAGAAATAGGATTCGAAATTAGCTAATTATTGAAAGAGTGTTAAACATTTTATGGTAATTAATTATACCTACAGTTTAATTGTTTCATGCAAAAACTAATTTACTGTGTAGGTAATCTTAACGGTAGTAACGATAGATTTTAATGTCCTAAAACTATTGTATGAAAGGCTTTTTAAGGCCCTCCTGACGCAGACTAGTCAGAGGGCTGAGCCGACCCGATAAGTTGAGCAGACTAGTCTTTGAAATTTCTACTATATACGACCTACCTACAATTTACGCACCGTTCTTATTTCAATGAAAAATATGATTTATCGGGTTTTATCTCCTACCTCCTATTGCACACCTATGTTTGTGACAGTCGTAGTTAGTGAATAGGCAAACAGACATTCATCGTTTTTAACATGTGAAAAATGCATCGCATTAGGATCATTATTGGGATCAAAAAGAAAAATTTGCTCTAGAAAAAACGTACTCAGCTCGGCTCGGCTCAAGATTTAACCTAAACAGTTTTAGTTTACGAAGTCATAGTAAGAATTGAAGAAACTCCGATTCTAAAACTAGACGTAGTATACATAATACATTAACATACATTTAACGGCCTCCTAGCCTAGTTGGGAGTGACCCTGCCTACGAAGCAGGAGGTCCCGGGTTCGACTCCTGGTCAGGGCATTTATTTGTGTGTTTATCACGAATATTTGTTCCTGAGTTATGGATGTTTTCGTATTTAAGTATTTATAGGTCGATTTGTGTAAGATTGTCCCATAATATTTATTATTATTATTTATTTAATACAGAGAGGTCAACTGGGCATCAGCGGCGGGGCGTTCATGGAACTCGATTACTGCCGGCTTTCCTTACGTTAGCTAATCTAGCATATTTTCCCTTAACGACATAAAGAAAAAACAGCTCTGGCTTGCCCTAAAAACATTTTCACGCTCCGCCACTGATGGGCATTGGATTCTTGTTTTCGCAAAAGCTTTAGTTGCACATTTTACCGAACACCTACTACAAAAATTCGTTGCAAATAATGTTCTTGATAGATTAAGTAATCTATTATTTGCAACGATTTATTGTCTATAGGTATATGTTAACTCTTAATAAAACTACAACGGGAAACCTCCTCGTTTGCCAGAGCTCTTTCCATTCTCATTCTTCTTGATCCGGTTGATCCGGGAGAACGGGAAGGTCTTCCTGGGGGCAACGGTAAGCGACGTCTTGAAAGACTACGAGGATTTATTTTCGGTGCTGCAAATATGTCGGAAGGTTAGGGGGTTCCGCGTAGGGAGGACTCCCATTAAGGAAGAGGACTTCCGAGTGTTGGCTTCGAGTAACAGGAATGCCGTTGTCCTGTATAAAACTACGGTCCCGTAACTTGTCTAGGCAGATGGCGACACCTCGGATTTTTAAAGATATGGTCAATATCTTTAAAAATCCGAGATTTTTCCACCTCGCTCCGAGCGTGGAGGTTGTCAAGGGGTGTGGTGTTGTCCTGCACGCTACCTTCGGGAGGGGAAGCTTAGGCTGCGGAGGCTTCGGCTTCCAGAAAGGGGACAGCCTAGGCTGTCGCATCAGGCGGTGTTCGTGGTTGCATGCCCAGGGTGATCCCGTGTTCACCGTCATCATTGCTGCAAGACGGGTATACCGTGGACAGTTTAGTGGGTAGTGCGGGCCCCGTCCTAGTTCCCCGGTTAAGCGGAATGCCAAATGCATACCTCCATGTAATAAAAAAAGGGACTCTACTGTGATAAAACTGAAGCACTTCCGCGCACGCAAATACTTTTGGGCATTAAGCTTCTTTTCAGTTGATCGGGTGGGCGTCGGTCGGGAGTCGATGCAAGCAGTTAGTGTCATAATACCATTGTCGATCATTGTTTAGTCTGACTGACAACTGATTCAGTACGGTAATCAAAGGGAAAAACCGGCCAAAAGCGTGTCGCGACTGGCGCAGAGTAGACTTCCATTTTTTAGGGTTCCGTAGTATCCCTTTTAAAAGACATGTTTTTTTGCAAAAAATCAAAATAACTTTAAAAAGGCCAAGTTCAAAATTATTTTCCTAGATAGTTCTCATAAAGCTCTGTTTTCATGTTTTTTTTATATATTTTTTGGAGTTGCGGTTCAGTTGCGGGGGGAGAAATATGTTTTTAACTTTGAGAGTAGGTAATTATTTCCGAAAATATTTACCTGCTTTATCAAAAAATGTTTCTAGAATTTTATAGTTTCACTCTGTCTGTCTGTCCGTCCGTCCGTCTGCGACTTAGCTCAGCGGCTGTTAGTACTAGAAAGCTGTAATTTGGTATGAATATACATATCAATCATCCCGACAAAGTGGTAAAATAAAAAGTTTTAGGGTAAAGTAAACGTAAAGTGGGGCTGATTTATTTTTTCGTTTCTTACCTTAAGTGTGAGGTATCGTTGAACAGGTAAGTATTTAAAAATAATAGGAAAATTCTAGAAACATTTTTTGATAAAGTAGGTAAATATTTTCGGAAATAATTACCTACTCTCAAAGTTTAAAAACATATTTCTCCCCCCGCAACTCCAAAAAATATATTTTGGAAAAAGCTTTAATGGTACTTATGGTACATAGTTTGTAGCATTGAAGCTCGCGAAGAAACAAGTCTAAAGAAACTTCAAGGTGAAATTACTTTCCCCATTAGTGGATAAAATGCGTTTTATCCGATAGTTTCAAAGGAAGGAGCCTCCCGAGCTAGTGAGGTGTTTTTTTAAAGATATTTTGATGCCAACTAAAAAGACGTCCATTTATTTATGCGTGCTTCGTCGTGCATTATATTATTGCATATACCTAAATATTTATATTTCAAATATTTCACTTTCATTCTAGTACTATAAAATGTTATCAGTTATTTTAAGGTTAGCAATTGGTATATTTAAAACGGGTCACTCACGTAATTTAGTCGATTTTCGCTCGACATGTTTCGTTCTTTACGAAGAACGTCATCAGGAGCGACCACCCACGCGAGTCTCACGAGAGTTTTATAGTTAAAGTTAGCAATTGGTATTTGACTGGAAACAGTGTTACGCAACACGGTGGGTAAATAAATAACGATTTTTAACTAAAACTGATCTTGTGGTCTCATTTTTTTGGTTGTCATGGTTTTGCTAAGAGATCAAGAGGGCAATGCCACTCTCGAAATTCAGAGGTTATTTCAAATACGCGGTACGGTCCCGTTATTGTAATCGCAAATAAGGCGTCCTAGGTAGTGGCTATCCAATAGGGCAATACAGCCAAGCCTTCTGTGGACCGGGTGTCTAGTTCTGAAGAACTGGGCCAAATTTTGAATTTGTAGGTTTCTTTTTTCATGATTTTTTGTTTGCATGTTTGTTTGTCATGTATTAATAAACAAAAATCATTTGCTTTGAATATCTGACTGAAATTTTTATTGACTACTCTGTCAAGTCAATATAAATTTTGTGATTAAGATATCATACAAAAATAAGCAAACATTAACTTTATTATCTCCTGTAAATATTAGAAATGGGTTATTTACCATTTATTTTTATTTTTATGAGCTCCTACTAGTAGTGGCAGGGTTAGTGTGCACACTATTAAAAACCACAAACACAGACCGTAACTAAAAATTTGCAAGACATAGGTTACTCCGATGACAATGTTGCCTGCAATAGTGCAGAAATTGTAAATAACCATTTTACGGTCTGTTTGGATTTGTTGGATGTAGTGAATATCTCCTTCGGATCTCCTTGCGAGACAGAATGAGGAACGAAGACATTCGTCGACGCACTAAAGTGATCGATATCGCCAGGAGAGTTGCGCAACTGAAGTGGGAATGGGCAGGCCATATCTGCCGCAGGGATGATGACCGCTGGAGCCAGCGGGTACTACTCTGGAGACCTCGACTTGGAAGCCGGAACGAGGGGAAGCCACGAGCTAGATGGTCGGACGACATTAAAAAGACGGTAGGGCCGACCTGGCACAGAATCGCCGCTTCAAGATCAGCATGGAAATCCATGAAAGAGGCATATGTCCAGCAGTGGACGCAAATATGCTGAGAAGAGAAGAGAAGAGAGTGAATATCTAACCTTTACATAGTTATTGCTGCAGGCAACACTCACCTCTATGACATCTCGTGTCATCTAGATCCGTTTCTGTCTTGTCTATGCTCTTAGGTCATGGCTCCATGTTCATGCGTACTCTTAATATATTTTATATAAATTAACCATGTAGTGTATTAGTATAGTAGTACAAAATGCATCTTCATGATAAAATCAGTTTTTATTTTCAGAACTACCAATCTACACATGTTCTTCTACTGTTGTATTCAACATTATACAACCTATACATTTTTATATTATTACATTAATTATTTTATTTTTTTTTATTTACCTACACAATATTAACAGGACTCAAATAGATTTTCTAAGACACACAGATTGACTCAAGAGTCTAAGCTTTGACTGCAATCTTAACTTACAGCTTTAGATATGTTTAATTCTACCCATAGTTTTATTTTTATAAAGAGTTTTGATTATTAAGTATATGAACCTCTGTCCTAACCTACAGGTTGTCTGTCAGACATTGCTATTTAGCAATAAGACTGCCTCTAATTATGTCTAACCTTGTCTATTCTTCATATTCATTTTTTTGTGTGTTACAGTTTTAATGTGTTGTATTTTTTGTACTCTGAAACAGGTTACATGTTTATCAGATAATTTTAATTTTGCATATAATGATAAAACTTATCAGAGATCAAGCAGTTTAGCAAGTGATAAAAATAAAACTGCAATGGAAAACTAAACGCTTGTATGTTTAATGTCAATTAATGTCATTTGTACAGTCAACCAATTGGAACCCTAGGTCACTCTAGAACCATGTCAAAATGACAAGCAGTAAGAGATTTCTTACAATCTGATTTATAGCGTCACTATGAAATAGTCCTACAGTGGCCTAGGGTTCCAATTGGTTGACTGTACACTGTAGGTAGGTACGCATAAAACTACCGCCAACCGGTAAACGTAGCATATGGTACAACGATTACAATCCTTGGTTAGGTAAGTAATGTAAATAGATGACTTGCAAACTGAACGCGTTACGTAACATGATAATTTACTCAAGATAGATAGCGTCTAGTTTGACTAAATTGCAATACGATGTACATGCACCCGGGTGTTAATGTAGGACCAGTCAATTTTGTCTTATGGGATAAAATGTTAAAGTTTACTTACCGCTGTTTGTAGGTTTTAGAGTTAAGCGCAGGATTTCCCGGATGAGAACAGAATACAAACTTGCAAAGTAAACTTTAATAACACACGCTGGCTCTGCCGGCAAATTGACAACTTGGTTGTCACCTTGACAGTTATATTGTAGCTTAGAATTAGATAAAATAAATAATCTAGATGAGATGATTGAACAATACGCTATATTTTAGCATGTTGGCCAACATACACAACACGTTGTTTTCTCTAATGGCGCCTGTACACCAAGCATTCGAGGAGCTGAGAACGTGAATGAATAAGGAGCTCTCGTTCGTCTCTAGTCTCGTGAGAGCCGGCTGTACACTCCAGCGTTCCGGGCTTCTCGAATGCTTGGTGCATATCAAATAGGGGCTGTGTGGGCCCTTTCCGGTTCTTATTTGGTCCAACAAATTTCGCTTGCCATGCAGCGCGGCAATGCTGCAAGTATAAATTCGGCACTTTAGGACCAGAGAACCGTAATGTTTTATATTTAATGCCCCCATGCACAGCTTAGTAATTAGTAAGATTTTTATATTATTTAATTCTTTATTTGTTTTTTATATTTTACGTGTTACCTAGAATCTATCGCTATTACTTGTTTATGAAATAAATTTGCCCTCCCCCTTTTGGTGTTTGAGCGCTGCTGATTGGCTAGTGTTTTATCTGTGCTGTCTGTCATTTCACTTGACAGTCTTGACACCACATTGACACGCTTGACAAGTATGCAGATAAGCGCTTGTGCAGTGCAGTTATTTTGCTGCAATTACAAGTAAATAACAGCTATAAACATTAAAAATTGTATCAGTGAAGCTTCATAATATGCAAGGGTAATATTCAGTACAGTTAAAATGTCCAAAGCATGCTAGGTGACACCCAATTAACCAAACGTTTAGTAGTGATCGCTTTAGTTCTTGGCATTATTTTGATTCTGAAGGAGTACGTATTTATTTATCCGCTATGAGTAACCGCAGGGTTGCTTATTTCTACAATGCGGACGTGGGGAACTTCCACTACGGGCCGGGGCATCCGATGAAGCCTCATAGGTTGTCCGTGACGCATAGTTTAGTGTTAAAGTATGGGCTGCATAAGAAGATGCAAATTTACAGGCCATACAGGGCAAGTGCGCATGATATGTGCCGGTTTCATAGCGAGGACTACATAGAGTTCCTGTCTAATGTTACGCCACAAAATATACAGAGTGAGTATTTTTTGTACCTATAATAAAAGAGCTTATTGTCCACATTACATTAAAGATTAATTTCAACAAAATAAAAATATTTTAAAACCTAGTACCTATGCATGGCTGTTATTAATGCTAATTTAGATAATGATAGATGATGGCCTTTACAGAATTTAATTTCTTACAATGCTGGCACAAATATAGTTTTTTACCTGTATATATGTACTTTATTTATTCATTTTAACTATATACTCACCCTGTTTAGTGAATAGACAGCTGCAGGGCCAAATTTTGAATCTTGGTTTGGATATTTCCTGTTCTGGGCTCTCTTATCTAAGCGTTATATCCCGGTTGCATCCTCAACTGGTGCTTCCTGTGTTCCCCAGGGTTTGCTTTCCTGCTTTTCCTACTCCACTTCGAATGACCCCATTTTCAACCCATTAGCCCGCATGACCTTCCTTTTCTGAGCAGCCCTGCTTATTGCAAATTCGGTACAGTACTTGCAGTAAGTAGTCGAGCTATGTTTATCACTGCAAATAGAATCACCAGGACAGTGGGTATTTACAATTTGTCAAAGTATCTATTAAGTATAATTATTAATCTATTTATGGATGCTAGGTGACTAAATACCATTACATAACATTAACAAAGAAAGAGAGGGATAGGAACACCCACTATGAGATGGCAAGAAGACATCACCAGAATTGCCAGACCAAACTGGATGCAAGTGGACAAACTTACGGAATCATAGAATAATCTAAAGGAGGCTTTCACCTGCGAAAGTGTGGGATTTTTCAGTAAAACATCATAAAAACTATGTAAATCGTATAGAAAAAATATAAGGCTTTTTTATTTTTGTTTATTTTATATATATAATATTTTATTCCAGGCTATTCCAAAGATCTCCTCCACTACAATGTGGGTGACGACTGCCCAGTCTTTGATGGGCTGTTTGACTTCTGCTCAATGTACACCGGCGCATCTTTAGAAGGTGCCATGAAGCTGAACAATAATGCTTGTGACATTGCTATCAACTGGTCTGGTGGACTGCATCATGCTAAAAAGTTTGAACCTTCTGGTAAGTCCCTAATATACCCATAGATACAATACAATATATATTTTTTTTAATGTTCACCAAGTACCCCTCAAAGGCACTTTTACTGTCATTTAGTTACATAACACATTAAATTTAGCATGGCCTTTGTGCCATAAACTTTATCACATAAGAATTGGTAACAGTTTGAAGAGCTTCACAATGATTGCAGTACTTGGGCAGTCAAAAGCCTTAAAAATAGTCAAAAATTCTATACAAAGTCAACTTTCTCATTAGATGCATACACTCTTACCTAAAAGACTAAGCCAAGCCTTATTGGGAGGATATTCCAATTTCATCATGACGTTTTTCTTCACTGAAAAGTGATATTTCATTCAAAAGTTCAAAAAACATTCGAAAATCCGCATTGAATATTGCACAACCTACTGCTAGACTACAACACATTATTGTATCATTATTCAATAAAATTAGGTTTTTAACCTTTACTTCTACATTTAACAATTCCAGGTTTTTGCTACGTAAACGACATAGTCATAGCAATATTAGAGCTACTAAAATACCATCCCAGAGTCTTATACATCGACATAGACGTCCACCATGGAGATGGAGTCCAGGAAGCCTTTTACCTGACTGACAGAGTGATGACCGTCTCCTTCCATAAGTATGGGAACTACTTCTTCCCCGGGACGGGAGATATGTATGAGATTGGAGCTGAAAGTGGAAGGTATTACTCTGTCAATGTGCCGTTGAAGGAGGGGATAGATGACCAGAGTTATGTTATGGTGAGTTTCATAAATATGTCCTATTTAAAATATTTATGCGAGCAGCGATTAAAACATTACTCATTACTGTCTACATGTCTCACAATAGTTTCAATTAAAGGCTGACCAGAAATACATGACGGTTGTCTAGAGGGCGCTACTATTCTCTTTTATATGGCAACAATTCAATACCCGCCATGTCATACTGGTGCTGCGATTGTCTTTGATTGCATGTACAGTCAAGGGCATAAATATCTATACACTTTTTGTCTTTTCAGCCATATGATTCCATATAAAGTAATGTAAAAAGTTGTACATATATTTATGCCCTTGACTGTACTTATGAAATTTCGGTCTCTGGGCGCCGTGGTCGGGTGGGCTAGTGGTTAAGGCGTCTGCCACGAAAGCAAGAGCTCGCTGGTTCGACCCCAGCCCTTGGCACCTTGGTAATTTTTTCTGTAGTATATGACATCTCTTTCAATTTATAATTTATAACATAGTAGTGTGACTACTTAAAAACATGTATCAAAACATTTATTATAATTAATAAATGATTTAATTCATGCTTTACAATTGTATATATTCCTTGTTAGGCTTTACTCAGATTTATAAACTCACAAATAACATATCGAGCTATTTTCGACCTTATAAGCGTGTAAGTGAGTAACCATATACAAAGTATTTTAATATGCCCTAAACTCACGAGAGTTTTCTATTTAAGAATATCCAGAATGTCCTATTTTAAACTATTAATGAGAACTAATAAAAAAACATAAAACGAAACTCAGTTACTATGTCAAATTGGTATAAAAAGAAAAACATTAAACATTGTAACAAACACATACATAATAATAACATTTCACAATTTGTGGCGTTTCCAGGCTAAAGGTCATAAATAATCAGGCTCTTCTGTCATAAATAATCACACAGAAATCAACCTTACCAACAACCGACAATGTGGTACCTTTAGCCTGAAAACGCCACATTTAATTACCATAAAACATATACTGTACAGCATAGCTCTACAGTGTTAAATTTTTAATACATTTCTCTACAATTAATTATTGTCATGTTTGTTTATTCATTGACATTATGACTTTCAGGTATTCAAACCAGTGATCCATAGTGTAAATGAGTTCTACCGCCCCACGGCTATAGTGTTACAATGCGGCGCGGATTCTCTCGCTGGCGACCGTCTGGGCTGCTTCTCTCTATCCACCAAGGGGCACGGGGAGTGCGTCAACTTCGTCAAAAATCTGAACGTGCCTACGCTAGTTGTTGGTGGAGGCGGGTAAGTTATCAACTCACTCCACTGAAAGTCCAGTCAATAGTGTTACAATGCGGCGCGGATTCTCTCGCTGGCGACCGTCTGGGCTGCTTCTCTCTGTCCACCAAGGGGCACGGAGAGTGCGTCAACTTCGTTAAAAATCTGAACGTGCCTACGCTGGTTGTTGGTGGAGGCGGGTAAGTTATCAACTGTCGCCACTGAAAGTCCAGTCAATAGTGTTACAATGCGGCGCGGATTCTCTCGCTGGCGACCGTCTAGGCTGCTTCTCTCTGTCCACCAAGGGGCACGGAGAGTGCGTCAACTTCGTTAAAAATCTGAACGTGCCTACGCTGGTTGTTGGTGGAGGCGGGTAAGTTATCAACTGTCGCCACTGAAAGTCCAGTCAATAGTGTTACAATGCGGCGCGGATTCTCTCGCTGGCGACCGTCTAGGCTGCTTCTCTCTGTCCACCAAGGGGCACGGAGAGTGCGTCAACTTCGTTAAAAATCTGAACGTGCCTACGCTGGTTGTTGGTGGAGGCGGGTAAGTTATCAACTGTCGCCACTGAAAGTCCAGTCAATAGTGTTACAATGCGGCGCGGATTCTCTCGCTGGCGACCGTCTAGGCTGCTTCTCTCTGTCCACCAAGGGGCACGGAGAGTGCGTCAACTTCGTTAAAAATCTGAACGTGCCTACGCTGGTTGTTGGTGGAGGCGGGTAAGTTATCAACTGTCGCCACTGAAAGTCCAGTCAATAGTGTTACAATGCGGCGCGGATTCTCTCGCTGGCGACCGTCTAGGCTGCTTCTCTCTGTCCACCAAGGGGCACGGAGAGTGCGTCAACTTCGTTAAAAATCTGAACGTGCCTACGCTGGTTGTTGGTGGAGGCGGGTAAGTTATCAACTGTCGCCACTGAAAGTCCAGTCAATAGTGTTACAATGCGGCGCGGTTTCTCTCGCTTGCGACCGTCTAGGCTGCTTCTCTCTGTCCACCAAGGGGCACGGGGAGTGCGTCAACTTCGTTCAAAATCTAGTTAGCCTACACTAGTTATGTGTATATATGTGTGTGTGTGTGTGTGTGTGTGTGTGTGTGTGTGTTTTGCAGCGCGAAGCTGGAGAAGCCCGCCGCCGAAAACAATTGACGCTCGCCGCCACAGCACAACGCCATGGTTGTCTACGATTACAAATATATAATACTGGCGGTGACGCGCCCCGACGGGCGCGGAATTTTCGGGCAGGCCGTGCGATCGATTAGAGTTCGGGCGGAGTTCCATAAGCCTGGCTTTAGGCATACTTGAAACAATAAATTACTGAATTACGGCCTTAATATTTATCACGTATGATGATAGTATGACAACCGGTTGGCGTAGTTGGTAGTGACCCTGCCTGCTATGCCGATGGTCCTGGGTTCGAATCCCGGTAAGGGCATTTATTTGTGTGATGAACACAGAAACTTGTTCCCGATTCATGGATGTTTTCTATGTATTTGTATATTATGTATATTGTTGCCTGAGTACCCGTAACACAAGCCTTCTTGAGCTTACTGCGGGACTTAGTCAATTTGTGTAAGAATGTCCTGTAATATTCATTTATTTATTTTTATAATGCAGGTACACGCTCCGTAACGTGGCCCGCTGCTGGACGTACGAGACGTCCCTCCTGGTGGATGAGAACATCTCCAACGAACTCCCTCTCACGGAGTACTTGGAGCTGTTCGCGCCTGACTTCCAGCTGCACCCAGAGATCAACAGGTACGCTCTTTCCTTTAAGAGGATAGGATTTTCTTCTCTAGCCCTAGTTTCCCCTCTATAAGGTTCAATGTCCGTGTGAGGCCTAGTTTCCCCTTTAAGAAGCACTTTTCTCCACTCTGGGAGGCCTACTAGTTTCTCCTTTAGGCTTAGTTTCCCCTCTAAAATCTCTTCTGCGGTCTAGAATCCCCTCTAGGAGGCCTAGTTTCCCCTCCAGGTGGAGGGTCAAAAATACTGGAAAAAAATACGGTTTTATTTTTCAGTACGAACAACGCTAACAGCAAGCAGTATCTGGAAGCCATAACGAAGTACACGTACGAAAACCTGAAGATAGTGCAGCATTCGCCCGCTGTCCAGATGTCGCATGTGCCAGGTACCAATTAAAATCGATTGGTCTAAGGCCCACTTGCACCACGCAAAGTTAGCCTCCATACAAAAAATGCTTAACTCTGGGTTATGTGGCTAACCCCGGGTGGTGCAAGGGGCCCTAAGTTAGCCACGGAAATAGGTGTATAATTTATACAGCCACGAAACCTGTCTAGTTCGTGTGCCTATCATTATTAATTAATCCCGCTGCCTGGTCAGCGGTGGGTGTGGCAGTGGTTGGACAAATAAGGGGTTTTATAATCAATTGAATGTGTGCTTATAGAGCTCTGAGTTTGTTGTGATATATTAGCTGATTATGAACCTATTTAATTCGAATACCTGGCTTTGGAGAAAAGTATAGCCAGGTGCTGTTCATTGTGCGGCAAAAAGTGCCAGAATCGTCTCATTTATAGAGGTCTGGGTCTATACTTTTTAATTAAAATAGACCTTCAAAACCTTGTGTGCAAAAATACAGGTGCAACATCCGTCGATCACCCTGCCAGGCGGATTAATTAATAATGATAATATGGCACACTAACTAGAGGGGTTCCGTGGCTCTATAAATTGGACACCTATTCCTATTATTTAAAAATTAAAATACAATGAAGAACTTATTTTTAGGTTAACTGGAAGAGATCCCTCATAGGGATAAGTTCGCCTTTGTTGTATAAAATTGTCTATGCTACTGTGTTTCTTGTATTTCTTGTGTTATTGTACAATAAAGCTTATACATACATACATACATACATACATACATACATATTTTTGTTACTTATTTACGTTAGACATGTAAAAACATCGAATTAAAAGTTGTCTTTCCTACTGTATCAATTCCAAATATTCATTTATATTTTACAGGTGACTTCTTCCCCGAAGACTACAAAATCAAGGATGAGCCTGACCCCGACATCCGGATCAGCCAAGAGGAGGCCGACAAGATGGTGGAACCCAAGAACGAGTTCTACGACGGTGACAATGACAATGATAAAGAGACCATAGTGAAAGAGGAGCCATAGCAGCAGAATTCTGGTGGGGAGACCACCAGTACATGACATTTCACGTATTATAAAAAGAAGTTTTTCTGAATGTGATGTGAAGATATCGAAGTGATTGGTGACAATGGTGACTATTCTCATTCCTGCATTCCCTAATACTGTTTGACGTAATGATCATTTGTCCTAAATTCATATGTCATAATATTATGACTAATATTCGCGGGATGATTACCATGTATGTTTGTTTTATTGACCCGTTTCAAATATTAATTATAATGCAAATGACCATGTTAGCTTAAAATCGTATATCGTCATAATATTGTTTTGCCTAAGCTTTAAGCTACTATTCTAGCAGCAATTGAACTCTGCGTGAGGTCATGGTTCTAACTTAACCTAACCGACTTTTATAACAGCGATTCGGTTTTGTGTAAAGTCGTTTTTGACAATCGATCGTTAGGGATTATGATCATTAGGACAAAATAATTAAGGCAATTTTAGTACCAACGTTATTAGGGATGTCGAGGGAGACCCGTCAACCATTATATCTGCCAATCAGTGAAGTGACAAAACTTAAGTTGAACTTTATCAGTGTTAATTAAGGGCTATTTTGCTATATGGTCTGTGATCAATTAATCCGTCGTTGTTTTGAACCTGCGGTGCAAGTACGGAATGCAAACCGGTAAAAATTGTATAGAAATTACCGGTTAACCGGTAAATTACCGGTAATTCTCATACAAAATATTTACCGGTTGCATTCCCTAGGTGCAACTATGTCTTTGGAGTGGAAAAATGTGAGGTCTATGTTCCTCTGTGGTCTGTGACGGATAATTCCGTCAGCGCTGTGCTTACGGTGCGGATATATCCGTCAGCGTCTAAAAGGTTTAAACTGCTTTGCTATTTCTGTTTCTTGAAGACGTGCCGAAACCCAGTACATTTAGATTACCCCTTTGAATGTTGGTTTTAAACACTTTTTGACCTTGAAATGGAAATTAACATAGATTTAATACTATCAAATCTTCTTCGTAGCGTTATTCCGGCTTATGTCACGGCTCGGGGACCCTGGGTTTCGATTCGGCAACTAATCCCAAGATTTGGCGTAGGCTCTAGTTTTACGAAAGCGACTACCATCAGATCTTCCAACCAAGAGTGTAAACTAGGCCTTATCGGGATTAATCCGGTTTCCTCACGATGTTTTCCATTTACTAAAAGCGATTGGAAAATATCAAATGGTATTTCGTACATAAGTTCCGAAAAACTCGTTGGTACTAGTCCTGACGAGCCGGCAGATTTGAACCCGCGACTGAGTGAAAGTCGCATGCCTTACCGCTGGGTGACCAATCATAACGTGACGTAATCAAATGTATGTCTCCAATATGAGATAGTAATATTCATTAACCCTTAAATGCATGATGATGCATTTGTGACACAGAAAGGAGACAAGTGACAATCAAGTTCTCTTGAAATGTAGACTGTCATGTCGCCGTAAGTTCTTAATTTGAAATGAATTTGGTTGTCACTTAGGATGTTTTAGGATCAATACTGTTAATTGAATGACAGTATTGATCCTAAATCATCCATGCAAGCATGCCAAGCATTAAGCAAAGGTTAAGCAAAGCTCCATTGAAAATGTATACTGCACCTTGGTTAATTCAAATATTTTATTCACTATAATCTTCCATTAAACTTAGCATAGACTGGCTCTAGCAATCTTGCATCTTACCTCTTTGTAATAAGGCTTAGAATATGTATTTATCGTTGCCGTCGTAAGTAAATAGGTGTAAATAAAGTAATTAAATTAAAACTTTAATAATATCGAACTACAAAATTAAGAGGTATCATAACTCGTTGCAAAGCTTCAAGCAAGTCGCAGAGTCGGAGCTTAAGAAATATTGTATAATAGTTTAGTATAAGTTGAATTTACTGTGCATCGCTTTATCCAGTATTTTTGTAACTTATATTAGACTTATATTAGAATAAGAAGATGGTCAAAGTGCATGGACATTTTGTGAATTAATTCATTCATAGACTGCCCATGCAATTTTGAACGCGATAGTAGTACCTAATGATTATCATCAATTCATCAATGCAAAATGGTTCGCTTAAGTGTCATCTGAACCACATTTTTGTTCTTCTTTGTGTCTATTATCTACTTTTAATAAGTCAATGGTACACTTACCTATTCAGGTCCATCCAAAAATATATCTAACTATTGTAATAAGAAGTCTTCGATTGTCATTGTCAGGATGTGTTTACACTGTGTTGACTTCTGTATTTAACTTGGTGTAAACACACCTTTTTGCTGTCATGTCAATCTTATAGCAAAAACAAGTGGTGGTGATAATGTTATGGGTCCTTTACATAGTCGGCGATTATGAATAAAATACCGTAGCTTTGCAGCATGCATAACTTTGTCCCTTCGCCATCATTGCCGAATATATAGAGGGGCCATTACAAATATTCAAGTTACCTACTTACTTATAATTTTAACACAATCAGTGCCAGACAAAAACGGCGCACTATTCCAGAAACCGGTTCTTTTTTTGTTAGTGCTTGCCGTTGACCCGCCCAGCGGGTTCGGCATTAATCAAAATTCCTGACCGCCAGGCGGGTTTCTGGCACTGAATTGTTTATTGCAGGCATGTGTATGTCTAAACTAATGTTAGGAATGTAATAGCAGGATTTTGTATTTAAATTGCTGTGGTTCTTATGTTTATTATTAATATATGTAGGTACCTACTTAGGCCGATATTTCCCTACAATGTAGGAAAAATGAGATGTGTTTTATAAACACGACTTTGAAAATCATTTGATCTTGCATTAATAAAGTAATTAAATATAATTATAGAGCTTTGTTGGTCCGAGGCATTATTGGGAAATGTGATAATTTTAAAATTTGTAAATAAAATGTTTTTAGAATAAGCAATAAATTATAATTTTACAAAGCCGTTTGTTTATTTCATCTGGAACATGAGGGAAACACAAGTTCACATTAGGCTCAAAATTTTGTACTTATACTTGTACATTCGGTAGAACAAAAAAAAAGTGAGTTGAACCAGGTCTGACTAATAGAGGCTTAAGTACTAAGAATAGAGGTCCTTACTGACTGTGAGCCTTATGTAAACTTGATTTTATATTATAAAGTGAAACCACGATTTTGGAAAAAAATGTTTATTATAAAATAACTACATAATGTATTACAAAATTACTCAGTAGCTACCTAACTTCAAATCTAAGTTATTTTCATTGATATACCTGTGGACTTCACTCATGTCTTCAGTAAAATCCACGGTAAACATTTGCAATTTTTCACAACTTTGAATTATTTGTTTTACTACTGGTTTTGATACTTCTAAAGTACAATCTAACCACAAATAATTCAAATTTCTAAAACTACCTTTCTCCAACAAGTGTAGCATTGTCTGGTCCACATTCATTTTAGTTTGATATTTCAACACTAGTTTTTGTAAATTTTGTGTGCATTCAAGGAAAAACGATAATATGTGGTCTATGTTAAAATTTTCATTGCCTATCGTGAAATTCTGAAGTTCACAGAACATTTTGCTTGGCCGCTGGAAGTATCGAGGTATCACTAAGCACTTTGATTGTGTCATTATACAGAGAGACGCCAGATTCGGGCAACAGGTACCCAACGACAACACAGCATCTAAAGTCAATGAGTGGTCTATTTCCCATAGAGAAAAATGCGTCAAATAATTTCCTTTAACCTGTAGAAGCTGTTGCATTGAATCCGTATAAGAGAAGAATGATAAATCCAACCGATTTAATCTTAAATCACTAACCGAAATCTGCTCCAAGATAGCATCTTTATCATGCTCTGACAAGTGTGTGACCGACAACTCCTTTAAATGTGGACAAATTTTAATCAACTTTCTGATGCCGTCCGCTGATGCGAAATGGCAGTTAATTTTCCTTAGACTTAAAGGCCCAATGTCGACCACTGTACCAATCATTGTTGACCCAATATCACAAGATTCTATCCGTAATTCTTCTAAGTATGGAAGCTCGCTCACTAGCATTATAATCCCTGCTTGAGACACACATCTACCTACACGATTAGCCCTTTCATTCCTCGGTGGGTCCATGGCAAGAATCCTCAACTGTTTTAAGTTTGCAATTGAACGGAGTCCTGCATCAGAGACATTTCGGATTAAAACGGAAGCATTGAAGAGAGATTTACAAATATCGACCCTTGAAACAATATTTATTTCTTCTAGCAATGGACAACTGACTCCGATCACCTGAAGTATTTCATCGGTGCAAATAAATTTGAGATCTAGGATAACTAAGCGGCCAAAGTTTGGGAGGATTTCTGTCCAGAATGCCTGTGGAATGCCATTATCTAGGTCACATTTACGGAAAACACTGAGGTTGGGGTGTGTCAGAATGTGCAGCTGGACACGAGGATCGCCCCGGTACTGGCAGCATGTTCTTTCAGAACAGAGGACATCAAATAACCTGAAAAAGAAAGGTTGTTAATCAGTAATCAATCTTGCTCTGAAAGTAACTGACAATGGCATTAGTATAGTCTTATACTTACTTATACCTAATAATGGTAATTCCATTAGTAAATTAAAATCACACTTAGTCTAAGTAAGGTTATATTGCCAACTTGAGTAGGTTTATAGGGTGATGGCACCAATTTTATTATGAACACTAAACTGACAAGTGCCAGTGATAGACACTTCATTCTTAATTAAAATATCATATTGTCCATTGATTGACACAAATAAATGCATGAACCTTATTTCCTCAGAATAAGAGTGAATGTACATTACTGGTCCCTTGTCAATTACTGGTACCGCCACTCTAATGTAACATCTTAACTAAAAATACTTAATAATAAACAAACAATGCCTCTTTGTACGCGAAAGCCAATATATTATCTGATTAAAGTGACCTTCAAGAGTAATATTTGCTAACGGTAATGATACGTTAGTGAAATTTAGTGACATTATTTTTAATTTAAACCCTGACTCACCTGGCTGGAAGCATAGACATCAACTGGCACTTAAGCGCGAGCGCCTGAGTCTCACATTCGTGAAAACTGTTCTCCGGACAACTCTTTTCAATAACATAACAAGCGGAATTGATCAAACTAATACAGTTTTTGACGCAGATTTTAAACAAACTATTTGGCTGTTTTCGAGGCGACATTGCTACGTAATATAGACATGAAGGAAGGGACTACTCAATTGAACAGTGCCTTTGAGGTGCACTTGTGATTAAAAATGAAATAGTGAAGGGATTCCAGCGATGAAAAATAGAATTTTCTGTGTTTTCTCACGTAAATCAGAATTGTTTTGCTCAGACTATTGTTTAGTTGGGGCAATTTCATTCGATATCGATCAGTTCTTTGTTTTGACATTGACAGTTTTACAAATCATTCATTCAATTCATTCAGTTAGTAAAGGCCCTATTACATAATACAATCTACAAAACAGCACACAGCAAAAAGCTGGTGCAGGTAGATTTTATTGAATTTAACGCTTGAAATCTGGGAATTTATGTATAGTAATGAGTAGGTATTGCTGTTTCTTTTTGCGAGGTTTTTTCTTGAATGTTGCTCAACAAAACAACTGAAAGAAAGAAAGAAAGAAAAACGTTTATTGGAGACGCTTCAGTGTACAAAAATATAAAAGACAATACGGTTAGAATAATAGCGTCACCGAAAAGGTTTCTACTCAGCTGGATGTCAAGGTACCTTTTGCGTGAAAGATGAAAAACTGGTTAGTCGACAATTTTCACATTTTCTGTAAGTTAATAATATGCTTTTTGTATTTAAATTTAAATTTATTTATTTAATCGTATGGCGTGCTTACATAAACAATTACAAGAAATAGTAGCTAAAAAATTTACAAATCCACATTCAGGGACCCGAGCCACGAGATTGCGTCAGGTGTTAATTTAAACAGATCTTCAGGGGATCCCGGGAAAGAGTGGAGTGGGCAACGTCGTATAATATGCTCCATGGTTTGGACCTCTTCGCCGCAGTCGCAGAGAGCCGAGTCCCGCCAACCCCACTTGTGACGAAAGTAGTTACAGCGTCCGTGACCTGTCCTTAGTCTGTTCACACGGCACCAGAGCTTGCGGGGCAGATCGAAACCGTCTGGTTTAGCTGTGGGATCTATGGATTGCAGGACAGTTCCATCAGTATTTGAGCTCCACTCATTTTTCCAACTCTCCTCGATATCAAAATCAGTAAGCGTCTGGGCTGTAATACATGCTGGCTGATGAGACTTTAAACGCTGGGGTGGGGGATGGCAAAAAGGCTGGTGGCAAGGTAGAAGCTGCTGTGATTGTATTTTCACCGCTTCTCTCTTTAACGCTTGCAGTCTACGCAGGCGTGGCGGAGCAATATGGCTAAGCACCGGGAGCCAATGACGAGGGGTTGATTTAATTGTGCCCGATACGCATCGCATAGCGTCATTTAGCTTGGTATCCACTTTTTGCACATGTGCGCTCTCTAGCCACACTGGAGCACAATACTCGGCGGCTGAAAAAACCAAGGCAGTAGCCGACGTCCGCAAGGAATCAGCAGATGCACCCCAAGTAGTGCCGCAGAGTTTATGGATGATGTTGTTTCGCGAGGCGACCTTCAAGGCCAGTTTCTGAAGATGTTCCTTATAAGTGAGCGTCCTGTCCAGTGTCACGCCAAGGTACTTTGGTAGCGGGTTGTGCTTTAGCTGTTCTCCGTCAAGAAACACAGCCGGCTGATAGTTGGCAAGTCGGTTGTTAAGGTGAAAACATGCCACTTCCGTTTTACCTGCACTGGGTAATAAGCGCCACGCATTGAAGTACTTGTTGAGCTTCGCCAAATCTGATGACAATGCTTGTTCGCTTAACTTGAAATCTTTACTTTGGTGGACAAGTGCTATATCATCAGCGTAAATAAATTTGATTGACTCCGTAGGTGGCAAGTCGTGGATATACAGATTAAACAGACTCGGAGCGAGGACAGAGCCTTGAGGTAGGCCGTTATTTAGTTTTCTCTTACGGCTTTTGGCATCACCAAGGAAGACTTCAAATTCTCTGTCGCTAAGCATACTCATGATGATATCTGCTATTTCTCTACATGGGATGGTTTTGTGGACCTTACACATTAAACCTTGTTTCCAGACAGTGTCATAAGCCGCAGTGAGATCCACAAAGACTGCAGTAGACTTCAACTGTTTCTGGAACCCTCCTTCAATATATGTGGTGAGTGCCAATACTTGGTCCGTGCAGCTTCTTCCTTTTCTGAAACCAGCTTGCTCTGGTGGAATAATAGCGTCTATGTAGGGCGTGATTCTAGAGAGGATTAGGCGTTCAAATAGTTTATATGTGCAACTAAGGAGGGATATAGGTCTAAAATTTTCAGGTTGGTCGTCCGTTTTGCCAGGCTTTAGAATTGCGATGACTTTTGCTACCTTGAATTCCTTTGGAAGGCAGTTGTTTTGTACCAAGTTGTCAAAGAGGGCAGTAAGCCAGGTAACGCTTGCTGTACCCATGGCTCGGATAAATTCGTTATACATGTTGTCTGGACCTGCTGCTTTACTACATTTGAGGAGTTTTATGCCCTCCATGACTTCATCAATGCTAAAGGGTCTTGAGAGGTGATGGCCCGTTGGAGTCTTCCTTCTAGCAGCCCTCAGCTCTTTTTTTATTTGTTTTGTGAAAACTTTATCTCGCTTTGCTCTGGTTACTTCTACCATCCGATTTGCAATGGCGTCAGGCTTTACGTTCTGGCCAGATCTTTGCGGAACTGCAGAACTTTAAATTTAAAGGAATGTATAGATAACGAGTTACGAATAGGTGGCGGTATATTGTTCCAGCATTTAGTGGCCGAATATCTGAAACTTCCACGAAATGCTGCTGTGTTGTGCCATGTGTAGGTGGGACGAATAGCACCTCTGATATGACATTGAGAAAATTGTAACTTAGTACTTAGATACTGGGGCGTTAAAGTCTTAACAATACCAAAAAGCAAACAAGCGAAGTGCAGTGAACGTCGGGACTCCATGTTCATTAACCCACTTTTACTTATTTAGAAACGGCGTTACATGGGTTCTTGGCGGTATGTGAAAACAAAATCGAGCACACGCATTCTGCACGCGCTGTATTAGCCTTTTAGTTTGGGATAATAGACATACACCTATGACTGTGTCGGCATAATTGAGTTTAGAAAGAATTAAAGATTCACATAGATTAATTCTGACATCTGTACTTAAGTATTTACGAACGCGATACAATATCTTGAGACGGTAAAAACAGTTTCTGGAAGAAGAAGAAGAAACAGTCAATGAAATTTCAATTTGCCATCCATAAGAACACCCAGGTTACGAGCTTCTTCGACTTGTTTTATGTAAAATTATCACCTATTTTAATCTTGGTGCTGTTGCTAATCCCAACTCAATCAATCTGCAATCTATTGTTCTTGGGATTGTTGTTGTCTTTGCTTTTCAGAACCTAGAATAAGAAATTTGGATTTTGAGGGATTTAGAAATAAGCTGTTTTTATTGCACCATTGAACTATTCGAGATAAGTCATCATTTATTCTATCAACTGCAGAAGAGATTTCTCCAGGCGCGACTGGCAGATATAACTGGAGGTCGTCGGCATTAATGTGATATTGACAGTTTTGAATCACTTTTACTATATCTGCGCTATATAGAATGTACAGTATTGGACCTAAAATCGAGCCCTGAGGAATGCCACGAGTGACGAGAGAAGTGTCAGAGATCCTTCTAGTACCATCGTCGTGTGTCAAACTGACTGATTGCAGGCGGTTGCTTAGATAGCTTGAGAACCATTTTAGAGCAATTGCATCGAAACCGTAGTAAGCTAGTTTGGAGAGCAGCAAATTATGATCAATAGTGTCAAAAGCACGAGAAAAATCTAAAAGCACCATAAGCGTTTAACTGCTTTCAAACTTGTTTCAATCCAAACAAATAAAGGAGTCATAGATTATACAAGCTAGCCTCGATTTATCGTTCACACACTGAATTTAGGCTCATATTATATTATCATATATCTTTGATCATAGGTCTATATGCCTCTCTTTTTCTCCAACGTAAAGAATAAGGACGGCATGTACTATATGGCAGGAACCTTCACAGGGGGATAATGTATTAAGAGCTGGCTACGGAAAAAGGTGTGTAATTAGTAGAACGACGACATTATCTAGTTGGTGAGCCATACCTACTATCATTATTAATTGATCCGGGCGGCTGGCAGCTGTTCAGCGGTGGGTGGGAGTTGCTCTTTGTCATCGCCTAGCGGTGTGATTTGCGGCTGTATTTTTGCACACATGATTTTTAAGGTCCAATTGGCACAACTTGCAACAACAGAAGCTGTGATGAGATGTTGTGAGCAGGATGTTGTCTTCACAAAGACAATGGTCGAGGGGGCCTACTTCGGACCACCTTTCTCGCCCGCTCGTCCAACCGCCTCTCTATCACTCGAATATGCAAGAGCGATAGATAGGGAAGCAGACAAACGTACGAAAGAAGTGGTTCATGGTAGCCCTCCAGGTTAGACGGTCGGTCCACATGGAACCATAGAGCACGGGGGGAATTGGCCAATCCTCGTCGTGGACCTAAATACATCATCGTCTGTGTAACCACTCCCAATATGATTCTGTATAACGACCTGGAAAGACGATAAAGACGACGACACTGGACGGAAACGATAACGATACGATACGTCAATAACGTCAAACATCATCTTTAGCGTCGATCACGATCATTCGTGTAACCGCTCCCAATCTAATATCCTACATACTTATGACTTATCATAATTATAATAAAGCCTTTTTATTTCCCATCTTAGACACAGTTTTTAGTACATTTAGTTATAGTTCATTGGGATCCCCTTTGCAGGGTATAGGCCTCCTCCAAATTCTGCCACTCGGTTCTGTCCTGTGTCTGTCCACGGATATTCGTATTAATTTTCAATGCATCACTAGGTACAAATATCCCTACAACCATTGAATTAAAGGATGAAACGCTAAGTACCTACGGAATAAAAACAAAATGCATATTTTAAATGTATCTTTATTCTCATCGATTTTTCATGAGGCCTAATACTAAACAATATCAATTAAATTTCGTCATAGATATCTATCTCACTAAGTGCTTTTTATTATCTTTTAATAATATTCTTTAAGTATTACCTATAATTATTTAATACATTTCTTTTCTATTCAAATCTATCAATCATACATTAATTGGGCTTGTTATATTAAACATTAATAATATTACAAGTATCTGTTTAATCGGAAATATTATAGTATAACTAACGTTGTGCTACATTACAAAAATGATCATCATCATAAGTAGGTAGGTACTAAATATATGTATAAATTGTACCCAGTTACTCTCACCTGTAATCTATTTTGAAATATGTTAATTATCAAAATTCGGTTTTTGGCCTATCCTCCTGCCCAAAGCCCTATAAAAAGGTAACCTGCAGCCTTACCATGACGTATTGACGCGATTTAGTTTAGGAACTAAACTGAGTCGCTGCCATACAACTGGGCTCTACTTATTACCATGACGTTATTAACGTCGCGTTAAGACGTCATGGTAAGGGCCCTGCACTTCAATGAAATTTCAACTCAGTTCAATTTGAATGGATTTCTTTTGTTTCTTTCCATTTTGAAACCATTAAAATTGATTTCTATTTCCATATGAGCAAAATTCATTGGCGATTTTTGTTGCATGGTCGGAGGGAGGCTATGTGAAATTTAATATTTTTTTACCTAACCTAACACTGGCATTTACTTTTTACTGCAATTTTGCGGGACTAATGTAGGTATCTGGTATCTACAATCATTTTAAATCATAATCATACTTTTGCCACAACTTTGTGATCCGCTTGGTGATCTAGTACCAAGATTTGGAGTAAGTAGACGCCAATTTTCGCGAAAATGACTGTCATTTGACCTTTCCACCCAGAGGGGAGAGGTAGGTAAATATTGTGAATATAGCAGCATTTATTTTAGTGGGCTATTTTCACTAATCTATCAATGTATAGTTAGTGTCAGATTTTTTTTAAATTCTGATGCTATAATAAATCGACCGTAAACAAATTGGTGACTGACACTTAGGTGGGTAGGTACAATGCGAGTTAAATCACTAGCAACTTCAATAGCTATTCATATTTTTTAAAGTTTTTTAGTAGCTTATGGGATAAAGGAGTTTTCAACAGTGTGATATAAAACAAATCGTGGCCATGACTTGGCAAAATAAAGTGTTACCTATACTTCAAAGTTATATAGGCACCTTAATGAAAAAAAATTGTATTTAACCAGCAATAGGTACCAATTTATGTTTTGTATCCCCTTTTAACCTATCTAAGTATACTATTATACAGTTTTGGTGGTTATAAAATAGCCTATTCTTTACGCCCAACAATAATGAAGATATATACGTAATAGCGGATACCTTTGGCACTTTTTATAAGTTTTAGGTACTTTGACTCCATTTTAGTTAATATAATTACATTAGATGGTGTTATCGAAAAGCATGTTATAACAGTTCTTTGTTCCAATTATTTAATTATGGTGAGGTGGGACAAAGTGCGTCCATGGGACAAATTCGTGGGTTAGAGGCACTTCCACCGTGATAATAATTTCTGGTAACTTGGTAAGGAAACTTTATACCTTTAGGCTGTCGTAAAGGGGCATATAAGTTTGCCGATAATTGGGGTTTTAGGTCGGTATGACGAAAGTGAGAGTTTCATATACCTAAAAAAAAAGTAAGAGTAGAGACACTTACATTTCTGTACATGACAATACTTACTGATAAAATGGTGAATATAAATCCTTTGATTTCCATTCCATACTATCTATATCAAGATTTTGAATTGTTTCAATTTGCACATTATATTTGATTATTACTACTGAATGCAATGTATGAAGGTGACATTTATTAATGTTAATTAAAATATTTTTTGGAATAAGTCACATTGAACGAGGATGAAATTTCTTATGAGTTGAATTTTTGTTTTTCCTAAAACTGTATAGCTCCCTTTCCTCTTACCATTAAAAAAAAAACGAAATCTGACGATTACTTTTACTATATTGGTATATACTATATTGGTGTATCAAGAGTGCGTTATTATCATTGGCATTTGGTGCGTTAACATCTTGCCCTACCTCACCCTCTTAGTAGATCATATCGACCTTAACGCTCTATTAAATTATTTAAGTATGTCCTAGTTTCAATAATAATCTACAGTTACTATAGTGTACCTTAAATTTTCCTTATACAATGTTATCTAACTTACCCGTTATCTCGATATTTACAATTATGTAAAATATAATTATACAATAACACGTATAGAGTATCTAATAGAATTCGAAAATTACAAATATGATTAGGTATACCTAGATTTTTGGCACTAGAGTCATTTCATGATTATAGTTTTCGAGTATTGTAAATAAATCTGTAAAACAAATACGTTTATGTCATATAATGGAGCATTCCACGGTTGGTACGGAACAAATCATACGCATTTTTAGAGCTAACGTCGAAAATACCCGCTATCCATTATGGATAAAGTTTGTTGTTGAAAGTTTGTACGGGACACTTATGATTTAAATTGATATTTATAAGTGCGATCAAATAGACAAAAATGTGAAGGATATATTTCATAAAGAATATAGGATGGACCTTTATTTAAATACAATAATAAGTAAAAAATGTGACCGTTTGTACGGGACAGAAAATGTTTGTATGGGACTTGTACGAAATAACGTTTCTTAATCGTTCTATGTGCACTTTAATAACAAAAAAACGTACCATACATTTTACACTCAACATTGTAATTGTAATGAACAGATTTGATTTGATTCGTGCTTTAATTTTTTTTGTCAAAAAAGGTGTAACAATTTTTTAAACTAAAAACGGTATTACCAGACGCATATTTTAATACATCTGGACCAAAGAAACATTAAATACCCAAAAAAGAACGCACTAAATATTACCATTTTTCGTGGAATCCCCCAAATAATGATGAATTCAGTTAGATAAAAATATACATACTTTATATGAGTATCTAAAGGAATCTATTGATACAATTAGGTACTCGAAACAATCGTAAATATTTAAGATTCCTAGCTCATTAAAAATATTCTGGATCTTAAAATTCAAATAAAAGTAATATTTTCATTCTAGGAACTCGACATGTCGACAACACTTTGCCTAAAACTTGACTTAGATATCTTACATTGATCATATACGCATAATAATTTTATTATGTTTGTGCATATATCCGAAATATATTATATAGGGCACAAAAAGTGTACGGTATTTAAAATAATCACATCTTACTTTGGTAGTAACAAAAACTAATAAGTACAATTATTTAAAATTCGATTGTAACATTCGATAAATAAGTAATGTATTTAGTACATAAGTAAATTAATTTTGTAAGATTATTATGTTGACGGATTTGAATAAGTACCAATACAATCAAACATTCGAGAAACCAAGAATGCGAATGCATAGAGTGCTCTTCGCGAGAGCCGGCTGTAAACACGCGTTTCGTCTTCTCAAATGTTTTGTATACAGGTGCCATAAGAAATTGAAAATCGAGTGATAAATGTAGATTCTAATGGCATTTATAACATAGACCGTACCTTTTAGAAAATATAAAGTATCACCAAATGATGATAAACTAAAGTATACAATGATACACCAAAGGCCGAACAGGAATCATTGTTAAGAGGGCGCTACTAATCTAAAATAGAACAAACGAAAAAAAAATACTATGTACCTCTTTTTCGCACTTACTTCGAGCGAAAGAAAATCCATAACGGAACAGAGAATAATATGGAACTGACAACTTGTTATTACAATTATTGCCAGTGTAAGAAATTAGTTCCAATGAAATTTCGCAACATGGCGCACTATCATAATTATATTCTTGGTCAGCCTTAAAGCGAAATGAAAACATTATCGCTCTCAAGCGATTCAGTGATACACTAAATAGAAATTAAAA
The DNA here is from genome assembly GCA_949128165.1 of Lathronympha strigana. Lineage (NCBI taxonomy): Eukaryota > Metazoa > Arthropoda > Insecta > Lepidoptera > Tortricidae > Lathronympha > Lathronympha strigana. The sequence goes on from OX421920.1 coordinate 12,450,721, forward strand.
TCTCTATTCTTCTCTATTCTCTATTCTCTGTTCTTGGCGTCATTTACACTAAACTACTCTACTGCTAAAAAAATCAAATAATCATGATCTTCGTAGAATAAAACAATCACCACATATAATTGACCGACAACCGTTCGGTCATCGTTACTCGTTACATTCGAATTAATACTTAGTTCATTCTCTCTTTCGTTTCTAACTATGCTTCTCTCTCTTGTGGTTTCACCTCCATTTCCCTGTTCGCTTAAAGTTTCGTTACAACAAATTTGAGCTGTGTTCTTTGCACCATTATCGTCGTGTGTTTTGCTACCGCCAGCGGACCCACGGTTCGATCCGTGTAGCAAACCGGATCAGAGTCTCTTGTGGGAGTCTGTGCTGGCGCTCTTCAGAGATCCAAAGCGGCGGGTCTGCGAGGGCGCCGGCGTGGTCTCGCGGTCGAGACTGGCTGCTCGCAGGATCAACCCTCTTTGTCTCAGAGGGGATTCGGAACGGATCTGAGGATGATAATGTGTACATAATTAGCAGAAATTCAAAACGAAGAGACATAAACTATCAAAAATATTCAAGTGTTGCTGAATAATCATTTACATGATCCACTGTTCCATCGATGTATTATAATTATTATAATCATTGTCAAGAAGGCGCTATTATTCTAATTTTTTTATTATTTAATATTTATTTTTTATTCTGTACGCCGATGGACCTCTGGAAGACCTGATCATCATCATCTTAATTTAGATTTATAGTTGAATGTAACTGTTATGTATTACGCCATACGACTAAATAAAATTATAATAGAACAGCCATGTCATTGTCGTAATACAAACGGATATAGAGGAAATAAAAAACAAATCGTTCAGAAACATTTAAACTAAATTAATTTAATCCTAGTATTAAAACGAAATGATCCCGCTTTAATGGATTGTAGATAGTTAATTCGAATTATCTTGAAGAGCAAAAAATTGTGGTGACACAATATAAGAAGTTTACTCAAAGTATACGAACGGTGACGTCGGTAATAATGAAGTGACAGCAGTGCGGTAAAAAGTGGAGTTTGTGACACATTGTAGTGTGATGTACGAGTATGATGGTGACTTAGTGAAGTCACCATCATACTCGTAAGGTTTCGTTTATTAAAAAAAAAAAACTCACCGGCTCTCCCACTGACCCTCCTCTCTGCTGCCGTGGCTCTCTACCCGTGCGACTGTTACGTTCAGTGAATGAAGTCTCTAGTGACCTCTGTGAGGGATCACTGGACTGCGAGAGAAGGTGCGTGGTTGATGAGGAATTAGAGTCTTCGATATTGGAATACTCGTCGAGACTGTCTTCGCGCTGTGGAGTGTCTGATTCCTGAAAAAAACAACGTGATGTGTTAAAAACAAAAGAGAGTCAAGCATACCAAATCAGGAAGGAAAATAACACCAGTTTACTACATCTAACAAGAAGCATGGTAAAAAAAACTACCAAGAATGTAGCTCACCTCTTCTAACTCTCGTAGAGTAGTGGAATAGTGGTGTCTTCTATTTTCTTCCCTTTCCTTCTCTCGCTCCCTCTTGTCCAGTTCTTCGGCTAACATCATCACTTCCCAGTCACCGCCGCTGCCAGCCATGGCTAAAAAAATATGATAAGCAAACGCAAAGGCATTGAGATATTTTGACGCTGTGTTTGTGCTCTCAGATCCCGATACGCTCTTCACTAAACTCTCGCTATTCCGGTTAAACAAATCTTACGCCTTACGCCTGATATGACGTTCCATTCAAATCAGAATTTGTTTTTTTTTTCACATCCAGGGGGTTATACAAAAAGTTATACAAAGTTCTAAGAGTATGAAGGATGCTTGCCACAAGGCTTATATCGATTTCAGAAAATCACTCACATCGTATGGGAGACACACTTCCATGACTGCTGCCGGCTCTTACTCGTCTCGAACTGCTTTCCACAAATTCTTCAAATACCGGAGTGCGGGGCATGGATTCCGAATCGCTGCTCGATGATGTAGAATTTCTATAGCATTGTATTAAAAGTTGATTACTGGTTTCTGTTATAGCAATTCCTAGTTTGCTTAAAATAACAAAAGTGTAAACAGATAATCTTTTGATTTATTAATGTTTTTATTTACTTGAAACAAGTACCTAGATGGCCCTTAATAAATGTAAATAAAAACACGAATAAAACCAGATATGACAATAACTTCTGGGAACCTTAAATAATGACTAACATATTTAAGTCACAAAACATGAGAATATTGAAATATTAATTGGACATAATATTTGTTAGGTAACTAAATTATGCTTACGTGTCACTCCAGCTATAGTCGCTGCCTATGTCAAGAACGACGTCGTTGCAGTTCGGTGCCGGTTTATGACTCGAGTGTGAACTGCGATGGTATCCGAAGAAAGACCCAAGACTGAACTTGCGATGGTGACGATGCCGACCTAAATCTACTGGATAAATAAAAAATACTTGTTAGTATAAACCAAAACCGACAACATGTTTCATTGTATATAAATGTCGTTTAGCTTTTGTATTTATTTTCGGAAGCTAATCCTAATGTGTGGTTTCTTTACTCAACAAAATAGTTTGCCTTAAAGAATATTTCCAAAAAATATAAATCTTACTGTTTTCTTTCGTTCCAGTATGATGCATTCCGGTGTCAACAGAAAGGGTCTTCTTTATTTTCGACTTAGTGCTGTCTAGATGCGAGCCGAAGAAATGGAAAGGTCGCATACTACGTCTGCTAGTTCTCAAGCTTGTCTGCTCTGGACTGAGCAAAGAACGATCCTCCGAAGTCCCGTGAGGAGATATGGGCCTGAACAAATAATACATGCATCATATTTTATGTCCCTAAATTAATAGAACATTGTAAAAAAATATTAATAAAAATAATTACCTCGTCAAATCATGCATTTCCATGCTCTCTTGATCACTCTGGTCCTCCCAAGACTTCCTATGCCTCAATTTTGCTGCCCGTTTTCGCGAATAAGTCCCAGCTTTTCCATCTAGATTTAAATCTAACCTCTTCGACTTGCTTACTGTCCATTGTTCCTTACTTGAGTAAGATTTTTCTGTCCTGCTTGAAATTCTTTCAGCTAAGCTTTGGATCTCTGAATATGATAATTTTGCTAATTCTATTCCTTCCGTCATTTCTGCAAGTTTTTCTTCCGTGAGGTCGTCATCGGTTATCACTTCCTTAGGCGATGATGGTGGTTCTGGCGCATCTTTTTCTTCTTCTTCGGCACTGACTGTTGGTGGGGATGTTGCAAAAACGGTATCGAGTGAATCACCTCTCTGTAAAAAGAAAATAATACACGTTACAATAAAATTGGGAGGGTCATAAATCAATATTAAAGTTCTAAAATCATACCATGAAACCTTCGTCAGCGCCTGATATGTCTTCACTACCAGAGCTGCCGTTTTTACAAAGAGGGGTATGTGCTGCATTTTCGTCTGCTGATTCTGTTGGAGGCAGTTGTGAAGGTTCGACTTGCTCATCAGTAGGGCTGATGCCAGGCAAACCAAGTCTTTCTAGCTCTTGAATTCGTTTTTGAAGTTGGCTAATTATTTCATCACGTTTTCTCACTTCATTCTCTAAACTGTTAAATCTACAACAAATGTAAGGTTGTAATTATGATGCGAAAAGGAGATTTGGAGCTCGACAAGACTCCCATATTCGACCTTGATTTAATACAATTTTTTATTTTCACATATGTAATAAGAGTAATAACAGACATACAAAAATAATACATATTTCTTACCTATCTTGAAATTTTCCTTGGACGTCGTGTAAGTGACCTTGAATAACTTGTTTTATGCCTAAAAGCACTTCGCCAAAATATTCTTGTTCTTCTAGGGATCCTGAAATCGAAAATAAATCTAATTGGTTTTCGATATAAACATACTAATTAGGTTATATAAAATCCTAGATTGCTCAAAAGCTAAGACTCACCTCGCAATAATTTCCTTTGATTGGCTACAGCGGAAATAAGAGTGAGCTTAGGTTTTTCTGAGGGCACTTTTATCTCCTCGGGTCTTAACGTTTCAAATCCATACAATGGATCAATATTTTGTTTAATTTCATAATCTGCTCCTATGTTTAAATCTATGTCCTGCGTGACGACAGTTTCAGTGGTTGGAGGTACTATCTGATTTTGAGGATCAATAGGTTCTGGTACTGCTTCTGTACTTATTTGTGCAGGACAAATTTCAGGCGTAGTTTCATTGCCTACGTCTGGCATTTGGAATATTTCAAATTTAGCATCCACGGGAATGCTCGCAGGGGGTGAAGGCAAAGTATGTCTGTGGAATGTGACACTTTTGGAAAATTTAGAATGTCTTGCTACGTAACCTTCTAATGTCGGGGCTCGAATTAGTTTCTTCAGCTCATTACTTCTCTCTGGACTTTCAGCTGGAGTTACATCTTCTGAAAGCTTTTTAAGAATTGATTTGAGTGTTCGCCTTTCCAATGTCTCATTCGATCCATGACTCCCAAGAGAATCAATAGATTTTCGTTTGTATTTTCTTTTATCCATAGTGCTGCCTTCGGAATGACTTCGAGTTAGAGTATCACATAATAAATCTTCGGAAGAACTAGTACAGTCTAAGCTAGAACTGCGAAATTTAACTACTTTTTCTAATTCTGCTAATTTTTGCCTTTCGTTTAAAATTTTCAATTTTTTAACAAATGGCAATCCACCATACTCTGGCGACAGATCATCTATTGATCTGTATTTCTTAGCCTTTGGCAATAACATACCCCCAGTAAAGTGGGAAGTTTTAGAATCACTTGGTTTCGCAACAATATTTTTCTTTGGAGAATATGTTAATAAATCTAATGACTTTTCTTGGACGGGTTCCAAAGGGCCTGTTAAGCATATCTTAGGTTTATCTTGCTTAACATTATCACTATCAACGTCAACATTATTATTGTCTATTCTAACAAGCTCCGCTGTAACTATAGGCACGCAAATATTTACAGCAGCCTCTGGCTTACAGTCTTCTTTAACTTCTTGGCTTGCAATTTCAACTTCTTTATTTTCTTCATTTGATACGTTTTGATTTTTCGACTCTCCTAGAATTGCTGCTTTTTTCAGTTTTGTCCACGGTTTTTTAGGCTTTGGCTCTTCTTTGGGTTCACTTGGTTGCACAGGAGAAATTTCTGCTGACGTTTTTTCTTGTACTGGCGTTTTACTTTTATCAATATTTGAGTAATTTGGCGAGCTCCCACCAGACTCTTTTGGAGAGCTACCGCTTTGTAACATTTTTAATTTATCCCTGAACGTTGAGCCCATTGCTTTAGCCGGCGACTTTATTTTACTGACAACTGAATGAGGTATTGAAATTAAGTTGCTTTCCGTTTTCGGGGTCGGCTCAACGACGGCTGCAGGTTTTTCACTGCTTTCTTTCATCAGCGGTTGACATACAGCCGTGCCATCACCTTGTACTTGTAATATTTTATCTCTAAAACTTACTTTAGGTCGCGACATACCATCACTAGATCCCGAGGAATTTTTACGGGAATTCTTTGCAGTTGGGCTATGAAGTTTTCCCGGGGAACTAGATTCAGAACCTTTTCTTATGGGACTAAGTGTTTTTATAGTCGGACTTAAAGGGCTCTTTAAAGAACTTGGGCTAATAGTATCTGAACTTGATGCTTGATTGCTATTCATTGGGGTTAACTGATTTTTTTCTCTTTCTTCTTTGGCTTTGAGAAGCAAGAGCCTTTGCAGGAGTGGCAACCCAGCACCGATGACTTCGGGTTCAATATGGGGCCCTGAGCTTGTTGATGGTGTTGGTTGAGGTGGGGGTGAAACCACAGACGAGGTTGAATGCCGTTGTTTCGCAGCTTTTTCCTCGCGATCCTGAAAAAAAACATTAATTTCCATATGCAGGTATTGTTACGTTATTCAAGTGCCTAGCGTATAAATAAAAGTCAGACCTGTTTCTCTTTCAGCAATTTTAATCTAGATAATAATGGTAGACCGGCTCCAATAGGTGATATGCATTTCTCGCCATTTTTACTGCCAGACGTCGTTTCTCCAGCATCCTTTAAAGTAAATTTAGTACGTTACATCACTATTATACTAATTTTCAATTTCTCAAATACAGTGAATACTTACATCTTGATGCATATGCTGTGAGTCATCGCTTTCAACTCTAGCCATTCTTTTAAGTGTTTTTCCGTCTACAGATGATCTTTTTTCACCTGTCAAAGCCTGAAGTTCCAGGGATTCACCAGAACGCCGACCTGCCCTAGATCTGCTACGAATAGCGTTTCGTATACCCTGAAAACAAATGAATTGTGTAACCATTCATATTTCATGCTAAGTAACATAAGTCCTCCAATATTAGAATGAGCATGCCTAGTATGCAATAACTCTTACAGGTACCTTGACATCACTGCGGAGTTTATGAACTATTCTTTTAGATGTTTTGTCGTCTCCACCTTTGTCAGGACTGATTTCTCCTGTTAATAAATGAACAAATATTAGCAGAGCTCTATAAAAACAGTATTAAATATTACAAAAGCTATTTGACCATAATTTTATGGCAAATTATGGTAAAGCTGATGTTTTTAATAGCCAGTAATAACAACATTTTATCCAACAAACAAAATTATTTTTAGTATAGTAGTTTATGTGATTGTATATAATGAAAGGCATTAAAACCGGAGTGTGGGTTTATGAAACGAGGGGTTAGCCGAGTTTCATAATAGCATCACACGAGTGTTTTAGGTAACGCCTAATTATTTACAATTACTTACTCTGCTTTAATATACACACATATCATGATCTCTCCATGATGCGTTCAAACCGCGTATTTGACCGCCATCCATTACGACTTTCATGCATTAAAACTTTTCTGATATTCAAGTTTTCATTTATATTTGTAAAATTCAGAGACAAACTCGAGCTGGCCCCAATTTTCGTATCGTTCGATGTCAAATAACGCGCGAGACGCGCGCGACATTGTTTGTAATTGACACTTCTTTTCGAACTAAACGTCATCTCGGCTGATATTAGAATAGAGGTCAAATTAAATCTCCTCGTTTGTCAGAGATGTTCGAAATTTGAAAAAAAGTAATATAATCGAATTCGATAATATTATTTAGCTATAATAACATTTTAACCGATAAGAAATTTGCTGTATCAGAAAAAAATATTATTATGGGGGTCTTTATAATATGCAGTTTTTGAACGCATTATTGATCGCTAATGATATGTGGGTATATAAAAAATATTAAAGTCTTTTTCTTTCGTATATGATATCTGTTTTCAATTTATAAGCCAGTAATAAATGGTTTTTTTTGTATGACATTACCTTTACCTTTGACCTTGCTATGCCTTGACATGTTTTTTACTTCTTGTAACCTCTTCCTTCCTAAAGTCTGCAAAATATCTTGTGCCTCTGGATAGTCTTTCATTGCGGCCAATACATCTTCTCGGGACAGGGAGAATAACTCCGAGTATCCCACGGAACGCACGTCTGCTGTACGTCTATAATAAAATAAATTAGGTAAACATTCTCCAACAAATCTACTGCAAGTGTACTCAGTATTACATAACCGACATCAACAATATTATGATAGAAAACACACAAAGATACATATCCTTATAATCGACAAGGATCGATGTCGAAACCAATTGCGATATTGTACTCAAATTACTTAAGAAATATAAAAGAAGAATTTAATTATTAGCACAATAATATCATGCTAGAACTTTTATAGGTAGGTACTGGTATAATCACAAAAATGTTTGCTGGTCAACTGTCGATTGCTGTGGGGTTACCACGATCACCTAACGTGATTCATTTTAGGACCTAAACCGAGGTCCGAGGCCTTACCTCTGAACTGTCCGTCCATAATATACATAACACATGTGGATATAAACAATCTTTATTGCAATATAATCTTATTTATTAAAGAAAAATTCAATAACAAGTACTTACTTATTAAGTCCATCTAAATTCAATATTCCTATTTCACCAAAAAAGTCCCCAGCCATCATAGTAGTCAGGACCCGTCCGGTTTCCGATATAACCTCCAATATACCGTCAGCTATTATAAACATCTCCCTCGCAACCTCACCTGCAGCCAAACATAAAAAAATGTTATTTCCAAAAACGGAATCCATAAATAGTCGTTCATTTCGTAATACGCTTACCTTTCCTACAGATGGAGTCCCCTGGGGTGAAAATATAGGCTTTCATTTTTAATACAAGATCGTGCAAGAATTCTGGTTGGCATTCTTGAAAAATTGTAACCTGGAAGTAATATTCAGTCATTATGATTTCTTTCAGTTAACAGTCGATCAAACATACGAAGTTAATGAAAGTACAATAATTTACAATGTGCTTGATCAAGCCTCGCTCATTTATCTCTGTGCACGTTGTAGACACAATAATAAAGTTGTTCTACATGATTTTGTTGAAATGTGCTATTAATATTCAGGAAAATAGATTATTAAGGAATTGTCAGGATAAGAAATGGAGGTTACGCCGAATATTAAAATCTGGCGACCAAAGATGAGCATCCCTTTATCACTTTCTAAAAAGTTAGTGTCAGTTACGCATTACATAATAGACGATACCGTCTTATCCATGCCGCTTATAAAATCCTCCTTAGTAAGGCTTATTAAAGTTACCTTTTTAAGAACGCTCAAGTTGACATGCAAAGCCAGCTCAGTCTTGAGCTTATCAGGTAGTAGGCCGAGGGCTGTGTTGATGTCGCCACCGCCTTGTATGCGGCCTCGCGACCAGGAGTAGTCGTACCAGCGGAGCACTCGGCGTTTCATACCACCTGGAACCTGGTTGTACAAAACAAATTCTGTTAATACATTCCCTTCAATAGTGGGCCAGTCAGTAGCAGCCTAGCACCTAACGTGTGAATGATGTGATATAGAGTACTAACGCAGGTTTTTACTTCTTGCGAGTTTTATATTTGCGGAATCTGAACCCAGGATCAGGAACCCAGGCAGGGTCACTACTGATTAGGTTAGAAACGTTTTTTAAATACAGACTCCATAAAGAAAAGAGGTGATTATTTCTGGCAGTTTAGCGACAAGAGCATATCATCTCAAATCATCATGCTTCAATTGATGTCATTGTGTGGGTCATTTTAAATTTCGAAGAAGTATTTTAAAAGGTGATAATGACAAAACAAAACAATTTATTCATTGTCTGCCATTATCATGCTAATTTAATGGTGTCCTTACGAAAAGTCGTTAAATTTAACAACAACATTTGCACCGAAGTAAGGAGATAAATTTCACTAGATTTAAAAGTACGATCAAATAGTAATTTTAAACCTTTCAAAAACTATTTCATTTCCAAAATCACGTATCTTGCTTGCCAAATGCTTTCTCTGTTGCTAATTTGTTGGCACTCCGGCAATCTTATTTATGTATGTATTAATACTGTGCTGCACTGCTGCATCTCTTACATAAATCTTGATGCTAAATCTCCTGGGGCATTACCATGAAGTCTTAACGCGATTCAGTTTAGGAGCTAAACTGTGTCGCTGCCATACAACTGAGCACAGTCAAGAACCTTAAATGAATCGCGTTAAGACGTTATGGTAAGCCCCTGATCTTGTTGATGATTGTAAACTTCATTGTATCTTCTAAAGTCTAATTAAGCTAAGCCCATTGACCGCCTTCGACAATGGTGGCATTTCTAACCGTTGAAATTTGAAGATTAGAAGTTATGATATTAACGGTGGGTAATCATTACAAGTAAATTAACTTACAAAATATGAACTAAAATATATATATTTTGCAGGTTTACTTTAAGTTTGAGTAGTTTAGTTTTATTTTAGATCTCTTTATATGTTTTTATATGTTCCTTGTATTAAATAAATCATTAATGTTTTATGACCTCCTAACTTTGAACTTAATATCTACTGACAATTACCTTATGGTGTCTCATGTAGGTTTTTGCCCCATCAAGTAGTCTCTCAAACTCCAGCCTGTTGGCATTCCTGTTTGTGATGACATTGCCTACTTGTCCGACAATGGTGGCAAAAATGAACACCCCGATCAAGTAGCTCACTATTGTGAACACGTATCTGAAATAAACACAAGAATATCACTAAAACGTACGGAAGAAGGAAGTAAAATGAAGGAAAGTTTCTATCGTGATACTAAAAAGTTTAATGAATATTTTTGAATGTAATATCACATGGTGGTTACATTCAAAGTTTCTCAAAACGTTTATGGAACAAATGATCATGATGTTAAGATAAAAAAGTTAATGTAATTAAAAAGAAAAGTGATCTACAAAAAAATGTGAAAGAAAAGAAAAAGTGCAAAGTTTTCGAACAGTTGCAATAATACAAAACACCCCAAAGCATATACATATAGAAAGCGATACGGTTACAATATGGCGGTTTCAATCAATGAAGGCTGTTCGAAAACTTTCAAGAACTTCGCGTCGAATTCGATATCGATGAGTAAAGGAAAAAGAACAAATAAAAAGACAATTTCATGAAAGAACTAGTCACATTTATCGTCGTTACCCAAAGTTTGTCGCCGTGAAGCGAACAGCCTCCAAATTTCTGCCGCCGCCATTTTAAGTGTATAAATACTTCACATAGGCTGTTTCCCTTCCAAATTTAGCACAGCGCTATCTATTTCAACACTTTCCACTTTTGCTTAAGATATGATCGATTTATTTCGTGTGTTTGAAATATTTTGTTGCAAATCAAGTTTCTGATTAATGATAATGCATACGTTGCATGGTACAATTGGCCTTCCTGGCACACCATAATCTCATTTAGTCTGAGAGCCACAATGAAAGTTTTAGAATTTAAACTGTCGTCAGTTTAACTCGGACTCTACGAGCAACAAATTTCAGAAAACTCAAATATTAAAGTGCCAAAGATAAGGACTTAGGTTTTCCGTAACATGTTGCGTGTAGAGTCCAACTAAGCTAAGTTTTAATTGATTTTGATAGCGCAAAATATGAATATGAATATCAAAATCTATACAAACTTAGAGTGGTCTTACTCTAGGAATATAGAGTTAAACCTTTGATTATAATATAGCAATGACAGTTTTAAATCTTTAAACTTAAGGTACAGCGCGACAGAAAAGGTAGAAATTAAAAAGTGGCAACATCGTAGTGCCGTCTCTTTCAAATCAATATATGTAAGAAACAATATATAGTCTGACAAGCATCTGAGCGCAATAAGAGTAGGACAAAAAAACTATATCCATCCCTTTTTTGGGGGTGGTAATACTACCTTAAGAAAGAGATATAAATAATTTATCATTTTAATTTCTACCTCTTTATATCGCACTGTGCTAACATTCCTAGAAAACGCTAACCTATACTCTTTTTAACAATACATTTATTTATAACTTACAAAAGCGGAAATGTTAAAGGTCCCAGTTAAATGGATTCAAACTACATGGACCAGGACCTTTTCTGCTAAGTAAATAATCGGATTTGCCAGGGCGTCCTTTTGCAGGCTGCAAGCCTTTTCCATTACATTTGGTTATTGGGTCCTGTATATCCATCAAAAGAGCTACGTAAGTATCTAAATTACATATTGGTCAAAGGTTCGCTTGGCGATATTGATATTTTGAGGAGTACCCACGTCATTTTGAAAATAAAACAGCCAGGTGTGAAATATTTAAACAAGTATACTATTAGACGTACACAATACCTACATTATTTAGTGTAACACGGTGCGACTGGTCAGATCATGTTGTACAGATGAAACAATTATTCTTTTTATTAATAAAAAAGTAATATAGTACCACAAAGAAGAACGCAAACAGATAAAGATAAACCTCCTTTCCTCCTAATAATTTGAATTCTAAAACGGCAGCGGCGTATTTATAAATACAATTTAAATTGTATTCCGTTTTAAATTTCAAGCTTTGTCCTTAGTAGAATAAACAAAACACCATCGCCTTAAAGACAGTCTGTATCTTAGACATCAAGGGAGGAAAATAAATTTAATCGAGCTGAAAATGGAAAGTTGCGGCCGCCAATGTTGTCCGACATTACTACTTCTCGGAATCTGGTAATTAAAAATCTTAATGTTTAAGATAACGCTTAGGTTTATGTTCCCAAGTGTGCCCGGTTGTATTGAGAAATGTAAACGGCTATTTATTATGCATGGGGAGCCACGGTAGAAGATTTCTTTATATACGTTTAGAGCGTTTCGGTTTCTTTAAAATATACAGCTTTTCTAAAATTTTTTTGGTTTATCTTACTGAAAATCAAGATCGCTCCAAAAAATGACGGAAAAATGTCCCGATATTTTGACTATTTTGTCATGCTACAGGCTCAAAAATGTTTGGAAGTTTCAAAACAACTTTTCCTACTCTTAATGAAACTTAAAATTTTATGTAGAAATAACTTAATACTTAGTTTCAGAAATAAAAAAAGAAAAACCTATTTTTTTAAGAAACGGTCATTTCAAACATGTTTTGGTACATTTTTGAACATTATCATTATGAAGTCTATTTGGTTTTGTCATATTTTGAGGACATATGCATATTAATTTCCTTATATCACAAAGAGTACACATAGCAATAAATGAGTCTATCTGTCGCTTATACCTACTGACAAATATCCAGGAGACATTCAAACGTCTTCAAGTGACATTTCGATACGAACTTCTGTGGAAATTATCAATATGACATGCTAATGACCTAGGGAATATGAAGTGGATATGTCAAATGTCAGTTTAGCACGTTCGAATAGGTCACCCGGTTTATTATTTTCCACTTTTCCCCTGGGTTGTATTTTCATTTATAACATCCCGTATTTTCGGAAGAATTATTTAGATATTTTCACAAGCTTCAACATAAAAACGGGCATTCATTATGTTTATTAGTAGTAATTTGATATAACGGATACTATTATGCGGGAAATGATGAACCTGAATTTCCCAAAAGCCCTGTTCAGTTAACGAAGGTAATGTTCGGTGGCAGGTGTAATAAATATGCTATAGAACCATCAAAGATTATAATGATACGGACCGCTCAATTATATATGCATTATGATAAAGGGTTCATTATAAGGGTATCATAACATTCGACTTCATGTAGGTATATTTTTACGAAAAATAGGGATTATTAATGTAGATTATGAATAGCTAGGTGCTTCGCCTATGGAGAACGTCGCCGTCTTCAGTCCCTTAAAAATAAATCGGTGTGATCTAGCCTTCATACTTAGATGTATCTAGATGCGTATTGGCTGTTTGACTTTAACCTGTGTAACTTTTTTAATTTTAATGGTATATAGTAAACGCACCGATAATGAGACGCTTTATGGAAAAAATCTTCAATAAGTCGTTTATACTTTTTAGAACCATTTTAACATGGACACTGGTCATTTAGCTGCTAAAGATTGAGGTTTTTGGTCATTTCTGTCTTGTCGGTTCAAAATGGCGGGTTAAGCTTAAAATTTGCGGTATTACAATTCTTTATTTCTTTGTTAAACCAGCATGTGTTTTGTTCATCGAGTTAACCCTGAGTCAAGGTGAACCTGCTGAAACTGTTTTTATTACAGACATGTTTATGTTTAGGGAGATTGGACTAGTTTTTACTGGAAAAGGGGTTTCGGGTCAAAAAAGATGCTTTTTCATTTGGCCACTATTTTAAAACCGGTAAGGATATCTTACATGTAATACTGTATAAATATAAAATAAGAGTAGGACTTTCAACTTTTAACGCATTTAACAGTTCAAGTTTAACAGGTGTCTGAAAAATATCAAAAATACTTCGAATTTTCTCTTAAATGTCCCATAATCGGTACAGTTACCATATTTACCCCAATTGCCATTCTAGCATATTACACTTCTTTGAACGATGATACTAAAAACGAAATTCAGTTTAACCAATTAAAGTGACTAATAATCCAATCTCCCTATAAAATGTACAATGAAGAAAGCTTTTAGAAGTAACATTTGTCTTTTGTAACTGTCTACGACCATGCTATGGGCCGTTCCGCGCTGGCCACAGGAAAATAAACCTAGTCGCATAAGGAAGTTAGGTAAAACAGCTACAAAAGAATACTTAGGCTATAAAAGCTTATACGCCCGTCACGATTTTGCCCTGATCGTATTTTCCGAGCCACGTCTGCACAGACATTAAAGGTTTAATAAAATTTCTCCTGACATTCGACGCTTCCCCGGATATTGAAAGAATGTTAGCGTACATAATACACTGCCAGACGTGCATTAACCCTAAATTTGGTAATATGGGACAGGTCATACAAACTCTTCGACCCTCTTTTTTTTTACCAGCCACAGAACAGCCGCAGAACTCACGACTATCCATTTTCTTTGCTAAATTAAGGGTTAAGGAGTTTTATAAAATTTTAAACGTTGATAGCCTTATACAATAATTGATTAAGGAGGTTACATCATAAGTTCTAGTCTGGATAATCAAGTCTGACAGGAGTTTTTTTTAATTGATATACCTCCCGTTTTTTAAAGTGAGATTGTTGACAGATAATTTATTGACAGCTGGCAGCTGTCATACGGATCAGCATTCGCTACGGCATGTATAACGCCGCGCAAACCATGTCTACTGCGCATTTGCGATGCGCGCGCATGTTTGCTTATTCGCGTCGATTATGACCAAAAACATTGCCTATTTGCGTGATTATGTTTAATGATTAATGAATCATTAATAATGATACACGCGTTGAAAATGAAGTAACTAAGTAATTTAAATAACTATTTAATATGTCTGAGGAAACGTCGGTAATCCTCAACGAGATCAATAGTAAAGAGCTTAGTCGGTGCTAATCAAAGTATTTCCTAGAAAAAACTTATTAAAACTTGACTCTAATCGCTTCTGAGCATTATATGAGCTTATTTTGTATTCCTACAGCCTACCAAGCATACGCACGTCCAACGTCTTTTAATGACCAGATTATTTTGCAAGATCCGTACAAACTATGATGTACTCGGAGACTGCATTTAAACTGGTTTTCTGAGAGTTCGATTCGCTGTAACTACTCGTAAGAAAGGGATCGCAAGAACACTCATATGCTTTGAAATTTAATAGACTACGCGTTCGGATGCGGGCGCCTACGTAAGTACGTATTAGTGACGGGTTGGTATTTTTAGTGGTAATGTGAGAAAATGGCGTTAAACCAGACAATGCCTGGATAAGTTAGATATACCTTCAACTTATATATTTTTATTTTAAGTAGGTATAAATTTTTCAAAGTTTTTTATTGTACGTTGGTACCTAATATTTTCACGTATCCCTGGCGATAACGTAGTGGCATCGTAAATTAGCTACAAATGCAAAAAAATGCTATGTTAGGTACCTAACTTCCGTTACTAAATGCCTAATCGTCGTTAATTGAAAAATTATATATTTCTCCTTCTGATTCTGATCCTATATGTTGCTTATTATTTTCATTATTCATTTACTGTAATGCTACGGTTGTAGTGCTACGCCGTAGCCGATAGTATATTTTCCCCGATACGAGTATATAATAAATGCGCCAAAACGCCTGGAAGAGCTATTGGTCTATGAAAGATCTTCTGAAAAGTGACCTACCACTGAACCATAAGAGGTGACTCGTCGACATGTGTATTATGCCTGTCCTAACCTACGGTGCGCAGGCGCAAGGCGCAGAAGACCAAGTTTAAGGTTTGCTTAAGAGCCATGGAACGCAGCATACTAGGAGTAAGGCTGATCGATCGAATTAGAAACTCTACGCTGCATTCAAACACTGGTTTCGCCGATGTCGGAGCTAAGACTGCCAGGCTTAAGTGGGAATGGGCCGGTCACGTCTGCCGCATGCATCCGCAGCGATGGGCTAATTTAGCTACGGAGTGGGTGCCACATAGTGGGCAGCGACGATGCGGCAGACCGAGGCGGAGGTGGGGTCAATTGCATAATCATTTGTAACTTGTAATATTAGCAGAACTCTCTTTCTATTTAGAAGGATTGAAGAGAGACACCCGCTAATATTACAAGCTACAAGTCATTATGTACTTAGGGCCCTGGATGCATATTTTAATGACTGGCAGAAAATCGCTCTAAACCGGGACGAGTGGAAGACAAAAGGGGAACCCCAGTAGTGGAACACTTAACAGCTTCATAAAAAAAAACGTAGAGCACTTTCTGTGCCACCATTAAGGTACTATGCATCTCTAATCTATGCTCATGGTCGCCCGCCCTGATTAATCCACTATTTAAAAAATACCCAAAAATTTAATTAAAAAAATATCGCCCTAAATATGGAAATTGCAAGTTAAATAAAAACGTTATCCTGCAACAACTATACAGTAGCTCTTCCTAGCTCTATAAAATAGATGAATGCTTAGCAGCTTAAGTATATCTGCGCCAACCATTGCCACGAAATTGACTTTATATTCCCCTAACCGGTCCCCTGACGAGGGCGCGTCAAGGAAATATTCTTGGCGTTCCGGTTTTCCTTATTATCTGGTAACAACTTTCTGCCACTTGTATATAACTAGGATAGTAAACAATTTTATTGCGTGTAATGAATAACGGTTGATGGTAAAATAAATATAAATAGGATGATCTTTACAAATCTATTCAGACACTACATTATTCAGTGTTTATAAAGAGAATAAGATCACACATATGCCCAGTTGTACTTGTTAATTTCTATGATTTTATGATCATAACCGACTACCAACCTACACCACTATTCCACTTCGATTATTGTCAAAGCAAAAGAGTTTAGATGATAATATTCGTATTTTGGTTTCACTTTCTAACAGGTTAGTGACAAGGTTTCTATTTGTTATTCCGCAAAATATGTATACCGCAAAAAACTCCAACCAGAAAATTTGAAAATTATCCCTCGACCCTTATCAAAACTATGAAATTTCCATTGAGGTTATATTTTACGGACGTGCCCTACAAGTTTAGACAGTTAGGGAGGCCTTTGACCCTACGTTATTTATTGTGTTAAAATGAGCTTTTTCCTATAAAGGAAGACTTACCCTTTGTAGATTTATCGAGTTCCGAACGCCAGAAAGGCGCAGTTTTTTTAGATAAAAGTTGTGGTAAGATTTGAGGAGGAAATCGGTCTATCTTGCTGTTCTCAAACATTGTAATATTTCGCGAAAGAGGTATTATTCGACATGAGAAAAACAATAAAACTCCTTAGTAAACAGCAGTGTTTAGATGATTTTATTACATTTAAAGCGTTCAGTCTTATATTTGTTATTACATATTCTCTTCCTTTTGCAAATAAATAAGCCCTTAAAAATTATTTATCGCGTCTATTAACACCTTTATCCTACGTTTTGGGCCCTTTACAATACTCGTTTTTAAAGGGTTAAGATAATGATGATCAACACTTTAAAGCGGATTCATCATCATCTTAACCTTGTGAAAACGAGTGCTGTAAAGGTCTCGAAACGTAGAGTCCTGGTGTTAATAAACGCGATAAATCCGTTTTAAAGTGTTTAATTCCAATGAATGATAATCGCGGTAACAGGAGACATATTCATTATTTTTAATTTTTAACACAAACATAGATACAAACAACGGATTGTCTAATAAGACTAAGAGAACTTATTTGCTTTCCTCGCTCGTTAGAAAATAGTAAATTGCCGGTCACAGCAGATTTTACTGACCTAATTTTCCAAATAATTTAAAATGTTGGATATACCTAAACTTTAAATTATTTTGTTTTCAGCTCTTTAAGTCCGCAAACTCGTTTCTAATTTCAGTCCGGAAGAATTACGAGCAGTTACTTAAGAGTCCTTTTCTATACCACTACAGCCGAATAAATCGGGTCATTAATTTTAGCAGATCCAGTTTCGGAGAACATTTAAATTCAGAGCGAATTTTCCCGTAGGCCACGTTTAATATTATGCAGTGTAAAATGCCCGTTCTAAAATGCCTGGGCATTGTCCACGCACTTTTGATTGCATGTGTACATTATTTTGTTTATTCTATATAGCAAAAGTTTGTAAACCATGATCTGACCATCCGCGTGTGTTATCTGTAGACATACCCTCGATTAGACTTGAACTGGAGTAGTCGGGATTTGAGTCCCCGCCGCGGCAGAAATTTGGTGCCTCCTGCCGTGCTAGCACATATAACCTTCGTGTTAATGCGTACAAAGGCAGTTTTCAACCACACAATTATTCAGTTATAAACTCGTGACATTCAAACATGTTAAATTATATTTAAAACGGGCCACTCACAGCATGGCAGAGGACGCTGTTAAAAAAAATGACTATCGCGTCGAGCGAAATTCGTCCAAAATTACATGGGAGACCCGTTTTAAACTTAATACATACAAATATTAGTTACCAACCAGTATAATTCAGTTATTACATTTAGATAAGAAAAGTTAATACTATATCATGCATCTCTGTCTAAACCCAGTACTTCTACATTCAATTGCTGATAATTATGATATATCGGTAATCCACTAGGCGTTGCGAGTTCGCGTATTTACTATATTTGGCCATACACGATCGTGTTTAGAGGATTCATTTGTATTTGCTCGAATAATCAAACACGCTAATAAGCCAAGACGCTATTTGTCCGTTTGTCGGTAATTGGTCACACATCAAAGGACCGCAAATCCACCGTCTACACATTGCCCGCGATCAGTCAGTGTCTTTCGACTGGTAATATATTGAACTAACAGCTGTCATACGGATCATCATTCGCTGCGCGTATATTTGCGTATTTGATGTATGTCCTGCTCGCACTCCAACGTATATCGTGCATATCAAGGCCATAGACTAGCCGAAGGCAAGACGTGGCCTACGATGCAGTGAGCTCGCCCAGAAGGTGCCAGTTCACCCTTGATTTGAACTATTTGAAGGTTGCCGGGTTACATGAACTCGGAAATATAGACGCCGGCAACGAATTCCACTCCTTGGCAAGTTGGCAGTGCGCATAAGAAAAGAGGACCTTCAAGAGAATAAAGGCGAAGCAACTCCCTCAGGCAGCAGGTATTTCATCTCTGTTTTATAAAGGAGATGCAATATCCACGAGGCCTAACTTCCTGGTCTCCGATCAAGACCGCCGCTGTGTGCGATGTACACAACATCGTACGGTGACGCAGTTACTGGGTCAGATAAGTTTGCCATCGAATTTATTGCTACCACGCTAGAGCCTAGGGCGGTAGAGAATCTAGGTTTTTAAAGTGTTGACGTCCCCTTCCCCCGCGGAAGAATAACTAAAGCATGGAAGTAGTACAACTATCAAATGCCACTTGGCCTTGAAATTGGCAGTAGATTTTTCAATTGACGTAAGTCTAACCTATTAACATGCCTCTTACGACAATTTAAAAATCCTCTGTTAAAATATGCGCCTCAATTAAGTGTAATGCATTGATACCAACTACCAAATTACAACGATGTATTTAATTTGGCTGCTTGGATGAATTGAGTCAGAGAAAGGTCAGCAAAACTTTGACAACCTACGGAATCGGAGAAATAACAAACATATATACCTACATCTCTTTTGGACACTATCTTTACTTGGTAAGGAAGTAAAGGACGGATGTATGACTTTGATGTTGACTTTGAAGATGAGTTTTGACGGGGGCTTGCCTTGATTTCTGCCAGAAGAATGTGCAGAATAATCATATCATTGTATGGACTGACAAGTCTATTACTACGTAACCTTAGTTCTACATAGCCATACAACTAAGAAATGTCACAAAATATTGTTAACGTACATCTTTTAAGATTTATGAAAAAAAAAACTAAAAGGGGACTATTTACGATAAAAAGTAAACACTTTTCTGCGATGCGATGACTGCCTTGAGGATTTTTACGTAACATCAAAAAACTTTTCCCTAATAATTTTCATCATACAAATGTATTGCTGTACTGCCATTTCGCCGTAAAACAATATTATATAACGTTAAGTTGGTTTAATAAATAAAATCTAATTAATTTTATATTCCCCAATTTTTTTAGCATAGGTCAGGTTAAAATTAGTATGCAAAATAAAATTTGCGAAACCCCTATGTCATTTCAAATTTCGGCATTACAGTCTGTAACAAAAACGCTGGTAATCTGTTTAAAGGCGTAATCATGGGCTTTACCATGACGTCTTAACGCGACTCAGTTGACGACCTAAACTGAGTCGCTTCCATACAACTGAGCTTAAACTGAACCTAAACTGATGTTATGGTAAGAATGAAGGAAGAATTATCCCGTTAGGCCCTCCATACAAAACAAATCATTTCGCATCAAAATATGTTATTTTATTTTTTTCCTAATCAGGCTACGATACTAATTACTCCCTTATACGAATCACCATCGTTTCTGTTACAGCATGTAATATAACCAACCAATAATATACCTATTAAATATGTTTAAACCAATCAAACGCCTATATGAACCCTTTTTCAAACTCACCCATCCGGAAATAATGGAGAGTTATAAAATACTGATTCCATATTAACTGACTCTTACCGTAATTAAATTTCCGTACACTCAAAAGCGGCCATGCGAAAACGAAGCTTATTCAAATGTATTAAAGTTCACATTTCAGTGTTGCTTCCAAACAGAAATCTTGTAAAGAAATGTAATCTCCTTTTGCTGTTTAATATTAAACACTCATCAGATCTTGAAACAGATATAGCGTGAGGGATGAATTTCTCATTTGCGAATCCGAAAACATGTTTTGAAGAAAGTCTTAGAATTCGGATGATTCTCGAATTTTCATAATTTCAAAGAAACATGAGGCAGCATATGAGAATCGCTAACACATTGACTGTCGCCTAGTGCAAGCGCTCGTAGTCAATCCCAGCGCTTCTCCGATATGTAGAGGAAAGGAAAGTGACTACGCACAGAGAACCCACCAGGCGAGTTCCCGGCACTCAATGTGTTAATCGACAACGCCCAATCTATACTAATATTATAAATGCGAAAGTAAATCAGTCTGTCTGTCTCACGCTAAAACCGTTGAGCGGATCAAGATGAACTTTTGTATGGGGACCTCGGGATAGTTTGACTCCTAGGAAAGGACATAGGATAGTTACTGTTTTAATTGTACGCAGACAAAATCGCGGACAAAAGCTAGTGCATCAAATTTCACCACTTATTTATTGGAATTGACTGTATAAATCGACTTTAATATTAATAATGGTTCATGAATAGATTATATCGTTTTGGTTACTTAAGTTAAAATATAAATTGAAGTTTAAAGAGGGTTAGTTAAAATTCAGATAGGTACTTGTAAAACACGATGCTGGCTTTGATGATGAAGATTATAAATATTAGGCCGGGGGAAAATACTTTTCGTATTTTGTAAATTCTAAACGTCCATAAAAAAATCTTTCAAATCAAAATTTCCTGTGGAAATACTTTGTAGCACTTTTACTATAACACTCTATGGGTCCATAAATATCATTTTATTTTCAATGTTGGGTTCGCAACTTTCCTTTGTTTTGTATAAAGATTTTTTTTTAAATATCTCTGTCAGATTCACTTGTGTTGACGGGCAGATAACAGTTAAAAATGACAAGAAAGTATTTTTATCTTATTTTTTATTATTTTAAATAGGTAATCTAATGATATTATTTAAACTAACCAGATATATACGGTAAAAATATAAAAAAAAAATATTCTAGTGTTAGATGAAAAGAGCCCAGAGGATTATTATAACAATCCTAGTTACTTCTGGTTTATGTGAGTTTATCTCAAACTTAAAACTTTAACCGACTGTAATACTGCGTCATTTAGTTGGTCTAACTTTTATTTGAGACGTCGAGAATAGAAATGTAAATATTGCAATTAAAAACAAACCACAAAATAAATTATGGCATTAAATTCCACCCATGGTGATTTTTGAGCCAAGTGTCACTTGTGACACATACTTTTCTGTTCAATATCCAATGAAACTCAATAATTAAATTTATTATTCAAATATGCTTCCCAAGGATGTTACCTCGTGTAAAAAAAGCTCACTGTTTTGTTTATTCTGTACACACCCGTTCAAAAGTGCATGGGCAATTTAGCATGAATCCATTAATAAACTGCCCATGCAATTTTGAACGCGATAGTACATAAGTTTGTAAACTATGATCCGACCATTCGCGACCGTTATCTGTAGACATACCCTCGGTTAGACTTGAACTGGAGTAGTCGGGATTTGAATCCCCGTCGCGGCAGAAATTTGGGGCCACCTGCCGTGCTAGCACATAATTATAACCTTCGTGTTAATGCGTACAAAGGCCGTTTTTAATCACACAGATATTAGTAGGTACAGAATTGATATTATTACATTATAACACTAAGAGCGTTTTCACACTATCCAATCCGATATCGGATGTAGGATAACCACCCGGGTAAATATGCACTTTTTAGTGTTTATTTACTCATTTAACTAATCTACTATCTATCTTACGCAAAAAGGCGAACTTAAAGCTGCAGGGATTTTTCTAGCAGCTACTTGTCTCTGTGTCTACCCTACGGTGCCCACACATGGTCGCTTACAGAGGGTCACAAGTCTAAACTGAAGGTTTGCCAACGAGCAATGGAGCGCAGCATATTAGGTGTCTCGAGAATGGATCGCATCCGAAACACTACACTGCGCTCTAAAACACGTATAGCTGATGTAGGCGAGAAGACTGTTCATTGCATGCACCCGGATAGGTGGGTTAATTTAGCTACCAAGTGGATGCCGCAAGGTAGGCGTGGACGAGGCAGGCCCAGCCGGAGATGGCGAGATGATTTGGACGCCTTCTTTACAAACTGGCCCGATCAAGCAAAACAGAGGGAGTTATGGAGATCCCAGGGGGCCTTTGTCCAGCAGTGGGACACTCTGAATGGCTATTAAATAAATAAATAAACTTGTCTCCGAAGGCCTTCCTAAATCCCATATCGGTGGTAGCACCAGCTGTCGGACTGATATTTTTGTATCAGTTTGTTATATTTTAGTATAATTTGTACGTATACGAGTATGTTTATTTTAGCGTGTGTGATCGTGATACGAGTAAGTGTTCATAATACGTGTTTTCATTGTAGATAACCATAATCCGCTGGGCAAAATAGTGGCCAACCCTTTGGTCACCAGGCGCGAGGCAATGTCTTTATGAACTCGTCGAGCGCTTGGCCCCCACTGTCCCAGGTTTCAACCCCATACGCCGCAAATATGTAGCCGCTACCAAGGACAGCATACTTGCGACGCTTGTGGTTTTCGGTGGAGAATACAGCCGCACCAGCACCAACTTTGGTGCCTGGAATATGAGACGATGCCAGGGTATATCAAGTAGCATCCCAGAGGACGACCCATACTCCAAGGCACCACTACAAATTATACAACATAATGATTTATTTCACCCGCAAACGGAGTAAAAAATAATATTATAAAGTTTTTCTGAGCGTACAAAGTCTTTGGATCTCGATCGGATGTGCTTCCGATAATGTGGGATTTTTGATGGAGAATTCTACATCAGATATCGGATCAAAAAATGTGAAAACGCTCTAAGAGTTGATAATTTTGCATGCATTCCTGTCTTAACCCAGCATTTACACATTAAGGCGCTGTAGCCCTAGCACATGACTGTCGCGACAGTATCTCGCGCTCGAAATATACTTCTGTCCCCTTCCTACAGTCAAGATTAGACCATGACAAGTATCTCTCTCAAGCGCGAGGTATTGACGCGACACTTCGCTAGGGCACACCATTTGAGCATTCACTTGTAACAAAAATTCGACCATTCGCGGTTTTTAAGTCATAACCGACATATTTGTGAGCATGCTTAAATGCTACCTATAATGTAACATTCGGTAGTATGCTCATTGTAAGTGAACGCTCGAGTTTATCAGCACCGTTAGTGTGAGTGGTGAATGACAAAGTGACCACTAATGTTTTTTCATGTTGTAGAGGGAAGTGACTACGCACAGAGAACCCGCCAGGCGGGTTCCCGGTACTCAATGTGTTAAACGCCAATGCCAAATGTGTATGAATGGAAATAATTACGTGATATTTTCGGCCGCATCTGTCATTCCGACACAATTCTTACTTTTAAATAAGCGTTTCCTGCAAACGATTGTAATTGGCTTCGACTCTTGAGTTCGTTAGTAACATAATAGAATTATTGTGTAAATGCCCTACCAAAATACAGCTTTTTTAATGAGCTTTACGGTAAGTCGTTAAGGAAATCCAATTAAAATGGAAGTATTCCATAATCACCCTTGTTCTAAGCTGCGTTTTAATTCTGAATTCCGGAGGCGCCATTTGTAAATTAATTTCGGCTTGTTAGCGGATTCTTTTGAGTAAATAAATCGCTACAAAACACAGACGTCATGAAATAAGTTTTGACGTTGTCTGATGGTGATCTAACGCTTTCTATAAGGTATCTTTACAGATAGTATTAGGTGATAAAGTGCTTATTATTAAAGATTTATTTACGGCTACTTTGCATCCACCGGGGTGAGCCAACTAACCCGGTGTTAAGGATGTCTCACACTCAAACATGACGGGAGGATAGAAATAATCACGTGATAGCTCGGAGCCGTCGGATGTCACGTGACGTTTTCTATAGAAACTGACAGATCGTCCCGTCCCGCCTCGTTCCGTCCCGTCCTAGTATGAGTCATCCATCAAGCGTTTTTTTGTATAGAATTTGTTAGCTTAAATCCGGGTTAACGACTAATCCTGGGTGTTGCAAGTGGTGCTTAGAGATTTTGTTTTGTTTGATCACACTCTACGATTTGAAAACGGTGGTCATATTGAACCAATATTACTAAAATCTGTTAATAAATTCGCGAAAGAACAACTGCTCTATAAATATCGATGTAATTATTTTTTTTCGCTCTCATCTCTCACATTAAAGTGTTTATCCCAGTTGCATCCTCAACTATATACTGGTTCAGAGCTCAAGGTCCAACATTTTTCTACTCTACCTTTTTTTAATTTAGGCACATGAAGTATACCGGGTGTTGCCTGTAATAGGACCAATAAATTTAACCTCAAACCTAACAACTTTTGTTCAACAGCTTTAAAAATGATGTACTTACCCTGTTGGTTTTCGCTTTTCCATACAAATTCAATAGTATTTTTAATGTACGTTAACATCAGCCTAATCGACGTCTCTTGTCATAGTACAAAAATCCCAAAATTCGCAGTATTTTGCGTCTTCTAACAAACTTTCAAGTGTATTAAAACACAAAACACACGTTATTTTTAAAGTCGCTGATCAATCGTTATTCAGTTTGGCAATATCATAGGTAGTCCTATGATTAAATTGATTGCTCTTGTTACAGGCAACACCCGGTATATATGATTCAATGTGACTTATTTATATGATTTACGTAATACATGTTCACCTCTCGGAATTCAGACATAACATAATCACCTAATATCTGCATTGATGATCAACTGTTTCTTGTCACTCGTTGCCAATGTTAAATAGGTACAGTCTCCTGGATTACTTTTCAACAACAACGACATATAAATTCACAAAACACACGCACGCACAGAAATCAGTGGCAGTTACTAGCGAATTCCATGACGAGCCAATCACCAAGCATGTTAGTAAAACTTCACCATCTAACTGTGTTACTTTTGATTCCTGCCTTATGCGACATAAGAATAACAAGAAACAATTGATTAACCCTGGACGTAACATCAACATCGTCATTGGTCGCAGTTATTAACTGCTTAATTATTGCCTTATAAAATAAACTTGCGACTTCGGAAGCATTAAGCGATATTTGTTCGCTCGGCGGGGCGTAATTGCTACTTTACAAGGAACCGTGTTATTACCTCCATCATGTTACGTTATTGTTATTATAGCTGATGTTAGTCAAACTCGCGCCCTTAAAGGCTACAAATAAGTTAAGAGTGGGTATTCAATTCCATTTAAAGTGCCAAAACATATGCTCTTGAAGTAGCACAGGCAGCACAGCACAGGTTTAATGCTTTCAATTCCAGATCAGATTTCTAAAATTACCCGAAACAGTTAACACATTAAGCATCAGTGACCCGACTGCCGGGTTCACTATTCGTATGCACTTTTCGGATCCAGCTATGAGCGTAGCTGGCGCTCAATGTGTTTAAAACGCAAAGTGATGTAGAGATGGAATCGCTTTTGTTTAAAAAACGCAACGCGTTGGTATAAACCAAAGGGCCTACCATGAATCATTTCGATACATACTCATATAATAATTGAACAACTATGTTTTGTTTAATGCAAATAAACGATTCATTCATTCATTCATTCGTTCGTTCGTCTATTTTACTCTTTATTCCACTCTCAATTGCTCTCGGATATTCGAACGATAAGAGGTAAGTGTAGATAAACGATCGAACGAAGCGTTTCATGGTAGGCCCTCAAATCTTAAACAATAATCCCTATTGAATTTTAATTGATTCATAACCGTTAGTAACCTACTATATCTGTGGGTATTGTTTTATGGAACTGTCTTTGCTAAATGGTTAGGTTAGGTTAGTTCATGGGACCTAAATGTATGTATTACCCATTTATTCTTCTCTACCCATATTTATCTACAGCAAATACTTGCAAAATATGTATACAGCTTTGATAAAATAGACCGTGATTCAAATTCGACCGGTTTCTAATATTACCTTTTACGGTTCGTATAGTCAGCTGCAGAAATAATAGATCCCCTGCTAGAAAGTTATGCCGAGGAGTCCATTAAATGAGCAGCTAACTACACGTACATTTTGTGGGGGTTTAGTAGAGTAGGGTTAACAGAGTTGACATAGTTAGAATCACAAACCTCCCAAATAAAGATAAAAATTAAATACTTACTCAGCATTGGTCTCCGGAGTGGGCAGGTCTCCGATTGTGGTGAGGGTAAGCGTGGACCAGTAAAGGGATCCCAGGTATTTGCGTGTGAGCGTGGCGTAGTCACCAGGTCGGTGGGGATACGCCCAGTCGCCCTGAGGAAGAATTATTCAAATCAGTGTAAATCGAGTGTAAATGTAGATATAACAACTTACTAAAGGTAGAAATAAAAGGTTACCTATATAAAAAATAACTTAGCGCTACTTGCACCACCGAGGGTTAGCCGATAACCCCGGCTTAAGCTGTCAATAAAAAAAAACGCTTAGCTCCGGGTTAATTGAAAGCAAAAAACGCTCCCAACGACAGTGGAACAGAAAATGCTGCTAAAATCTATAAAATGATCAAAATTTGGCATGTTTGGCAATTGGGCGAGATTCGGTGACCAGTTCTAGTTTGACCTGAAAATCTTTGAAATAATTGCGTTTGTGTCAACCAAACATATAAGAATAAGAATGACGATCCCGACAATAAGGCTTTCCACAAATCAATAAACTCCACTAAAATTGAGTCAACCATTCGGGAGTAACAATCCCTCAGACAAACACAGTCGCTAAACTGTTAACGTCCAAAGGTTCCGTATTTCAATACTCAATGTAATTAGAATTTAATAGAGAATAATCAATAATCAAATTCATTATATTTTCACGAGCAGACATACGTATAATTTAGTGTCGCCTAGGAAAGCCCAGGAAAATTAAAAGAAAACAAACTCAATTGCTCTTACTGTATCCACGCCCATCATTTCCGTAATGAAAAACGTTTAAGTATAACCTATTTTGGCCCCGCGCTGGGCCTCACGGCGTAGGGGAGCGTCCCCCGGTTGGTGGATGGGGGAACGGTCGGTAGCACAGCCTAGCTACGCTATCCGGCTAAGTCCGATGGACTCGCTGACCAAAGTAGGATGTGGTCCTCCAGCATTTCGGGGGTTGTGCGGCGGGTTAACAACCCACCCACGTAAAAAAACTGTTGTTACGAAACCAATACGAGAGAATAACCGAACTGATCCTAACACTGACAACAGGCATGGCTTAATGGAACTCCGATTAGCATCATGGAATGTGCGCTCTCTTTTCCGGCCCGGCGCCCTATACCAAGTCAGTAATGAATTGGAAAGATACAGAATGGGTATAGCTGCTCTGCAGGAAGTGAGATGGCTCGGAAAGGGAGAATGCAACGTAGATAATAAGTCAATTTTATTTTACAGTGGTAGTGACACCGGGACGCACAGAAATGGCACCGGTTTTATGGTATCAAGAAAGATGATGGGCAGTGTGGTCAGGTTTGACGCTGTCTCAGATAGGATATGTGTGTTGCGTGTCAAAGGGAAGTTCTCCAACATATCTATTGTTAACGCCTACGCGCCAACAGAGGTGTCTGAGGAAAGCCAAAAGGATGAATTCTACGACCACCTGGAATCAGTATACGACCAACTGCCGACCTATGATACCAAGATTCTAGTTGGGGATTTTAATGCACAAGTCGGTCGGGAAGCTTGTTTTTTACCTACGATTGGCGTACATAGCAAACATGAACGCTCTAATGACAATGGCGTAAGGCTAATAAGCTTTGCGTCATCAAAAGCTATGGTCATCAAGAGTACTATGTACCCGCACAAAAACATTTTCAAAGGTACTTGGAAATCCCCAGATGGGAAAACCGTTAACCAAATTGATCACGCGCTTATAGACGATCGGCACAAGAGCACTATACTCGATGTCCGCTCGTTTAGAGGCGCTGACTGCGACAGTGACCACTACTTACTGGGTGTGAGGATTAAAACCAAGATTAAGATAGACAGGGTAAAACACAACAAATATGAAGCACCTTTGAATTTAGACAGTTTTAAAGATATAGAATGTAGGCAGCAATTTCAACTAGAAGTTAGAATCAGATTTGATGGTTTAGTATTAGAAGACAGTATAGATGAGAACTGGGAACAGATAAGAGACACCATGAAGGACGTTGCGGTAAGAATTTTGGGAAGGAAAAAGAGGAAAAAGAAAAGGAAGTGGTGGACCCAAAGTTGTGAAGATATAGTCAAGCAAAGAGCGCATTATAAAATTTTAGCTGAGCAAGATGAATTGTGGGAAGATAAATACAAGGAAGTTAGAGTGGAGGTAAAGAAAGTAATCAGGAGGGCCAAGCGATCTTTCTTGGAGAACATCGTCCGAGAAATGGAGACTCTCATTAGGGCTAATGAGTCGAGAAAATTTTATAAGGAAGTAAGATCAAGCAAGAAAGGATATCAACCTACAACTCAAATACTAGAGGACGAAGTCGGCAATCTGGTCACAGACAGTGAAGATAGAAAAGGGCATTGGCGACGCTACTTTCATAACCTCTTGAACTGTCCTTCGCTGGCTGAAAGTATACCCCGAACCTCAGAAGGCAATCATAGTGATGATGTAGAACCCATTACTTTTGAGGAGGTACACAAGGCTATAATGAGGCTCAAAAATAACAAAGCCCCGGGAATTGATGGTCTCCCTTCGGAGGTATGGAAATACGGTGGAGGAACAGTGCAGTCCAAAGTTTATGAGTTATTACTGAAGATTTGGGAAGCAGGGAGGCAGCCGCAGGAGTGGAACATAGCTGTCATCTGCCCTGTTCACAAGAAAGGGTGCAGGAAAAGGTGTACGAATTACCGGGGAATAGCACTGCTACCAACGGCGTATAAGATCTTGTCTTATGTATTGCTCAAGCGTTTAGAACCTTATGCGGAAAAAATCCTTAGCGATTATCAGTGTGGGTTTCGTCCTAATCGCAGTACCATTGACCAGATCTTCCTGCTCAGGCAGCTGATGGAAAAACGGTGGGAATACGCACAGAGCATTCACGTGTTGTTCGTGGATTTCGCTAAGGCTTATGATAGTATAGATCGGGACGCCCTGTACACCATACTGAGGAATTTCGATATCCCATGTAAGCTGGTAAGAATGATCGAAGCGGCCACAAGGAGCAGCAGTATGAAAGTGCGGGTGGAAGGTGATCTGACAGAAGCCTTTAGTGTCACCACAGGGTTGAAACAGGGCGATGCCTTATCGCCAATGCTTTTTAATTTAGTGTTAGAATATGCCCTGAGAAGAGTATTAGCTTTAGACGTGGGGCTAGAACTGAATGCTAAGCATCTGGTGGTTGGGTATGCGGATGATCTAGCTCTATTAGGCAAGACGAGTTCCGAAGTGCAACTATCAGCTAAGGTTCTTGAGACCGAAGCAAAGAAAGTAGGCCTGAGTATAAACCACGCCAAGACTGAGTATCTCCACATGAGACGATATAACACAAGTCGTGGAAGACCGGCGGATCTACGTGTTGAGGATATTGTATTCAAAGGGGTGGCTAAGTTCAAATACTTAGGCTTTACTATAACTGACGCCAACACTCGGGACGAGGAAATAGATGCTCGGGTCCAAAACGCCTTGCGATGCAGTGCCGCCCTGCGCAAAGTTTTAGTGTCCGGGCTTCTCAGTAGAAACACTAAGATCCGCATTTACAAGACCGTAATTCGACCAATTTTATCATACGGGTGTGAAGCCTGGACACTGACTCTTAAGGAAGAGAACAAGCTCTTGGTGGCGGAAAGGAAGATCCTGCGAAAGATCCTCGGCCCAATTCAAAGATCCGACGGCAGTTGGCGAGTTCGGAAGAATTTGGAGATTGAGGAGCTACTCGCTGAGCCGAACATCATCGGAGTCACCAAAGCGTACCGTCTTCGTTGGCTTGGACATATGGAGCGAATGGGAGACGATCGGGCCGTTAAAAGAGCCTACCAGGGTAAACCTGTAGGTAGACGCCCGGTTGGCCGCCCCAGGTACCGCTGGGCCGACGTGGTGGAGGCAGACCTACGCGAGCTCCAGGCTGCTACGTGGAGAGAAGTTGCACAGGATCGAGATCAGTGGCGTGCACTCGTATTGGAGGCCAAGACACACTTTGGGTCGCTGCGCCAGAGGAGTAAGTAAGTATAACCTATTTTTCCTCACGAGAAACTTCACCTGTTTGATAGGTTAGAAAAAAAAAGATTTTACCGTTAATTGTAAATGTGTAGAAATTTTATATCTTGATGACATTGTTTTAATCTTATTATGTTTAATTAAGTAGAGGAATTGCATTGTACTATTGTATGTTTGGATTGCATGTTAATTTAGATATCCCAACACAATGTATATTGTTTGCTGAATAAAAAAAAATGAAGTGCTTAGTATAATCGTCACTTAACTCGTAATTTTATTGCAAATTGTTATACCTACTGCATAATTACAAATAATAAGAAGTCGGCTTTCGGAAAGTTAGTCTTACTAACTAATTTATTATAATAAAGTTAGTCTTACTAACGAATTTAAATAGTATTATAAATGAAATGAAATGAAATGTAAGGACTACATAAATCCATGTATGGTAAGCGTACTCTCCGCTCACGATTTTGCCAAACTTGTTAATCGTATCATGCCCACTTTAACTTCCTAATTTACTTTGTCTAGTCGCCGTTAAGTAATTTAGGTACAGGAACAGCTAAGGTTGTCAAAAATATGTGAACATGGCTTTAACCCTTTAGCAAAAGAGACGTGTTCAGATATTGTATATTATTATTAATTATCACTCACAGCTAAATGTTACGCGCTAATAATAATAATTTATTCCATACATTCCTTATTCCTTAACATTTCAATAATAAATAACTTAATTTGCAATTAACATTAGAAATAATATGATAGAAAACAAGAATTTACAAGAAATATGTGCATGCAAAGTCAATTAAATAAATAATATCCTAAATAGTTACTATGAATACAAATGGAACTCTCGGCCACAAAAGATATATCTGATGGCTGATACATATGATCTGATGGTGATTGTCCAACAATATAAAAAAAATGCAACTTTAAGGTTGTTGTCGGCGATGGCATAGCAATAATGTTACTGCAATATTATAATTTAGTTTAAACTTTAAACCTCTTAACCCTTTCGCTGATAGTGCTACGCATTTTATAAAAATAACGTGTTTCAGGGAAATAAAAATATCGAGCCCACAGGTACAGTTATGAGAGATGGGCTATAATTTATGTTTCTGTCCGGCGTGAAGTTTATTTTCGCTCCCAGGAGACAGGCCAATATCACAAGCAGCATATTGCGTTGCTGAAAACCAAGTGTGTGTCGTAAATGGACTTACAAGTACCGAGTGAAATACAATAGTAGGTACATTGATAACGAAGGGAAGAAAAGCACCAATTTCAGTCAAGGTATTTTGCTAATGTCCGACCGATGTTTCGGTTTTGGTTTCAGCCAGTTTCGGCCTAAAAATCATGTTTCGCCAAAGGTTTGGTTTCGGCCAAAAACCAACCGAACCTTTGGGCCGCACCGAAACTTACAATATCATACTTTCGGGTCGCGTTCGACTAACGTCAGGTGAGCTCGGCACAGCTGGCAATATGACATCATATGATAATGCTAAAATTACAATCCAAGAAAAATGAAATCGGATAATGGCGATGTTTCTTTATTTATACTTTTGAGAAAAAAAACGGCTCACTGACATTTTATTCAGCGTTTTAATCACATTATCCAAAGGTTTCGTTTCGGTTTCGGCCGAAACTAGAATCTGTTTCAATCGACTGCCGATCTAATTTCGTATTCAATATTGATGGTAATGGTGAGTAACGCCCGCCGCGGTTAGGTTTCGGGAAAAAATACGAGATGGGGAATCTATTGTCGTTTACTTTAGTCGGAACCATGATGATAAAAGTACTTAATTTGTGAAGAATAAAGAAATTGAAAAAAGCAATATTCTTTTCGGTTACCGCCGTTAGTATTTATTGAAATAAATTGTTTCATTTCAAAAAGCCGGCTATAAACGTTCGGGCAATCCGGACATATATTTATAATATTGCGCATGAAAATATATGCAGAAAAATCATATCATTGTATGACTAGCCTCTTCCTCCCGCAAAAATTGGCAGAAGTGTACTCCTGATTATTATCCGCAACGAACGCTTATAAACTCTGATTTTCCTCGTAAAGTTTTGACGCGGAAAACGTCAAAACCCTGAATAATTTAATCAGTTGCCATACTCACAGGCATTAAGTATGGAATATAATTACAATTAACCGCCCTTTAAGCAACACGTATGAAATAAAGTTAAGGTTGATTATTCTCGTTAAAACTTTGACGTTTTATACCACAGCAGACATGCAGACATTACTTTTAACGCATACGCAGTGGCGTACAAGAGGCCTATGCCCAGCAGTGGCCGATAAACGGCTGAAATGATGATGATGATGAGACATTAAACGGTAATTCAAGACTAAGAGGAAACACGACACTTTAATGCTCAGTCACACGACCCTCTTCTCTTATCTTAATTAGAAATGTTAATTCCTTACGATCGGCGTTTACAACGTGTTTTAGCTATTGAATTGCTAGATTTCTACCAAACAATTCATCAATTAACGTCACTACATTATACATAAATACTATTTATACTGTCAGGCAACGCGTATTCTATAGGTCGAAAGAAATGAAATGAAGAATCCACAAAAATATAGTCTGACAAGGATCTGGTCTCATTTGTGCATAGCTAAAGAGTCGTACTGTATTTTTTTAACTCTTGTGTTGCCACTACAAAAAAGAGGGAGACATTTTACTATAGAGTTTTATTTCATCTACTGTCAGATTTGGTTTGTCAGACTAAATTTCAAATACAATCCATAAGTGGATCAAACGTGACGACGACTTCGAAAGGAACGGTGGAATGAACGGAAGACTGTACAACGGTTCGTACAGGTAATCTCAAAATATCCTGGTCACAGCGCCAATCGTAGAATCGGCATCACGCTCGTATTTCCCAAATTGTCCTGATAACATTTATTTTCATTTTATCACGTAATAACTATGTAACTCTGAGCGGGCTTTAACTGTCGTAATTTGAAACAAAATCTTAGAATTTAATTGCGCTACTAAAATGGGTTTCTAGAGCTTTTGATGACTGCTATTAAATAGGCGCTCACTGCCAAATAATTAACTTACATAGAAGCTTTTAAATACCAATGCATTGTTCTTCATAATCAGCCTTTATAGGCTTGTTATACAGTTTCATTTGCGTGTCCATTCATTCCATCACTTTTATAGGTATCCTGTTAGACGAAACCGATACTTTTTGAATACCAATGCATTTTAGATTCCATTAACTCTTAATTGCTTTCACAATCTGCGAGAGCGAGGGTTGCTCAGCGGTAAAGCGTGCGTCTTTTAATCCGAAGGTCGCGGATTCAAAGCCCGGCTCGTACCTATAAGTTTATCGCAATTTATATACGATGTACAATTTGATATTTACCAATTGATTTTCGGTAAAGGAAAAAATCGTGAGGAAACCAGATGAATCCTATTGTGATGCCTAGTTTATGCTGTACTGTACGTTGGAAGGTCAGATGACAACCTTCATAAAACTAGCGCCAGGCTACTGAGAGCATGAACCGGGAAAAATGCTAGAAAGAAGTTTTTACATCCTGCTTCCTATATTCTACACAGTACGTAACTTACATTCGTCAAATTGCGACTCGGAGTGCTGGCTACAATACGCTTCGCAATGGAGAGAAATAGAGAATATAAATAATATTAATCCAAATTATCCTGGTCACGGCACCGACAAAAATCACCAAATTTCTACAAAAACCAATGAAACACTTATTTAAACTTTCACGATTTTCACACATTATAATTTTAATAAAACCTCAACCTCAAACCTCAGTCAGTCTTTCTCCGGGACCAAGGGGACAATGTCGCCCTTGAAACGTCGGACGTTCGTTTTCGAGTGTTCGTTAATGAAGTTTAATATGAAGGTGATTTAACTAGTTGTTTCCTCCCACAATGCATTCAAAATGATTCAAGCTTAGCATTTAAATGAATTACTAATTAAATGCGCCGACTAGAGCCTTTGATGGTTTCAAGTAATTAACTATTTATATAGTTAATTACTTGAAACCATCAAAGACGTAGACGTAGACATAGACGCTCACTACCGAGTAATTAACTGGCTTTTGAGTAACTGCTCTACTTAATAGGTTTTATTAACTGCACGTAAAAGAAGCAGCTTCGACTATTGTTTTCATATTAAAACTAGTTTCCGATATCTGATTTATTTTTCAATTTTTGAATTCATTGTTTTGTTTGAAATTAACTTGCAAAAGATAATAGTCCAGTATATTATAGATTCCATTAACTGTCAATAGTCCACACAGCCACACACCCTGGCGGGTGCTGCCTCTGCGTGCGTCCCATGACCCGGGAAGGTGCAACATCCGGTCTGTGTACCCCTTAAATTTCATTAAATTGCCGGAAGGCAATTGGAAGGAATTGTCTGCGTCCTGGCTCCGGCTCCGCGTACGCCTCCTAAAGGTCTGGAACACCATTGTTCCGTGATGGGAAAGACATGCACTGTAAAGTATGCATTTTTGTGATTTTAAAGTTACCCTCCTTTTTCATCACACTTGCTCGTAATTGGAGGTATAATAATGCAAGCATACTGAGACTTAATGAGCTGTATTAAGCCCATGGCCGCAATAGATTTTCATACTATTTTACCGCTACCCCGGGCCACCCGGAGGACCCGCGCCCCGCGCGGACGTCGCGCGTAGCCGCAGCTCACCACGGAGTACTCTGGACTGTGCTACTACACTACAGCTAATAATTATTGTTTATTTATCTGTCTAGTAAGTTTATTTATTTTCTCACAAAATATGATGAAAAACGTTGTATGTATCACGGTTGGTACAACGACGGTTCTTGTTTACCGGCCTTGATACAATGTACTATGTACTACAATAAACTCGTTATAATTTGGATACGCTTTAAAAAAACTAGGTTGCTCAGGCTTAAGAGTACACTTATGCCTGAGTAACCTAGTAAGACGCTTCCCAAAAAGGCTTCAAGTAACCGGCATGAAATTCTCAACCTCAAGCAGCAGTTAAGGTACATAACAAGCGATGGAAGCAAGTACTAGTTACTCGACCCGAATCTGTCGGAGTTACAAACAAATATTAGTTTACCACACGTTAACACACGCTTTGATTGTGGGTTTACACGGTAACGATATTAGACTCTACGGATATTGCGTCGTCTCATCTGGATAGATAGAAATGCAAAGTGCGTTAGAGTCCGTCAAAGCTAAGTTTCCTAGATTTTGATAGGGCAGACTGTAAAAGTGTTAAGTAAACGTCATAATTTCATAGAAGTTTGACGTTTAAAATATCACTTTAAAGTTTGACGGTTTATTGCTTGGGAGAGATAGCGTGGTATGACTCTTGGGAGATATTGCATGGCGCACGGTTCTGCTTTCAACATTTTAATACGAATTAATTCCTATTGACTGTCATTTAACGATTGGTTCGCGCCAAACCCGAACTCACGACCGGCAATTCGAAATTAAGAAATATATTTATAATTTCACGACGAACCGATCAACTATACTCGAGCTATCGTCGATCAAACATACATACAAACATGCATAGAAACGACATTTTATCCAGGTAGACAGGGAAAACTTACTCGCTTCGCTCGCTCGTTCGACTAAAGTGTCCTCTAGCCCTTCGTCTGTGGGTGGGTCAAAAAGTCGTGAGCTCAAACCTCGGTGGTATCGTAAAGGGCAAATGAAATTGTTTAGGAAAAAAATGCAAAAAGATGACCAAAAATGTGGTCAGGATCCTTATCAAACACAGACGAAGGGCTAGTCACCAGGGTTACGCTTCAGTTATAAATAAATATAAATATTGTGATACAATCATACGCAAATCGACCTAGTCCCACGGTAAGCTCAATAAGGCTTATGTTGCGGGCACTAGGCGACGATATATATAATAGACATATAAATGCTTAAATATATGGAAAACATCCATAACCCAGGAACAAATATTCGTGATACACACAAATAAATGACCTGACCAGGATTCGAACCCGGGACCTCCTGCTTCGTGACAGGGTAACTACCAACTAGGCTAGGAGGCCGTTAATAAATGAATGAATGAGTTTATTCCAGAATAATTAATTCCATATAAAGATAATAACAAAAAACAGCTTACAATTATAATTAAACAAAACTTAAGAACTTAGCGAATAGATGCAAAATCTGCGCAGCATCGCGAAACGTGACCTGATGATGATGATGTGTGTGATGTGTCTCCTGGTTTCGGGTTGAGTAAAGAAACAAAAATGAAGCCTTGATTTTTCCGAAATATTAAATTATTTTTTTTCAAAGTAGTTTAACAGGTGATTTTAAATACAACTTTATAAATTATTTAAAATAATCTGCCTGCCAAAAGAGGAGACGAAACACGGAGCACGGGTAAATAAACTCTTCTTTAAGCAGGGAAACGTGACGTTATCGCATTGAACGGAGGCAGAGTAAAATGGGTCGGGTAATGCGAAGATAATCTTCGCACATACACGAAATTCGTTAGCAAATGTAATCTAAGAGATTTCATATCATAATCATGTCACAGTGAGTAGTTTAAGATAGCTATACAGTGTGTATTTCTAATACGGGCGAACCTCTTAACGGTGGTTAGTTGGTAGTACCTTTAGGACATGAGAAAAATAGTTAAGATAACTATTACTTAGAATTGTAATTAACACTTTACACATACAAAATAATTCGGCCCGCCATGTAATGCAAACACTGTCAACGTCAACTTTTATAATATTATAATATTGTACGTATCTTTATATTTGTACCAAATAGAAACATAAAGATACAGTTCAATTTTACAGTACATTGCTGCTGAGAAAATTTCCAAAAACATATTATGGAATCATAATTAACTGTAACTTGAAACACCTCATACTTAATGACAACACTAATGAATTCTATATCAGGTTTAATTTGTCGCCCATATTAGACTTACACACTGTATAAAGAACTGTCTAAGCTTAGATAGTAGTAAGGTTAGGTTAAGGGGGATTTAGTTTATCTTATCCGAGGGGGAGGCAAAGTATGACGGTCCCATTACAACTATCCTCTTATAACAATCTACCTTGTTTCGTTACAAAAAAAATATCTATCTGTAATGTAGCCCATGAGTATAAGATGCACTTTGGAGCCACCAGAGTAGTAGATCATACCCTAATTGTGACTACTATCTAAGCATTAAAGTCTAATGGCGTTATTCATAAACGCACTTCAACAACAGTTTAGCTAAATGATTGTTTGTCCTTATCTGTCACTTTGACAATCGCGTTTGTCAGAATGGGAGAAAACATAATTTAACTAAAGCTTCTGTTAACTTTTTTATGAATAAGGCGGTAAGGCACTGCCAGACATTCCTGAAAGCCCTCAGCCTCGGACAGCAAGAAGTAGAAGCAGCCGAATAAGTGCGCGAGGATCAACAGGATGTGGATAAGGTTGTCGCACCAGAAGCTGGGGTACATCAGGCATGTGGTGGATGATTACCACGAGGTAAAAATGATGATGGTGGAATGATAATGGCTATAATGCAGTATAAGTTTGTTATGTTAAGAGCTTCCTTCTTTGGAAGAATTTCCTATTTAGCGTAATGCAAAGATAGGGGAGAGTTGAGAGAAAAGAGTTGATTTAGAGCCCAAATGTCTTACGATGTTGAATGTGGGCTCCAATTGTTTCATATTTAATATACTTTTAATTAGTCATTTACTTCTTTTATCAAAGCCCGTAGTTTTTCTATTATCTTGCAAAAACTAAAAAACGTTCGAAAATTTTGGAGATTTTCAAGTACCTACTCGTACTACGCAGCGAGCATTACTTTTTTTTCTTGAAAATTATAGTCATAAAGAGTCCAAATAACATACCAAAAATGTAATTTTACTTTTCGCGTTGCGAATTTAGAACTTTGTTTTGTAAGATTCAACCGTAAGGCTCTACTTAAAACACATACCTGGAAGCCTTCGGCCTCGGAGAGCAAGAAGTAGAAGCACCCAAACCAATGGGCCAGGATCAGAAGGATGTGGATGAGGTTGATGACGCGCCAGAAGTTGGGGTACACCGTCCGCGACTCCACGATGTAGTAGCAGCTCACTGCTCTGTAAACCTGGGGAAAGCAAGATGTTCTAATTTTCTTAGAAATAATGAAAAAGTGGAAAAATTCATGACCTCGGGCGGGACTCGAACCCACGACTCTGAGATACACGCCAACGAGCTATCGAGAACACAGTCGTGGCCCCAAATTTCTCCACCATATCCCTCGTATGCGCCTTAGCAATATCTACCGTAAGAAAGTACTTTTTAATCGAATTTTGGTATCATTCGCAGATGTTTCTATTTAAAAATAATAATTTATGCCAGACCTGGCCATAAAGTGCCTTTTTCCGAAAAAGCCGATTTCTGCCCAAGTGTAGGCATAAAATGATGTGCCTAACACGTGAGGTAATAAATAAAGCCCTTGATCGCATATTTTTACGTCCCTCGCTTGCAGCTCGGGTCGCAAACATCTGCGATCTAGGCCTTTCTTTGTTTTACCGCACTAGTTAGGTAATGTACTATATCTTATGCGCTTTTTGCCTTTCCGCTGCATGTACAGCATATCCGTGCAGGAAAATAGGTCCTGCACTGATATGTGATCGCATTACCTACTCTAAAATTCCTCATGCAGAAACCGCGTAAGTACCTTTATTGGACTAACGGTATGTAAGCTAACGTTGTTATGTCGTTAGTTTCGCCTTACATCTGTACTATACAATGACTAACATAATGTTGGTCATTACTTAGACCTGGTTGGTCTGCCAGGTCTAAGTAATGACCTACATTATGTTTCTCCCGAGGAAAGTAAGATTTATTCGTGTCTGCGTCAACACAATACATGTTAGTCCACAATATACGTACAGGGCATTCTTACCAATTCCAAGCTTTTGCCCAGGTAATAAGTATGCTACTGAATTCCTAATTGTATTGTAAAAAAAGGATATAAATACAAAAATGTTTTGTTGCTAATTACGAGATTAATTCCACGCATGTTTGAGAAAAACATATTTATTTTTGACAAAGGAACGGCTGGCTCACTTCTTTTTAGGGGGCACAATTAAAAAAAGGTACGATTTGGTAACCAATTACCACACATATTTTTTATTTATTTTTGAAGCGAGTTTTACTGTCGGATTACAGTTAAAATTTCCCTTAAATGTTAAGACATCCACGTGAAAAAAAATCCTATTTCAGTTTTTTTCATCTTATCGGATTTCTAACTTTCAATATACCTACTACTACCAAAAAGGGAAATCAGTTTAAACTTAAATTTGAAAACTAAAGCCATAACCTAAATATTAGTAAATTATGCTTAGCAATGTACCAATATTTGTATGAAAACTTTGAATTAGATCCGGCGACAGAAAACAAATATCTAGTTCTACAAAGTGCTAGAAAGCGAGTTAGAAGTTAATAGGTAAGTATTCCAAAACTAAATTTAGCAGGTTAATTATCTTTCTTATCAATACAGTAGGTACGTACCTACAATTAATAAAGTTTAAACTAACTATAAAACTTTTTCATGTTCTAGCAAATTGAATCGCTGCCTTTAAAACAGTACTTAAACATTAACTTGAACAATTTAAATTAATAGATACTATTTCACCGAAGGAAGTATTTCACCGTTTTATGATGTTTTAACTGTTTTTACAGTAAGTGAATAGTTTAATATTCATGAAGCCGTTTCTTACTTCGGCACTTCCAATAAAATTTCCTTTCGTGTTTTAAAATTAATTAGAATGGCAGGCGGTCCTTCCGATCTTGGGGCATTAAAATGTGATTCCTCTACTTCTCTACTACTTCTGAAAACTGGCTTGGCCATCAAATTGGCAGTATATTACCAAGCTTTATGGCCATGATGGCCGATGATAAGAGACGCAGTAAGAGGGGTTACGCAATACTGCCATCCGTTCTGCTGTATAGCTACGTCCCGTATGATGGTCCATTGCGTGGAGCGGCCATTACGGATTTGACTGTAGTAGCCACACAGACAAGCTTACTCCTGTTGTTTATGCTCTAAGCTGCTGCTGTTAATGCTGTAATGCTGTTGTTAAGGCAAAATCATACAATTTCTAGATTTTCTTGGAATATTATAAAATCCCGACATTTTGCTTCTTTCTGCAGTAGCTTTGCTTTTGTGACTAGCTTAGAAGTATTAGTCTCGCTATACAGAGTTGTAACTCAGCTAGTACCTTCGTCACCATACCTAGAGGCCCTTTGTACCTGGCGTATGTTCACGTTTTAGAATTATTTTAAGTTAATTTTATGTATTGGTTTTGATATTTATGTTTTGTATCTTTATGAATAAAAAATTAAAGATCAAATGTACTGAACAATTATTTTCTTGATCTTCTTCTTCATCGTACTCTTCATTCCTGAAGGTCGTGCCTTTCTTGAAAAGCCTTTACCGAGACAGTGACGAGGTCTTTCCACCCTGCTCTATCTTCGGCTTGTCTCAGGGCTGTCGGTATGGTGAGTCCGGTCACGTCTTTTATTTGGTCTGACCAACGGGTAGGTGAACGGCCCCTTCGTCTTTTTCCATCAAACTTGCCTACCACAACTAACTTGTCTAAGTTGTCGGGTTGTCTCCTGGCGATATGGCCAAAGTAACCTAGTACCCGTTGGTAACAGATAGTGGACAATCTGGTTTTGATTTTTAGTTGGTCGAGAATCGATCTGTTGGTTCTTCTTGCAGTCCACGGTATGCGTAGCATTTTCCTCCATCACCACATCTCGAAAGCCTCGATCTTTTTCCGGTCAACTGCGCGGATCAATGTGGATATTTTCTTGATAAGTCGAGTAATATTCGTTACTGCATTCTTCGTTATGCTTTGAATGAAACGTTTAATTTCTTCATTAATTGTATGCTGCA
The DNA here is from genome assembly GCA_949128165.1 of Lathronympha strigana. Lineage (NCBI taxonomy): Eukaryota > Metazoa > Arthropoda > Insecta > Lepidoptera > Tortricidae > Lathronympha > Lathronympha strigana. Next base: position 12,492,322 of record OX421920.1, read on the forward strand.
ATCTTGTACAGTCTTAGCGCAATATATCACGATATCACGTGTCTGAGTGCGTAGCTAAGATCCAATCGTTCACGCTCCGAGGCGTATCGTAGTTATCTCTCTCTATTACTCTTCCTTATTAGAGCGACAATGACAGTTGCGTTTCGTTCGCGACTTGGAGTTAGTTATTGGCATCTTGGCTACGCACGCTTGACTGCAACAGTGTTACTGTGGCAATGCATTTCTTGGCTCTCGTTCCTAACATGCTCAGGGTACGTTCCTGGTCGTAGTTTTGTAAAGAAGAGCCTGTAATTGCCCTGTTTCCGCCATATAAAATCGGAACTGAGAGCATGCCATGGCCATGCTGTCACTATTTCAACTTGCGACTCCATCACTCAATTATTCTAAAACCTTTATGCGCTCAGGGTGCATAGACATGCTGCAAATCGCTCACGCTCCGTAGCGTCTCTCTCTAGCACTTTTCCTTATTAGTGCGACAAAGATAGGTGCGTTTCGTCCGCTTCTGAGCGTTAACGATAGGCATCGTGTCTACGTATCCAGTTGTTTAATCTGGTAATTGTAGCATTAAGCGTTCAACGGTATTCATTTGCCCCGTAGGTTTCATCTACCGTGGTAATCACGTAAAACAAAGTGTGATTATATCAATGTGGATAAGGCCGTCTATCGGGTAAATTTGTCTACCGACTATTTTATCTGATTTTACTGTTGCAATTGTAGGTAAGTTGAGAGAACCAATAACTGCCCCGTCTAGACTATCTGAGCGGTGTAGGTACACACACATCTTGCCCCATAATGACGGATTTCCCTTAAAAATTAAAAACACTTACCCACCTTATAGATGCGCAGCAATTAAACTTATCGCATAAAACAACCGTACGCTTAAGAGAGAGGTGGCATCGTCTGTTTCCCAATGCTACGCTAAAAAGTTCCTATGCAAATTTCAATTAAAACAAATCCAATATCTCACTCGGATTTCACAAATGTGGCCAATAAGCAGGGATTCCGAATGGGGGAGACCGTGAATCGCCATAATGGGACAGATAAATCGGGACCATTTCGCGAATTGCCCTGTCTCGCAGTTTAAGACGCTCAATAACTCGAATAAACGAGTGTAATCTGAGTACGTCATTCATGTTGTCAATGTTAATGCTAAGTTTATATTAAGGTTACATTCCGGTCGCGCGGTCGTGGAACCAATGCTGCATAGGATTTTATTGTGTTTTAGCACAAGCAGGTTTCCGGAACTCGTAGAGTAGCAAGTCACTTTTAGGCCGATCATAGGCGAACGCGACAGCGACGCGACGCGGCGGGGCGGTGACATTTCAATGCGATGCCGCCCGTTCGCCGCTTCGTGTTGAAATGTCATAATTGCCAAGGAACAAACAGTGTCCTAAGTGAGCGCCGCGTATGACACTTCCATATATATCCAAACTTGTTTTTTTCATGCCATACCGCTCTGCGCCGCCATAGGTTTCGTTAGCCCACGCAATTCATTGTGTTAAGGTACATTTCCACCAGAGCTATTATAATCTACGTTTCATACAGCTAACACATAGCTTCGCGGCATAAGATACCTCTGGTGGACAGCAGAATTAACTTTTTTCTGTTCTAGATAGGTAGGTACCTAGTTTAAATTATAAAAAAATATATTTGCGTTTTTTGAAATGACTTTGCCTTGTTGAACAATTTATTCATTAAGTAGGTATTTTTTTTTTAATCTAGTAGAACTATTATTGTAAAATTACTACATTCTTTTCAGTATAGTTTTTCGTCGAAATTGTTATTTACCACGAAAAAACAAATATACAAAACTGAAAAATGTCAATATAAACTGCTTTGGGCTGTACTTTACAACTTAGCACGATATCGTCATTAAAAGCAAGTTGAGTTGTCTAAGAGACACGTAAAATTGCTTTTAACAGATGACGCAGCGTAACTAAAGTAGAGATAGCCCGAGCTAGGTGTACACTTCGGTGAATTTTGTATGGACATTGTCGGCCTTGTTACTATTTAGCACTATGGAGTGCTCCTGGTACGGTTTTCTATACAATACGGGAACTGGGAATCGGGTATCACCATACACAATCAGTATTGTGAGCATTCCCTATTTAGTTAACACTTACCTTAAAAAATCTAGGAAACCGAATGATAGGGTTGACACCAATTTTTAGCTGCAGCAGGTCCAAGGGTGTCAGTGAAGCAATGTCGAGCAGGAACGAGCGCGACCGTAAATAGTGCATGGCTAATTTCTTGGAGTCATACACCTAGAAGAAAAAGACATCTCAGACTTTAAGGATTCTCAGATTTTGGGGTTAGTGCTGACTATAATAAAAATATAAAAAGACCAGTCAATCTAACAAAACTGGGGTTAACTAACAAACTAATAACGACGGGCCAAGGCACTTTTTATTTTTTTATTTTTTGTTGAAGAAAAATATTTTTTTGCTAAATTTGAAATGTTTATATGTTGTCTTCTCAGAATTGCGAGCTCTTTCAATCCTAGTAGGAGAAAAAAGTGTTCCTAGTATTTTTTTCATTTCGCCACTATTCTCTCATATATGGCGGTAGCGCAATGGAAAGTTGAAAAAACGTATAGAAATTTTAGGACACTTTTTTTCTTCTACCAGGATTGAAAGAGCTTTCTGTTCTGAGTAGAACACATATAAAAATTTACAATTTAACAAAAAATGGTCTTTCAAAAAAAAAAACGCCCGCGTGACCCTTGTCCCAATGCTAAATATAACTTATTATGTCAAAAAAGGGACTTTCAAAAAGTATACAAGGATAAGATTGTATATTTTAAAATGTTTAAAGTATTTAAATTACTAGTGTTTTCAGGTTTATCTTAGCGCTCTCATTGCTGCATACATTTATTTTTAAATTCAACTCTCCTTATAAGATACTCCAACCCCCCCCATTTATTGAAGTGTGTTCACGTACACTCCAATGAAGAATTGAGTTTCTGTCTATTGAAACATGAAAACAGAAATAACAATCCCTAACACGTTTTTTATAGTGCCAAATATACGTAATTTTAAGAATAATTATTAACTGATGATAATGATGACAAATTACTGACTAAAACTGTATGCTTTTGATTTTTTGTCTTGTTGTTACAATCACACAATTGATATTATAAGCTTAATTCGATTTGGTGGCTTGTTTATGTATTTTTGTTAAAGTATAAAATAAATAAATATGTTCCATCTTACTTACAAGTGAATACTAAAGATTGTTTTTATCCCCTTCTTAAGTAACATGCCTATAATTTTGAGCTGAATACCTATATCTTAACTAAAGTCATCTATTACTAAGCTAAACTCATCTATATCTAAGTAATCGAATCTTAACTAAACTTACGTTATGGATTTATTTTTTCCTAGCTTCCCTTTTTCATCAAAACCCCTAGCAAAATTACCGCTTATTCTACATGTTCAACAGTGTTTCTACATTGAAATCACGTATAACGGATGGAATGAAATCTAAACGACTCAAGCCATTTGCGCCGCCTGGTTTGTCTACATGACGTCGTCACGTTCGGTGCGGATTATGCTATAGGTAACGATGTCTAGTCTCCTAAAATTTGGAGACAGTGACAAATTTTAGATCTTAAATCACAGGGGTACAGGGTACAGGGGTCGGAGGACCACTAAAACTTCAGAAATACATCTTAAGTAAATATTTGGTTGTAAAGTAAGTAGATATTGCTGTTGAAGTGTTGAGTAATCTTATTTTCAGCGGATGCACCATATTTTTTACATTTAATATTTTACTAGTTTTTTTCTTATACCAGACAGAAGTTCTGCAAGTACACTACAAAACTACACTGCAAATACCTGCCATAAGTTCTAACTTATATACTTAGTTTTTCTGCTCAATCTCTGAGTGCAAAAAGTACACTTGCTAGTAAGAATGGAACAGTAGTCACACAAGGTCACAGAAGAAACGCTTATCATGTGGCCCAGTTCCAGATATCGCAACCACACGCGGTTTTCGCAAAAACTGCTAATACATCGTTAACTTACCTGAGGACATGGAAAAGTGAGAAGTTGTGGAACTTAATATAAGACGTTGTTTCAGAAATACCGCCCGTATCTGCACTGTGCGTTCTTTAATCTGGCCGAAAACTTTCTTGAAAATTCGTGGAACACTTACCATAAGCCCTTGTTCCAGATATCCCGTCCGCAGTTGCACGACCAGGTCGAGCGCGAACACCGCGTCGCTGATGCCATCACACGTCAACCAGAACACGTGGAACATTATCTGTGGAACACGATTACGTCAGTATTCATAATATCTGTGAGTCACGGTGGAAAAAAATAAAAAATTGGCGATGGAACTTCACTGTCATCAAGGCATTGCAATTGGATCCGTCATTTAATTTTTCAACCAAAAGTTCTAGGTTATTGTGCGTTTTCCGACGCCAACGTAATTTTTTAAATCGCTAATTAATGTTTACTTTATTGCCTAAAGTATCTTAGGCAGTGTATTACGTAATCGAACGAACGCGATGGCGAAGCGGCGCGGTGCCATGATACGAGTATGTCATTGAAATGTCAGGCGGCTCGCCGCTTCGTGTTGAAATGTCATAAATATCAATTAACAAACCGTTGATTTGATACCCACGGAAGTGTCGTAGGTGAGCGCTGCTCCGCATCGCAATGAATGGTGTTTGTGTAAGTCACCCACGTAGAACACTTTCATATATTATCATAGTTTTTTTGTGCCCTAACGCACCGCATTACCGCTTTCTTTCGCGCACGAAGTCCACTGCTTTATACATAATTATTATGGGGCGATTTTACACACATCGACCTAGTCCCACAGTAAGCTCAATAAGGCTTATGTTTTGGATACTAGACGACGATATATAATGACGGTGATATATCTTATGGATTAAGAAATATTTTAGTCATTGAGGTGTCGTAACCATCCGGTCCGGAAATATTATGCCTGGTACATAAAACCCGTATTAATCTACACTCATTCAAATATTAACTCACATCCATTACCCACAAAACCGTCTGGCAACATCTGCATCAGTGCATAGCTATTAATATTAAAGTAGGTTCTGAATTACCATATTAGGTGAAACCACAATACCTGCAAAACCACATATTGTGTATTCAGGTTAATTAACTAATGCTGTATTGTTAATCCTAATCAGTATACCAAAGATAACATAGCGCAGAAAACCGATCTTTTCATTCAAGAGGCAACGGGACAGGGCAGCCTGTTTCCTCCTTGATATTTAAAGTTAGAGCAAAGTTTTTTTTTGTTCTAACTTCAAAACTTTGCCTGTTTTACTTAAAACAAAAATATCAAAAAAGGAAAACAGCCAGACATTGATTGATTGATCCAAGATTAAAAATACAGTTATGTCTTGAAAAAAAAAACCTATAATACGTTTGTATGAAGAAGTTACCATGGCTTGCTATCAAACAAATTTCAATATACAACTGTAAACGAATCAAATAATTTATTAAATATAATTAATGTTTTGATTCATGTTTTATTTTTCTGTAGTATATGACATCTCTTTCAATTTATAAATTTCAATATCATAGACAATTTCGTTATTAGGTATATCAAACGATACAGATTTAACAGACGTTTTTGACTAAGTAACTCCATTTCGATCTACATCTATTAGGTATTTCTAGTAAATAAACATATATCAATATTTGGCATTGACCGAATAACATCTTTATCTCTCGGACATGCAAGTGTGACAGAGGGGACAATACAAATTATCTGTCGTTCGATTTTCGTGGTATTAGGCCTGTTGTCACAGCATCGAGGTTTTCATTCAAGCAAGTTACTGAGTGGTCGAAGTAAGGTACAGGCGCCATCAGATATTTGTGACCACCTTAAATAATATTGACGAACCACGTGCTCCAGCGTAACGCTATTATGCATACAAGTTAATTAAAGCATTTCGTTATGAATCATAACATAACAAAGTCGAAAGTATAGAAAAAGTGTGAGATTAAACTTTGGTCTAAGAAGTTACCTATTTCAATTCTAAAAACTCTTTCCAAAATTGGTCATTTTACTGAATGGCTTCCACTTTGAATAGGGGAGTAGAAGGTCAACGGACTGACTTGAGTAAACAGAAAGTCAATAAAGACCAAACTTGGAATTGCCCCGTCTCCCAACTTTTGCAGTGACACCGGCGGAAAACGCTGAGCAACTCGACTTCTGGTGTGGTGTTATTGGTATTTGTAGTAGTGTCCAGTTACTACATTAGTATTGAATGTATTTTTTGTTTTATTTCTGTTTTCTAGCGGTAAGTGCGTTTTCGGACCTATTGATATTCTGTAGGAACCAATTCTTGATAATGAACAAGATAGGTAAATGGAAACGGTCCGGATTCGAATGTGGCAGTACCATTAAAAGTAATTGCTTACGTTACGATTACGCACCCTTACAACTGAGTGGTACCCCACTTGATATCCATTCATCGATTTTTATTTTTATTTGATTACAATGGCGTCTCATGGTCGCCATTTTTAATTTTGATTATTGCCATGTCTTTAGTGACATCTGCATAAAGAAGACAAATCGATTGACGTATGAATCATCAATATCGATCCTCAAGTTTGATCTCTAATTAGGCACAAAGGTGATGGGTATAAGCAACGAGGCAGCCTGTCCGCATTGTGAGCGAGAAGAAACCAGTGAGCATGTTCTGGCGGGATGCATTATCTGCATACATAATGCAGTGCGGTATAATGTATCTGGTAAGGATACGCTGAAAGAGAAGGAGCTAAATGACGTCGACCTTATGGGTGCCCTGAGATTCTGTAAGACGACAGGAATTCTAGAAGGAAGTAAGGGGGAAAGCCACCGGGACAATAACCTAGCAGCTCCTGCAACGGGGAAATGAGGCGAATGAGCACACCAAGTGCTCGACCGCCCACTCGTTTCCAGCCGAGCAACCCCCCATAACATAACATAACATTGGCACAAAGGAACAAACATACATACATACCTGCAGACTTATATAGACTGTTAAACACATTCCCCGGTTTTGCTTTACGCATTCGGGTAAAAACTGGGATGATGCTAAAATGATTATTTTCTTGCTATTAATAGCAACCAAACCAAAGGGCAACCCAGATACCTGGTCTGCAAAATCTGGTCATAAATGCCATTTTTATACGGAATTTAATAAGTAATTCCAGTATATAATGTATTTTTTCCTTACATAAACGTCAAAAGATCTGCGTTATTTTATAGTTTATGTAAGGGGTAAAAATAAAAATAAAACAGCTTGAGAGATCCATAATACAGGTAAAGCTTGCCAAACTTCTATGAGTTAAGTTTTGAAGGTATATTATTACTTACCGATAATATTTTTTCCAGTGTTAGTTAATTAAATTAAATAAAATTAATAAAATGTAGTGGTCTACCTGTCACTGGTTAACACTAAGCTTTATAACACTTCGAGCCAAAAATACTCTACCCACCGAAACATTCTAGAACAATCATATAAATCGCGCCAAGCGCAGTTTTACGAGCTCTCAGATTTGCCGGTCTTATGGGAAGAAATAACGGCGCAGAGATGTTATATAACAATCATGAAAACGTTTTATTACTGACCCGATTGCGCGGCAGTTTTTAAGGCTACACGTCTGGTTGGGTTGGGACATCGAAATAGAAACAAATAGACGAAAACTGCCGAACCGAAGTCTTTAAAAAATATGTTTCACTATGTACGGTATTAAAACCATAATTTCATCTAGTTTAAAAACAGTAAAATAGTCACTTATTTAGACCATAGGTACTAAAAATACTACCTAAACCAGCAGTCGGGCAGTGATGCCCGAGCCGCGAAGGTGACAACACCACTCTGTCTGTCCGATGATGACTGCTCGATGTAGTCGAAATATGTCACGCTTATTATGATAAAAATACTTGAGTGAAAACCGTTGCAATGTAATATCAGTATGACTCACGAAGGTTTTAATTATATGACTACCTAAACCATACTAAAATTTCAAGTCTACTTGTTTTGAATGGTATAAACAGGTCGGAACCACCATTTGGCACAATTTTTTTGGATAAGTACACGTTTTCAGTGGTTATTAAATTTCCATAAGTACTTATTATTCTTTCAAGGATGGCCGTGTCAATATTATGGAGAATAAATGACATTTTAAAAATATCACTCAACTTTATCGTTCAATGTGTCGATTAATTTACAGTGATTGTGGTCAGAAGTGCATATATATTTTGGAAGGCGCAAGACGAGCACTACCGTACGGGTTAGTGCAATCTTAACATATTCAAGACCGGGCACCCGCCAGGCGTTCCTGTTCCAAAGTAATTATTTCAATTTATTTCTTTCCGGAGACTAAAATGACGTTTCGTGGGTTGTCTGTTTATTACATCTTAAATAGTGATGCACTCCAACCAATCCTAACGAAAAACCATGTTTGTAGATATAGAGAAAAAGTATCTGTAAGGAAGGATAATCCGTTGGATCGAAAGTAAATTATATAAAAAGAAATAGCAAAGGTACATATTTTTTGGGAGATAATATTTTGATTGCACAGTAATCAACAATGTTATCATCAATGCTTTATACTCGTAGTTTAAAAATTAAATATAATGTGCATGCTAAGGTGTTTTTCAGAAATGTTGGACTGCCCGTTAATAAAATATTTTGTGAATGTGTTTATACTCGTAGGCAGGGCCAAGTAGCCCCAAAATCGATAGGTCCGATAGTAGTAGTATTAGTTTCTTGTTTTTCCTTCTCTTTTTGTACTTTACATTTTCATATGTAGCACTAACTTTTTAGCCTAATTTAGGATACGTTACTAACAAAGATTGGATACGTATGGTCCGAAATAAACAATTTTTATTTTTATTTTTTTAATGTAAGAAATTCGATCAATTTAACTATATTTTTATCGGTTATACACCAAACACCGTAAACAAAGATCAGCACTAATTAATTTTTGAAGCTGGTATGATTATTTAAGCGTTTATTGCCATTTGTGGTTGTCATTTTTGCCTCCGGCCGGAATGACTTGTATCTGTCCGTAGTCACTTTCTTCAGAAAACGCAGGGATCGGCTCCGTAACGGGTAACAAACGATGGTACAGAAAGTATTGACATTCGATTAAAAATACGCAAATTAGTGATTGCATTTAGAACAAAATTATGAAAACAGTTTCCATTACCATAAAGCACTGTGTCTTTCCTAGGGTCCTTTTCAAGTACTTATGTACTTATATAGTGTCGGACTTCAACTTAATCACCGTAAAAGAAAAGTGCACATGTGTGCCGTTTCGCAAAGGGGTCAATTTCAACAGTACTAGTTTTTTGTGTCATTCCAGTGTAATTCTTTATTTACGTTTCTTCGTTGTTTCTTTTAATGTCAATCGACACCTCAGACTGTTCTTTGATAAGCCTCTTACAGAGCACTTGATATCTTAAGCCTTTTGAGAATTATCGGAGATTAAAAAAATTGACTCGCACGTGAATGATAAGTATACACAGGAATGATATAACACTCCACCTGAATGACATTTTTCCCAACGGAATGAAAAAAATAAACACAGGAATGATATCTATACACTAAAATGAGAAAAATGCTAAGAAGTGCCAAAAAATCAGCCAAGTTCAATAATTAACCGAAAATTTATTTCGAATGGCCATGTTCAATCTAGCATATCGAGTATTTATTGCAAAAGTGCCACTTTTATTAAATTATAAGGACAATTTATGGTACTTCTACTCGAGATAACAAGATCTTTCAATTTAAAAACGAAAAAATTGTCCCACAAATTTAATAGGTAAAATTTTAGAATTTCCATTTGAGTTACCGCAATACAAAGCCTATAGAAATAAGCAATACAGTAGAAAAGAACTAAGGACATTTTTGTTGGAAATTAAAAAAAGCTCGTTATTTCGATTTGAAATACATAACATAAAAATTATGTGCCCAAAATATATATATATTTCATAAAAGTGAAATTTTATTAAGAATATTAATACAAGCTGTGCCTGAGCTACCATCAAAGCTTAACCGTCGAGCCTGACGGACGCTAGTAATTTAAAGAGTTACCCTTAAATACTAAGCTTGAGTTGGTAGTCTAGCTTGGTATTTAAGGGTAACTCTTTAAATCACTAGCGTCCGCCCGTTGCCACCTACACGTCATCAGGAAGTGTCACCTCCACACCCTCTAAGCATGTATTTGTAATAAAAGAATCGGAACAGAATGAAAGGAAAAAAGGGCAGGAATAAGCTTCATTAATAAACATTAAGAGGCAAAACAATCAAACAGGGCTTCTTCTCATTAAGCGTTTTAAAAAAAAGTCGATGTCTTCTTGGCTTCTTCAACCATATGGTTGTACGATGCACGATGCACGATGCAACGTCGACGTAATGGCGACACAACGCTTTTTAAAGTAAGTTGAAGTGAAGACCCCGAAAAGACGTCGACGATCGATCTCGAAAAACGCTAAATATGAGAGAGCCCATAGAGCCGCGACAAAAGCGAGTTGAGATAAAAAAAGGAAATTTACCAATATAAGAACAGCATTGTATGTCCGTAACAACAAAATCAACAACGCGTACAAATAAAAATATTTTTAACTTATAAAAAATATAACTCAACAGTCACTTATTATTTTTATAATATTTACCCAATTTAAGAACAGTTAACAACAAAATCAATAACGCGTATACAAATAAAAAATATATCAAACAACTACTAACCTACTACTAGTTATCACTTATTTACCATGTTTAAATGAAGTAACATTTGAAGGCTGGGGGAGCAAGGGTATTGACGTTGGTGGAAGGCGATTAACAAATCTCCATTTCACCGACGACATAGTCTTCTTCTCGTCCTCACCTGCGGACCTCGGCATCATGCTAGAAGACCTGAGCAGGGCAATCCTTGAGGTAGGATTAATGATGAACATGTCAAAGACCAAGCTCATGAAGTCATGACTAACTCCTCGAAAACAACAGAGTGGTAGTAGATGGTGAAGCAATATTATATGTCGATGAGTATATAATTATATATACCTGGGCCTGGGAAAATGCCTGGAGGAGCTATTGGTCTATGAATGATCAGATGAAGGGTGACCTTCCCATATCTTTAAAAAAGAAACTCTTGGACATATGCATTCTTCCCATCATGACCTACGAAGCACAGACTTGGTCTTTGACAAAAGTTAAGAAATCCACCCTCAAGGTTTGCCAGCGAGCCATGGAGCGAAGTATTCTTGGCGTGAAGTTAACTGATCGCATCAGATGTACGGTACTACGCTCCAAGGCCCGAATAGCCGACGCAGCAGAAACAGCCGCCAAACTGAAATGGGACTGGGCTGGACATGTTTGCCGTATGCCCGATGAGTTGTGGGCTAAAACAGTAACCAAGTGGGTACCGCATAACAGAACACGGGACTGCGGCAAACCTCAGCGGCGATGCCGAGACGACCTGGATGCTTTTAGTAGGAACTGGTGGGAGATGGGGCAAGACAGAAATACGTGGAAGGAGAGGAGGGAGGCCTTTGCCCAGCAGTGGGACACTCTAGGCTCATATAAATAAAGATAAAAACATTTGAAAAAAAAGAATGGTACTATAAACATCACTGAAGTGTTTTTCGAAAAATAGTTTTGATTAATAATTACCTACTTGGAGTAATTTTGTCAAAATTTGCCAAATACAGGAGTTTACCAGTTTACCGAGAAACACCCAATTGATGTCAATGCCTATTTTTTAACCACAAATTCAGGGGTCTAGCTTTACCCATCACAAAACGACATGAGGTTTAATGGCTTGTAGAAAAATATGATACAGCCGGAATCTTATTTTGTCGGACTTGGCGGGGGCATGGCAGTGCCCCCAAATAAAACTAAACACAAAAGTGAAGCTACTTTTGATATCATTCCGGTGTTATTTTCATTCTGGTGGGTATTAAAGCCATTTTACTACACCGAAATCACCGGAATGAAATTGGTGGAATGATAAACCGAGGTGAAATAAAATTATAAAAAAATAACTAAGTCCCACATTCTTTAACTATCGCGACATTTAAACTGACAAGTACAAAATACACGATCTGTAAATATTTGAAAAATAACAAATATGAAACAAAAAACATATAGCAAACTCCGGAATGATATTTTTTTTGTCCCCGTTAATCGAAATGACATGACTCGCGTGTGTAGCGGATCTATTCAGCATCCCGTCGACATCTTCTTGCAGTGAGAGCCACGGCACAACTGACTCCTCAAAGTGCTCAGGAGACGGGGAGTGTACGAAGTCAAACTTAGCCAATAAACGTCGATGAAATTTGTCCGCGGTAATAAGGATTATTTTGCCGGACAAATTTCTTTACGCATAATAAGGGGGTTTATTAAAGAGTTAATAAGCAAGTAATATTTTAAAGGGTTCTTTATTGATATGGTATTATAATGAACTAAAAACTAATTTGATATCTTGTATAGTTTTCGAGTTATGCGGCATTAAACAAGAATAACTGGGTCCCGGACAACCCACCTGAATGAAAAAATGGGCCTTTATTATTTTTTTTCAATTATTAAATTATTTAATATTTTAATATTAGTTATTGCCCGAGGTCGATAGCTAATAGACGTTTCCAAAAAAAAATAGTATATGACTATTTTGACTTTCTGCACCAGCGTTTTCAGTCTTGCCATCAAATTTTATTGCTTGGGATATTCACCCAAAGAAACTTTGGAAAGAGAAAATATATCTGCTTAGAAGCATAGAGTATCAAGAGTGAACACTCGGATACATCGTGTTGTGACCAGCAATGGCGGCCGATTTATATGTGTGCGTGCAGCCGAGTGATACCATGTGAAGTTTTTTTTCCGAATATAATCAAATCGAATTGATGACCGGAGATTCAATGAAAAGTTAAATATTTGTTTTGATGAAAATTATTTCTGTGCTTATAAATAATTACACGTAAATATGTAATATACACATAATTTACAAGTAAAAGTTACTTTAATAGGTATAGTAAACAATTTCATACGGATTACAGTAAGGTAGGTAATTCTCTTTCTAAACAATGTTGAAACAACATTCATGCGACAAGTGATGATTGGGGATCATGTGGAAGGTAGGTAGTAGAAGTATACAGTCACGTCTTTAAATATACACTTTGGAACGTATTCAAGGAAAGAAGAGCCAAATTATAATACAGATGCAAATACAAAATTTAATATATATATATATTAGGTAGGAGTTTCGAGAAATCTCGAGCCCAATTTCTCGAGTCTTCTCGAGTCTCGAGCCTTTTTTGGAGGATAGTAATTTTAATGTTTTTCGGATAGGTACCACCGTAAGTATTCATTGTTAAAATATTCATATTAATATTCATTTATTAGCAACCATGGTATTACATTGATGTTCTTACATATTAATTGAACACATGGGCCCTGTTAGGGCATTGCAATAACTATTACACAACACAACAGTAGGTATTTACAACTAAAACTAATTAACAATTAGGTACAGTATCAATCTAACATCAAGAGTATTTAAAATTTATATTTATATTTAGGATGCATGCATATTACATATATAAGTTAGGGTCACTAGACAGATAGATCATTAAGGAAGTCTTCTGTGGTATAGTAGCATTTATCAATTAAGGTACTTTTTACTCGTTTTAGAAACGTTTTGTTACATTTTTCGGCTTTTATGGTGTCGTCTATTTTGTTATATATTTTAGTTGCCATGGCAAGTGGGCTTGAGCTGTAAAGTTTCAGTTTTGCGCCCGTTATAGGTGCTAGGTTGTTTTGATATCTGGATTTGTACCGCCGCTGCTGATCATGGACATATGTAAATATGGAAGGGTTTTCCCTGACAAATTTGCATATTTCAAGAATGTACAATGATGCGAGCGTTAATATCTTATATTTTCTAAAATATGGTGTGCAGCTTGTTGGCCAACGAATATTTGCCAATATCCTAACACAGTTTTTTTGAACTATGAATAAGTCTTCCGCGTCAGTGCTGTTTCCCCATAGAATTATACCATATTTAAGCCAAGAGTAAGCATAGGCATAATATGCGGTAAGTGCGGTTGACAGGTCTGTCGATCTCTTGAGCTCTCTTAATGCATAGACGAATCCTGACAGTTTGGTTTTAATTTTTGCGACATGTATTTTCCAGTTTATGTTTGTATCAATATCAAATCCTAATAATGTTGCAGTCTCCACGCACTCCAGGTCTACGCCTTTATTTGTAACTTTTATATCTAATGGTTTTTTTTGATGCGGTCTAAATTGAATAATTTTTGTTTTTGTAATGTTTAATATTGTTACCCTTTTAAAGGCAAACCTCTTAAAATAAACCAACCTATAACGACATCTTTTTATATCTTTTCCTTACCGTGCGTTTACATGCTCGGGCTCTCGGCCGAATGTTTCGGCCATGTTAGTACACGATGATTCGAGACAGACTATATAGAGAAAACTTAAGCCAGACCAGAGATAATTTAAGTACTTTTTCAGGTAGTTTGGTTGAGTTAAAAGGTGTCTTAAATAATTTCACTTCGGGTGAAGCTATTTAAAAAGTGTCTTAAATGGTTTCAATAACCAAAGCTATTTAAAACACAGTTTAACTCACTGAAACTACCTAAAAAAGCTTAAATTGTCTATGGTCTGGCTTAAACTTAATCTATATAGTCTGTCTCGAATGAGCGTGTACTAGGGTGGGCCGAATCATTTGGCCGAGAGCCCGAGCATGTAAAAGCACCATTATATATAACTTTTTTATAACTATGAATTGGCGATGAGGTTTGAATTAAGCATTTTATAAAGACTTAAGATAGTTATCCTTTAAAACGGAGTACCTATTTCATGTATTCCTTACTCATGACATACCCGATGTCCAGCACAGCCAAAAACTGCCTCCATCGAATTAATATAAGCCATTGAATAAAGTTTGAAAATCCTCTCATTCTCGCCAGGTAAAGCTACCTATACTTCTCTAGGTTCTTACGCGTAGCTATTCAAATCAAATGGTTCCTAATTTCAATAGTGAGGAAGCTTTCCCGTATCACCAGCTTGGGATTCTGTACATTATTACGATTTAACACGAGGATCAAGTTAATTACAGGACTGGAAGATTGTTAAGTCGATTGTCTCAGAATAAATAAAATATAAAAGGAAGAAATACGGAATGAGTTTCAGTGTAGCTTCTTTCAGCATCAACAGAATCTTCTCTTAGGTACCTACATGCTTTAGTAAGATGTTTTTCAGTGGGCAATTTCTGAGCTTTTAACAGATATCATATTTGTTATAAAAATATATAATATTCTGTAGATATTGCACGTTGTTTGCAGTTTCAGATTCCAATTTCTGATAGAATTATCATCGTCACCGCTGACTTCATCCGAGTCTTGAATAGTTAACATTTCGGGGTAGTTCAACCATAATAAGTATAATTTTTGTAAGAAAAATTGATAAATAGACAGCTGGAAAAGTCGTTTTGATGTAAAACCACGAGTTGAGCATTTAGGCTGTCACGTCCGAAATTAACTTTGATGTTCGGTCCATCAGAAGACTTGATACTTCTTGACTTGCGGTAATTTTTATCTCTTCTAAAATGTAGCTAAAAAGTGTAGCTAGTTGTCTTGAATTCAAAAAATTGTGATTAGAAGCCCTTGTCACGACTTTAACACAGAACCAACTTACCCTACTGGGCCTACTGTAATGAAGAAGTATTACTTATAAAAATAAAATAATAAAAGTTCTGTGTTTATTATTCTCAAGTTAATTTTCTTAAGTCTAGTTGTACGGGGCGAAAAGGCGCGTGCACACCGCGCATGACTCGAGAATTCTCGAGTCATGGACATTTTTTTCTCGTCTCGAATGAAACCAAAATTCTCGAGTTGTCTCGAGTTCGAGAATTCTCGAGCAGAAACCCTAGTTTTTGCCAACATTGCCCACGATGATTTCTCATAGAAATATGGCTCGTAAGACATGGTCACTAAACGTCACTTCAAGATAAAAATTAGTGTTCCCTTCGATCAAATGAGTAAAGTTACCAAGCAGCTTTGGCCCGCGAAATTCGAACTATACTTCTACGACTTTCTAAAAATTCATGAGTTGAGTTTAACACAAATGTGGTATATAGTAGGTACTCGTATAATTGCAAATATAACTTATTTTCTGGTAAAATAGTAGTATTATCTAAGTTAGCACACATTGGGCTGTATAAACAAATTTGTCTAAAAATGAGTTTTTGGGCAAAGATACCCCTTGGTGGCAAAGCTGGCGCATTTGACGGTAGATATTTATATTGTAATGCTGACCCTACAAACCTAAGGGTCGCATTCTCCTCTGATGAGCGGCCACGGGTCGTTAGACGCAATGAATAGACCCTGCAATATGGTGGAAATGTGTTTTATGTCATTACGACTGAAGTACCTCCCTTCATAAAGACATATCTCAATGGCCCTTACTTGTAAATACAACTTTGGGCACTCATCTTTAAGATTTACTTTCACAAAGCTGTAAAAGTGGGGATTAGTCGTTTATATCAGGAGTCTTTTTCAAACAATTTGTTTTGTTTATTTGGGTCATTCGGGGTCCAGTAGGTAGGTAGTAGGTAGGTAAGTACTTACTATTGATTTTGAATTTAAAATTCAAGGAAGGAGGAGAGATTTCCCAGGAGGAAAATAAAGGTATTGTAATTAATGCGTGTGAGAGAAGAAAACAATAAAATTTCAGAGCGGATTTTTCATAATGGTCTTATGCGTCAAGATAGTTTTTAGATAACTTTTGAACTATTCTCAATTAAGAATTAGGTACATGTAATATTTTAGTTAAGAACTATAAAATAAGGCTTTTCTTATTTTCTATAATTTATTAAATATACGGAAGATAATAATAAACGCAAGTACCATAACTACACCGTAACCGATTAATTGCTAAAGTTAAATTTTCTACTAAGGAAGATCTGAACGATCATTAAAAGTTAGGCGTACAACTTAGGAGTTGTATTTAGACATTTAAAAGTGGTTAAATATGCAAATAGCGAGATAATGGCTAATTGTTAAACGAATTTGTTTTTTTAATTTTAAGAAAGAACTAAATACATTAAAACTTACAACGGAAATCTGAATTTTGTTTGCGTTATTCGGTATTTAAATAGCACATTGTAACTAACATTCTTAAAGACGTGCAAAATTATATTTTACTTAATTTAAATTAAGTACATATACAGTGGTGGCCAACTAATTAAGTATACAGGTTTTTCCCCCACACCTGCCTACCAATATGAGTTTTCAAATTTGATTAAGTAGGTACCTATAGTTTAAAAAGGGCTGTATTTTTTTATCGCTAATGATATGAATTACCCCTAAACAAGTTTTGTTTGAGTGTTATAACACATTTCTGTAAAATATGTAACTACTATAAAAAAAACACGGTCTAGTCATAGTTAGGAATAAAATGTTTTTTTTACGAAAACTCAAGAATGTATTTTTAAAGCTACATATTGTTTAAATGAAATATTTTCAAAGAAACTTATTACTTATATACTATATTGAACATTATTTAAATATAATGTAGACTTTCGTGAGTCATACTGTTATAAATTGTAACGATTAAAGCTTACGTATTTTTATCACAATAGGTGTGACATGTTTCGACTGCATCGGACAGTCATCGTCGGGTATATTATTTAAATAAGAATTATTTGTGTCTTTAAGAACAATATTAGTCGAGCCCTTTTTATTGTATGGGAAAAAAATCGTGTCCCTACTTGGTTAGCCACCATTGTTAGTATATCGCTTTAATATAAAATATCAAAAGTATCGTGTCAAATCGACAAATTCATTATCACAGTTCAGTATCCGTTAATGAGGATATTATGTGGGTATACGAGAAAATAGTTCTAAAACTCTTTCAAAGTACTGACAAATGCCTAAAGAATTGCATTTGCAAAATTGATTAAGCTCCACTAAGTTAAAACTATCCAATGAAATGCATCGCAGCTCTAACTAAGAAATCCACTTCAATACAAAGAACTCAGCTAATTTAATTGTCCTTCCCCGAGTTTTACTCAAAATCTTCAACACGTTCTTGCAAAATTAAATTTACTGTTCACAAAAACCTCACAAGCCTTTACTCATGAAGGTTTAAAAGCGATAGTGTCTTGGCAATTGTTTTTCCAAATGTAGTGTCAGAGGTTGTCGAGAGCTCAAGTGGGTCTCAGAGGAGTGTTTAAGATCGTACTATCGTTTCGTATTTACTTAGTGTGTGTCCAGATACCGTTCCTCGAGGGAAATAAAGAAAAGGTCCCAAGGAAACTTACATTGCCGATTTAAGGTGAATGAGTTCAGAGTAAGGTAAAGGGCTAATTTAAAATGTACTTGAAAGTGATAGTTTTCCGGTTAACCGATAAATGAGCTATATTATCATAATTGTTATTTATTTCACCATGTTGCGATTTCTATGGGCAAAATAGTGTCAAAATAAAATTGTGTTCGTTCGTTCATAAATCCATTTTATGTATGAAAAACTTATACAATTTTTTTTTTATGAATTCCTCGTCTTAAATTTGAACAGAAATGATAAACTATATGCCCTTTTATGAATGATTTAAAAAATCTGTAGGTCCAAACTAAGCGCGGCGGATCCAACTTCCCCCATAGCCCTCCACTAAACGGCAGTTGGCTCTCAATGGCTCCCGGTGTAAATCCACTCAACACCACCTACAGACCAACTGTGCCAAGTGTCAGTGCATAGTGACAAAGTGCAAGGTTCCCATACAACATTGGGCAATATAACTCAAGACAACATCAGCCAACATTGAGGAATAGATTATAAGCGATGCCATCCGCCAAGCGACGGAACGAGACCGATGGAGACAGTTTTGACTGTTTAAAGACGATCCTCGGCAGTGAGGGAACGACTAGAAAGAAGATAATATAAAGTACATTATTTTCAGTTTTTTTTTTCAAAATTACTCTGTTGGTTCAGACATGAAAATAATTCAATTCAATTCAATTCATTTATTTCGGAAGCAAGTCCATATTTGTTAGTACAGTAAAAATATAAAATTTTCAATTAAAATTAGAATATATTTTATTCTTAGCGCTAGTGTTAGTAAAATAATAAAAACATTAATTAATTAAAATACATTAAAATTAAAAAGGCTAAGCTTAACTCTTACCCCGGAGAGCAATGCAGGTAATTCCAGTGCTGCTGGATACGTCCTTGGAACCTATCAACAATGGTATTTAGGAAGCTGTTGGTATGAGGGCAAGTTTTTCATTTAAAAGGTTCTATGAAAGGTGCAAGCAGTCATAATGAGTATGCACGATGCGCTCAGCATAGAACACTTACAGAACGCTGGGGTGCATCTTCCCAGAGTGCTCGCCATGCTCTTCACCTTCTGCTTGGGCCATACATACCTACCTGACGACATGTGGTAGTACCTATAATTAAGAATCGTACAGGAGATGCCGCTAGCATCAATAACTATAGGCCAATTTCATTGGCGACTATTGTGGCAAAAGTGCTGGACGGCTTGTTAGACAAGGAACTGGAAAAACATTTAACTCTGCATGATGCGCAATTCGGATTTCGGTCCGGTCTTTCTACAGAGACTGCAGTTCTTTGTCTAAAACACACTGTGAGGTACTACTATACAGACAGGGAAACACCTGTATATGCATGTTTCCTTGATCTGTCAAAAGCCTTCGATTTGGTATGTTATGACAAGCTGTGGCAGAAACTGTTTGAAGATACGAGCCTACCCGGTGAGTTGATTGATATGTTTGTGATGATTTTAAGAAATAAAAGGTAGTTTTGTCATAATTTATTTAAATTACTTTATATGTAGGGTAGAATAATAACTCGGTAAGTCTGACGACTCATAACGTAGTGGAGGGTCAGGGTAAAAACGAGGTGTTCCGATGGATGAGGGTCATTCTTGTTGGAGCATTAAGCGGGAGCAAAGTTCTAAGCAGTAACTCTTAAGTGTAGAACCTGTGTGTGAAAGTACTAGAATACAGAGTAATAAAGTGTGTTGTTTGTGAATCCTGGAGTTTTAATTACATGTTTAAATTCTGGTATGCATCAAAAAAATGTCGTCAGGTGGGCTAACTCGCTGTCGTCCACATACAACCTCGAATGCGGTGTGAGACAGGGAGGCTTGTCGTCGCCCAGGCTTTTCAGTTTATATGTTGATAGTTTGATCCGGGAGCTCAGCGACACCATGGTTGGATGTTCAGTGGATGGCACATTTGTGAATAACATTAGTTACGCAGACGACATGGTGTTGCTGGCGCCTTCGGTGAAAGCTCTCAACAAAATGATCAGTGTCTGTGAACAATATGCAAAATCGCATGGTCTTAGGTACAATGCTGCGAAGAGCGTGATGTTGGTTTTTAAGGCAGGAACCAAATATTATCCATGTGTACCGCCTGTTAAACTATACGGCATTCCTCTTAGCAGCGTTAAAGAATTTAAATATCTGGGACACTGGGTCACGGAGAGCCTGAGTGATGATAAGGATGTAGAGAGGGAACGCAGGGCGCTTGCAGTTAGGAGCAATATGTTGATTCGTAGGTTTGCGAGGTGTACAAACGAAGCTAAGATTACCCTTTTTAAAGCATTCTGTCAATCATTCTACACCTGCAGCCTATGGATCAAATATACACAAAGAGCTCTCGGCGCCCTGCGCGTTCAATATAATAATAGTTTTAGGATGCTGTTGGGGCTGCCGCGCCATTGTAGTGCATCGGGGATGTTTTGCGAGAGGCGCACAGATGGCTTCCAAGCCATAATGCGCAAGCGCGTCGCGTCCTTGCTGAGGCGCGTGCGCGGCAGCCCGAATAGCCTCCTACAGACGGTGGCAACGCGCCTAGACGGACCATTCCAGCTTCACTGGGATAGACTGCACTTTTCGTCTAACTGACTTGTTTTTATTTTTATGTTTAAGGTATTTTTGATTTAATTAATTTATGTTATTTTTAAATTTAGTTTAAATTAGTTATTATGTTATGGATTATATTATCTGAAATAAAATGAAATAATAATAAAAAAAAAATCAGTAGGTATACCGATTCCAAGTTTGTGCCTTTTGTTACGGTACCTTTTTGTTTGAGAGTTTTTTAATGACTTACGAACGTCGTCAGCGACACAGGAGTGGTAGTTCGTTTGTTTATCTTTTCGTTGTCAGTTTTGGAATATTTTAATAAATGTATTTTTTGAATTAGAGCTATAGTAGGGTTAGTTTAGCCGGTTAGCCGGCCACCTCTGATTTTCGGTCATTACGGAGTAAAACGGGAATAACGAGAAAATTTTACCGAACTTATTCACACTATCTGTATAATAACATACATTTACTTTACACTAATACCTCCTTAAACTCTCAGTTTCGTACTATTTTTATTGGCTCGTCAGTGTATGAACGCAATTTGATCAGTTTTAGCATTTTAGTGTGAAGCAATAAGTAAAAAAATGTAACTATTGTGTAATTTTTTTGTGGTAACTTAAAATAATATTTCCATTGTTTTGATAAAACTTCTAATGTTCTTATGTATTGTAGATGAGTTAATTTATTGTCAATTTGAGTAAAATACCTATAGCTAAAATTTAATAAAAATTACTCTAATTGTCATGTAACTATCCGATACCACAAAGACATTTTGATTTCGGCCGCCCGGCCGGAGGACGGAATTGCAGCTCGTATTTGTTAATTGATTGCATTTGCTATTTTTTTCCTATTTGACGGCCGTAAGAAAGTTACTTTTCGACTAAGGTACTTTATGGCCGAGAAACAAGTATTCCTAGAAATTAAAACACTTTAGAACGGATTAATCGCATTTATTAACACCATTACCCTACGTTTCGAGCCCTTTACAGCACTCCTTTTCACAGGGTTAAGATGATGTTATCACCTGTAAAGAGCTCGAAACGTAGGGTCATGGTATTAATAATATTCTATTTAATATAATATAATATGGTATTTATATTATTATTTAGCAGATTTCGGCCCAAGTTCCTAATAATTTTAGTAATATTAATAGGAAATTAATGATAAATGTACTTTCATGTTATATTCGAAAAGAAACCCTATTGTCTGTGAAATAAGGAAAAACGTTACAGTAGCCGAAAGCTGGTAAATAAGCGGCCGGAAATCAACAAGAATGGCCGAAATCCAGCTAAACCGTAAATTTTTCATACTCATTGTCATATTAATATAACTATGCCATTGATGACGGATTGCGATTAAAATATGGCGACTAAGAAAAGAATTAATGACTGAGAGTCGTCCAATATAATATCATTCATAAATAACATTTCAAATGACAAATTTTACTTTACTGGCCGAAAACCGGCTAAACTACTCTATATTCCGGTGGAAGTAAATATAATGAAAACAATAAGAGTAGTTTAATATACACAATGAAAGAGAAACAAGTAACTATCTTCCATTACTACTTAATTTACAAAGTACGATAACTTCTTTCTGTAACTGCCTAAAGTTATTGTCCAAATCACCGATTCAAGTTATTTCATTGTTTACATGGAGATCTACACAGATAATACTATAGACGAATGAAGAAGTCTTATTTTATTCAAAGATACTTTATTCATACTGAATTTTAAATAAGTATGGCTGTTTGATCTCAATCTAAAAATAGAACAAAGTAGACTAAGTAGGTACTTCAAATATTGAGTAACTGCCACCCCATTTTATTGATGCTAAAAGTCAACGACATTTAGAATAAAGCTTCCCGTCACCCTGATTGAAAGAACAAAATGTAAAAAACAGGCCAAAAGCGCGTGGGACTCGTCCACCAAGAGTCCACAAAGGATGCTGGGCAATATGACCTTAGGTACTTCAAAATACTGGTGGCACGGAACTCTCAGTGGGCGGCATATATACGGTTTTCGGATGTTTTCCTGTACTTGTGCTACAAGCTCTTGCTCTTTACCAAATTTCTTGATCTAGGTCAACGGGAAGTAGCCTAGGCATACATTTTGATTCCCATTGCAAATGTATGGGAAATACGACATAAACGGCCGTACTCGTATCTTTTGATTACGTTGACGTAGAGGTTTAGTTTGGTTCAACGGCCTCCTACTCGTAGCCTAGTTGGTAGTGACCCTGCCTACGAAGCAGGAGGTCCCGGGTTCGAATCCTGGTCAGGGCATTTATTTGTGTGTTTATCACGAATATTTGTTTCTGAGTTATGGATGTTTTCTATGTATTTAAGTATTTATATGTATCTATCTATTATATATATCGTCGCCTAGTACCCACAACACAAGCCTTATTGAGCTTACCGTGGGACTAGGTCGATTTGTGTAAGATTGTCCCATAATATTTATATTTATTATTATTTAAATTCACACCTTCAAGGGACCACATACTTGTGCATGTATAATTATTTAAAACTTGCTACTTCTATGCGTTTCTGAGATAACATAGTGATCCCATAAGGGCTATTTGGGCTTGTACTACGGTAGGGGGAAAACGGTACATATGCGAATTCCCCTCGCTGTGTTGCTTGAATTCCGAAATTAACAGGTGGGATCGCACATTTCCCCCTACACCTGCATCCGTATGCTATAGTTACTTTTATAATAGACCGTTTGGAATGTCGTCTGAATAAGTGTATATTTCCACAGAAAATCCTCCGAGACGGGAGATGAATCCAAATAAATATCGTTGGATATTTTGTAGCTTTGTTAGAATAATGATGTCGTCCGCGAGGAATAACAAATTGGTTCTGTTTGTAAATAGACGATCGATACGGAATCTATCTAACACGTATGGATGAAAGTGAAAATATATGAAGATGAAGTGAGATTTGGTTGAGGGATTTATAGTTTTATCTCCCAGGAGTCAAATTGAATATTAGTAAAGTGTCTTCGTAAACTAAAATAATCTTGAAATTAAACACTTTAGAACGGATTAATCGCGTTTATTAACACCATGATCCTACGTTTCGAGCCCTTTACAAAAGTTCTAAAGTGTTTAATTTCAATGAATAACAATCGCGGTAACAGAAGACAATATTAAAATAATCTTGTTTACGACGTTTTAGGTAGTCGCGTATACGCGCATGGAACATGTTTAAATATATAAAGATTAGCTTTTTTTCATGTGCGCGGGACACATTCTATTCGGCTTTCATTACTAACAGACCAAATTCTGTATCAGTGCCTTTTTTCTCCAAAATATATCTTCATGGCCATCATTGTCTAGTTTCCATTCACGCCCTTGATCCTTCACTGAATACTCTCTATTTTGCTTTATCTATAACTTTGTCAAATTGACAATCTTATTATTTTTAGATACTTTATTAATCGCTCCACTTCGTAATGAAAAAGAAAATGAGTTTACTTATGTTAAACATCAAAATATAATAATTTTTTTCATTATGAAATATATTAAGGTTTTTCGTGCGATAAGTAAATAACTGTAAACTACCCAAAGGTTGTCTGGAAGTCATCGCTCTTTGGCGATAATCCGGCCAGTTGCTGCTCTGTATTGTTATTTTATTTTCAACTGACTTCAAAATTTCAAAAAGGTGGTTGATCTCAATTCGTGTGTTATTTTTTATAACGGAAATAATGTTACTTTGTTACATTATTTTCGTTTTTAATATGAAATTCCGCTAATTAACGCCTGATTCAATAAATTACTTTTATTTTGAATATTTTGATGTTTGTTACCTCAGAGCTCCGTCAATTCTTGAGTTTGAGTTTGCATTGTTTTTACTCATAGAGTACATCTGAATGTCTGCCAATTTAGCCCAGCTTGACACTTGTACTGGCTTCCCGTGAGGCGGTTTTGACCCAAATACTGAACTGATTTTAAAAGCTCTTTTTATCTGAAAATAGATCGTTCCAGATAAGTCCCTTTTTATTGTGAACTTGGAGGTTCTCAACATTCAACTTTTAACATAAGGACTTCTCATTTATCAACTTAGGATATTTACATACATATATTGATACATTATAGGACGCAACTGGTGGTCTTATCGCTAAAGAGATCTCCTTCAGATAACCTTAAAGTAGTAAGTATATTTGAGTCTATAGCCTCCTGGATCCTGAAGGTATCGATTCTGGCAAAACTCTTTGCCGCATTGATCGCTGATTGGCCATCTGAGACTCGGTGTATATTTTATTCGGTTGACAGTTTCCTTCGTAAATGTTATATGTGTGCCACTTTACAGGAGATTTTTTAAAATCTTATGTCCTCAAGCGAGGACAGGAGGATAGGTAGGGATAATCCATTTAAATTAACAATAATCACGAAACCGCAGTGCATATTTATTATTATACTAGCTGATGCTCGCGACTGCGTCCGCGGATAATAATAATGTTTTTTTTTCGGACATGAGATTCCCTTAACTTGCCAGTGCAGGTTTCATCTAAATCCATTCAGCCGTTTCCACGTGATGCTCGAACAAATAAACAGGCAGACAGACAAATAGATAAATGAGAAGTCCTTATGACAGCTCAAAATTACCATAATAATTCCGGCCTCTGATGATATGTCACCATCACTGCTACATCATAGTATTACAGATTCAATAACACTGTAAAAAAATAATAAAAAATTGTTTTAGAATGTGCAAATCAAGCCCCTTGAACCCCGTAACTACTTTGATCGGGCATTTTTGATTGAAAATAAATTCAAATATATTATAGATCCTTTCTTAATGTGTCCGGGTTAATCTTGTTTATAACAGTTTAAATTTAAATAAAAAATAATAAACATATATGATAAATCCTTTCCCAATAATTCTGGATTATTCTCGTTTATAACAATTTAAAATTCCAAATAGCCGGTAGCTATAGTAGTTCTCGAAATATTTGACAATGTGACAGACAGACATACTGAGTCACACTATAAGGGGTAGTTTTCTACCATTTTGGTACGTAAAAACGTGAAGTGATGACGTCACTATCGCAGGTCTCAGTTTCATCCAGTTCCTACACGACACTTAGCCCTTTCGTCAATAAAACTCAACATCCATTCAATGGATGGTACTATCGAAGAGGTAAAGGTACTAGAGTGCTGTGTCTTACTCACATAGTTTCGGTATGGACAATAACGCCAACATTACAAATTCATGTTGGTATTATTGTCGAGTGAACGTCAAAGCGAGACGCAAGGCTCTAGCTTGACTTTTCATTTGCACACTTTTTAATCGATGAACTCTCTCCGGCTTAAAGTATAGATTCGTGGCTCGTCCATGTTCACATCAATGACTCCTAAAGAAAATCAGTATAAGTTTGATTTCAGGTTATTTTTAGCTATCACAGAATAACAGGTCTTATTTACATCAGGATAAAGTTCACATTTGAATTAGGTAGCTAAACGTCTCGGACGGTTGAGTGGGTAATGGCTGGCATTATTATTCTCACTTACGTTGACTCGGGTCTATATTATTTACTTCAGTAATTTTATTTCGTAAGAAATCGTGTGTACTGAAGCAATTTTCCGCTTGAATCAACATTTCAGAAATCGAGTTGTATTTAATATATTTACAGCCACAGATAATCTACGTAACGTATAATATTAAAATTATAACTAAACTGTGATTTACAAGTCAGTATGAGCCGTTTGCAGATTTTCATACACACATTAATTTTTTTTTAATTTAAGTTAAATTGAGGTTTTATAATTTAAACTATCACGAGTCATATTCACATTAAATTGTAATGGTTCAAACTCACGTATTTTCTTAACTTTGAAGCCACTTTTTTGATACAAAACTGCATTACTTTTGTATTTAATTAGGTACTGACATTTGT
Source organism: Lathronympha strigana (assembly GCA_949128165.1). Taxonomy (NCBI): domain Eukaryota; kingdom Metazoa; phylum Arthropoda; class Insecta; order Lepidoptera; family Tortricidae; genus Lathronympha; species Lathronympha strigana. The sequence continues at coordinate 12,519,122 of OX421920.1, forward strand.
TACTTCTATTCCTAAATTAACGTAAGTATACAAGCAATAATGTTGATTTTATCGTTTTTTTTATATAAGTTTTGAATTTTTGTTTTATTTAGTTAATAAAATATTGCCTTGATATATACCTCTTTCATTATTTTTAATATTATCCTTAGCTTCATGATGTTCAGAAATCAGCATCAACCGGCTGAGAATCTATCAAGATTGAGTAATAATAATAATAAATATTTTATTATTTGCTTCTTGTCTTGACACCCTACGTGCATTATGTTGTATTATTTCAATAAAAGGTAAAATATTATAGACAACATGTTATTATCTGTGTGTATGAGGAACATTTGAAAACTGCTATAGCCATAACTTCAAGCTACAACTGGATTTTTTAGATTATCCAAGTTTAAACTTAAATATCTCAAAAAAGTACATTTGTATGTTGCAACTTCAAAAAATCATAAAAAAATAAATACTAACCTTAACTCTGTTTCTTTCTGAATATGAAAGAGAATGTTTTGGACTATAAGTAGGTACCAATAACTCAATACCGGCCATAAGTTACGTTTAGCCTGAAACGCCTCATTTGTTCCTGAGTTTTAAAGTTTTTATATGTACATATCTATATATTATTAAATATCGTCGTCTAGTATCCACAACACGAGCCTTATTGAGCTAACTGTGGGACTAGGTTGATAAGTGTAAGATTGTCTTATAATATTTATTTAGGTATTTATCTGTGGGGTCTGGTTTTTGTCGCTTACAACAGTTACAACAAGAATCCCATGGCAACGAAAAAAAAAATGCAACCACAAATGTACGTCGTCAACTGAATTACGTTAAGACGTCATGGTAAGGCCTCAGTAGTGTGATGTCACTAGAACACTATTATACCTAGATTGCAGGCTCATTTCTCATTCGTGCAAAGTCGCGAGATTCATACTGTCTTTTTCATACGCTTGTTAATTGGTTTTGCATTTTCTTTTAACTCATGTTATTTTTATTTTGCGTATAAAACTATGTGTATTTTCTTCCTTGCTTCTTTCTCTATCCCGTTTAATTTACACGCATTCAAGAAATGTATTCCATTCTTTGAATGATGTATGAAAGTGTATTTTTCTCTCTCATTCAGCTGAGTCAAAATCACTTATTTAACATAACTATTTAGGGAGACTTGCACTACCCAGGGTTAGCTAACCAACCCGAAGATAGCTGTCCAATTTCACACTAAAAAACGCTTAACCTCGGGTGGTGCAAATCACGCTTAAATGATTAAAAAAACTCACCTGCAACTCAGGAAAGCTCTGCCTCACGATGAGCGTCCACAGATTGTATAGCACGCACGCCGTGATCACCCACAACCAGTAGAAGTAGAAGTTCTCATCCGGGTTGACGACAGTCCTCCGCGCCCGCATCTTCCTCCTTCTCTGCCGGTTTGTAGATCTGTGGTCCCCGGTCGCCCCTTCCGACCCTGTGTCTTCTACCTGAGACGTAATTTAGATTTATTTTCATGGCGACCTCGATTTCGACGATTGAGAATGGTAAAGGCGAACATAACAATTATAATGCCAAATAAAATGAGTTCATTAGACAAATAAAGAATACACGACGAAGGCTAATAAATATGTGACGTTAAAATTATATGAGTACGGTGGTAATTTGTATTACTTAAGAGTAATTAGATTAGGTTCGTACTTAGGTCTTATTTTTCAAGTTTAATTTCAAAAATAATCGTAATTTTGGAAATGTAATTTCTAATTATATTATATTATAATTACACACCATGCCTTACATTCTTACAAACGTTTAAAAAGCAAAGGACTCACAGCACGTCATAAGAAAACGGAAGCTTAAACTGGAACTTTTTTTTACGCGGGTAGTAGAGCTCGTGCTTCTTACAACTTAGTTGAGAAACTTACAGAAATCAATTAAAGAAGGGATCAATATTTCCACTAAACCTTTACCTAGTACCGATATATCTAATGGGTATTTTCTTACTTTTAATCGGAATTTTTATAGTAAACTGTGCCCTAAGCACTAGGACTGCTGCGACTGTATCTGGCGGTCTAAAAAACATCTTTTTGAAATGAAATGAAATGAAATAGTTTATTTCGGAAATTGATCCATATTTATGTTAGTAAATCTTATTCTAATTTAAATAACTATTGTTAGTGGAATGTATAATTGTAATTGGAAGTAATGTGCACAAACATCCAGTGAGCTAAGATGGGGCTGTCCATCCTCCCAGCTATAACCTTCAGGAGTGAGTTGGTGCTGCCCCAAATGCGCTCGCTCAGGGACGCCACCCGCTTGCGCAACACGGCTTGAAACCCGTCAGTTCTCCGTTCTGCGAACATCCCCGACGCGCTGCAGCGCCAAGGCAGCCCCAACAACCCCCTGAAGGCGTTGTTGTACTGGACGCGCAGAGCACTGTAGGCTCTTTTGGTGTAGTCGGTCCACAGGTTGTACGTGTATAGGGTTTGTATAGGGTTTGGTTTTTTTCGGTATGTAAAATGCCTTACGCATACCCCGGCCCAGGGTAGGCCAATGGAGGGGTTATATGTATTTGGGACTCTCTCCTCTCGGAACTTCCCCTAGCCAGAGGGAGAGCAGGACAACGGCGTCACCCGCAATGTTGTTATGGGAGCGTCACGGGATCGCTTGCGCATTCTACCATAACGCTCCACGCAAGAAAAGCACCTGCCATTTTCTAGCTGCTTGGATTAGATAATGACATTCGTCTTTATCGACCGCGAGATACTGTCTTGTGCTAGGGGTACATTGTGCTCATTGCGATGTATATTTGTATTGTTGCTTCTAATTTGTTTCTATCGCATAGATATCATGATAATGACAGTCAGTGTCCAAGACAAACATACATTTTTATATGATTACTACTTTTAGTACTTTAACTTAATTTACTAAAAAGCATGTCTTAACAAATTTCAACATCAACGGTATAATATACCTATAAGAAAACGATATCACTTGCACAGACATGTCTTAAAATAAAACGGTAATATTGCATGATTTTAGTAAATAACATTAAATGCGATTCATTGCATGCGAGGTCATTTCAGTAGTTATATCAGTATTATACAAAATGCGCGATTCATCGAAAATTGCAAAATCGAAAAGGTTTTCTTGAAATACGCAGCGAAAATAGTAAAACGTCATTGTGAAGCACATACACAGATTCTACAGAAAAGTAAAATTACAATTTAGAATAAGGGAATTAAGCTGTTTTTGTATATTGAAGGGGGTGTTATTTATTTTAATCAGGTATCAGGTGTTAAATCTGATTCAAAGCTTATTAACATAAGAATATCATATGAATGAGTTATCATATTGAATGATAACTCAATCAATTTGTTTGTAGGTTGCTGCCTTCACCTGACCTGCATACATCGGGAGGTTAGATACCATAAAGCATGCTCATAAACCGGGGTAATGATATGCAGAATTATTTGCAAAATCTCACAGTTTCCTGTGTCTCTGGTATGTGGCGGGTGGAGAATTTCTTCAGGAACGAGTCTTCTCTCTTCAACGGAGGCTTTTTCATTTGCATTGCCGAGCTCAGCTGCACCGTCGTCCGTAGCTTCATCCATCGTTGGTTTGACTTTGTTCTGCGTATTTAAGACACAAGTTAGACGGATTCTTCAAAAGGTATAGGGCATATACAAGCAAAGTTACCATGCTGAAGTTGAACTTGGCTCAAGAAAGATTTTAAATCAGATATCCACAAAAGTATTGCCAATATAAGAGCTTCAGATAGTTTCTTAATTTTGTTCGGAAATCGGAAATTTAAAAATAAACACACACAATGCAAATTAATTGTAATTGGAAATCTATACACACTTTAGAATCTTATTTATTTGTGCTTGCCAGACTTTATTTATACTGAAATGTAATTTATATACGTGCAAACAATCATCTACCTGTATTTACATGCGACTATGCAGTATTCACACTAGATAAACAAAATTGCATAAATATAAAAAGTATATTTGTAGAGTAAGATATTAGTGAGTCTGTATCTATAAATCCACGTATCTAAAACTAGAACTAAACTGCATCTAAAATCAGGAGCTTAACACTAAAGTTTTAATAAATCTATTCAAATATTTAAACGTTCAAACAGATGCAATTAAACACGTATTAAACACTGAAAACAAATTGATCTCCCAAGTGACAGTAGGAAAGTAGAATCGCTTTAAGGTGAACTAGTAAGACACAATATCCACAAGAAACACACATATCCAGTGAGATCATTACCGAAGGCCTAGACACAGACGAAGGTAGCACATTAGTGGGAAATCAAAACAAACAAACAATCGACAACGAGGCGGCTTTACCGAGCCCTCAAATCGAACCTTTTTATTTTCCTGAGAGCCTGGTAGTATGCCATGACCGCTTGGACGTGCCTCCACTTATGTCCACGTTTGTCAGGGTCAGATTGCTCCCTCTCGTGCCCTGTGTCCTGCATCTGCATGGACTTGTGAGAGCTTGACGAGCTCGATGCAATGATCGGTCGCCTATAATAGATGTAGCGTGTTACACGATAGCAGTGTACAGTGTGCGGTCTGTTTGTGAATCCCCACCGTGAGTTTCGAAAGCGACATAGGCAAAAAATGAAAAAAATGTATGCCATTTGGCTTTTATAAAGGTGACATTTTAGAATTAACGATATGCCCGTTTTTGTAACGGACTGTTGTATTTGTATTGTTGTGGGAAATGTAGACCCTTAATAAATTGAGTGATAATACCGAACGCATCGCCACTGTCAATCAATTTGTAAAGGACTTTGACAAAGACTTTATAAAGATAAAGTACCCGTGTCCCGCAATAGTCCCGCAGTAGTCGGCTGAATGCGCTTCGGTAATGTTGTAAGATCTACCATGTAATTCTAACTAACCAGATTAAGAAACCAAAGAAAATCAGAGAAAATGCGTTGGTCGCTTTAGGTGGCTCAAAACTCACGGTATCATCAAACATTGTGGTATAGACTCCACAAAAGAATAACATGCATAGTTACATAATAAAATAAATCAGCCTCACTATCTTTGGGACAGTACAATACGTGTATGGTTTAGCATTACAGTGACGGCTACTCGTCCAGCTGTGCACTCGTGAACTAATTGATACTATGCATTTTGCACATATAGTTTTGTGATATGCGATGCGGTATTGCACCAATTATGTAGGTATCGGTTTGTTTAATGCGGTATCGATTGGTGTGGCTTCCAAGTCACTTGTGTGAGTCTAACGTCTCATTATAGGTTTGATTATTTACCGGAAAGACTCACCTCTACTTCTGACTGGCTATTTATACAATCAGACAATGTATTCCATTTGACAAACATCCGTTAATTTTCACCTATCTCATGTCATATGTATTACAGCAGGTTTAGATGGTCGCACTTTTGTCAACGTGGACGTCACTTTCTAATGCGTGCGTTAGTGCAAACGATAAAATGGGACCCACCAAATCCAGACTGATGACGTGAAAAGTATTTCTTTGCAACATTATACACTTTTTTGATACCAAAGTAGAGCAATTGCTAAGGAAATACATAGTGGTGACTTGGAAATCACATCATTCGCTCACTATCAGGCATCATCGGCATTGGTATCGGGTCGTGCGCGCTAGGGCAGCTAAGCTCTCTGTAAGCGGAGGGTGCCAGATCTGGCCACTTACATATCGTCTGGCCGCGCGTTTGTCGTGAATGGCGACAACTTGCTCAACAATCTAGACAGTTAGGAAAATTGTGGTTTATTGTCTTTCATAGAAAATACAGAATAAAATAAATAAATAAAACACTTTTGCCTACCTATCAAAATACCAGTGTAAAATTTAAAACCTATCAAAAATAGAGTTTATTAACGTAGTCTCTAAAAATCTTGTATATGGTATCAAATCTATCAGGCACCATCGGCATTGGTATCGGGTTGCGCGCTAGGGCAGGTAAGCTTTCTGTAAGCGAAGGGTGCCAGATATCGCCACTTAAAAATAGTTTAGGCTTATTCTCACTTTCAGGCTTATTCGCTCTTATCACTTTATTATCTTTATGCTGTAAACTGGTTTTGAAATAAATAAAAAATCTCCTTTTTTGTTACTTCGATTTTGTAATAACTAGCGTTGATAAAAGATATTTTTAAACTTAACTATACATATATCTATAGAAATAATTATCTTGAATAATTAATGACCGTGTAAAACAGTGCAAAGTCTGGTCAGGATCGCACGGTGTACAATTTTTTGTCGCCCCATTCGCTCACTATCAAGCATCAATGATGCAGGATTATCAATGATATGGAGTCATGCGCGCTAGGTAACCGCTAACCTAAGCTCTCCGCAAGCCAGATCTGGCCACTTACATATCGTCTGATCGCAGGTTTATCCGGCTATATATTAATTATGTTCGGGCAGTCCATCGAATCTCCATAGTGGATTTGTCTACTAGGCATCCGCAAAACAGATTACCATCGATTGGTAAATCCAGCAATTATAATGTAGTGTAAAAATAACCCAAATATGGCGCTCGTGGCTTACTCGTATTTTTTAAAAATTAATTTTGGAATGCTGTACCGCTTACAAAGAAATTTACAAAGGTTGATCTGGGTTTCGTTAAACTGTTGTCTATTTTCTTGATTTCGTAGTAACTGACCTAAATAAATAATTAAAGAATCAAAAACATAAGAAAACTTTTAGGTTTAAAATCTAGTTTAGTTATAATGATACAAATTCAGTTACCTATAAAAAAAAAGCATTAGTATCTCCAAATGAAACGTATACGTTTATAAAATGAGTGAACATTCCATCCTATCACAAAAGATTATCGGAAGCCATTACAAATACCGTATTACGACATAAAAGTGACCTGTCAGAATCAATAACTTCCTCCCTTCCTTTGGGCAAACCCCTATAAAACGGCCGTAAACCAAGCGCTCCCTGTGTAAACTCTGTCGCGACTTGGGAAGACCCTGACACGTGGGACGTACCCCGCCATACTTGTAGATACCTACGAGTATATATCGTTTAAGGATGACTCACACTAGAACGGGGCGGGGCGGGACGATCGGTCAGTTTCTATAGAAAGAATCACGTGATAGCTCGGAGCCCTCGGAGGTCACGTGACGTTTTCTATAGAAACTGACGGATAGGTGCGGTCCAGTCACGTCCCGGCACGTTCTAGTGGGAGTCATCCTTTAGTGCTAATCGACAGTGACCTGTCGTTAAATATGAAGCTCCGTATGAAACGCTTTAACTCCGGTTTAGTTGGCTGTTAAGGTTTAATAGGTCGCTAAATATTTCGGTAAAATATTATTTAACGCTTAAAAAATAATGCTGTACTTCGACATAACTCTAGATTCAGACCAAGCTAAGTTGGCCTCCATTTTGATAAACTGTTATTTTCTATGACATTATGACGTTTACATAGCACTTTCACAGCGTGTGCTATCAAAATCAATGAAAACTTAGCTTAGTAGGACTCTATCACTCTTTTGTGAGTTAGGGTTTTGTTCGGATCATTGCCTCTTTTTGTTTGCATACCAACCTCCTGTCATGGAAAGCATTTTGATGACGTATTGTTAGTATAAACGTGATGACAGTTTTGCTTGTTTGCTGAAGGTGCTGTAATTATAGCATTTGAGACATATTTAACATAAGTATTTTGTTGTTTAGCTCCTGTGTTTATATTGAGACCTGAGGAAGCGAGAGATTCCATAATTAAGCCACGAGCGTAGCGGATGGTTCAAAAACTGGAATCTTGAGATTTGCGAGGGTCTGAAGGCACAAGAGGTGAACAAACTTTGCCGCTGAGTAAAATACAACATTTTTCATCTCACTCTTACTCTAATGTTACAAATCTCATCCAAATGTATGCTTAAGTGTAACCTACCTAACTACCTACCTCTACCTACCTTAAATCTAAAGTAGGTCCTTGAGGCATTGTACCTAGGATGCTGGCGGCATTTCCTCGTTGTATCGCAATGCTGATACGTTGTGCGAGGAAGCCACCAGCTCTTCGGTCACCAGTAACATCAACCAGACGTTTCGCGATTTCTACGAAAAATTTGCGTGCGCTGGGACCCCATGGACCAAGAGTTTCGACCCCGAATGGTACAAAAAGGTACTCTCTGCCCAGGCTCTTATATTTATTATTTTAAGGTAGGTAGAGGTAGGTAGTTAGGTAAGTTACACTTACTGTATATATTTCGAGAATAAATGATTTTATATATATATTTTTTTTAATTTATTTATATTAAAAAAAAGAATACATATAATGTATGCTTTGTTTGTTTGTTTAATAGTCAATGCCTCTAGCTAACGTGACGAACCAAGTCGTTTAGTACGTTTTTATACGCTTGTCTTAAAAAATAAAGGAAGGTTTTCCGAGCCACGTGAAAATTATTATAATATAACTGCTCCTCATTTAGTAAGTACATACAATAATAGACATAGATAGAATTACCTTACTATTTTCCTTGGAATTTCCTGAATTATACTAAGAATCGGCGACTAATTTTTTTATCATTTTCAAATCCTAAAATAACGAAGTATAGTTTTTGTTTCATTACAGAAAAAATAAATTCTTTTCATACGTTTTTATAAGATATGATACGTATTTGAAAATAAATGAATAGTTATTCGTTAGTAATCCTTTCTATTGTTTTGCAACACCACCTACATTAATTAATTACATAAAGCCGCCCGGGAAGGTCCCGACGGGTTAAATTAGCGGCCAAATTGGGTCCGCGAAAACAGCTGGCGATTGCTTAAATAGCTTATTAAGAAACTATATAGAAAAAATAGTTCTAAGTTATAAATTGAAAGAGATGTCATATACTACAGAAAAAGTGACCAAGGTCCCCGGTGAGCAGGGCTGGGATAGAACCAGCGACCTCCTGTTTTCGCGGCAGCCCTAACCACTGGGCTACCCGATAACGGCAACTAGAGTCCGAAATTTCCTAAGTATATGCAATCTTTTCTTATTTTAAACGTTTAAGGTGCGTTCTGCCCATCCTACAGCTCAGACTTACGTCCAGTGTTGCTCTCTTGATAATCTTTACAGATTATTTTCAACTAGAAGCGAGACATGGCGCCATTATTCATGATTTAACTCATGCTTTACAATAGTTCTAAGGCTTTGAACAATATAGTATTTTGTTAGGTCAAATAAGCCCGCCCAAGCGTTTTAGCTCCGTGAATAGCACTCCGTTTGTATTGATCTTTTTTTTTTATACCACGTCGGTGGCAAGCAAGCATATGGCCTGCCTGATGGAAAGCATTCACCGTAGCCTATAGATGCCTGTAACTCTAGGGGGTATCACATGCACGCAATATAGATAAGAGTCAAGAAACTTAAAAGTTTTGAGTCTGAACTTTTGAATCTCGGAATTATAAAAAGTATATTAACTGCAGACTTTGTTCATATATTTTATTCAAACGTTAAAATTGCTTCATACAAAAATCTGCTTCTTAGATTTTTAATACATGTTAAATCATTAAGACTCACTCATTTTAATTTACATTATATCCCATTTGAAATACATCTTAAAAAGAGTCTGAAATGCATAAAGAAAGGTTTATTCTTAGACGGTGAAATTTTGCATCCGATTTACTGTGATCGTCTATTAACTTAATTTGGGTTCGTAGTTTATTTCGTCAGAGGTTGATTGTACCGAATCACGAAGCACTCTTTCATCCACTTTAAGCAATCTCTTAATAGGGTGAAAAAAGCTAGAGTCTGTCAGGAAAGGCAACACTGGTATAGAAGAGATCCAAAAACTTTTTTTTCTAAAAAGAGTAATTATAATGTTTTTCCTACTCAGAGTCACGAGCTCTTTTGATCCTACTAGGAGAAAAAAAGGCCCAATTTAGGGGGCAGGTGGTCCGGGAGCTCCGGGCGGGCGGTAAAGTAGTATGAGAATCCTTTAAGACCATGGGCTTAATACAGCTCATTAAGTCTAAGTATGCTTGCATATAATATCACCATTTACGAGCAGATGTGATGAAAAAGATCTTATATTACACGACCTTAGGGTTCTCGGAACTCAGAATAGTTGCAGTGTGAAATGTCAAAGCCGCCTAAGAATAACTTCAATCAATATCCGAGGCAGGAGACTCTTCCATTTGTCTCATCAAACATTCATGCGAATAACTGAAAGGGGCGGGCTTGGAAACTTTTTGGTGTGATTCGGAGTTAACTTTACTTAGCTTGGGTCAATGAAACCCTTTGGAATATTAAAACCTTCTGCGTACATGCTAGTTTACTATAAACACATTGAGTGCCAGTGAGTGCTACGCGCTACGCTCGTAGCCGATTCCGTGGTTTTCCCGCTTTGTAGGGGAAAGCGACCACCCACAGAGAACTCCGAGCGGGTTCCCGGCGCTCAGCGTGTTAAAAAAAATACACAACAGGCCTCTAGACACGCGGCAGCGTGTCCAGCCAAGTTCAGGCGACGGACCTGCATTAAATTTATGGAAACACACCGAACCAACATGCAACAGGATCAAACATTAATATTTTGCATATTCAAACGTTTCTTAAACTACAAAAATCTCGTTAAAATGGGATTGCAAATTCTATATATGAAAACAAATAATTTATGCTTCATATAGATTTTCTTTGATTTGACTAGTTAGTAGCATCCTTTGCACATAGTCAGAGAGAGTCGTGCTGTTTTTTTATGGTTCCGTAGGTAATATGACAAAAACGGAACCTAGTTTCGTCCAGTCTGTCTGTCCATCTGTCCGTGTTTACGGTTTTACTCAGTAACTACAAAATATAATCATGTTCATAATATTACAACGAAAGGTGTATGTTGTGTGCTGCTATACTTAGCTTTGCATACCCATAACTTGTGAATTAAATAATTTTTAAGGGGCATCCCATACATGTAACTAAATGTCAAAAACTATTTAAAACATGGGTATTTTTTAAGTCATTCCTACTCAGACTGGCGAGCTCTATCGATGCTAGAGGAAACAAAATCCCAGAATTTTCATACATTTTCCAAAGTTTCCATTCCGTTACCGCAATACAAGTATACAACCGTCTATTAAAAAATGGTAACAGAATGGAAAAAAAACTTTGGGACACATTTTTATTCTTCTATTAGAATTGAAAGAGCTCGCGATTCTGAATGAAAACCTCAATAAAATTTTTGAAAAAAAAAGTGGGGGTGATTTGGAATAAATGACTCATATCTTTCTAACACTTGTATTGCCACTCGGCAAAAAAGTGGACATATAGTTTTTTTAAATCTACTTTCTGATTTGTTTTGGCAGACTATGCACACAGGCCAGTATTCCAAGAAAGGTAGGTAGACACATGGAACTGCTTTAATTTCAGTGCCAAGTTTAAAAATTAAGAGGTGTAAAGATAACGGTGATATTACAGTGACAGGTCGCTAGCCCATCGCTCGACACACATGAACCCTTATCTCACAGTTGACTTCTACGACACAAACGGAAAGGGTTGGTAAAATTCTTAAGGATAACTAGAATGTCCCGGGACGTGACCCGGGCCGGGCCGATCTGTCAGTTTCTATAGAAAACGTCACGTGACCTCCGAGGGCTCCGAGCTATCACGTGATTCTTACTATAGAAATTCACAGTTCCCGTCCCGTTATAGTGTGAGTCATCATATTCATATTATTTATTGGTAATAAGCAATTACATGACAATATTTTAATTAAAATTACAATTTATATTAATGTTTTAAATACAATTGTAAATAAAATTCATAAATAAGCTAACCTAGTTACTAGCACTAGAAAATAACTCCTTATGATCATAGAACGCCTGCTCTACGAGCCATTTTTTGAGTTAAAATTATTAAATGCATGAGCACTGTGTGCAGCGACTATTTCACCCGGCAGGCCTTGCGACCCATGACGTGGGTGAGTTTCCCTGACTTTGCGAGTCGGTGTGACACACCAGGCAGTTTACCAGCACGCACACTTCGGGTTTCGTACCTGCGTGGAGCCATCTCCATGTCATTGGGCGTTGCGTCCAATTCTTCCCTCGTGGTCATTGCCATTTGCAAAATTAAGAGTGACGGCAACGTTAAGATGCCTAGTGACTTAAAGTGCGGCTTTGCAGAATCAGTCCGAGGGACGTCTTTTACCTATCACCTTTAACCTATCACCACATGGGACATCCTTTAACCTATCACCACATGGGAGTTAGTATACATCATCATTTCAACCGAAAGACGTCTACTGCTGGACATAGGCCTCCCCCAAAGATTTCCACAATGACCGGTCCTGAGCCACCCGCATCCAGCGGACTCCTGCAACCTTCAAGGTTGTTAGTATACGTACTACTTATTAGTCGCAAACATAATTTTATATGAAGTTTGTTTGCCTTACTGTTATTACAGTATTAAGTGCATGCTTGAATGCACATGCGTATATTGCATTTTGCTATTTACTTTGAAATAAAATACCTATATCGAAAATAATTGCAAAGAATCTATGGATACTTAAGGGGGATCTTGAAATTTAAGTTTTGAAATAGGAACTTCCGTCCAAAAAAGGATTCTTATATCAAGAAGTTGCCAGGGGTTTTATTGAAAATAATATACCAAAACACTGTCCTTTATCTAACACATGACGCCCGGAATCCCGCGGCATATCCATACAAGCATAATGATTGAGATTATTCACCCAGAGTGGCACCCAAAACCCCGATCACTGGTGAAAAGTGTATGTATTAATGAACTCGACTGTGGTTAGGTAATATTTATAAACTTTAAGACCGCGAGTCCCTAACGTTTTCATAAAGTTAACTTAAACTTCGAAAGGACGACATTACTTCTTACAAAAGTTTGACGTTGCTAATAACGGTAGAGTTGAAAAATTCAATGGATATAACTTTATCGTTCACCGGAGATGAGAGTCTCAATGACACCGGATACTTATATCTTGGAAAATATGCGGATAATTTGTGCAGAACATGATGTATTAAATTACTTGAAAAATACCCCGTAATATTGGTAATGTATGACAGGGCATACAACACGAACATAATTATAGAAGTAAAGTATACTCATCACTCATGCAATACTTTTCGATCCGATATGCAAATGAGTGCATGTACCTACTCTATTTGGCTCAAACTCCTTTGTCAATATAATATTTTATGCAATAAAAATAATTAGAAAAAACCATTTTATTTTAATTATTTACCAAATTAAGCACAACCGAAAGAAACCTGGGGCCTTACCATGACGTCTTAGGGCATTTTCAAAAATAGGGTACCATTTTCGTTTTTATTGAAAATGTAGAAATTTTTGGGTTTTTCATAACCAGAATCACGAGTACTATTGATTTAAAAAAAGAACGACGAAAGAAGACGACGTCATGGTAAGGCCCTTGAAGACTGTCATAGAGATTAGAGACTATCAATATTAATCATTTCACGCGACAATTACCTAAATAGTAAGTATGACAAATATTTATGACATCCGATGTTCGACTATTCTCCATGGTTTTACTTCAATATTTCCAAAATTTGAAAACAGCTGCTGTCTGGAGACATGCCGGCCACAAACGTTCGGGCAATACGTCAAATGTCCATGTCCATGTCCGCCGGGCATCCACCAGACAAATTTCTCATACATTTATCGGCGGATCCGGCAGATATGCCCAAACGTATATGGCCGGCCATAGGAAAGATACGTAAGTGGGTCGTTCTTCTCTTTTAAACTAAATTAAATTAAAATCAGTTTATTTCGAGTAACAAGACTCATACATAATATACACACAATTAACGACAATAATTTGTCTCGGTCTGACAAATGTCTGGTTTAGAATTTTTTTTCTCGGAAGTAGATGGCTAAATTTGCTTTACGTTATCACTACAGAATTCTTATCACTTCTCAGGCTAGTGAATATGAAATCACCTAGATTATTTTATTTTTCTCAAAAAAATCGTGACAGAGTGGTATATACAAAGGCTGTCTTTTATGAGCAGGGTCACTTCGTCACGGTATTATATTATATTATTTATTTCATAAAAAAACAATAACATAATTTACATACAAATATTCGGATTATTGTCATGATCGTCGAAAAATATTAAAATTAAATATAATGAAAAGGAAAAATAAGTAACTAATTATGAAAACTACATTTAAATAGTGTAGGCTCTTCAAACATTTATAATAGTTTTATATTACATTTTCATCATAACTTTAAAGATGGTCGTAAATCTGAAACACCTAAAAAGTGACGTTTGACTGCCGTTAAAAAGAAGAACAACTGCAAAATGCATCTTCTTCTGCCGTTATTCATAAACGCTCAACAAACCTCCGTTAACTAATTTATAGTTTGTCCTTATCTGTCAATTTGACATTTGCGTTTGTCAAAAAGGGACAAAACGTATTTTTAATAAAATGGGTCTGTTATGTTTTTATGAATAAGGCGGTTAGTCTGTAACGGGAAATAGGTCACGGCATTTGAATTATTTTAACACGGCCTAGACGCCTGGCGTGTCTGTGAACTTTGCCGAGGGGAAAGCTAAAAGTATTGGTACCTACCTACTGTTTACCCTTGTAGAGACTTTAGGTTAAATTTCGCTTCGAAAATTCAAGATGCGAAACTTACAATTAGTGAACTTTGTCAGATTGTTATTGTTGATGTCTCGTTTTTGAGTGGTTACTTGATATCTTTTACTTTATAGTAGACTAAACATTAATGTTAAAGTTTTTATTTAATTTAAACTCCTTTTCCTACTGTACCTAGTTTATATTGACAGGTATATTATTTTGCTAAATTGTTGTGGGCCAAATGTCGTTGTCTCTTTCATCTACTGCCAAGTCTACAAGGCCACACATACTCGTAGGTACAAGAAAAATATGACGATCATGATTGTATGCCAGGGAAATTTACATACGGTATAGAATTAATATACACATATGTGAGTATGTAGTGTATATTCGAGAAGTGACCAACAGAAACATTAGTTAATACGTCGATACTCCGCGACGGGCTGTCATCGACTGCTCGACTAAGAGTCAGTGACGTCACTATGACCTAAGCGCTCGAGACGTCAAAGTACTACAGCCGCTCACTGTCACCGGCGCATTAGTGTGCTCTTACCATGAGTTGTTCGTAGCCCTATTTGATAGCGACTGCCGCGTTCGGGGGTATGTCAGTCTCGCTCCTGCCAGAGTAATGGTAGGAGCGAGACGGACATACTTTTGATGTGACGCGTACGAGTATTTTTGACTGTACATTTTTTTGATATGAGGTCCTCCAGGAACGCGTGAACCTATATTAAGGATTCATATTCGGCGGAGGTACTATACAGCACAAGGTATCCCGCATATGTTAGTCCGCCGCGCCGGAGTTACTACCAAAATCCCCTGTTGACCTCCCCTACTATAAGAAGCGACACTCAATCGCTCACATTTTAAACATGAACGCCGCACGCCCCGCTTCGCTGCACGCTTTGCTCGGGCGGCCATTCTATTATTCTCAGAATAAAACGAAAACAAAACAATATCGAGTGTTTTCCTTGATAATGAGTCCATAGACAATATTCTCGGTGGCTAACGACTGCACTCGGCCGTTGACAGGCTCTTTGTTCTTATAGTTGACCTAGTCTATTATTAAAAGGTAACCGTGAATTAGTGTTTTTGAGCACCAGGAAATTGCCTACCCTATACCCTGTTCCGATTATCTTGTCTGTCTTGAGCATTGATTTACCTAATTTGCTAATTTATAATTTGCTAATGGTACGTACAAGTTTCGGAATTAAAAGAACATTCTCAAAATTTCTGGAAAGATCCATGAGAAAATTCTCATGCAAGTTTCCATTTAGAAAGTTCCCGTATTGATTATAAGTAATAAATATTATGGGTCAATCTTACATGAATTAACCTAGTCCCACAGTAAGCTCAATAAGGCTTGTGTTGTGGGTACTAGACGACGAAATATATAATATATAATATATATATAATAGGTATAAATACTTATATACCTACATAGAAACACCCAAAACTTGGTAACAGACATTCGAGATAAACCATAGATAAACACACAAATAAATGCCCTGACCAGGATTCGAACCCGCGACCTCCTACTTCGTAGACAGGGTTACTCCTAGGAGTGGCTAGGAGGCCGTCAAAAGTTGAATGTAGATTAGGGATCATAATTCAGTTTAGGTTCAGTTTAGGCTCCGTAGTATGGAAGCGACTCAGTTAAGGTCGTCAACTGAATCGCGTTAAGACGTCATGGTAAGGCCTCTGAACTGGTGATGATGACTACCTCATTTAATATTTATTTCGACCAATCGGGGTCTATTTATAAGTGTCATACAAATCCAAACTAAGAAACACCGGGAACATTTCATAGGAACGTTGGTACTTAAGAATATAATCACATACTCGTAAACAAAATGATCTCCTTTCCTGACACCGTAGCTAGTGGCTAGCGATATGTTATTTTTATTTCTATTACTTATAACTCCTTATTTTACTAAAAGTATTATGCTTGATAAAGTCGAATAAAATTTTTGACAGATCGATGTCTGTCCTTATTTTAGGACAATCTACACTAAATATCAATCAAATAGAGTTCGACTAAGCTAAGTTTTTGTATATTTTCAAATCATTCAGTTCAGTTTTTTTAAATAAATGGCTTTCGTCCATTGGGATACTTTTGCCAGTGTAAAGATTTATTTTAGCAAGTTAACGGTCTTATAGCGTATATTATAATTATTGTCTTATAGTATATATTGAGCGTGCCTTTGTACGGTTAGAAGTCTTGCTATATAGTGGTAGCTGATTTCAAATAGCACGTTTCCCGGACAACCGGGTGATAAACAAAAGAGTGATAAAACTCGTTTCAAGATTAAGTTTTCATTAGCTGCACGCTTCCTCGTTAGTTTACTGTAGTATAATAAGCCACCAATTTTACCCACTAAATAAATTTCAACAAACAAAATACAAAAACATTATTTGAAACGACTTCGCCATATACGAGTATGCTATGCTTATTAAATTATAACAAAACTATTAAAAATCTAATTAGTACCTTTTTTATTAGGAGGCCTTGAATCTTTTCTATGGCTCTTTTCTAAAAGACTCTGTTATAATCCAGTTCCCATTTATATTTATAAGACTCAAGTTCTTGTAATTTTTAGTACGAGATATACTAAAGTCAAAAATAGCGCGCCCAAATCTATCAAATATAGCTTTCGCACGGGTCTACTTCTAATGACGCTCTTTCTAATAATTAGCCTTCGAATCACATGACTGTATCAGCATCGAGCCACATTTCGTACGTATATGAAAAATCACTCGCTAGTATGATGATGCTCGCTAGTATATGATCTTCGTTTTGCGAGCGATTCCTAATAATTATACTCATTCACCCTTACAATAATAGGCTACTAAACTCATATCAAATTTGGCACAACAAATTATTATTTTCTATAGTATTTGAGTTAAGAACCCAAAATTGGTTGATTTCGGCTATTAAAAGTATACGACCGCTACGTATTTTGAAATAAAAAATTATAATCATATTTTTTAATTTTGAGCTCTGAAAATGCTGTCGGCCATTTTGTGACGTCATTATACTCGTCGAAGCCAACTTCCTGTTGTATCTTGTACGACTGAAGTTCGTAACGGCACCTCTGCAGTGACATTGACAAATGTTGTTTTCCTGCATAGTGACGTCATACCACAGATAATCTATGAACTACCATGGCTGACATAGTTTTCGCCGGATTATGTAAAAGTAAAATTTAAAAATATTGTTTGCAGTTTACCAGGGCATATTAAAATATGGATATATATTTTTTTCTTAATTGGTCATTGATTAATAATATAAGACAAACTTCAAAAAAGGGTCAAGTAGCCTATTGTGCTGGGATTAAAAGGCGAGTTATTTGATTGAAGCCAACATGGGCGCACGCATTTACCCTACCGCCACTTCCTTATTTGAGCATTAAAGACGCGGATAAGAAATTTCAAATAAACGATGTTCGCTGCAGACTAATAAGGAATGCAATCAGTTATTTTTTGTATGGGAACAACTGGGTTTTAACCGAAACCGCGGTTATTTCATACAAAATTAGCCGTTGCATTCCGCACTACAGACGAACGGTATTTATCATTAAAAAAAGGATTCTCACCTTTGGCCCGGGCTCTTGCAGTCGCTACTCGCATTGTTACTGGAGTCATCATCGTCTTCTCTCGAAGTAGCAGCAGAGAGCACTCTAGAAGAGCCTGCGTTAACCTCACTGCCATCGTTGTCTTCTCCGTCTGATGTGCGAGAATTCCCTTCTTCTGCCTGGGGACAATCATTCACTTTGTCACTACAAAATTATTGTTTAGAAAGTTCTGCGTTGATGAAAATAACTGCAGAACGATCGAAAGAGAGTAGAATTCACATAAAAACTCCCAAATAAAAAAAGGTCGCGACAACTTTGAAAAAAATATGACTAAGTATATATATTTTTGCACTTGACTATACACACCAACCAAGACAAAAATAGGTAGGTACACATTGACAATAAGGGTTCAGAGCTATCATGTATTCAAAAAATGTGAGCCATAGTTTCACAGAGTGCAAATAAAACAAGTGATTGTCATGAAATCGGACACAAGTGCATGCAATATTTATTGACCTAGATATTTCGACATGCTTCATCCAAGTTGTTCTATATTTCCGAGTGAGAGAAATATTTTTCATGCCATAAAAATCTATAATATTTAGTCGTATAGACAGATAACATTACGAGTATATGGGAAAATTAAAACAGTCATTCTTGTTTAAACTTAGCATTCATATAAAATTAACAAAAATAACTTTATACTAATACTTATGAACTGGAAAATCATAACCATATCTAAATACTGAAATGGATTTTAAATTCGCTTGTTAATTTGTTAGTCACAGGATTTTGGAAAAGTTTCGAGAAAATGAACTCTTATAGAACTCAGAAAAAATACTGTTTCCGAAATCCTCCTCATCCTGTTTACTTAACAAGCTTAACTTATACCTATATACCGGGTGTTTCCTGTAATATGAGCAATAAATTTAATCGTAGGTAGTGCTCCTCAAAACTTAACGACTTTAAAAAAATATGTATTCCGTAGGTTTTCGATTTTCATAGAAACTAAATAGTATTTTCAATGAACGTTAACATCAGATTCATTGACGTCATTATCATAGTTCAAAAATTACAAAATTCGCAGTACATTGCATCTTCGAAGAAACTTGAAAGTGTAATAAAAATCAAAACACACGGTATTTTTAAAAGTCACTGAATAATCATTCTTCAGTTTGGGGTACAACCTACGATTAAATGTATTGTTCCTTTTACAGAAAACACCCGGTATAACTTAAGAACTTAACTTATAAATTCAAGTCTCTGGATAATGTTAACCGCATTATAAACTCCAAAATTTTTGCAATTATAATTAAAGCGGAACATCTTAAACCACTTTGATGAAGAAAACAAGTGCCCCGAGACGAAACGCCGATATTAATTACTAAAAGATTTCCTTAACATTGCTTCTTAAAAGGTAAAGGAAAATTACGATCATTAAGCGTACTTAAAGATATTTCTTATATACAGAATGGTATTTTATCGCACGGTACTACGAACATCACCAATGTTCATTATATGAAGTGTATAATATCATTTTTATTACATAGGTACACATAATCAATATTACATACTTTTGTAACTTTTACTACAGGAGCAAGTCGAAATGAAAAAGTTTTAGTATCAGTTAAACAGCCAAACTTAAAAAACGTATGTTTAGCTACGCACATATTATTAGTGTTGTAAAATGCGTTCAAAAACCATAGGCAATAATGACCAATATTGCCAACCAGCAGGAATTAACGGAACTGACATTTTAAAATTACCTCCTGAAAACAGTAGGTATTTGTATTTTGAGTACACGATGTACTTACTTACTACTTTTAAATGTGATGTACACAAACATCGTAGCAATATCGGGTACTCAAAAACACAAACTACATTGGTAACCCCATTAAGGGGCTGACAACACCCAAGTCAGCACAGACTGTCTATTTTTCATCGTAAACAAGATCGCACTATCACCGGCCGGTTTATAGATAGTTTTAGACGGAAAAAACACGAAAACTATTTAAAAACAACGTGGACTAATGTGACTCACATAAGAGTATAATGAAATTGTGATTTTATATGATTGCAGACGTCTGAGTCAAAGAAATAAAGACGTTTAATGACGAATTTAAGACTAATCTTTTTTTTTCATTTTCTTTTAAAAAAATATCAATTTGGTGTTGTCAGCCCTTTAAATTTATTCTTCTTAGAAGCAATCAACTCACCTGAACTCTTATTAATGGAATCGTTTCTTCGTTATGCCTGTTGCACATATTGTCAATTTTGTATAAGCCTCTCATTTACGTGGTTTGATTTATACTTGGAACTTGGTATGAGATGTACATTGAGAGTAAATTATGCCTGTATTGGCTTTCACGATGCCTTAGTATAACGTGTTCAGAAACTGAATACATATTTAGTTTGGATAACCCTTCACATTAGAGCATAGACGGAGAGGATCATACCTACTTACTGTCTTTTTCATACTCGTAGTTTAGTACCTTAAAAAACTATTCCATTGCAAGTGATAATAGTACATTAAACTTCAACGCTAATTAGAAGCCTATAATTATATTTGAGAGTGGCAACTCTGATTGCAGATGACGTAGCGGTTCATAATTGGTTGACACCTAACAACAAATCCCCTCCTCCACTTTTCGTTTCCAGTTTTATCCCCACCAGGTCGTAGCCGTGGCGATGGCGCGGCTGGTACCTCATTGGCGTTCTGTTTGTCGGAACGTAAGGTTCAGTACGAAAAGTTCTAGCCTAGTCTAGGATTTTTCGTAAGTTTTAATTAACGGTTTTACCGTTCGATTGCTATTATAATTTTAATTTACAGAAAGGTTGACACCCGATCGAATCACGCAGCGCAGCAACCGTAAGTAAAAATGTTGTAATGTGTTTAAAATTGCTTTCAGTGAATCGGTTCGTCCTAAGACGGAACCAGGCCAGTAAAAAAGGTGATATCAAACTTTTACGTTCCTCCAAACAAGGAGGTATAAAGAATACGTCCAATAATTATGAAATTTCCGAAAATAGTACATTAGAACTGCCGGAATACGCAGATCTTTATAAAGGCGCTCACAGTACGACGCCGCTGCTACCTAGCAAAATAATTTGTTATAGGTACTATAATCGGACGTTACATATAGTGGGTTTAAATTACCTGGCCTGGTAATTTTCCGTATATTTTTGTACAAATAACTGTAACAAGTGATTATTTTATTTGTACCTGGTGCATACCTACCCTCTTTTCTACGTTGAGATCAAATGTAACGTAAAATTGGTTACAGAATGGGCAAGTGCCCACCTTAGAGATCAAGGCTTGCTATTTTCCCTTCGCTGCATTCCTATCTGTAATTTAGCAAAAAGATTGTAAGAAATTAGCATTTTATGCGTAATATATAGTATTGTTCTTATGTTACGATTTATTTGAAATCGTAGTTGTTTTTTAAACCTAACCTTGTACAGGCAAAGCCTCCTTGGTCTGGTTGCTTACAGCAGCATCTCTTATCTTCTGGTTTTTAAGGACCTAATATGATAATATGATAAAAATATTTTGGGAGTCCTAGCCTATAAGCTGCTGCGCAAGCTCAGCCACATCAGCAAGCTCAGGCCATGCCTAGTTATGCTAATATATACGTAATGAAACCGCTTGTATTTGATTAAATATGATGGCACTAGCATTACTAGCAAGCGCCAAACAAATAAAATTAACCCACTTCATATGCCAAAATTATCCTTACCTCCACCTGCGCAAGGTGTATGAGATGAATTATTCTCTGCTGCGCAAGCAGTCAAAGAGTTACTTACCTACATTAAGGTAAAATTACTGCTATCAGGCAAGCATGTAGGTATATATATTTTTTTTGTGCATAATATCTAACATAGTTTAAAATTTATTTATTTATTTATTATTATTAAATATATCTCCTGCCTGCGCAAGGCATACGAGATAAAATGTTGTTCATGTGTAAAATACAACTCAGAGATCGGAAACGGTATACAAGTAACAACAACTATTGATTATTGTTTCTATGTCTACATATTTCGATTCGAAAATCGATAACTAGATTTCTAAATAGTAAAACTTAATTGTATGCTGAAATACCAGTATCCGACCTCTGTGTGTGTAGGTACTACACAAATAACATTTCAATCTACATTTGGTGCGTGAATGCACTCAGTTTTCGGAAAGTGGCTGATATCAACACTTGTAGTTCGAGTGACAAATTATTGTATAATATACTCGAAATAAAAACAGTATTCACTGCTGCGCAAGCAGATTTTAGTTGAACGAATGTTTTTATATAAGTTGTATAACTTAAACTATGCTGCAATTACTAAGCCTATATTTCTTATCGTCTGCGCAAGACGGGTAGCTCTATCCAGAAATATGTTATGCACAGCTTGCAGTTGTTGTTACAAGGATTCCTATTCTTTTTGACGCTGTTAGTGTTAGTTTTCTGGATTTTTGTCTTGCGAACACACCCTTTATCCTGTTACACAACTAGGGTTTGCAATTCGAATATTTGAATTATTCGCCATAAATATTATTCGAATTCGACCACACTCATTATTCAAATAAAACGAATATTTCGAATAGTGCAGATTTTATTCAGAAATTATTATTTTTTACGAATATTTAAGAATTAAACTACTTGAAATCATTATTTTGAGTTATTTTTCCAAAATATTCGTTTTATTCGAAATATTCGAATATTGCAAATCGAAGTATTCGTATTATTCGAATACTAAAATTGGACTAATAATGCAAACCCTTATACACAACTGGATTAATTTGGTTCTAAAATGCCAAAAATTACGGGATTCTAAATTCTAATAGTAAAGATTGGCAGACCCGTTATATATCTAGAAATAATGTTTCGGTACAAATACCTAACTATACTAAGGCCCTTAGCCAAAGCGTAAAAATGTAAAATCCTGCTAGCAAGTAGATTAAGGTCACACTAAGTTTTGCTGGTGATGCCTACGCAAGGCATATACGCATAATATCCTACTTCATATTTAAGTGTTTATAGCTACGCTTATGCTGCAAATGGTATTTCCTGGAAAATGGGAAGTATCAGTGCATTGTTTTGACCAAATTATTATTACTTTTTACATTTTAATGGAAAAGTTTTATTTAATATATAAAAGAATTAAATTAAATGTAATTAAAAAATATTACAAATTACCTACCAATTTCGGCCCCTACAGAACCATCTCCAAGGATGGGTATATCTATACGAGGCACGGGGAACTCCATATTGAGCCATATAGGTACACAAAACACAATATACAACACTTTGATAACTCATCAGAATTCTTTATAATACCCTCAGGGGTGGATTTTAAAAAGGTGATCTTTTATACGCCTACTATTCTTATCACCAATTCCTCGTAGGAGGGCCTATTCTCATGAGCTTGGACTCGTAACGTGCAGCTCCGAAACTATATCTCATTGTGACTCAGCTTGAAGCTACCACTAAGGAAAGTCAGTCTAGGTCTACGTAGTTATAAATAAAATACTTAAGCATTGATTGGATTCCTCACTCTAATCCAAAAAGACTGTCCAGGAATGGCGTTAGATGCCCTTACTATTACCTTGGACTGGGTAAATAGATGATTGCCTTAATTGATAGCTAAGCTCTGGCGATAGTAACCGAGAATTTCATATATGTAGTTATAATATATCTAACCTATTAACATTCTCGCCCAGCGAAGTCTTACATTAATCAACACAATAAAAATCGTGTCCAAGCAGTAGGACAATTTAGAGGTAAATTTGTGCTTGAAATGAGGCCTGACATGTAATGCAATGCGCTTACATAATTTAACGGCAAAAGTCTGCGTTAGCGCATTATAACATTGATATATAATATGAGCTCAAAGTGATCAGAGGTACCAACGTGTACAGAAAGGAGGGAGACTAAGCGCTTTGCCGGTCGCTGGCGCGGTTCAACTGTTGTTAGGTCGCAGTTCAACCTAACACTCCTCCTCGCTTCGCTCGTCGTCGTACCTAACGGTGGCTCTGGTAACATGGTTTTAAATTATTCGACTATTTAATTTAATAGTTGTCATTTTGATACATAACCCATTGAAATTTTTCCTGGTCCTGCTCTGGAATTTCCCCTACTCTTGGGGTCAAATATCTCGACCATATTTTATTTAAGAGAAAAGCTTTTCCTACAAAACAAATGATACATTACATTCTCGTGTTGAATGATAAACGAAGGAGAACTAATGCCCAGGTTATGAACCTGGGCATTAGTTCTCCGTTGTGGGTTATAAATGGTATCCAAGATATTTAGAACCCCTTTTAACTTACCCAAACTACATGAAAAAGGCGTTAAGCCTTTTACCTTTTAGCTCGCCCAAGGCTCTTGAATGAAACTGAAAAAGGTTGCACGAACCCAAGATGCACCTACGTACCAAGAGGATCCTCTATTATAATTACTATTAAAAACTAGATATTTACCATGTATATCTGTTGTTGTGAGCTCGATATTTTGGCACTCTCCCGAATTTGGCTACAAGCGCCATGTTCACAGTGTAACTGATTTACTTGAGGATCGTACATCGCTCAAGCTTTTCAGTCCCAGTAATCCAAGTAAAATGGGATACGATATCCTTGTAAAAGAGCCTACAACTCACAAGTAACCTGGCTCCATACTAATTTCTTTACGAATCCTAGTTTATGTGAATATCTTGGTGACTAGCCAGAATGACTTTATATATAGGTACATAAGCCTTAAGAGCAGCGTTCCTGCAACGTAGGAGGCTGTCACTCACAGCGTTGTTTACATGAGAAAATCTAAAATTTACAAAAACTATGTTGACCATGTTAAACGCGATATAGACTTGATACAAGTAAAATACAATAAGTGTGTAAGAGTGCTACAAAGAATTCCATAACACTGTCATGGCTGCATCCCTAAAAAAGGGTTTTTGAGTTACTTACCAATTTTGATATTGGTAAATGATGTCATTAAAACATCTCGTGTAAGGCTTATGCACCTTAATTAGCAATGTCTTATTTTATGTCATACATAGATTTTACGGAGTACAGAGCTTATCTGTATCGTGACTAATAAAGAATTTGTACTTGTTTTCCATATTTTAGTAACATATGGGTATGAGGTAATTAATCTCAAGTCAAGCATCGTTAATATGATATCATAAATAGCTGCGCATTGTTGTACATAATATTATAATTTTATTATTTTACTTGTATTATTGTCTCGTTATATTCTAACGACTTTATTTTTTTCCAAAGACTGAGGCAGTAGAAACAGGTTGGTGACAACCCTATCATGGTTAATTGATAACTGTGTTTGTTTTATGAATACTTTACTTGCGTACTATATGTAGGTATTATGTATTTACTCGTATATAATGTTGTGCACATTACTAGCAAATATAGGAAAAATATTTTGCTAAAGTGTACCTACCTGCAGTGAGAAGAATTTGAGAAAATCTTATGTTTGAAAACGATGCTTACCTACTGATGGGTAATAAAATATTCTTATCTTAAATATTTTTAACTTGTTTTATCATCTCTAAGTTCAAAGCAGCAATGAAAATTGATCTTCAATGATTGTGTATGGTTTTGAATTGCCTGACTATTTCAATCCATGGATTGGCGGAATCACTTATGTTTTGGGCTTATCTAAATAAATAAAACATAATTGTTATTAAAAATATTTTAATAAACACCTTGTATTCATGAAGACATTGTGTTATATTTAACAATCACCCTTCCTCTCCTTATCAATATTGATAGAAAAATAACTTTGTCACTGCACGGAAAAGGTCAATGTTCACATCCATCCACTATGTTCCACATTCATCCATGTATGGACATTGGTTTGTTGCACTTGTTCGCGAATTGTTCACACCAATTTCACTTAACACTTAATGAGCCCTGAACAACTTTATCACATTGGCGTTTCTACCCACCAGGTGGACACAGACACGTCTCAAATATAATTATAGGCTTCTAATTAGCGTTGAAGTTTAATAGCAGCGTTTTACCTTACAATAAAACGCATATTAAACGTAATACCTAATTAGAAGCCTATAGTTTTTAAACCCACCTGTGGTTTACTCAGTTGCAATATGACCTACATACTTTTTCTGAGGGTATTTTTGACTTACTATTTTTGTTCGCCACCTTGTGAACGATGATAAAGAACTTACACATACTGTTGGTTTCTAATTTATTTTGCTTTGTCAAAATTTCTGTTTGGCAAGTGGTATATTGCAACTTCGTATTAATAAATTAATAATTTGAGATCCAATGAGGTACCAGCCGCGCCATCGCCACGGCTACGACCTGGTGGGGATAAAACTGGAAACGAAAAGTGGAGGAGGGGATTTGTTGTTAGGTGTCAACCAATTATGAACCGCTACGTCATCTGCAATCAGAGTTGCCACTCTCAAATATAATTATAGGCTTCTAATTAGGTATTACGTTTAATATGCGTTTTATTGTAAGGTAAAACGCTGCTATTATTGCAGAGGCTGGGAAACCGAATTTCGTGGATGAGTATTTTTTGTCGGACGAAGCTAAGCTGAGTTCACAGTTCTGAGAGAAGACTTTATTTAGACTATGCCAATTTGTTTCCGTAGTCAGTCACGTGTAACTGTTATATTATACGGGTAACCTCCTACGAGCAAATATTGAATTGAACATACAATATGTTTATTTCAATTTGTAGACACTTGTCTTGTATGGTAAGTACTTCGGTTGCTTTGTTTCTTTCGTTTGTGAACCAAATTATCTATGTGTAATCCATGACTACATATAAATAAAACATTACTAAACAAAAGTATAAATACCCAGCTATAAAACATTCGAGGTATTGTGTATTAAGGGCGGTAAACAAGAAATTACGAACGAGTGTGAACACGAGTTCGTAATTCTTGTACCGCCCGTGATACATACAATGTTTTTCATTACATTTGCGAGGAAATAAATAAACTTAGTAGGCAGATCAATAAAAAAAACTATTATTAGCGGTAGTTTAGTAGCACAGGCCACAGTACTCCAGGGTGAGCGGTGGCTACTAACCTCCGGGAGGCCCGGGCGAGCGATTAAGTAGTATGGAAATCCATTACGGTCATGGGCTTAATACAGCTCACTTTGTCTAAGTATGCTTGTATATAATATCACCATTTACGAGAAAGTGTAATGAAAAAATATTTTAAAACAACTTTCCGCTGGGTAACCG
Organism: Lathronympha strigana; assembly: GCA_949128165.1. Taxonomy (NCBI): domain Eukaryota; kingdom Metazoa; phylum Arthropoda; class Insecta; order Lepidoptera; family Tortricidae; genus Lathronympha; species Lathronympha strigana. The sequence continues at coordinate 12,546,470 of OX421920.1, forward strand.
AACATTTTTAGCAAGATCGCCGTTGAGACTTCGCTGATTCATCAGTCAAGCCGCGCCATGACACATGAAATTGAATCGAAACGTCGGTATATTAAGATAAATTAACTGCATGCAAACATGTAAGCAGAAATATTTCTAAGTTTAATGAATAAAGTTATTTGATTTGATTGATTTGATTTGATTCGCGATAGACCCGTTCTGCTTTATAATAATGTATACAAAAAGCGAAAGTTTAAAACGTTATATTTTAAAACAAATCTTTTAACAAGAAGCCTTTCCCAGGCGGTGAGGCAAAGCGATGTTCTCTGTAACCCAGTTTTTTTACCAATTTGCGCGATAATATTTTGTCAGCCGACACCGACACGTGTAAACGAAACGTAGGGAAAGCAGGAATCAGTGAAAAGCGAGAGTAACCGGCAAATAAATCGGCAGGTTCCGTGTTTACGTAGTCATTCAGTCGTAGTTGAAGAAAAACAAATCGAATGGTTTTGAAAAGTACGCCTAACATGATTTAACTAGACATGGGGAACAGCGTTACTTGTTATCGCCGTGACTGATGTTCCAGTTCCTAAAAGGTCACCGTGAAAATATCAATGTGTTTGTGTCACGGCGGTCACTTACATTACATCACTTACATAAGTCGTCGTCGATTACTTATCTCACTCGCACCTTGCACTGGGTACGGCAGCATTTGTGGCCGAACAGTGACCGAAAAAAAAAAACTTAACCCGAGCAATGACGAACGTCGAACGACTACTTTTGTTTAATACGCCATTGCGTTAATATGTCATTGCGATACGAGTGACAAAGATAGCTATAGAAACGAAGGAACAACCTCAACCCTCCATGAACATTGCTTACATATAAAAATTAAGAGACGCTTTTATGGGATAAATTCGCATAAGTGTAAAGCTATTTGAAATGAAGACGTACACTCAAACAGTAATCAGTCAAGACGTAATACGATCAACTACGCTAATGTTTGAATTTGTTTCAGAATTTGGTAGCGTACGATCAAATGTGCATATTTAATGACTAACGCGAATAGGTTATAATTTATGTATAAGTAACATTTTGTAGTTATGTAAATACGACAGCGATAAATGAAATGAGACGGAAAAAGTCGTTAATTTTCATTTCTGTATTTTATGAATATGAAAAATGTTTATTTGCTTTCACAATAATCATCTTAAAATTAGGTAGTGATTGATTTTATTCTGTGAGTACATTTAATACACTATACGCAGTGATAGTTGGTAGGCAGTGGTGGTTGGTTGGATATTTATTACTCAAGAGAAAATAAGAGCCAGTGAGCGTTTTGATCATTACATGAAAACTAATTTCATGTTTATTGACAACTTATTTAATTATACAATTGTAAAGCACAAATTAAAACATTTATTAAAATCAAAGATCAAAGATACAAAGATTTATTGAACATAAAAACAAATATGTATAAACAATATGATCGCAAGCATTCATTAAAATATAATAAATGTTTTGATTTATGTTAGATGAATGCGCGATGTGAGATGCCGCGAAAGCAGGAGGTCGCTGGTTCGATTCCAAGTTATCCGACTTTGGTCTAACTAAAAACTAAAATATGACATAATTTTTTAACATCGATCGTTTATATATATATTTCCCTGTGATTTTAACCTAAATATAGCCCAAGCGGGTTATATCCGGCGCGCTAGCTGCCAATCTTCATTATACCTACCTACTTTACTTTATGTAAGTACTAAGCGGTTAGGTTGATATGAAGATTATAAAATATCGATCTGAAGTATTCTAAAAGTTAAAATAAAATATAGTAAGAAATCAGATATTATTGGTATTGGTAGCATTTTTTACCGAAGTAAAAGATGAAAACAGCAAATGGAAGTATCAATAAGGCATAATAGAAGTAAATATAACATTTCGATGTCAAATCACTGTTAATACTTATTTGAACAACTCTAGTTACAGAAAAAAAAAATGATGTTTGATTACATTATGTGCTTGATGCATCTGAATAGGGTTAATCTCGGCGGCTGCTGCCAATCTGTATTACATCGTCCGTGGAGCAGAATAAGTGGATGTCAGCTGTTATCTACGCCGCCATACTTTACTCCGTGCATAAAGGGGGTTGATATAAGTATATCCTACCTTTTAATTTCTTACTAGTCTAACAAATAGTCACGATATATATGCATTACAAACTACATTTCTTTATTAGTAAAATGTTTATAAAAATCATCTATTACAAAAACATCTACTTTAAATATTTGTAAAGTAAAGGCTTTCTGCTTTTTATCACAGTTTCTTCTTTTGAGAGCACATAACGTAAATTTCTTAAGTAATGCAACAACTCATAAAAAAAACCATTTTTTTAGGACTCCACACTTTATTTTATTTTATTTTTATACTACGACGGTGACAAACAAGCATACGGCCCGCCTGATGGTAAGCGGTCACCGTAACCTATGGACGCCTGCAACTCCAAAAAAAAGAGGATTCGCTGTGTCAACAGCTAAAGCTTTGCTCCGTGGGTCCCCAGCTGTCAACACAGTGAATCCTCTTGGAGCTCTGGCGACCTTACTCACCAACGGAAACACAACACTATGAGTAGGGTCTAGTGTTATTAAACACTTAGAATTGGAAGCCAAATTACGCCTGTGTTCCTCTCCTATCACAATAATTTATGAAGCCAGGTAGACTATAATAATAACCTTGTCAGAATATCATACAAAAAGTAGGGTACCTACATTTTGGTTACTTCACGCTTACTTACTTTTCAAGAGTCATTATTTTTTAAGCCTTTAACAAGTAATTTTTATTTATATCCCTTAACATATAAAGATCCGTCCGGATTCCTATTTACTTTATCTGTAACACTAATACAAAATATACAGAACGGCAGTAACAGTAAATAGGGATTCTGGAAATGGCTGACGCACTGTGATCTCCAAATAAGGAAAGCTTAGATAATATAAAGTTAAAGGAAAGAAGAAATGATAATTCGCTCTTATTTGTTGAATTCTGCTTCCTGAATTTGTTTTGTAATGAATTTTGTTAATAAGTAGAGTCGTTTCATGAAAAACAACAAAGTCAGTACTAAAAGTGAATACTAAAAAAAATTGGCGTTAGCTAGTTGTATGTAGAAAAATATGAGACAGTTTTAAGGATGACTTGCAATAGAACGGAACGGGCCTGACCGGGACGTTGTGTTAGTTCCTATAGAAACCGTCACGAGATCTCCGGGATGTCACGTGATGCTTATACAGTTGCAGTGTAACATAGTTCTAGCATGATACATCATCTCCTTCAGTAATCCTTAACATGACGTAAGAAACATCCTTTGCATAAAGAAAGGACACCACTTACCGGACCCGCTTCCATTCTATTGATTGAACAGGTAGGCTTACATACCCAAACATAACGAACAAAGTATCTCCCTCTCTATCGTACTGGCGTATTCGAGTAAAAGAAATGTGTGAATCCGAAACTGTAGGTGAAACGGTAGGTGTTCGTTAGATACTCGAGCTATAGCCTGCATGCCTACCACGAACATAGAAAATTGGCATTGACGGGAACACCTCTTTGTCACTCCTATATGCAAGTGTGACAGAGGTGGAGATACAAATCCGCAATCGTTCGATTTTCGTGGTATAGGCCCTGGAAACCCGCGGAATCCGTCACACAAATGTAAACAGTCCTTCAGTAAACAAGGGGCTGTGACCCCGAATTCAGAATTAGGTTCTCCCGCAATGCCCCGATCATGGAATTAGTGATTTGTGACTGGAAAGAGCAACTGGCTGATTCTAACTTAGGAAGAGTCCGTCTATGCTAAGTTTCCTAGTTTTTATAGCACTGACTGTGAAAGTGTTAAGTTAACGTCATAATTTCATAGAAGTTTGACGTTTAACATATATAGTCTGACAACCCAGCGAGCGCAGTAACAGTAGGATAGAGAGCATCATACTGTCTTTTTCTTACGCTAGTATTACCACCCTGAAAAAAGGGATGGATATAGTTATTTTGTCCTACTGTTACTGCGCTCGCTCGCTTGTCAGACTATACTAACATATAATAACACTTTCAAGTTTGACAGTTCATTTGCTAAGAAAAGATAACGTGGTTTGACTATACCTATAATTTAAGGGACAGTAAAAAAATATATTTTCGTTAGCAGATAAATTTGATAGCATGAATTAGGTTAGGTTAAAATTTTGCTGAGTCTTTTGAAGACTTTTGAATAACTCAGTTGTTATTTTGCAGACAAATCAAACTGGTTTTACTCTCTCTGGTTATGTCATTTAAAATGGTTTATAAGTACCCTGACACGACGAACTCCAAAAAATGAGTAGTCGAATACTGTCATAAACAATTGTTTACGTGAATGCTGTATGGCAAATAAATTATGTGTTATAGATAAGCATAAAGAAACTATTGACACCTTATATAATAATATAATAATAGCCCTGAGACGTTCGGCTATTTTAAGTGGCAGAACATCCGTTCGTAAAAAGCATAAAGTGGTCGTAAGTTGGAATAGGTACGTTAGCGAGGCTCACGGGGAGGCCAGGCGAATGTTTCAAGCCTGGTTGTGGTACAATCGGCCTAAGTCGGGTCCAGTTTATGACGCGATGAATAATAGTCGAAAAATATTTAAGGCTCGTTTAAAATGGTGTCAAAATAACGAGGAGCAGATTAAACTGGATAGAATAGCGTCACATCACTCCAAAAAAGATTTTAAACAGTTTTGGAAATGTACAAATAAGATGGATAACAAACCTGGGCTTCCCGCGAGCGTTGATGGTGTCAGTGACCCTAAACAAATTGCGGACCTTTTTAAAAGCCAGTTTTTGGTGGACTCGCCCTTAAGACCTATGTTTCAGGCTGAGGCCATAAGTGAGAACATTGCGATGGGGTCGATAGTAACAGCTAAGGATGTGGCTCGCGTTATAAAAAACATGTCCAGAGGCAAATCACCCGGTCACGATGGTCTCAGCATCGAGCACCTTCAGCATGCGGGTCCACATTTACCTCGAGTTCTGGCGATGTTCTACACATTATGTTTAGGACACTCTTATTTGCCGGCCGATCTTATGAAAACTATAGTTGTGCCGATAGTTAAAAACAAGACTGGAGATACGTCGGACAAAGCTAACTACAGACCAATTTCGCTTGCCACTATTATCGCAAAAGTGCTTGACGGTCTGCTTAATACACAGTTAGACAAGTATATACAGTTACACGATAACCAGTTCGGGTTTAGGCCCGGACTTTCTACTGAAAGTGCGATACTGTGTTTTAAGCAGACTGTTAAGTACTACACAGACCGGGACACGCCAGTTTATGCGTGTTTTCTCGACCTGTCGAGGGCTTTTGACCTGGTCTGCTACGACAAACTTTGGAAGAAGCTATTAGACATGAATGTACCTCCGGAGCTTATATGCATTTTCAAGTTTTGGTACGGTGGTCAGGTCAATAGCGTTCGATGGGCTAGTGCGCTGTCGGAACCATATAGATTGGAGTGTGGGGTACGCCAAGGGGGCCTAACATCTCCGAAACTCTTCAATCTGTATGTCAACGACCTAATTGCCGAGCTCAGCAGCACACATGTCGGTTGCCACGTAGAGGGTGTTTGCGTCAACAATATCAGCTACGCTGATGACATGGTGCTGCTGAGTGCGTCACCGTGTGGCCTCGCAAAGCTCTTGTCTGTCTGTGAGAGGTACGCTATCTCGCACGGACTCAAGTACAACACCAATAAAAGTGAGCTGATGGTCTTTGGGGTCGGAGGAAAGTGTCCGCCAACTTTTCCATATCTCGCTCTGAATAAGAAGCCACTGAAAATAGTGACGAAATTTAAATATTTAGGGCACATCGTCACTTCTGACCTCAAGGATGGTGCCGACGTCGAAAGGGAGCGGAGGGCGCTGGCTGTTAGAGCTAACATGATTGCTCGCAGGTTTGCTCGTAGCTCGATTGCCGTAAAGGTATCGTTGTTCAGGGCCTTTTGTACTTCTTTTTACACGGGCAGCCTGTGGGCAAACTACACTCAAAAACAGTTCAGCGCCCTACGTGTACAGTACAATAATGCATTTAGGGTGCTGATGGGGCTGCCTCGTTACTGCAGTGCATCTTTGATGTTTGCGGAGGCGTGTGTCGATAGCTTTACTGCCACAATGCGTAAAAGAGCCGCTTCACTGCTCGGCAGAGTGAGGAACAGCGCCAACAGCATCCTAAGGATGTTTTCAGACCGACTTGACGGGACCTATCTGAACCACTGCAATGCGCTTCATATGCCTGTTATGAAGCAGTGTTTTATAGTTTAGGTTACTTCTATTGTTAATTTATATGTATTAATTTTAAGTTTTGTGTCTGTTTCACTGCTATTATGAAGCCATGTGTTTTGAAATAAATATATAATAATAATAATAATAAAAATGTTCTAGGTTTACTATCTAGTTGGCATTGATTTTTCAGCAGTTTTTAATGTTCTAGTATTATATTGAATCAGGCGTTATTTTGCGCAATTCCATACCAAATACGACAATGATGTTACTTTGCTATTCCTTCAATTAATACCCGTAATACCTACTTTTTGCACGGAATTAAAAAAGACACCGAATCTATAATTTAAACGCTTAATTTCATGTTTTAACGAGTAGCGTACGCTATAGTATGCGTGAAATGGGACCAGGGGGCGTGAAAAAAAAAACTATGACAATCATCTTTTCGTTTTTTACTTAGGTTCAGAAGACTTTCCAGTCAGCGCTCTAAGTCCGTGGTCTCGTCTGACGGACGATAATCTGCGTTGATCCGTTTGAAGAGGCCGGCTACAGCAACGACGGGTTTATTACTGTATAAAAACTGTCGATGGGGCGGGTTTTGAAAGTACTCTTTTTAGGGTTCCGTAGTCAACTAGGAACACTTATAGTTTCGCCAAGTCTGTCTATCTGTCCGTCCGTCCGCGGATAATCTCAGTGACTGTAAGTACTAGAAAGCTGTAATTTTGTACGAATATAGTATATCGGTCACGCCACCAAAGTGGTAAAATAAAAAGTAGGGTACCTCCCGTACAGTCAAGTGTAAAAATATGGTGGTGCACATCTTACTCAAAAATATGTCCCATAGCACCTTATGCCGGTGTAATAAGAGCGTAGTACCATATTTATGAGTCGATTATGTCGAACCATATTTTTGCACTTGACTGTACACGTGGGGCGTGATTTTTTTTTGTTGCAACCCTAGAGTGTGACATATCATTGGATAGTTATTTGAAAAATAATGAGGCTTTTCTATAAACTGTTTTTGAAAAAGTTAATATTTACGGAAATAATCGTGTCTCTAACTTTTGAACTATAAGTTCAAAAAATATGAAAAAAACAAAAGTAGAACTTAATAAGAACTTTATTTGAAAATTATTTTGAACTTGATTGGTTGAACGGTTTTTGAAAAATTGTACAAAATAGTTTCTGAATCAAGTTTGTAATTTAACCGTATTTGCAAACATTTTTTTTATCTTGAGTACCTACTTAATTTATCATCCTGCACGTATCTTCCTTCTAATAACAAAACAATGATTCAAATAGATTCATGCGATCAAAAGCTACCCCAAAAAACCCAACATACATAACCCGTCTAGTTTGTATAAATTAGTAACCCAATTTCCCGAGAGATGGCGCTGTACCGTGGTCTACTTCGCGCTGTTAAGATTTTTCCGGAGTTGATGGGGTCGGGACGGGTGTGATCGAAAGTATCATCGAATTGTTAATTATTGTAAGCATTTTGAGCATGGTATCTATTAAAACACTATTTAAGGTGAGCATGGCCCGACATGCTCTTGTTTTAAATAAAGTTCTGTCCCGGGTGGACCAGTAAATGAAGTACCCTCCAACTCTATTTATTCATTTGTACTTATGGCATTATGAAGTTGGTATTGAGGTACCTACATAAATAAATTATTAAGGAATTAATTATTTCAGCTATATGATTAAAAACATTACTATTGCCCAACGGAAATCAAACTTATGTGTTCAGCTGAATTCATTCATAAATTTCTCATGGAATTTTGAATGCGAACTGATCAAAGCAAGACTTCGACGGTAATGATACTGCAGTCGCAATTGAAAAGTAACCTTTATTTATAGAGTAAGTTCTCCCAGTCTACTTGGACTATCCGTCGTTTGTATGTAAGTATGTTTGTATGTATGTAAACTGTAATTGATTCACCGCCGCGATTCACAGACGAAGCCTAGTGCGGCGACCCTTGTATTATTATGTTCCAACATTTTATGAGTCGGTAATAAAATTTATACATTTTTATTTATATTTATTTGTATTTTCAATGTCTGTTCGACGATAACTCGAATATCGTCGTGAAAGTTGGCAAAGCCAAAATAGGAGCAGGCCCCGTAATTTTCACGCCGGTTTCGTCATAATGAAGTATACAAACACACAGGATGTTTTAATACGAAATGAGTTAATGACAGATAAAGTCTATCAACGTTCGATTCTAACGTCGAACGTAATAGTTTGACACTATTCAATGACAGCATTATTCTTTCAAACGTAAAACCTGAAACATGATGGAATCTTGTCGTCATTTGTCTGTCATCGGCATGAAAATTACGGGCCCTGGTCATGAGGTTGCCCAGTTATAGCGGTCGCCAATTCCTGTTCGTCCACTAGAGGTATTTAATTAGGAGTTCGCTATTGTGCCAAGTCCTTTCATTGATATTTATCGCAAATTGAATGGCCATCTGCTAACTTTATGAACTCCGTTGGCACGAAACTCATGCCAAAATGTATTCAACAAGTTGCTTAAATATAAGTAGTGATATTGTGTCTATAAACTTGTGGTCTCATGCCAACTCGGTCGCGAAAGAGTTGCATTATTTAGATTTAATGTTTTTTTTGTTTTGATTTGATGTACTTGTAAAATATGTGTCCAACAGTTACATGAAATAAATAATTCAGATTTTGATTATTTTCATTCACTTAGGGCCAACGTTAGCTCGCGCGTGTGCATGGCGCACCCGCTCCGTGGGCCCGGTTCACCTAGCGCTGTTCATACAATTCCCTATTAGACGGGCGTCCGTTCCGGGTAATCCGCGTCAGCTAGCGGAGGCCCTTAGGTGTAAATTAAGATTTTTTTTTCCTGCACGACACAATTATGAAGAATGTGTCCCGATTCTTTTTCATTCTTAAGTCCTTATTTCTTAATAAACGCTCATGAATTTGGTACGTTTATGGTGCGATTTTATGCAAATTATAAAAATTTCTCCCTTTTACTATCTTATACAGGTTTCTTGTGGTTTAACAGTATACTATTTGTATGTATTTAAGAGATTTTTTAATGAGAAATCTAGATTCAATAATCAGTCGATGTCGAGTAAATAGATAATTAATTCAAAGTTTTCGCTCCTTTACTACCTAAAACTAAAATCAGAGTATCATATACAGTGGATCACTATAGTGCAAACGCCCGATCGGACGGCCCCGGTACCGTTGTAATCCAGTCATTGAACTGACAGCTTGTATGGAAATTTTGACAGTTTGGGAAATAATTAATAATAGGTAATTTTTTTAGCGTAACGGATATATCGTGAGTCTACTATTAAGTAGGCAACAAAATCCAACAAAATATCGTTACACGCTAATCGTCACAAATATGTACACACATGTTACAAACATTTTTGTTGTAAGATTTATATGTATATATGTTTTTTAAGCCGTGTAAAATGGGTCAGGTCCAGTTTCTACCTATTAACATTTGTTTCTAGCGAAATAACACATCTATCACCCGTGCCGTACATTTTGTATATTTATTGGTTTTGTATAAGTTTTCTTCGGTTTCTCTTTTAACAGATACTTAGAAGACAAATATGTCGTCATGTTCACATACAAGAAAACTATTTGCTATCGTTCATTTAAAAAAATCGATTTAGTTTAGTTTTTTTTTTACTATTTACCTACTTCCGGAAGAAAAGTTTGTAGGATTTTTGCATATATCATATGTAAATATCCCATTATAACGTAATTTGAAAAAATCAGGCTATTATAATTTAATGTCTGTCAAAATCGTATCTTTCCTGGGTTATTGGGGGGATCAGGTCGAAAAAGACCTGACGAGACTTCAACGGCCAGATTGGCGGGATTTAGCTCAGGACAGAGGACAGTGGCGCTCTCTGGTGGCGGAGGCCATGGAGCTTGGCAAATGGAGCTTTGGGTCGTTGAGCCAGTGCAGTAAGTAAGTATCATATATATTAAACAGTTGTTTAAGGATGACTCACACTAGGACGGGACGGGACGGGACGATCTGTCAATTTCTATAGAAAAAATCACGTGACAGCTTGAACCTTCAGATGTCACGTGACGTTTTGTCATCCCTAAGTTTCGTCATAATCTGAGTTAAAATATTTTTCATACGCGTACATTTTTCAAAAGGTAATAGATATATATTTGGCGAAGACTCTATGACAATCGTCACGATAAATAATAGTGTTTTTAAGAATTTACCGTAGGTTATGACGCGAGACTTCCTAGTGTGTCGGAATTTCGAGACATATGTCGTATTTCTTGTGATTGTCTAGAGCTCTTCACAAAAGTATCAGTTTTTATTTCTTAAATTAGTGTTTTCATTTAAAGATGACACGTTGGTGGCAAATAAGCATACCACCCACGCAATGGTAAGCAGTGACCGTAGCCCATAGACGTCTATAGTACCAGTAATAGTGATGCTGGCAGTTTTCACCGTCAGGTTACTAACACAAACAATTATAAGTCGCTCATACATAATTATAAGTTGCAGCTTACAAATAAATAATTTATCTATCTATCTATCATAATACAGGGTGCAAATTTCCGAGTGACGCAGATCTGATAGATAGGGCAGGGACAAAGCTTAGGAATTGGGTCGTGTCAGCACTTATCGCTTCAGGCAGTGTTTGGGGCGCAGCTTATATCGTCATAACTTTGGAGTAACGTCTCGCCAATAACGTTTTGATACCGTTGCGTAATGTTAATGAAATAACGGTAAAAATAATAATATAACGGTTTTTGAAGCTTTTGTGGTGTAGTGAGATTTAGCGCACTAGCCTAACCACTAATCATCAAGCTATAATAGAGGCCTTAACCATGACGTCTTAACGCCATTCAGTTTAGGTTCTTTACTGTGCTCCAGTTGTCCAGCGACTCAGTTTAGGTCTTAAACTGAATCGCGTTAAGACGACATGGTAAGGGCCCTTTTTTGACATATCCTATAAAAAATATTCTGTCTATACAATGGTATGATATTTCCGATATTCTTTTAGCAAAGAGGAAGGTATTCCATACATCCATGTATTGAACTTAACCTATCCTTAGTAACTGGTAAATTCGCGTCTCTTCATATGTAGGTACCATATGGTTAATTGAGATACTACAGATACTGAGATAGCTTAGAAATTAGAATGTATATCATTTTAGGCTACGTTCAGATCACAGTTTATGTCATCATAACTTAGAGGCGGCACTGGATTTGCAGAATAACGTTTCGTTACCATTAACGAAAACGAGAGAAACGGTACATAAATAACGGTTCATTAAGGTCTGGTAAAGAATGGAATAAAGGTACAAGGGAGGCAATCTTAGCACTACGGATGATCATTGACGTATGGATTTGGGTTTGAATACGCACATCGCCTTCATAGACCTGGAAAAGGCTTTCGATAAGGTAAACTGGAAACTTATGATGAAGACGCTAAAGGAAATAGGAGTAGATTATAGAGACCGAAGAGTAATATATGAATTATATAGAGAGCAGGAAACTTTAATACAGATAGGGGAAGAAAAAGAAAGCATTAAGATCAAAAAAGGAGTAAGACAGGGGTGTCCACTTTCGCCACTAATCTTTAACGCCTTCATAGAAAACTCCATCAACAAAATAACAGAGAAGGACCAGGGAGGTGTCAAGTTTAACGGGCAAAAAATTCACTTCGTACGTTATGCTGATGATATAGCAGCATTTGCTGAAAATAGTGACCAGCTAGAACTTTTGCTTAACAACATGGACTCAGTTTTTCAGGAATCAGATTTAAAAATTAACATCAACAAAACAAAAATCATGATAGCATCAAAAATTAATGAGATCAATAGACCAATTAAACTAAATGACACTGTTTTGGAAGAAGTCGAGAATTTTAAATACCTTGGGAGTATCATTAACAACAAGTCGAGATGTAGCCAAAATATTATTACCAGAATTGCAATAGCCAAACAAGCCTTTAATAACAAAAAACACATCTTTAAATCAAAAATATCTAAAAGCACAATAAAACACTTTATTAAATCCTACATATGGAGCATCGCCTTATACGCCTGCGAAACGTGGACACTGACCCAAAGAGATAGAGAAAGATTAGAAAGCTTCGAAATGTGGTGTTGGCGGAGAATGGAAGGGATTAGCTGGACAGAAAAGATATCAAACGTGAGGGTTCTACAGAGGATTACAGAAAAAAGAAATTTAATAGATACAATAGAAAACAGAAGAGGAATATTAATTGGACATCTGTTACGACATGACCTGTTTCTTAGGAACATCATAGAAGGAAAGATAGAGGGAAAGCGAGGAAGAGGAAGACCGAGAAAAAGTTATTTTAACCAAATAAAAGAGAAGGTTCAGGTTGTGTCGTACCAGAAGGTTAAGGAGTTGGCAGAGGACCGGATAAGTTGGAGATTGCTCCACCGACAAGAGCACAGCTCTTAAGTTTGAAGAAGAAGAAGAAGGTCTGGTAATCGATTGAGCTCACGTTTTGAAGCTCGACAGTTACGACAGATAGTTACCTATTAAATAATATTTAAAACGGGTCACTCACGTAATTTAGTCGATTTTCGCTCGACATGTTTCGTTCTTTAAAATCAGGTTCACTGTGGAGGAGGAGAAAGAAGGAGAATTGCCGTTTTTGGACGTCCTGGTTATGCGTAAACCGTGTGGTCGAGTGCATACTACAGTTTACCGCAAGCCGACGCATACGGACCGGTATCTAAGGGCAGATTCACACCATCATCCTTCGCAATTGTCCTCAGTACCGAGAACTTTGATTAATCGTGCCTTGAGTCTGTGCGATCCGCAGCACTTAGACCGTGAGCTGAACCACGTGAAATGTGTGTTGGAAAACAACGGGTACAATTGGAGGCAAAGTAAACGTGTTGCGAACACATCGGCGCGTCGTCGATCGGCTGCAGTGGAAAGGTTGCCCTTATACCTGCCGTACATTAAGGGCGTGACGGATAAAATCGGACACTTGTTACGCCGTAGATATTGCATCAAGACGATTTTCCGTCCAAACACTCAGCTGAGACAATGGTTGCGTTCGCCGAAGGACAAGGAGCCCTTAAATGGTCCTGGGGTATATATGATTCCGTGTTCTTGTGGAAAGAATTATATTGGAGAGACCGGCCGGAATATTTCTACGAGACTCACAGAACACATACGTAGTATGAAAAACCGAGATGGCCGTGGTTCTGCGGTAACGGAACACGTATTGGACTCGGATTCGACGCACTACATTAGGTTTGATAGGGTAACCGTGTTGGCTAGAGAAAAATTCGTAGTTCAGCGGAAAATACGGGAGGCTATTGAAATAAGTCGTCATCCGAACTTCAACCGTGATTGTGGTTTGGTCAGTGCCTCCCAGTTGGAAAACGGTTTTGGGTACCGCGTCAGTGGACTGTGTGAACGTGCCCTTAGCGAGTGACGTAGTGAGTGTTGTTTGCAACCCGGTTGGCAAAAGCGATGATAATGAGAACGAGGGTAGATCGTCCGCCGTGTCGCCCCCCGCGCCGCTCCCACCGCCAGCTGCAAGTACCAGAGCAGATAGGGCATTAGCCCGCAGTGTACGACTTGCCTCTGTCGCGAGTGGGCGCTCCTGATGACGTTCTTCGTAAAGAACGAAACATGTCGAGCGAAAATCGACTAAATTACGTGAGTGACCCGTTTTAAATATTATTTAATATGTTCGAGTCTCACGAGAGTTTTATAGATAGTTACCTACTAACCAGTGAAGTGACATTAGAGGATTAAACTACACCACATATACAGGGCCTATACCACGAAAATCGAACGATTGCGGATTTGTAGCTCCATCTTTGTTACACTTGCATATTGGAGTGACAAAGAGGTTTTCCTGTCAATGCCAATTTTCGATGTTCGTATGAGACGGAAAAACGGAGCGACGAATTGACGTGATTTTTTACATGGAGACTGTTGAAGGGATGGAGAGTGAGATAGGCTCCTTTTTGTCTCTTTCTAACGCGAGCGAAGCCACGGGCAAAAACTAGTATTTGCGTATTTATTTATAGTATAGTTACAATGTGTAATCAAAATTAACTTTTTAGTTTCAGTTCAGTTGCTGTAAAATTTTGATTTTGATTAGGGTTTCATCGTTACCTGTTTTAATCTCATTTCGTAAGTTAACTAAGTTAAGTTCATAAATTCGTCTTTGTTATCAAAGTAAAAGTAAAAGTAAATTGTTTCTGTAACTGTATTTTTTGTGTTAATGTACAATACATACATAAATTCCCTCGCTTAGTTGAATAACCGACTTGACTGTTCAAATCACGACAGTAAAAAATACAATTTACAGGTGCCATCGCTCGTTTCCTGCTGCAACCGCAACGCCGACGCAGTAACGCTGCTGCAGTTGCAAACGGAATGTTGCACAAATACACATGTTATTTTATACTTTATGCGCACAAATTCAGATAAAATAACTACTGATACAATAGTGGGTATAATTAAGTTATAATCAAACGAAAACACCTAAAATGAACAGTTAACAATTTAGACTAACATAAACAAAGTAAAACTAAAGTTTGAAAGCGCGCAGCGCGGAGTAATGGCCGTCTTATGAACAAGACTAAACTACTAGATAAACTCGCAAACAACTGGCAATCAATCACGTAACCAATTAAACAAACTTAGTATGAGAGTAAAGAAACGTGGACAGAGTAACAGTGACACACGTACTTATACTAGAAGTCCGAAACACGTGCACTTACCGATGATCCCTATGATAATACATAAGTCATAACTAAACTTAAATGATGTAGGTAAGAAAATAGGCGACAACTGGATGCCTAATGGCTTATAATTTTTGACAACACAATATGACAATCGTTTATCAATGGCAATTGAAAAGTAATTCATAAATGTAATACAATCGGAGAACAATGATTGTCAGATGCAAATAAAAAACCGTGCCAGGTTAAGCTAATTGACTCAGAATCTTCCCCCTCGAGTTTACTCAGGGTTAAAACCTAAACATAATATGCAAAATTTAACTTAATTTCGTAATTTCTCTAAATTGGTAGAGTTTTTGTAATGATAGTAAAAAATGTTAGTCACGCGTTTGCCGCTGTTGTACGAGTAGGTAGATACTCACCATATAATGAGAAACTGTTATTCTGATTACGTTTCTTTACTCTTATGCTTTTAACATGCGAATATAACATCATGCAAGTGCAGCAATGTTAGATCAACTTGTTCAACTAATTAAAAACAAACGTGCTGCAGCTCCATGTTTTCATACGAACGGTTAAGTATACATACATAACATATGGGAGCGTTGGTGGCAGCGGTAAGAGCGTGCGAATTTCAATCTGAAGGTCGCGGGTTCAAACCCCGGACCTAATAGTTTATCAAAAACGAAATAAATAAAATAGCCCCAAATTTTCTTAAGGGCCTCCACGCGAAATTCCACGTTTTTTTACGAGCTTTGACTCGAAATTCCGCTACGAATACTATAAGTATAATTACTAAACAATTTGACATCGATTCATCAAACTCTTATCTTGACTTTCAAGAGACAGATTTTGAAAAAAATGTATAGTTAATTTGTAATAATTTTTTCAAACATGGTCTAAAAAAGCACGTTTTTCGATATTCGAAAGAAGTTTATGCTGTTATATATGTGAAATCTACATGTAACTGTTCCCATTCGAAGTTTATAAGATCCTAAGAGAGGTTTTAAATTTAAACTTATTGGTACAAAAGTTATGTATAAAAAACTGTTATTTTGGACTAAAATTGCCAAAGTTTGATGCCGTTTATCTCAAACACAGTAAATATTTAAGTAAATATGATAAGCTAATTTCCTTAAGGCCGTTCGGGTTAATGTAATAAGCCATAAAAACTACTCAAAAATTAAGAGAAACAGATCGAAGGTCATTGGGAGCAGGAACGGCCTTAAAGCCGGGCGTTCTTCTTTCGACAAATAACGCCAAGGAACAAGGAAATAATGCCATCATTCAACCCTGTTATAACTAATGTTGTAAATGATTCGAAATGTCTTCCGAAATTTAGCAAACATGATTAATTCGTTTCAAAGTGTTCTATTTCAATAAGGCCTAGGAATTTAATTTCTGTATTAATTCAAACCTTATCAATCACAGTCACAGTAATGTGAGATCCTTGGCGGCTTTCATGCTGAATTGTCACGGTATGACATGGTGAAGATGAAGTGGCCTAAAATTAAATTCATCGACTTTATCCCGAATTGCCTTCAGTAGCCCTAGCACAACAGTGATGGGACTAGACATCTCAGCATCTCTTGGGACTAGACATTTGCGTCCTTTGCTGGACATATGCGTAATGGTAATGGTACCTTTTTGTGCCATTCGGGGTCGAAACTCTTGGTCCATGGGGTCCCAGCGCACGCAAGTTTTTCGTCGAAATCGCGAAACGTCTGGTTGGTGTTACTGGTTACCGAAGAGCTGGTGGCTTCCTCGCACAACGTATCAGCATTGCGATACAACGAGAAAATGCCGCCAGCAGCCTAGGTACAATGCTTTAAGGACCTATTTTAGATTTAAGATAGGTAGAGGTAGGTAGTTAGGTAAGTTACACTTACTGTATATATTTTGAACATAAATATTATCCACATATGCGTCTTTCATGGATTCCCATGATGATCTTGATGCGGCGATTCTGTGCCAGGTCAGCCCTGCCGTCATTTTAATGTCGTTCGAACATCTAGCTCGTAGGCTTCCAAGTCGGGGTATCCAGAGGAATACTCGCTGGCTCCAGCGGTTATCATCCACTTCAGTTGCGCAAATCTCTTGGCGATATCGGTAACTTTAGTGCGTCGACGAATGTCTTCGTTCTTCTTTCAGTCTCGTAAGGAGATCCCGAGTATTGCGCGCTCCATAGCTCTTTCTGCCACTTTGAGTTGACAGAATCTTCCTACAGTCAACGTCTATGTCTCGTAGGCGTAAGTCATTACCCATTGGTTGTAAACCCTGGTTTTCAGTGATTGTGGGACTTTAGACTTGAAAACGTCGTTTAATTTGCCAGATAGACTGTCACCTTCCAACTATTCGAATTAGACAAAGACAGGTGTCTATCTTGAGCGCGAGATACTGTTACGGCTCTCACTTGTGCTAGAGCTACTAAAAAGCCACGTAAGCAGATTTGTTAAAAAAAACTGTTTCTCACACATTACGGAAGGAAAGAAAAATTTGAATAAATAACAGATTTGCTTGCGCCTTCGTACGCAGAAAATCAATTTATACATTCCTATTCTTGTAACAACACGTTACTCGCGTCAAGGGAATACCTCAGCCCCTAAAAAAACCCATCTGTATTTACCACAGACGAGGAGAAATCGCAATGGCTTGGCTATTTTAAAAGTTGAACAACTTGTACGGAAAACCTAAAATAAGCTAAGCCTTCTACTTGGCTCGTCCTTTGGTTGAAATTGATAAGTATAGTCCGACCACCAAACGAACGTAGTGACAGGAGGAGAATAAAACTATCCATCCTTTTTTTTCGAGGTGGTAATACGAGCGTAAGAAAAAGACAGTATGATGCTCTCTAACCTACTGTTACTGCGTTTGTTCTGTAGTTAGACTTTAGTAATGTAGGTACTCATGGTGTTACTTTACCGTCCTAGGGCAATAATGGCACTTTACGTGCCAGAGTCGAATATTCAAAGTGCCATAATTATGTACTGTAAAACGTGGTATGATACATGTATGAAGAGGAAATTTGCAACAAACAGTCCTCAACTGTGCGCTTTTCCCGAAACTTTCGCCAGCGGTGTTTCCGGACCGATACGACCTTCAAACCTTCAAGAAAAGAGCGTACTCCCATCTTAAAGGACGACGTTAATCGCTTACCATCAGGCGATTCGTTTGCTCGTTTGCCCCCTATAGCATAAAAAAAAAACAAGTGGCGATAAATTAAAACACGACCGTAGGGAGTGTTTTAAATCGACACAAGTTTCTCTTTTTAGCCCTTGTATCGTTATTTACTAATAATTCCTGTCTTTTGGGGTATAGGAATATTTGATTACTTTGATGACTTAGGTCGACTAGGGACATCATTTTGTTTTTCCCCTTCGGCCAGCAAGCAGCCAATTACAGGCTACTACACTAAACAAATTCGCCACTTGCCGACTGAGTCGAGCAGAAAAAATAGTGTACAGACCTTGGCCAGTACATAAGAAAGCCTGTACTTGTTTGCACGAGATCTATAACATTTCTTACTTTACAGGCCTCTGTACGCATTCTACTTTAATGACATGAAGCTAAGAAAGGATTATTGAAGTTTTCACTCTTTAAGAGATGAAATTAGGGTTGAATGAACATTTTAACAACTTTTATGCGAAGACACAGGCGCGGGAGGCTAGTAACTTATAAAAAAAGGAAGTTATAAATATCTCATATGTCAATACGATATTAGACTTATTTCAACTAAATAAATAGGCCCTAAAAAATCTCCAATTTTCTCGAAGCCTCCTATTTTATTTCATTGCCTATCAAATCTTGAAGGTAATTCGTAAAACCCAAGCCATGTTTATTTAATTTTAAGTGTTTGCCTCCGGCGTTTGCTTATTCATCTCATTACCCACGACAACGTTTCATGTTTCAATAAAAACGGTTTACCCAATTTTTGTGGGTGACAAATTTGTTTGTGCCACGCGTTCTTTGTTTTCTGTTTGCGGTATTTTTTTTTAAATATCTTTCTACAATGATGTTTCGGACCTTAAGGAGGAGTACACCAAGTAGCCGCAGAAGCCGAAGCCGCGTATCCGAACTATCCGAAGCCAACACGCAGAGACCTTTACGTCAATTTAATCAAATGTAACATGGACTATTGATTGAGAGTCTATGGAATCTAAAATGTATTGAGTAATCGTGATGGGTAAATGTTAGTATACAGAATGTAGCGAAAATCGGTTTAAGGAATAATGTGTTATGATATGTTATTATATCCTGTAGATTATTATTAACTATGTGCAAAGTACGTGGTGGGGGAAATAGAAGCTCACGAGCGCACGTCAGTAGAAAAATGGCTATCATACATTTATGAGATAAAATAATGTGTCCTCTTTCTGTCAAGGTAACGTTGCCAGTCACTAAAGATGTCAAAGCGAGAAAAGAAAACGATTAAAACACATAGTTTGTAGCATTTAAACTTTTATTTCGGCTTCGGCACCCCAAGAACGCACTTTGTAAAATAACCGGCCAAGAGCGAGTGGGCCTCGCCTACCGAGGGTTCCCGCACTAAGGACTCTCCCCCAATGTTATGTAATAGGGTCTTGACAACTGGTGGAACGGAACTCTCAGTGCGCCTATACCTGTACGGTTTTCGGATTTTATATTGTTCTCATAATTGACGTGATTCTAAGTGAACGGGTAGTATCCTTTAAATTTTAACCCTTTGTAAATGTATGGGAAATGCGATATAATCGACCGTATCTTTTGATTGTGTTGACGTAGAGGTTTGGTTTTTTTAAGTTTCAACTTGAATATTTCCGAGGTCTTGACAGAGAGACGAACGGACGGACAACAAAGTGATTCTATAAGGGTTCCGTTTTTTCTTTTTGAGGTACCCTTAAAACAAAGGGTATTTACATATTTAGGCCTTTAAAGCCTTGGATGTATGTAAGGACGGACTCATCATCGACACTTTGTCCGTACTTGGTTACGAAACCCCAAAAAACATAGTATTTCACACAAAACAGCAACGCGACGATATAATGTTATGGCAAAAACTATTTTATCTACCTACTAGCCGAGGGCCGGACAATAAAGCGAAATTAGGAAAGTAATAAACAAAGTTGCTTGATCACGGGCCGTTCTAGTGATGTGACGATGGAATTATCTCATCAGAATAATCAAGGAAGTATTCTATTGAACCCTTTGAGATATATTTTTATTTATGTTCAAAGTATTTGAAGATTATTTTTCATGTTTTTTCAGCCGGACCCTGGGGCCAGGAGGCGCTCAAATTATGTAGGGATATAGGAAGCCGGTTAAGAGAGGTGGCGAGCCTTGTTCTGGGTTTTGGCTCATACAACAGGTCTCCATCGCCATACAGCGTGGCAATGCTGCGCGCGTGATAAAGACCTCGGTCCTGGCACGGCTAAAAATGGGCATAATTTTAGATAGTTTTAGGGGTTTTAGAGGTATTTAATTTTGTTACAAAGCTTTCTTTTATATCAGTGCTTTCATGTTATGTTTAGTGTATTGTTTAAAATAAAGTGACTTGTTTTTGTAATATGTAAGTGAAGCCTTTTTAGGGTGTCTCTCTGTTACTAATCTTGCTCTTTTCAACTGTCTGTCTGTGTTTGTCTCTCGACCCACAATAGGCAGACTACTGACAGTTAAGTGGTCGTTTTATATTACCTAATGGAGTGACTGGGAATATTCCTACTCGAGAAATATACCTAAAGGAAGAATTTATAGGATTACGCCACGTCTTTGCCCTCGGCTAGTCTGTGGCCAAGAGTAAGCCCATTTGTTATTAAAAAAAACACACCACTACGGCTACGGCGATTATTGCCCTACATTGCGTATACGTATTACCGGAGTCATTGGGAATATTTCCACCCGAGAAATATTCCTAAAGAGCTAATTTAAAGGAATACCGCTCCACTATATGGCCACGGCGATTATTGCCCTACATTACGTATAGCTGCCAGTGCTGATACTTTTTTTTTAATTATTATTCAAAAGGTGTAGGTGTACATAGTTACATTAATTGGTATTATAACCCGCCAAACTGAGAAACCAGTTTGTAGGCGAGATCGCGCTATTCGCGCTCATGCTATCTTACAGTAGGTAGCTATATGCACCTAGTAATTATTATACTACAACACTTTATAACTAATCCTAAAACATAAACAAGAAACAAGCTTTCTACAACTTCAATGTAAAGTTCTTAACACGTTAAGCAAACCCTGGCGTTAATAATTCACCTACAACTTTTTTAATTTTAAACTAAGGAGGCGTGGAAGGTTATTTTTGCAAAACTTGACCTAAGGCAATTATAAACGCTATTGACTTATAAACGCTATTGATTTTGCTTAGTGTTATTTATATCTATAGTCGTATTACCGGAGTCTTTGGGAATATTTCCACCCGACAAATATTCCTAAAGGACTAATTTAAAGGAATATCCCTCCACTATATGGCCACGTCGATTATTTCTCTACATTACGTATAGCTGCCAGTGCTGATACTTATCAACGCTATTGATTTAGCTTAGTGTTATTTGTATCTATAGTCGTATTACGAGAGTCATTGGGAATATTTCCACCCGATAAATATTCCTAAAGGAAGAAATTACAGGAATACCACACCACTATGGCCACGGCGATTATTGCCCTACATTACGGATAGCTGCCGGTGCTGATACTTATCGACGCTATTGATTTTGCTAAGTGGTAGTTTTGTATACTAGTTGGATAACTGACAGCTAGGAATTAACTTCAGAGTTAGGTGAGCCTTAAATGGCAGAGAGACCTAAACACAATTTATACATTTATATATAATTATGTGTGTACTTTTGGTGATATAAAAGTATTTTAAAGCTAGGAATCTAATTGTTTATAAAAATATATTGAGTAAATATTACATACAAGTGTTTGCTAAATCATCATTCCGTTAAAATACATTCAACCAATGTCGTAAAGCATACAAAGAAATAAAATATAACCTAAACATATTCAAACACAATTATTAACACGTTCATTGCGGTATCAGGTCTATAAGATCCGATGATGAACTATCCCGCGGGGCGGAACTTAAAGTACTTTTCCTACCGCTGGTACGGGACAGGTAGCTTCTATTTCCAAAGGAGTAGGAACGAGACAAATATATATTTAGAATTGTCTCTCTGGATATTTTACATCGGTATAATAAAAGCCTATCGGGTCATTTGTATCTCATACCGCCGGCGAAGGAATTTTTTTCACCTAGTGCGGGTATAAGATATTTTCGACCTGATACCCGATAACCTGATAGCCGCACTAGACTTATGATTAGTTTATCTAGTGCAGCCCTGAAGTGCAGTCTGTGTAAACAACATTCGATAGACTAGTTACTGAATGTGCGCGCGCGTGAATAAAGTACAAAAATTGTTTTGTGGTTTGACTATGATTGCGTTACATCATGAGGCGGTCCAGACGAATTCTATTAATGTCCACTGGGGATGTTGAAAATAACGTCAAACGTCCAAGATATAATGAAGATACTGATACTAGACCACCGAGTAACGAAAGTATGCCTTTTTTATATCGACTGCGTAACATTGATTTGTTTTTTAAAATAACTCTTTATGTCTTAAATAAAATACCCATAAAGTTCATCGATATTTTGTTTTCACAACCCTAATCATTTATCGATAAGTTAATCATTGAGAACGAACATGGGGTCGAAAGGATCTGACAGATTATTTATCACATTTAATAGTCTTCTGATATCTTGATTTAGAAACGGCTTAAGTATTATGTTAAGACTTTCGTCGAAAGTATGTTACGATAAAAAAACAGACACATATGATTACTACTAGCCAGTTGATTGCTCTAAAATATATGCATCTCGAACAGGTCTTTACGACCCTATAACGCTACAATGAATAGTTAAGAAACAGGTCTAATGTACCTGATACAGGAGCAACGTAAAGTGAACGAAATGGACTGCCGCAATGAACGTGTTAAACGGATCTAACACGAATTCTCTTAGTTACCTTATTTACCGACCAGTGAAACCTGTGTCGAAACGTCGGTAAATAAGGTAAATAAGAGAATTCGCGTTAGACCCGTTTAATAATTGTGTTTAAATATGTGTTCAAATCGCGAAAGTTCTAAACATATTCGTTCATGAAATAGTCGTTATTCGAAAGTCGTTAAGTGAAACGCTTTCTGAAAACGTTTTAGACGAGGACACGTGGAGGAAAGCGTTGAGTGATATTTGGATTTTAAAATTAAGATTCGTTTTGACTATGATCCGGTTATGATACGTTAGTTCATTAGCGCTGGCGAGAGTGGCGAGTTTTGCAAGGTTGTGTTAATCTTGTTCAAGTTCTAATTTACATTTTAAGGTATTCACATGCTATGAATAGATACTGATTTGACATAATTGTTTATTGCCGCGGGGTTATATAATTTTCCATCGCGCTCGTACTTATTAGTGTCGTAATGATAACAAAACTTTTCCAAGTGTCAAAGTTAGAATATACCTCCTCTTGGGCATAATGGAATTTAGAAGACTGGCGCCATACTGCGGTGACGGGGATCACGTACACGGTCCACATCAGAAATATGTTAACACTTTTATACCTTATCCCATTGTAATAAGATAAAATATGTTTACTTGTCTTTGACGCGAATTGTACATTTGGAAAGTGGCGGCATTTTCAGTCGTAGATAGGAATTCATATGTTGAGTAAGTTTTTTATGATGTCAAATTGCACTGAAGAGCAATAAAAATAATACATATTGGGAAAGCGACCTGTTTTCATTAATAATTTGCTAGACAAATTCAAACCACAGTTTCTACTGAGGTGACCTTGGCAGACGTTAGTTTTAAACAATCGGCTATAATTTGGTTTCAACCACTTACTACATAGCTTAAAAGCACTGTTTCTCTACCAAGGTCATCTTGCAGAAGCTGTGGTTGTCTGCCATCTGGCACATGCTTGACTAGAATAGATAGTTTAAAACCACCGCTTCTGCCAGTGGCTTGTCGAGTGCGCCTGTCAACCAAGTGCGTATCGAGGTCATATCAATTTGGTATCTAGCCACTATCTAAACGGTGATCCAAACGAGCTCTATAGGGGGAAGCGAGGCAGATTGGCACACCTTTTTTTGAAATTGATTTTAGGCCCCTAAATGACATTAAAAAACATGTATTTTCTACCCAGTTGACAGTATACTTATACAAAATATGTGGCGCGCCGAGTGGCAACGGCTGATTGGCGAATGTTGCCGCCGCCAGTGCGTCTCTAATATATACAAAGCCATGTTTTAGTGTTGCCGCAGGTCAAGTTCATTATTTAGTTTAGGAATTAAGGTGGGGGTTCAAATCTGCCCCTTGTGTAAATCTGCCCCGCTTCCCCCTATTGTTGGTTAGACAGAAACGGCATTGAACAGAGAAGCCTAGCGGTCTTTAGTGTCAGAGACCAAGATCCACTTCGGATCACATCGGCTGCTACGACTACTACGCCACAGCAGTGAGTAAGAAAGTAAGTGAGTACATAGATTGATTGTTTAAAGGGATTTGATTTTCTACCTGATACTGTGAGTGACGGAGATTAACATTGCACAGTAACTCTTTTCTCTAGAATGTTTTACAACGCGTTACAAGTGTTAGGTTCGGTCGGCTTCATAAATATATATGCATCTGTATTCAATTTTGACCTTTCTTCCCCTGTAATAAGTTCCAAAGTATATAGATATTTATAGACGTGACTGTATTATAACTAATATTTAAAACGGGATAATTACCATGTATGTTTGTTTTATTCAGCACCCGATATTTCGACACTGTTGCAAGCGTCATGTTCACAGAGTAAACTGATGAGCTGCTAGTTTTTAGTTGTGATATACCCACACGCCATAGCGATCTACCCTTTTACGGGTTCGCTTATTTTGTGTGTTGTCACTGGCACTACTACCGTCCGCTTTCTCACTTGAAACTCGATCACGTTCACGACACACCACACTTATAGTATCAACCCGTGCATTCCTTACCAGAACAGTCTCTTTTCGATTTGTGAACTTTCGGATCACTGGATACCAGACCTTCGGCAGCTGAAATATTAGTTATAATGCAAATGACCATGTCAGCTTAAAATCGTATGACGTGACTGTACCTTAAGATTGCGCTGTATTGTATTTTATAATAAGCCTTTTAATTTCTCTATAAGGCATGGTATCATTATGTAGTCATAAGTATTCTTCATCTGTTGATCTATCACACATAATTTCGATTTACTTAATTTTTTCTTTATCACTTAAACAGCGAAAAGTCGCCTTTTTTCCGTTAAGTTGATAAAGCCAAAAGTAAGTAATATATAACTATATCAAATAGACGAAAAGTTGGGGAATCAGTACGACTATTTACAACGATAATACCATAGATTATAGAGAAATGGACAGGTTAATTAGAAAACACAACTTTAATGCGTAGTCTAAGACAATGCTCGCTCAAATAAAAATACCCAGCTGTTCAAAGCCGTTTATTTTTCACTATTTCGTAAAACCACTTTCAGATCACTCAAGTGGTCTGACACAGGGTCTTTTCTCACGTCGAGTTAATGGCTCAGTCTATTTACTCTGCCTAGTTTCGTACACAAACCCGGAGAGACATTTGCTGTAACTGATGTAACAAGGATACTTTCAAGGGTAGCCGTATGAATTTGACGAACAATGCTTACACTGTACCCCTTTGACTTATTTTTATAATTATGATAAATGGCTAATTCCTTGCCATTTAACTTGATTTTGTGGCAACATTCTACATGTGCCAAACTTTCCCAATGGGAGCTACCGTATTGTCGCTCACCAGGCAGCGGCACTCATGCGTGGGTCACACGTCACAGTCAGAACTGTCAAAGTGACGTTTGAAATGTTCCCGCAGGACCCACGTTCCACTAGCGCCCCTAGCGGAAAATCGACCCGCGGTAATCCTCATTGCTATCGACTGACTGTCAAATATTTGACCCAGTCTTCCATATTCTCTAGGTAGGGCCTAATATTTAGTACAGTTAATTTCATAATTAAATACCTTTTTGAACAGTTTGTGTTCTGTCTATGCCTTTTGATGCGTGTGCCATTTTCCGTGATCCACACACAGATGGCCCTGATGGACGACCAGTGCTGCTGGCCACCAAAGTTAGATGTGCTGGCCACAAAAACAGCTAGTTTTACGCTGAGTCACGACCATTTCGTGGCATGGTTAAACTTATTGTTTGTGTGGTATCACAGTGTACTTTTTTAATCTTGTGTTGCCAACTTGCCACGAATAAACATTTTCTAAGTATTTCTATTTCTTATGCACAAACCGCCCCACTATTTTCGCCGAGCGTTCATAACTCGGTGCGCGACTTATATGTATGTAGTAAGTAATATGATTTTGTTTTGCCAAACGAACTTTCAAGTTCTAATGTACCCCTGCTCAAAGCCAGCCAAATTAAGAGAAACCCAGTCGCCACTCGAAATCTAATTATTTGAAATTTTGATTGCAAAGGTAAACCATGCCGGACATTCCCCTGAATAAATAAAGGTCACAACCAGTGGGTTATACATATCAAGTGTTTCGAATGAATAGGGTCTATTTTTGTTCTTTCTATTAATGAAAGTGTAGGCAGGAAACAAAATAAATTGGTTTTTAGGAGGTATATAGGTCATTAGGTCCTCCCGAAAACTAGAGTAGGTAACTAAAATTAAATTAGTTTCAGTTAGGGTCTGAATTTTGTGAATAATATACTCTATTTAACGTGTAAGAGTAGGTTACGCTTAAACGCTTTGTTTAGTTTGTTTTTCCAATTTCTCAATAGATGTCGTTGTTACTAGCAAAAACTAGGTAACGAGATGTTTTCATAGATTCTATATTTGTTAGCATATCAAATAGAAGGTCCGGTATCGTAGCATCGTGTGTTCATTAACACACTTGCTTTTAATTCGCATGAGCATACTATTGGAAACAATTACGAAACAAAGCAAAGGGAACTCTATTTCAACTTAAAATTACAATAATTTAAAGTCAGATCGAAGATTGCGTGAGAAATCCTAATTTTGTGATTCAAATGAAGCACCGTTCATAGAAATACACAAAGCATTTTTCAGACACATCCTGCTGTGTGATGTATTTTAAGACAGCACCTAAGATCAGCGACCTACTTTTCCTTCAAAGGTGACTGAATCACAGCGAAGTATCACTGGACGATTGAACTCAAGTCATAAATCATTCAGTACGAAGAAGTGCATCAAATTGGTTCAGTTTTTATTACTTCGCCTTCTGGCTTCCGAGTACATTTATATTTGATGCACCATTCTTACCTTCAACTTTTGTATTTTGCCGTGAATTGGACAATCACTACATAGTATAAAACAAAGTCCCTTCGCGCTGTCTGTATTTATATATGTATATATGCTTGAATCTTTAAAACTACGCAACGCATTTTGAAGCTTTTTAATAGATAGAGTGATTCAAGCGGAAGGTTTATATGTAGGTAATAAACCGTAAAAAAGAATAATAACCCGTGTGAAGCCGGGGCGGGTCGCTAGTCTTTTTATAAAACATAGAGAAAATTATTGTTTTGGTACCTAAGCATTAAGGGTGATAATTCTTTGGGTATTTGCTGAGAGGTAAATCAAAAGTCAATGACATCCATATTATTAATTATTTTCATTAATATTCGTGTGGGATGTCAATTATAGGTAGTTTGAATGCTAATAACACGAGTAAACATGATTAAAAAAACAAAAAAAAATGGCGTTGATGATCATTTGTCCTAAATATCCTGTCATTTAAACATTTTTGCTATAGAAACTTAAAATATAACGATGGGAACATGGTTTATAAATAAATGAATTATATTAAATTAACGACAGCTATTCATATAACGTGATTAATATTACAAAGTTAAACATGAGATTATGAAAACTTTTCACGTGCTTAGTTTATAGTTGAAGATTAGTTCGAGATATAACAGGATTAGTTGGATAGTTTGGTACAAGCTCGTCTGATAAGTGGGTTAAGTACTTGATTAATAAAGCAGGTAAGCTTGTAATTGTAGAAATGTTTAGAGATAAAATATGTGGCACGAATTCACGCTTGTAGAATTTACTACTCGAGAACAATTTCAGGCTTTTGTTTAACTTGATGTAATTATATATAAGTAACGGTTCTTTGAATTATCGCCAAATATCATTTTGTTGAAAATCATTTCCCAACCAACGCCGAATTTCAGTTTGCCGAAAGATCAGACGCATCTTTCGCATATTATCAGAATCAAACCTAACTTATTTAGTTGACAAATGAAAAAATAATAATTTGGTAATGTTGGTATGCCAAGTGAATCATAAACGAAAGGTTGGTTGGCAATTTATATTCGACAAAATGAAATTCGGAGAAAAAGCAGGATACCATTAGTAATTACATATACTATTAGGGCTCTGTATCTACAGGTGACCAACGGATCCCCGCTCTTAAACATCAGACTATAGATATTCAATTCTTTTTTGTGGTCTCTATACATATAAAAATCGGAGACCATAAATATTATTATTAATTTAGATTCTTCACTTAGACCAATGAGTGACGTCATTTAGTTTAAGAACTAATTGCCGGCGATATACGTTCAGGCAATCCGTCAGTTCTCCATAGTGGTTCTGTCCGCCGGACATCAGCCAGACATCCACCAATCATATTTTTAATGGCAGATCCGGAAGATATGCCCAAACGTATATCCACAAATAACGTTGGGCAAATATGTCAATAAATAAATAATCAAATAGTGTTTTTTTTTCACATTTTCTTAACTTCCGGGGTGATTATTTCCAAAATTATTTACTTGATCAATGATGTTTTGCAAACCCCTATTCTTTTTTAAATACCTACAGATCTATACCTCACACTCTGGGGTTTAAATAAACATCCCCCATTTCACGTGTAGGGGAGGTACCCTAAAAAATGTCTTATCCACTTTTCATTGAACCACTTTGTTGACGTGACTAATATGTATATTCGTACCAAATTTCAGCACTCTAACAGTCACTGAGCTTACCTGCGGATAGACAGACGGACGCGCACGTCGAAACTTTAAAGGTTCCTAGTTGACTACGGAACCCTAAAAAGAGAAAAAAATATTTATGTAAATAAATATCAACACAAACTTCTCCCTCAGATTATAAAAACATTTCCCACGCCTAGTTTATAGTTGGAGATTAGTTCGCGAGATACTAGGTACATGAGTTGGCTAGTTTGATACACGGCCCCGGCTTCCGGAGCGTCTGATAAGTGGATGAGGTCCTTGATTAATAAGCAAGTAATTGTAGGAATGTTTAGAGATACAACATGGGGTAGCGCATGAATTCTGGTCTAAACAATTTGGGGCTTTTGATTAAATTGTCGTATTGGTTCCAAATAGTCTACTTCAAACACATATATTATTATTTATTTTTTAAATAATTTCTATCATTATCATTTTAAACATAATCAAAAATCCGTAAAGTCCAGAAAATCGCGTTTCATTGTCGGTTAAAAAAGGAGGCTCCTACGGATTCAAGCGAAAAAATAATCTAAAATTGGTATAGAGGTCGATACGTCTGTCTATACTTACACCTAACCTAAAACTACTATTAAGATTATGTAGGTTAAACCATTTTGTGATTCATATTTAAATTTCTTAGAATGGAAGAAAACGTGTAAAAAAATGCGAAAGGAGAAATGAAAAAGGTATTTAGGTTACACCAATACCAAAAGTCCAGCGAATAATGTTGCGAATTTATAGCGGTTTCTTATTGACTATTGAGCTCAAATAAAAACAAGCAGCTAATAAATATCTACTCTTTTAGGTTATTATTCCATATAAAAGCAGAATGCGGGTTTATTTATTATTCTGGCACACCAAGTTAACGCGGGCGAAACACATCGAACAAAACCGGTATCAGTGTAGACCGACTTATACCGTGTAATCCCATCTTGACGACGTGACAGATTTAAGCAAGTTTAAGCATATCTGCTAAGGGCTGCTATTTTTCACTTTTCTTGTTCGAAAAGTTTAACTTTATATTGAGGCTAGTCGACATAAAATAGCTTTATATGCTCTAGAGCATGAAGTAAAATCACAGGCGGGCAGCGGGCGCCAGCGAGCGCCGGCCACCTACGAGGAGCGGGTGAAAACGACCACGCCTAAGCATGGCAAGCATGAATGTGACATTTTCAACTGTTTAAAGTAAAATAAAACAACATTTTCCTCACAATCGAAGTGAAGAGCAGAATGTATAACTCGGGCATGAATACCCATGTTATCCTTGAATACTATATTGGCCCTCGCTGCACTCGGGCCAATAAATAGCCTTGGCTAATATGGGTTATTTTATGCCCTCGTATTCAATCTAATACTATTTATTACTGAAGACATATTTTTTTATTTATTCTTTTTTTTGACTTGACTCGGAGCACTGTGGTCGGGTTTTTAAATGAACGGTCCGTAATCTTATGTTACCATTTAATATAATGAAGCAATTTTATAATTAAAGAAATGCTTTGGCATTGTAGCCCTACGTCCGATATTTTGAAATTCGAACCAGAATTTTAAAATGTTTGAATATGGGCTGCTGGGAAAGAAGCATCTTCTTTCCTTATACCTTCTGGGGTCAATTGCCTAATCATTTGTTACTTGTAATATTAGCGGAAGTCTCTTTCTAATAAAAGGGATTGAAAAGAGACTTCCGCTAATATTACAATAGGCCTCTGGTTGTTATCACATCCCCAATCTTCTTAATATCGGAAGAACCAATAATTATGTATTAGGTATGTCCTTTCAGGTTAGACATAGAAAAGTCAAATGTATGCAGTATGAACGATACATCACCTAGGTCATAACGCAGACACTCATATACCGGAACGGGTACGGATTACACATACTTAGTGCACCACTGTCTTAACATACGTATGACTCAAGTCGACTGAGGATTATTTTTTTAACACTTCAAGTGCGATCATCGCTTTTAGCTTACTTCTGAAATCATCACCATCTTCTATATTTCAGCCAAAAGATTTCCAATGCTGGACAATGCATGGCTTACCCAAAAAGATTGTTTAAATAAATATACGGTCGTTGCCCATTTGCATTAAACTCTTCTCCGCAATCTTGACCATCGATCCACCTTGCGGCAGAA
This sequence comes from Lathronympha strigana, assembly GCA_949128165.1. Lineage (NCBI taxonomy): Eukaryota > Metazoa > Arthropoda > Insecta > Lepidoptera > Tortricidae > Lathronympha > Lathronympha strigana. The sequence continues at coordinate 12,577,642 of OX421920.1, forward strand.
AAAAGTAAGATTTACAGCTTGATAAAATAGAATTAAAATGAAAAAAATGGCAACACCGTAGTCTCCTCCCTTTCAAATCAATATATTTAAAGGCCGCTCCACACAATGGGCCATCATGGGCCCATTGTGTGCCCATGGGCCATATTACAGGACGTAGCTACACAGCCGAATGGGATGGCAGTATTGCGTAAGCCCTCTTACCACAACTGCGTCCCTTATCATCGCCCATCATGGCACATTGTGTGGAGCGGCCATAGGAAAGCGAGACGACACTACAAAGTTGCCACTTTTTAATTTCTACTCTGCTCTACAGACGGCGCCACTTAGCTTTAGCAAACAATTTTTTATTATTATTTATTTCTCAAAAAAAGTTTTGTACAATTACACATAATCATAAATTCGCCAAACATTAAGTTTAACGGCGACTGTTGCACTCACTTTTTGTATTTGTACATATCTATTAGTCCCATATTCTTATCTAAACCCACATACCTACCAATTTTTTAATGATACTGCAGGTTTGAACTATGAATTTACTACTTTGAACACTATTCCTCTTGACAAACGGTATACATTAACATTACTATTTCTATGAAACCAGTTCGTCACACAATCCAAACTACTGCTTTAGGTATATTATTATGTTATATATAAACTAGCCCAAGTGACATCTATATATATACAAACACACACACATACATATACTTATATAAACTAACACATACAAACACATACCTACCTACACATATATACATGTGCACTGTTATTGTTATTTATACATATATTTACCAATTATTCTTACGTAAAAAAAATGTTACGAAACCGGATAAAAAGTATCCTAAATGTTACTCCGGTACATAAACTATTACCATACCAAATTTCATAAAATTCTGTCCAGTACTTTTTGCGGAGTTAGCGAACAAATTCACAGACAGACAGACAGACAGACAAAAATTCTAAAAACCATTGAAAGATATTTTATCAACGTTTCTGATACGCCCCTACGTATTTTTTTTTTAAATACATATATTTATTGTACAGATTTTTAATTTCTACTCTCTTATTATATGTAGTATTGATTATTCTTACGTTAAGCATCTAATAGGAACTTTTTAAACCTACTTTTAAAGATGTTTTTACTGCTACACTTGGGCGTCTCATTCTATCGCATAGCCTTTCCTGCAAGTAAGTAGTTAAGTTTCCTGTTTGACATATTTAACAAGACAACTAGTGTTGCCACTGTGATTTATATTTATAGTCTGGCAAGCCAGCGAGTGCAGTAGTAGAGAGCATCATACTGTATTTTTCTTACGCTAGTATTACCACGCCGAAAAAAGGGATGGATATAGTTTTGTTTTTCTACTGTTACTGCGATCGTGTGCTTGTCAGACTAAAGTTCCACTTTATTTAACTTGTACCTTTTTCTGTCTCACTATTACATTTGTAAATTATTCAAAGGGGTAATTTTATACTGTTTCACCAGTGAACTTGAATCGCGCTCGCTTAAGCAATAAACTACGTCTGGACTGTTTTTTTTCATATCCGGGCAAATAAAGTTCACGTGTGGTCCTCTGGGAAATGTGGGTGATTGGATTGAAAGCGAGTGGAATGTTTTGAGGAAAATATTGGCTTTAACCGGCGACCGTCCTTCTCGCAGAGTTCCTGCGCTCGTCCGGTACTTATCCTATTTTATTTATTGTTTTTTTTTTCAAATCGTTAAAAAAATAAACAGGTTGACTACTTTATACTAGGCGACGTAACAGTGGTTCTGTTGTGTTATCTGATCAAGTTTGCGTAGACAAGTTGCCAATCGTTAACGCTCAGTAGCGAACGAAACGCGGTAACTACATTTAAGGCTTCGGCCGTTTTGAACCGTCGCCCGCGGCGTCTGAATGGTGTGTTCGGGAATGTTCGGGAGCGGTCGTTCTCGCCCGTTGCGTGCGGCATCCACCCGCCACCCGCTGCCCGCCGCGTCATTAGTTATTTTTGAGTATTGCGGCGGGTGGACGCTAGCGTTCATTATTTCATTTTACCAAAGAAATTGAATTTATGAACATGATTTTTAGTTAAATAGTTGAGTAATAACTAGTTCTACAATGTGGTAAAAGCTTTTATCTACCAAAATCGTAGTTTAGGTGTGAACAGCAATTATCTGATTATGCAGTTTATGTTGACGCGCCCGCCTACTATCGCCATTTCATTTCGCGTGCTCTTGCAATTACATCTCTCCCGCTCTCTTTTGCTCGAGCACGTGGACTCTTTATTTTCACGAGGATCGTAAACCTGTGCGTAACTGAAATAAGCGGTCACGCTTCCATACTAGATTATTCCATGTGACCGCGAGTTCTCTTGTGTGTGTAGAAATTGAAGTGATCTGTGACCTCAATGGACTGCCGTATTTACACAACCCCCATAAGCTGCAATATGCAGCTGTACGAGTTGTATTTCCCAGTACACTGCAGAGTCGCGACCCCATTACAGCCCACGTGCACTGGAAGTACTGTACTAATGCTGAGATATTATTCTTTGCAAAAATGTTTAAAGGGTCTTTATTACTGCGAATGAGCGTTGTGTTTTAATCAGCACTAACAGCTAAACCTTACGTGCTAATTGTCATGGTATTTATACTTAATTACTATCATGCATTAACTTACAATAGTACAATCAATACTTATTTAATTTCTATGTATCTGTGTAATGATACCTTTAAGCGAAAACATTCTTAATCCATTCAGCGCTAATCACAACACGTTCTTCGCCTTTCGTCACCCTTGTACACGCTATTTTCGCTATAAAGCGAGAAAAACATGCTCAGAAAATGGTCGCATTTTGTTCGCAAATAGAAGACGTAAAGTATCCAATTCTCTAACCGCTGATGCGTCCGCGGCCTGCTGGAGCGCGGACGCAGCGGACAATAATGGAGTTTGTATGGTTCGTTTTAATCCTAGCACAGAATAACTAATAGTACCTACTAAAGTACTGAAGTTTCTCTTTCCTATATTTGACTTTATGCTTGTCAAGCATGCAAATGCCAAGATGACATTAACGAGAGGATTGTCACCATGCTGCCAGGTATAACAATTTGTATTAACATATAATTAGGAAAAAAATATGTATCTGAGCTTTATTTGTATTATAAAACACGTTTTGATTGATTATTTATTAGTATTGGTATAATTTGTCTAAGTATAAATTAATATGCGGTGTTTGAAATATAAATATATCAGAACGCTGCCGTGAGGGAATTCGCGTTTCGCGAACCGTGGCAGTTAATGCCACCTGTAGGCGGAAGATTTTGTGTCAACGTAAAACGCAGAGTGATCTCCTGCTCCTAGAGAAAAATGGCCTACTGGCCCGGGGACCTCGCCCCAAACGCCCCCGGTCGCCGGTAGCCGCGCATGTTTGAGAAAAGAACTATATCTGCCTCGGCGAAAAACCACCTCGTCAGTCAATCCCTTACTTTTCGTCCCTCGCCAATAATGTACAATATCAAATTGCAACGGTTAACATGCACTCACGTATTTTTATCACAATAGGCGTGACATGTTTCGTCTGCGTCGGGCAGACAGAGTGGTGTTATCACCTTCGCGGCTAGGGCATCACTGCCCGAGTCCGGCGTAGGTAACGGGTGAGTGTTAACCATTGCAATTTAATATCAGTATGTCTCACGAAAGTTTAAATTATATGTACTATATCGTCTACGGCGTAAAGTCGTTCAAAAGTTAACAACCAAGATTCTAGTAGGTACCTAATGGTACAAGAATATCTAAGACATTAGGTAATTTTATGTTATTATAGTTGTCGGAGTGCACTATGAATGTCAAGAAATAAAACTGTAATCATATGACACAGCGTAGCGATTTCCATACACTTAGTGTTATTAAGACATAAGTAGTTATGCTAATTGTAAAACGGGTTCAAATGTTATGGGGGCAGATTTGATGAATCATTCCTAGTAATTCCGGAGCTCTTTAGAAATACACCAGTAAACTTTTTTTTTAATACTACGACGGTGACAAACAAGCATACGGCCCGCCTGATGGTAAGCGGTCACCGTAGCCTATGGACGCCTGCAACTCCAGGGGAGTTACACGCGCGTTGTCGACCCTTTAAAAAAGGAGGATTCGCTGTGTTGACAGCTAAAGGGGCAAGCTTAGCTCCGTGGGTACACCCCACTCCCCAGCTGTCAACACAGTGAATCCTCTTGGAGCTCTGGCAACCTTACTCACCAACAGAAACACAACACTATGTGTAGGGTCTAGTGTTATTTAACTGCGGTTTTCTGTAAGGTGGAGGTACTTCCCCAGACGGGCTCTGCTCCAGATTTGAGCGAAACGACATTCGTTGTGCTGTGCCCTACCACACTAAACGATATGCATCCACTGTGCCCATACCTCTCCAAACCAATCCAAACTATTAACTAAAAGAAGATAAATATCCTAATCTTGGAGATTTTGTTAAAAACTTAAAAGTGAGATTATTACGATCAATATGGCGGTTTGTTTACATTGTTTGCAAGTTGGATTGGCGGCCATTTTATATCAAACACGTTTTAAGAGTAGGTACCATTTCTGTGTTTAAAACCTTTAGTAAACTAATTTTTATTTAAAAAGAAATAGGTAACTTTTAATGACAAATATACTATGTTTGGGCTTGTCCAAGAACGTTGCTGTCTCTAGATACAGATCTCAAGCCATCTAGCCTCTTGATCTTCGCTTAAAATTGTTCAAGCTTATCTCTTATTTTTGCACAAATTTGGACACAAACAAGACAGTCAAACTGTGTAAACAGTTTTGTGGGACGTTGTATTTATTTTTAAGTTTTTGTCAATTGTTTTATTGAATAAAAAAATAAAAAAAAAGATGAAACGACGATTATCTATTTACTATCGTCTACCGTAACTGTACTTAGCTGCGTAATTTAGGGAAAAAGGTCGACCAAAATGTCCATGTAAAAATATTATGGAACATTTTAAAAGATGCCTTTTCGTTAAGCTGCGTCCAATTCTACTTTCACTATCCCGGTCAAAGAAACAGACACAAGTGGAATCAAGACAAAAAAGGGTGCAATTCGACTCCACATCTTTGTACTTGTCGGCTTTTTAAGAGCTATTTGAAAACGTCATTCACGCACACTAAATGTGGAAGACTTTATGTTACTACACAAATCTTTACCAATCTATCTTCATAGAAAGGTTAAATAAATACTGATTGACTGATTGCGGTTAGGGATCACATTCATACTTTGTAATCGGTCAATGTCGATAAAATTAGGCCTAAGTTTTCGAAAGAGTTTCGCGTTACATTGGTTTTTGGTTTAAACTCCCCTAAGCAGGAAGTAAGTTAAATACAATCAAAATAAATAAAGTAAAGTAAATAAAATATAAAAATGCTGTTTCATACATTCCGGGTGGTGTAATGCCGCCAACTTGTATGGGACAGCCAATCTTTTTCTCGATTTTGGCATTTTCCCCATTACAAATGTTTTTCAGTATAACTACATTCACTACTTATGCCGTTATTGATAAACACTCATCAAACCTGCGTTAACTAATTTATTGTTTGTAGTTATCTGCCAGTTTGATATATGCGTATGTTAAAAAGTGACAAAATATATGTTAACTAATATAGGTCTGCTAAGTTTTTATGAATAGGCGGTTGGAGTTTGGTTAATGACTAAAGATAAAATCTATAAACTTAAATAGATAGGAGTGTGTGTATGTGAAAAAGAAAAAATGACCAAGACCTTAAGTTCTCGAGGCGGAATTAGGTTGAACATATCTGAAATATAACAAACTTCAACTTCGCATAAATAAATGATGAAACAGCTCCTTTTAACATAAAAATGACTTCACCACTATAATAAACACTAGGCAGTGTCGCTTCTAAACTCATTAGCCAGATATCTGCAAGTTTTAAATGCTGATTTAGCTAAAAATAATTCACGTCTATTCATTTAATGTACCTAATTAAGGATTAAGATTTTACCTCCAACAGAGTAGAATGTAACTTAAATGTAACTGGAAATGAAACTGTTAATATAATTCAAGCCTTATGTGATATCACACAAGGTTTATTTCTATATAAATGTATGTATAGTAAAAGTTCTTGCAGTTTTGCAAAATATATGGTGACAGCTTACTTTATTATTCGAAAGCTAATTTCTCTTATTCTAATTATCCACTTTGTTTAATCTGCGGGCTCTGATTATAATAATTATTTAACATTTAGTTGTCTATACTCCCCCTCATAATGGACAAGGATAGTCAAAAATTGGAAACGTTGGTTATAGGACTTAAAGGATACTCAAGGTATCAGTTTCAATAATGATATGGAACATTCTTTAGCTCACACTGGGAAGCCATCATTGCTGTAACCAGTATTCAAAGGGACGGTGATATACAGCTGTAGTGTATATAAATCAATAATGAGGCTAAGTCTCGGGTTGTATATTATAAATAAATGTTAATCTCAATTAGATTAAATTTTTTAATTTATTTTAGAACTTAATTAGCATTTATGTACCTTTTGTAGATTCTATTTTAATTTTTATTTTATGACATTTTTTGGAATTATTGTATGACTAATATTTTTATTATTATGTATTTTGATTTATTAAAGACATATAAAAAAAAAAGTAGATTAAATTTATTTTGTCCTATTAATTATTAATTCAACAAGAAATATAGGGTACTATTTCATATCGTGGAGTTGTTAATTTGTCTACTAATTTATAATTGATCGCAACATCACAAATATTAAAAAAAAAGAAATTTTACATCAAAATAAACATTGTAAACACGGTAAGTATTATAACTAAATAACAGGTACTCAAGGTACTGGTAAGTTTCCAAAACTTGTTTGAAAATGTCCTTGGTTGGAATTTTGTTATAAACAAAATTCATTCCATACATGCTACCGTTTTTTTTTTATGATATAGGTGGCAAACGAGCAAACGAATCGCCTGATGGTAAGCGATTAACGTCGTCCATGGACACCCGCAACACCAGAGGTGTCGCAAGTGCGTTGCCGGCCTTTAAGGTGGGAGTACGCTCTTTTCTTAAAGGTTTGGTACCGTATATGTATATTTTTCAAAATGAAATATTTTGGTTGTCATAACTCAAGCCAGCATGCGTAGCCAAGATGCGAATCGCTAACGCTCAGTCGCGAACGAAACGCAACTGTCATTTTCGCACTAATAAGGAAGAGCGATAGAGATTAATAACTACGATAAGCATGTAGCGTGAGCGATCGGCATCTTGGCTACGCGCTCAGATATGTTTTATATTGACTTTCTAACAGATGCCAATAAGTCTACAAATACCCTTAAAATACTAAGCTTTTAGCGTCAAAATCATCAACTCATCCAATTTTAACCCATCTCGGCTACATTCACTTATCATCCCTTTTATACACGTCACATGAAATCCCTGTCAATATTTGGGCGTTTTATTATCCATATATTGCTTTTTAGGTTCAATACTTCAAAAGGTTTATCATGACAGCCCACGCTAAATCCCCTCAATAAAAAACAAGTAACAAAATTTCCATAGGTTTTTGTAAAAAATAGAAGGCTTTCGAAGAAAATTGGCACAAAAAATTCTTTGATAACAAAAATAGAATCGTGTTTGAGCTCGGAGCACTCGGAGGTCACCTCACCACACTGCCTAGTTTTACTCGAAAAGTTTTACGATCCTATCAGCACAACCGATCAGTACCCTATACCATTTTAATTATCATATATCAACCGGGTTCACACCTAAATCAAACTTTTTTCTACTCCAGCACTTCTATCTGTTAATTAGATGACTGACAGCGATATTAAAAAAGTATACATTATAACGTTGTCTATGCTATTCCATAAGAACACTGCTCCCATGGATTTTCATAAAATATATGAGCACTGTTGTTTTTTTTTTAATTTATATAGTGGGCACAACATCTTCCAGATTCTGCCACCTTTCTAGATTTTGATTTTTACGCTAGTTTCGCTGTCGTAGAAAAACTAGCGTATGCAAAAGCTCATAATTGGTTGTTTAAATTTGGGGGTTGCCGTTACAAAACGAGACGAAGTCGAGTTTTGTAATACCTAGCTTGAAGAGAAAAAATGAATAGGTGGTGTGAAAAGGTTGTTATACCGGGTGTTTCCTGTAACAGGAGCAATAAATTTAATCGTAGGTAGTGGAAGAACTGAACAATGTTTGTTCAGCGACTTTTAGAAATAACGTGTGTTTTGATTTTTATACACTTTAAAGTTTGTTGGACCGTGTTATAAAACATTCTATAACACTGATGTGGGAGCATCTTAAATACATTTGCGAAGCACGATTGCTGACCAACCTATTGCTGCTTCCTACTGAAAAAATAACAGAGTGCAGAACCTCGTATCAATCAATATTACATAGCAATCATGCCGAGGAAACGTTGAAAATTAATATTTCAGTAAATCCGAACTCAACGCTTCATGTATGAATAAAATATGAGAGCTCATGGAAAGGAGGATACTAGATGATTTTTATGCTCTACTGAATAATTTTTATAACGTTTTACCAAAATGTCCTTTAACTTTTTATCAATGTTAATTGGATTCCTAAAAATGATCAAAGTCAATTTTTAGATGAGAATAAGAAAATTAATTGTCCCTGAAGTTATTTTGGGTCCTGAAGTTGTTCTGGTTTTGGGTTTGGAAATTTGCACTGGTGGTCGTATTTCCATCATAACAGTACATCGAGTTCCTTTTTAGATTAATAATCGTGTATAATTTGGCCAACTAGATTGTCAGTAACAAAAGGAAATAATCAGCGATGTCCATCCCTCTTTTAGGGATGACCGTACTCGTATAAGAAAAAAGCAGTAAGTATGATTATTCCTTAGAGCTTTGAATAGAAGTAGGTACCCGGAGAGAGCTGCGTACTTTATCAGCTACTGTACACTGACAAGAGTTAACTCTTAAATTTATGATGATTATTATTTCTGAGTTTCCTCGAACAAGAAGAGGATAGAGCGTGTAGCCAAGATGTCAATCGATTATCACTCTTCCTTACTAGTGCGACAATGACAGTTGCGTTTCGTTCGTGATAGAGCGTTAGCGATTGGGCAGCGACTCGGTTATGGTCCTAAACTGAATTGCATTAAGACGTCATGGTAAGGGCCCAGATCTATACTAATATTTATGTTATTACAATTTTTTCCAACATTTTATGCCACGTAACTTTTTAAGTTCGCCAATAATCACTTATTTCAAACATCCATAAAAAGCAGCTGACAACTTGCAAACACCTTGAAGTATTTTATTACCCCTAATAAATCATAGATTGTCACAAAGCCGGTAAATCTCATTCAACTTAAAGCGTGGTTCCGTATTCCTTTATCCGAGCCATAATAGGCGCGATTAATTAAAACGTATTGACGGTGATTAAAGGAGTATTTATTTGAATTTCGATGCAATTTTATTTCTGTCAAAACTAAGTGCAAACTAAACTTGGGATCTTACTTTAAATATTGAAATAAACAGTTTAATACATATAAAAAAAACGTATTAGGTATGTATATGACTTTGTCTGCAAATAAGTTATAGTTTATAAATAGTTTGAAATTGAATAGTAGTGTAGATTCAAAGTTGTAATAGCAATGCAGTATTTTATATATTATACCAGTGACCGATAAACAGACGAATCACGAAACAAATTTTCTGTGAATGCCGCTAGTAGTAATGAACACACGCGTTCAAAAGTGCATGGACAATTTATGAATGAAATCATTCATAAACTGCCCATGCAATTTTGAAAGCGTTCAACAACCTATATTGTTCAACAAATCATATTTTAAATTGCTTTTAGGAAGGTTTCAAATTCAAATAATTTTATTTCGGAACATGTCCATAGAGTGTTAGTATACAGTTCCTTAATGCTATGTTAGTTAAACCTATCCTAAACAATAAATTACTACAACAATAAATAACTAAGCCCCTGGAAGCCATGTGCACTGTGCCCCAGTGCTTCCAGAAGGCGCAAGCAGGCGACTCTAATACTGGGCGCAGAAGGCTATTGGGACTGTCACGCACGCGACGCATCAAGGAGGCAGTTCGTTTGCGTATTATAGCACTGAAACCGTCAGTGCACGCCTCCGCGAACATACCTGACGCGCTGCAAAAACGAGGCAGTCCCAACAGCATCCTGAACCCATTATTATACTGGATTCGTAAGGCATTGTAGGCCTTTTTAGTATAATTTGTCCACAGGCTACACGTGTAAATGGTCTGACAAAACGCTTTAAACAGCGTTATTTTGACATTCCCATTGACATTTGCTAATATGCACTACCCAATAATTGTATCTCTATTAGCCATGTCACTGTATAAAGGTTGTCTGGAAGAGATCGCTTTTTAGCGATAAGTCCGCCTGTTGTTACCTACTAATTTAAGTCCTGTTCATAGTTTATTGTAAACTTTATCCTTGTGGTGCACAATAAAGCATATTATTATTATTATTCCCATTACACCGTGCAAACCTGCGAGACAACATATTACACCGAACCGCCAATGCCCTACGCTCCCTTTCCATGTCCACGTCGTCCTGAAGAGTTTCGGTAACCCAGTGTCCGAGATTCAGTTAACCTTAAAGCAATAAAAGGTCAGAGCAAGTGGACATGTAGAATAATCAACAAAAAAAAACAGTCACTGCAAATAAAATCTCAATATCAGTATTTCAAATTGATTTAATTTGGTTACCCAAAAAAACCGAACCACCATATATTATCAGAGCGTCTTAGTCCACCTTAATTTTTTGGACACCAGACTCAAGCTCTCTCTCATTTTTAAGAAGAAACGTCTGCGAAAGTAAGGAAAAGTGGAAAAACTCATGAACTCGAACGAGAATTAAACTCGTGACTATAAGAAATCAGGCGGTTAAAATGTTCATAACAAATGTCTACCACGTTTTTTAAATCGAACAATCGAAAAAATTTTGTCTCCGTCAAACTTACATATTGGAGTGATAAAAGGGATTTTCCGATTTTCGAGGTTCGTGGTAGCGCCCCACAACACGGAAATCAATCAAACATTTTATTCCCTACGATTCCGGATAGAATTCCGTCGTCTCCTAAGACATGGAACTGATTCGTCACGTCACGCACGCTACGGTTTGATTTCAATTCGGGAAGGGTCGCAGTAAAAATTGTTTTATCCCTTTGTATTCCGATCGTGGCTGCTATCAACGTTCAAGTTATAAAATCGCAAGTTTTGTGACGACGCGCGAATTTCGGGATGATATAAAATTGTCTTTCGTTCGATTTTTGAGCATTGTTAAGGAAGACTTACACTAGCACGGAACGGGACGGGCGGGACGGGAAAATTTGTCAATTTCTATAGAAAGAACTACGTGACAGCTCGAAGCCCTCGGATATCACGTGACGCTTTCTATGGAACTGCAACTTCTGCAACTAAAACTGTAAATAAAAGTGTACAATATAAATAGGTTAAAAGACTAGAACAATGTTAATCCAGTTGAACTATTTGCCTTGAACCCCGGCTTCGTCTGACCTACTTACCTTACTATTATGTCCATCTGATATCCATTACCGTACGAGCAAATAGATAAAGAAATAAGTAAGTTTAGCGTAGTTTATTTTAATACTCCACCTTTGTGTCAATGAACATGCTTCGAAGGTTTTTGAAGTGTACTGGTGATTTGATGGATGATTCGGTGTTTCCACTTTGATTTAAGAAGGTAACACAATTTAGACATAATATACGATAAGAGAAAACATGTTTTCAATAAAGATTTAATGTTAGTTTATGTTTGTTGTTTAAATCTCCTAGTTGATAAACCTGCTTTAATATTTCTGACAAGAAATGTGTTAAAATCTAGTTTTAATTATATCATAAATGCGGATTTTGAATGCCAGCCTCCGACGTTTCGAGCGCGACGTTGACCTCAGCTATTCTTTCTTCAGGAACACGGGGGCAATACGCAAAGTTGATAAGTACCTTATTTTTGTGTTTTTAGTTTTTCAAACAAAACGAAAAATACGAACATATTCTAAATTCTGACCTATCTTAAGGGTAGGTACATATTAAGATGTGACAGTCGGATGTGTCCAGAATACATATCTAGGGGAGCTTCGTATATCCCTGGATATCCCATTTTTCATAACACTATTGCAGGTGTAGGCGATATTCTATATAGGCTTTATTATAGACAAGATGCCAATCATTAATCAGAAGCGAACGAAAATCAACTGTCCTTGTCGCACAAATACGGAAGAGAGATAGGTAGAGATAACTACTCTACGCTATGAAGCGTGAACCAATGGCATCTTGTATATGCACCCTGGTGCTCGACTTGCGTGTTTTTTTTTTTCACTTCAATTAAATGGATTAAGGTTGACTTACACGGGACTGGATGGGGCGGGACGGGGCGGGACGAGAAAATCTGTCAATTTCCTATAGAAAGAATCACGTGATAGCTCGGAGCCCTCGGATGTCACGTGACGTTTTCTATGGAAATTGACAGATTTTCCCGTCTCGCCTCGTCCCGTCCCGTTCTAGTGTGAGTTATCCTTTAACAAGCTACACAGGACAGTGAGAGCATTAATTAATCTATAATTTTCTGCCACGACCCAATTTAAATCATCTCATATCGCACTTACGCGATATTGAAATGGGAAATTGATTAAACACACTCATGTTTGCACCAGCAACTGGCAGTTTATTTATCATTGAAATTGGTTAGTTATTTTCTGCGGCTAAAAAATCCGACACAATCATAACCCCAAATACCTGGGCGTCACGCTGGACCGGTCACTTACGTATAGGGCACACTTGGAAAATCTAGCCCAAAAAGTTAAGTCCAGAGTGAACCTTATAAATAAGCTGGCTGGAACTTCGTGGGGTGCTCAGGCAGACGTGCTGCGGACCTCTTCCATGGCTCTCGTATATTCCTCGGCGGAATATTGCGCACCAGTGTGGTATAAAAGCGCTCATACCAACAGAGTCGACAAACAGCTGAATCGTGCCATGCGCGTCATTTCGGGCAACCTGATGCCTACACCCACCAGATGGCTCCCTGTTTTATCGCACATTGCCCCTCCAGGCATCAGGAGAACTCAAGCAGCTGAGAGGGAGTGGATAAAAGCAACAACGCGATCGCTCCCAATCAGAGAGACGCTGGACAACTTGCCTCAAACGCGCTTACAGTCCCGTAAACCTATTTGGTCTGACTGTCAGCTACGTGCTCAAGAACGTTTCAACGTCTCCGCGGAGTGGAAAAAAGAGTGGCAAAATCAAGAAGGCGCCTTCAACGTAGACCCTACTCAATTACCGACTGGCTTCAAGGAGCGACGCAAGATTTGGGTCACTTTAAACCGCATCCGTACGGGAGTAGGACGCTGCAACTACAACCTACACCGGTGGGGCAGGGCAGCGACGGCGGCGTGCGACTGTGGGGAGCCAACACAAACCATCACGCATATCGTGGAAACATGCCCCAAAAGGCGTTTCGCCGGAGGTATGGAACACTTACTGGCACTGACACCGGAAGCAAGGGATTGGCTACTTAACTTAGATATAAAATTGTAACGTATGTAACTATTTATATAGGATTTAAATTGTAAATTTATACAGGAATAAAGCCATACGACATAATAATAATTGAAATTGGTCTGTCGATTTAAATGATAATAAAGTAGGGTGAAGGATTATGACAAAATGGTTGCCGCAAATGCCGCTGACATTTCAGTTCCAACTTCCGGATGTTTGAGTACTATGTTCGAAATTTAAAAAAACGGTATATACAAAGTATATAAATAAGTTACGCAGACATCTTTTAGAAAAGTCTCATGAATAAGTATCATAGTGGTTTGATAGCAGGTATGTATATGTATATGTATATATATGTATATATGTAGGTATATGTATTTTATTTGTATATATATATACTATATTATGTTAATATGTATATATTACTTAGGTATTTAGAATTAGATCCAATGTACATAATACTAAAGTTTTTTTTCTCTTGTTTCATAATAACTTCCCGCACCTATAAATTTTGATCTCTGTTTGGCCCAAAGGTTAACTGGTAGAGAATGCCTTCTGGCATTAAGTTCGCCTTTTGTACATTATTTACTGTGCAATAAAGTTTTAAATAAATAAATAAATAAAGTATACCAAAAATGCTGGGAGAATTAGCCTTTTCGCTCACTAAAAATCTAGTGTCCACGGATTTAAAAAAATAAAACGTGCTTTCTATAGAAATTGACAGATTTTCCCGTCCCGCCCCGTCCCGTCCCGTACAATTAAATATAAGTAGGTCTTCCACTTCCACTTTTCTTAAATTCAAGTTGAAACAGGTTAGGCACTTGTCAAAATTTTAAGGATTTATCAAAATTAATTTTAAAAAGTAAAAAAAAATATTCCGGCATTTTTTTTTCTATATATGTCAGAATAGCTAGTTAATGATCTAATCCATCAGACATTTAAATTTGGCAAACGAGTGCAACAAACATTCTGCTTTCAAGTTGTGCTTTTAACATAACCTTCAAAACACTTAGTTAGGTTTTAGGTAGTGGCCCTTATTTTATTTTGACCTGTATATTAACAGATTTATCCGTCGAACATTTCCGACTGCAATAGGCCGATTGGATGTGTTAGTCAACTATTATATCAAGTCCCATCACTTATCTGCGTGATGTATTGATGAGGAGATACGCTAGAGAACCAAAGTCACAGAATTGCTGGAATTAATTGGTAATGGGCTGGGCACATTGCAGCATTGCTAGAAGATCGGATGGCCGATGGGACCAAAAACTACTCGACTGGCGACCACGTACCGGAGGACGCAGTGTGGGCAGACCTCCCACAAGGTGGTCCGATGACCTGGTCAAGGTCGAGGGAACCCACTGGAAGCACACGCACACGTCACGGCGATATTTGGGACCTACGAGTATGTCCAGCAATGGATGTCTTTTGGATGAAATGATGATGATGATAATTACATCACTTATCTTTATCGTAAAGCCGACCAACATAACACCTAAGTATCATAAGTTGATTCTAATACCCGTGTATGTGATCTTCATATCGATTGATGTCATTCGCAGTAGTTTACGTTGAAAAGATGCCCGTTGTAATCCAATTACATCGGTCTTATGGTTTCAAGACGGCGTATTGTAATTCGAATGTATACGAGTTGAATAAAAAGTATATAAACAATTGGATGTTATCAATGAATATTAAATAAACACTAGGTTGTAAAACGATTTGTGATTCAGATTCCTGCCCTATAATCGCATTATTATAAAGCGAGCTTTGGTAGTCCAGAGTGCATAGCCAAGATGCCAATCGGTCACGCTCAATCTCTAACGAAACGCAACTGTCATTGTCACACTAATAAGGAAGAGTGATAGAGAGAGGTAGTTACGATACGTTACTAAGCGTGAGCGTCATAAACAGTAGTGTGAATACTGAAAAACCATGAATCAATACATTTTATTATAAAGAATAAATGATTTAATTTGTGCTTTAAAATTAAACACACCTACGTTTCGAGCCCTTTACAGCACTCGTCGTCATCATCTTAACCCTGTGAAAACGAGTGCTGTAAAGGACTCGAAACGTAGGATCATGGTGTTAATAAACGCGATTAATCCGTTCTAAAGTGTTTAATTTCAATGAATAACAATCGCGGTAACAGAAGACAATATTTTGTGCTTTAAAAGTTGGATAAAGGAAGGCTTTCCGAGTTGAGATAAAAATGTAACAATGGCTGTGTTAGCAAATGGTAATCAGAGATATTTTTGAAACAATATCCCTAACTTGAAGTTGACAAGGACAAAACAAGCAAATACTCTCGCAGAAATACACATTACTCGCGATGGCTGAACGCGTCATCCCAGGCTTTTCTGAGACACAAAAAGCTTGCAAAATGAATTCAGTCTTCTCCGGGTTAATCTAGTAAAAATATTGCGTTTTGTTCAGGATTTTTTGTAGGTTATCTCGCCTTGACATTCTTTATTTTTCCCAAATTAAACATTTCAGTATTAAAGTTGTGTTCTACTTATTCCAGAATTGGAAAAGAGATTTGGTACCAATCGCTCTTTACCTATTTATTATTATGAAAAAATTTGACTAATTCTAATTTTCCATTGCATAGGAAGGTCAGATTCGAAATCATGATTTTAAGACAGATGATTATAATTGGAATTATTAGTAAAAGTCTCCCTCTTGCTATAATAAAAGCCTAATCGTAACGAGATTTAACGATACACTTTAGGTTACTAAAGTCACCCAACTTATGATACAATATCTTTAGTAAACTAGAAAAGTTGAACTAATCCGGAAACAAAATCCGTTATAAATTCGTACATCCATTCAGTAATATTTTATTTCAATTACTATAAATCGCGGTATCCGAAATAAAATAAGTTAAACTACTTTTTTAGGTAGATAGAGTGTGTCGATGCTAAGTTTCCTAGATTTTTATGGCACAGACTGTGTAAGTGTTAATAAACATCATAATTTCATAGAAGTTTGACGTTTAAAATAACACCTTCAAGTTTGACAGTTCATTTGCTGAGAAAAGATAACGTGGTTTGACTCTACAGTTTGACAATTAAAGGTAAAAATTAAATAAAGTGGAATTAAACGCAAAACGCAGTGGCAACACCAGTCTCTTTTCAAACGTCATTATCTTCATAAACAAACATCTGTCAAACAGCTATATTACTGCACGCACTTATGCGACATGAGATAAAAAATATGAATGTTTTTTTTTATACTCCGACGTTGACAAACAAGCATACGGCCCGCCTGATGGTAAGTGGTCACCATAGCCTCTGGACGCCTGCAACTCCAGGGGTGTCGCATGTGGAAAAAAGGAGGATTCGCAGTGTTGACAGCTAAAGGGGCAAGCTTTGCTCCGTGGGTCCCCAGCTATCAACACAGTGAATCCTCTTGGAGCTCTGGCGACACCAACAGAAACACAACACTATGAGTAGGGTCTAATGTTATTAAACTGCGGTTTTCTGTAAGGTGGAGGTACCTCCCCAAACGGGCTGTGCTCCAGATTTGAGCGAGACAACATTCGCTGTGCCCTACCACACTAAACGATATGCATCCGCTGTGCCCATACCTCTCTCATGTTGCCTGTTAGAGCTCGGTGGCGCCTACAGTAAATATCTATTTTTTTGACGCAATGTCTGTAGTTACCAAATGTCTAGTTCCTGCACAGCCCGTACAATACTATATCTATTTAAGTACCCGCATAATAGACCGACCCCATTATGAAACTGGTGATTACTATCGATTGATTCACCTGAATTATTTACCCATTTTATTACATTTATTGCACAGTTCTCGAAACGTATGCATATATGAATGCATTACTGCAGAGGCCGTGAAGTAAGATATTGCAGGACGAGTTTGTGGTAGACGGCCGAGTCGTAGACGAGGTAGAATGTTTACGGATTGTTTACTTTTGACATACCTACAAATAACTAGTAAATTGAATTTATGACATTACAATACAATAACTCTTTATTGCACCTCAAAATAACAAAAATAACACAAACTGGTATAGATTACACATGAAAAAGAGGCAAACAACAGGCGGTCTTATCGCTAAAGAGCGATCTCTTCCAGACAACCTTAACATTAATATTATTCTTAGATTTAAAAAAGTGTTGACATGTAATATTTCTGTATTATCAATAAATGAGTATGAGTATGACGAGTATCTCATCAGCCGAAGCGTTGGAAAATACCGCCTTAATAGGCAAAGTCGGTAGCGGCGGTTCGTGCCGTGCTTAACTATATTCAACACAGACAAGCATTAGAACGGAATCGCCTCTATGACGGAATTATCCACATTGACTTTAGATACATTTCTACTCCGACTGCACTACGATATATATTTATATATAAGTACTTTATCTTTTATTATGTTTCAAATTGAATAGAGTGATAAAAGTAAAGTTTTACTGCTACCGCCATAAAAGACTAAACTGCGACGCACAATGATGTCGCGGTCTCAATTTGGGGTTACTATGTCAAGGAATGTATCTTTTATCAAGTTTTATTTTCGATGAAAACATGTTATACTCAAATTTAAACCGACACAGTTTCGGATGAGTTGCTCACGGTTTCAATCCCTATCGACTGCGTGATTCAAAAGTAAGTATATTTTTACTAGCTTTTTCCCGCGACTTCGCTCGCGTTTTATTATTCGTTTGTATCATAGAACCTGTACTAATTTTGGGAGAGTCTCACACAAATTTCCGTCCCCTATAATAGAGGGCAGATTTCCAAAACAAGTAAGACAGGTATATTTCGTTGGTAACAAAGAGTCTGTTTACCGATTTTTAGCTTCCTTCCTTGACAACTGCGAAAAGTCGCATATAGAATTTCAACCCCTATTTTAAGAGGTTAAAAAAATTATACACGATTTTTTTATTAGTCACAAATAGTCTGCATAGGTACCAATTTTTAGCTTTCTACCTTGAAAACTGCAGAATGCTCCATAAAACCTTCCACCCCCCATTTTAGGGAAGTAGGGGGTTAGAAAGAGTTTGTCTCTTTCTAAAAGTAGCCTATGTCAATTTACATCCTTTCAACTATCTCAACTTAAAAAATCACGCCAATTCGTCGCTCCGCTTTGCCGTGAAAGACGGACAAACAAACAGACACACACACTTTCCCATTTATAATATTAGTATGGATGCTTCTTACTCGTTCTCAACAGGTTGAACAAGTTGCAAATTCTTATAATCGCAATTCATGGTAAGCATACAGTTCCTTAATTACACGTAGTGCTAACCCTTACTGAAATGCATCTATCTTAATTATTATAATTGCCAACATGTATCTAATAGACTTATCTACTAAGCTCCTTAGTCCGGCAGCGCTGGCGTTATTTGGAACCCTAACCTTAAAAAAATATTAGTCAACTTTCGTTTAACTTATGAATACGTTATTTACTTGTGAACCCTATATTTTGTTTTGTGTCATATTCGTCTGTTGCTATTTTAGTAACTTGATAATTTGTGGTGCAATTACTTCACCTCTTAATGTTTTTGATATAGAAACGGTAAACGGTGATATAGAAACTTAAAACATTCATGACCAGAAGGGATTTCTGAACCATTCACATTTAGTGTTACTTTGATTCCAAAGCCTTTGAATTTGGGTCTTGTGTTAAGGGAAAAGGTCGCGACGCGATTAGAATGACAGAAACTGAGTATACTACGAGAGTGCGATTGCAGATCAGATTTATTATTTTTCTACTGAGAACGTGACCATACGTATTACAATCGTATACGTATATTACGAACGTATTAAAATCAGGGCTGTCCAAACTATTTTTGTGTAAAATTTCGGTTACGAAAATACCGTAGTTTAAGGGTTAAAGGCTCAGGAAAATAATAATATATGACCCACATTCGTAAGTGTACTGACACATTATTGAATATATCTGTATGTTTTGCTATGCATAATTATATAGTCTCACGGCCGCACCATTGATTGCCAAGCAACAGAAATGTTTCATTTTAGAGTTCAAAACTTAAAAATAAGTTTTTTGTTAACAGCAAAGAGTAAGAGATAGTGGTCGTTAAGTCTGCGGCCTTGAGCCATCGAGCCACTCCAGTCACCGGCCAGCGAACCGACTCAAAAACCGCTACCTCAACATCACCGCATGTAAGTTACAGAAAGGTTAAACTTATATAGTACAATAAAATTGCAACTTTGCTTTTGATATAGCTGTAGCTTATAAGTGAAATGTTAATTTATTGAGAAGATAAAAATTTAAGACGTTTTGGCCATGCCAGAATATTAAATACTAAGTTGTGTAAATTCATCGTTTTTGAACGCTGTCTATTAATAATTGATAGATTGTAGTGCTGGAGTTGAAAAAACTAATTAAAAAAATACAGATTGAAAGCAATAAAAATACGTTAGCCTTCGTGTATTCCGTCAACATTATTCACACCTTTGATCTCTTCTGTATTGAATTCAAACGCCTTTCGAAAATACGTGTAATTCGAAACGTGGTGACCTTAATTAGAATGTGCCACGTGCCCTGTGTTACATGTCGAGTGCCACCCCTAACGAGACCGCGAAAAGGTATCGAACGTCCTTCAAATTTGTACCCTACGTGTTTCGCATAAGGTCTAGTTTTGGCTACTCGGTTATATGAGATACGAGTAGATTAAGGATGTCCCTGAACACCTGTTAGGTATGTATGAAGTAAATTCGAATATTCCTATTTCTCTTTATAATTATTTTGGCGGGTTTTGGTTTGATAACGTAATCGAGGATTTGTGTTAATATTTTGACGATCTGTTTGGTTTATGAGTAGATTTTTTGTAACAAAATACATTTAGCGACATATTTTATGTATTATAACTAATATTTGAAACGGGATAATTACCATGTATGTTTGTTTTATTGAGCACCCGATATTTCGACACCGTTGCAAGAGTCATGTTCACGGAGTAAACTGATGAGCTGCGAGTTTTTAGTTGTGATATACCCACACGCCATAGCGATCTACCCTCTTACGGGTTCGCTTATTTTGTACACGTATGTTGAACTCGTATATATTTTATATATTAAAACATACAAATATGTACCCATCTTTGTCTTACTTTCCTGTATTGTTTTCTTCCTCCACGAGATTCTTACGTGGGGAAATAAGGAAAATAACCCCTACCAAAGAGTAGTAATCAATGTTGTTGAAAGGAGGTCATATAATTGCTTTTGGAATTAATCTTAAAACAACGGGTAAAACTCACGTAAGTATTTACGTAACGCGGGCTAAACGTTATTTGCAGGTCATATACGTTCGGGCATATCCGCCGGATCTGCCAATAAATGTATGGGAAATTTGTCTGGCGGATGCCCGGCGGACAGACCCTATGAGACTATGGAGATCTGACGGTTTGCCCAAAGTGGCCAAAACGTCACTCTGTCCGATGATGACTACCAGCCGCAATCGAAACACGTCACGCTGATAAATACGTGAGTTTCAACCGTTGTTTTTTTTTTATTGATATAAATAATAGTTACATAACATTTTATATGACAGTACCGGTAAACCAGATCGGTTTGTCTCGATACCTCGTTCCGCAGTTCTTAATTAATCAAAATCGAAATTCAGTGCAACATAAAAATGCCGTTCTTCATAAACGCTCATCAAACCTCTGTTAACTTATACGTATTCATTGTCGTATACGTTTACGTATACGTTTTAATATTAATATTAGCGAATCACGAGAGTATATTTGTATGCTTTTGGAATTTCATAATCATATGTTTAGTATACAAGAAAGGAAACTGGTTAGGTTTTTGGCCCAGCTTATAGCTCCAGAAAAAATAACAATTGAGATTTGAATAAGTATTTACATTTTGAGTCCCTTTTTTTGCTTTGGAGTAAAATACACCATGTATTGATAAGCCTTAAGGATGACGCACACCTATCCGATCCAGAGCGCCTACCACGAACCGCGAACGAAAGTATACCTCCCTTTCGCACTTGTGATTTCTCACTCAAGTGCGACAGAGAGGTGAAACTTCGTTCGTGGGTCGTGGTAGGCCTTCTGGACGATCTGTCAGTTTCTATAGAAAACGTCACGTGACTTCTGAGGGCTCCGTGAGAGAGCTATCACATGAAACTGACAGATCGCCCCGGGTCGGAACGAATTCAGAGTAATGTGAGTGATCTGTAACAGGTACCTATTAATAACGGGTATAAAACGCCGTCCTATATCACATATCACACACCAAAATGGGCTCAGTTTAGAGCTACGGTAGATCACACGACACACACAGAAAACAATATAGTTCCCTTTAATAGATTCACTGTATGAGTCAACAATTTGTGCATTTTACAATATTTTAGTTACTAAGTACGAATATTGTTTGCTTTTAATACTAGAATATTGTAAAAGCACAATTTTCTATGAATCAGTAAAAAATATAGCTGTCACATTTTTTCTCAGTGTAACATAATAATATTCATATTTTACATACTGCTAAGATCAGCCCTATATAATTATATATATTTTTTAAATTAAAGTTCCAAAATAAGTATTTATCGCAGAGTTTCTTATACTTAACTGCTAAAGCCAAGTGAGTTAACTAACAGCCAGAGTTCGGTGTCACCAATTACAGTACACTGTTAAAATGTATGTTAGGTATAAATATGTTAGCGTCATTACTAAGTACTAATATATTACAAATACATATACGCATATGTTAAACAAGTTGTCGGTTAGTAATTCTCATTAATAATGGTATTCGAGCAAATTTCAAGTTTTATTTTATTACTATGGTGCTACGCCCCCCCTCCTGTTGTGTCATTGATTTCCTTTTGATATTGTTTTCTTAGACTACAAATACTTAGTCAACTATCGGTCCCTAAACTTTTTGACATTAAAATATGTCACTCAAAAACAAAGTTCTTACTTAGTAGAATATTATGTCACTAGACAAAGCTAAAGATACATTTACATGCAGTGACCGATGAGATGTAGGTTGATTCAATGTGAAGTATTTTGTCTAGTTACATTTTTAACACAATATCATAGTTAGGTAAGTACCTAATCGCATTAGAATAAGATTAAATAAGATTAAAAGTACAAAGCTAGAGATTTTTTAAATTCATCCTCGGAAAAAAGTGGCCGGCGGAGATTAGTGTCAGTATAAATAATCTACCTATTTTATAATCCTTTCCTAAAATACAAGCACAAAATATTATTATCACTTTTATCTTAAATATAGGTACGTTCAAACGCCGGATTATTCCAGTAGCCAGGAAGAATTTTTGAAAAAGAAAGAAAAGAAGTTTTGTTCCCTCGTTCAATAATATTAAGATAAACATTACTTACTCGTTCAGTCAGTTTCTAGTGTTTTTACTTCCAATTTATCACAGATCAGCGATGTCACACCACGTCAAGAAGCCCGAAAACCCCCCAATCTCCAAGAATTCTCTAACATTCATTCGTAAGTGACATTTGACAGGAAACAACCAGTAATGGCCCTTTTTGCATCTTGAGAGATAATGGGGAAGTAATCACACACGAGCGTCACGTGTAAGCGTGGCTTCAAGCCCGGATTATAGGTTATTCCTTCAGAGATTGTATCTCAATGGTAGGGTTGCGAACGACGTTTAATCTTAAGGTTATTTTTTCAACAAACATCTTTCTTCTTGAAAGAATAATAAGTAGGTACTTATGGAAACGCAATAAACGCTCAAAACGTGTAACCAAAAAAGTGCTGGTGATGCCAAACTTATTTTAACCATGTCCCTTCTGCGAGGAGCGCGCGGTGGGTGAGAACGACCGTGCCCAGGCTTAGCAAGTATGGATGTATTATTTTCAAAGATTTAAAATTTTCCTTACAATCGAAGTGAAAAGCACTCAGGCATAAAAACAAATTTTATCCTGACAACAAATAGCCTCGGCTAAAATGGGTTACTTTATGCCCTTGATACCTATGCAATCTACTATTGATATTTACCAATCACTTTTCGGTGAATGAAGATATGGTGAGAAAACTGGACCAACCCCAATCAGGCCTAATTTACCATCTGGGTTCGAAGGTCAGGTGGCAGTTAATTTCTTAAAAGTAGCGCCTACGCCAAATCTTAGGATTAGTTGCCAAAGTCCCACTGCTAATGCCCCAGGCTCCCTGAGCCGTGGCAAAGAAAAAAAACGCTATATAAAATAACGTCTATAAGACCCATTACGAAAAATGCCTTACACAAAGCCTTTCTGATCCCCTTCATTTGTGAGTTATATTCGCCGTATAAAGATTTTCCATAACCGTTTTTGCATAATAGAATTAGCATTTAGTACGCATTCTTAAGACATGTGACTAGAATATGATTAACCTTATCCATGCCGAAAACGTATATGTATACAGACATAGCAGGTTCAACGCCAAAGACCGATTAATCGGTCACAAGCCGCAGTGCAACATAGACCTTAATGAACACTCATAAAGTTCAAATTCAGTTTTGACAGTACGGTGACGTGGCGTCTGACTGAAAACGATTGTATTAAATATGGCGTTGAAAAGGGTAAAAGCGTTAACAATATTTTGAGAATAAATTAAATAAAACTAAGTTGAAACTAACTTGATTTGGAAACGGGTGCGTTATTATTAACATTCCAGGTTCACCCCTAAAACACAATAACTGTAAATAATTTGATTTTCAAGAAAATATATTTGTAAACGTGGGTCTGAAGTACTCGTATGCGGTCGCAGTTCCATACTAAATTAGTACGAGGCTGCATTTGTGAGTTGTATTGTAAGCTCTGTCTAATAGTTGAGACGGTCTGTGGATAAAACATTTTGGACTTAACAAATAAAGAATTTTAGATTTTCGCCACGTGGGTGAAAACAGGTGTACTTAAAGATTTAACGAATTCGCGAGCGAAGACGTGGACCGTGACGAGCAGGCAAAACTGTGCCCAAAATACATACATATAGAGGTACTCCAGGCTTGAACTTGGCCGTTTTCCAAATCAATTTGCAGCACGTAATGAACTAGAGGTGACATTCCATTGTTACCGACATTGTCGCGGCTATAATATATGTTGGGTTTCAAATTTTTATAATTTTAAATAAAGGTAGATTTTTTCTTAATAATAAAGATGAAGGTACTTGCGTGACGCTCCATCCTTTCCAAGTCTCCCGTCCTTTACCAACACGCACAATATCGTATCGCCGTCTCGCGATACGGATTTATATGGGACGCCATATTGGCTGAGCAGTTCCAAAATTGAGAGCAAGCCGTGCACATCGTCTCTGAAGACATTAATTCGAAAAGGCATTTAAAAATGCACATTGTGAGTTTGCGACACATATGTTTAATGCGCGCGCGTTAGTGCCCGTGAAAGAAGTGAAATTCGGTGAGAGGAGAGGACTGTCAACGCCTGGCCAGGACGAAAGTGCATATGTGGTTTTCGCCGTTTCCAGCTGCCCTTGAGCTGACGTAAAGGTTAGTGCGTGTTGCTCCTTTTTTCCTATTTATCCTGCTTTCTTTCAGAGTGACGCGAGTGCCCAATCTTAATTATCATCCTTTGTAATACAGTCCATTATTTTTAATAGTTATCCGAAGCCTTGAAGGTGCTCTCCTCATGATTTCCGCTTTTAATGAGTTGTAGGCTTCCCCATTATTTTTGGTCACTTCGACCCGTATATGAACCATTTGTCATTAAATATACCTACCGCTAGCCATACGGTCATTGTGCATAGCAACAGAAATAGTTCGTCATTATTATCGTATTTTATCTCCCGCATCGGCGGCTATTTCTTAATATTTCCGCTCCGCGTTGCTTGTAGGGTAGATCGTTGGTTATTTCCGAATTTATTTAATTTTTTGACAAATATACCTAAACACGTGTTCCATATTTCATTTGTGATTTTTTTATATTATTCGCCATATTGCAAATAGGCGAATCATTGTTCAAACTCATCCGCAACCTGTCGGGATTGCTCGGTTATCTTCGGTCATTCCGATCGCTTCGCACCTATACGATTGCACCGTAACGTCAGTTTGCGGCGCCGCTCGCACTCGATTTTAGGAACTCAACGCTCATTTATTTATTTTATACCGCACACATTTTATTACCCGCATGTAAATATAAATATATTATCTTAAAAACCGCGCTTGCTTAGCTGGATAGCTCTAAATAGTATATGGTTCTTTAGCGCATTCCGTTAACTAATTTTATTAAACGACTTATTTGCTTCTAATTAGAATGGGCAAACCAACGAAAGGCAGAAAAAGCTGCGAAGCTTTTATTAGCGAGGACTATGACACTAATAAAAACCAACTTGCTTTATATTCAGTTCGCCGCGATGTTATATACAGACGCGTAGAAAATATACTGGAGCTCGCATATAAGGCGGAAAACGATCCGTCTCAATATAGGGCGTTTCACACGAGTGCATTAAATTTAGACAGATTGCGCGATGATTACCAAGCCGTCTTAGAATCTTATAATTTACTGCAATTGCAAATGCACCCCGACTCTGAAGTTGATTACGAGTCTTGGACAACGTTTGAAGAAATGTTTTGTTACATTAAGCAAATTCTAATAGATAACGAAGCCAAGGTTTCTTCTGAACCGGCTTCTTCTTCCAAACCAAAATGCCGCCTGCCTAAATTGGAATTAGTTTCATTTGACGGAGATGTTAAGAACTGGCCTTTGTTTTACCAACAATTTAAAAGTATTATTCATGAAAACGCATCGCTAACTGATAGCGAAAAGGTATACTATTTAGTCGGCAAGTTAACTGGTAACGCCGCGAATGTTTGCTCCGGCTTGCCCACGACCGCAGAAAACTATTCTATCATTTGGAATGCGTTGATACAAAAATATGACGATCCGCGCTCGTTAGCATCGGCTTATCTCAATCAGCTGTTGAGTTTTAAACAGTTAACCGCGACAAATGCAGCCGGTTTGGATTCGTTCATAAACAAATTCAATTCGTCAGTCGAAGCGCTTAAGCAGTTGAATTTGGGTGATTTAACCGATTTTATGTTTTTACATTTAGCTCTGCAAAAGTTAGATGCCGATACAGTGAAACTGTTTGAAATTACCTACCGGAAACAGAAAATTCCTTCATATCAACAGTTAATTGAATTCGTAAAGGAACAAAACAAAGTTTTAAGCCGCTCCCCGAATGTAACGAATAGTAAACCGGTTGACAATTTCGTCAAACTACGCACCCCGCAAAAACCTAAAACGTTTGTTAGTGCAGCTACGGCCAGTTGTACAAGCGCCAGCGATAAATGTTCGTTGTGTGATAGTAAACACGATCATTTATATTCATGTCAGTCTTTTATAAAGATGACGCCGCACGAGAGGTTCAATTTTATTAAATTGAACTCTTTTTGCAACAATTGCTTGAGTGCGAAGCATAAGACATTAGCTTGCACATCTAAGCGTAATTGTTCGCATTGTTCTTTAAGGCACCATTCGTTGTTACATTTTAACACGAAAGAGAAATCTCTCTGCACAATTAGCGCCATGGTGTCCCCGCCCGCTACTGATAATAATTTAGCAACAAATAACGTTGTTATTCCCGCACCCGCTACCGCTTGTGATTCGACCCGCGCATTATTAGGTGAGAATCGCAACAATCCCGCTCAAGCTAATATAGACTCTGCAACTGCTGCAGTTAAGGTCGAAAATAGCTTACCGTCTTCCGCACCTGTTTGCACTATTGCATGTGCTGACAACAACAGTTGTTTTCAAACAACTGCGATGCTCGCTACCGCTCAAATAAAAGTAGTTGATAAATTTAAACGCACTCATTATCTACGCGCGTTAGTTGATCCTGGTTCAATGTCGGATTACATAACTACCGCGTGTTGCAAGCGCCTTTCTCTTCCCATAGATAAGCAATTGCGCTTTATGGAAGTTTCAGGAATAGGAGAAATGGTTCTCAAAGTAAAGGGCAAGACCGAGCTTACCTTTACGTCCCGCCTAGATGACGCTTGTCAATATGCGATCAAACCGTTGGTCGCCGACCGCTTAACCCCGCAGTTGCCCGACTCACCCTTAAGTAAGGAAGCTATTAATGCTGTGAGTCAATTACCGCTCGCTGATGACAGCTTTTCGGAACCTGGGCCTATAGATGTTATTTTAGGAGTTAATGTTTTTTGTGATATATTCTTAGGCAGGAAAATCATGAATCCAGATCCTAGAATACCTAGCGCTTTAGAGTCAACCTTGGGGTATCTAATAATGGGTGACGCCGCTATCGCTAAACCACATGTCGCTTCTCGCACACTCTGTGCCTTCACTAGTGATTCGCTTCATAAGCTAGTTGAGAACTTTTGGGCAGTAGAAGAACTACCCGCACGTAAGTTTTTAAGCCCAGAGGATCAAAAATGCGAAGATATTTACGCTTCAACCACTGTCCGTAATGATGACGGCAGCTATTCGGTAGATCTTCCATTCAAAGGCGATCCCAACACTTTAGGTGACTCATTTAATACCGCAAAAAAGCGTTTTTTACTTTTGGAAAAGAAGTTCAATAAAAATCGCGAGCTGAAGTCCGGGTATGACGAAGTTATTCGCGACTACCTAAATAAAGGTATTCTCACGCGCTCCGCACCTAGCGAGTTGGATACTCCAGGGTTTTTTCTACCGCATTCGCCTGTGATTAGGAATGACAAAGTCAGTACGAAAGTGAGACCGGTCCTGGATGGCAGTTCAAAGACTGATACCGGCCTTTCATTGAATGATATTTTGTACACAGGATGTAACCTGCAGGCTAATATTTTTCACATTTTACTAAATGTGCGGATTTACGAAATAGCATTCTTTGCCGACGTAAAACAAATGTATTTATGCATTCACGTGAATGCACCGCACCGTAAGTACCAACGGATTTTATATCGGTTCGCTGATACCGATCCGCTCGAGATCCTGACGTTTACACGAGTAACGTTCGGCCTTCGACCTTCAGCTTTTTTAGCCATTCGCACTTTGCGCCAGTTAGCCGCCGATGAGCGCCACAAATGGCCATCCGCAGCCGCCGTGCTGGAAAGAGACATCTACATGGACGACCTCGCTTCTTCTGCTTCCTCGCTAGGGGAAGCTGTCAAGACAGCAAAGGAGTTAATCGCTCTCTTTAAAGCTGGTGGTTTCGACCTACTTAAATGGACGTCGAATTCGCACGAATTGCTAGAGCACATACCAGATTCGCACCGCCAATCTGAATCTATTTCCTTCGATGACGGAAATACATTTAAGATTTTAGGTTTAAAATGGTTACCCGCTCAAGATTGCTTTGTTTTTGACATATCGAATCCGCCGTCGGTATGTACCAAACGTGCTATTCTCTCGGCGACTGCGCGTTTATACGATGTCCTAGGGCTGGTCGGTCCTGTTATTCTATACGCTAAGTTGGTAATAAAGCAACTTTGGCTTATTTCCCTCGATTGGGATGAAGTGCCTCCCTCTCATATTGTCAAGCTTTGGCAAGAGTACTTAGCCGAGCTACCGCTGATATCACGAATTAAGTTTCCGCGACATTTAGGTATTAAAACCGGGTCTCAAGTTACGCTGGTCGGTTTCTCCGACGCGAGCGAATCTGCTTATGGTTGCGTGATATATTCACACGTCGTGAATGGTAACGAACCACCAGTTGTGACGTTGCTTTGCTCGAAATCAAGGGTTTCGTCAGCTAGGCCTACGATTACTCTTGCTCGTTTGGAACTTTGCGGGATATTACTTCTATCTCGACTTCTAAAAGAAGTTCACGACACAATGTCGAGTAGGCATAAAATAAATGGTATATATGCTTTTTCTGACTCAGAGGTCGCCTTATGTTGGTCGGTTGCCTCACCACATAGGTTTGACACATATGTCGCTAATCGAATTTCTCAAATTCAGGCTAACATTTCACCTGAGAACTTATACCACATTGCCGGTTCACAAAACCCAAGCGACTGCGTCTCACGGGGTCTTACTCCCTCTCAACTTCTCGAGCACGAGCTCTGGTTTAAGGGGCCGACTTGGTTATCAGAACCTATAGAACATTGGCCTATACGAAAGTTCGTTCCGAATAAGCCGCAGTTGCCGGAACAAAAAACCGTGGCTCACGTCGCTACCGTAGTCTCTAAAATGGATCATCCTATATTAACGCTTGCACTACGTTGTTCCACTTGGAATAAGCTTCTTCGAGCCACCGTTTATGTTCTTCGTTTTACAAAGAAGTTACCGCGCAATGACGTAATTACCGCTAATGATTTAAATACCGCTGAGCTAGCTATTCTGCGAGCCGTACAAGAGGCATACTTTTCAGAAGATATCAAATCTTTATCAAAAGGACATAAATGTTCTTTAAAATTGCAAAAACTGTTTCCGTTCCTTGCGGACGGAATCTTGCGCGTCGGAGGTCGCTTATCGAACTCGACGCTGGATTATACCTCTAAGCATCCTATAATATTGCCAAGAAAGGGTCACGTCGTTGAGCTAATAATTGATAACTATCATCACGCAAACTCGCATGCTGGGCCACAATTGTTGGTTAGCTTATTAAAAACCAGATTTTGGATTCTTTCCGCACGTCGCATTGTTAGACAACGCACGCAAAAATGCAATAGTTGTTTTAAACTTAATCCGAGACCTACTTTCCCGCCGATGGCTGACTTGCCTAAGTGTCGCTTAGAGGAATGCAAAGCTTTCATGCATACAGGATTAGACTACGCGGGCCCTCTGTATGTCACTCCTTATAGGAAACGTGGCGTTCGCAGCGTCAAGGCTTACATATGCCTTTTTATTTGCCTCGTGACAAAAGCCGTCCATATAGAATTGGTCTCTAATTTAACCTCTGCAGGGTTTATAGATGCTTTCAAGCGTTTTATATCGCGCCGAGGTCCCTGCACCTTTCTTTATTCCGATAACGGTACCAATTTCGTATCAGCTAAAGCTTATTTTAAGGAGCTTTACGATTTTTTAGTGTCGGACGAATATTATCGAACCTTTAATGACGAATTAGCGAAATATCGCATTGTATGGAAAATGAATCCGCCAACCGCTAGTCATTTCGGGGGTATATGGGAAGCTAACATAAAAAGCACCAAATCACTGTTGTTCAGAGTAATCGGAAAACAGGTTTTAACTTTTGAAGAGATGACAACAGTCTTAACTCAAATAGAATCTGTACTTAACAGCCGTCCCATGTACGCCTTAAGCTCAGACCCTTCCGAGCCACTTGCGCTCACACCTTCTCATTTTTTGACCGTCTCACCGTTAGAATTTTTGCCAGCCGCTGACCTGACGGACGAACGTCCAAATTTGCTGTCCCGTTTTTCGCTAATGGATTCGCTCGTGCAGTCGTATTGGAAACGATTCAGAACTGAATATTTACACAATTTGCAACAACGTGAAAAATGGAACACGCCCGCTAATCCGATAAAAGTAGGTACCGTGGTAATACTAAGCGTTGACAATGCGCCACCTTTGCAATGGCCGTTAGGAATAATAGCCAACGTTTTCCCTAATAGTCGAGACGGAGTTATACGAGTAGCAGAAGTCAAGACTAAAACTGGTACTTACAGGCGTCCGGTTATCCGGTTATGCCCCTTACCGACTCAATAAGAGTCTAAATTAGTTATAAACCCTTATCTTTTTAGCTTATAATTAGCACACGTCTAGCGCCGACGTCTAGAAAATAAGATAGTTGTACTTTACTATATTTCCTTTATTTCACGTATTCACGCGAATATCGTATCATTACGTATTTACAAATTTCTTGTACTTATGTATTTAACATTAAAACCCGTTCAGGTGTTAGGTTAATTGTTTATATAACTTATTAGAAATAACTTAGCACAATGACCATACGCGTACGTTTTATTCAGCGTTCGAGCATCTTGGCTCATTCCTTTCTTTCTTTTTTTTGAAGGGTTCCTTCAAGGCCGGGGGGATGTTGGGTTTCAAATTTTTATAATTTTAAATAAAGGTAGATTTTTTCTTAATAATAAAGATGAAGGTACTTGCGTGACGCTCCATCCTTTCCAAGTCTCCCGTCCTTTACCAACACGCACAATATCGTATCGCCGTCTCGCGATACGGATTTATATGGGACGCCATATTGGCTGAGCAGTTCCAAAATTGAGAGCAAGCCGTGCACATCGTCTCTGAAGACATTAATTCGAAAAGGCATTTAAAAATGCACATTGTGAGTTTGCGACACATATGTTTAATGCGCGCGCGTTAGTGCCCGTGAAAGAAGTGAAATTCGGTGAGAGGAGAGGACTGTCAACGCCTGGCCAGGACGAAAGTGCATATGTGGTTTTCGCCGTTTCCAGCTGCCCTTGAGCTGACGTAAAGGTTAGTGCGTGTTGCTCCTTTTTTCCTATTTATCCTGCTTTCTTTCAGAGTGACGCGAGTGCCCAATCTTAATTATCATCCTTTGTAATACAGTCCATTATTTTTAATAGTTATCCGAAGCCTTGAAGGTGCTCTCCTCATGATTTCCGCTTTTAATGAGTTGTAGGCTTCCCCAATATATCATGTAGTAAATTGCTACATTATAGCAAGAGCTGTAAATATTATTGAGAATTTGACTAGCGATGCCGGTCACAATATCGTCGCACATCAATTATACAGACCTAAGTATAGTTGCAAAAAAATTACAAACTGTTACAAAACGTCAGGGATAGTGCAATACCGTGTAACTAACAAAGTCCATAGAGTTCAATATTCAAACAACTGACAAGATTATTGTACTCTATTGCATTTGTTAGTTACGCGGTATCGCACTATCCCCGACGAAAAAGTTTCTCGTTGTCACTGCAACATGTAATAATGTTGTCGCACAGTAATGTTGCTGCAGTCGAATACAGAATGTTACCTAAACTCTTCTCTGAGAATAGACAGATATAACTATTTGGAACTGTAATCAGACAACAAACGATCTCCAGAGGTCGTTCGTCTGTCTGTAGTTGACCCAGAGTTGTAACTGAAATCTATTGTGTCTGCCAATTACTGAAACTGTTTTTGTTCCATCGTAATAGGTACTGTGACTTCTTAATATGAAGCTGTGATTAGGTATGTGCACATTTGACAAATAACTCTACATAATAAATTAATTTTCTTATATCGACATCTCGTAGAGTCAGCTACAAAGATAATACAGCTAAAGTGCAAAAAATATGTATAGGTACAGGACTTTGTTACCTGAACATTACTCTACCAAAGTCCATACATGGCTGATGTCGAGTTTAATGCTTACTTAGCGCTCCATAAAAATGCATAAAATAATGTTTAATTTTCCACCATTTCTTATTTTTTATTATTTCTTTATTTTTGAGCATTTTTACACATGGAGTGTTGCTATTTTCAAAAATGCCCCGCCACTGCCCATTCTATATATTTAACGTCGTCTGTAGACGACCTAAATTACCATAGTTAGGCATTGTCACTCCAATTACTGGGTACATAATTCCATAAATCAAGCCTACACTCAAGATCAATATCCCGGTTCATACATATTGGATTAGGTCGGTGGCAAATGCCATAGCCCAACAAATCAACAAGATTAGGGGGCCATGTTGATTGTTATCTTCAGCTTACATGACTTGGAGGGACATTTATAATTAGGTATGAGTAATTAGATTGTGTGTAAAATTTTGAGACGAATAAGAATATTAAGATTACAGGGAAAAGATGCGGCAAAAGAATGAGAAAAGATGTCAAAGTTTAAGTTTTTTTATGATGCAGCTTCCAAGACAAATTGCGTGCAGCTATCACTGAAAACCGTAAAAAAGTTAGCAGGTATATAAGGGTAGTTGGTCTGCTTCGTAACCACATAAATACAAAGAAGACGCAATTATTTATTATATATTTAAAAAACACGCGTAGCTGAATCTCTTTATGATCTATATATTAAGGATGACTCACAGTAGTCCGTTCCGTTCCGATCCGATACGAGACGATTTGTCAGTTTCTATAGAAAGTATCACGTGGTAGCTCTGAGCCCTCGGACGTCACGTGACTTTTTTGTATAGAAACTGACAGATCGTCCCGTATCGGACCGGAACGGAACGGACTACTGTGATTTGTCCTTTAATCTCTTAAAATTTTTGAGCTTTAATATGAAAACAATTTTTTTAAGAATCATGTGATGAATTATTCTGGACTGGTAAGACCTTCACAATATAAATCTAAATACATTTTTAGGTCGGACGATAATAGGGAAAACTTATACCAGCTGCCACATTCCGGGTAAACTAAGCAAACATGGCCGCCGGAATTCTCGACTTTTGTTTGATAGTTTCTGGACAACATTGCATAAACATTGTCGTTTTCGGAACAGCCGAGTTTAATAGAAAACTACTTTTAGGCGAAGGATACTTTGTTATGTATTAAAGAGTTAACGTTTAAATAAGGTAAAATAAACTTATTCTAAACGGGTAAAATATGCTTTGTGTGGGGCTGAGATCGTTATTACAGGTACTCCATACAAAAACAAAGTTTCCACGTAAAATATTATTTTCCTTCATTTTCCTGATCACTCTTAAACGGAGAGTGATCAGAGGTGGGTCTCCTTTTTTTATAAGCTTTTTTTGACAATCCGAATCATTGGAGCCTAGCACAAGACGATCTCTTAAAATTTCCTCCTTGTTTTTGAAATCACAATCACTACATAATTGCTTCACGTCCGTCATGAAGTTGTCAAAGCTTTCACCCAATTTCTGATTTCTATTATAAAATAGGTATCTAGAATGGAGTATGTTTTTCTTAGGGTTGCAGTATTTTTCAAATACCTTTAAAGTTTCTTCGAGCGTATTTACTTCTTCTGTTTTCACATCTAATGTATTGTATACAGCAAGAGCTTCTTCGCCAATAAGATTAAGCAATATCGAGATTTTTCTCTCCTCTGTCACTTTGGACAGACCTGCGGCATCTAAGTAAATATTGAACGCTTGTTTGAATTTTCTAAAATTCTCACTTAAATTCCCCACCAGGGATAACTTGGACGGCAAATTATATCCCGTAGCCATACTTGACTGCGCCATGTAATATATGTATAAAAATCATACAGCAACCATTACTAGTTTGGTCTAAGAATCAATTTATTTCTTTTTCACACATAGACAATACATAGACAATAGAGCACAAAACTAAACATATACTATAATAGCCTGTTTACTATGCGTCAAAATCTTTGACTCCGGCGGAAATAAATTATGGCCAAATAGAAAAAGAATTTCTTGCCGTTCTATTCTCTTGTAAGAAATTCCACTCGTTCATTTATGGTCAAAAAGTTACTGTATTGACAGATCATCTACCGCTTATTTCCATAATGAAAAAGGATCTACATGACATCCCGTCAACTCGCTTGCAAAGAATAAAACTAAAGTTGAGTAAATATGACATAACCATGAAGCATGTTCCAGGCACTCAAATGCACATTGCGGATGCTTTGAGCCGAGCCTGCTCCAAGGCCAGTCGCGACTGTGACAGTGATCTCAATGAGGTAGTTCATAGTGTCAATGTTTCTAACGAAATACTATCTCAGGTGAGACGAGAGATACAACTTGATCCTGTAGCTTCAAAGTTAATTGATTTTTTTAAAAGGGGATGGCCAAGTTCGATGTCCAAGGTACCACCTGAACTAAAGTTCTATTACAACATAAATAAATCTGTTTGCTTTGAGGATGACTTGATATTTATAGACAGCAGACTGTATATTCCAACCTCTCTACAAGGATTAATACTGACAAAACTACACGAGTGTCATTTTGGCATGACTAAAACCAAAGCTCGAGCTAAAATGCTTTTCTTTTGGAAGAATATGACAGCTGACATTGACAATTTAATTTCTGGGTGTAGTGTTTGTACCAAGTACTCCAATAATAACATAAAGGAGCCAATGATCTTACGTGAACAACCAGAACTACCTTTTCAGCATGTGTCCATTGACATTTTACAATATGGTGGTCAGGACTATCTAGCTCTATTTGATCATTATTCAAAGTGGATTGAACTACGCAAATTGAATAGCAAGACAGCTGAGGCCACCATTTCTATCCTAAAGAGTATATTTTCAACTCATGGAGTGCCGGAATTAATTTACTCCGACAATATGCCATTTAATTCTCTAGCTTTTCGGGACTTTAGTGTAGAATGGTGTTTTAAAATTAAATTTTCGAGTCCACACTACCATCAAAGCAATGGTGCTGCAGAAAGGGCAGTACAGACTTGCAAAGGGTTTCTAAAAAAAGCCGCCGAGACGGGAACTGACATTGAATTATTTCTCTTAGAATATAGAAATACTCCAATCGTAAGTCTCCAATGCTCTCCTTCTCAGCTTTTGTTTAACAGGCTTTGTAGAACAAAGCTTCCTATTAAAAAAGATTTGTTAAAGCCTAAATTGCATCCTGAATTAAAAAATCTGCTACTAAATAATAGCAATATAAATAAAACATACTATGATCAACATACCAAAACTCGAAATTTTAACTTAAAGGAAGGGCAAAAGGTAGTTTATAAAGAAAATGAAAACAGTACTATTTGGAATCCAGGTACAGTTTACAAAATAACTAGTAACCCACGATCAGTAATTATTAAAGATAGTTGCGGTAATTTGAAAACTAGAAACTCATGGTTTATTAAATTAGATAAAAGCAATGACTTTGTCCAACCACGAGTCCAGCCAACTTGGTCTCAGGTTGCTGTCCAACAGTCACCTGTGATGGAGTCAACTGCAACAGTTGTACCTGAGATGGTGTTGCCAGGTGCAGCTGAAGGTTCTACTCCTCTAGCTCCGCTTAGAAGATCTAACAGAGATGTTAGACCTCCTAGGCATTTAAGAGATTATGTTTGTTCTACCTCTTAACTTGATTTTACTGTATTGTGTTTAATGTATTATTTAGGTATTGTTTTATCTTTAGTTTGAAAAAGGGAGATGTAGTATATGTTTAGTTTTGTGCTCTATTGTCTATGTATTGTCTATGTGTGAAAAAGAAATAAATTGATTCTTAGACCAAACTAGTAATGGTTGCTGTATGATTTTTATACATATATTACAGATCACCAGGATTTTTATCACACCTTCTATCTATTCATAAACAACAATATCTATATACGCCGCAAACATCAACATTTTTGAACATTTTACTCCAAATATTCGTATCATCATCATGCGATATCTTTAAGAGTGTTTTAAATGTCCAAGCGATGTCGTGAAATTTAATAAATTTGTGCTAAACCCGATTTTCCGATAACTTGGCAGGTTTATGGCATGATAATGATAAACCTAAGAGGAAGCATTATTTGACAGTACTGAAAACCAAGAATTTCTCTAAGAAAACATTAATGGCAGGTCCAAAAATATAACCATTATTAAGTCTCGTGATATTTCAAACAATCGTCTCCGTCACTAATCCTTATAAATACAATTTACCATTCGGGTCTCTCCGGGTCGGCGTTTATTTCTTTCATATAAACTGATTTATTGACATATGAAATCTACTAGAGGAGAAATCTTGATCTCGTTGTTCCATTAGCGACTACGTTAACTTTGAAACGTTTAAGGTCCGGCTATAATCCAGTCATTAAACTAACAGTTTGTATGGAAATTTTGATTATTTGGGAAATAATTTATAATAGCTGTTTTTGAGCGTAACGGATATAAATCGCGAGTCTCGTATTATGTTGCGAACAATCCAATAAATATATAGGATATATAAATATATAAGATTATACATTTATATTTTATGAATTTTCCGCTACCCTAAGGTTGCTGGAAGAAATCGCTCTCTAGCGATAATACCGCTTGTTGTCTGCCTCTACTGTTTTTCTGTGTCTTGTGATATAGTTTTTCTATGAGGAGTGCAATAAAGAATATTTGTATTGTATTGTATTGTATTGTATTGTATGTGCATTATGAATTTTTACCTATTGACTAATTTGTACCTATTACCGTTTCTTTCTAGGGATATAACACATCCATCACCCGTGCCGTACATTTTGTAGATTTAACGTATTTACGTGAATAAGTTTTGTTCAGTTTCGCTTTTAACATATTATAGAAGACAAATATGTCCTCGTTTTCACAAACAAGAAAAATATTTATAACCGTGCTTTTCAAAAATTACGTCGCACGCAGTTCACGCCGGGCACATCGTACGGTTAAGACGTGTCTATTGTTTAGAACAAATAGTTTACCTGCGCTTATACGAGTTCTTATCTATCAGTAACCGGTTCTTATCTTGCGACGGCCCGACTCCGCGCGGACTGGTATACCAGTGCGTGTGCGCGATAATGAGCTTTGTACATTATGGCGGAGGGTGAAATATTGAACAGTGAACTTCGCGAGTCTCACGAGTTAATAAATGCAGAAGATGAAATCAATGAAGAAATGCAATTACGTTTAGATGACCAAACAAATGAAAATGTTTTTAACAGTTTCGTAAACCAGGACGGATGTACAAGTAAGAGAACTAGAGAAGAAGAAGAAAGCAACGGATGGAAAGTGGTTCAAAAAAAACATAAGAAACAGAGCATTCCGAATACAGTTTTAACACCGGGAGCAGGAAATAAACTTACGGAAATATGCATAACAAGCAAAAACGCATTACCTAAGCGCTTTGCACTATCCAAGACGTTTTGTGATCACGGTGTTTCTAATGTAGTCAAGGTCAAATATATCAATCCATACAAAGTTTTGGTGCAATTTGACAAAGAGGAAAGCGCGGACAGTTTTTTATCAAATTCAATATTTACGGAAGAGTTCGGCTGGAGAATTTTGCGTACTTATGAGGTTGGTTTATCATACGGTATAGTACGAGACATTGACCTTGGCCTTGATGATAAGGAATTAATGGAGAATATGACCTGTGATGCTGAAATAGTATCTATTAAAAGATTAAACAAGAGAGATACTGAGGGGCAGTCCGGATGGGTTGAAAGTGAGGTAATAAGGATATGTTTTAAAGGTTCTAGCGTGCCATCCTATGTTTACGTATTTGAAGTGAGAACGAAGGTAGAACCATACGTATTTCCGGTGTCACAGTGTTCAAAATGCTGGCGATTCGGCCATACTCACAAGCTGTGCCCAAAGAGAATTACATGTCCAAAGTGTACAGGTAGCCACGCAAACTGCGAAACAACTACCTATAAATGCCGTAATTGCACCGGGAATCATATGGCGTTGGATAAAAAATGTCCCATGTATCAGAAGGAAAAAACAATTCGCGAAATCATGTCGGGATCGAACGTGACATATAAAAAAGCCGTAGAAATGTATACTCCTCTAGGTTCTCCGATTGTGAACAAACCACCTCGCACTGGCGCCAGCACTCTGCACCCGACTCCCTTACCCGCGGCGGTTCTCAGATTCGACCACACCTCAAACACACAACAACCAATTCAAAATCAAGACCAGCATTCATACTCGCAAGCATTAATTTCCGAAACTAATAAAACAACTTCAGTTGTGATTCACGACCCACCCGTATTGCCTATTCCTAATCAGCAACAGAGAAGACCGCGACGTAAAATTAAAAGAAGGAAAAATCAGACTGAAAAGCACATCTCGGACACAGAACAGTTATCGGACTCCCAATCAATGGTCACGGAAAATGACTACCCAGATGCACCAACTATGGATAACAAAAAGGAAAGTGAAGACGGAACCAAAGATGAAGTTACAATATGCGGTTTATTAAAAAAGTTAAAAGACATGATATTTTCTAAGAGGGGAACGGTAGCGGATAAGATCAAAGCTGCGATTCAATTATGTTGCGATTTTTTTATATCATTTGTTGCAAAACATGTTTGTGAGGCATCTCTTTTTAAAACTATTCTAAATGGACTTTAAAGCCAATAAGAGAAGCCCGATTTTACTAAACATTTTACAGTGGAATTCACAAAGCATCAGCCTAAAGTTGGTTGCATTTGAGCAACTACTTATACATGAAAAAATCCACATTGCTGTTTTAAGCGAAACTTGGCTTGAACCCGATAGGTGTCTAAAAGTAAGTAATTATAACATATTTCGGTCTGATAGAGTTGACGGTTACGGAGGCGTAGCCATTTTAACACAC
The DNA here is from genome assembly GCA_949128165.1 of Lathronympha strigana. NCBI lineage: Eukaryota > Metazoa > Arthropoda > Insecta > Lepidoptera > Tortricidae > Lathronympha > Lathronympha strigana. The sequence goes on from OX421920.1 coordinate 12,617,222, forward strand.
AAGTCGATTAAAACTCAACAAAGCCATATTTTTTGCCCTAATTCTGGAATTGAAACTGTATCTGTCAAGTTGTTCAATTGTTACCAAATTGAAAACATAATTGGAATATACTGCCCATCTTCTGTTACGACTTCGCAAAATGATTGGGATTCAATATTTTCAAATTGTTGTCAAAGGACGCTGATACTCGGTGATTTCAATGGGCACCATACAAACTGGTCGTACAAGACAGAGAGCAGGGGTACACAAATTCACGACTCGATAGTAGATAATAACTTTGTGTCAATGAATGATGGTAGTCCCACTCGATCGAAACTAGTCAATGGTAACTTGCAGTTATCTTCACCAGACTTATCTGTAGCTTCCAGTGATATATCATTAATCATGAAATGGGCCGTTTTAAATGAATCGCTGGGTAGTGACCATTTAATAATTAAAATTTCCACAGAAATCAAAATGTATGTAAGCCCTACTTGCCGCAGAAACTTTAAAAAGGCTGATTGGGAAAAATATACGTCGCAACTCCATAATGAATTTAATAATATTGTAATTCCTAAAGACCCCCAAGAAGCTTACGATGTATTTATAAATAGTTTGGATAGAGTTGCGCATGATACCATACCTAAGTATAAAATTAACAACAATCCGACAAACAGGTTTACCCCAAAACCCTATTGGAATTCAGATTTATCACGCGCTGTAGCCGAACGACGCCTGGCCTTGACCAAATTCAGACGTAATCCTACTCCGCGAAACCTTCAGTATCTTCAGGATAAAATACGGTCAGCGCAAAGGCTAATAAGAAACAGTAAAAGTAAGGCCTGGCAGGAATTTTGTAGCTCTCTAAGTGAGGTTACGTCCGCGTCTGACATGTGGAATCGAATGAAGTGGCTTAAAGGATACAACACTCCAAGATCTCACGTCGATAGAGATAAGGCTATGGCTCTTCTTACCAGTCTAACTCCCGATTCAGTAACTCCCTCAGAACCAGCATTTATCTCGCAAAACCCGGTTATAGAAAGTCAAATTACTATTCAAGAACTTAACTCATGTATTAAGTCGAAAGACACTGCCCCTGGTTGTGATGAAATTTCATACTCTATGATTAAAAAACTCCCTAAAAATGGCAAAACGTTACTTGTAAATTTGTATAACCAATTTCTATCTTTAGGGTTTGTACCTAGACAATGGAAAGAAATTCATATTATCCCAATTCCTAAACCGGGAAGAGATCCAAATTCAGAATCAGCTATTCGGCCTATATCTTTAATTTCATGTGTTTGCAAAATTTTCCATTCCATTCTTAATAAACGGTTAGAGTGGTATCTAGAAAAAAGTCTAATGTTCTCAGAAGAAATGGTCGGCTTCAGAAAAACAAGGTCTTGCCTCGATAGTTTGGCCCAATTAGTTACTAAAATTCAAATAGGTTTAGCGAAAAACATGATCACGTTAGGATGTTTCATAGATATTGATAACGCCTATAATAATATTGATATACTTAGTTTATTAGGCAATCTAGACCGCCTAGACGTAAGTTCAAAAGTTTCTAAATATCTTTGGACCTTTTTAACAGAGAGGACTCTTATAGTAAGAACGGATGGTGGAATTATTTTGAGCCGAAAATGTGACCGTGGACTGGCTCAAGGTGATCCTTTATCCCCTTTGTTATTTAATGTTGCCACGATATTTATTCGAGATCAGATCCAAAGAGTTTCCATGAGTCAGTACGCGGACGATTTTGTGTTATATTTCACAAGTAAGCACATTGAAGAGGCTAAAATTGAAATGCAGAATTCCTTACAGATTTTTAGTGATTGTTTAAGTAACTTAGGATTAAGCATTTCAACATATAAATCTAAATTATGTATTTTCAAAAGAGGGGTGTGTCGAAATACTGTCCAGTTAGGTCTAAATGGTTATAACTTAGAAATAGTTGAAACTGTAAAATACCTTGGTGTCTGGCTGGATCGTTCTCTTACATGGGTAAAACATATAAATGAAACCAACCAAAAGGTTCAAAAATTCCTTAACATATTCAAAGTACTAGTTGGCCCAAGATGGGGTGTGCATCCTAAACATTTGAGAAGATTATACATAGCAATAATTCGTAGTAGAATCGATTACGCGTCCTTTTTATATGATCATAGTTGTACAAAACATTTAAATAAGTTAGATAAGGTTCAAAATCAAGCCTTACGTACTATTGGGGGATTTATTAAGTCGACGCCGATTCATGTGATGGAAAATGAGCTGTGTTTGCCTCCCCTACAAGTACGTCGAAATTTTTTGGGCGGAAAGTTTTGGTTTAAATCTAGATCACTATATAGGAATAACACTAATCAGTTTTTACAAGAGCTATCTGAGGTGAGTACATCCTATAAGCGATTCCGAAAAAAATCCCCACTGTTAGCAGCAACTTACAACGAATTTAAATCTGTTCCTGTTCAATGTAGTAAACTATTAGAAATGTTTTCGTTACCATTTTGGGTAAGTAAACTTGATCTTACAAAAATAATAAAACTAAATATAGATATAATCACTGATGTACCAAAGCACAGATTCAATCAATCAACAAAATCTTTAATTATCCAGTTCATTAATAATAATTATTATGATTACTACCAGATCTTTACCGACAGTTCAAAAGAAAAAGATGCAATGGGTGCCGCATTCTATGACCCCCAAGGTGAAACACATTTCAAAGTCAAAATTACGTCCGACCTAACCATCATGCACGGTGAGTTAGTAGCCATTGCAGAGGCATTATCCTATACACATACAATAGTCAATAATAAAATTGTAATTTTAACTGACTCAAAAAGCGCATTACAACATTTGGCTCGCTGTACCTCGAGTTATCGAGGACTGCCGATCGCCTATGATATCCTTGAAAGTATTTATAAACTGAAGTCTGTGGGAAAATCATTGACTCTGCAGTGGATACCCTCACATATAGGCATTACAGGGAATGAACATGTGGATAGGTTTGCTAAGCAAGCCTGCTATAGCGAAATCACATGTAACATCTTACCTTTCTTTTCCGAATGCATCAAGTTAGTTAAAATACGATGCCGCCAAATGTGGAAAGAGTACTTTGACGAAAGGGCAAAAGAAAAAGGTATTTGGTACCGAACGATCCAGCCAGAACTTATTAATACACCATGGATAGATTGCTCACTTAGACGGTAAGAAATTGTGACAGGACTGAGAATTCGTTCGGGGCACATTCCACTTAACAAGTTCGGATTCTTGATGCGCAAAGTTGCTACACCCAACTGCTCAGAGTGTGATATGGTTGAAGATGTTTACCATATTTTAATGGAATGTGTACGGAACGAGTCCTTTAGGAGCCAGCTGAAAACATGCTATGATATGTTTACTAATGTCGGTGGCTGCAATAGTGCTCTGGCGTATCCTCTGTCAGATGAGGCCAGAGCATTGTTCAAGCTAGTTAATATAGGTATAAGTAATCGTAGTTAAGTGTTTGTGTGATGATTATATGGAGCGACATAATCGCCAAGCGATAAAGCTCTTTAATAAAGATAAAAAAAAAAAAAAAGAAAATTAACTAAGACAATTTTTTTTTTTTTACTATTTAGTTACTTCCGGAAGAAATATTTGTAGGATTTTTGTATATACTATGCATTAATATTCAATTCGAACGTAATTTGAGAAAAGCATGCTATTATAATTTAATGTCTGTCAAGTTAGGTATCTTTCCTGGGTTATATACGCAGCAAATTGCACTCGTAAACGGTTAATGCTAGAACTGTGTGACGTCCGTGCGATAGCGACTTGCATGACGGTTAATCAAACAGTATTACAGTGGCAATAAAGGCAAACCACAGTGACAACACCAGTTTTCTTGTCAAATAGGTCATAAACAAACATGTCTCAAGCAGTAAAGTTACTGCTCGCATTTCTGCAAAAGAATGAGATGCACAATATACAATGTTGCCTGCTGAAGCTTAGTGGCGACTTCCGTGAATGTCTATTTTTTGTCGCACTGTATAATTCTCTGTCGCAATTTGTCTCTCACGCCAAAGAGAGATAAACTGCGAGTACCTACGTCAAAATTAAATCAGTTTTCTAGTTATCATCAGATTCAATCAAATTATACTTGTATATCTCGTTGAAAAATACGTTGATAAATATCAATCGCAGGTAATCGAGAAAAGTAACGTGAACATTACGAGGTCGTTTATCATCCTTGGGGATAAGAAATCTTATCTAACAATTTCGAGAAACTGCTCAATGAACAAAAACACGTGTGCGTGTTCTAGAAAGCTTTGTACAATCACTCTAATAATATAATATAAATAATAATATAATACATCTCAGAGTATACATTCAATCAAAAGGAACTCTAGGCAAGTAGAACTGCCATAGTGACGCTATTATATAAATGAAATTATAGGAAACCTCTTACTCCTTGTAATTTTGTGCTAGTTCTAGAATGGCCTAGGGTTCCACTTGGTTGACTGTATGTTCGTGGCTCAAGAATCAATATACATTGTGAATTGCCAACAAGATTTCTTGAACCACGCGGACTGAGGATCGCAACCCCTGTCTCTGAGCCACCGGCCCAACACCCTTATAAACACCATGACCTCCGTACCCTAAGATCCTGCAGTCTCTACTGGAACCGGTACGAAGTGTGATCCTGCCTTTTCGTCGAATTTCATTTTGCAAAATATCACTTGCCAACAAACATTTCGCCGATCACTTGGCATATCAACGTTTCCCCAATTATTATTTGCCAACTCACAGTTGGCCGAATTTCATTTCCCAACTAGGTTAGGTTAGGATTGGAATTTCATATTCGGTGAAAGATACGGTAGCGAAATGATTAGTTGAGAAATGAATACTTGGCAAACTGTGTTTTGAGATAAATTGTTTGGGAAATGGAAATTTGGCAAACAATTTTTGGCGATACATATTAACCCTTTGGTATGCTTCTGCAGACTCCTCAGCCGACCCTGCATCTCTTTTGGTGCTACTCGGAGCTTTCAAAATGTCCGGAATTCATGAATAATAGAATCGGCAATTCATACATATAAGTAGAGTGGATTTAGTTTAGTAGGCTGAATATATATCGAGCTTTTGAATCTAAGAAAAATGTTTTTATTAAGGAAAAGAGTCTAGTCGAAATATCAACAGTGGATGCAAAAATATCCAACGTTTACTGCCTTATGAATATCTTATCGACAACTGCAAGATATTTTACTATGTCATGTCAACATATTTTTGTGGTAACCTGTATTTCTGAACAGCATTGTGGTAACGGGAAAGATAAGACAACCCTGCTCATTTCTTAGATAAAATGAGTGAGAAATTTGACCGCTGTGAAAACCGCCTCTGCCACGCAAAAAAGGCACAATGGATGTCGAGTTGCGGAAAAAAGCCCAGAGAAACTAACTAACAAACTAAACGTCAATATTGTCAATATTGTTAAAAGTCAATATTGTCTCGGATAAACAACATATTATGTCCAATAACGATGTTGCCTCGGCATTCGAAGATTACTTTTCTAATATAGCGATAAAAACCACAGAATGTCTACAGTCATCTTCGACTCGAGCTCATTCTTTACTTAGCGATAATATTAAGAAATGTAATATTAACTTTAATTTTTGTCAAGTAGACTCAGAAAACATCTGGAATCTGTGGGGTAGGCAGAAAAAGCACACGTCAAATTTGTTTATAAAGTTTTAATTTATAAAAATAATTAGATTTTTAGTATTTTGACAAAAAGAATTACACATATGAGTTCATAGATACCTCAGTACTGCCTACAGTTATTTTCTCTACTTATTTCTCAGTTGAAGAACTAAAACAAATTCACTTCTACATCTTTGTGCAAGTCATAGTGACATTAAATTAGAACTGTCAAATGGATTCACTTTCAAAGTTACAGAAGAGTATGGAAGAGTTAAAGGTGCTTTTCGAGTCCAGGATGGCCAATTTTGAAGAGTCTATTCCGGAGGAAGGCTCAGGTGCTTCGGAGACAGTCAAAGATTTCCAAGACTTTAAAAAGTTTATAAGACAAGCAGTAGCGGGCTTGCAGGTGCAGATGGATCTTGTGGTCAACACTCTGGAGGACTTGGAGACCAGGTCGCGGTCAAATATTTTGTTGCTACATGGAGTCCCGGAGTCTTCAGATGAGACAGTCTCGGCTACAGTAGTGAGCATTTGCAAGGATAAGCTTCAAATGCAGGATATATCTGATACTTCATTTACTGTCTGCCATCGCCTCGGAAAAAGTAAGTCCAAACAGGAGTCTAGGGCAATCTTAATGAAGTTTGTTTGTCTGCGCTCCCGGAATGCTGTTTGGTCAGCAAAGAAAATGCTCAAAGGCTCGGGGTTTACTGTCTCGGAGTTTTTAACTAGCACTCGGCATGCGGTGTTTGTAGAGGCCAGGCGGGTGCACGGGATAAAGGGTAGCTGGACCAGCGACGGAAGGATTGTCGTTATGTGCCCCGATGGATCACGGCGTAAAGTCACGACGATGGCGGAGTTAAAAGCATTGCCTGGGCCCTCGGGAGCGTCCCAATCTGTAGCCGGCTCCGTACAGCCCAGTAAAGGGCAGCCCTCTGTGCCGTCGACATCGCCTACGACCGGCGAGCTGCCGACTGTTGGTGTGCCTGCGCAGTTTGTCCCGCGTCCTAACAGAGCTGCAAGGAAAAACCTAGCTGACTCGGGGTCCCGTTAGTGATTGCTAGTTAATGGTTGATTCACATATTTCGTTCAAGGTCTTAAACTCAATTGCATTTTATTTCTACCGGCACCTACTAAAACTTAAAAGTGTAAAATAAAATATTAAAATCCTTGAATAGAACGTCAACGTCACTTTGTGTTTGGTTTGACACTGACACTACTGACAGCTTCAATTTGGCGTTTTGTTTCTGATATGTTTCTCTTTTGGAAGCGTAACCGGTTTTTGTTGCTTCTTTTCTTGTTATTATTTTCCTTTTTTCACTTTCCTTTTTTTTGTCAATATATTCCTGTTGCATAAAGTAGTGGTCACTGCAATATTTTTGTTAATTTATATGGATTTATTTATAAGTTAGATGTAATTTACTTTCTTTAAATATTGGTTTTTCCGTTTTATAGCTGCTGGCGAGTATATGAGGTGATAAAATGTTTAGTCTTGCTAGAGATTATAGAGATATATATATATAATATAATTTTATTTATTATTTAACTATATTTACATATACACTGCAATATATCAATTTATAGCAACAAGTTCAATCAGCACTTACCATGTCAGATGTGTTTAATACCAGCGTTGATAGCGAGTTTTTCTCTTTATCTTCCTCCAGCCTTTACGACTCCTTGAGCGATACTAGTGATATGCCTGATTTATTTGACCGTTTACACTACGCTTTTCAAGGTGTTACTAAAAACTTTAACGTGGTTCACATTAATGCACAGAGCATACCCGCCCATTTTCCCGATTTACTTGCGACTTTTAACTCTAAGAATATACACGCCATTTTGATCTCAGAAACCTGGTTAAAACCATCACTTCCGTCTACCCTCTATCCATTGCCCGGTTTCCGCTTAATTCGTAACGACAGAACGGGTAGTAGGGATGGCGGAATTAGCACGATACGTGGTGGCGGTGTTGCCATTTATTTACGGAGCGACATTGCTTGCCAGGTCGTGGCGGAGTCACCTACATTGTATTCTAATTCTCCTGAATATTTATTTCTCGATGTTTCCTTACATCATAGCAAAATCCTCCTAGGTGTGTTTTACAGCCCTTCCTCAGCTATCGACTATTTTGATAATTTAGAAAATGTACTATTTAATCTTACCCCTCAATTTGACCATAGCATTATCATGGGAGACTTCAACACTTGCCTCATTAAAAATGACCATAGATCTGCTAAGCTCCGAGCACTTGCTACTTCTCTGAATTTTAATATTTTGCCACTTGATCCCACCCACTTCCCGCATAACGGGCCACCTTCCCTTCTGGACATAATTTTAACGTCGTCGCCTGACCATGTTTCTTGCCACGGCCAGTTCAATGCCGCTGCTTTCTCGAATCATGATCTCATTTACGGTTCCTTCAAATTTCGTCCTCCTAAGCGGCGCCATAAAATAATTATGCGTAGAAACCTCCAAGATATTAATTTGCAAGCACTTCTTACTGACCTCAGCGATGTGTGCTGGACGGGCTTGTTTAACTCGTCCGACGTTGACCATAAGCTAGGGAGTTTTAATAGCGTATTGCTTGAGATCTTCGACAAGCACGCTCCTCTCAAACCTACGCGTGTTAGGCACTTTCCTGCGCCATGGCTAACATCAGCTATTAGGGAGCTGATGGCTAAGAGGAACCGTGCCCGCGTCAAATTTAGACACGATCCTTCAGATCGTAATCGTCAAGCTTTTATTCTGTTGCGGAACCGCTGCAATAGAGCTTGTAGAGATGCACGACGCAAATATATACACCATTCAATCGAAGAGTGTCCACCCTCTAAAATATGGAGCTTCTTAAAATCACTCGGTGTCGGCAAGTCCAAGATAAATGCGGCAGGGGGTTTAGACCTAAATGCAATAAACTGTCACTTTAGTGCTTCTCCCACTCACCTAGACCCCCTAGTTAAGCAAAGCTCTTTGGCTCTCCTTGCCAACACACCTCACGAGGAGTATCCGCCGTTTGAATTTGGTACAATCTCCGCACAAGAAGTCGTCAGTATTCTTAGAGCTATTAAGACGAAGGCTGTCGGTGACGATAACCTTAGCAAAGACATGCTAATGCTGGTGGCGGAACCCATAGCTCCCATCCTTGCACATATTATTAATTTTTCTTTCTCATCCGGTGTATTTCCCTCTGTTTGGAAATTAGCTTATGTAATTCCCCTTCCGAAAGTTAGTAATCCCTCGTCTATTTCAGATTACCGTCCTATCTCCATTCTTCCAGTTCTTTCCAAAGTTGTAGAGCACTTTGTCAATAAACGTCTCTCTTCCCACCTGATTAGACACAACCTTTTAAATCCTCTTCAATCTGGGTTCCGTCCTGGGCATAGCACAGCGACTGCTCTGATTAAAGTGACCGATGACATTCGTCTTAATATAGAAAATAAAAAAGTATCCATCTTAGTACTGTTAGACTTCAGCAGCGCATTTAATACAGTAGATTTCGATATACTCGTTGCTTTCCTTAAATTACTTCATGTTTCACCGTCTGTTCTTTCCTGGTTTCGTAGCTACCTCTTTGGGAGGCATCAGCGGGTTCGTGCTGATGACAATGTCTCGGAATGGCGTGAACTGTCTGCTGGGGTCCCCCAGGGGGGCGTGCTCTCTCCGCTGTTGTTTTCTATTTTCATAAACAATATTTCAAAGTCATTAAACTCATCATATCACCTTTATGCGGATGACTTGCAAATTTACTCAGCGGCAGAGTTTGGTGATTTCGATTCGTTAGTAAATCAAATTAACGAGGACTTAGAATCAATCTGTAATTGGGCATCTTCTTTTGGACTTAAAGTTAATGCCAGGAAATCTCAGGCGATTGTTATTGGGAGCCCGTACTTCATCTCCCGACTGTCTGTCCAGGTTTTGCCCAGAATTTTCTTCGATGGTACCCCTATTCCTTTCACTCCCACTGTAAAAAATCTTGGCGTTACAATGGACCAGACTCTATCCTGGGCGCCACATGTAGCTGAGGTCAGTAAAAAGGTGTTCGCCTCTCTTCATTCTTTAAGGCGTCTGCAAAGCTTCCTCCCTCTCCACACGAAAAGTATGTTGGCACGGTCGCTTCTTCTCCCGCTTCTGGACTACTGTGACACTGCGTGCCTTGATATCAAGGAGGAATTGCTTGATAAGCTCGAGCGGTTACAGAATGTCTGTATCAGATATATTTTCGGACTCAAGAAATATGATCATGTGACCTTTTACCGCAATCAATTAAACTGGCTACCTATCCGCCGTCGGAGGGATTTACACACTCTTTCTCTTTTGTTTACTGTGCTTTTTTCTCCCTCTTCTCCAACGTACCTTTCGGAGAAATTTAAATTTTTGGCTGAGGGCAGTGGTCACCGTTTGCGGTCCAGTGAGAATCAGTCACTTTTAATCCCATCTCACAAATCTCGTGGCTATGACAAGTCGTTTGCGGTACGCTCGGTTAGACTGTGGAATGATTTGCCTGTCTCGTATAGGAAGTCCCAGTCAATTGCGTCGCTCAAGGGGAAGTTAAAGAAGTTGTGGTTACCTGTTTCAGAAGGCCTAGTATAAAAATTGTACGACATTACCTCCTCGACCGCGTTAGCGTATCGGGAGTTCAAATTATGTTTGCCGTTTATTTAAATCATCCGGCAACTTTCATATTTTTGACCCCTCGATACGCTAACGCGGTCGAGGAGTTAATGTCGTACAACTTTTATACTAAGCCCTCTGTGTGATTGGTTGCTGTTATCTCTTTGTTTATCTGTATACTCTGTTTTTTTTTTTTTTTTTTTTTTTTTTATTAGTGTTGTCTCACATTTCCTTGTTAGTGTGATATATATACTTTTCCTTTGTATTTTGGAAATATATATATAGTTTATATTATTATTTATCTGGTACGTTGTTGTACATTAGGTGTATTTGTCTACCTCTTTTCATTTTTTCTCTCATCTACTCAAAGGTTAACTGGAAGAGATCCCTTAAAGGGATAAGTTCGCCTTTGTACTTACTGTTTTCCTTTTGTAAATTTTAATTTTTCTGTGTTTTGTACAATAAAGAGTTTACATACATACATACAAAACATTGTAAAGACATTCAAATCACTCAATTTAAAAAAAACAGAAGATTTATGGGGAACGTCAGTTAGAGTCATCTGTCATGTCATAGATGTAATAGCACCGTACTTAGCCGTAATTTATAATAATGCCATTTTACAAGGAGTCTTTCCAGATCTTATGAAATATAGTAAAGTCATACCTCTTTTTAAATCGGGTGATTCGAGTGATATGACTAATTTCCGTCCTATATCGATACTCCCTGTACTAAGTAAAGTTTTTGAAAAGTTAATGTTAAATGATTTACAAGGGCACTTCAACAGACATAGATTGCTTACAAGCCATCAGTTTGGTTTCACAAGGGGACGTTCCACGACAGATGCTGCTTCAATACTCATAAAATATATTTACAATATTTGGGAAAGTTCTTGTGATGCAATTGGTATATTTTGTGATCTTTCTAAAGCTTTTGATTGCGTAGATCATGGAACGCTCATTTTGAAATTAGAACATTATGGTCTGTCAGAGAATGCTTTAAACTTAATGTCCTCATATCTTAGCAATAGAACACAAACTGTTGTTGTAAATAAATCACAGTCTAGCGGCGCCGTAGTTAAACTAGGAGTGCCACAGGGTTCTATTTTGGGCCCATTCCTGTTTTTAGTTTATATAAATGATTTACCAAGTGTCGTAGAGAACCGTTGTGATATAGTGCTTTTTGCAGACGATACATCATTAATATTTAAGGTTGACCGGAAATCTACCGATTATAGTGTAATTAATAGCACACTAGTTGATGTACTTAACTGGTTTACTATTAATAATCTGCTACTTAATGCTAAGAAAACTAAATGTATTAGATTTGCTTTGCCGAATGTTAAACCAGTGGATACTAGAATACTTTTAAATGGTGAATGTTTAGAGATAGTTGATAAAGCATTGTTCCTAGGTTTAACGTTGGACAAAAATCTACAATGGAGTCCGCATATAACAACACTCGCAAATAGATTAAGTTCGGCTGCTTACGCCGTTAGGAAAATCAGACAACTAACTAATGTTGAGACAGCTCGCCTAGTTTATCATAGTTATTTTCATAGTGTAATGTCATACGGTATTCTGGTTTGGGGCAAGGCAGCTGACATACAGACTATATTTGTTTTACAAAAGAGAGCCATTCGTTTTATATATAAGTTAGGTAAACGTGCATCAGTTAGGGAGCTATTTAAAGAAATTAATATTTTAACTGTAGCATCCCAATATATCTATGATAATATAATTCATGTTATTAGAAACTTAGATTCATTCAATAGAATTTCTGATATCTCTAGCTATAACACTAGAAACAAAAATAAGCTAGCTATCAGAAAGTGTCGTGTCCGTAAAGTATATAAGTCATTTTATGGACAATGTATTCATTTCTATAACAAGTTACCGGATGAAGCATTGCAATTGCCCCTTCCCGCTCTTAAGAATTATTTGAAAAAATCTTTGATGTCGAAGGCTTATTACACAGTAGAGGACTATTTAACAGACAAACATGCATGGCCCATACCAGAAACTAAGGAAATCAGCAAAAAATTAAATTGAATGTACTGCTTATAGAGTGAAGGACACAGTTCACGAAAGAAATCATATCAAATGTTGTGTATATCGTGTAAAACCGTTTAATTTTGTTTTATTTTGTTTATTCTTTTTTTTTGTCTTTCTGTTTCACTATTTTCTTTTGATATGGTTTCTTGTAGAACCACATATTGTAAATAGTTTTACTACTTTTGTAATTTCTTTTGAAAAAATAAGTGCCGCCGAGTTTCTTGCCGGTAATAATCTTCTCGGGCTGTGGTGTAGGGATAGAACCGGTAGTAGCTTTTTTTTTTGACGTTCATAAGTGCATTGTAATGTGCCTAAATTGAAAAATAAAGATATTTATCATTTATCATTTATCATTTATCATTTATCAAACCGCCTCTGCGATTAATCGGCGCAATTCAACTTCACAAGGAAATTTATGGCTACCTCAATACGTTTGACTCTGCACGTCGTCGGAATGCAACTCAATGAAACCATTCCGAATCAAATTAAACTAGTACCTAGCGTACCTATCGAATGCAGCGAAGACAAATCGAGTTAATGGCAGTCCATTAGAAGCCAAGCAGAAGGCAGTACAAGTGTGCTTACCATTCAGTTTTATCTTGGGTCGGTACCAACACACGGGCTGTCAAAACATACCGCGCCCGCACAAGAACGCTGCCGCTGGTATTATTTAATATTTTTAATCGTCGGCAACCCTCTTGAGTGAGACGGGCCGAGCGGATTTTGTTTTTTGCGTAGCGTTCAATACGGTTTGTGTTCGCTTTTTCTATGAGATATATATAATTATCTGTTCTTAAGAACTTTAATATATTTATCTGTGTCAGTACTTTCTCGATATAAAACATCGAGCCACTAATCCCAAGTGTCCGTTATTGGCTGTCCGTTAGAACAGAACATTTATATGGTCCATACGTGCTGCCCATCTATTTTTACCGGGATCGATGAGACGCGCCGGTTTAAAATAGCCTAAACGCATTAAGGTCCACTTTACTTAAGCCCTTTTTAAGGTTCTCTGTAGAGGAGGTTGCTATTTCTATGGTTGAACGAGTCAAACAACAATAAAATTGTTTTTAGTAAATGGGTATGTTTTCGACCAAATTAATTTGATATTTGTTTTTGGGGTTCCGTACTAGCACTTTGTTGTCCATCCGTCCGTCCTTCCTTCCGTCCGTCCGTCTGTCTGTCAAGACCCTTTATCTTGGAAACGCATAGAGGTAGCAAGTTAAAATTAAAACCACATACACAAATCTGCAGTCCCTTGAAGGCTGTTAAAAAACAAAACCTCTACAACAACGCAATCAAAAAATACGGCCGCTTATGTCGCATTTTTCATACATTTGCAATGGGGTATCAAAATAGGGTACTTTCCGTTGATCTCGAATCACTTGGCTGGTTTTTTTGCATATAGTAATGACAACAATTACAATTGTTCACTTTCCCGGAATTACTTATCTACGGTAAATTCTGCGTATCCCATGGGTTACCTGTATTTATTAGGTACAGTATTTCAGACAACAAAGCTTATGAAAATTATGTGTTCGTGAGTTATGTATGTTTCCTAACTTTTTTATAGTTTTTATTTAAAGTTCAGTATGTATATCATCGCTCTTCTAAAGTAGAGTCAAGAAATTGAAAAATATGTCGTAAACATACTATAGAAAAAAAGTTACCAACTCCCCCAGTGACCAGCGTTTGCTTCGTCAGTTGCTAAGCAAATTTTTAAGGTTGTCCGTCAATATTTATTTGCTGGTTAACTTCCCGCTAGTATATTGAAAGCGGTCGAAACAACACCCGAGGGTTGTTCTCATTCCAAATAGTTTAGGTGGAGACGGCTGGAGAATATCCAAAACTAATCGGAAATCAATCTAAACCAAGATATCTTAGGTGTAGTATTTACTTTTAGTTAGGGTTAAGATTTGGGGTTTCTTCGTTGACAGCCGACTATGAGAAGGGTTATTATTTTAGCACAGATTATATAATTCACACAAATATTTGTTTCACATAGAAACAGACGAAATTTACTGTTTTGAAACATATTTTGAGATTAAAGCGCTGCTGGCGGTGGCGGCGCGCGTTTATTGTCGGCCATTATTATATATTATTATTATATTTTATTATATCTTCTATACATATAAAAGGAAAAGTCCTGACTGACTGACTCACTGATCAACGCACAGCCGAAACTACTAAACGTATGATCCTGAAATTTTCACATTACGTTAGGTGTTTAACGAAGGTAACGAATAAGAAAGGGTTTTGAAAAAATCATCTTCTAAGGGGGTTAAATCGGGGTTGAAAGTTTGTATGGAAGAAAGTTTTTTTTTTAGATAGAGACTCAAAAGTTGGTGTAGAGGTTTGTTATTAAAATACAAAAAAAGTAATTTTAGCGTTTTGGAAAAATCAACCCCAAAAGGGGTGAAAAGTGTGTTAAAAGTTTGTATGTCGGAAGCGTTTCCCTTTTAGTTATAGACTACAAACTTTGTGAAAAGAATCCTCATTAGAGTTTACAAAAAGTAATTTCAGCGATTTTGAAAATTCGACCCTTATAAGGGTGAAAAGGGTGTTGAAAGTTTGTATGGCGGAAGGTTTTCTGTTTAGCAAGAGACTTTATTTTATGTGTAAAGGTTTCTCATCAAAATACAAAAAAGGTGTTTTTATCTATATAATTTATAAAAAAGAAACTGAATGACTGAATGACTAACTGACTGAGTGACTGACTGACATATCAACGCACAGCCCAAACCGCTGGACCTAGAGATTCCAAATTTGGAACGTAGGTTCCTTATAAAGTCTAAAAGTCTAAAAGGTGCACTAAGAAAGGATTTTTCAAAATTCAACCCCTAAGGGGGTGATTTGGAAGTCCAAAGTTTTTATGGGGAAACAAGATTAGGTAGCCTATTCCATTTGAAACTTTACAGGAGTATTTATAAAAATAAATGAGGTAGCCCGTGTTTCAGGTTTTTTGAGAATTCAACCCATATAAGGGGGAAAAGGGGTGAAAAAGTTAAAAAAACAACATGGGTATCGTTTTCTGGTTTATCGGGTCGCTGATTACAAAAACAACGACGATTTTAAAATCTAACGTGGCGATTGTGAAATACCATCTTCCCTGTTGGGGCGCGAGGGGGTCGAACTCTAAAAATATAAATATGGGTGTCGTTTTGTTGTTTATTTCTGGTTCTATAGATTCCAACCTTAACACTTAGGTTTCTTCTAAGGCGTAGGGGTGCACAAAGAAAGGAGTTTTCAAAATTCACCTCCAAAGGGGGAGAAATGACGGTACAAACTATGTATGGGGAAACATGATTAGTTAAACTATTTTATTCAAAACTACACAAGAGTATTTCTAAAGATAAATGAGTAATGATGTGTATTTGATTTTTTGAGAATTAAACCACTAAGAAGGGGTAACTGTGAGGGTAAAAATTGCCCTTATATATAAAGGATAGCAAAGCAGATAAAACACAGTAAAAAAGCACTAACGGAATATATTCAATGTTTATATGAGCACTGTTTTGATTCAACTGACTTAAGAAAAGTAAATAAACAAGGCCTAGAACGGTAACTATGCAAATACAAATTTGTTATAGTTTCTTCTATTGCCAGTACTATTCAACACAATAATCGATAAGTATCAATCACATTAATCTATTTCAATACGCCCCCTTAATGTGCATATTAAAAATAAATAAAAACACATACGCAAAACAAAGTGATATCAAAGAACAACTCTAAAAATAATAACAATTAACAAGCTATGCCTAAACCACGCATGCAAATATAATGCTTTTCTCTAGGCAACGCCTTTGTTAAAATGTCTGCGAGCATTGAGTCGGTTGACAAGTATTCCAACATAATACTCTTGTTGTCCCTTAATACGCTTCGTATAAAGTGATACCTTATGTCGATGTGTTTGCTCCGAGAATGGAACATTGGATCCTTGGCCAGACAAATCGCTCCCTGATTATCTACATGTAAAGATAATGGTGCAAACTTACGTAATCCAATCTCATTTAGCAAGCTGTTCAGGTATATGCCTTCCTTCATTGACGACGCCAAACTAACATACTCCGCTTCACAGCTAGATGTTGATACACATTTTTGCTTCTGCGACTTCCAAGACACACATCCACCACCTAACATAAAAACATAACCTGAATAAGAACGCCTATCTATCAGACATCCTCCCCAATCAGCATCAGAATAACCATGCAATGATTTACCCGTCTTCGTGTAAATAAGGCCATACGTTTTAGTATGTTTCAAGTATCGCAATACACGTTTCGCAGCATTCCAACAATGCTCATTTGGACAATCCAAAAATTGGCTTAATATAGCAACCGTATTAGTAATGTCCGGTCTCGTTCCAATAGAGAGATACATCAACGAACCTATAATTTCACGATACGGATACTGTTCCTTAGTATTACACTTCCCGGTGGGTTTATTCATCTTGCATTTATTTTCCATCGGCGTAGATATTGGTTTACAATTAACCATATTAAATTTTACCAATAAATCTTCGATGTATTTTTGTTGTGACAATTTTATGTGGCTGTCACATTTGTCAAACTCTATGCCTAACATATATTTCGCAATGCCAAAATCTTTCAATTCGAACTTAGTAGCCAGTTCTTTTTTGAAACTTTCTATGCATTCACCTCGTTGCGATGCGACGAGAATATCATCTACATAAACAAGAACAAAGAGTTTAGTTTGCGAATCTATATCCTTAAAATAAAGGCACGGTTCGTTCAAGGAGACTTGAAACCCCATGTTCTTCAGCTGTTCGTCAAGTCTGATGTTCCACTGCCGTCCAGCTTGTTTAAGCCCGTACAGCGATCTTTTTAGTCGACAGACGTCGCCCCCAGATTTTATATCATCCAACATCTTTTTGGCTCGTTCGTATATAGCTGAACCTGGTTGCTCCAAACGCGTGAGATCTAGTAGACATTGTTCTAGAAGATCAGGCACTCTCATATAGATCTCCTCCTCTAATAATCCGTTTAAATATGCCGTGTTAATGTCCAACTGATGAATTTCAAGATCAAGTTCTGCTGCAAGTGCAACTAATAATCTTACAGAGTCAAGTCTGGCTACTGGTGCAAAGGTGTTCTGGTAGTCAATCCCGTAACGTTGACTAAATCCTTTCGCTACTAGTCTGGCTTTCTTCTTTTCAGTTTTATCAACATTCAACTTAGTAGTTAGTATATAACGGCATCCTACGACATTTAGACCCATAGGTTTACTAACAATATCGAAAGTATCGTTTTTAACTAAACTTTTTACTTCTGAAAGTATCGCATCTTTCCATCCTTTTCGCTCATTACCGGATAAAGCCTGCTTTACCGTAATCTCAGCTATCCCACCGAAATCTTCACAGTCTAAATACGTCTCGACAGAATCGGTATTTTCCTGTATGCTTACTTGTGGTTCCATGTTCGATTCGACGCTCTCTTCCATAGGAATATGTAACTCGACGTTCGACTCTAAATCTTCTTCCATGGGAATATGTGACTCCATGTTCGACTCGACGTTCTCTTCCATAGGAATATGTGACTCGAGGTTCGACTCAAAACCTTCTTGTGGCTCAATGTCAACCATGTGATATATCTTCCGTGGACGCCCGACATGACCTCGCTCCAATCGTGGTCGACCTGGACCTCTTTTCATTACCCTCCTCCCATCAATATGAACATCATGGTGTTGATGATCATGTTGAAATGGTTCCGTAACAATATCTGGATCATCTGTCATTCGGCGGTCTACAACGGAAACTTCATCTTTTCCCTTAGATGCAGGATCAAGATTTCTGACTTCATTCTCTTCATGAGAAATCTGCTCAATTCGATTTTCATTTGGTTTTTCAGGATGAAATTCTACCTCAACCTTTGAAGGTTGATTTTGAACATTTGCCGATTCTCCCTTGTAAATTTCAAAGGGGTCAACCTTCATGTTCGTCATTTTATTCTCTTCACTCTTCACTTCGTGAAATTTTACATCTCTTGACATGATAACTTGTCGTTGTTTCGGCATCCATACTCTATAACCTTTTCGATCTCTAGGATAACCTACAAAGATTCCTTCTTGACTTCGAGGAGCAAACTTGTCTTTCCCGGTTGACTTGTCCAAGACGTGTACCTTAGACCCAAACTTGTGTAAGTAATCTAATTTGACAGGTCGTTCGAACCACTTCTCGAAAGGTATTCCTCCTTCAAGACTTCTTGTTGGACAACGATTTCTTACGTGGCATGCTGTAGCCACAGCATCCACCCAGAAACCCGGAGAAAGCCCCGACGAAATGAGCATACATCTTGCCATCTCTGTCAAGGTCCTGTTCTTCCTTTCAGCTATCGAATTCTGCTGAGGTACGCCAGGAATTGTCAGCCTTCTTGCTATTCCTTCTTTCTTCAAGAACTCGTCGAAATCTCGGTTGCAGTATTCGCCTCCATTATCTGTATGAAGGTAAGTTATTTTCCTATTAAACAGGTTCTCAACATGAGTTTTGTATACCTTGAATGTAGTGAACATTTCACTTTTCTTGCTAAGAAAATAGACTTCACACCATCTAGTATGATCATCAATAAATGTCACAAAATATTTGGCACCATTTATTGATGTATGCTGCATCGGGCCCACCACGTCAGAATAAATAATTTTTAATTTTTCATCGCATGGCCCACTAGATCTCGTAAAAGGTAACCTACTCATTTTCCCTTGCATACAAACATCACAATCGTACAACTCTCTTACATCTGTCATCTTAAGTTTCATGCCAGATTTATTTAAGATTTGGACATGATCCTTCGCATTTAAATAGCCTAAACGCTCATGCCACAACCTCACATCAACTTTTCGCTCGGAAATCGTTGACGCTCTGTCGTATTGTTCCTCAACGTAATATAAATTACCTTTGCGATTCGCCACAAGTTTAGTGTTACCACAACTATCTCGAACAATAGCTCTGTTTTTCTCAAACGTAACGCTAAACCCCTGATCAGTAATTTTAGCTACTGAGATAAGGTCACATCGCAAATCCGGAACAAATAGGGTATTGAGCAACTGGATTACAGTTTTAGCACCATTACTACATGTAGATAATCTGACTGTCCCCTTACCTTGTACGTTCGTGCTAGAGTTAGTTGCCAAATTCAGCTTACCAGCTACATGTAAAAATTTGGTATCAAATTTGCCTGCGTCTCTACATAAATGTGATGTACATCCGCTGTCCAAAATCCAATCTCCATTCTCGTTGCAAACAGCATTAACATCTGAAACACAATTAAATGTTACAAAATTGGAATCAACATCTGATGAATCACTTATGTTCGACACATACTTTACAGAATCACTACAATTATTCTTCTTCTGCGTGCACTCGGACGCTTTATGACCACTTTGATGACATTTAAAACATTTGTATCTAAATTTCGAATTTCCTTGCTCAGCCGTATCACATGCGCGTTGTTTTTGCTCTGTGCCACTCTTTGGCTTAGAAGATCTCTTTCCTTTAACAAGAAGTGCCCTGTCTACACTATCTTTACTATTTCTGGAATGTTCCTCTTCTAATATCTTAATCTTCAATGCCTCTGGTTTCGGCAGTGAATCTCGAGATTCTATAGCACATCTAAAGTTTTCAAAACTAGACGGCAAGCTATACAAGAGCATTATCGAAGTTAGATCATCATTCATTTCGATATCCATGTCAGCTAATTGACTTATCACATCGAAAAATCTCATGACATGTTCTCTAAGGTCACCACCTTCCTCCAATTTACGAAGCAACAGCTCTTTTAATAAGGTAGCCTTTTTCGCAGGTCCCTTCGATGCATGAACGTTCTGTAACTTTAACCATACATCTCGCGATGTCTTACAACCTCTGAGGTGTCGCAATTCGCTCGGGGTTATCGATAAAATGAGATCAGACTTAGCTTTTGAGTCTCCAATGTCCCATTTGGCTGCTTCGGCTGGTTCTGCTGGTTTCTGGATAGTTCCATTAACGTATCCCCAGGCATCATTCTTTATTAAAACTGCTTCTACTTGGATTTTCCAGGTCTCATAATTGCTTTCGTTGAGTTGGTCAATTTTCACAGTACTCGTACTCATTTTAGCTGAAAATTTCTTCCGTTTACTGCATAAAGCCCATAACCACTGTGAGGGTAAAAATTGCCCTTATATATAAAGGATAGCAAACCAGATAAAACACAGTAAAAAAGCACTAACGGAATATATTCAATGTTTATATGAGCACTGTTTTGATTCAACTGACTTAAGAAAAGTAAATAAACAAGGCCTAGAACGGTAACTATGCTGTTTCGTCTGTCGCTCTTTGAGTTCCCTGCAAAAACTGCCGTCTTTTTCGTCTTGTCCAGTCATGTCACCTTTTAAATTTAGATTCCTAGCTTCCAAAAAAGTATATTAGTCAATCGGCCAGTCAGTTACATCACCATTGAGTTTGGAAGCCCCAACATTCCCACCTCCAGTATTGGGAGCCAATACTCAGAGTAGTAGGGGCTTTCCTCCTCCATGGCTCAGTCAGTCAAGTCAGGTCAGGTCAGGTCAGGTCAGGTCGGTCACTCTGACCGTTGTCTGTCGGTCTGATCACGCCTCACATCCAGTTTGCACAGCTTAGTCACTGGTCGCTGGTAAAGTCCGTGGCCAGTCCGAACGTCTGCTACTCTTACTTGTCCGTCTCGTCCCGGGTGTGTCGCGACTACTATTCCTCGCGGCCACAGGTTGCGGGGTATCTGACTGTCTGCTATGATGACGACGTCACCTTCGGCGAGAGGGGCAGAGGGCTGATACCATTTCTCACGTCTGGTAAGCGTGGGTAGGTACTCCCTCACCCAACGCTTCCATACAAGGTCAGCCAGCCTCTGCGACTCTCGCCATGAACGTCGCAGGAGATCCCCATCGCGAAATGTGCCGAACGTCGCTGTCATACCACTCTGGTCAGTCATTGGCATCAGAAAGTCATTTGGCGTAAGTGGTAAGTCGTCATCATGGTCGAGAGGGACGTATGTAAGCGGCCTCCCGTTTATGATGGCTTCAGTTTCAGCCAGCAATGTGATTAGGGTATCCTCCCTGGGAACTTGAGTTTTCAGGGTGGTCTTCAGTGCGATCTTCACCGCTCTAACCATACGCTCCCAGCAACCTCCCATGTGTGGTGCCGCGGGCGGGATGAAGCTCCACTTTATGCGTCGAAGACTGCTGAAGCGAGCCAGTTCGTCTCTGTCGATATCTCTTACAGCCTGAGCAAGCTCACGATCAGCTCCTCTGAAAGTCGTTGCGTTATCGCTCCATATAGTCTTTGGGCACCCGCGTCGAGCTATGAAACGGCGGAGGGCCATTATAGCACTTGTCGTTGTCAAGTCGTTAACAATCTCTATGTGAACGGCTCGTACTGTCAGGCACGTAAAGAGAGCACCGTAGCGTTTCTCCTGGCGTCGTCCGATCTTCACTGTCATCGGCCCAAAGTAGTCCAGTCCAGTATGTGTAAACACGCGGCCCGATGGTACGACCCTCACATCTGGCAACTGACCCATCAGCGCGGGACACGGCTTCGCGCGCGCATTCTTGCAGACCTGACAATCATGCCAGGCTGTCTTCACAGCATTTCTCCCGTTGATAATCCACCACTTGCGTCTCAGATTCAGGTGGGCTTGCTCCCTGTTGGTATGGGCCTGATCCAGGTGTTGTTGGTGGACGAGCAGCCGTGTAAAACGGTGTTTCGGGTGTAAGATTATCGGGTGCTTGGTTCCATCCGTAAGACCTTGCGCGGCGTCGGTTCTTCCACGTGCTCGTAGAATTCCGTCTGGGTCCAGTTGTGGTGTTAACTGACGGATGCTACTTTTGTTACTTACGGTGTTAGTCTGTCTTAATGTGGTGATTTCATCAGAAAAGGTCCGTTGCTGTGAGTCTATGATGCACAGCCGTTCGGCAGCATCTATTTCCTGAGCAGTTAGTTCACCAGACTCCAGAGAGCCCTGTCGCTTTTGCCTGACATTCCGTACGTACCTGAGAAGCCAGGCAATAGACCTTACGAATCTCCAGTATTTGGAGAATCTGTTGATGTCTGGGAGAGCTAGCTTATGGTGGCTGGTTACCTGGCACACGAACTTCACTTCGATGTCGTCTGGGTCTAAGGATACTTCCGTGTCTGCCAGGGGCCAGGTTCCTTCCGGTTGGCTCAGAAAATCTGGTCCACTTAGCCACCTCGAGCAGTTGACTGCATCTGCATCACGCGTCGCATCGTCTGCTGGGTTTAGGTCGGTGGGAACCCACCTCCAGTCTCGGAAGTCTGTCAGGTCGGTGACCTCAGCGACGCGATGAGCAACGAAAGGCTTAAAGCGCCCTGTGTCAGACTTCAGCCAGGCGAGCACAGTTTTAGAGTCTGACCAGAGAGTTGTGGAACCGACGAATTTAATGTGCTCTCTCAAAAACAGGGAGAGGCGCGCACCCATGACAGCGGCCTGGAGCTCGAGACGAGGGATACTGAGAGTTTTGAGTGGGGCTACGCGGGCACGTGCCATAAGGAAGGATAAGTGCCACTTACCTTCAAGTTGAGGCACTCTTAAATAGGCTACGGTTGAGAAAGCTCGGGAGCTGGCGTCGCAAAATACATGAAGTTGTACCTGTTCACTCTCTGCGTAACCATCAGTCATCAGCCACCTCGGGATCCGAGTGTTCTTAGCTTGCTCGAGCCGACTCAGCCAGGTCTTCCATCGGTCGTAATGGTCAGACCCAATCTCGTCGTCCCACCCAATAGAGTTCCTCCAGATGTCCTGGAGAATCAGTCTACCCTTGATGGTGGTCGGCGTGAGGAAACCTAGAGGATCAAAGACGCTCATAATAAGACGGAGCACCTCTCTCTTACTTGGTCGTTTGGTTCCGGATTGAATGTCTTGTCCAACTCGATGGAACTTCATACTGAAGACGAAGTTATCGTCTTCGGGGTTCCAGTTGACCCCCAGAACTCTTTCGAGTTGTTTCTCCTTGCAGTCCGCTAAGAACTTCACTCCTCCGGGAGCGAGCTTCTCTTCTGGAAGATGCCGCAGAAGTTCCTTGGAGTTTGACATGAGGTTTCGCATGTTGAAACCTCCCGATGCATGAATCCGTATCACGTCGTCAACGGTTTCAATCGCTTCTTCAATATTATCTATGGAGTGTATATAATCGTCGACGTAATGATGGTCAGTAATGGCTTTGACGGCTCTCGGGTGCGTTTGTTCGAAGCGGCGGGCATTTAGGTTCTTCACATACTGAGCAGATGCCGGAGAACATATAGCCCCAAACGTCATTACGTTCATGACGTACTCGCCGTCAACCCAGAGGAGACGTTGCGCCTGTTTATCTTCCTCCTTGATTAGCACTCTGTGGAACATTTCTTGTATGTCTCCCACTACTGCCACCTTGTGGTGCCGGAAGGCAAGCAGTACTCCGGGGAGAGACGTCAGAAAGTCTGGTCCACTCAAAAGATGATCGTTTAGCGATTTACCTGACGCTCTGGCGGCGCAGTCTAGGACTATGCGCAGTTTGTCAGGTTTGTTGGGGTTAAAAACCGCAAAATGTGGCAAAAACCATGTCTTACCTGTCCTGACAGCTACGTCTTTGTCATCAATTTTTGAAATATAACCTTTTTCAAGGTTTTCTTTAATTTTGTCCGAGTAACGCTTCGCAAATTCTGGCTGTCTACACATTTTCTTTTTAATGCCGTCAAGACGTTTACGCGCCAAATCGTAGCTGTCAGGTAGGTTGGGTACGTCATCCCTCCACAAAAGGCCCGTCTCCCATCTGTCACCTACTAATTTGGACGTTTTTCCTAAAATGTCTAAGGCTCTTAAGTCGTTCTTCGAGCGAGGGACATCGGAGTACGGTCTGACACCGAATCCCTCAGTCGAAAACGATCGTCTAATAGAGTTGTTCAGTTCCTCACAGGTGCATAAATGCAGTACTGCAACGTCGGCAGGTATGACAAGAGGGCTCTTGCCATGCAGTACGTGTCCCAGTCGAGTGAGGGACACGTAGAGCGAGTCATTGCATTTATGACCCGAGAAGAGCTCCCTAGTGACAATAAGATCAATATTGTCATTCCCTAAAAGAAGCAAAGGTTGCTCGTCAATGTCGTCAGTCGTCCCTAAGTCGTCAAAAAATCTTTTTATTAGGTCATGATTCCTTAACCTATCGAAATTATGCTTATACATGGGTAGGGCAAGGTCGTTAACAGTTTCAACAAAAATATTATATAAATGTTCAGTCTTGACGCCGCGGATGCCTATGTTGACACGCTGGGATCCCTCCGCGACAGTCTGCATCCTTCGCGCTCCCTGGAGGTGCAGGTCCGTGGCAGGGCCGGAGACTCCGAGGCGGCGCGCAAGGTCTTCGTCCAGCAGGCTGGTCGCCGCTCCCTCGTCGAGTAGGACCAGGATGCATTCTGACCCCAGCGGCCCACTGACCATAACCCTGGCTACTTTCATTAGGACTTGGCTGGTCGGCCTCTTATTGGTGTGGGTGACGACAGCGGCGGCTGAGGAGGGCTTGCTTGGGTCAGAATCAATTACTGTTTCGGGCTCGGTATGCAGCATCCGGTGGTGATATCTTTCACACTTGTCACATTTTCTCTTGTCTGGGCATTCCGACATTTGGTGCCGCGGCAATAAGCACGAAAAGCAGAGGTGATTATTTCTTACTTGCTCCCAGCGTTCGTCAGTGCTGAGAGTACGAAACTTGTTGCATTCTTCAATCGTGTGTTTTCCTTGACATATTATGCAGTCTGTAGTTGACTTTTTGTTGACTGTAAGCACGGGCGGTCGGCTTGTAATAGGGTGCTTAACCGTATAATGGTACTTATTTCGCGATGTTGCGGCGCTGCGCGCTGGGACCTCAATCGCACGGCTAGGCTTCTCTACGGGCATCGGTTGAATTGGAGCTATGTGTGTGGCCGCGCTCGCAGTCTTCATAAGCCAGTCGGACAAAGTTTGCATCGTGACACGGTCATAGTTTCTATCGTAGATATAAAAACTCCACTGATATTGAAGAATGGACGGCAATTTAGAAATAATTTCACGAATTAAAGTTGTATTTGTCAAATGTCCTGTTTCATCTGTCAACGTCATAGCGGCCACGATATTTTGCACGAAGGTTGCAAATTCTATGAGGGCGTTTATATCGTCATGACGTATATTATCGATCGCGTGCATTTTTGCAAGCATAACTTCTATGAGATGATCTTGTCTGCCGAACCGTAATTTTAATGTGGAAATAATATGATCTAGCCCAGTTGCGCTTACCAGGAGAGCTGAAACAGCGTCGCGGGCTTTTCCATTTAGACATTTCATAAGGCGGGCGATGTTTTCTTCTTCTGAGTACTTGCATAACTGTGTCGTAGTCTTAAATTGGCTATAGAAAATCGGCCATTCGAGAATATCACCCGAGAAGGGGGGCAAGTCTTTTACTGATTGTCGGGCTAGTAATTTCGTCAGGGCGCGCTCCACCGATTTCGTTGGTGCGCAGTCTTGCCTAATCTTTTCTTCCATGAGCCTTGCTTGTAACTCTAAGCGCTCCGCTTCGCGCCTTAGTTCCACCACGCGTCTTGTGGCATCATCCTCCATAGTCCGTTGTCGCTGTCGGCGACTTGCGGCGTCGTCCTCCGCTGTCAGTGGTCGCTGTCGGCGGCTCGCAGCTACGTCCTCCGCGGTCGGTTGTCGCTGTCGGCGATTTGCGGACGACGAAGCCACGGAGGCACGTGACGGCGCCGGTGATGGCTCACGGGTCAGGCGTGATGGGTGCGGGGGGTTAGGTGATGGGGTCCTGCTTACCGCCGAATACATTAGAGCGCGGCTGGCGCGTCTGGACCATGGTGAGGTCGCGCGACTCCCCCGCATGGACAGGGGTGATGGCGCGCGGCTGCCCCGCAAGGACAGGGGTGATGGCGCGCGGCTGCATCTCACGGATAGGGGCGAAGGGGCGCGGCTTCCTCGCTTGGAGATCGGTGACGACGCGCGGCCGCCTCGCGCGAATATGGGTGACGGTGCGCGGCTGCCCTGGACAGGAGGTGACTGCGCGCGACTTCCGCGGTGGCTGCTCGGCCCGGCGACTGGTGAGTGTGCCCGGGCCGGCGGGTGA
The DNA here is from genome assembly GCA_949128165.1 of Lathronympha strigana. Lineage (NCBI taxonomy): Eukaryota > Metazoa > Arthropoda > Insecta > Lepidoptera > Tortricidae > Lathronympha > Lathronympha strigana. The sequence continues at coordinate 12,643,669 of OX421920.1, forward strand.
GTTTGCAGGCTAAGCGTGTCAGCCTGTTGCTTTTTCTTCGTGTAGGAACGTGTCTCCATTTTCTGGTATCAATATCTATTCGTAGGACCAAATGTTTCGTCTGTCGCTCTTTGAGTTCCCTGCAAAAACTGCCGTCTTTTTCGTCTTGTCCAGTCATGTCACCTTTTAAATTTAGATTCCTAGCTTCCAAAAAAGTATATTAGTCAATCGGCCAGTCAGTTACATCACCATTGAGTTTGGAAGCCCCAACATATGCAAATACAAATTTGTTATAGTTTCTTCTATTGCCAGTACTATTCAACACAATAATCGATAAGTATCAATCACATTAATCTATTTCAATAGTAACAAAGTCAAAAAACATGATGATTATCGTTTTTATGGTTTATCGGGTCGCTGAAATAAAAAAAACAACCATTTTAAAATCCAATGAGGTGGACGTATGATACACCATCTTCCCTGTTGGGGTGGGATGGGGTTGAAGTCTCAAAATATCAATATGAGTGTCGTTTTGTTGTTTATTTCTTGTTGGATACGTAATCGACGCAAGTGAAACAACCGGTAGCTGGTAATGCACTGCTTTATTCATCGGGTTCGTGGTGGGCGCAGCCACACACACACATGCAAGCGGTACATACATAACATCCCTCCACCTATTAACTCTTAATCATCTAAGTAGTCTAGTTTTGATAAGGCCTAGTAAAACTGTTTAAAATCTATTTTGGGACGTGGACGCATCACTCTCCGTGTCTCGCCTGGAGGCGGTCTATTCTCTGACTCAGCCTCATGAAGCTCTTCCTCGTCATCGTTGCAATCTTCCTCCTCCACGGGGTGGGTAAGGTGAGGCGCACTCTGCTGAGGCGATGGCAACATTGGCAACACCGTCGGCATAGGTTGCGTCGGCGGCGGCGGCGGCGGCGGCGGCGGCGGCGGCGGCGGCAGCGGTGGCGGCGGCGGCGACGGCAGCGGCGGCGGCGGCGGCGGCGGCGGTGGCGGCGGCGGCGACGGCGGCGGCGAGGGCGGCGGCGGCGGCGGCGACGATGACGGAATCGGCGGCGACGGCGACGCAGCATAAGTCGACGTAGCCGGTAAGTTATTCAACATATCGTGATCGTCGTAGTCCCATGCATTAGCATCATGCGAATGACCTTTATACAATGCTAATTGGTTTATGTGTTTACGATAACATACTTGAGAATCCCAGTCCTTGATTAAATATAAAACCTTTCCGATTCGCTTTTGAATTGTACCTTTTCCCCATATCATTTTACCATTGCAATATTTTGTATAAAGTACAAGGGTACCAATTGCGAATTCTTTGTATTTTTTATTATTATTATTACCCGGTAAGCACTGAACATTGGTTTTATCACACACTGGAGCCGCAGACGAGGGCATCGGCGAGGGTGGGGATAACAGGTCCACGCGTGACCTCATTTTACGTCCATAGACTAATTGTGCGGGAGAGAACCCAGTGATAGTATGTTTCGAATTCCGGTAATCAAACAAATATTTTAGTAATTCCATTTTCGTTGTTTTAACATTACTACTTGACATAAGACTAGCCCTTATTCCCTTTTTAACCACTTTCACGTACGACTCGGCTTGACCGTTACTCGCGGGGTGGTATGGCGGTGAAGTAATATGCGTAATTCCATTTAGTTTACAAAAATAATTAAATTCTTGAGAACAAAAAGCTGTGCCATTGTCAGTCACTAAAGTTTTCGGTATACCGAACCTAGACATAAATTCGTAAAATTTCTCTATAGTCGCAGTGGACGTAATTGTGTTGGCCATATCGTACACTTCCGGCCATTTGCTATACGCATCTACTAGCACTAAGTACATGCGACCGTTTATTGGGCCGAGAAAATCTGCGTGGACACGATTACCAGCCTCTTTAGGCGGTGTCCACGGTACAGGCTGGACTCGCGCCGGCGCAGGTCGCATCTGTATGCATGTATCACAAGACCCTATCATTCGTTCGACAGCTTCATCTACGCCCGGGAACCAAAATCTAGAACGAACCTCCGCCTTGGTCTTTACTATACCAAGATGCGTTTTGTGAAGCTCAGACAGCACATTTTCGCGTAACGACACGGGAATTACAACCTTATGCCCCCTCATTATGCACCCATTTTCGTATGATAGCTGATTGCGACACAAGTGGTACGGTTTTATCTGTATATCGCTAACTTTGTTCGGCCATCCCTCCATTATGTAGTTACGTACTTTAGTTAAAATAACGTCATTGTGGGTTTCTTTGCAAACGTCTGCGAAAGTAACAGGTAAACTTCCACTTAAAACAAAATGCACATAAGCGGCGCGATCGCACGGTTCCACGCCGTCAGCACATTCCTGGGTCACCCCCGCGCCCGCGCACGCCCCGCGCTCGCCTACCGGCGCCGCCGGCAGACTAGCGCGAGACAAAAAATCGGCGCTGTTGTCAGCACTTCGCACATATTCAATGCAATAATTATATGCACTTAAAAATATTGCATAACGTTGGAGTCGATTTGCTGTGACTTCTGGAATTCCATTATAAGGACCAAAAATCGATATAAGGGGTTTATGATCAGTGCGGAGGGTGAACGGTTCTGATCTTCCATACAAATATTGGTGGAAACGGCGCACACCAAAAATAATAGCGGTAGCTTCTTTTTGAAGCTGTGAGTATCGGGTTTCGGCTGCCGACAATGTCCGCGAGGCGAAGGAAATCGGCCTCTCTAGGCCCCCAGGATCGAGTTGTGATAAAATCGCACCGAGGCCCCGGGGCCCCGCATCGACTGTCAAAAATAACTTAGCCTCCGGATTGAAGTGAGCCAAAACCCGATCCGATGCTATACCTTTTTTTATTTCCTCATACGCAATTTGGTGTGCATCCTTCCATTGCCATTTAGACTCCTTTTTTAAAAGGTCATAAAGTGGACACAAGATTGACGACGCATTTGGTATAAAATTCCTATAATAATTTACTAACCCCAAAAATGATTGGAGCTCGCTGACATTATTCGGGACTGGGGCCTTTAATATTGCCTCGACCTTATCTGGTGACTTATGTAACCCGTTTTTATCTATAACATATCCCAAATAGCTAACTTCGTTTTTATAAAAATCGCACTTTTCCTGTTGCAATGTCAATCCTGCGTCTTGTAATCTTTCGAGTACGGCGTTTAACCTACGAGCGTGCTCTGCGTCATCGCGGCCCGTGACCAGCACGTCATCGAGTAGGCACAGCACGCCGTCCATGCCGGCTAGCACGCCCTCCATAGCGCGCTGGAATACGGCCGGCGCGCTAGCGAGGCCGAACACGAGACGAGTATACATATATAATCCGCGAGTTGTGTTTATGCACGTATATGGCTGTGACTCATCATCCAAAACAAATTGGTTGTAGGCCATTGATAAGTCAAGTTTTGTAAACTTAATACCACCATACAGCTTAGCAAATAATTCCTTAGCCGTCGGCAAGGGATACTGATCGACTATCAGCTGTTTATTAATGGTTACTGAATAATCAGCACACAATCGGACGCTGCCATTTCGTTTAAGAACCGGAACTATTGGCGAAGCGTATTCCGCATGATCAACCGGTTTCAGAATACCTAACTGTACTAGCCTGTCAATCTCTTTGTTTACCTTATCGCGCAAAGCAAATGCTATCGGCCGTGCTTTAAAGAATACTGGTTTAGCGTTATCTTTCAGCCTTAATTTAACTTTATGTTTATTAAAACAACCTAATGAGTCCGAAAATAATTTAGGAAATTTTGTTTGCAATTGTTCCACCGAAGACAATTGATGACAGTAATTAATTGGTACGAGTCCCAACTGAAAAGCCGATATAAAATCCCTACCAAGGAGGGATACTCCACCGTCACGTACCACATGTATGTCTAATGTGTGCGTGCGGCCCGCATAGCACACAGGTAGCCGCACTACCCCCACACATGGAATGTTATCACCGTTGTAACTGACTAACCTCTTACGTAACGGCCCCAATGGCACATCTTTAAAATGTAATTTATAAATATCATGGGAAATTACTGTTACGGCAGCACCGGTATCTATCTCAAAATTTATTTTTTCTCCTCGAATAGCGATAGTTCCTACCATTGGTTCCCCCCGCAACGAACGTATAATAAATACCTCACCATCGTCTCCGAAATCCTCGTCTCCGGCTCCATTGTCTACGTAATTCACTTTGGACGGACACATCCTACGTAGATGACCTTTGACATTGCACTTCTTACACACATAATCCTTATATTGGCACTCCGTGGTCTTGTGGTTAGTATATCCACACACATTACACTTTGCCTTCCCTACGCGACCACCACTAGTGACGGCTGGTCCCTTGGCACTAGCACTGCGCGAAATCTTTAAAAGCGAGTCCGGGGCGGCGGCGCTGGCGGCGGACGCGCCAGCTCCGCTCGCGATGGCGGCAGCAGCTGCGCGCGCTGTGCTAACATTTTCAGCATACTCCACCGCTTTGCCCAGCGTCAGGCCAGCCAAATCTTGCGCGTATAACTTCTCTTTTTCGTAACACGCTCTCATGCCCATAATAAAGCGATCGAGTAGCGCTTCCTCAACATTATTAAAGGCACAAAGCGACGTTAACCCACGAAGTCTTGCGGCCCACTGTGAGTGAGATTCACCCTGTTTTTGCAGCGCTGCGTAGAAATTATGCCTTTCGCTGAACCCAACTCTTTTAGGGTTGAAATGGGTGTCCAAACTTCTTACGATATCATCATAGGGCACCGTTTGCACATCTTTTGGCAAAACCAAATCTGCAGCGAGTCTGTAGGTACCCTCCGTGAGTGCACTAAGCAAAATAGCCCTTCGCTTTGTTCCGGTCGTATCTGTTGCGTCGGTTATGTCATTTGCCACGAACCACTGTGTTAAACGGCTTTTGTATGTCTTCCACTCCTGTCCATTGTGGTCAAAACTTGTTAAAATTCCAAATAATCCAGTCGACATGTTTTTTTTTTTCCTTAACACGTTCGCGGACGCTTGGTCACACCTCTGGGACACCTTAATTTTGTATGGGAATTTTACGACTGCTATTGCATACCTGTCACAACAAAGCTAAAATCAGGATTCTTATGTGACGCGAAATTCTATACAAGTCGAATGCAATGCAAGTCCCGTCATTATGAAACCATTTCTTTTACACTATGTGACACCAAATGCTATACAATTCGGATGCTTGATATAATACCTAGTCAAAATATGATCTTATATGACACCGCATGTTATAGCATTCGACTATGTTGGCATGTCTGTCATACCGTTCACTCGGGTGAGCTGCTACGTCAACAACTATGATAAATTCTTTGCCATAAAGTAAAGTAGAAGTAATATTTCATCTAATACTTATAGGATTTAACGGCTAGGGCCTTCTTCACCAACCAGCACATAGCAAGTATCCGAACTTTGAATTTAATCATGTAAACTGCGGCCCTACACAAACAAAATACATGCCACATGCTTACCATAATGTTAGCGCTCAGCATCGACTACGAATAGGCACAATATTCACGATTATATGACCAAAATAATTACTATAGAGTAGTAGAATAGTAAGTATAAACATGCCTCACTTTTCTTTATTTACAGTAGTCAGAATCAAGTTGCACTACAAAAAACAATCAGTAAAGAGATTTGTTTATAAAACCACAACCAAAAACATACATAAACTGTAAAAAAAACATTACTAACGATGTTACAAAAAATCCGTAAAATAGCGTGTGCATGCGAAATTTGGCCACATTTTACGCGCCCACTCCCAGACGCACGCGAAGGGCTACTGAGGAGTCTTCCATACAAAGACGAATGCTATAGCATACGCGTCACAGAAAGGGGGGCACAATTTGAGATGTCACAGGATAATTTCTAACCGTCATAAACTATGAAATATAACAGTATGCATTCTGTGATTTTAGTGAATGGTAGAGGAAATGTTGGTTAATAATATTATACTGTGGCCAAGCGGATTGGTAAGCATACTGACGCAGAAATCTAAACCAAATAACGGATTCAATAGCAGGCGCGTCACCAGATGAAGTACAAAAACGGATGCTATGCAATCCGCGTCCGCGAACGTGTTAATGTGGGTATTCGTCGCCACTGTTGGATACGTAATCGACGCAAGTGAAACAACCGGTAGCTGGTAATGCACTGCTTTATTCATCGGGTTCGTGGTGGGCGCAGCCACACACACACATGCAAGCGGTACATACATAACATTTCTGTTTCTAGAATTTCATATTTTTTTTAACAAATGGGCTTACTCTTGGCTACAGACTAGCCGAAAGCAAAGACGTGGCCTACGATGGAGCGAGCTCGCCCAGAAGGTGCCTGTTCACCCTTGATTTGAAGGCTGAATTGGCACGTAGGTTTCTTATTAAGGTGTAGGGGTGCATTAAGAAAGGATTTTTCAGAATTCACCTTCTAATTGAGATAAGAAAGAAGATCCGAGAGGTTCTTTACAATGAATCTGGAGCCAAAACTGCGAGAAAAGGCCGCCATTTGAAATTTCGTCAGTTATGATCTGATCGTGATGGAAATCAATATCTGAGAATCTGAAAGGTTCTTTCTAAGGAATCAGAAGTCAACATTGATCGTTGGTACATATCAAAGGGTCCAAGAGGTTCTTTATAACGAATCAAAGCCGCCAACTTGATTTTGAAATTACGTTACGGTTGAACATTTATTTTGTACGCGGGCGAAGCTGCGGGAAATAGCTAGGATTTTTTAGAATTCTCCTCCTAAAGGGGTGAAGTGGGATTTGATTGTATATCGGGAAACAAGATTTATTAGACTATTTTATTCACAGGAGTATTCCTAACGAGAAATGAGTAAATAGGAGTACGAAATGGGGTGAAAAAGGCAACATGGGAAATATATACAGTAAGTGTAACTTACCTAACGACCTACCTCTGCCTACCTTAAATCTAAAATAGGTCCTTGATCAGAATTGCGAAAAGGGGCTCCATCTTGAATTTATTGAGTTTTAATCCGACCTTGATAATGATCGGTATTTGGGGATCCGAGAGATTCCTCAGTAATGAATCTGTAGTAAAAACTGCGAGATCCGGCCGTCATCTTGAATTATTTCGATTTTGATCCATTCGTGTTAAAATCGATTTCCGTGAGGTAAAAAGCCGCGGGTAAAAGCTAGTATTATACATTATTATATATTATTATATATTATATCATGGTGGAACATTTATTTGTAAAAACAAACTATTTAAACATAATTATTAAACGGGTCTAACGCGAAATAGTGAAACCTGTGTCGAAACGTCGGTAAATAAGGTAAACAAATTATTTCGCGTTAGACCCGTTTAATAATTATGTTTAAATATGTGTTTAAATCGCGAAAGTTTTAAATGTTATATATACAAACTATTTAAGTTATTGTATAGTAATTTAGGAAACTATAGGTCTATAACCATTTTACATGATAGCACTTAGCTTATTAACTTGTATGTTTTATAAGACTGTTTGTTTCTCAATTAAAAAATATATATAAATATACCTACGTTCGGGCAATCCGTCAGATCTCGATAGTGAGCATGGACTATACGAAATTTCTCATACATTTACTGACAGATCCGGCAGACCCGAACGTATATGGCCAGCATATATAATTATCAGTGTGGCAGTTCTTAGGCAATTTGTACCGCAGACGGAGCCTAGACGGCAAAAAATCTAATTAATCCATCTGTCTATAAAAATATTGGACATGTAATTTGGTTTACTAAAATTTAGGCAGGTTAAAGGCTAAAGTTAGATGAGATAAAAATATTGTTTTTGTCGCAGGTTCTTATTCGGGCGAATCACTGGGTATTAAAGTTTTTTTTTAACATTTTGCCTTATTTGTGAATAATTATCATCTTTGTCGTCGTCGAAATGATGAAGCTACTGGTTTTAATGAATGTTTCCTGGTCCTCGAGGTTTCGAGTAATAACGATACTTAATAAGCACCATAATGGCGAAAGAAGATCCTCGTTACCGCTTTTGTCTGACTAAATTTATCAAACCAACCTTTGTTAAAAGATGTTTTGCTTTAGAAATTTATTAAGTACTTTAAATAAATGTGGTGGTAGATTTATGAACTAATTTTATTTAAAATTACTAATACAAATTACTAATAGGTACATAAAATTACGATAATTATGTATGTCTTCGTGGCGTATGTACAAGTTATCTTCTGACATAAAAATATCGTATACTTATTTCAGGAGATAGCTTCGTCTATACTCGACTTCCACCGACTTGCCTATTTTCAAATCGTAGAGGAACAACGAGTTCAAATAAAAATAGCCAAGTCGGTTGAAGTAGATAAGATAACCAACATTACAACGCAAAACTTTTTTGCAGCATTAGAACTGCCGAGCGAGACTTGTGTCTTTACATGTAAGTATACCTAATGTTTTTTTAATGTTTACTTGTTTGGCTTTTTTATTCTATTTTCTCAGTTTTGGTACTTATTTTTACCGTATTTCTTATTAACGGTTATTACCTACATGATTTGAGATCCGGTGAAACCTACATCAATTTTCCAGAATGAATTGTTGAAATATTTATTACATTGCCGTCGATACATTCATCTTAATACCGTACGGTCGAATACTTAGATATGACGTATTCACCTGTATTCAATTTTAAACCTTCTCCAGTGAGAATAGTGTTGGGTTACTCACTCGTGAGGCACCTCATTTGTACCACTCATGCTCGTTTGTAACAGTAGGTACCTCACACAGCGAAAATGTACCACTTCAAAAAATTTGTTACACACCTCAAATTGTCATACACCTCGAAATATGTGACACGCCTCATTTACACCTCATTTTGCCATACACCTCAAAATATGTGACACGCCTCATTTACACCTCACTTTGTCATATATCTCAAAATATGTCACACACCTCAAGATTGAGTCACAGCTGAAAGTCCCATAGCTCTTATTTGTCACGCGGATCAAAATTTGTCATTTGCACAACTTAACTATTTTTATTGCCGATAAATCAATGTTGTGATGCTGCAAATTTGTGAGTACGTCACCTCAAATGTGGTATGGTATTGTACCACCTCATTTTAGAAAATGACGTACTCACTCAAACTTATTTTAATATGATGTTCTACCCAACACTAAGTGAGAAGCTGCGAAATATATTACATATACATATATTGACGTGACTATACAATGAATTCTCTTGGATCCAGGGTAAATATTAAGAAGTTATTGTCTCACAAGAAAATCAAGGTCGTGTTGTGATTGGTTCTTGTTCCTATCGTTTTATTGGTCCAAATACCGCTTTATTGACCTATTGACATTCGCTTTTTCTATTGTTTGAAATTGGCTCAAGGATTCTTTAATTTTCGCGCGAATCATTTATAAAAAAAATATTTCTATAGTAAGTTCTTGTTTTGTTAAAAAAAATCTTCTGTCAGACTTAGTTTTCCAGACGAATACCTACATGGTGTTTTTCTGTATAGATCTGTACATACAAAAACATAAATCAAAAGACATAATCTAAGACTAGGTATTGTTATGGTATCTAAGACTTTATTAATTAGGTATTATGTATAAAGCGAAAGTAAAGAATTTTGATACGGTCAATATTTTGGTAATAAAAAAACACTTGTCCCTGCAATGTTAAACATGTAAGCATTTTATACAGATCACGTCAGTTTATCTTGAGGACAATACACACTATTGTAGAGAAGGAATAACATCGAAGAAGTGAGTAATTTGACAAAAAAACACTTAACGCCAATGTGGATGGATCGTCTATCGGGTAAGTCCGTCTGCCGACTATTTCATCTGAATAAGATACGTAATCTACAGATATTAGAGTCGAAAGAACCAATAACTGCCCTATTGACCCTATCTGAGCGGTATAGGTATACAAACATGGGAGATCTTGTCATATCTGACGAGCTTCCCTTAAAATAAAATACTAGTTACCCACGTTGACTGTTAGATTCGTGAAAACATCAATTTGAAGTATTAACATTAACTGTCAGTATTTCTTGTACTACGACTACATTTTGCAAATGTAACTAAATGATCTGATGAGGTATATCCATAAAAATATATATATTAAAGAATGTTCACCGCAAAACCAGTGTGCCATTTTTTCCTTATTGGCTTTTTTTAACCAATTCTAATACCAAATAAATAGGGCAGTAAAAAAACTGCGACGAATAAATTCAACGAGCTGAAAACATCCAAACGGTTGATTTTATCCCTTCAAACGGCGAATCCCCACTCAAGTACAAAAGAACCTTATTACAATGGCACTTAAGTTCAAATTCGGTAATTGCTCTAATTGTCTTAAGCGGCCTAAAGGTGTTTCCAATTCCATCGTTAACGCGCTTTTTCGATTTCAATTCAGATGTTTAATCGAATTCATTTATCGTGTTGTGTTCGTTCATTTAGGAAATGGGCATCATATTGAAAAAAGTTCCAGTAAATTTACTGTTTTAACACTATTTGCGGAGCTTAGTCTGTTAGGGTTATTGAAATGCAAACAATATCTGGCTTAATTGGATTTGTCTTCATGGTTCTATTTGTGGCAGGTAAAAGGTAGTATGATATTTACCTACGTTGAAGCAACGTATAAACTATGTGTTTCAGTTTAAGTATATTGGGAACAGTCCAGTTTTGTAACGATATTTTTTGTTTCATCGAAAGGAAATTTGACGAGATTTTTACCAGGACTTAAACCAGTATATAAAGAAAGGTATCAAAATAAAAATATTTATTTATTGGGTTGCTGATAAGATAAATAATTTGATTTTTCACTCTTTTATGAAATGGTTCTAGTGAAGCCTCTCGGGCGTGTGTACATACAAGAGGTAAAAATTAATGGAATTTTATGAATTAAAAATATAAGACTCTTTAAATGTAGTACAGAACACAATTACATCATCAGCAGCTAACATGCAAACAGTAATAAATAGATAAAATTTTCACAATACATGCATTCCCTTTTGTTATCAGAACTTAGCAAACCATTGATTAATATTGTTTCTATCGGACAACCACCGATGTCAAAATTACGGACAGAATAGAAGGATCTATTAGGTCCCTTTCACATTGCATAGCTTTGTTAAAAACTTGTCCTGTGTCACTTGGCCTAGAGTCCAATCGGCAACCTGGGGCCTTACCATGACGTCTTAACGCGATTCAGTTGAAGACCTAAACTGAGTCGCTTCCATACAACTGAGCCTAAACTGAATCGCGTTAAGACATCGTGGCTATGCCCCTGATCTTGAGGTAAAGGCGAGGTTAAAGCGGGTTAATAATAATAATAAGCAAAAAAATTTGAAACTAGTGTAAGCTTAACACAATGGGTATAACGTAATTTTTATTTAGAAAATGGAGGAGCAATCAACACAAAATTATGAACATACCCGAACAGGGTGTGTAGACAAGATGCTAATCGTTCACCCTCTGTAGCGTAGCGTAGTTATCTGTCTCTATCACTCTTCCTTATTAGTGCGACAAAAACAGTTGCGTTTCGTTCGCTACTGCGCGTTAATGATTGGCATCTTGTCGACGCACCCAAGGGTATTCCCTAATTTTCCAAAAGATTCTAGTATGTATTTATTTTATTAGCGGACTTTATGTAGCTTTGAATCATATAACAACACACTTTACGTAAGCGAATGTCAACCACTAAGACGCTCCGAGACATTGTCAGAGCTTAGGGTTACAAAGGCCTTTCACGCCAAAGAGATTCCGCTATATCACCAGGAATAAAAATAGCCATTTATTTTACACCAGATGTTGGGTCTCATGTCAAAGTCGGTAGTCGCCGTCAATCATGGCTCAGTAAAAGCGACAAAGAGACAATATTGCCTCGGTTCAGACCGAAAGTGTTCTCTTTGGCTGCGTAAATACGTAGTTCTCGGTCAAACTAGTGTAAGGTAGCTCAAGCAAAAGCGTTATTTGATTCTCTTTTTCCTTGGCCGCGAAAAAATATTACTAGTCTATTGTGTCTCACTGGCAAAGGCTTCCGCTCCTCTATAATTCGCTCCAGTTTGGAACTACATCTGGCTATTTTCTAAAAAAGACCTTATTAAGAGGTGAGGATATGGCAGCCACTCTATGGTGAACCCGAGTCTTAGAGAGGTGTTTTGGGTACCGATTCATTAGGTGTGAAATAGGGGCCTAATGAATGGGCTCACTGATAAAACCCCAGTTGAACTTTCGATTCAATACCAAGTTTAAGCATAGTAAGTGAAGACTGGATGTATAGATATATCCATCAATGGCACCTACGTTACGTCACGAAAAAGTAATCTGATTTTTGCTTTCGCTTTTTTTGCTACACACTCATTGCTGCACGCTGGCACGTGAATATTAAATAAATTACCTTCTATATAACACGGACAAAGTCGTGTTGCGTATCTGAGCAATAATCACAAGTGGCATATCGTCGGAGGAATTTTATGAGCTTCAATAACATTGTTAAAATATCTAGGTGTTGTCGAAAACAAATCCGTGCGAGGCCCTCAGATATAGAAGCAGGCAGAAATTATTTCTTTTGAAATACTGCCGCAACCCTAGTTCTGTTCAAAATGGACCTAATGCATAGTTTCCTATTACTTTCCGTTATTTCGCATACTCGTATTCTTAGCACTCCGATCATGATTCAAACGCCACGCGATACGGTAAATAAGCGATAGTGTCGCTCGCAACGCATATCGTTCGTACTGATATGCTATGTGAGTATTCGACAGTATATCCGTCTCGCTCCTGCTAGACTAGTGGTAGAAAAACAAGATGCTGTTAATATAGCTATTTTGACGATGTTAACGCTTAAACGCGTTTTTGTGACCTTTAGGCCTTATTTCAACGTTGGTAACAATGCGACAGTTGCCAGTATGATTATTACTGGCGCCGCATACTATTGCAAGTGAGATGCAAAAATTCGTAATAACAGTGATGACGCAACATTCAACTGTTCATGTGTGTGTGTCAATCTTGGTAGGACATTTTTTTGCACCCTGTTTATGAATTCCTGTACTTATTGCTTTTGATTTTGTTTTATTTAGAAGTGTTTTGAAGTCAGGCTGCATTGTTTAGAATGCTGATAAAATAAATATGAGCTTATTTAGCATTTAATAATTCGATTTTCTCAATAGCTATAGATCGAAAACAATTTTATATACATTTTAAAAGATAAAATTGATTATTGTGTCTTTGAATTTAATTACAACTCGAAATTGTTTTTTTTTTCTACATCAAACATTTTTAATGTATATTTATCAAGTGTGTCGAATATATAGAAGACGTCTTTGATAATGATAGAATTGGATTTCTATTCGATTTAATGGATTCATTATTCTTATTGCAGAGGGTCTGCCGCAAACCGTGAACGAAGGTTTGTCTCTGTCCCACATCAATATCGTACAAAAGTGTGTGACAGGGACAATCGTTCGTTGTTGGTTCGCGGGAGGCCCTCTGTTATATCTTTTATTCATCATTCATCAATACCTTTAATTTCCCCTGCTATTTTATGATCAATCATGTTTTTATATCAGCCTTTAACTGAAAGCCTCTGGCTGTTATCACTATACTTTATTTAGGTCTTATTCCTTGAGAGGATTTTTTAGAGGATTGGGATATTTTTCAGAATTAAGTAAAAATAAATCAACCATTTTTGTTATAGAATATCGAGCTACCTTACGCGCCGTCCACGCGGTCGCAAACATAGATCCTGGTTATTTTAGGTCGACCTGACCTTGGTCGATGCCGGCACCTCGTCGGGTCTTGTCGCTGGCCGTGTAGGAGGCCCTTTAGGGCGTGTGCATACTAGCATTTATCGCGGCGTCTGCAAGGGGTGCACACCTGCGGTGCGTTCAAAAATTATTTGCCGCCTTTTTGCGCCGTCTGTTGTTAACATGTTGGACGCTATGGGGGACACCAGGATATTTTTAGGGTATTTTGAGTGACACTCAAATAACATGGGTGCCAGGCCAAAGTTTATGGAATTGGTAACAATGAGATTACACTATTTATGGACGAATGGTTTCTAAAATGCATAAAAAGTATGGAACAAGATGAGACAAATGGTTTGTGTTATTTATTTACAAATGCTGGCAAAACCGGCAAACGTAAGGGACATTGTCGCAACAAAATATTGCTGTTACTATCACACTTAAATCAAGTGCCATGATTGAACAATTATGCTGCGTCAAATACGTAATTAAAGTGTGAAAATAGTTAGATAACTTTGATGTGTAAATTATTAACTTCACTGTTAATACTCTTGCCAAAAAGAAATACATTAAAACCGCAACATTAAGCAAGATCTTTAAACCCATAGGGACCGAAAGTTCACTTACAATGAGCTTACCCGAAACTAGTTGCATGCGTATGATAAAATATGTTATCACAAATTAATTGTTTTATTTCAGTGTTAAACATTTTAAATGATTGTCTTCCTCTAGGTACGTTTGTGTGCTCCCTCGAACATGTTGAATTGATGATATAATAATAACTATAAATCACGAATGTAACTCTGAATTAAACACTGAATATTGAACACATATTTAATTGCTAACCAAACCTTTTCGCTTAGCATATTGGAACGTAGCCAAAACACTGAATCGACTTATTTATTTAAGTTTGCAACCTCTGCAAGCGGGCCTAGTAGATATTGTTATTCCAGACAATATTATCACTAATTACTGAGCTCTCATAATCTGCTTCTTCCTAGCGTTTTACCGGCTTATGCGACGGCTCAGAGAGCCTGGGGTTAGCTTTAGCAACTAATCTCAATATTTGGCTTATGCGCTAGTTTTACGAAAGTGACTGCCATCTGACCTTCCAACACAGAAGGCAAACTAGGCTTTAGGGATTAGTCTGGTTTCCTCCCGATTTTTTCCTTCACCGAAAACGTATTGACGTTGTTGAGATGTGGTGCTGGAGGAAGATGCTCCGCATCCCCTGAACAGCATTTCAGACCAAGTGTCCACATTTCGAGAACTCAAAATCTACGCAGGATCCTGGAAAACTTTGGTCAGTCTACAGTCCATAGAGCAGCATTATCTCTTTACCGCCGAGTTGGAAATAGAGCGTCCGTGAGAAAGTGATGCAGGAGGGAGGTCTCGACCCTCAATCCTGAGGAGCACGACTCAAGGAGGAAAATGAGACAAATCGGTCAAAGGGTCAATCAATTGGTACTTTTCAGTCAGCATGCATTACGCGTAAATTACATACAATCGCAACTCTGATCTGAATGTCAACGACTTCGATAATGTATTCGGAGATACAGTCGCATTGAAGCGGAGTCGGCCAATAGAAAGTTTTCCGTTCAAGCTGGATCTGCAGAAAATTATACAGGTTTAGTTGGAAATGCATAACAACTAATATTAAAGCTCTATCTTCTCTAGCTAAATACTTTAAGCCATGACCATTAAAACGTCACAATCATTATCATATTCCTTAGGAATTTTAATGATGTGATACTTGCTGGATATGACAACAGTTTGTCAGCATTCTTTGACAATTTCTGATAATTTGAAACAGATCCACATTTGACAGTAATAACCGTCGCACCATCCGTAAAACTTGTCTATTTATCAATTTATAGCATATTATCGAACTTACCTCTGCACAAACTTTTACAAAAGTAACTAATGTCAGATTTCCCCGATCCGGACCCCTTTCCCTTCCATTTTCCAATCGAAGCTCAATTAGTTGTATTCGCAGTCACTTTCACGTTATATCCATTTCAAATAATAAGCTATTCTTTCTTACCTTTACCTTTCTCTGCTACCTTAAAGAGCGTTTCGAAATGAAATGAAATGAAATGAAATTTATTTTAATAACATTAGGTTACAGGTCACAATCTCACAATTATAATCTTAAAATCAGTAGTATTAATTAATAAATTAAATTACACTTGCTTGTAACTTTATATGTTTCTATTACATCGTCTAACAATATGATTCTGTCGGTTCCGTCGTCCTCTTCTAAATTTTGTAAGTGTTTTTTACATTCCATGCTGATCGACTTTGGATCTCCCTGCCTACACATCAGGCGTGCACACTCTCTTTTTAGGTTTTAACAAAACTGCTTAAAGAGCATTACCTGGCTCTCGCGTAGGTATTTTTTAAATTTTCCCTTTCTGTCTGTTTCTTTTTCAATTCAATTCAATTCAATTCAATTTATTTTATTTCGAGTAAAAGTTACACTCATATATTGTTAGTATGACTTAAGTTATATAATTAATACTATTCTAATGCTACTATTATTTTATTTAAATTACAACTGGAGCGTGAACCGATCACAGTTGATTAGATAGGGGGAGTCAATTCTATCCCCTATCATTCGCAGGATGTTGTTGGGACTGCCACGCACCCGGCGCACCAGAGATGCGGCCCTTTTACGTATAGTGGCGTAAAAACAGTCGACTCTTGCTTCGGCAAACATCCCTGATGCGCTACAGAAGCGAGGCAGTCCCACCATCACCCGGAACGCATTATTGAATTGGACCCGGAGGGCCCCATAGGCCCGTTGCGTGTAGCGCAGCCATAAACTGCATGTATAGAGAGAGGTGCAGTACGCTCTAAACAGGGTTATCTTCACCTCCCTCAAACAACGCCAGAACTTACGGGCTAACATATTGGCTCTGACCGACAGCTGTATAACTTGTGTGTTGCTGTTATAAGGATATTATATATCTGTAAGTTTATCTATTTATATAATTTAGTTAGTTAGAAAATTGCAATTGTCTAACTATTAAGGTTCAGACAGACGGACGGAAAGACGCACGGTCATCGGAATCTTAGTAATAGGGTCCCGTTTTTACCCTCTTCATACGGAACCCTAAAAAAATAGACACATTAATGATGTTAGTACACCTACCTTTAGTCTAGATTATTTTCTCCGAATGTCTAGTAAGCTGAGCTAAATTATTCTAACCTTGTTTTCACTTCAACTTTACCCAGTTCATCGTTTATTTAATTGCCGAATTGTTTCATAAAGTGCGGGTACAAAGTTATTCATAATAGAATATAAATTTAACCCCGAACTGTCAGCGTCTGCCACTACCCCGCTCAACGTGTATAAAACTTATCAAAATAATAATTATGAAACTTGTTAGAACCAATCTCGTTTTATGTTGCAAAGGATTTAACTAGTTATTTTCTTGAACTGCGTTTGCGGTTAATGTAAAGTAAATATCCACTTATACTAGGTACATCATGCCTACTACATAGGTTTTTCCGTCAATGCCAATTTTCAATGTTCGTACATTGAAAATTGGCATTGACGGAAAAACCTCTTTGTCACTCCAATATGAAAGTAGAATAGAATAGAATAGAATAGAAATAATTTATTCGTTGACATACAAAATGTACAGTACAATTAACAGAAAAATATAAATAGAAACAATAATAAAAGAAGTGCCACGAAATGGACTCATATCAGCATAATGCTGGCGACTTCCAGCGCTGATCTTCCCATGAGCCACTGAAATAAAAACAACACAAAAATAAATAAATAAATAAACAGAAAGGAAGAGACGAACAAGTATAATAAATTCAGTAATCTAATTTTATACTGACAATAAAAATATTCATTGTAAGTATAATATTAGATTATACAACAAGCATTGAGATAATTTTTATCATCATCTCATCAGACAAAGCACACCTTGGCCGTGCATTACGCATGTGTGACAGGACATAGGTACTAATCCGCAATCGTTAGATTTTCGTGGTATAGGCCCGTCACAACACATCTTACTAAAAATATGTCCCATACAATCTTGTTCCGGTGTAATACGAGCGTAGTACCATATTTATGAGATGATTTTGTTGTTACATATTTTTGCAATTGACTTGTACTCAGTAAAGGTGACATTTGTAAACTAGCGACATTGTTGACCACAACTACGCTTCGCTGAATACCGCGAGGAATGTTCCACTAAGAAGATTTTATTGCCAAAGTTGTTCTTTTCAGCGCAATAGTAAAGGATGAAAAAATACGAACCTTTTGTACATATAAAATATACAATAGGGATGACGACTAGGTTGAAAAACTATAAGTAACTCTAATTAGTCCGTCAGTTAGATTATCGAAAATGATTAGACACGTATTTTTTCCTTTTTCAATTTAACTAAAATTGACGAAAATAAAGAGCATCAAATTTCCGGGGTGGGGGCTGTTGACGTCACTCCTAGGTAAGAATTTTACCTAATAGTGACGTTACGCGAAACTTGAACGCACTGTATTTTCGTCATTTTTGATTTGATGAACAAAATAAAAAATATGTGCCATATTTTTTAATAATTTAAAAGACGGACTAAATAGATTTTTTTGTCGTCTAGCCTATTAATAACATAAAGCGCATGTATTTTTTGAACAAAGATAACCTAGTAGTTTGCCTCAAACGTGAACTCGCGACCACAATATCTCGACAACGCCCCGATTTGACTTTGTTTTTTATTTGAATTTGTTTATGGATTAATGGTGCACTAACAAGCCAATGTACATGTTATAAATTTATTTTCGAATTATAATAATCTATGTATTTATCTCATTGAATCACCTGCTAAAGTTCACGGTGATCCGATCAACAGTACCTACTCAAGTTGTCGCCGAAAAAACATACAAACATACAATGCCATGGTTACAGTAGCCTCGGTGAACTTTGAGTTCCTTAATTCGCTCGCTCGTTCAAAAATATAACATCATTATAACTACAATCTAAAATGGAATATTTAGCATGTATGTTTGTTTAATTGAGAGTTTTAATTTCGGCAATCTTTACTCCGTGAACATGGCGGTTGCAACAATGCCGAAATATCGGGAGCTCAATAAAACAAACATACTCGTACATGGTACCTAAATATCCCGTTTTAGATTGTATTTATAATAAATGCAAATGACCTTATTAGCTTAAAATCGTATAATAAAAGATCAGTAACATCAGGCGCATGTTTCTCTTTGACTATTAATAAATGACTAAAAGACAGTAAGATGAAGCAAGGAAATGTAGAACGCTCTCTCCCCTTTTCCATTTTAAATAAAATGGAGTACTCGTTGTTGCCGTTAAATAAAACTTCTACATTGTCTCTATTTGAGGAAAAAGGGATATGTTTTTTAAAATATTTTTTTAAAAAGCATGAAAGTTAATCGTAATTAGAATTCATTGAAATTAAACACATAAATTACCCCGTTTAAATTCAATTCAATTTATTTATTTTAAAGATAGCAAAGATCTCATTTTTTGCTAGTATGGGCTTAAAATCCATGTTAGCACTTTAAAACTAAGTTAAGAGTTTAAGATAAAGTGTTTTATTTTAGGGTATATTTTGCTTCAACCTTAATTTTATATCTATAAGCTTAAAGTTCAAAGTAGTTTGTCACTTATCGTGCTCTCTTACACCATAAATCAATTTTGTCTCAACGAGATATGCGTCTATCAAAAGCAATTAGAAATCGCAAGTTCGTGATCGAGGTCTGATAGGTCCATCGCGCTAATCAAATTGAGTGCCTTTCAAGTTTCTAATTGCGTTGTGTATTATATAAAATGTAGATTCTACATAGATTACCGACATTCTCACCAAGTTGGTCGCAAATGTGTGCCAAGTGAAAATGAAATGATCACACGTTGGGGTTGCATTTGTCAATTCAATACATTTATTTTCTTTTTGATTGGCATTGTCGGTTAGCGGTTGTCACCTGTGTTGAAAGTTTAACTAGGTCCATTTATATGGGATTATCTTATAATCATTATTTTTTTAATGTATATAGTAAGTAAGTAAGATAATAGAATAGTCAAATACTTACGAATTTGGATGTATGATTTTTGAAACAAAAATATAATTTTTGGCAAAAAAAAAAACTTAACATTGTTTATTACTATACTAAATTAACACTGTTTATAATGATTTTTCTTATTGATTTTTATTTTTATTTGTGTTTTTAACCATATAGGATGACTCACACTACCTAGCACGGGACGGGGCGGGACGGGAAAATCTGTCAATTTCTATAGAAATAATCATTTGATAGCTCGGACGGAGCCCTCGGATGTCACGTGACGCTTTCTATGGAAATTGACAGATTTTCCCGTCCCGTCCCGTCCCGTCCCGTTCTAGAGTGAGTCATCCTTAATAATATTGTATGGCAGTGTTATTTTATTAACTGTATATAAATAACAACAGTATCAGAAATAAATCAAATGAAATTGAATTGAATAAATATTTAATAAGTCATATATAATATGGTAGCTTTGGTAAGTGACATTGTTTCATGGCCATTTATGGACAGTGTCAAATAATGTATTAAAATGATCACGTGACTCGGTCATACTTATCATTCCGATGCATTTTTCACTTTTCTATAGACCTTGTATGAAAACGATTGACATTGTGACATGATGAAACAAATATTACTAGGGATAAAATTAGGAGAAAGTCCTTCAAAAACTTTGTTTATGACAGAGGGATCGGAAAACCTTGGCTCACGGGTCGTACGAGTCATTTCGGCAACAAAACAAACATCGAAAATCGAATTCCGTTATCTCCTTTCCTATCACACCTTCACGTGTGTACGTGAGCGACAGAGATGCAGATAACAAAATTTCTCTTTTCGATGCTTCCGGCAGCTGCCACGGTACACTAATAGATTTAGAAGTTGATGTAACAGGTATTCAGTATTCGTAAAAGTATATTTACGTTTGCAAGCCCATTTTCTACATGATATTACCGAGGTACGATAAATATCTTTTTTTTTTCAATTATATTACCGCATAGACCTCTCATAAAAGGAGTACGCTTCACTGACATTTCCTATACACAAATATTCAGCGTGGTGAGAGGGGGAAGGGGGGGAGGGTGCGCTATTCTTACAGTTCCGTAGTAATATACTTGTCAGCCCATACAACGATTATGATTATTCTTTGGGATAATAGTAACATGTCATCTCCTTGTATTGAAGTTAATACCTTCCTAGACAATGTAATATAAGATAATATAATATAGTTCGGTATCATTGCATCCAGAACCAATACAAATGCAGCAATTCGGTTCCAAGTCACGCAGAGTCAGTGTCGGCTGTTTGTAGGGTTTCCTGTCTGAAAGGTAATCGAACCTACAAGGAAAACGAAGGTTCAAATAACAATGTTATATTGACTTGGTTTGGTTTTGTATTCAAGGGTCTATTCTTTTTTTTTAAGTTGATGTTGTTTTTTGGATCCCTGTCGTACATATTTTATTATACTTTTTTTGTCATTATTAATTTCGAGTAAGAGTACTTGGTCTATGCATGACCATGGCGCCGCCCTGGCGCGTGAGAAACACATTATTTTTTTACCTTATGTGTCTGATACATTGACTAACGTGAAGACAGTTAGTGTCTCTTAAACAGTATGAAAATATTACACTTTAAACTTTCGCATTATGAATTATGAGTTTTCGGATACGAATTGTTTTAAGGAACTTGGTTCACATACGAAATAATATAAAATTAGGTTTATCCACCGTTCAAAAAGGGAAGAGGAGTTTTTACCTTTTCAAAATTGCCGCCATTGACGAGTATAAGAGTCGTAACATGCATACCCTAATAAAAACAGGCGCGTTCAATAGTAAGAAAAATGAGTTATGTTACTGGCACTTGACGAAATAATCATCCTTTCTCCCGTGCGTAAGAAAAATAACCAAACTTCCAAAGAAAACGGGAACGCAGAATAGCGAACATTCTTTACACCAAACGCTATTCTTACTTTAATAACCATTAAAACAAACATCAGACCATCTACGGGAAAAACATTCACGGGTGTCATAAAAATCCCTAAACTATGGGTGTTCCAAAATGCAGGAAGCTGTGATCATTCAGTGTACGAGCAAGTGCTCAAAAGCCAGGCATTATCTACTCAACAATGTAAACCTGTACACATGCCAGTTTTCTTTCCACAAATCCTTACCACTGACGGCAAACGCACTACTTTATTTTTACTGGCCATTTAAAAAATAAACTTCATTTTCACTTTCACTCACTCATAATCACACTTTGTTTTGTTTTTTTTTGTTTAGTCGTTCCTCGCGCTGCGCGCTCGGACGCTCCGTACTGAGTCGCGGTCGTTTAAGAACTGAAGTACAAGACTGTGAGTTCTGAATCATCGCGCCCTGCCGGCACTCGCCCAAACGGATTGTCCCGCAGTTGTTAATTAGGGAATTAGCTCTAGAAAGGGCTGTTAAGCGCTGACAAATTGTTAAGTCCTAACAAAGTTGTTTTAAGCTTGAGATGGTATTTCGGTGCTAACGCGATTATTATTGAAACTAGTACTAATTACTGCGAAATTTGTATTTTATCGTGTGTTATTTATTTCTTTTATTTTTGAATCATTTTTATTTGGATATTTTACCGTACCAATAGGGTAAAAACGGGACCAATTACTAAGACTCCGCTGTCCGTCCGTCCATCCGTCTGTCTGTCACCAGACTGTATCTCATGAACCGTGTTAGTTAGACAGTTGAAAATTTCCCAGATGCTATATGTCTGTACAAGGGCTATTGGGCGGATTTTTATTTTGTTGTCGTTTTTTTTTCGCGTCAGATTTGAATGAAATCTGGTAGGTAGGAAGAATTCCTTATTCTTTTGAAGATAGACCCAATTTCCCAGTATGTCCCACAATTTTCGACGAAACCGCGTTTTAACTCAGTGGAAACAATTTTTTTTGTCGCACATTGAGATTTCGTATCTTTCTAGCGTAGAATAAGGAACTCTACCTACTTACCAAATTTCATACAAATATAACGCGAAAAAAAGAACGAAACCAAAATAAAAATATGCCCATAAATAGATATACAAGGGCGTTTTTACTGAATAGATAATGGTACGGAACCCTTCGTGCGACAGTTTGACTCACACTTGGCCAGTTTTTTTAGCCCAGCGGTATGACGTGAGACTTTCAATCCGAAGGTCCCTGGCTTATATCCAGCCGGCTCGTATCGTACCAATGAGTTTTTCGGAACTTATGTACGAAATATCATTTCATATTTACGAATGGCTTTTCGGTGAAGTAAAACATCGTGAGGAAACCGGACTAATCCCAATAAGGCCTAGTTTACCCTCTGGGTTGGAAGGTCAGATGGCAGTCGCTTTCGTAAAACTAGCGTCTAAGCCAAATCTTGGAATTAATTGTCAAAGCGGACCCAGGCTCCATGAGCCGGCGGAAAACGGGAAAAGAGAGACCTAAGCAGTAATGGTTTCTCAATGCAAGTTTATAACATGATCATGATGATGATGATGATGATGGACTTTTTGTTGTTAAAACTTTTACGCCCGACTTTCACTTAGCTATTGTGTTTTTGGTGCGATGTTGAATTAACGAGAGTTTTTTTGTGATAGTAAGCCATCTAATTAAACTTTGAAACTGTTTCGAATTTGTTCAGATCTGTACGATAAAACTCTTAACTACTTAGGGGTCGATTATAACTTCGAGTAAAGCAAAAAATATATAACGAACTAAATATTCAAGAAAGAATTGCACATAGGTATCTACTAAACAAATGTCAGCCCTGCCTGCAGTGACCGGGTGGTTAGGGCGTCTACCGCGAATGCAGAACACATGGATTCGAATCCGAAAGTGGTCACTTTTTCTTTAGTACTCGTATATCATTTTAGTGTCACGTAAAATAGATTAATCATTTCAACTGGTTTTGTTTTCAGTGTGACACAATCTTCACACATGTCAACGCTTTACGTGAATTACTGTAATTACGTAATAACTGTCTTTGATATGATATTAACCAGGAAAGAACCTGTGAAAAGTGAGACATCCACCTATTTTTATTTTCCATAATTCTGCTATCAAGTTCCGTTGCAAAAGAATTTCATATCCATTTATTATCAACTTGTATAACAAATTGAAGCGATGAAAAGAACCATCTGAATAAGTCAGGTGTGTCTTTGACAGTTAACTGTTGACTATAAAAAAAAATCAAATCAAATTCAATTTTTTTTCAAATGTAACTCCATAACTAAACAAGATTTTAAATCTGAATATCATCCCCAATGTCATCGAAACGATCTTCAGAAGTCGTAGCACATGATTACTTTATACACATCCAGCTACGGAAACTCATTGTCTACGCCGGCTGTGTTGTAGCACTTGCTACGAATCTTCTCATCATATGAGTAACACTCAATCTCCATAGCAATAAGGTTGAATTTCTAACGGCAAATTCTTGACAGCTACGCGATAAATCTAGAGAAATGATTCAATTGTTTTATAAACGTGAGGAGTTTGTCTAAGATTTGTTTCTGGATATTGAGCTGTGACATTCAGTTTTTATGTTTTTTCTCGAAAAGAAAAAGTGTTTTTTATATTAGAAATAGGTAGATATAACTATAGTAATATGATTAGTTGCTTAACTTTTGTTGGACGTGTGTATTTTAAGTGGCGTAGTCTATCTGATAGATAGTTTTTGATACAACAAGCGAAGGGAAGGTTTTACATTCAACTTGTGGTAACACATTAGTATAAAGCGACGTACTAAACTAATACCTATCTTCACAGTTATTACCGACATTAAAAGTTACAAATATGATCAGCACGATGCGAGTAGGATGGTTGAGTTAATTGTCTGTTTCTGTTCCGAAGTGTTAAGAAATAACGAAATTTTTTTTGGTACATAATTTGTTTATCATACGCCTACCGCATATTAAAGTCAAGCTTATTACGCACACAAAGACATGATGCCTTCCACCTCATTCTAATGCATGGTGTCAGAAAGAGTCAGAATAAATTCCCTACTCGTGATCAAGCCCCCGTAGAAAATGACAGTGACGTGTTTAATTTGCTGCATTATACTAGAATTAGGCTAGACGACAAAAACAATCTAATCCGTCTGTTAGATAGTTAAAAAATATTCAACACGTTTTTTTCCTTTTGTTCGTCAAAGTGAAAAATTATGGAAATACAGTGCATTCAAGTTTCGCGTGACGTCATAATTAGGTTAAAATTCTTACCTAATAGTGATGTGTCGGTGAAAGCTGCCCCACCCCAGAACTTAAATGCTTTTCATCTTTTTAAATTTTAGTTAGATCGCGACTTTTATGTGTCAACATTTCGTGGCAAGCTGTTTGTACATTAATAGGTATTGTCTGTTTCTTGGATCGTCCAACAGACCGTTTCTAAGTGGATGAATTACCGGATTTGCGGACATTCCGGGGGTCCACCATAAAACGGATACAAGGTTACTTACGAATAAAGCTAGATGGATAGATAAAAACATGTCTGGCGTAAACAAAAACAGCTAGTAAGCAGGCAAAGCATAGCGCTAAGCAAAAATTATCTTTGGTATAATACCAGAATAATTTCAGAGAGTTAATTTTCTCGAGCGGTATTTTACTTAATTAATGTGCCTAATTTATTTTGTTATGGTGAAAATATTTAAATTGTAAGCTCTGTTCTACCAAACCAGATTTTGCCATAATAAGGGTAGTATAAGCGTTACTGATAGGAATACATTAAAGGGACCAATACTATCATTGCGTTATACTAGTGGAAAGTATATCCAAATGCTTCATTGTTAAGCTGTAAAAAAGCACTTGAAAAGACGCGGCATACATTTTCAAAATTTAAAATCTAGAATTTTAAAGCTAATTCAAAAATTTTATGAATTCTAACTAATGATATAATCGGAAAAAATGTTTGAGCCTGTGTAGATAGATACTCGTACATACTCGTACTCAAACAAATTTTTCGATCCGATTTCCGATGTGATACAACCAACACGGACATCTTCTTAGCGAGGTTTGTCAGCGGCTCATTCTTAAGGCGGTGTTTCTGACGCTTCGGCCGATGAGATAGAGAATGGGCATATGGGAATTAGGGAGTGAGATGGAAAATGAGCTCTCGCGCGTGGTAATGCTCGTAGATTTAGTAGGTATTTCGTTCTAGTGAATGAATCATTTTTTTTTTATAGATAAACCCTGCCTTTACGTTTACACAAAAACGGGTAAAAAAGTTCATATTGTAGAGCTTACTCAAAAATGTCATAAACAGAGGTAACTTCGGGTTTTTTTTCTATGGAGCAAAATATTTTAAATATGTTTATAAATACAATTTTATAATTGCAAGATGCGTATGACATATATTTGTTTCATATTTTGTTAATTATTTTCACGACTCATTCAAAAATGAGTGAGTTCGGTATCTACTTGGAAAATAACGCCTTAAAACTAATTAAATATGATGAAAAAAATGGGAAATAAAAAATCATACCCACACTTTTCCATGTTGCTTGTTCCTCTAAGGAACTTGATCGGCTCGCTAATAGCCAATCACCTCACTCGTATGTTAACTATTTGTAACGCACATCGCTCGCGGCCACTATTTGGCCGGCATTACACTGGTAAGTTTTACTTACGTAAGTAGGGATGCAGCTATATTCAAGAATAGGACATCAGTATCACTGTTCTATTCTTGCATATAACTGCGTCCCAACTTACGTAAGTAAAACTTTCCTGTGTAATGGCGCCTTTGTTTGAAACACAGGTTGCAGTTTTTCGTTTTTTTGTGTATGTCTGCTTGATAAAATCTGCCCTCTGTTTTAAATATAGGTAAAAAAGAATTTTCATATTTATGTATAGCCAAAACCATTGGGGAAACAAAGCAAAAGCATTAACATTTTTATGTTTAGGTACACATCAAATTTGATTGATTGACTTACAGCTATGTAAATGAAATCATACTGGTTGATTGCATACCATAAATTTTGATCGAAATACGCGGTCATCAATCATCATTATCAAAATCTCTATTGATTTAAATATCGAACGAAATTTTGCGTTGTGAAACTCTTAATCCAAAGAAGGTAAAGTATAATATTATACGGAATATGAAACGTAGTATACGAAGTATATTTTGTCAAAAATATCTAACATACATGTTATATATTATGGAGCAATGGCAAGAAAAAACTTGATTCCCGCCGGTTTGCATAATTTAATTACACAGTTATTCAAAAAGGTATGGAAAACAAAGGGTGATATAGATAGAATAATAATATGTTAATGATTCAAAAAACAGAGTTTTATAAAACACTATCTGTAATTGCTGCAGTTCGGACAAGTAACAGGTTGTCCTATCCAAAAGTTGTTAGCATTAACAATACGAAACATAATCTGCATTAACATTACACTACCTACTCCTTTATATGCTACCAAGCATATAAGGATTATACTTCTAATAGTTACGTGCTATTAGTTGGGTATTAAATACCACTTCTACTTAATACCACTACTCACACGTGTTATTAGTTTTAGCAAGCTATTTAGCCTTAGTGTGATAACTGTATCAATAATTAAGTAAGTAGTATTGATAGTTATGTGTAATTAAATATATTTTCATATCTCATGCTCTGAAAGTGGGTCATTGTTAATCTATAAAGCGGGTGGAAAATGATAGGTCCGCCCTAGATCGTTCTACTTTCCATATGCATTTTTTCTTCCGTTTTATGTTTGTGTTGTTTGATGCATTGTACGATTTCCATTGTAACATTTATTTTTTGAATCCATAAATGAGGACATTAAATCGATAAAAAAGTTATTGAAGACTTTTTTTGAAATGTCAAAGGTCAAGTTAAGGTATATTTTATAAATAAGTACACTAGTTTTTTTCTTTCATCGTATTCGAAAGGAAAAGTAGAGTGTTTAACTCAAAGGCATTATTTCGGTCTTGAACTATTGAGCGCCAAGATACCTCGACTGAAATAGGTGCGTTTCACCCCTTGGTTAGCAATATAAAATTTCCTTATAAACAAACGAACTTATCTTGACAAAATGCTAAAGGTAAACATTATTTGCTATGTATCGATACATACATACGCTCAAAAACCAAACCCTTCTTTATCCGTCGAGTAAATTGCATGAATAATTCATTATTCCAATTAGTAAAAAACTGAGTATATTTTTAGAACGTGCTATTTAACCAAAAAAATGCGCATACCATCTGTCACTGTTCAAATATGATGTCCAAATATATCATTCACGAAACGTGGTTTCGAAACGATATTCCGTTTTTATGCATATTTATGCAAAAAGCTTCGTTCGCTAATGTGCATTTGATCGCGAAACGTTCATGACGTCCATAGCGTAAGGGTTGAGTGCTCGTCTATTACTAGGTTGCTTTTAAAAAGGGACGTACCGATTTTTTGTTCCCTACATTTAATTTTAGCGCCGCTGCTCATTAACGCCATCAAAGTACATCATTTTCATCATCATCGTCACATTTTGTTAATGACAAAAGTCCTAGATAATTGACATTGGCTGCAGCCATGCACCTACTAAATCAAGAGATAGTTAGCGCCAAAATAAAATTATCAACTGCTTCAAGAACCTGTGAAAAGAGATAGCTGAACATTTATTCAAGATAACCACAATTAGGAAAATGTCTTCGAATCAGAGGTACCGGTCCGATATTGGGGCCAAAAATCGCTTTCAATCCAATTTGCTAACAATTTAAACAAATTGCCATATAATATATCGTAATAACCTACCTTTTAAGTTTTTAATGAAATCTCTAAGTTAAATTGAAATTAAACACTTTAGAACAGATTAATCACGTTTATTAATACAATGACCCTACGTTTCAAGCCCTTTACAGCACTCGTTTTGATAGGGTCGAATCATAGGGTCATGGTGTTAAAACGCGATTAATTCGTTCTAAAGTGTTTAATTTCAATGAATAATAATCGCGGTAACAGAAGACAATATTTCAGGGATCGTCCCGTCCCGTCCTAGCGTGAGTCATCCTTAAAGGATAATGGGCGATTTTAACGCTCATCTGTATGAACGTTTTTATACCGAGTTTAGTCATTATTGTAACGAACAAGAGTAGTGTTGTATGGACTTCTCCTAGCGATTTAGGAAGTATGTTTTGTATATTACGATAATACAACCGCTTTAGTAGTGTATGGTTTCACTGGTGTTTGATGAGGTAGTATGAAAATACAGGGAGAAACAGAGACAAAACATGTGATGCATTTTGTTTACTTCGTTAGTAAGTTCTAATGACGGAGATTTTACAGATTGGTAGGCCAAGTCAGTACCAAAATCGTATTAGTTACGAAAACTTCTTCTGTTCTGATTACATCTACATACATGCGCGTTGCATTGATATTAATTTTGCATTGCATTATATTTCGTTTCTGAATACAACCAAAGGTTTACATTAGTGAATATGCGAAGTTCACGCATATGTATGAGCTTGGTAAGTACAGTGTTTGGAACATTTTGAACTTAGTCGCTACTTTAATACTTTCGGATTTGGTAATTTCCTCATGGAAGGTATCAACATATCTAACTTGTTCGAGAAATATTTAAATTCAACACACAGGTTAATATACGATTTTAAGCATAGTCATACTATTTAAATTAACACCATGTATATTTGTTTTTGTGAATTCCCGACTCACAGCACAGCTTAAATCGTTAAACATAGAGCTAGACATTTTGGAATATAAAACACTTCGCGTAGGCATATATTATTTGCTACGTTTGACATGTGCTTTCCTATTCAATATGGAACCCAATCGAATTAATAACGAATCTTTTGAATATGCTTCCAAGTGCTCGGGGTTAGCACATTATCTATAACGACTGCGCATTCACTAGCAGTTCATCTTGTTAGTACGAACATGCTGATGCAAGCGACATGCACTGACAGTGACTTTGCGGGCGCTAGCGGATACCGCCGCGTCAAATTTATGGAATAGCTTTCACTCACTTGTTTGAAATATTTCGATCTGCTCTATTGCGGGCGATAGATGCACGGTAACTAAAGTTACCAAAAGTGAGTGAGTCGGTGTCGATACGTTATGTATGTAGTCGCATACCAAAACTGTTCGCCTATTATGTAGCATATTCGAAAAATTTGATTCGTGTTTTGTTTAATTATGCATAGGATGCAGGATGGCGTATACCGTCACGTCAAGATCAGGTAAGGTACCCTAGATGTATACGCATGTTGGTATGTAACTTACGGTAATTTGCCCGATTTGTATAAGGAATATTCTGCGCGGGGTAACTTTCCTCATACAAATCGGGTGTATTACCACGAAGGGCACATCGCTATATGTATGCATGTAGTTTGAAAAAAATGAAGCGAGTAGATGTGGTCGTAGTGAGAGGAAATGGGGAGGAAGCAATAAAACGTCGACGCAGGTCGTACAGGGTAGATTGGATTGATGTACGGTGGCCATATAGCTGGAGGGTAGGCATACAAGCGCAAAAACCGCACACAGGAGAAGCGTAGTGAAAGTTGCACTAAACATAAGTAGGTATATTACCGGAAAAGTGTACAGAATGACTAGTCATTATCACCTACCTAATTTTCTCTTTGCGCTAAAGCGTGGTGATGCATTCGCAGTATGGCTGCCTTACTCTAACATATAACGCAAACAGCGTGATGCACAGTATAGCTGTCTCACTCTTATGTGCCTCACCACCCAACATATTATACAATACTGGCATTATTAGTGGTAATTTTATTTCATACTATGTTTTTCATTCTTTACAGTGATTAGATATTCTATAAAATACCTGATTACGCAGTTAGCCGACAGCATAATAAAAAAAATAAAGAAAAATATATAGTACCTATATATATGCATACTGTAGTCTGTGCATTCTATAAAACATTGGCTGCCTATAACACGCCAGCGTCACGTTTATTAACGTATCGTAGCTACCTCTCCCTATCACTCTTCCTTATTAGTGTGACAATGACAGTTGCGTTTCGTTAGCGACTGAGCGTGAGCAATTGGCATCTTGGCTACGCACCCAGGTAAATACTCACGTATGTCCAGACACATCTTACGGCGTTCCAATAATGCCATGTTCCAAAATGTCAAAACCTTTACTGCGATATTTATTTCAAGGATCTCATGACTCACAGCGACGCCATATTTGATAGTTTTTTCTTCAATAAAACATATTGTAACTGTAGTTAAAATGGTTTATTTCGTATGCATATCTTTTTTGTAAGGTGTGGGTTAAAATAGCTAAATGTTACTAGCAATGCAGGAGTACCTATTACAACCATGCAAGCAACCGAAGGCTTGAAATGATAACTTAACTGAATATTCCATAAAAAATACCTTATAAGTACATGACCTTGATAAAAAAATTACGTATCATACAAAAGGTTATCATTCTCCAAGTACCTTACAAAGCCAACATTTGGCACTCATCCAAGGTCATAACTAAAGGCGAGAAGTAAAACTCCCGTAGCAAATATACTTTGTTTGTTCAGCAGCCGCCTCTTTCCTTGTCTCATGTCTCTTTCAATCTTGAGGGTTTACATTTGGGAGCTAAGGATAACAGGGGTGAAGCGTACTTTTCAACCGACGAAAAGGACCAAAACGCCAAAACGGAGGAGGTTCTCAAGTCGACGCGTATATTTTTTGCACTCACTGGTTCTTGAGGTGTTTTATTTTAAATCGATTCCATTTTATCCCATGTAAACAACACCGTTGATCAACAAGTGTGTTAAATATTCAATGTTTGGGGCGTTTTCCTTTTTATTGGCAATGGAATGCTATTTTCTCGATTTTTCGGACTTTTGATCATGTGTTCAATGAAAACGGTGGACATTATTTAAGAAAACAACATATGTGTTTAAAGTAAACTATTTGATAGTTATTTTCATGTTACTAAGGTGTTTGCCTTTTCAGTGTTTTTATAGACAACATCGTGACAGAGTGGCCCTATTATTAAAAACTAAACTACTATTATAAAAACTATTCCATACACGACGTCGTTATCTTGCCGTCATCTGCCGGTTGATAGTCAACCGCCAGTCCTTTCAGGCAGTCGATCACTACTTAGCACTTAGGTACAGCTCCTGAAGAAAAAAACTGCAGCTTTGAATATTTTGGCATTACGCCACAGTGTGTTTTGAGAGAACTTTACTGTATTCACATTCGTGAACATGGCTAATTGTTGTTTATTTCCCATTAAACCTAAAATAGTCACGACACACGTCAATTGTGTTCGTTAAAAGTTTAAAAACAGTCACATGCACTTCAAATGACTGTTTCGTACACAATAGCGCTAATTAGCGCTCTAAAGTCACATTTTGAAAAATGAAGTGGAAGTTGTGCTATAGACTCGCCCACCCGAGCATTTTTAACAAATATTATAATTCTGCCCAATTTTCTCAATTAAGCACAATTTCATTTGATGCTTCTTGTCCAAGATATTTTTTGTGCAAATATATAATGTAAAGACAAGTAGGATTTTAAATATTATTTTTAGGATATAAAGACTATTTAATTAATTAAATTATACAGAATTTACATTAATTATATTATTTTTTATAAAAAATAAATTAGTATAATTTTATGTGATGGTTGAGCGCTAGCCGCCATATTTGAATATGTGAATAATTGAGCACACTGCGCACAATCTCCATCCTATATAAAAAAACAGTCGCGCAGGAACTACTAAATCAAAATTGTTCTTATTGAGAACATTGGGCAGGACGAAGTTAACTAGTTTTAAATACAACTAGCTAACAGCTTGTTTCTTGGCTGGACACAGGTACGTCTTATCTCATTGTCATAAGGCTTAAAATTAGTCAGTTAATTAGGTTCATGACGTTACCAACTTTTATGATTTAAAAGACAACTTTGATATTGAGTGAAGTATTCATTACAGACAAGTTCAGAAGTAACTGTAACTACTGATAGGATATGGTTTTCTTAGTTCATACAAATGTTTAAGAACGAAATTATTAATAGTGTAAGTACGTGATTGTATATAATGAAATGAAAACTCGAGTGTGGGGAAACGGTAGCAGTGCTTCATAATAACATCACACGAGTGTTTTAATGCCTAATTATTTACATTAACTGCTTTATATATACGCATATCATCTATCCATGGTGTCTTCAAATTGCATATGGTTCTACCGCCATTACGACTTTTATGAATGAAAACTTTTCTAACATTCAATTTTTGATATAAATTTATATTTTTTCAATTTAGAAACAAACTAGAGTTGGCTCCTATTTTCATATCGGTCGATATCAAATAACGTGCGACTTGCGTGCGATATTGTTTGCAATTGACACTTCGATTTGAGCTAAACGTCATTTCGCCTGATATTAGAATAAAGGTCAAATCAAATTTTTTTGGTGTTCGAAATTTGAAAAAATGTATTACCGACGTCGATAATATAAATTAGCTATAATAACATTTTCACAGATAAGAAATTTGTTGTAATGTTTTTATTATTATTATGGGGGTCTTTATACGCGGTTTTTAAACGCATCATAGATGGCTTATGATATGTGGGTATATAAACATCTATACATACCTGGGGTTAGCTATAAGATGTGTATGATTATATGTAGGTACCTGCAAAAGAAAAATAAAAAATACGTATTTAAACTTTCACGATTTTCACACATTATAAATTTACTACAACGGGGCTTAATCGTGTAAAAGTGTGCCGACAGAGTTACATCTCTAGTGCACAAAATTTTCAAGTTGATAATCAATACCAAGTGCGGGTAGTTCCTAAAACCCGCCGCAGCTAGAAGATGTTGATGTCAACCCCAGCCAGTCTTTCTCCGGGACCACGGGGACAATGTCGCTTTTCAAACGTCGGAGGTTCTTTTTCAAAGTTTTACACGACTAAGCCCCGTTTTAGTAAGTTTATAATGAAATTAAAAAATATTATAGCAAGAACAAACACAGACTTTTCACATTATAGCTAATATGTGATCGTTTTTAGGTGAAACGTGCCACTTTCTCGCTAGTGTATAAGGCGCTGATGCCATAAATATTCATGTAGAAATTAACCTTAACAGCAATCGACAAAGTGGTACCTTTTACTCAAACCAATCACATATCAGGAAAACTTCTGACGTAGGCCGGTAGAACAAAAAAAGTTAACCTGATATTAGCTAAACTCAACAAACTCAAGACATAATACCTGTCATAATGTAGATAAGTTAATGGTAGCACATCAAATGTAATATCCCATATACCTACTTATGTAAATATTTCATAATATTTAAACGCTGATTCCTCTTACAATTGCGAAGAAAAATAGGATTTGTGTCACAGTACATATGTCGAAAGTCGCCTGACGGAAGAATTTCTAAAGGAACTAAGTAATTTCATATCCACTGTATTATTCGTAAGGATATAACTTAATAACATTACTGCTAGCGAATTTATGAAAACCACGGATTCAACAATACGTATTACGGAGTAATATTTCCGTAATGTAAAGAGTCTTTTATACTTAGTTCGTGGAAAAAAGAATATAATATAAATATACATATAAATACATACAATGCAGGAGAAATATCATAGATAAAAGAAAAAGGAATAGATAGCTAACGGAGGTGTGTCGCGCGTCGCAGCGATGAGGCCAGATGGCCATATTACTGTTCGACGCGAGCCAGTTGCATCTTAGCCGCAATCGTAAAATATGCTCCGATATTTTCATAAAATGCCGAACTGCTACGTTGTTACGAGCAAAAATATGAATGAAAACAAAAACTTCAAGGACTAAGGAGTCACGTACCATATGTATTGTATTCATTTCATTAGTTTTTACTTGATAAAATCATGCATTTTTACAAATATATCCAGGACCGTATGATTTTACTCTGCCGGACTAATTGGTTGAACTGATCTGTAACAAATTGTACAGGCGTTTTACATTGACGGCTTAGAATAGCAAACAAGTTGTGTCGCGATGCAATTTGTTAAGCAGCCGCGCAATGTATCGAATTGCTAGCGATATCCACAACCACATGATTATTACTTGGTACGGCCGCTTGTGCCTTGCCGGGAACTAGAGAAGCGGTGCACCCGTGCCGATGTGTGTCGATAAATGATTGGCTTGATTTTACTCAAATAAGAAATTACATTTTCGGTTTCCGGTAGGTTTGTGTAATACACAAATTTATTTTGTATATGTATCTATTTATTATTGTAGTGTTTGTTATCCATTTAAAGAAAATCAAGGGTAACATCGAGTATGTTAAAACCCAAACTTTTTAAAGTGTTATGTCCAAATTTTTTTTATGGGTATATTTGATGAGACGTCTTTATTTATGGTTTATCTTTGAATATTTGTATTTATCTGATTCCAGGTAACAATCTAAATAATGTCATTAAAACAAATTGAAAAATGTTTTTAAAGTACATAGTAGGCGTAAAAATACAAACGACTTATGTTTTATCTATTTAATTTTAAGGGAGAAAATTTACCATTGACATTAACTGTATGGACAAGTGTAATAAAATAACGTTTTTATTTTAATTTTTATTGAATTCGACTCCTAGGCGAGACAAGCGAAAATCAAAAATACTTTGAAAGCAGTTTTTTATGTTCCCCTTGAGTAAAACGAGCTAACTTAAGGTTTTAAGGCACTTTCCCTCCAGGGTCTATTATAATTTTCGACCTTTATACAGATGAGTCCTGCTACTGTTAAGTGTGTACTTAACAGTAAATAGCAGGGCTCATTCTGTACACATGTCGGAAATTAAAATACTTACGGGTCTTCTCTGTTTCACCTCACACCTGCTCAGAACGCTTGGATAATTTGATGCTTGGATATTCTTCAACGTGTTATTAACGTTAGCTGGAGGATGTGTTGTTTGCATTCAATGAAACTAGATCTATAAAGTATTAGGGTCTGTCTATCCTGAGTTTCCTAGATTTTGATAGCACGAACTATGAGTGTTAAGTAAATGTCATTATTTCATAGAATTTTGACTTTAAAATAACACTCTAAAGCTTGAAAGTTCATTTACTTGGAAGATATAACGTGGTTTGAGGTAATTGATTAATCAAAAATGGCCCATACTACACACAAAGTTTGGAACCTGCAATACAATATCATCTTGTGGTTACTTTATCAAAGTGCCTTGCGCCCCTGCGAAAGGCAATGCGTATGCGACTGTGCGCGTATCGTTCTAGGATGCTGCCTCTGTTTCAGGCTCTTGAACCCACCATTAGCCAACGTCCATACCACGTTGAACACACCGGTTCTCGTCCGATCACCGAAGTAATACATACACACGGGTTTAACGTCAATATACTTAATATGGTCATGATTATAACTATTGTTACACATCGTTTTCTGCAATATTTTTACCCACGACTGATTTGCTTGTCCTGGGATTTTACTGTATTTATTAATATTCAGAGCGCAGCAAATATCAATGGATAACAGTTTATCGACTTATACTCCTCTCTAGCGCCGCGTCACACGATCGCTTACCGCGCGCTTTAGCCAATCACAACGCGTCTCTGGCCTGATCCTGGCCACGCCCCGGAGACATGAGAACTCGTTCAAATTTAGCTTCGTTAGACCCACTTGGGAAATATTTATAATAAAAACTTACCGGACAAATTTTTGTATAAGCTTCATAATAATTATTGCTAAATACGAATAGTGTAATAAAAGAATATATCTTGTGGTGATTATCATAAAAAACATAAACAATAAATTTTTTTTTTCAATGCTCATAGGTTTTTTTCGTTTTGTAATATATCTGAGTTCAAAAATACCTGTAGGTAATGGATATTAACGATTTTGATATTCAAATTACAAAATATTTGAGTAACTAACTCCTCATTTGTCAAAGGCACATATTGACTTAAGCAGTTTCTCGTTTCCAAACATTACTTTTGAAAACCACCTATTGCTCCATAAGATTTTTCTCAAAAATTATTATTCGTGCATGTGCATGGTGCTTCAGCACGTCCTTGTAGCGCAAAAGCTGGCCATCCTGTGCCATTTTGCAGCTCAGAATAGAAGATGCGCACGGACTGGCACTGAATCTGTTAACAGTGTTAATACAGTGGCACTGTTCGCTACACGCTACGCTCATTGTCAATACCAGCTTTTTTCCGCTTTTTAGTAAGCGACTACAAACAGAGAACCCACCTAGCGAGTTCCTGTCACTAAATGTGTTAAACATTGCCTAACTCACTCACTTGCTACGGTAGACCTACGCCGTAGCTGACAATATGAGCGCTTCACGAATATGTAATAACAATACTTTACAAAAGGAACACAGCAATGTGTTCTGCTTAGCACCGAATACGTTAACTAGAAAGCATTCATATTCTCTCTTTTCTTCCTAACGTTTTTCCGGGTTATACTACGGCTCAGGGACCCTGGGGTCCACTTGGTATTCATATTCATTGATATTTATTACATGAGGGAGCGAAGTTGTTGTTTACCTATCATTCGTAACGCTTAAGATTCTAGTTTATGAACCACAAGCGTAGCGAGTTGGGAATCACTAAATGGAGCGGGATTTATTTAATTTTGGGAACCTTTTATACAACGGTCACAACAAATAAAGGATGACTCACACTAGCACGAGGCGGGACGGGACGGAAAGGGATGGGGCGGGACAGGAAAATCTGTCAATTTCTATAGAAAGAATCCACGTGATTCTTTCTATAGCATGGAGCTCTCGGATGTCACGTGACGCTTTCTATAGAGATTGACAGATTTTCCCGTCCCGCCCCGTCCTTCCCGTCCCGTTCTAGTGTGAGTCATTCTTAAATGATTATGATTATGAGTTTTCAAGTTGACACATAAAAGGCGAGTAAAATTTGCTCGTTAACACGAAACAATTTTTTTCATCTAGAGACTGCGAAGCTGTAAAGTAATATAAATCTAATCAAAAAAATGCTATTCAATACTTATCATTTAAAATAGTCGCTCAAAAGCTTAACCTACTTGCAAAAGTGACACAAAATCTCCAATTTTGCACAAATTGATTTGGGTTCTGATGGGCAAAATGTTGGTAGATAGACCAACAAAAATATCAAAACAAGTCCTAAAGTGCACGTGTAGTGAAAATTCGATTTAAACACTAAATTCGATTTAGTGTAGTAAGCTAAAAATGCAATAAGGTTATAATTGAATTTAGAACATCGTCACATAACCGAATTTAGGACGACGATTTACGTAATCGAGTTTAGCACTTAGCACTTCACTATAATAACTTATGGTTTAACCTTTTCTCATTGGCATGCGTTTTAATAAAATATCATAAAAGTAAGCAGGACTTATTCGGTCAATTTTGGACTACAAATACTCTAACAATATGAAACTACTCGCAATTTAGGTCCAATTTCATAATGTCAATATATCCATGGAAAAATTGGTTTCAATAAAGTTTCATGTATTTAAATCACAGACTATTTATTGATATAAGAAGTTTGAAGTCAAATGTAAGTTCAGTTTTGTAAATGTACTCTTTATCAAAAAGCAATGCGAATAGTTCACAAAAGGCAAAGTAAAATAGCACCGCTAAAATCATGCGAGTTGGCGAAACAGGAAAAGCTTTGCGGAACATTTTGGAACTTTAGCTGTTCGCGATCACGACATCGTGGTAGTTCCGCCCAAATCGGATAGATGGCGCTAACAGAAAGTGTATTAAATACAAAGTAGAGCGGTTTGAGTAAACTGTTTTATTTGTATTGATTAAAAAAAGACTAGTGTTAAAAGAAAACTCATTTAAATGAGACAACAAAATTAAATTTACTTAAAATGAGACAATTAACTTAATGGCCCTACATTCTCAGCCCTTTTAAGCACTCGTTATGACAGGTGTCTGACGTCTGAGGTGTATGACGTCATGGTGTTCATAAACGCCATTAATTGGTTAAAATTGTTTAATTTCAATAAAAAGTAATCGCCGTAACAGAATATAATGGGACAATAACTAATATTGTTGGACACAACCAATACTTTTTTTGACAGGAAAGGTTAGTAGTCCTCTCATAATTTAACTTGTCTATTAAACTTTCTTTGAAATTGGGAGATATATTTCAAAACTTCGAAAACATATTGTACGTGGAAGCTAAAACTAATCAGATTTCAAAGATTTCTTTTAATTTTTCTATGCAGTCCACAAGTAGGTAACATAACTGATAGCTTTTAGAAAAACATATTTGTAGGCATTTTTTTTCTGTATGAATATTAAAAAAACATCTTCTTTAAATTCAAACACATTCAAACGTCAATTTACGATTGAATATTAAGTTACGTATGAAGGCATATGTACGTTTAGAAATAGCGGTGGTTTATTTCATGGTCTCTATAACACAGGTTTACCTAGTTTAGAGCACCGGACACTAATTCTAGACTTAACTATTCTACATTCTTAATTAAGATGAATACACGTACAATAAAACAAGCTGTAATTTAGTTTCCCAAATAAATCATATTTCTGTAAGGAAAACAATATCAGTTACAAGCAACATAGGTTGCAATGACAAAGGACCAATTTACCACTACCCCGCACAGACCAATTATCAGCACTACACGAAGTAGACATGTGCTTTATACCGCACAGTGTGGTCACTACCAGTCGTTACGCGCAGTGGGTGGCCACACTACCACAAAATACAGTAGGAAATGGAATAAAATTGAATATTTAGGGTATAGTAATTGATGGATTATAAACCAGTATCGGAGTGTTAAATGAAACGTAAAACATGGATGTATTTGATGTATGACATAGAGACTAACATAGAGCTTGCGTTCTAAGCTCCAACAGTAAACAACCTAACTTACTTGTAACAGGTTTCCATGACATATTATTATGACCAATTTACAAGTAAATACTATAACTAGTAGGTACAAGTAATACTACAAATAAATATTTGGCTGATAATGATGATGATGATTATTATATTTTTTATTATGGTAGCAGTGGCAAATATGCATGTCACCGTTAAATTGTGAACACCTGACAGATTAGGTATAATTTGAAAAGGAATTTATAAACTAACCTAACCTATCCGTTTGTTTACAATCTCGCGCCTTTTAGTACCTGTATACAAGCTAACGGTACTCACAATTCTACGGTGACAAGCATATACCTGCAGCTGGAAGTCCTGAGTTCGAGCTCTGCTGCCCTTAGGTGGTCGATGTGTGTAAGGAATTCTTAATATTTGCAGTATATGTATTGTGTTGTCATGAAAGTTTGACTTAAACCCTGTGTCCTTTTAAATTTAAAACCTTGATATATTTTTCTTTAAACGCAATTACTTAAGGGTAAACAGCATTAGATGGTTTACTGTCTCAATCACTGCACTGTGGCACATAAAGACAGAAATTGCCAGTATGAAGTATAAAAGATTTATGTTCCGTCCAGACACTGGACTTGAGAGCATCGTAAGCTCAGACCGATAGTGATTGGAGTACGGTGGACTTGACTTTTCACTCTTCGAATAAAACTGTTTGTGAGATAAACTCAAGCATGGCGGTAAAACATCCAAATTTTAGTCCGGAAGGTCACAAATTTAAAAACTGGCTCGTATCAATGAGTTTTTCCATACTTGTATACGAAATATCATATGTATATTTACTAGGTGGTGGCTTTTTGGTGGTTGATTTACGTAAAAATGACACTCATATTGATATTTTGGCATTTCAACCCCATCGCATACCAACAGGGGAGATGGTATTCCACATTCACCACATTGGATCTTCAAATCGTTGCTTTTTTCGTAATCAGCGACCCGAAAAACCATATAAAGTACCCATGTTGATTTTTTCACTTTTGCACCCCTTTTACCCCTTTCAGGGGTTAAATTCTCAAAAAACCTGAAACACCTTGTTTACTCATTTACCTTAAAGAATACTCCTGTGAAGTTTCAGATAAAATAGTCTTACTAATATTGTTTCCCCATACAAACTTTGGACCCCCGTTTCAACCCCTTAGGAGGTGAATTTTGAAAAATCCTTCCTTAATGCTCGCCTACACCATAAAAGGAACCTACGTGCCAAATTTTAAGTCTATAGGACCAGCCGTTTGGGCTGTGCGTTGATATGTCAGCCAGTCAGTCAGTCATTCAGCTTCTTCTTTTATATAATTTAGATAAATACATACATGTAAATATTTAAATTCATAACTCAGGAACAAATATTCGTGATAAACACACGAATAAATGTCCTGACCAGGATTTGAACCCGCGACATCC
The DNA here is from genome assembly GCA_949128165.1 of Lathronympha strigana. NCBI lineage: Eukaryota > Metazoa > Arthropoda > Insecta > Lepidoptera > Tortricidae > Lathronympha > Lathronympha strigana. The sequence goes on from OX421920.1 coordinate 12,684,699, forward strand.
TGCTTTGTAGGCAGGGTCACTACCGACTAGGCTAGAGGGCTGTTAGAGGAGCATATTTATCTTTGTTAAAAAAATCTAAAGAGTTTCTAAAGTCTTCGACCCACTTTGAACCAGCGTGGAGAGTACATTCCTTTTCATGCATGAGACCCCTGGGTCTAATAGTGGTTTGGACCAGAGTGAACACAACACAATACACAATCTCTTCCATGTTTGAGAGGTCTAGTGGAACGTATAGGTACGCTATATAATAATAGTAGTAGTGACTGTGCAGTCAAGGCATTTGATTTATGTACCATTTCGTACCTTGTAATAGTGACAATCAATGTATAACTAGGAGCCTGATGCTAAATCGGAGGTGTGCAATCACGTTCCCGAAACCCCACCCCAAAGCGAAGCAGTGGAACTCCCAGGGTTTTTTGCCCGTGCGAGTCGGACATACCCACTCGTTTCTCCCAGGCCGAGTGGGATCCATAATGGATTTTCCTTCAATTAAAAAAGGGGTCTGATGTTAAAGTCACTCTGATAAGGTACAAATTGGTCTACATAAGTCAAATTCCTTTACCGTGTTCTTTGCCTCCATATTATTACACAAGAGTAACGCAAACTTTCCAATTAACTAAGATCCTACTGGAATATATCCATTACATCCATTATTATCAACACCCCTACTGAGCATTGAGTCTCTAATACCCTAAGTTTTTATCTCCTAATACGTACCCATTGGGCATTTGTTTCGACCTGAAGTCAAAGCTTTGTTACCACTAATGGGTTTTCCTCGGAGCTCAAAGAATTCCTAGTCGGCTATGAGGGAGAAATATACAAGCAAGGAACCTAAAGGATTTCCACTCAGACGAAAGGAAATAATATTATATTACTCTCCGCCAGTTAACAAAAAAAATGCTTTCCTGAAGTAATTGTTGTGTCTATTTTGTGTTGTCCAGACCCATAAACCAAAATATTTACCAACATCGCTATCAAAAAGGTGTTTTGTAAAAAAATGCATTAAGTTATTAGGCCGATCACAAAAAACTTTATACCTCATTTTAGTTTAAATATGAACGCTGTTAATATCTTTTGGGTTCCTAATGACTACTTTGTATGACGCAGTAGTCTGTGGCCATAATTTCACCCGCATGGAAGTTGCTAGAGTTTCCTTGACGTGCTTCGTACTAACTTCTATTTGATTTGAGGGGTGCGTATACAAGATGCTAATCGCTCACGCTCCGTAGCGTAGCATAATAATCGTTCTCTATCACTCTTCAGTAAGCTTTTTTCGTACGATACATATATGTATGTATGTATGTAAACTCTTTATTGTACAAAACACAGAAAAATTAAAATTTACAAAAGGAAAACAGTAAGTACAAAGGCGAACTTATCCCTTTAAGGGATCTCTTCCAGTTAACCTTTGAGTAGATGAGAGAAAAAATGAAAAGAGGTAGACAAATACACCTAATGTACAATACCAGATAAATAATAATATAAACTATATATATATTTCCAAAATACAAAGGAAAAGTATATATATCACACTAACAAGGAAATGTGAGACAACACTAATAAAAAAAAAAAAAGAGTATACAGATAAACAAAGAGATAACAGCAACCAATCACACAGAAACAGGTAACCACAACTTCTTTAACTTCCCCTTGAGCGACGCAATTGACTGGGACTTCCTATACGAGACAGGCAAATCATTCCACAGTCTAACCGAGCGTACCGCAAACGACTTGTCATAGCCACGAGATTTGTGAGATGGGATTAAAAGTGACTGATTCTCACTGGACCGCAAACGGTGACCACTGCCCTCAGACAAAAATTTAAATTTCTCCGAAAGGTACGTTGGAGAAGAGGGAGAAAAAAGCATATCGTTTGTATCATCATCTGATTTGTGTATATTCTTTTAACAAGTCAATGCCCTCTAAGAGTCCCGCCTGAAACATTGAACCCATAATGCTGGCAACGATACCTTTTTTTAGAGGTATACCTATTATTTTACTACAGTTATCGTGGTATTCCATACAATCCATGAAAGTAATATTTATTAATATTTGCGCAATCGGTACATCATTGGCTTTAAATACCGGATAATTTAAATTGAAAGTGTGCCTTACAACCAATTTATGTTGTAATAAACGTTCGAGCCTAAACTCTCGTTATTGGGACGGATTGCGCAATGAAACCCTGATGGGAAACGTAATATCTATTCGTAAATGTGTGATTGCTAGACATTTGATAGCGTTACGTAAATCATACCTTTAATGGCCGAGAATGTGCCTAACTCTTGAGAAATATTGATGTGTTATACGTAGTTTGTAAAGCCACGTTAGATCTTTACTTAGCACTTTCACGATCAGCCCAGGCGAGCTCTCTCTTAAATAAATATGTAAGTGAAAATTCTGTGACAATCTTACACAAATCAACCTGGTCCCACGGTAAGCTCAAAAGGGTTTGTGTTGTGGGTATTAGAAAACGATATATATAATAGACAGACACATATAAATACTTAAATACGTAGAAACCATCCATCCAGTAACAAATATTCGTGATAAACCCACAAATAAATGACCAGACCAGGATTCGAACCCAGGACCTTCTGCTTCAGGCAGGGTCACTGCCGACTAGGCTAGGAGCCCGTTATACCAATTAGCACAGTTTGGCAATTTTGTGGGTGTACTAATAGCACGATGCTGAGTCGGAACCAGGTTGTCCTTTGTTGTGTTTCTGGTTTTTTGTTGGTTTTTCTTTCTGTTTGGTGTTTACGTTGCTATATTGTAAATATTTTTCTTTGTCTACTTCTATTTCCGTTCGAAGGTGCTTTCCTCTAACATGGGATATCGGCTATGTATGTTGCACGGGTTAGTTGTTATAGCGGCTATAATTGACACCTAAATCCACGAATTCATTCATCGACCGGAGTCGAGAGATCGCCAGCTAAACCAGTTAAGTATGACTCACACTATAACGGGACGGGACGGGACGATCTGTTAATTTCTATGGAAATAATTACGTTATCCCTTTAATGCTCAAGAATTTTTTTCTTCTTTCTGAGTAGAATTTTGTTAAAATATGGGTCATTAGGGATAGTATGAAGTGTAGAAAAATAAAATAAAAATTCTTTCATGATCAGGTCTGAAAATATCGTATGTAGGAAAAAAACAACATTGTCCAATTTTCACAACTGTACATTTTATAAAGAAAGTAGTTTAAATACAACACTGCGGAGGTTACAGGAATTTAAAGTGACAGAAAAAGTATTGGAAATCACACTTAACGCACTGCATTTTTGTGAATCCACCTTTGCAGTACTTACACCTCCCTTGAGCCGACGAAATCACAGGCAAATGACCATAGTTATCAAACCGAATGCCGTTTGAAGGCCTTGGTGCTGCAGGGTCTTTAATGGTCATGGGTTTATCGTGCTGAATACTCTTGACATTCGTTCAATTATACTTTAAAATATGCAATTTGTGTTCTGAATTTTTGCACCAACGCCATGTCTTCATATTCGACCGGTATGCATATTATATTGTTCGACAATTTGAGGACAGTCATTATATACCTTCGTTTTGGCTTCTTAGGAATAGCGCCGAATCGACTGAACAGTATGCGAATCTACAAAATTTGTAGATTCGCATACTGTTCAGTTGATGAACTATTAGCCAATCTAACAACCTTGTTGTTTTTTCACTTGCACTTTTCACAACAGCCAACTGATTATTGTTACAGACAACTTGCTTGCTCGATCCTCCTTTCATCTCAGAAAGATGTTCGTCGGTTAAAAAATTGTACGTACGAAACAACAGGTTACGAGGATGTCAACATCCACGTAACCTGTTGTTTCGTATTGTATCCAGGCTAAATATTCCTAGCTTTTGGAAAAGGTGCCGGATCAGCTCTAACGCGGTGAAGAAATTGTCAGAATAGACAACCGATGTCGGTTGTCTATTCTAACTACTTTTTGGTCATGTTCTTGCAAAGAGCCAACAGTTCTTTTGCTCCAAGACCTTGATTGCCCTCGTGATCCGAAAACGAAATATAGCGGAAGGTATCATCACCGCCATATGCTAGAAAATCGTAAACGATACCAGATACACCAGCTCGCACGAAGAATCTATATCCACATTTTTCAGGATTCGAGTTGTGAAACATTTTTACCATTATAGGGATAAGGGGAACCTTTTCAATATCAGGAAAGAAGTTATTAAGTTTATTTGTAACGGAGAGCTTATTTATAGTCTTCTGGTTCTTCATCTGAAGTATTGGAAATAATATATGTTTCCGTTGGTGAAGGTATCGATTGTGGATCTGAGCTGCTGCTGTAATAGGAGTTTTCCTGTGGGCTTTTTTGTAAGGTTTGTTTGGCGTTATCGGGTTTTTCATCAGAAGAGCTATTCCGTCAGACGAATCTGCAATTTCAGGTAGTTTAAGAGTCATTATCTTAGAAATAAATAATATTCATTTATTTATTTTCTTATTTTCTTAGAAATGCGTTCCAAATTAATACCCTGAAGCAAAGAAACATAACAAAACATGCAACAAAAACAATCCAAGAACCAAAAGTATTGAGTTAAAAAAAAACACCGGATGAAATTTAGTTATTCAATACAAACAGTTTGAAAGAGCGAAATTAGTAGGTAAAAAACCTTAAACCACACATGAAAAAGTAATGTCAGAGAAACGCGCAATGTTAGTAATAAACAACATAAGGGCAAACAGGTTACTTGTTCAGTACTTCGCAATGTAGTTAAAATACTACATTCATATTTGCAATGTTATCAGTAGTCACTGTTAGTGTATATTGCAATGGTGAATACCATAACATATAATCTAGTCATTGCAAAACATGATTTAATTAAAAAACACAACGAAAATTATAGACAAATATTTTTAATGTTTTTTTACTAACCGAGACTTTCGTCGGTGCGCGTCGACTCGGCGCCATCTTGCCGCGAATTTTCAAATTTCGAGTTCGGGAGCATTGAACCCACCGATTTTGAGTTCTCAGAAATACGAGAAGTTAAGTAGTTTAACTTGTAAGGCATTATAGCCAAAAGCAGGAAGTCAGGATTTTTGCAAACATGGACGTAGTTTTTTAACGACATTGCGAATTAAAGGGTTATAGCTGTCACGTGACCTTTTCTATAGAAACTGACAGATCGTCTCGTCCCGTCCCGTGTTAGTGTGAGTCATCCTTTATCCCCCATTATAAATGTACTAAAACAGGGCGTAATTGTTTAAATTGCCCCCGTGGTCCAGGAGAAAGACTGGCCGAGGTTGACATCAACATCTTCTAGACGCGATGGTACAGTAATCAAGACCAAATGCGGGTAGTTCGTAAACCCACGAACCCGCACTTGGTCTTGATTATCAACTTGAACATTACAATTAACATTTACTTGTAAGTTAGTGAGTGGCTTTTTTTGATAGTTGTATTTATGGTTTGTTAAGAATAATTTAATTTTAGTTTAATTTAATACAATTTTTTAAAGCACGAATCAAATCATTCATTACATGTAATAAATATTTTGATTCATGTTTTTTTTTTATAGTAGTATTTAAGTTTTATAGTAGTATAGTTGTGGGCACACCCGCCGTCCTGTCAATCAGGACGGCATGGATGTGCCGGTTTTGTACCTTTTTAGTTTCCGAAATAAAGTAAATATACCTTTTTTTTATGCTATAGGGGGCAAATGAGCAAACGAATCGCCTGATGGTAAGCGATTAACGTCGTCCATGGACACCCGCAACACCAGAGGTGTCGCAAGTGCGTTGCCGGCCTTTAAGGTGGGAGTACGCTCTTTTCTTGAAGGTTTGAAGGTCGTATCGGTCCGGAAACACCGCTGGCGACAGTTCGTTCCACAGTTTAGCTGTGCGAGGCAGGACCTACTTGAACATCCGTATCCATATCCTCCAGACTCCGGTCGATGAATTGTTTCGTGTATTTGGTTATCAGTTATAGGCGCTGTGACAACCAACCTGTTTGACTTTAATACTCGGTATCCCCTATGCTGGAAAACGCTGGGTACCTTTTTTTTCAAACTTGATTTAACACGAAATTAATTTTGTATTAAGCAGAGGCGTTTGCAAACGATATTTACAATTTTATAATTGAAAGAAAAATGGAAATGGAATGGAATGGAATTGTTATCGATGATTTCTAAAATGTCTTAGAACATCGATGCCGTACAATTGTTGAACATTTGCGGTAGATGTCGCTACGAGTCTCCCTAAGGCCTATAAACAATGAAAGAAGTAGTGGAAACATTCGCCGGGGTCGATCGGGCGTCGATAGCTCAATTGGCAGAGCGATCTGACCGGTGTTCAGTAAGGTCGCGGGTTCAAATCCCGCTCGACGCGGAGAATTTTTCCATTTTTCTTTCAATTATAAAATTGATTTAACACTCATGCAAAGTGTTAAATCAAGTTTGATCAAAAAGGTTTTTTTAAATACTACGTTGGTGGTAAACAAGCATACATCCTGCCTGGTGAAAAGTAGTCACCGTAGCCTATGGTTGCCTGCAACTCCAGGGGGTCAATTGCGCGTTGCCGACCCATTAAAATCTTAGTGTGTATATGTTATGTACATATTCTAACTAGAGATCATTTTGAAGTAGTACGAGTAAATGTTTCAATTTCTTTATAAATGCTAATTCTCTTGAAGGTGGCTCAAAGGTTGCTTTCAAGTGAATTCAACGTTTCATCTGCGAACTTCCAAGAAATTCACTTTGTAAATGTATTCATGGATTAGGTAATTTAATTCGTTCATCTCTCTTATAGTAATCATTTTCAATTTGCGTAAATTTTTATAAAAAACGTCATGTGATCTCTGGGTAATCACGTGACGCTTTCAATATAACAATTACACGTCCCGGCTCAGCCCATTCTAGTGCCAAACCACATTACTTCTTCCAAGCAAATTAACTGTTAAACTTTAAAGTGTTATTTTAAACGACAAACTTTTATGAAATTATGACTTTTCACAGTCTTTACTATCAAAATCTGCAGAGTTAGCATGGTTGCCATTTTATCGCTTATCACGCTATGCGTCACTTTCGCACATACATACTTGTTAGAACGTGACAGCAACGTCGGTAAACGATAAAAACCCGACCATCTTAGACTAGCTGGTCTAGTTCGAATTTTTTATTATTTTTTTCATCTACATTTTGAATTTTCCTTCGATTATTTGAGGGATTTTGAATCCGGCTATATTTTATCTCCGTCCCGTAGATATCTTTATTTGTGTTTCTTGTGGTACATAAATCAATGTTTTTACGGCCCATAAAACGTCTAGCTAGAATGACAATTGCACGTGGTATTTTAAAAGGTCTGCCAAAAGTCCTGAAGATAAATCCAGCGACCTTAGCTTTGGCTATAAAGTTGACATGGGTTATGAGGGCTTTGTGTTTTCTTGACATTGAAAAATGATTATTAAAATAATCGGTTAGGTATTTAAAATAGGGCATTGTGGGTAAGTCGCCGGAAGTCGTCGTTGGAAGTAGCCGGCGTCTGCTACTTTGTCTTCGTGGATGATGAAAACCAGCAACTCTATTTTGATCTCCTTGGCGAATGAGTTTCGAAAAAAAAATACTGGACTTTTACGATATGCATGGCTATACGTACGGCTACTTACGTATTAATAGACTTGTCAGGCAATACAATGATATGATTTTACTGGATATTCTTTTTTGGCAAAAGGGAAAATAGTACGATGGCTTGTATTGAACTTAAAAAATTATGTAGTATGCGTTTTCTGTCAGTTTCGCAAATTTGCCATCGTCGAAGTCGTAAAATTTTTCATTCTGGTTTCACCTCTTGAGTGGAGCTTGACGATACTTCAAAACTATTTTGATTTCCAAAAGGTTCATCCTGCAAACTCGCCAAATTCTTTTTATCTGGTTGTGACGTAAAAATCGATTGTCTGCTTCGTTTTGAGGGCTTCATCCATTTGATTTATTTATACGGAAGGGTATCCCGGGGGACCCAGAATATTCAGATCTATAATGTAGTTCGCAAAATGCAGTGAGCGTAGCGTATACCCATAATGGAAGTTTTTGAGGTGTCTATCTATACAGCAGCAGAAGTAAATAAACGGGGAGGGACGCTGTTCAAAATTATATTGATATGACTTTATTTAATAGAAGAACATGAGGGTATGGAGGTAAGAGCACTTAATCATTTGTATTTTTAAGCAGAAACGTCAGCGAACGACACCAAATTTCTATGAAAGAAAAACTGGAAAAAATTCATGGCTTTAGGCGAGACTCGAATCTTATATACTAGTGATATGGTGGAGAAATTCGGGGCCACCAGGTGTGCCTCGGACTAACTGGTAGAACGATGGGCATGTATCCCAAAATTGCGAGTTTGAGTATCACTTGAGGCCACGAATTTCTTGTCTCTTTCTGAGAAAGAAGAACACTTTACAAAATGAAGGTTAATGCTGAATAATAGCATCTTCGAGCAAACTTTTGTCATTTATAAAATTATTCTAACTATGCCATTAACATTTATAGAATTATTACAAAAATTAGTTGTATCTGCGCAAATACATTTTATGCAAGAAAGCTAAAAAAAAATTGTTACTGAGGTCAAAACCGACTATTTCAACTTCTATGCGAAAGTATGCAGGCTTTGGCACCCTGTTTCCTACATGTAAAACTTGTAAATGTCAAATGATAGATAGAGGTTTTAGGTACAATTTAAGTAAGCATTAGGGTTTGCAATTCGAATATTCGAATATTAGAATATTCGAATTATTCGCCATAAATATTATTCGAATACTACAACACTCATTATTCGAATAAAACGAATATTTCGAATAGTGCAGATTTTATTCAGAAATTATTATCTTTTACGAAAACCTGTAATAAGATGCCTGTTTTAATTGTATTTCTCTTTAATAACTCCGTGGAAACAGATTTTAATTCGAAGTAAAAAAAAGCCTAAAATTAAATCTTCTAAAACTACCCAAATATCGTACTATAATTGGTAAAAGGATTGAGAATTCGGCTACTTGCTACGTAATTTGTTATATAGGTCGTCCCACTAGGGTTAAGTTAGCACACAACAACATTGTAATGAGATAGAGATTTTGAAATTAAGCACTGTTCTTTTTTCGTACCGATGGCAACAGTGAATACAGTGAATTGTAAAATAGACTAAAAAGTTTTTATACCAATGAAAATATATCTAGTAGTATTTTCATTGACACTAACGTTCATTTCATTCATTAACTTTTTTTGTAATCAGTACTTTATGTAGCTGTGTGTGAAATCATTCAATTCAACTCTCGTGAAACTACCTATACTGAAATAAACAGAAACCCTAAAAGGTTAATAAGCCAACCATTACCTGTGTGCGTACCATGAGTTGTTTTCGATTGCGACTGCAGCACCACTACTCTGGCAAGAGCGAGATGGATTGTCGAATACCGCAGTCGCAATTGAATACAACCCATGGTAAGCAGTAAGCACACTGCATAAGAAATAGATCCTGCTCTTAGTTTAAATTTTTCGTGCATGCTGTAATTATACACCCAGTGCCTTATTTCAATGACATGTATATTATATTGACTTGACTTAATCGGTAAATACTATTTGGTTTTACACAGTACAGTCGGTATGCACCAATTTTTGATTGAGTTTACACTCTCTTCAGACCATATCTTTATTACTTTTAGAGATATCATATCAGCGATTTATAGTGAACCAATTATTCTACGTCAACTTGAGCTAAGCCGCGTCAGTTAAAATTTAATTAGCCGCCTAGGCATTGTTACTTGTTACCATACCATTTTATATTTTGCAGTCTTAACAAGTATCAATACAAAAATGATTCAAATAAAAATATACCTACTTTATTCATTTGCTTAACTCAAACATGTGGATAAGGTTAAGGTTGAAAAGGATCTGAAGTGTTGCGGGTAGTCTGTAGAGTAGTGTTTTACAAAAAAATCCGTAAACCTGATTCTTCCAGATCTTGACTCGCTTGTGCCCATTCGAATCAGAATCACGATCTGATTGAATCTTGATAGTTAAAAAAAATACCACAAAAAATCCTTTCTATTTCACCACATTTTTGTATGCACTTACTTTGAGCATGGCGTAATGAAAACTTAAATTTTATATGGAAATTTAGGGTCATTTTGTTATTATCAGGATCGAATCAGCTCGTGATTCTGATTTGAATGAGCCCATGAAGGTCCAGATCTGGAAGCATTAGGTGTTCGGGATTTTTTTCGGGAAAAGCTTAGGAAACTTAGGAATTACCAACATTAGGAATAGTCAACCAATCGCTCTTGTTCCTGTAACAATGTTAAAGGAATAAAGCATACCTACATATTTAACAATTAAACTACTTAAAATCATTATTTTGACATATTTTTCAAAAATATTCGTTTTATTCGAAAAATTCGAATATTCGAATATTGAAAATCGAAGTATTCGTATTATTCGAATACTAAAATTGGACGAATAATGAAAACCCTAGTAAGCATCACATGCCAGATTTTCCTTTAATAGAAGTTCAGTCAAAGTTTACATCAGAATTAAAACAATACGGAGCAGAAACAGGCGGTATTCATCCATGAAGCACTTTATTCTGGAGAAGATAAAAACTTTTTGGAAACGCTGTCATACCTTAAAAAGAGAAATTTATTCAATTTTCACGGTTCACTCGGCACTTTATTCTTATAAAGGTTTCTGTTTAGTCACGGTTACTATTATAAGCAGTATTATGATGGCTAAGATACCTCCTATATTAAAGTTCGTTACACGCAAATAAATCGACATTAGTATCACATAATTGACAAATTAAAAGACAGGAGTAAACTTCAGTACAACCCTAAAAAGTACCAGTTTCTTTTTTGGATTGCATACTTGCATAGTACTCAGATTATAATTAACCTGTGCAAGAATGCACAACCTTTTTATATAAATTTACCTTTTTTACGTGCTTATTATTGTCTATGCTTTTTATACGACTTTTGTCTATTATTTTGAATGTCATTATTACATTTGGTTTTCTCCACCACCAGTGCCTATTATTTTATTTCCCAACATAGCCTAATGCCTTTAATCGTGTTGGGTTACAAAAAAATAAGTCTGAGAAAGCAAAAAAATGCTGCCAAACTAATTTAACTTTTATCTTAATTTAATTTTGGCAAATCTGTGCTAAAAATCTTGTAATCTGACATGCATTGATTTGGCCAACTTAAGTCATGTATTTGTAGTACCTACCGCAGGGTTGTTCTGTTAGTCCCAGTAATGTAGGTAACTAATTACAAGTTGCAGAACTCAAAAAAACTTTTCAATATCCTTAAAGAACTGCTATTTCAACTATCATAGTAATAGAAAAGGTTTGGCAAAAAACACAAAAAATAACGAGAAGATTTAATTGGAATATTGCAGTTTTTTTAAATTCCTTTCGGTAGTTTGTTGTAAATGTAAGATTCCCGATATTGTTGTAGTTTCAATCTTTTATATTAAAAGTAGACAAGTCATAATACTGTCCATAATTTACTGGTGAACCATCGCCGGTTAAAATCAAAAGCTATGATCATCTCCTGTTTATTATGCGGCGTTGACTCGCTCGGCTTTATTGGTTTTCCTTATACTAATATTGGGAATGTTAAAAAGTATTTGACTTTGGAAATAACCTTTGCTGGATATTTATCGATGCAGAATGAATATTGCTAGAGGCTTTTAGAACCAATAGTCCGCAGAAAATTTGCTCAGTAGGTGTCTTAAGTTTTTGTTTTGAAGTCGTTCAAATGAATTAAAAGTGCTTGTTGTAGATATAGTTTATAAGACATTTGATAAATGATAAATATAATATTGTCTTCTGTTACCGCGATTGTTATTCATTGAAATTAAACACTTTAGAACGGATTAATCGCGTTTATTAACACCATGATCCTACGTTTCGAGCCCTTTACAGCACTCGTTTTCACAGGGTTAAGATGATGACTAAAGGGCTCGAAACGTAGGATCATGGTGTTAATAAACGCGATTAATCCGTTCTAAAGTGTTTAATTTCAATAAATGATAAATATCTTTTTTTTTCAATTAAGACACATTACAATGCACTTATGAACGTCAAAACAAAAAGCTACTACCAGTTCTATCCCTACACCACAGCCCGAGAAGATTATTACCGGCAAGAAACTTGGCGGGACATATTTATTCAAAACAAATTACAAAAGTAGTAAAAATATTTACAACATGTGGTTCTACATGAAACCATATCAAAAGAAAATGGTGAAACAGAAAGACAAAAACAGAATAAACAAAATTAAACAAAATTTAACGCTTTTACACGATATACACAACATTTGATATGATTTCTTTCGTGAACATGATTAAACAATACGAGTAAGTATACATGCATACATATATATTTGCGGGACAATCTTACCCAAATCAACCTAGTCCCACGGTAAGCCCAAGAAGGGCTCTGTAGGAACAAAAGCTCAGCAAATCTTAAATCGATACATTTTAATGCAGAAACATTGCAGGGTTAAACAGAAAAACTTTTAGAATTTGTGTAACAATATAATACAAAAGTTAATATTTACGCAAAAACAAAAGGGGTCGAAGTTTTGTTTATCTTGCGTAGAAGCGGGATGTTCATCAGTACTTTGTTGTTGTTATCATTCAATAAGGAGTTACGAAGTGTGTTGGGTTGACAAATATCTTTGCGGCTTTGCAAATCATTCTGGCAGAAAAGTGTCACATACGTGTAAGAAAAACACCCAGAGTGTTTTTAACATCATGAAAGGCAGTTAATTAGGTTAAAAGAACGATACCTAATAAATGTAAAACTAATACTAAATATCCCTGATACTACTAACTAAACCTAACTATACTAAAACATGAAATATACCTGCAAATAAAAATACCCCCCAGGTCACCTACGTGGATTATGTTATGGTGCCAAGAAAGCTGGCAGCGTTGTCTCTTTGGATAGCTAAGCTTATTTTTTCCAGACCTAAGTAATAATTTATTTACTAAATTATTACTTAGGTCTGGAAAACGTCACGTAACATCCTAGGGCTCCAAGTATATAGAAATTGACAGATCGTCCCGCCCCTTTCCGTTCCTGTCCCGCCTCGTCCCGTCCCGTTCAGTATTTGGGTTGGCATCTAGCACTTTTTTCTAACCGACTGTCTATCTCCTTTCATTTAGAGGAAATCCCGGCCATGATAAGATGACTCCGGTTTCCTCGCAATTATTACAAAATATCATACTTAAGTCCCGAAAGAGTTTTTGCACATGGATCGGCGATCTTCCGAAAATCGTATTACCGCTGAGCCACCAGACGGTCTAGTAAATATTTCTCGTGATTACAAGACAAGAGAACTAAATTAATTTGGCCTCATTACAAAAGTTATTCATTGAGCACAATTCAATAAATCGCCTTGGTATGTGACAGCGTTCTTACCTGGGTGCATAGCCAAGATGCCATCGCTAACGCTCAGTCGCGTAAGAAACGCAACTGTCTTTGTTGCAGTAATATAGAAGAGTGATAGAGAGAGAAAACAACGCTACGCTCCTAAGCGTTAGCGCATGGCATGAACGAAACGCAACTGTCATTGTACACTAATAAGAAAGAGTGACAGTGAGAAATAACTACGATACGCTATATAGCCTAGTCTAAGCGGAATAAATAGTAGATTGTGTCACGAGGGATCAAAATAATTATTTTTCCGGCAAGTGCGTAATGAATCGATGGATTTGCAATAGAATCCGAACGTAGTGAGGGAACCTAAAGTAGAATTCTGAGTGTAATGAGGGATTCAAGCGTTTACTCCCAAAACAAAAATAATTTTGATAGCATGTGGCATATACTGCTTTTCACACCACCTTTTAATGTTTAGTTTTTAAGCATTTACGGCCATATTCACTTAGTTTTATATTGATAACAATAACCTTGTAAATGAAAACGATTGTGCCACACCCATTATGAAATTAATATAGTATGGTTGTAGTACAAGTAATTACCTAAACAGTAATAATCGTTAACATTATTGTCATATAACCCAAATGATGTTACGACAGACAATAAAACGTTACTTTGTACGAGAAAACTAATTAATTGTGCACCGTTTCATTTCACGTGAGTAATGTTATACGAGGCTGTAAAAATATATTTGTACATGTTCTCATAATTGGAAATGCTTATACAGAATGTAACAAAAATACTGGCGATCCGTTTAAGGGCGTAATAAGTATCGTGGTTTAAATTGGAAAAAAAGCAATGATTTTTGTTGGTCATTTATTTGGTCACCATCAAGACCACCACCACCAAGGTCACCATTTGCAGCCGGCGACTTTTGTGCAAAAGGGCATGGTTTTGCCAGGAAGCTTGTACTTTTCCTGTCTGAATATTTGAATAGTTATTTAATTTAATTTATTTATTGTACCTAAGCATAACAGTTTACACCAAAACGAGTCACGTTAAATTTAAAATAATTACAATAATATTAAATAAATCAAATAAAACAATCATTACAAACTAAGATATCAAGAATATAGTAAAAATCTATACAAATTTCCTAATACATACTAAAACTTACTAAATACATACTAAATTAATTTATGCATACTACAATGTATAATAAAATGTTAAATACTTATTACTTAATTTAATTAATTAATTAATTTAATAATTGATTTTATATGACTAAGAATATTTGATATAGTGTAGCTTATCAAAAGACATAGCCGCCTAAGTTTAAACCTAGCTAGTCAATTGAGAGTATATTCGATCCCAAAGCTGCATATATAACATATTTAACTAATTATCCCAGTGCGCACTAATTAAAATAAAGCAAACGATAAATCTTTGCTAAATTAATGCCCAGTAATAGGTTAGAGCATTAGTAGCTCAGCTGTAAGAGCGTACGTTCAATCTGAAGGTCGCGGGTCCAAACCGCGGCTCGTATCAATGAGCTTTTTGAAACTTATGCACGACATAATCTGACATTTACTAATCACTTCTCGGTGGAAGAAAACATCATGAGGTTTCCTCATCAAACATCATGAGCTTTCGTAAAACTAACGTGTACGCTGAACCTTGCTAAATCGGATCCCCAGGCTCCCTGAGCTTTGACATATGCTGGGAAAAACGCTAGGGAGAAAAAGAGAAAAAGAGTAGGCTAGGCCCCAGATTCTTACCATTAACAGGCCTGTCCCACTCGCGCGTGTAGGTATCGAACTGTACGTACCCCTCGCGAGGGGCAAATCAGTAGGGACTCACGGGCGAGCGGTGACGCACGCGCGAGAGTTGTTCGTCGCATACCTACGTACTGATTCGACCGCCGCTGTTATATTAATCTGATAACAATTAACAATAAAAAAGGGCAAAGAAATATTGTGCAGTGTTTAGCTGTCTTAACACGGATTGCGCCGCGAACCAAATTTAACTTTCTTTAAGCTCCCTTAAAATTAGGACGATGAGAGGTAAGAACTGTTTTTTAATTGTTATAATTATTATAGTTTTACATCAAATTACCATTACTTATCATTATACTAAATAGGTTTAATACTTAGGTGAGTATACTAGATACTAGTTGGGTTACCAAATAAGTAGGTACCTTTATTAACGTAGGTAGGTATAGGTACTAGGTTGGTGTTATTTTAATAATATATTTCACGAATACCTAATACTGTAACACGTCACTCTTTCTCGAGCGAGAAATAATATTAGGTAGGTACCTATCTCTTTTTGTGCAGTACTGTGAAAAAGTGACGGCCGGTGTCGTTATGTCCTGCAACGAGAGTTACCAAGCAATAAGCATAGTTGTGCTAGATGGGTACCTACTTTATTCTGACATACTTAGTCGATGCTTGCGCCACAGAATAGATAATAGTGCAAAGCTAATACCGTATCCGCTTACGATCAGGCGGACCGTACGCTTGTTTGCCACCGACGTCGTTTAAAAAAATGACAACCCTATCTTCGGGTAGGTGCGGAGTAATATCGACCTTCGCGCCGGGCAATAGAACTCAATGACAGCGCGGCTCGCTTGCGGTCGTTGCTAATAATAATTAATAGGCACGTAAAAAGGCGGCATTCGTGAACATCAAAACAGAGGGTCGTCTGTACTTGTACTATTATTTATTCTGTGCCATTAATACATTGAGTACCAGGAACCCGAAAACGATGGAATTAGCTACGAACGTAGCTAACCACGATACGGAAAGTTTTAATATCTATAAGTACCTGGTTCTCCACCTATTGAGTTAACTTTGAAATAAATAAAAGGTAGGTAAATGGTGTCATTATTTTACGATTTAACATTTTAAGTTTGCAACCCTAATAAATAATTTTTCGTCACATATGTGTTAATATCATTTTTGTTTGTACTACACCTTGCTTTGTGCTTGCTTATTCAAATTGCTTTAAACTCAATTTCAATCTCAATTTAATTTCATAAAACCATAACGAAAGATGAATTGGACTTTGTGTAATAACGACCTCCAATTCGTCATCATATTTCAAAGTTAGAACCGGCCTCCAAAGCTCTGTCAGATTGAGACAATAAAACACGTTCCCCTATTTACTGAGGCCACCGTTCCGAGCTACTTATCCTAGAATTATGCGCGATTGTTGCATAGTTTTACTGTGACCCTGCCCCGTTTATGCATAATTCAAACATTCAAATCTGAGGGGACTGTTTGTAAACAAAAATGTAGGTATTTAGAGGTAAATAACAACTAGAAGTGATTCACGGTTGACGCTAACTGGGTCAACATTTTTCTATGATAATTACTTAATATCTGAAATAATGATTTATGAATACAATCATATTATTTTGTACTAATTATGACATGATTATTACTTGGTGAAGAATCAAACACAAAAATAATTGTTGATTTTCTTATTTGGGTCTAAGCCGTGTGATAAAAATCACTATGCCCCGTGTAAGCATAGTGATTTCAATTAATTTTTTAAGAAACTTTTAATTAATTTATGGCCTCAGGAAAGGTTGGCTCTATAGTTCAACTGCACACATAAGTGTTATTTAATGTGGGCAATAGTTAACAGGTTGTGGGCATGTAGTACCGATTTTATCATACATCTTATGCACATTAAAAGGTAGGTAGGTCTAGGTAAGGGTAAAATAAGAAAATCAACCTATAGGCCTTTACTTTTGGACTATCCAAAAGATGGATACCGGAAAGGCGTGTAACATCGTTTTTTGTTTGACCCTGAAAAGGGTTGTCCAACAATATGAGTATTTTAATAAGAAAGATACCACAGGCGTACTCTATATTTTATTTCAAATTTAGGCATATTTTACTGTAAATTACAATAGTAGGGGAACCCCCTTTTTTGGGGGGTAGCCAAAGGATGATCTCGTGGCTAGGAGGCTAAGTCAGCTTAGTTTGACCTAACAACCAATTGTGCCAATCGGCGTCGCGTCGCCTGAGACAAAAGTGCAGGCTCACTGCCACTACTTACCCTACTACAAGGACTAAAATATAAAAACATTCCGCATTTTTTATCGTACCTACCTACTTAACGGTTTTTTTCATAATTTTTTTATGAATAGTGAATATTGTAACTACTCACATAGATTATTTTATGGAGATCTATTCAAAACTGTATTTTATTTTTAAACTAAAAATACTTCAAAATTGTATCTGTGGTACTGTACCTAAGGAGTTTTTAGGAAAATATGCACCCTTTAATCTGGATATCCTCATAATCTACAACTTTTAAAAGTTTTAGGATTTTGTTATATATTTATTTATTTATATAGGTATTTGTTATGTGTGTTTGCTATATTTATGTTTTGAAAGTAATATCATTACAGCTGATATTGTTAAATTACCTGCAAGACCTAAAAACGTGAGCCTTAAACTAAAAAAATAAGATTAAATTTCGCGTGAGTTTCTGGCAATCCAAAGTATTTCCAGCAGAACATTGTTTAAAACTAATTTGGATCTTACGCCGTCATCATATAGTTCATATTTGAGTACTCTTTGGATATTTTACATGGCCCCTAAACGAATATAGGAATTGAGCAGTGACCACTATCTGATATTGGAGGAAATTGAGGAAATTGAAAATAGCCGATAGCGTCTGAGACGGAAGTGTTAGGTCTACCTATTCGTATATCTATGTACCTATGTATGAGAGGGCTAACGCACCGCCGTATTTATACAGGGTACCTTTTCTTTTATACCTGTAAAAATATGGGAACAACACAGCTACATTTTTTTTTCAAACAATTCGGGAAATCAGATGTTAACACTTTGCATGGAGTACTATGGGATCTTGGGGTTGGTATTATTTATGTACGCGCTACGAATGTTTAAAAAATGTGTTCGCAAGATACACTGCGCCTTAAAAAAATTACAACTGGCCGCAGCTCCTCTAAGATTTATGTTTGTTTTTTTTATATGCTATAGGGGGCAAACGAGCAAACGAATCGCCTGACGGTAAGCGATTAGCGTCGTCCATGGACACCCGCAACACCAGAGGTGTCGCAAGTGCGTTGCCGGCCTTTAAGGTGGGAGTACGCTCTTTTCTTGAAGGTTTGAAGGTCGTATCGGTCCGGAAACACCGCTGGCAACAGTTCGTTCCACAGTTTCTCAGTTCCACAGTCAGCTGTGCGAGGCAGGAAGTTTCGAAAGAGAGAGAGTATGGTGAAAGATGCTCTGTTTGGAGAATAAAATCTAACCCTGGATTTAAAGCCCAATAGTCGTAGACACCCAGTATAAATTAAAATGAAGTAGTCATTTCCTTTGGTTACCGCGATTCGTATTGGATAAATCGCGTTTATTATTAATCTCATGTTTTGATTCCTTTTAGCATTCATTCAAACTTGGGTCATCATTATACTTTGTGACGACGAGTGCTGTAAAGGACCTGTATGTTACGTAGCGAATGTATGTAGGAACGTATTTATAACAACAGATCTACTGTTTTACTGATGGCATGTCAGAACATGTTAAGACAATCTTCTGACTGAGAAACCTCAGTCAAACGGTAGACCTATTGTTAACAAATGCGATTATATGTTTCAAAGTTTTTAATATCAACGCAACATCCCTGAAATACAGTATCTTGTCATTGCACGACAGTTTCCTGTTTATAGGTTGGTGGTAATTACAAAATGGAAACTCAATTCTATATTAACCACCATTAATTACGATATATTTTCGCTATCATACGATAATATCGCTTAACAAGCTCATATTTACGCAAAAATTACATCACCCGATCTCATAAGCTAAAAGGTCACACTTATTAAAACAACAATGTAAACCAATTTAAACTTTCCGACCACACTATAGAGTCAATTTTCCCCTGAATAGTTGGAAAAGCCATTGTCACACTATGCAATTAATCACTCTTGCTACCACGTGTTTACATTAACTTTGTGGTTTTAACAATGTATAATGAATTTACAGTGCTTGATGAATGGGACAAAGTTCCAAGCAGTGTTGAGGACGTGTAAAGTAATTTGAAAGTTATTTATTACACAAACGAGTATAGTTTAACGTTATACAGTGTGAAAGTGAGAGCTTTGGTGACCCGATAAGAGCGTGCGACGTTCAATTCGAAAGTCTTTTATTGTAATCCCGGCTCGTACTGGACTAAGCTAGGACTTCAATTTAAAATGTGTGAGTACCTCATTTTCTTAAATACGGTGGCACAATGCCCTACCTCATTGAGATATTCACACATATGCAGCGTTACAACATCGACTTATTGGCAATAAAAATAGTTAAGTTATGCAAATGACAAATTTTGAGCCGCGTCGCGTGTCAAATAAGAGCTATGGGACAGAGCTGTGACTCAATTTTGAGGCATGTGACATATTTTGAGGTGTATGACAAAATGAGGTTTTTTTTTTTCGTGCTACATTTTCGCCGTGTGAGGTACTGTGACAAATGAGGTGCTTCGCAAGTGAGTAACCCAACACTAGCTCTATCTCTATCAATTGACCAATCGCTTTTCGTTAAAAGAAAACATTGTGAGGAAACTGGACTAACCACAATAGGGCCTTGTTTACCCTTTGGGTTGGAAGTTCAGATATCAGTCGCTTTCGTAACACTTATCGTCTACGCCAAATCTTGGGTTTAGCTGCCAAAGCAGATCCGTTTATGTTTAAAAAAATGTGATTTAGAAATTTGGCCCAGGTCAAATATTATTAATTTTGTCCGACTCAATTTTTTCAGAGTATGGTCAGAAATAACAAAATACCCTGTATATATCTACCATGAAAGCTCTTGTCTTAAAATACGAGCGGTTTCCACATCACGGAGTGAATTTCCGAACGCAAGAACTTTCCCGGCAGTAAAACGGCGAACATGGCGGAGATAAAAGTTTTATTCGAAAATTCTATATTCGGCATCGATCAGCTGAGTGAAATTGAAATGACATGAAATTAGTTTTCAGAATGTTTTGGAGTTAAAGAATCCGATTTATTTAGGGTATATGAAAAACTGTCGTGAGCCATAAATATTAATAATTATTATAATAAAACCCCGCTAGCGTTGTCGTGCACGGTACTCGGCGCTTGATAAATGCATCATAGGATGTCCGAAACATGTCACGCAGTAACTAAAAATACGTGATACGTGACGTGATGTTGTTTTTAGGGGTAGTTCGTAAAATAAAGGACACTTAGTATACAGTATGAGTTGCTGTAGAATGAGTAGGCTTGGGATTTTTGGATGCTCGCCGGGGTTATAGAATTCACGGAGTCGCCATTATGACAATTTTTTTTTTCGAAGTCAAAGTCTAAAAATGTAACATTCATTATTACGTGTTATTTATGCTGTTATACCTATCGGTAATTTACACGTAAAACTATTAATTTTAGTTTATATCAGAAATTGTGTTTACTCAAAAATTTACATTTTACCCAAGTGTTATTTTTCGTTTGTAAAATAGATACTAGTTGTCTGTCAAAACACAAGTATCAAACAGGATTCATCATTCAATAAATCATTCATATATAATGCATAAATCGCATAAACTGTGAAAGTGTGAGCTATGACTTCTGTGTGTAATAGATTTTTGATAAAACTAATTGCAGCCCTAATAACGTGTTTATTTCCGTACCGTATTTTTACACTTCAACTTAAAAAAATTATTATAACTAATATTTGAAACGGGATAATTACCATGTATGTTTGTTTTATTGAACACCCGATATTTCGACACTGTTGCAAGCGTCATGTTCACGGAGTAAACTGATGAGCTGCGTATTTTTAGTTGTGATCTAATCACACGCCATAGCGATCTACCCTTTTACGGGTTCGCTTACTTTGTGTGTTGTCACTGTGTACTACCGTCCGCTTTCTCACTTGAAACTCAATCACGTTCACGACACACCACACTTACAGTATCAATCCGTGCATTTCTAACCGAAACAGTCTCTTTTCGATTAGTGAACTTTCGGATCCCTGGATACGGGATAATATCGGGTGCTCAATAATAGTACATTGTGCATCTAGGGCGGTAAGAAGGGCATTACTTACGAGGGTCTATTGAAGCCTGACGCCGAAGGCGGAGGGCTTTAAATGACCCGAGTTAGTAATACCCTTACTGCCCGTGGTACACATAATGTTTTTCATCACATTTGCGAGGAAATAAATAAACTCTCTATACAGGTAAAGAAACAATAGAATGAACTGATAGAATGATCAGCGGTAGTGTAGTTGCACAGGCCACAGTACTCCGGAGTGACTGCGTGCTGCGAGCGCGTGGGGGGCGGGTGCTCGGGGAGCTCCGGGCTAAAGGTAAAGTAGTATGAGAATCCTTTAAAACCATGGGAATAATACAGCTCTTTAAGTGTAAGTACGCTTGCATATAATATCACCATTTACAAGCAGGTGTGATGAAAAATAAGTAATTGTCCCGTTTCAAATATTAGTTATAATGCAAATGAACATGCTAGCTTAAAAAAAATGTTGACATAATGGCGACGCCGTGGATTCTAGAACCACGGTGAGCACCCAAAAGTCCTAAGCCTAAGAATCGCTAGCGTCTGCGCGATTTTAAAGTATTTGCATCTTGTGTACTTACCATGAGTTTTACATTTGCCACGAGTCAATGTAGTATTTGTAACTCGTTCCGACCGGTTAAGAATGACCAAGATGCGAATATATTCGTAGTCCCTAGCGACTACCAATACAGCAACTCATGGTACCGATTACCGCGAAGTAGCTATCGACTCGTGGTTAAATAAACCGGTATCTTGCCTTTTCTCCGAATTTTATTTTGCTGATTATCACTTGCCCACCAAATTTTCGCCTATGGCTTGGCACACCAACATGTACCAAAGGTTTTTTTTTTTTAATAAATTACGGGACAATTTTACACAAATCGACCTAGTCCCACGGTAAGCTCTATAAAGCTTGTCATGTGGGTACTAGGCGACGATATACAGGTTGTCCGGTAATTAATGGACAACCTTCTAACCACGTATAGGGCACCTTATACTGGTCCAGAAAATGGACTTTGAGGTTTAGTAAAAATCCCCTGGTTTTCGAGATATTCGCACTTTTGTTATTTTAAAATTTTTGCATTCTTATTTCACTAGGCTAGGGAGGCCGTTATGTTAGTAATGATTACTTGCCAACTTTCATAAGGCTAAATTTTCATTTAGGTTAGGTTAGGTTGGATTATGATATGCGAAAAATACGTTTGCGAAATACTACAGTTGGCAACTGATGATTCGGTGAAATGTAATTCTGCGATAAGTTGATTGTTGGTTGGGAAGTGATATTCGGCAAAATAATTTCCAGTGATAACTTACGGGACCAATTAAACCTCATGGTAAGCATTAATGTCTTAAAATACGAACAGTTCCAAAACCGGAGTGAATTTCCGAACACAAGATAAACTTTCAGGCAGTAAAACGATGAATATTCCGGAGATAAAACTTTTATTCGCAAATTCTACATCTAGTATCGATATCTGTGAAATTGGAAGGTTTTAAGGTTATTCAGATACGCAGTAAATTAAATACTTTGGATTTTGGTTGATTTAATAGAAACTAACATAAAGTTTTGGCCTAATTAGGTAAGTGCTTCGTTTCACAACTATCAGGATTTTGGTAGAGACGTACTTACCTACCAGACTACATACTTTTTGAAGTTTAAATTTGTTTTTTCACATAGAACGCTAATCTGAAAGTAGGTAGGTATTAATTTTAATTTGTAAGGAAGCCGGAGCTTATTTGGGTTATTTCTTTCATGATAAACAATCAAGAGAGGTATGGGCACAGCGGATGCATATCGTTTAGTGTGGTAGGGCACAGCACAACGAATGTCGTCTCGCTCAAATCTGGAGCAGAGCCTATCTGGGGAAGTACCTCCACCTTTCAGAAAACCGCAGTTAAATAACTTACTCATAGTGTTGTGTTTCTATTGGTAAGTAAGGTCGCCAGAGCTCCAAGAGGATTCGCTGTGTTGACAGCTGAGGACCCACGGAGCAAAGCCCTAGGCCCGTTTAGCTGTCAACACAGCGAATCCTCCTTTTTTTAAAGGGTCGGCAACGTGCATGTAACACCCCTGGTGTTGCAGGCGTCCATAGGCTACGGTGACCGCTTACCATCGGGCGGGCCGTATGCTTGTTTGTCACCGTCGTAGTATAAAAAAAAACACAATACTCAATTGAATTATTATTTTTAAATAGAAGCGTCTGCGAACGATACTAAATTTATTTCTTGTGGTAAATGTTGCTAGGCGCCCCCCTTAGGCGCATACGATGGTTATGGTGGAGAAATTCAAGGTCACGGGTTTGGCCTCCATAGCTCAGTTGGCAGAGTGATTTATCTCGGAGTCGCGGGTTCGAGTCCCGCCCGAGGTCATGAGTTGGTCCAGTTTTCCTTTCTTTCTAAAAAATTTAGTACTCAAGGTTTTATAATGTGCTTGGTTGTAAATAAAACGGTACCACTTTTTAGGGTTCCGTAGCCAACATGGCAAAAACGGAACCCTTATAGTTTCGTCCAGTCCGTCTGTCCGTCCGTCCGTCCGTATGTCTCAGCGGTTTTATTCAGTACCTATAAAGCATATGGTAACGATATTTCAATTAGAGGTGTATTTTGTGTGCCACTACTTAGTTTTGCATATAAATTGCGAAAAAAATATGTTTAGTGTTTATACATGTAACTAAATGTCAAAAACTATTTTTTTGGCAAATATCTACTCTAGGTACATCATTTGATAGGTCTTAACAAATAACTTCGAGGTTCTTTGAATAAAATTTTGATTAATCCAATAGTTTCAGAGATAATCGCTCTGAAAGTCTGAAAAAGTGTGTCTCCCGCCTCTAACTTTTGAACGGGAGGTGCAAAAAATGTGAAAAAATTCAGGAAGACGAACTTACCACGAAAATTATTTTTTCGGCTATCGATAAGGCCTGAATCATAGTGGTTTACTAAAAACAAACACAAATAGGCATTGAATTGATTATTACAAACGTTACACCAAAAGGGCGCAGGTATTTATTCTACTTTTCATAATAAACTCCTTGTAACTTTAATTTCCAATAACAAATAACTGTAAAATTTAATAGCAAGCCCTTTTCAAAATTAACATACTAATATTTAACGTTAGCCAATTCCAATCAAACTATTAGTGACTCAAAACAAAGCCCCATTATAACTTTGGTCCGGTGTAGTCAGCGCCCTCTATGTGTTGTTGACTGAACTAAGAGAGCCTGCGGTTGTTTCCCATCTGGCGCTAGATGGAGCAAGCGGGCTTGTTTATGAAGTTAGGACAAGTTAGCTTGTAATGGTTTGCGAAAGTGATAGTCTATTATAGTGATTTTAACTTTCGTAGCGACCAACATAATTATGTGTCCATATAATTTAGTAACTACATTGTTTTATTTTATACTTACTGGGGAAGTCTATCTCAGAAACAATAAAACTCGTGCCAAAAAAAGATTAAACTTGCAAATAATAATTAAACCGTATTAGAACGGATTACATAAAATATAATAATAATAAATATTTAGGGACAATCTTACACAGCCCGTAACTATGCAAAGCTTGTACTAAGGGTAACAACTAGGCAGCGATATACACACTTAAATAGATAAATACATAGTTATATACAATACATACATAAAAAAACAATCATAACTCAGGAACATACAAGATGATTCAGAAGACGTGAGCAGAACTTACACTACACAGACATTTGATGTTAATAAATCATTTACTATGGGATTTAATTAAAACAATTTTCCTGTCTAGTTTTTTTTTACTATTTGTTAAGTACAGTTTTATAAGATAAGATAAGATAAGATCATTTATTGATAAAATACAAGAATTTTATATGTCATATTTAAAGCTAGGTACATAATTTGTAGTAAGTATAGGTAGTATCATTATAACTAAGTATGTAGGTAGTGTTTAGTATAGTAGATGGGGCAGCGACTTGTTACGGTCTGCGAATTCGTCGACACTATAGCACGCCATGTCTATCAGAGTTCGTTTGAGGTTTCTCTCGAACATCGCGTCAGTACCTGACTTTAACTCTTTACTCAAAGTGTTGTACAGTTTTATCCCTAATACGTGTAAGGATTTCCTACTCTTTGCCAGGCGGCACAGAGGAACGTATAAGAGGTTACGCCCACGTGTGACAGTCTGCCTTTGGAAGTTAGAGGGCAACAGATGGAGATTGCGTCTTACATACTTACATGCCTCGAGTACGTATATTTTATTTTATTTATTTTATTTTAATACATGGAAAACCAACAGCGCTACATGTGTATATATAAATAGTATAGAATTACAAAGCCAATTATAGGTTCTCACTTATAGAACTATGGAAGGTAATGTCAGAATTTTTAGCTGTTTAAATAACTCTTTTGCTGGATAGTCGCGGGGTTTTTTGGCCATGATGCGTACAGCACGCTTTTGCACTTTAAAGACCTTATCCCGATCCGCAGAGGCTCCCCACAGATCAGCACCATAGATTAGTGTGGAGTGAAAGTACCCGAAATATGCCTTTTTTAGGTTGTCCTCAGAGAGGCTGTGGGTAAGTCTAGACAGGGCAAAGCACGCTGAGGAGAGTTTGTTACATAGTGCTTCTATGTGAGGAGACCATGTTAGACCTGAGTCAATTAGGAACCCTAGATATTTCACTTCGGACACTTGAGGCACAGACGCGCCGTTTATCTCGATATTCATTTGATTTTCTACGTTCCTTCTGAGTTGGAAGTACACTATGTTTGTTTTTTCGACATTAAGTAGCATACCGTTTGCCGTAAACCAGCTTGAGATGTTCAGCATAGTTTGTGTCAGTTTATATTCTAGATTACTAGCATTGTCAGCAGATACTATTATGCACGTGTCGTCGGCAAACATAACGTACTCCGCGTCATTTGATGCAGAAGTGATGTCGTTTACGAGAATCAGAAACAGGTTATTGCCAGTTACAGATCCCTGCGGGACCGCGCTGTCACCTATTTCTTCGAGCTCAGATTTGTGGGTTTGGACATACGTACTTTGTTTACGCCCATCAAGAAAAGATTTTATTATACGACCAAACGGGCCGCTCACACCATACTGCGATAGTTTTAAGACAAGTAGTGTGTGGTCTACCATTTCGAAGGCACGCGACAAGTCGCAGAATATTGCTGCGACATGTCGCCTGTCCTCGAGGTGCGTCATGACGCGGGACACTAAATCTCGAGTAGCATCTACGGTTGAGCGCCCCGGCCGGTACGCATATTGTTGCTCGTTTAGCAAATTATTATTAGTTAAGTGATTCATTAACTTGATACTTATTAGGTTTTCAAATACTTTGGAGATAACCGGTATCAGAGATATAGGCCTGTAACACTTAAGATCGTCCATATCCCCCTTACCCTTGTAAATTGGTTGGACCTTAATAATCTTTAATGATTCTGGATACACACCGTTTTTTACACATTGATTAAATAGACTAAGTAGCAGTGAAATTAATACAGGAGGTAAATAATCCAATACGTAGGTCGACATATCATTGACATCTTTTGACTTTTTTCTTTTAATGTGTTTAAACGCTATTAAAATATCCGTAAGAGTAAAAGGGACAAATTTAAACTCTGGGATCTGAGACGGTAAGTACTTTTTAAGATAATAAAGTGCATCGGCTGTCCGGGGCTTGCTACTGTGTGTGTGCGCGTGCGTGTAGTAGTGATTGAGGCGCGCAGCAGTGGTGGCGGCGCGCTCAGCTGTGCTCGCGCCAGCTGATCGACTTACCAACACATCTAGCGCTCTTGTTTTGCTTTTATTTTTACATGTTTCAGAAGCGATGATTTTCCATACACTACGGCACATATTTTCGTTGCTGTTTGCTATTTCATTGTTTATATATTCACTACGAGCCGATCTTAAAATGCTGTAGTACCGATGTTCGAGTGATAACAAGTTAAGCGATAAGGAGTTGTCAAGTGGATTTAATGAACACCTTGTTTTTAAGTAACGGACTTCATTTCGTATATTGCGCACAGTGTCGCTGGCCCATCTACTTACATTCGATTTGACGGGGTACTTTTTTAAAGGAAAATTTATTTCGAAACAATGCTTAATAACATTTAAAACTAGATCGAGTCGTTTGCTGGAGCAACAATCAGTGGTAACAATCTTATCCCAGTTAAATAATTCTAGGTATATACAAAAATTGTTTATATTCATCTCAGAGAACAATCTCTTGAAACATGTATGATTTTTGTGAATTGTTTTATTAATTAATATTGAGACATTTACATAGTGATGGTCAGATATAGATAATTTAATACATTCAATTTTTTTAATGTCACGTTTTGAAATATTTGTGTACACATGGTCAAGACAGGTTTTGGAATGTTCAGTTATTCTTGTTGGACATTTAACGGTCTGTCTAAATCCGTATTGGTATAATATACTGTTTAGTTCTTTTACATTATTGCATTTGTTGAGATAATCTATGTTCATGTCTCCTACCACTATAACTTTATGATTTTGCATTACTGGGAGGTTCAGCAAGTCACTTAATTTAGAAAAAAATAGAGGTACATCACCCTTCGGCTGTCTGTAGATACAAACAATTATGAGATCCAGATCGATACATTCGATGGCACACACTTCAAACTGCATCTCAATTGATAAGGCAGCGACTTCTTTGCGTTCAATGGTTGTTATATCAGGTCGCACATATATACAGGCGCCGCCTCCCATCCTAAGGGGTCTGCAATAATGAGCACGTAGACTGTAGTTCATTAGATTGACGGAGTTTAGCTCGTCCGATTTCAGCCAAATTTCTGTCAGACAGAGAATATCGACTAATCCATGTAACTGTAGTTCGGCTTCGAGTTCATTCTTCATTATTGGTCTGCAATAATGGTTACTCTACAACAGCTAATTAATAACGATAAAACCTCTTTAACTATAATGACGACACCTTGATTATGAAAAAAAAAATGTTGTGTGTTAACAGATAACAATGACGGTTATCTGCCTATCTTAGTTGTTTTTTTAAACTCTTATCCCTATTTTTCAAATTTAAACACAACAAAATAAGAAAACTCCTTAATGGGTTTCAAATGACAACATAAATACTTGCACAAGGCCCTTCGGGCAAACCTTTCAGGGCCCTTTTCACCTTAAAGAGCACTCGAGGACAATTTAATAAGCTTCCGTGTAAACAGGTTCTTACCCTAGTAGTCCGATACGGGAACGGAGATTTTACCTGTAAAAGTAAAACAAGTGTTATTATACGATTTACTGACATGAATAAGTACTGTTAAAACGTATACTTTAACTATCGTAAGTCATGCTGACATTAAATTGCAAGGGTGTGACATTGTATTGTGATAAATATACACAATAGGCACAATTTATCACAATAGGCGTGACATGTTTTGACTGTATAGGGCAGTCAGCGTCGAATAGACAGAGTGGTGTTGTCACCTTCGCGGCTCGGGCATCAAACATCACGGGCTGTCCGTCCAAGGATGACTGCCGGATGCAGTCAAAACATGTCACGCCTATTGTGATACAAATACGTGAGTTTGAACCGTTACAATTTAATTACTGTTAAAACAGTTAAGACTCACGTATTTTCGTCACGCCTCACCTGACCATACTCTGTACGCTACTGCTATTCTTTATCTACCATGTATATTGCTATAGCTGTTTCTCCTGCTTATTTAAGCTAAAGTTTAATAAGCTGCAGTGTAACGTGACTTTACGAGACATGATGCCTGTGGCGCCGAGATTAGCTAAGTCCGAGGTCATAAATACTTCAACTTGCTTTAATTTTGAACTTTGAAACTGGAGGGAGTTTAGGTTTTATGTGTCTACGACTTCGAGCAACACAAACTTCCGACACGTTGGAAGGGAGACGTCATAGCGACATCTTATAGCACAGATGTCACTGTCACTTTTTCCGGGAGGAAAAGAAACGTGCACACAGACGCACATCTCACACATAACATTAAAAAAAAAGCACGAATCAAATCTTTTATTATTTGTGATAAATGCTATGACTCATGTCTTTTTGATAGAAGTCACACTAATATATATAAATTATAAATTGAAAGAGATGTCATATACTACAGAACAAGTGACCACGGCCCCCGGTGAGCAGGGTTGGGATCCAACCAGCGACCTCCTGCTTTCGTGGCACAGGCTTTTTTGGGAAGCGGATAAAGAGGTGCTTATTTGAATTTTTGTGATATTTATAAATCTATTAACTACTTACCGATAGCTACTCAACTTTGAACCTCAGTAAAATTGACTGGACTAATATTATTGCAAACAATATATTATTATGCTGTAGTTATACTCTTTCAAGGATTATTTTACTTTAATACTCTCATGAGACCCGAACACATTAAATCATATTTTACATGGGTCAATCACGTAATTAAAATATGTCGAGTGAAAATCGACTTTATTACGCGAGTGACCCACTTTAAATATGTCTATTTCAAAGTAACCCTTAAACACGTAGAACATGCTCTTACATTTGTTTGTCCATCAAAATTACCTTAAAGCCACAGATTACTGTAATAGTTCTTGAAAAGAACATATATTTATCCTTGATAGAGAAAACATTTTGAACATTACGCAAAAAACAATTGACGCTCGGCCCCCTCACCCCCGCACAACGCCTACGAGCTACGATTAGAAATATGATATAATACTGGCGGCGGAGTGGGTGCGGGATGTTTGGGCAGCCCCTGAGTCGGTACCGACACGAGACAAAAGACGATTTATTCGAGTTCAAAGCACTTGTTGCGAATATTTTTGCTTTATGTAGCGGGACTCCGTGGTTGTCACAAGGGAGTTCGTGCGTTTGTATTACACGCTCGACGCCGCCAGCGTAGCGTGCATTGCGGGCCCTAGTGTTAGGTTAGTACTACCTTCTTTACTTTACCTTCTAACACAGTAGGTAAAGCAAAAAAGGGAGCTTCGTTGCAGTAATAGAACGTAGTTTAAATGCTTGCGAAACTTGGCGATGCACTCAATTTTGCGGAACTTTTAAAAAGAGAGCGTCTTAGCGGTAACAGTTTTTTCCGTTATGTAGAACACAAAAATCTCTTGTTTTATTATACATTACGACCTTGTGGTGTGTCCCTTGCAAAGTTGACCGAGTAGTCTATAAACATCGCTTAAAGAGCACATTAATCAAAATTTCACTTTTTGCGTCAGTTTTTTGCAATATCGAAGGAGATAAAAAATAATTTAATCAGGGGTGCTCAATACTACTAGGTGGTATATTAAATAATATTTAAACCGCACTCATGAAGGCACGACTTGCCTCTGTCGCGGGTGGTCGCTCCTGATGACGTTCTTCGTAAAGATCGAAACATGTCCAGCGACAATCGACTAAATTACATGAGTGACCCGTTTTAAATATTATTGAATATGTTCGAGTCCCACGAGAGTTTAATACTTAAAACTTAGTCGTTTTAATCATTTTATGGTAACATAAAATTACAGTTCACCCCCAGTTTATTTACATTAAAGTTGAATAAGCTGCAGTGTACGCGGCTTGAAACGTGGCCGCCTGTGGCGTCGAGATTAGCTAAGTCCGACCCCGTAAATACTCTTCGACTTGGACTTTGACATTAGCAGGCAAAACCACTTATACAATTTTCACACATTATAAAACAAAATAGGGCTTTAGTCGTGTAAAACTCAGGAGGTTAGTTTTCAAAATTTTACAAGGTTATGCCCCGTTTTATTATATAAAATAAAATGTTAAAGAATTAATATTGTATTGTTAAGATTTTGTAATTAATATATTAATTCTTTAACATTTTACAAAGCAAAGATTGTCAATCGCGATTCAGCGTGGCAATGCCGCAAGCGTAATGGGCACGTTTGCACCAGGGATGACACGGGGCGGGTTATTTGACTAGTGCTATTTGTTTGGCACTGTTTGTGACTCAATATTGTATTGTTAAGATTTTGTAATATACTCAATTATTTGAAACTTCGTTGGAGAGCCACAGTCTTTTCAGATTATCTTTAAATGATGCCACAGACTGAGATTGTCTGATGGACAAGGGTTTTTGCAGTTTTCAAATAAATTATTTATCGATCTATCTATCAAATAGAGATAGAAACATTTGGGCCATTTCAGTACCTAATAGGGAACCAGTATAATTATGACATCTATTTCAATTTAGCAGATGTAGTGAATCTACTAAATAAGAAACAATGAAAAGGGCCTCCAGTTCCTTTGCCAGGGATCGAACCTGCGTTCTCCTGCATTTGAGCTAGACACTCTTACCACTAGGCCACCCGATCGAGATAAGTAGTGGTTAGGGGCTTAGGGCGTCCGCATAACTGGGGCCTTAGCATGATGACGTCTTAACGCGATTCAGTTTAGATTCTTAACTGTGCACAGTTGTATGGCAGCGAATCAGTTTAGGTCCTAAACTGAATCGCATTAATACGTCATTGTAAGACCTCTGA
This sequence comes from Lathronympha strigana, assembly GCA_949128165.1. Classification (NCBI taxonomy): domain Eukaryota; kingdom Metazoa; phylum Arthropoda; class Insecta; order Lepidoptera; family Tortricidae; genus Lathronympha; species Lathronympha strigana. Next base: position 12,716,639 of record OX421920.1, read on the forward strand.
CATCTATCTTAATTAATAATTTGTATATAGTAGTATCATTACTTAAAAAAATAGGAATCAAAACTTTTTTTAAATATATATAATAAATGTTTTGATTCGTCGTTTACAAATAGCAAACCAGTCTCCCAATCACACTGTGTATCTGAAATGCTACGTCTGTGTTGTTATTGATTACGTTATATTAACTGACTTATTTTATCAGTCCATACATGTGTAATATTATTCAAAATGAACAAACAACGAGGAAAATCCATCGACAATATAACGTTACAAGCATTAAGTTACAAAGCTCTCCCTGATTATTCCATTTGTTTTTATACAGATTCTCCGTAAAAATAAAATAAAAACAAAGCATCGAAGTCAATATTTTAGTATTATCAGCTTTATTACCTTAGGAGTCGGGACCTTTGGTCGGTAGCGTCCCAGTGCCAGTCTACTTTTTAAAGAAATGCCAATAAGGCTCGTCGACGCTACTGTTTGCTTACCATGAGTTGTTCGTAAATGTACTCGATAGTGACTGCGGCATTCGTAAGTATGTTCGTCTCGCTGGTGACTGAAGAGTGGCAGCTACCTCGCGTAAAGCATTACCATTGAAATACAGCAGGAAAATGCTGCCAGCATCGTCGACACCATGCCACAGGGCCCAATGTTTTACGAGTATTTTAATTTTGTGTAGCTTTATTTAGCATTACAGTGTTGTTTGTTTTCTTTATCAAGTTTCTTTTAAGTTGTATCTTTATATATACCTATGCCTAATAAATATTTTATTATTTACTTTTATTCTCTTACAGCATTTCTTTTATTGTAGAATGCTCATGATATCTATAATGTCTATTCTATATTATTTTTTAATATGTCTGTGTCTCTATAACGAGGGCTAACTCACCGATACTATACATATACACAGATATTGAGTTACAAAGCTTTTCCTAATTGCAATTAGCACAGCTTCCAACCGTTTTTATACAGATTACCCGTAATTTAATTCCGACGAATGAATATTGAACAGACTGAACTGAATTTTAATACCTTAAGGCTATGGAGACCTATTCGATTTTTAAAAAGATTTACTTGATTTGTTTTATCTGGACTTGAAATATTTTTGAATAGGCTCAACTTTTTTTTAATGAGGGTAAAAACAACCGTAACGCCTGATGTTAACTAACTAGGTAGGTACTTAGTTGCGGTTATTTTATGAATTATTCTTGTAATAGTGCCAGAAATGAGGATTATTTTAATTTTCCTACACTGCTAAAAGATCGCCGGTCGGCGTTATAATTTCGACTTTATCATTTTAACATATATCAATAACAAATCAAATTCTAATTTTAAAGCTTCGAATATGCCTCCAGTACTGAATTTTAATACCTAGTTCATTAAACCGTGGGTCGGTTAAGGGTTTTAGCAATTTATTGCCTTTAATTTCGTAGACAAATCACCATTTGACCACCGTCTGTAGTCATTATTTTATGTTGTCTTGTTTATGAGTTAGTTTTAATGAATACTTATTTCTTTTGCTCCTTAGAAGAACTAGCGAGGGAAGCGAGAGAGTTCTCCGAACCAACTGGAACAATCCGTCGCTTTTATGTATGTATGTTTTTTCGACGAAAACTCGAGTAGGTATTACTGTGCAATTTAGCAGTTAGATGAGACAAATAGAATTTATAAGTTTGAATATGAACCAATTCGCCCCAGTCTCCCTGAGGCGTGTAACCAAATGAAAGAAATATTGAAAATATTCGCCCGGGTCGGACAGGCGTCGATGGCTCAATTGACAGAGCAATCCGAACGGTGTCCAGAAAGGTTGCGGGTTCGAATCCTACTCGACGCGGATTTTGAAATTTTTTTACAATTATAAAATTGAACCAAATCGATCGAGAGGTTGTCGTGGAGGTCGTGAATTCACATTCGGGACGAACCCCTACTTATTTGGAGTATATTTTTATCAGACAACGTATGCCATTGGATGGAGCCTTGGAAATAGGGTGTTTTGCCTATGAAGGAGCATTTTTCTGCAAAGACTAGTAGTACTTTTTACGTAGACTTAAAAACCTTTGAGGTTGCCCTTCATCGTTGCATGCAAATGCATAGATTTATAACGGGTCAACTTCGCGTATACAGTAACACGTGGGTATAACCCACACGCTCACAGGTCACAGTAGCGTCTTTTCTTCAGTTGGTCTTATGCTTGTTTGCCACCGTCATAATATAAAAAGAGTCATAAATAAACTATAAATTCAGGCCAACTTTTTATCCAAAAACAATGACAATAATTGGTCTGTGGCAGAATGTGGAACAAAGCGGAGCGTCGTTAGTCGCGTGGAAACTAGTTGACGCACATTGTTATGGAAAGGCCGAGTGGCAACTGCGACAAATCGGGCCATGGTGACTGGGTCAGATATTAAATTGATTGCACTAACGCAAAAAAGCATTTGAATTTAATATACGATAAAAATCCGTAAAAGATATTAGTGCCAGCTTAAACAATTTATCAATTCGGAAAACTGAGGTTTAACGTACGCTAGTTTCTAATATGTATCTGGTAAATTCAGGTTTTGACGAGAAATAGTAACAAAAAATTTTCAAAAATTGTTTTTTTGAAGTTTTTTTCTGCATTTTCGAATAGCTTTTCAAGTCAACGATAAATGCAAAGCTGGGTTCCTCCAAAAACTATGGAGTACATGACATACTACCTCTCTGTCCGATGAAATAAATAAGGTCGCCTTTTTATTAAATAAAATGACAATAATTGCTGAACGGAAACGAGTTGGCGCCATATTGTGATGGAAATGGGCCGCGAGTGGCACACGCGCCTTGTATCGATTTTGATTGCACAGACAGAGAATTTCATATAATTTTGACCTCTAAAATAACACTTACGCAGTCTCTAATATCAAAATCGATGCATACTTAGCTTAGTGTAACTTCAGTGATAGAGTCCCGAAATTTACCAATCACTTGGAGAAGCCTTACTTTAGGACATAATATTAGGGCGAGCCGGTACAGTCGGGGGGCGTCGCGGATGATATGACATTCCCACGGCGTCCCCATGCAACGACAAGTGGTGGCAACGCCGCAGAGGTTTTAGTGGGTAGGCTCCTCCCCTCCCTCCGACTAGCGGAGGGGTTGCTGGAGGAGAGAGTCCCACATACCCCCCACTAATGGGCCATCCCCAGGTCCCGGGGGATGCGTAATGCATTTCCTCAGCGACAAAAAAAAAAGGACATAATATTAGGGGCATTTTTAATACGTCTCAACCTTCTTACCCCTTAATCTAATAAAACACGCGGATGATGGTTGACGAGTAACGGGATTTATTTCATTGTACCAGATGCATAGACAATTAGTATTGATAAACTTAACTAGATGGCGCTGGTAACCATATTACAAACATATTTTGATATATATAACAACACCCCCACTATATCAAAATAACAGATAAACTAATATTCATCAAATCATCAGGTATAAAACCGGAGAAACAATTTTAATTTTGACTCTACACAAAAACAAACAAGTTATTACAAACACATGAAACAGGATATGCAAAATGATTTGTAACAATATTCATTAATAAAATCACTTTTGAACTACACCAAGTGTTTTCATAAACCTGTAATGTTTCACCTCCGGTAAACCTTTTGTTAGTATGTCAGCGGGCATGTTAGCGGTTGGCAAATACTTTGTTTCAACAACATCATTATTGATAACTTCCCTAATGAAATGATATCTAACATCAATATGCTTCGAACGCTTATGTGACTGATGATTATTTGCCAGCTTCAATGCGCTCTGATTGTCGTTGTATATTACAACTTTATTACTATAACCCAGTAGTTCCACTTCCAGGTTTTGCAAGTAAATGGCTTCACGGCAAGCCTCAGATAAAGCCATATACTCGCTCTCACATGAGCTCAAAGCAACGGTTCGTTGTTTTTTGCTCTCCCAAGAAACAGCAGAACCAGATTTCATGAAACAAAAACCTGTGTATGACCGTCTGTCAATGGCATCGCTCGCCCAATCAGCATCTACAAAACCTACCAATTCTGCTTTTCCTTTGGAATATTTCAAACAATAGTCTTTGGTTCTCAATAAATATCTTAAAACTCTCTTAGCATAGTTCCAATGAACATCAGAATAAGAATTGTTAAATTGACTCAAGTAACTAGTAGCATAAGAAATATCAGGCCTAGTTAACACTGATAAATACATCAAACTACCTATGAGTTTTTGATATGGCAATCTTTCTTCACAATTATTTGCTTTCTGGACATTCAATTTACATTCTATGGGAGTTTCAACAGAATGACAATCTTCCATACCAAACTTTTCTAACAATGTCTCTATATAATTCTCCTGATCTATAGTAATGACATTTTTATCTTTATTTATGTTAATTCTCATGCCTAAGTATTGTTTTACTTGACCCAAATTTTTTTAATTTAAACTTTTGACCCAGTGCCTTTACAAGATTATCTTTTTCAGTACCATGATTTGAAAATATCAAAAAATCATCAACATAAACTCCAACAATAGTTTTTAAATTATTGCTATGATTTTTTATAAATACACAAGGCTCAAGTTTGCTCTTAGTATATCCTAAGTTACACAAAGTTTCATCAACTTTTTTATACCAAGCAAGTGATGACTGCTTTAAGCCATAAACAGCCTTTTTTAATTTCAACACTTTGTTTGCGTCAGAGACAGGAAAACCTTCAGGTAAATGCATAAAAATGCTTTCTTTAAGGTGACCATTAAGAAAGGCTGTTGTGACATCTAAATGAGTGATATCCATATCTAACTGTACACTCAAGGCAAATAGTAACCGCAAGGTTGAGTGCCTAATAACAGGTGAAAAGGATTCTTGATAGTCCACACCAACCTTTTGTGTAAAACCTTTAGCTACTAGCCGTGCACGATATCTCACTCTATTGTCACAATCACGTTTCTTTTTTAAAACCCACTTGCACTGCACTACACTCGCATTAGCTGGAGCATCGACAACTTCCCATACCTCGTTGTCTTCGAAGGACTGCAGTTCATCTGCCATCGCCTGCAACCACTGTTGTTTCTCAGGTCCACTGATAGCTTCTGCATACGTCATGTCATCTTCTCCTACGTAGCTGTTTGTGCATGTATTTGCAAAACCATACCGTTCTGGTTTCTTCCTCTGCCTTTTCTCTCTTTCTTCACCAACTGAGTTCAATGTATCTGTGGCTTCTGTTGTTCTCGGTGATGCATCTCCTGAAGATAATTGATTTTCAGACTTCAACTGTGACAGAGCATCTGTTCTATGATCTAAAAACTGCTGCTGCACTTCCTCTTCATGCTGTTCACCTTCACCATCCACATCAAGATACTCTGATTCAGACTCACTGGAGCTGCGCTGGTTAGACGTCTCTAATTTAACCACAGATTCCTCTAGCAAGTCCCCCACTGAATCTGTGTTTTCTATACACACTGTAGCTGTATCATCATTCTTTTTCTTCTCTAAAATCACTACATCTCGACTTGTTGTGATCTGATTCTTCACAGGATCATAAACTCTATAGCCTTTTATATTTTCAGGAAATCCTACAAGTATGTGCTTCTTGGATTTTTTGTCCCATTTTGTCCTTTTTTCTTTTGGGATGTGTACCATGACAGGGCTACCAAAGATGCGCAAACCTTCCAAATTTGGTTTTCTTCCTGTCCACATCTCATATGGAGTTTTTTCTACCCCGGAAGCTACTGACCGGTTCTTTATGTATACAGCAGTATTGGCCGCTTCTGCCCAGAACTTCTTATCTAGGCCGGCTTCAAACAAAAGACACCTGGCTCGTTCAACGATTGTGCGATTATTTCTCTCACTCATACCGTTTTGTTCACTAGTATAGGGGTTGGTTTTCTGGTGCACTATACCTTCTTTCTTTAAGAAACCTTCAAACTCATTACTACAGTACTCTCGGCCTTGATCTGTTCTTAAAAATTTGATTTTCTTGTTTTGGCTATTTTCCACCATTGACTTGAACTCCTTAAAATAACTTAATGCTTCACTCTTTGCTTTAAGAAAATAAATGAAAGTCATTCTGGTAAAGTCGTCAACAAAAATGATGAAGAATCTTGCACCACCAATAGAGTTTGTCTCCATAGGACCACAAATATCACTGTGAATAACTTCAAGGCTCTCTGTTGCTCTTGTGCCTGATGAGAATGGTAGCCTTGACTGTTTCCCTTCACAGCACACCTCACAGTTCATTTTACTGCCAGTGAAGGTGCCTGGAAAATCTAGACCATCCACTAGTCCGCGTTTCATTCTGTTTAAATCACCAGCATTAATGTGACCAAGGCGGGCATGCCAAGTCTGGCCATCAGCTGTTGATGAAGATAGCATACAGCTCTGTGTTGACTTTAGCTTTAACTTGTAAACACCATTCACTAGGTCTGCTTCTGCCACTATAACGCCTAGTTTATTGCGAATTATACAATTGTCCGCTCCAAAATGAACACTGTTCCCTTTCTTTATCAGTTTACTGACCGACAATAGGTTAGTCGTGAGTTCTGGTACGCACAGAACATTCTTCACATTAACCTCGTAGCCGTGACTCGTCGTAATTTCCATATCTCCGGAACACAAAACAGGAACTCGCGTATTGTTTGCAACGATAATGTCTGGAAGATCCGGCGAAAACTGTTTGTTTTGCAGCCAACTTTCATTCGCTGTGAAGTGCTCACTCGCGCCCGAATCGACATATATATCGTTTTTATTGAAGTTTCCACTAAGAAAAACAACGCTAAACGCGTTAGTCTGTTTTTTCTTCTCTGATTTCTCATTTAAAAGTGGACATTGACTTCGATAATGGCCTGGATTTTTACATTTGTAACAGATTATAACCTTCGTGTTTACATCTGAGTTTGACGTTTGATAGGTTTGTTGTCTGTGCTTGCTAGGGTTGGGACCATTACTTTTTTTCTTGAAGTGACTTTTTGCAACTAATGCTGAATTGCATTCTGTTTCACTTACTTGCGTCGATTCCATATCAAGTAATTTGGTTTTAATTGAATCGGCCGTTATACTGATTCCAGAGTGCTCGATAGCCATAATCATAGGCATAAATCGTTCTGGTAAACCAGCAAGCATCAATGAACCTACCCACTCATCATTAATATTGAAACCTGTACCACATAATCTCTGCGAAGTTTCAACTATTTGTGTCACATAATTCGTCATATTTTCACAGTTTTCCAATCTGATAGAAATCAAATGACGAAGCAAAGTAATTCTCCGCGAAAATCCTGAATCGTCGAACAAAGTCTTCAACGTTGTCCACAATTGCTTCGTGGTTTTTGCACTCTTTATATGCACAAATAACGATGAATCTATCGTCAAAATAAGTTTCGCTCGTGCTTTTGCGTCCGCCGCTTCCGCTGCTGCCGCTGCAGTCACGTCAGCACTAGGTTCCTCCTTCAGATACTTGTTCGCGCCTTCAAGTATCAGCAAATTTTCTACTGCGAACGCCCAATCGTCGTAATTTTCGCGACCTTTCAACTTCGGCACGTTCGTCAGAAAATTGGAACTCATCTTCACGCACAAAACACGGAAAACACTAACAATTACTATTACTTTTCAATTAAAAAGCGGGATAACGCCCATAACCTCTAATAAAACACGCGGATGATGGTTGACGAGTAACGGGATTTATTTCATTGTACCAGATGCATAGACAATTAGTATTGATAAACTTAACTAGATGGCGCTGGTAACCATATTACAAACATATTTTGATATATATAACAACAATGTGATTATTTCTTGTATCGATGTTTTATTAGTAGTAGTTAACTACAGGAAGTACAACCGCTTGGAGTCTCTGTGAGTGGGGCCGAGTGTGGAACAAAGCGGAGTGTAGTTAGTTGCGCGGAAACGAGTTGGCGCCATATTGCGATGGAAATGGGCCGCGAGTGGGACGCGCCGTATGTAGAGGAAGAGTGATTGATAGAGATAACTACAATACGCCCTCAGCCCTGTTTACTTAAGTTTTTGGGTTATTGTCACCGTAGAATTGTAAGTACTGATAGTTTATAAACTATCGCGCGAGATTGTAAACAAACGGATAGGTTAGATTAGGTTAGTTTATAATATACTTAACCCTAACTAGTCAAATTATAATCGGTCGAGGTTTCACAATTCGACGGTGACATACATAATACGAGGCTGAAAAACTAAGAGCAGAGATCACCAAGAGCGGAGCTCCAAGAGGATTCGATCACTGTGTTGACAGCTTGCCTCTTTAGCTGTCAACACAGCGAATCCTCCTTTTTTTAAGGGTGCCGACCCGCGACAACGCGCATGTAACAACCCTGGAGTTGCAGGCGTCCATGGGCTACGGTGACCGCTTACCATCAGGCGGGCCGTATACCTGTTTGTCGCCGTCGTAGTATATAAAAAAAAGAGATTCTGGAACGTAATATGTAGTAAATGAGATTTTGCGTTGAATCTTACTTCCCAAATTCACTGACACGCCTTAATTAATTTAACGAATTTTCTACTTCAGTAAATATAAGCGTAGTTCATCGTTACTTTTAAAAGAATCGTTTACAAAACATACTAAACCAAATGTTTTTATATAATTATGGGTGTAATTTACCTGATTTTTTTAACAATATCATTAATTGACCGATATTGACTATAGATCCCGAGATACTCGTACATACAGCTATAAATTTTAACAGTATTTTTTACGGTAGGAATACTTGTCAAGCCGTTTATCGACCAATCTGTAAAAGTAGGTACTTATTATCTTATTATATCTTATGTTATTGAGTCCTTCTTTCTTCTTTTGATCATTACTCGACTCATACAGCTGCTCAGGGAGCCTGAGGGTCCGCTTTGGCAACTAATCCCAAGATTTGGCGTAGGCGCTAGTTTTACGAAAGCGATCGACCACCATCTGACCTTCCAACCCAGAGGGTAAACTAGGCCTTATCGAGATTAGTCCAGTTTTCTCACGATTTCCTTCACCGAAAAGCGATTGGTAAACGATGATATTTCGGACATAAGTTCCGAAAAACTCATTAGTACGATCCGACAGGGTTTGAATCCGAGACCTTCGGATTGAAGTCTCACGTCATACCGCTGGGCAGCCAACGCTCTTTCCTTCTCTTATATTATATTGTTGAGTACTTATAGAATAGAATACTAACACTGGTTCAACTCACCCGTTCTCGGTTAGCAACGAAAACACGGCAACTAAGGCCCTTAGAGGATGAAAGGTACTCGTAACCTGAAGAAAAACCGATCCATCTCAATTTCGGACGAAACCGATTCGTTACTTGATTAAATAAAGGGGAAGGCTTATGAATATAAAACGAGCCGCGATTAGGACTGCTTTAGACTAATTAACGTGGTTAATATTTAATTACTACTTAGAAGAAGGGTTTTTTTTTACGACGTGGTGGGAGGCAAACAAGATGACAAATGCCTCCCATGGGCGCTTGCTATACCAATGTGGTTGCACGTGCCTTACCCTTCTACGCTATGTTTGCACAGACTTGGCAATGACATTTATGGAAGGTCTTTACTTGTCTTAGCACTTGGCTCAGCGATGTCAGCCCTATATCAACAAAATCAAGCTTTTTAAAGTAAAATTATCATATCTAGTACAAGAACTAATCAAATTATTGAAAATTTTTTCGTGTTTTTTAAGTAGTCACATATAGACGCGTGGTCATAGTTTATATATATATGTAGTAGACGAAAGTCTTCGATCAGTGTGTGTTGCCAGTGATGGCATACGGTACTGAAACGTGGTCGCTTACGATGGGCCTCATAAGAAGGCTCAAAGTCACCCAAAGGGCAATGGAGAGAGCTATGCTAGGAGTCTCTCTGCGAGATCGTATTAGAAATGAGACCATCCGCAGCAGAACCAAAGTAACCGATATAGCTCTCCGAATCGCTAAACTTAAGTGGCAGTGAGCGGGGCACATTGCACGTAGAACCAATGGTTATGGTGTGTCGTAGGTTTTCAGTGGCTGGTGTTACACCCTGTACATACTGTCACCGTTATCCTTAATATAATCAGTGATGACCTGGTAGAGGTCGCAGTAATTCATTGGATACAGGCAGCGCACGACCAATCGATGTGACATTATCTGAAGGTGCCATATGTTCAGCAGTGGACGTGTTTTGGTTGCTAATGATAATCAGGTTGATATTATTAGTGGCTTATTGGGAACAGTGTTTAAAATTATCTAAGCACAATCTTGTTGGGGCGGAAAGGTTCTGGAGTGGCGACCGCGTACCGGAAGGCGCAGCGTGGGTAGGCCCCCCACAAGGTGGACTGATGACCTGGCGAAGGTCGCAGGAGTCCGCTGGATGCTTGTGGCGCAGGACCGGTCATTGTGGAAATCTTTGGGGGTGGCCTATGTCCAGCAGTGGACGTCTTTCAGCTGAAATGATGATGATGATGATGAGACATATATAAACGATAAACATCCATTTAAATAAGCATTCTCAAATTATTATCAACATGGAACGGGTCTATCGCGAATGTAGTTAATTTACCTTAATATATATATTAAGGTAATTCTGTGTAAAAAACACGAAACGTTAAAGCATTCTCAAAACTTGTATTCAAATAACTAAAAATATAGTGTCGCGCCAGAAATTTAAACCTCATCTGGGCAATTTCATTAAAATTAACAACACAAAGTCAGCTAATTAGGTAGTTGCTATTCGGGAAACGTTGCAATTAAACCCCGAGCCAAGAATTTTCCCACTTTAACAAAAAAGGCGTATGTGCTAACGTTTTCTTTAGAACCATCGCTATTTTCAAAGTACTCAAAATTACCTTTAAAATTGGCGGAAGTGGTTGGTGTTTTCTATGGACTACAAGTTTTTGTGTAAGAAAGTAGAATTGCATGAGTATGGTAATACAAATTGGAGTTAATGCTAAACTTTTTATTGGTGTCGTAGTGTAATCTCGGTAGTTGGGATGCTGTTGCCATTGCTAAAACAGTGAATTACCTGATATTCCCAATTCTAGTGAATAACGAACATACCATGCAGAATTTTAAACGGTGAATAGGGCCTTACCATAACGTCTTAAAGCGATTCAGTTTAGGCTCAGTTGTATAGAAGCAACTCAGTTTAGCTGAACAGCAGTTCAGGTTAACTGAATCGCGTTAAGACGCCATAGTAAGGCCCCTGAATGACACTGCTGAACTCTTGTTCATAGTATAATCATACAATTTAAACTTTGGATACTATTCATACAATTTTAACTTTCGTGACTTCTTAACTTCTCACTGACAGTAATATTGGAAGAGGATTAAAATTTACCTATTTTTATGGCAATTGGCGTAATATTTTTCGTCAGACAGTGATAATACGGATCGTAATATTCAATAAAATTCATACCTATATAAAACAATATTAAATTTGTTTAATAGGTAATAAAGTTTTGTATGGGTTCAAAATTATTCTTAATAATCATAAATTGCCCATGCAATTTTGAACGCGATGGTACATACGACTGACTCGACATATTTATTTTTAGTTCGTAGCTGTCTAATCTAGCATTGGCCGCGACTTGGTTTGTGTACAATTAAAACATAAGTAAATTATTATGTCCTTTACCGAGAGTCAAACTATCCTCACACGAAATTTCACCTTAATTCATTAAAAGCGGTTTTAGCGTGTAGAGGTAACAGACAGATAGACAGACAGACAGAGTTATTTTCGCATTTGAAAATAATATTAGTATGGATTAGATATAATTATTAGCACGCAAAAAAGGCACAATAAATGTCGAGTTGCGGAAAAAGCCCAGAGAAACTAACTAACTAGTATGGATTAGTATAGATATATAGATATAATATTAGTATGGACGTAGGTATGTAATGTTTCTTTGAGTGTCAAAACTTTCTCAAGTTTGCAGAACTTGCACTAAATCAAAAAGCTATAGATTTTATGACCAATATCTACTGAGCGAAACAGGGGCGCGTCGTAAACCTAAAAAATGTGAACGTCTATAAAAACTGTTTATCGCCCAAGTGATAAGATATAACTTTTATGCTGTTTTTATTTTGCGCACAAATTTACCTCAGAAAGTAAATCAATTTACTCGTAAAAATGTTATTATCTTTTTTATTGCAAAGCAATTGTCTTGTTCTAATGTTGTGAAATATCTTCCAAACACCTTTAGCCTGTCCGATAATGAGTTAATAATAATAATAAATAATAAAATGGCGTAGGGATGTGACGACCCCATCGCCCACTGGTTTAATTCCACCGGTGCAATCAGTCAACGCAGGGCAGCTTGTGGCGAGCTGTTGGGGAGTAGCGACCCCACGTACCTGAGCGCTCCTGGGGGACTCCGTCGTCCGACCAAGTCCTCCGCCTCTGGCTTGCCTTAACCGGCCGTCCAGAGTGGGGTCGCGAGAGCTGTGTTCTCGAGGGTAGATGTGGAAACCTAAGTGGCGAGTTGGCTATATGTTTAAAGTCCAGTGACACCTCTCTACCCCCAGCCCTCATACCGGTGTTGCCCTCGAGCCATCTTAGATGTCGCTTTTTGTGCGGGCCCATCTTATGTGGGCGAGTCACCGTCTGCCGGAAATAAAATTGATTACCGTTTTGTTAGGCAGACGTCCGATTTTATTCTCCATAACCCAGTATTTAGTCCACCGCTTTCACCTAATATTCCAGCATATTTTAGATTCCATTAAATCTCAATAGTCTATACACCCTGGCGGGTGCTGCCTCTGCGTGCGTCCCATGACTCGGGCAGGTGCAACATCCGCTCGGTGAACCCCTTACATTTCATTAAATTGTCGAAAGGGCCTCTGCGTGTTGGCTTCGGCTCCGCGCACGCCTCCCAAAGGTCCGGAACACCATTGTTCCGTGATGGGAAAGACATATAAATAATAATAAATATTACAGGACATTCTTACACAAATTGACTAAGTCCCGCAGTAAGCTCAATAAGGCTTGTGTTACGGGTACTCAAACAACGATATATATAATAATATACAAATACATAGAAAACATCCATGACTCAGGAACAAACATCTGTGTTCATCACACAAATAAATGCCCTTACCGGGATTCGAACCCAGGACCATCGGTTTAGCAGGCAGTTGAACATCGACATAGAAAAAAAGTCGTTTAAAAACGCCTTTAAAACTATAATTTCTTCTAGTTAACTAGTGAAATATACATACTTTATATAATTATACAAAAGTTTTAACTTACTTGTTTTGAATGGTTAAAATTACAATTGTAAAACATGAATTAAATCATTTATTATTTATAATAAATGTTTTGATGCATGTTAAAGAGATGTCATATATATATAATTTAAACTTTCGTGAGTCATACTGATATTTAATTGCAACGGTTAACACTCACGTATTTTTATCACAATATTATTATTGAATTTCGATACACCTACTTATTATTCTCCCAATAAATAAGGTAATACGTAGCTTAGATATCACGGGACGCTTTCTAAAGAAATTGACGCACGCGATGCCTGTCCCGGCACCTCCCAGCCACTATATACTACATATAAACTAAGCTTTAAATAAAGCTAGGCATGTTCTGTTACTGCAATTTTCGAACATGTTTTGATTGAGCTAACATGTGGGCGGTCTCTTAGCAAGAAAGCGATGATTTCTGCTACGCAGATACTTCTCGGGACTAAATAAACTAAGCCCTACTAAGCAATTCAGAATAGTCCGATTCACTCCTTAGAATTTGACATGTACCTAGTGTAAATTAAGTCATAATTACGCCTTACCTCTAGAGAGTTGAAACATAACATGCTCAGTAACTATTTGATAGGTTCATACCTCGATACTCCAAATCATAAGCGTTTGATGTACCGCTGGCGCCCGTCTCTACGCTTATCGATCAATACGCAGAATTAACATTTCAATTACCACACAGAATGACATACGCAAATTGACCAACACGCGTTATGACCACTGCAACTTTTGAATCATCAATCTTTTTTTTTTGCCCTCAACTAGACGGAGCCCCACTTCGTGAGGCTCCTAGTTCCTAGGTCCTTAACTTATAACTTAGATTAGAACTTATATATCGTAGATCATAATCGCTCGCCGCTCGCAACTTATACTGCTACGATACAAATATTAAGCGTTTTATGTTCCGCCCTCGCCACACTCTTCTTTGTTTGATGCTTATATTTCACATTACGAAATTACTCGGGAGTTTATTATTAATAGCTTTTCAAGCGGTAAGAGGTTCTTCAAAAGAACATTAATTTATAATACAGCAAAACTTTACAAATACAAGTACCTAAAAGTTAACTTTACACGTGGTAAAAGTGTGCGACTTTCAATTCGACGGTCGCGAGTTCAAATAAAAGCGGGCGTAAAAGGAGGGTACAATTTCTCAGAAAGAAAGGCTAAGTGGAAAATTAATTACTTCGGGCGGGACGCGAACCCGTGACTCTGTGATACCAGTTCAACATATGATATTTATCAATGGCTTTTTGGTGAAGGAAGATTTTGCAAGGAAACTGGACTAATTCCAATAGTTTAACCTTTGGGTTAGACAGTCTGATGGCAGTTGCTTTCGTAAAAGTCAGCCTACGCCGAATCTTAGGCTTGAGTATTTTTCAAAAATGAAGAAGGTGTCCACAAAAATGATATCAACAATAAGTCTACGCTATGCTGTCATAACTACAAACGGGCCTTAAAAGCTAACAGAAAGTTGGCCTTACTATCAGTCCCGCGACGGAAGCCCCGTATCGCTAAGCCAATTATGTATGTATGAGGTAATACTGGGCCAAACTGCTCAAACTGTAAGTAGCTGGAGCTTGACGTTGCCACTGGGCCATCGTTGCGGCATACGGGTTAGGTAAAGTCAACCGATTGGAACCCTAGGCTGCTGTAGGACTATGTCATAGTGACGCTTAAATCAGATTGTAAGTAACCTCCTACTGCTTGTCATTTTGATATGGTTTTAGAGTGCCCTAGGATTTCAATTGAAAGAATAATTAAGAAGTCAGGAATAATTAGGAATAATGAAGGAGGAAGGAATTGGAGGGATCATTAGAATACATTTTGAAGCTAAAATAAAAAATAAGTTAATTACAATTGCGTTATAATTGATTAGTTTTGTTTTTTCATGAATATTATTTTCATTCACTGTGGTTTCTCTTGTGCCCTTACCGAAACAGAATGATCTCTACTAGCCTTTTTACCCTGTATGTATAGAAATAGAAACGACTCGTATAAAAATACGTGAACTATCGTGTATACATATCCTGTGTTCGCAGTTTCTTGTTGTATTTGCGTTTACCTAAGTACTATCTATTCATTACACCTAAATTTTAGTTTTTCCCTCTTTGATAGACTTTGGATCGGCTTGAATCCAGCTAAGCTGTGCCCATACCTTTTTCCTTTGTCAGTGCCTAATCCTGTAACCTATGTTCATTATTTTGTTCAAGGAAATAAATCTATACATATAAAAGGAAAAGTCCTGACTGACTGACTCACTGATCAACGCACAGCCGAAACTACTAAACGTATGATCCTGAAATTTTCACATTACGTTAGGTGTTTAACGAAGGTAACGAATAAGAAAGGGTTTTGAAAAAATCATCTTATAAGGGGGTTAAATCGGGGTTGAAAGTTTGTATGGAAGAAAGTTTTTTTTTTAGATAGAGACTCAAAAGTTGGTGTAGAGGTTTGTTATTAAAATAAAAAAAAAGTAATTTTAGCGTTTTGGAAAAATCAACCCCAAAAGGGGTGAAAAGTGTGTTAAAAGTTTGTATGGCGGAAGCGTTTCCCTTTTAGTTATAGACTACAAACTTTGTGAAAAGAATCCTCATTAGAGTTTACAAAAAGTAATTTCAGCGATTTTGAAAATTCGACCCTTATAAGGGTGAAAAGGGTGTTGAAAGTTTGTATGGCGGAAGGTTTTCTGTTTAGCAAGAGACTTTATTTTATGTGTAAAGGTTTCTCATCAAAATACAAAAAAGGTGTTTTTATCTATATAATTTATAAAAAATAAACTGACTGACTGAATGACTAACTGACTGAGTGACTGACTGACATATCAACGCACAGCCCAAACCGC
This sequence comes from Lathronympha strigana, assembly GCA_949128165.1. Classification (NCBI taxonomy): domain Eukaryota; kingdom Metazoa; phylum Arthropoda; class Insecta; order Lepidoptera; family Tortricidae; genus Lathronympha; species Lathronympha strigana. The sequence goes on from OX421920.1 coordinate 12,732,726, forward strand.
TGGACCTAGAGATTCCAAATTTGGAACGTAGGTTCCTTATAAAGTCTAAAGGTGCACTAAGAAAGGATTTTTCAAAATTCAACCCCTAAGGGGGTGATTTGGAAGTCCAAAGTTTTTATGGGGAAACAAGATTAGGTGGCCTATTCCATTTGAAACTTTACAGGAGTATTTATAAAAATAAATGAGGTAGCCCGTGTTTCAGGTTTGTTGAGAATTCAACCCATATAAGGGGGAAAAGAGGTGAAAAAGTTAAAAAAACAACATGGGTATCGTTTTCTGGTTTATCGGGTCGCTGATTACAAAAACAACGACGATTTTAAAATCTAACGTGGCGATTGTGAAATACCATCTTCCCTGTTGGGGCGCGAGGGGGTCGAACTCAAAAAATATAAATATGGGTGTCGTTTTGTTGTTTATTTCTGGTTCTATAGATTCCAACCTTAACACTTAGGTTTCTTCTAAGGCGTAGGGGTGCACAAAGAAAGGAGTTTTCAAAATTCACCTCCAAAGGGGGAGAAATGACGGTACAAACTATGTATGGGGAAACATGATTAGTTAAACTATTTTATTCAAAACTACACAAGAGTATTTCTAAAGATAAATGAGTAATGACGTGTATTTAATTTTTTGAGAATTAAACCACTAAGAAGGGGTAACAAAGTCAAAAAACATCATGATTATCGTTTTTATGGTTTATTGGGTCGCTGAAATAAAAAAAACAACCATTTTAAAATCCAATGAGGTGGACGTATGATACACCATCGTCCCTGTTGGGGTGGGATGGGGTTGAAGTCTCAAAATATCAATATGAGTGTCGTTTTGTTGTTTATTTCTGTTTCTAGAATTTCATTTTTTTTTTTAACAAATGGGCTTACTCTTGGCTACAGACTAGCCGAAAGCAAAGACGTGGCCTACGATGGAGCGAGCTCGCCCAGAAGGTGCCTGTTCACCCTTGATTTGAAGGCTGAATTGGCACGTAGGTTTCTTATTAAGGTGTAGGGGTGCATTAAGAAAGGATTTTTCAGAATTCACCTTCTAATTGAGATAAGAAAGAAGATCCGAGAGGTTCTTTACAATGAATCTGGAGCCAAAACTGCGAGAAAAGGCCGCCATTTGAAATTTCGTCAGTTATGATCTGATCGTGATGGAAATCAATATCTGAGAATCTGAAAGGTTCTTTCTAAGGAATCAGAAGTCAACATTGATCGTTGGTACATATCAAAGGGTCCAAGAGGTTCTTTATAACGAATCAAAGCCGCCAACTTGATTTTGAAATTACGTTACGGTTGAACATTTATTTTGTACGCGGACGAAGCTGCGGGAAATAGCTAGGATTTTTTAGAATTCTCCTCCTAAAGGGGTTAAGTGGGATTTGATTGTATATCGGGAAACAAGATTTATTAGACTATTTTATTCACAGGAGTATTCCTAACGAGAAATGAGTAAATAGGAGTACGAAATGGGGTGAAAAAGGCAACATGGGAAATATATACAGTAAGTGTAACTTACCTAACGACCTACCTCTGCCTACCTTAAATCTAAAATAGGTCCTTGATCAGAATTGCGAAAAGGGGCTCCATCTTGAATTTATTGAGTTTTAATCCGACCTTGATAATGATCGGTATTTGGGGATCCGAGAGATTCCTCAGTAATGAATCTGTAGTAAAAACTGCGAGATCCGGCCGTCATCTTGAAATATTTCGATTTTGATCCATTCGTGTTAAAATCGATTTCCGTGAGGTTCTCTTTATGAATAATCTGTAGTTAAAACTGAGAAAAACGGCCATCGTCTAGAATTTCTTCAGTTAAGATCTGATCGTGATGAAAATCGATATCCGAGGATCCGAAAGGTTCTTTCTAACGAACCACCAACGCCACCATCAACGGCCACCATCTTGAATTTATAGAGTAAAGTTCGTGATAAAGCTCGGTAGGCACATATAAAGGGTTCGAGAGGTTCTTTATAACAAATCAGAGGTCAAAATTGAGAAACAGCCGCCAACTTGAATTTTTCAGTTTGATCACATTAGCGACAACAATCCATTCCATTTAAATCCGTTCAGCCAACCGCAAGATAATAGCGGACAAACATACATATGTAGGTACATACAAATATACGGGCCCAACTAAGAACCTCCTTATTTGTAGACTGTTGAAAATTACGTTTAGTACGCGGGCGAAGCCGCGGGTAAAAGCTAGTGTATTTATATTTGTATTTCTTAGGTACCTAATCTGGAAACTGTCAATCGACGCCCGTTTGAAAGTATTTTCTAAAATCATTTTCGCTAAGCAGCGAGCTGCTGCTGAACCCATGGGATTAGGTAGCTGTTTTCATGTCCAAATATAAATATTCAAAGGACTATGTAAGAAGGCAATGTTAGGGCCTACGCTAGCTGACGCGGATTAACCGGACTGGACGCCCTTCTAATAAGAAATTGTATGATCAGCGCTAAGTGAAGCGGGCCCACGGAGCGGGTGCGCCATACTAAATCCACCCGCCGCGTGCACCCGCTCCGTGCACCCGCGTCAGCTAGACCTCTGGTTCTGGTTCCGTTAAGTCGGAACTTATGATTAATATTACACATCTGCTTCGGTTCCGATTCCGTTACTTCTGAATCTGAAATTATATGGATGTCTTAGATGAGCGCGACGTTGGGACATGAGCGGGAAAAACAAACAGGTCACGTTTGCACGCGAATAAAAGTCTTGATTTATTTGTGTATTTTGGAATTTTTATATTTAACCTTAACATCTCGTCTACCTCGTTGGTTCCGATTCCATTTCTGGTTCCGATAAATTAAATTCAAAATATCTGGCTCCGCTTTCGGTTCCGATAAAACATCCGTTACATCCCTGTTATGTTGTACATATTTAAACATAAAAAAAGCAACAATTTTTTTGTAATCTCTACCGAAAATTACAAAATACAGTATCGAATGACAATGGTAGAACCGCCAAAGACTCTTTTGTCTCCGATGAAAGGTATTAACTAGGGAGCTAAAAGGTGCAGCGTCAAAGCGAGGCTGCAATTGCAGTTTAATCCATCGGTTCTCGTCGGCTGTTAGACGGGTTTCAACCTACCAGAGTTTGTCTAAGTAGATTGGAAAAAAATTAATTACGGTTACACGGAGAAAAAAAGTGATTAGGTACTATATTTTTTAAACCACTAATCTATATATATAAAAGAGGTTGTCCTCATCTACGATCAACGCACAGCCGAAACGGCTAGGACTAGAAACTTGAAATTTTTACCAAAGCTTCCTTTTAGCACGTAAGCGAGAGATAAGAACGGATTTTTGGAAATTCTACCCCTAAGGGGGTGAAAAGGGAGTTGAAAGTTTGTATAAATGGATTTTTTTTTTGAGCTAGAGACTTGAAACTTTGTGTAAAGACTTTTAATTACAATTGAAGGAAACTGTTTTCGTGGTTTTTGGAAATTCCACCTCTAAAGGGGTAAAAAGGGGGTTGAAAGTTTGTAAAGAAATAGAATTTTGTTTTGAGCTAGAGACTTGAAACTTTGTATTACAATTGAAGAAAAGTATTTTCAAGGTTTTTGGAAATTTCAACTCTAAAGGGGTAAAAAAGGGGTTGAAAGTTTGTATAAGAATGGAATTTTGTTTTGAACTAGAGACTTGAAACTTTGTTAAAAGACTCCTTATTAGAATTAAAGAAAAGTATTTTCATAGTTTTGGAAAATTCAACCCCTATGGGGGTAAAAAAGGGGTAGAAAGTTTGTATGAGAATGGGATTTGTTTTTGAGCTAGAAACTTGAAACTTTGTGTAAAGACTTTTAATTACAATTTAAGAAAACTGTTTTCATGGTTTTTGGAAATTCTACCTATAAAGGGGTAAAAAGGGGGTTGAAAGTTTGTAAAGGATAAGATTTTTGTTTTAAGTTAGAGACTTGAAACTTTGTTTTTAAACTCTGTATTACAATTGAAGAAAAGTGTTTTCATGGTTTTTGAAAATTTCACCTATAAAGGGGTAAAAAGGGGGTTGAAAGTTTTTATAGGAATGGAATTTTGTTTTGAGCTAGAGACTTGAAACTTTGTTTTAAGACTTTTAATTACAAATGAAGAAAACCGTTTTCATGGTTTTTGAAAATTCTACCCCAATGGGGGTAAAAAGGGGGTAGAAAAATTGTATGAGAATGGAATTTATTTTTGAACTAGAGACTTGAAACTTTGTTAAAAGACTCCTTATTAGAATTAAAGAAAAGTATTTTCATAGTTTTGGAAAATTCAACCCCTATGGGGGTAAAAAAGGGGTAGAAAGTTTGTATGAGAATGGGATTTGTTTTTGAGTTAGAAACTTGTAACTTTGTGTAAAGACTTTTAATTACAATTTAAGAAAACTGTTTTCATGGTTTTTGGAAATTCCACCTATAAAGGGGTAAAAAGGGGGTTGAAAGTTTGTAAAGGATAAGATTTTTGTTTTAAGTTAGAGACTTGAAACTTTGTTTTTAAACTCTGTATTACAATTGAAGAAAAGTGTTTTCATGGTTTTTGAAAATTTCACCTATAAAGGGGTAAAAAGGGGGTTGAAAGTTTTTATAGGAATGGAATTTTGTTTTGAGCTAGAGACTTGAAACTTTGTTTTAAGACTTTTAATTACAAATGAAGAAAACCGTTTTCATGGTTTTTGGAAATTCTACCTCTAAAGGGGTACAAAGAGGGTTGAAAGTTTGTATAGGAATAGAATTTTGTTTGGAGCTAGATACTTGAAACTTTGTGTAAAGACTCCTTATTAGAATTAAAGAAAAGTTTTTTCATAGTTTTGGAAAGTTCAACCCCTATGGGGGTAAAAAAGGTGTAGAAAGTTTTTATGAGAATGGAATTTATTTTGAGCTAGAGACTTGAAACTTTGTGTGAAGACTCTTTATTACAATTAAAGAAAAATGATTTAATGGTTTTTGGAAATTCTACTCCTAAAGGGGTAAAAACTAAAAAGGGGGTTGAAAGTTTGTTTGAGAATGTTTTTTTTTAGCTAAAGTCTTGAAACTTTGTGTAAAGACTCTTAATTTATTACAATTTAAGAAACGTGTTTTCATGATTTTTGGAAATTAAGGGGGTGAAAAGGGGGTAAAATCTTTGTATGGAAATGGAGATTATTTTTGAGCTTGAATGTTTTTGTAAAAACATTTTATTTAAATCAAAGAAAAGTGTATAATTTAAACTTTCGTGAGTCATACTGATATTAAATTGCAACGGTTAACACTCACGTATTTTTATTACAATAGGCGTGACATGATTCGTCTGCGTCGGGCAGACATCGTCGAACAGACAGAGTGTTGTTATCACCTTCGCTGCCCGAGCCCGGCGTAGGTAACGGTTCGCGCTGGAGGAAGCGGAAGCGGGGTGATTCGCGCAATCCGGCGCCGTCGTTGCGGGAGTCTGAATTGTCGGATCGTCTGACGGGATCAACGACAAGCACACCGAACTAACCGTGTTCACCAAATCGTCACCACACAAATTCACGTTCCCTCTAGGAAGCACTGGTTTCCAAGCCAGTGGCAGAGTCCAACCTCCGTTGTGGTTGAAATTAGGGCGACGTCCGATTTCAATGGCCTCACGGATCGTGCGTGGCACGTAACATTTTTCCCGTGCCAACAACTTCACTTTATCGAACCGAATGAAATGCGTCGCGTCCGTACCGAAAGTATGTTCCGCTACCGCCGAATGCCTTACGTCCTGACGCCTATTGTGATAAAAATAGGTGAGTATTAACCGTTGCAATTTAAAGAAAAGTGTTTTCATAGTTTTGGAAAATTCAACTTCTAAAGGGTTAGAAAGGGGGTTGAAAGTTTGTTTGAAAATGGTATTCTTTTTTTAGCCAGAGACTTGAAACTTTGTGCAAAGACTGTTCATTATTAAAATATAAAAAAGTTGTTTGCTAAGGGGTTAAACGTTTGTATGGAAAAAGAGATTCTTTTTGAGCTAGAGGCTTGAAACTTTGTGAAAAGACTCTTTATTAGAACAAAAGAAAAGTGTTTTCATAGTTTTGGAAAATTGTACTCCTAAGGGGGTAAAAACGGGTTTGAAAATTGATGAAGCGGGGAAATAAAGATTTTTTTGAGCTAGAGATTTGAAACTTTATGCATCGATTCCTTATTAAAATAAAAGAAAACTGGTTTCATGGTTTTTTTGGAAATTCCACCCATAAAGAGCTGAAAAGAGTGTTGAAAGTTTCTATGGCGGAAAGTTTTCTTTTGTATCCATAGACTTCAGTTTTGTTATTCAAGTATGTAGGTAATCATTTATGCTATTTAACCGGATGGTTGTCTGTAATGGACAAATGTTGCCTTTTAGCGATAATACCGCCTGTTGCCAACATCTACCTAATAAAAACTTAAACGTAAACGCAATAGAAAATATTTGTATTATATATGTGTAGGTTATCAAGTCACATTGTAAAAAGATAAAACAAGGTATGAAAATCTGTAGGAAGAACTCTATTATACGCGGACGAAGTCGCGGGCGGAAAGCTAGTATTCTAAATATTAACAGCATTATGCTATTACTGTTAAATATAGTTGTTAATATAATACTTTTAATCTGTTAAAGGGAACTGGAATTTGTTAACAGAACCTGCATAACGTGAAGAAAATGCAAAAATTAAGAGGCCGGTCACGATTTGAAATTGAAAATGTTTCATAATTAAATAACGCATATAAATCGCAATTTTTGGATATAATGAAGTATTTGTATTAAAAAAAATTGATAAATAAATATTATTATTTAGTATCCGAAAACTCAATTCTGACAGAGCTTGTTTTGCGCAGTGTGGTGGTTGATTCATGAATACAATATTGTAACTTGATTTTTAAAATAAATTTTTACAGCATCTAATTTATTTTCATACATGGATATGGGCATTAGGCATAGAATGAAGTTTACTTTTTATATTTTTATTTTATGAAATAAATTATATACCTATATGCCCAAATATATCTGCTAAACTTTGGCAATTTCTCTTAAATTTGCTCTACCTAAATTTACATAAAAAAAGTACCACATCCTCGCACTATTTTCACCAATTTCTATCAAGCAATGACTTTGTGCGAGCTAAAGAGACAATGAAATTAATTCGTAGGCAAGGCGCACAGGCAACCATCACATCTTATCAGTCAGTCCGCGATCCGCTGCCGATGCCGCCCCGAAGCAAAGTGGTATGCGTCAACTTTTTAGTTGGGATTGTTTAACGGTTTTTTTAATAATTATGACGAACGTGTGAAAAAATGGAAAAACAAAACTGTTTAAGACCGATTGCTTCGGCGTAGGCGGAAATTACAGCAATTAGTGAATAAGATACCACAGTAAGTACATACATAAATAAATATTGTGGGACAATCTTACACAAATCGACCTAGTCCCACGGTAAGCTCAATAAAGCTTGTGTTGTGGATACTAGACGACGATATATATAATAGATAGATACACTTAAATACATAGAAAACATCCATAACTCAGGAACAAATATTCGTGATAAACACACAAATAAATGCCCTGACCAGGATTCGAACCCGGGACCTCATGCTTCGTAGGCAGGGTTACTACCAACTAGGTTAGGAGGCCGTCAAAAATACATAATCATTGTTTTCGTTTGATTTCGGTGAGCGTCATACGGTTTTGATAAGTTTACTTTTGAGCTTTTCATAATTATGATATAGACTATTAGTATACGATACAACTGTATTTACTACGAAATACGATTACAAAAGCACCTCGATATTGAGGCATAATACACGTATAAAAAATGTTTACCGGCGAGGCTATAGTTATCTACCTTATTGTTGTTATAGTGGCTATACAATTTATGTCGATATTCATATTATATTTCAGGTCAAACGATGAACAAAAGGAAGAGAAGGCAGTCTCTATTAAACTAGATAGAACTGAAGCCTTTGTACAACATTAATCGCCTTATTGGGCGATTTGGAAGCGATTTCTATACAAAACTTGTACGCGGTGAACATGATTGATCTCAGTTTTGAAATGAAGACTGTACTAAAAGTTAAGTACAAAGCAGTAGAATTACATTATTTTCGTTATTGATTTATTTTATGAATGGTGACTATTTTTAGATATACATAACTTTGTTTAAAACTGTTAATCATGAGAATGCATGTTAATATGTCAATATTTAAGAGCCACTAAAGCAGTGGAAGTACATTGTTATTATGTTTTAAATGATGTTTATCTACAGATATTATTCCCTTTTATGGGCGTTTTTAATTTTTGTTGTAGAAAAATCATTTTTTGATTATTTGACATTTTTATTTGTTATCTATTCAGAATCGCTAGCTCATTCAATCCTAGTAAGAGAAAAAAAGTGTCCTAAAATTTCCTTAAATTTTTCCATTGCGCTACCGCCATACTAAATCTATGAAATGATGGTGGCGAAATGGAAAACAAATCTTGGGACACTTTATTTTCCTACTAGGATTGAAAGAGCTCGCGATTCTGAATCGAAAACAATAAGAAAAAAAATAAAATAAAAAAAAAATGATTTTTCTACAACAAAAAACTAAAACGCCCTTATACTTGTTAATTGCAATAAATAATTATTATGCCAATGATAAAGATCTCTTAGAGCCGTACCGTTACCCTAATTGAACCTACAGTCGACGACAGGTATATATATATAGCTCAATTTTAATAAAAATCCATGGTAAATACCCGTGTTCATTAGTTAGAATGAAACATTGCTTTATTAAATAAGTCAAGTAAAAGTCAGTCAAGTTAAATAAGGGTGACGGCTAAATAGTAGCTGACAGCTACATAAATAGTATTTTTTTTATAGCTGGTGTATTTTTTTAGGTAAGATTTTTTAAGATTCCTCTTTTATTTTGTTTTTTGTTTAATGTAATTATTATACAATTATAAAGCACGAATCAAATCATTTATTAAATGTAATAAATGTTTTGTTTAATGTTTTTGTGTTTTTTTAAGTAGTCACATTACTATATATAAATTATAAATCGGCAGACGCCCTAACCACTGGGCTACCCGATCACGGCGACCAGAGTCCGAAATTTCCTAGGCCCAGTGGTTAGGGCGTCTGCCGCGAAAGCAGGAGGTCGCTGGTTCGATCCCAGCCCTGCTCACTGGGGATCTTGTTCACTTTTTCTTTAGTATATGACATCTCTTTCAATTTGTAATTATTATGTTTTTAACTTAGTTCATTTATGTTTTTATTATTTTAAACATTCGTTTTTTGTAATTACGTGTTAAAATAAAACACTTACACCACATTTAAGTGTGGTTGGTGCAGACCTTTCTGCAATCAACTGGCGCAATCGCAGAACTACGCCCAATCAAACGAGTCACGTACAATGCTAGCATTGCTGGCCTCGGCTGGCTGTTATATTACAACGGCGCACACACCTGCCGCAGTGTCAATCAGAATATTTGGCCCTAATCGCCTCATTTACCGAGGTTTGTGTCGAGCGATTTTTATCAACAAAATTTGGCAACCATTTCTAAATTAAAGTAACGTTTTATTAAAGAATTACAAATATACATATGAGATCGTATTATACACTGACGGAATCCTCGAACCACGTTAATTCACGTGTTTTCTTTTGCTCAACTTTTTGATACTATATTGAAGTAATGAATAAGGATCCTGTTATTTTTTTACTGTATTACGGAAGATAATTTTAATTTGCATGGGATGTATGAGCTACTTCTCTAATTAATTTTTTTAATAGTGTAGTGTGTGTCTAAGGAATAAATGAAACACTTTTTGTCTCTTTGATATATCTTTATCGAAGGTGCATAGGGCCTCCACAAGATCCTTCAACGCCCTTCTATCCTGAGCAACCTTCTTGGCTTCGCTCCAGCTCAGTCCTACGGCTCGCAACTCGCAACACACTCTCCACGCTCCGCCGCCACGTGTGTACAGGGCGTCCACGAGCTCGCTTTCCACCTTGAGGCTTCCACTCAAATGCGAGACTGGCACTATTTTTTGCTCCTCTTCGAAGTGTATGCCCGATCCATCTCCACTTCCGCAGCGCTACTTCTTGGGCAATTGGAGACTGACGGCATATACTAAATATATTTGGGTATGTATAGAATATATTTCATAAAAGTAGGCTGTGGTGGCAGGGTTCGCGGCAGCCGCCACAGCCTCCAGTCCGTCGTAGCCGACAGATGGGACAGTGGCCTAATAAGGCACCGGTCCTCTCTACATTTAAGTTTAGCTAGTAAGAAAGTTATTTAAATTAATCTTAACTGTAAGCTTTTATTTTGTTTTGAAGATTGATGGTAGGTACTAATACATTATGAACAACTTCGGTCTGAATAAAATACGTTTACCTAACTAAAATTACGAAACTAATTTTTTTTTATAAAAAAATAAACTACATACCTACTTAAAGATAGAAGTATAATGGGCACAAACCCCTTATGGACAAGACGTATTGAGCTAAAATCGCCGTCAATCGAACTTACTAACAATGTAAACAAAAGGCATCACATGTTTTGTCACTGTTTCTCCTTGTATTTTCACACTACCTCATAAAACATCGCCGAAACCATTCACTACTTGTACTGTATCATCGTAACATACAAAATAAATAAATAAGTAAATCTTCAAGATTGCATTAAAGTTTACAAGTGAGGTTATTACGATTTATATGGCGGTTTGTTTACATTGTTAGCAAGTTGGATAGACAACGATTTTATACTCCCTACGCTAAATCAAACCGGGTTTGGGACTTCTTCTTCTTAGTCGTATACTCTTTGGCAGAGTAGTCGTGGTCATAGAGGTCGTTGAACAGCCGTTTTTACTGTCTCCCGCCATTTCTCCCTTGTCGAGGCATTTCGCGCGCACAGGGTTAGGGGTGCCTCCATGAGGGCTTTTACTTGGTCTGTCCATCTTAATGGGGAGCGTCCCCTAGATCTTGAGCCATTTACTCTACCCTGGACAACGAGTCTCTCCATAGCGTCGTCCTCCTTGCGCATGACGTGGCCAAAGTAACTCAGTATTCGAGACTTAACATGCACCTTTTAATTATTCAAAAAACAACTTTTCACATTTTAGCTCTTCATTAATTATAAGCCTTTCCAGATAATTATAATCAATTCTATATTATAGAATGGAACGTATACTACATTAAGGTGGGTAAATTTCCTTTATACTCGTATTATAAAAGGTAAATGTTAGTAAAGAGATATAAATTGCCTGCTTTGTGTCAGTGAACGTTTGCGATAATACATCACTGTGGGCGTAATCAATGGATAGGTTAAGCTTATATTACCTGGATAGTAAATATGTCAAGCCTTCTAATAGAAAACTTAAGCTTTGTTAAATTGAAAATAGAGTCGCTGGTCGATTTTTTTATATAAATAGGTAAGAAGAACAAAACCGTTCATTAGGATATGTATTAAATTTACACATTCCTATTTGTATACATTTTGTGGTCATAATCGTCAAGTTTAATGTGTAAAGCTCTGATTTGATCTATGACATGTTATATAGTATGGAGTGCCATTGTGTCGTGAATAAAATAACATATTTCGTGTCTCACTTTATCAATATATTTTAAGTAGGTATGTATGTATCTTTTAATAAATATATACCTATTTTTTTTGTTGTGGTTACGAGTTCTCTCTTTCAAATTTTGATGCGCTTTATTGTTTTAATTCTCTTATTATTCCAATAAAAATGTTGTCCCGAAAGTTTTTATTTTGATTTGAAAATTGTATTTAATTACCAGCTCAGAATTAACAGCTTCCAAATTTTTTTTCAATTTCACCACCACCATTTTATGACAGATTTTATGTATGGCGGTTTACATTTTGGAACACTTTTTTCTCGTACCAGGAATACTAGGATCAAACGAGATTCTAAGTAATAATCACATAAAACATTCCGTAATTTTAGTAAAGCTTACTAAAAATAAAATTAATACTTTTTTACCTTGGAAACATTCCCTTCTGTAAATATCAGTGTCTTCTCACTATAACGTGTATATAGATCGCTAGAAGCACAAGGTGTGAAGGAATGGACCGATCCCGCACAATGGCAATCGCCTATTATCCGTACCTAATTGGAAATCGGCGATAGATGCCGTCTCTTAAATTAGAGTGGACGGCCAAGCTAACTGATCGTATCGAGAGAAATAGCCGGGAAATCGTCTCTGGAAGTCTGTAGTGGATTTTAGTAATGATAAAGGAATAAAGTTAATTCAAATGGGCCCGATAAGAAGACTCAGAATAGCTGACATGGCAACGGAGCTATGCTAAAACTTTCCATGCGAGATCAAATTAGAAATGAGATCTTTAAGAGAACCAAAGTCATACATGGTTTAGAGATTTGCCCGACTCAAGTGGCTCATAGAATGAATGACTCCTGGGTCAGAAAGGTTCTAGAGTGGCGAAGAGATTACGGCGTTAGCTGCGTAAGCTGAAGACCCGATTTCGATCCTCGGATTGGCCTCCATCGGTGTTGGTCTTTTTCTTTAGTAAGTATATGACATCTATTTCAATTTATAATTTATATATAGTAGTGTTACTACTTTAATAACAAAAAAAAGTATTAAATTAAATAATTTGATTTGTTGAACAAAAAGTTTTATAGAGACCTATTGACAAATACCAATATCTTCTCACTACAACGTGTATATAGCCACAACAGAACGCTGGAAGCACAAGGTGTGAAGGAATGGACCGATCTCGCACAATGGCGGACGCCTATTACGCGTAATTGGAAATCGGCGATAGATGCCGTCTCTTAATTAGAGTGGACGGCCGAGCTAACTGACCGTATCGAGAGATATAGCCGGAAAAATAGTGTGCAAATAAAGTTTTAAGAGGCTCCAATGCAAAGGTAATATTCACACGAGTTTTTTGGAACTAACATAGAGTCCGACAAAGAGATTTGCATAGATTTTGATAGCACAGATTGTGAAAGTGGTAAGGAATTGTCTTAATTTGATAGAAATTTGTTGTTGTTGTTTGTTTTGTTTGTTGTGTCTTAACAATTCATTTGCTTACAAGAAATAACGTGGTTTGACTCTACGGATAGAATCACTTATTGGTAAAGAAAAACAGGATAAAGAAACTGCACCGATTGGGAATAAAACCTAATTGTTGCCGCAGTAAGCGCAGTTAGCAGTCGAATGATAGTCGCTTTCGTAAAATCCTACGATTATGTTGCTAAGCGGAACACAGTCTCTTTTAGTTGTATCTATATAACGCTACAAGTAGGTAAGTAGGCCTCGGATAACGCTACAACAAGGTAAGTAGGCCTCGGATAACGCTGCAAGTAGGTAAGTAGGCCTCGGATAACGCTGCAAGTAGGTAAGTAGGCCTCGGATAACGCTGCAAGTAGGTAAGTAGGCCTCGGATAACGCTGCAAGTAGGTAAGTAGGCCTCGGATAACGCTGCAAGTAGGTAAGTAGGCCTCGGGCTCCTTCCAATGAGTTTTTCAAAATGTCTTCTTCCTAGCGTTTTCCTGGCATTATGCCACAGCTCAGAGCCTTGGGACGGCTGGTGTAGGCGCTAGTTTTACTAAAGCGACTGCCATCTGCGAAAGCGACTTCCGGTTTACTCACGATGTTTTCCTTTACCGAAAAGCGATCGGTAAATTTCAAATAGTATTTCATACAGGTCCAAAAAACTCATTGCTACGAGCCGGGTTTTGAACCCGCAACCTTTGGGTTGAAAGTCTAACGTTACCAACGCAATGAGGTTTTCGAAACGTATGCAGGAAATATTATCATTCGATAGTATATCAAAAAACGCATCTGAAGATATATATTAAATATAAAGAAATGCTGTACATTTCTAAATGCCCTCAATATTTTAGTCATACATAACAAGGCAAAATATAACTCTGTCAAAGTATACTCGTAACTCTGTTTCACATTGAAACAACATAGGATACATTGAAACAAATCTCTATCAAAGATCAAATAGAACTGTAAAAATAGTAATAAAACAACTTTAAGAAACGATTTTATATCCGAGCTGCAGTGGGAATCGTCGCAATGTTTTATTGCAACATTTGTGATACATTTTACTTTAACAAATAAAGTTATAGAATAAAATACTTTGAGATTATATCGACTTTGTCTTAACGGTCAAGGTTATTATTTTTGGCGAACCCTCTTCCAAAAATCTTGCCATTTCTGTCAGCAGACAGCATTGATAGACATTTTTAGAGTTCCTTACCCGAAGAGTACAACGGGACCCTATTATTACTAAGACTACGCTGTATGTCTGTCCGTCTGTCACCAGGCTATATCTCATGAAACATGATAGACAGTTGAAATTTTCACAGATGATGTATCTGTTGTCGCTATAACAACAAATACTAAAAAACAGAATCAATATTTAAGGAGGCTTCCATACAACAATTACTTAAGTGATTTTTTACTGGTAACTGCTTGATTTTGATAATTGGAACAGGTAGACGCTTAAAATATTCAAAGAATATGTAGTCAACTTTATATTCACATTAAAAGCAGTGGATTAACATGCCTTAGGCCCATATTATGGCGATCATAAGGGTTAATGGGACGCAGTTATGAGTAAGAGGGATACGCAATACTACCATCCCGTTCAAGGGGGACTTCTATATAAGAAACGTGGTTTCTTACCGTTTTTGTAGATAATGGCATGGAACTCTCAAAAAAGGAATAATTATGTTCGTTTCTAGTTTTATGATTAAAAATGCAAATAAAACCGTGATGTATCTGATAATATTTATCATTTGTTCTTAATCTTTAATATTCTAGATGCTTTAATTATCTTACTATCATAATTTATATTTAAAAGTTCATAAACTATTAAGAAGGTACTTGCAGTGCACACTCATGTGAAACTATCTTCCTTTAAAACACCCAATTAAACTAGAGAAAAATAATAACAATTCAATGCCCTAAATATACATTAAAAAGATCTTAAAGAAACGAACAAAATGGGGTCACTATGAATGGACATTTTCACTTGTAAATACTTGGGAAACAAAACTATTCTAAATGGAAAAATATTCACGAATTCCGCTATGAACGCAGGAATAACTTCAGAAAACTAAATATTCAATGCTCGAAGTGCGACTGCGAAAAGAAACAATAAAGCCGTGCTAAAGTGAGATATGTATAAAACGGTTCAGCCGGGCGGTTTAAGACGCAAGCGGAATGCGGTACATGTGTTGATAACAAACATTTATTTAGTATCACGTTCAAAATTGCATGGGCAGTTTATGAATGAATTAATTCATAAATTGCCTTTGTAGGTGCGACAATAGTAGTTTATTATTATTCACTTTATTTATTTTTTATCTTAGGTTAGGCTATATAATATGATTATAAAAGTAAAATACAAAAACACATACAAAAACAATACAAAATACATATAAACATATTATAAAAACCTAACCTAGAGTGCCGCCGGCAACGGGGCAGGGCCCAGGCTGCCGGTGGTTAGGGCCGCAGAGAAAGGAACCGCCGGACTATACGCGCTGTGTCCAGGATTACTGCCTTCTGCATCTGACCCTTGATCCATCCACCTAGCGAGAGTCTCTCAAGATGTTGGTCGAGACTCTTCGCTATGAGACCGTTCGCTGAAACGACTATCGGAACAATGATCGTCGAGTCAACATCCCACATGGCGGTTATTTCGTGAGCCAAGTCTAGGTACTTACTGGACTTGTCCTTCTCGGCTTTCACGAGATTCTCGTCATGGGGGATGGTGACGTCGACGAGCACGGCCCGGCGCTGCGATCGATCTACCAGCACGATGTCAGGCTTATTGGCTACAATAGTCCTGTCCGTGATGATAGATCGATCCCAATAGAGCGTGGCACGACCATTTTCGAGAACTGGTGCAGGTGCGTACTTGTAGTACGGCACTTCGTGGTCCACAAGATCGTATTTAAGAGCAAGTTGCTGGTGAATAATCCTGGCTACGAGAT
Source organism: Lathronympha strigana (assembly GCA_949128165.1). Taxonomy (NCBI): domain Eukaryota; kingdom Metazoa; phylum Arthropoda; class Insecta; order Lepidoptera; family Tortricidae; genus Lathronympha; species Lathronympha strigana. Next base: position 12,748,650 of record OX421920.1, read on the forward strand.
TATGTCTGTGCAAGTACTCGCCGTTAGCAAGATGAGAACAACCAGAAATAATATGCCTGAGTGACTCTCCGGGACGGCGGCATGCCCGACAAATGTCGACCGTACCGTCCTTCAGGATATATTTCCGATAGTTATTCGTCATGATAACTTCGTCCGCAATTGCACAGGCAAAACCTTCGGTTTCTCCGAAGAGGTCCCCGAATCGTAACCAGTTCACCGACGCGGGCAGATCTACGTCGGGGCCCATGAGGGCCTTGTAGAACCGCCCGTGTAGCTCTTTGCTCTTCCATACCGTCTTGCGGTCCTCGGTGCTTAGTACCACAGATTTGCGCCAATTCTCTTTTGCCAAGGAGAGCGGCGTGAGATTTCTGTCTACTGCCACCACATCACGATGCATCCCACACTCGTTGTTAAGGAAATAATTCCTAAGATTGTACACCTCACGGTTGTGAAAGTTTTTGGCGTTTAAAAAGCCGCGACCTCCACATTTCCGTGGGATGTACAATCTCATAACAGACGAGCGCGGGTGTAGCATACGATGTGTGGTGAGCAGTAGGCGATTATTATTATTATTATTTGTATGTCTTTCCCATCACGGAACAATGGTGTTCCGGACCTTTGGGAGGCGTGCGCGGAGCCGAAGCCAACACGCAGAGTCACGCCCGAGTCATGGGACGCACGCAGAGGCAGCACCCGCCAGGGTGTATAGACTATTGAGATTTAATGGAATCTAACATATGCTGGACTATTAGGTGAAAGCGGTGGACTAAATACTGGGTTATGGAGAATAAAATCGGACGTCTGCCTAACAAAACGGTAATCAATTTTATTTCAATTTTATTATTATTATTAATCATTTATTCAGTCAGACAACAGAGATCCATATGCAACAAGGGTTCTTAAAAGTCTTAAAACTCAAGGGTCACCGTTACAAAACGCGACGTTGTCTTTGTTGTTGTTGCCGTCCTATGGCACCCCAGAGGCGCAGAGGGCCTTCACAAGATCGCGCCGTTCCTTCCTGTCTTTCGCGACCTTTCTAGCCTCGTTCCAGCTCAGTCCAACTGCATGAAGCTCACTCTCGACAGACTGTCGCCAAGAGTGTAGGTATAGGCCACCCTGAACTAAGCTACCCGTCTGGCGTTTTCCAACCGAAAGCGATGTTTGCGTTATTCGCATCTCCTCGACGAATGGTGTGACCTCTCTCCGTACACAACGATCAGCGAAAATAGCGAAATCTTGAATGGCGGCCAAATGTTTTATAATGACTGTAGAAAAAAAAACACAGTTAATTAAATTATCATGATTTTCACATGTTATTAATTTATCAAATCGTAAGAGGATAGTTTTCAGAATTTTATACGAACAAAATGCGGTTTTCCAAGAAAACCTGTGTATGGGATTTTCTGGGGCGATCCTCGTCATAGTAAAAAATCATCAGCTTGCCAAGACCTAATTCAACGAGACATGTTTCGTTTCTGTTGGTGGGTGAGGAGTTGAGGACAGTACCCACACAAATTTGCCCATAGCCCTTTATAAAATCAACAGAGTCATTATTTTGTGTGAAAATCTATAAGGGCATGGCATAGCGATTTTCTTATGGAATACCATAGACAACGTTCTGATGTCAGTTTTGTCTCCGTAGTTCAGTACTTAATGCTTTTGCTTATGATATAAGTGGCAATTTAATATAACGATGAGTAACTAACTAAATCTGTGGCCCCATTATCAGCTGTAGGGTTACATATATACAAGATGCTTTTAACGCATTCGCTTATGACTTGCTCCTCGGCTAAGCACCAATTTAATATAACAGCAGTTGTGAAGTCTCAGAATATGAGGTCGAGATTGCAAGCTGCGCTTTCCCATTCTCAGATTAAGAGTTTTTAACGTTTTCATTTGTTTTGTGACTAAACACCAATTTAATATAAGTAACAGTGATTAGTTAACCAACAGATAATACGTTGTGTTTCCTGTAATAGGAGAAATAAATTTAATCATAGGTAGTACTCTTTAAACCTAACAAGTTTTGTTAACAACTTTTAAAAATGATGCACTTTTTAGTTTTTCACCTTTTTATACAACGTCTCTTCGTAGTACACAAATGATAAAATTCGCAGTATATTGCGTCTTCTAAGAAACTTTACATTGTAAATCAAACACACACGTTATGTTTTAAAGGCGCTGAGCAAACGTTGCTCGGTTTGGCGAGTACTAACTACGATTAAATGTATTGTTCTTATTACAGGAAACACTCGGTATAAAAGCAGCTAATATAATAAGTTTTTCCGAAGGTCTACAGTTATTATACTAGTGGCTCTGTGAGCTGTAGACCTCGCGACCATCTGCTCTTAAGCGCCATAGGCCTGTGCGGCGCTTAATCTATTTGTGCCAATTTCCATCAATTCTAATATTTTTCAAAAAACTAAATGACAAAAAGATCCTACAAAGCTATAAAACCTGATCGCTCAACTTTCACGAGAATTCGTAGATAAAAAGGACCTGTAGAGGAGAACAGCCGGAGATATGAAAGCATTTTTGACTAAGCTGAAACGTAGACCTTCGCTTACGCTAGGTCAAATCAAGAGCCATAAAAGCATGTCACTGTCATATTTAGCGATTAGGTATATATTTACCAGACAAACATCTAAGTTACTCTTTAAGAATCCTCAAAACAATTTGGTAGGCACGCACTAAAAAATAATTTATTAATAAATTTAAATAAATATAGGTAATATTTAAGGAAAAAAAAACAACTTCCCGGTCAAAGTTAAAGTTTGAGTTAGTTTGAGTATAAAATACCGAAATCGCCATAAGGATCTTTCTTACCTTCTCATGGATCCCATCATTAGATTTGAAGTAAAACGAAACAAAACTACTTTGGAAACAAAATAAGAATGCTTCAAATCAATTGAACGATCTGGAAACTATCGAGCAGTTCTACTTTGTCATTCCTGGTTTTCATCATTAGGTTCACTCCACCTAAATGATGCTTTCCGTAAAAAAAATTTAAGTTAATTAACCCTCAAACCATAATGCATGTGCCGTTAAAATTTAAGCATGTCTCTCAATTCCTTATGAATTCCATCAACAGAATTCAGAATATAATTATAATCAAATGGGAGACTATTTTGAACATATTTCCTTACAAACAAAAGAAGAATATCTCAAATCGGATAATAGAGCTAAGAATTACCAAGCAGTTCCTCTATACCATCCCTGGTCTTCGCCATCAGGTCCACTCCAGTAAATGATGACTGCGGTCAGAAAATGCCCCAGCTAATTATAAAAGCCCTCCAATCAAAATGCACATGCCGTTCAAATTTAAGGAGTTCTCTGAATTCCTCAAGTATTCCATCATCAGAATAGAAATCAAATCAAAAAGATGAATTTCACAAATCCGATGATATTTAGAGCTAGGCTTATCCAGCAGTTCCACTTTGCCATCCCTGGTCTTCATCATCAAGTCCGCTCCAACAAAATTATGGTTTTCGTGAATGTTCAAGTTAGGAAAACCCTTTAATCATAATGCTTGTGCCGTAAGAATTAGAGGAGTTCTCTCGATTCCCCATGAATTTCATTATCAGAATAGAATTATATTATAATCAAATGAGACTACTGTTAAGGTATTTCCTTACAAACAAAAGACGAATGTCTCAAATCGGATGATAGAGCTGGCAATTACCAAGCAGTTCCTCTATGCCATCTGTGATCTTCATTATCAGGTCTACTTCATCAAATGCTTCGAAAAACACACAAATAGCTAAATTACTTTTCAAATTTAAGGATATCCCTCTATTACTCACAGATTCCATCATCAAAACTGACTTTTGAAAAAAATGGGACCAATCTGGTACTTTTTCTTTCAGACATTTTTTTAAATCGGTTCAGTAATGAGGGATTTCCAAGGTAACAAACATTTAAAAAAATCACACGAATTGAAAAGCTCCTCCTTTTGACGTCCGTTGAAAATTACAATAATTTTCATTCAAATTCCGTTATATCGATCTCATAACATCTATAGGATTTCTAAGAGAGGTATGGGCACAGCGGATGCAAATCTTTTAGTGTGGTAGGGCACAACACAACGAATGTCGTCTCGTTCAAATCTGGAGCAGAGCCCATCTGGGACACCCTCCACCTTACAGAATACCGCAGTTTAATAACACTAAACGCTACTCATAGTGTTGTGTTTCTGTTGGTGAGTAAGGTCGCCAGAGTGCCAAGAGGATTCACTGTGTTGACAGCTGGGGACCCACGGAGCAAAGCTTGCCCCTTTAGCTGTCAACACAGTGAACCCTCCTTTTTTTTAAAGGGTCGGCAACGCGCATGTAACACCCCTGGAGTTGCAAGCGCCCATGCCATGACTGCTTACCATCAGGCGGGCCGTATGCTTGTTTGTCACCGTCGCAGTATAAAAAAAATAATAGGAAACAACCATATTACCATACTTTTTATCATTCACTACCTATATATGTATATTCATTATGCAACCTTTACCATCAAGTGAAGTGGAAACACAATTTTATTGATTTCGAATTTAAAGCATCGAGTCGTATTGAGTCTCCTGAAGGATCACCACTGAGAAGATGGAGCCCTATCCTTATTCACTGGATGTCGTTGCATGTGTAATTTAGTACTCATATTATATAGCCTGCTCGTATTATAGGTACTTACCTATTAAAATATATAAAACTAAGAAAATATTTCCTTTATTGTTTCGTTATTAATGATCGTAAGCGCCATAAACTCAGAAGGCACTTAAGCCCTTTATGCCAATTCCCGCCATTATAAAAAATTCCAAATACCGAATCGACAAAAAAAAATGAACGACTTTGCTTACAAAATTTCACAAGAATTGGTTGATAAATGCGACCTCTAGAAGACAACAAATGGACAACCGGACACTCGAATACATTTTTGCAAAAACTGAAACGGAAACACTACGCTCGCTCAGTCAAATATGTAAAAATTATAAATACTTCCTTCCTTGTTTCATTATCACAACGAACGTTCAATGGTCCTAAGCGCCAAAGACTCCAAAGGCGCTTAAGAACTTTGTACCAATTCCCGCCATTTTAAAAATTTCCAAAAACTGAATCAACAATTTTTTTTTATGTAATTAACGAACTCGTTTACAAAATTTTACAAGAATTGGTTGATAAATGCGACCTGTAGAGGAGAACAAATGGACAGACACCTAAAAGCATTTTTCTCCAAGCTGAAGCAGAGACGCTTCGCTCGCTTCACTCGCTCGGTCAATAAAAATGGAATACTGCTCTCATCTTTGGGCAGGGGCACCTAAGTACCAGCTTCTTCCTCTAGACCGCATCCAACGGAGAGCAGCTCGAATTGTCAACTGCCAACGTATTTCTGATCGGCTTGATCCCTTGGCGCTGCGTAGAGATGTGGCCTCACTCTGTATTTTCTATCGCATGTATTATGGGGAGTGTTCCGAGGAATTGTTCGGATTAATCCCTGCCGCTTCTTTCCGCCATCGCCCTACGCGACAATATTTCCACTCTCACCATTTAGATGGTTGGCAGTCCTCAACTGTGCGCTTTTCCCGAAACTTCCTGCCTCGCACAGCTAAACTGTGGAACGAACTGTCGCCAGCGGTGTTTCCGGACCGATACGACCTTCAAACCTTCAAGAAAAGAGCGTACTCCCACCTTAAAGGCCGGCAACGCACTTGCGACACCTCTGGTGTTGCGGGTGTCCATGGACGACGTTAATCGCTTACCATCAGGTGATTCGTTTGCTCGTTTGCCCCCTATAGCATAAAAAAAAAAAAATAATAATAATAAGAATTACTTCCTTTACCGTTTCATTATCACAACGAACTCTCAATGGTGCATGGCGCAAAGGTCCTAAGCGCCTTTGATTTCTATGGCGCTTAGGACCTTTGTGCCAAGACCCGCCATTTTTAAAATTTCCAAAAACTGACTCGGCAAAAAAATTTTATGTAATTAACGAACTCGTTTACAAAATTTTACAAGAATTGGTTGATAAATGCGACCTGTAGAGGAGAACAAATGGACAGACACCTAAAAGCATTTTTCTCCAAGCTGAAGCAGAGACGCTTCGCTCGCTTCGCTCGCTCGGTCAATTATACCCCCTTGCGGGTATCGCCCCACCAGATGTTCGGAGAGAAGTGGCCTGTGCTGTCGAAATGCGGAAACAGCAGAGTGATCCCCGCCATCATTTGCCCGGCTATGAACTGCCCCCTGTTCGCCTCAAAAGCCGCAAAAGTTTTATCCGGAGCACCAACCCTCTGATGGGTGAACCCCCCGATGCGCGCTGCTCACTTTGGCGGAGCAAGTGTCCACCACCGGATGATTTTGTACCAGTCTCGGAACGGTTGCCACCCGGCCATAAAGAACCATGGCCCACCTGGAAGTCACTAAATAGGCTAAGGAGGCTAAGGTCGGGCGTTGCAAGCACAACATGGCTGAATGGGGAATGCTTCGTGGGCACTCGACGGAATGTGGATGCAATACAGCTCCGCAGACAATGGCCCACCTGCTGGCGTGCCCCGCATGCCCGTACTCCTGCTCGGAACTTGACCTGAGGGACGCGACGGCCACGGCCGTCAACACCGCTGTTTATTGGGCGTCAACAGTCTAGGAACCTCGACACGAAGTAAGAAGAAGAAAGGCACTATTTTAAGATTTTTACACATTCTAAACCCTTCTTTCTACTTTAAAATACTCCCTTGTGTAGGGACCTTGTGTAGCCATCGAAAAGTCAGAGGATAGTTTTCAAAGTTTTATGCGATCAATTCCTGTTGTAATAAATCTCTAATATCTATTAAAAGCTCTTTAACGCTTTGACCTTTCAAAGGTATCGTAACAAAAGTGAGTTAATCTTACTCACAGATTACCAGCTGCGCTGACTAATATTCAAGATTCAAATAAACGCTTTCGTGTATGGATTGCTCCATATCTAAGCAGAAATTGAATATAACAGTGAGTATTGAATTGACGGAAATATGAGACCGAGTTTACCAGCTGTGTCGACTAGTATCCAATATCAAAATTTAAACGCTTTCTCTTATGACTTGTACTGTGACTATGCAGCGATTTAATATAACAGTGAGTAGTGAACTCACAGAATATGAGGCCAAGATTACCAGCGGTGGGATTTTCTCCAAGATTAAGGGTTTCATCATTAAGTCTAGCTTGGAGATGTAAAAATCTAGAAAAAAATAAATTTCTAATACCTAATACAATATACACTGTACGTATAATCCTTTCGCTTAAAATGCAAAATCACAGACCAAAGACACCGCATTATGAAGTGTTTACGAACAGCATGAGATCACCTCACATATGTAGTATTTTGTTTGTACATTTTTATGAATGACCACCCTAAATTTGATACTATACCATTTTCAGGACTTTTTTGAAGTCCATATAAAAATGTGTATATTTTTAACTTTTCCATATAAAATATACTTTTGATTTTTTTAAAGCGCCTGGGTTTAATGAGTCAGGCTTAGCGTTGAAAAAGTCTGGTACAAAACGCTTTTTTCCCGGATTCTATCGAAAAAAAAAAACAAAAGATTTCGCGACCACCATTCAAACTGTAGTAGTTAAGCATTATGAATAACAATTGTTTATTTTAGATCCAAATACCCATTATTTATAGGAATACACTAAATTCGCGGTGCTAAAATTTGCTCGGTTAATTTGTACCATAGCTCACGGTCATAGCCGTGAGCTACGGTACGAATGAACCGACCAGGTATTTTTTGAAATAAGTAATACAACAGTAGATTACGTACCGAGGCCTGTAAAGTAAGAAATGTCTCAGATCTCGTGTAATTGTCGGCCGAAGCGAAGCTGAGGTCGACAAACATGTGATCTGAGGCTTTCTTATTTACTGGCCAAGGTCAGTACACTATTTTTCTGCTCGACGCAGTCGGCAAGCGGCGCATTTGTTTAGCGTAGCGGCCTGCAAGTGGCTACTTGCCGGCCGGAAGGCAGAAAAATATAAAATGTCATTTCGGTCGGATCGTCATATTTCACGTAATAAAATTAGAGTCAAGAAATAATGATGCCAACCCAGAACATGATAAATGTATGAAGGATAAGCTTAAACAAAATAACAACCAGACCGTAATCCTGTGTCGCTCGATCAAAAAATACATTAGCTGGCGACCTAACCATTAGGCGAGCCAAAAACGGCTTATTCTAGATAGACTGGATTACATATTAAAGGCACTAAGGCGGTTTTTACATCGGCTTTTATTAATTGTAGTAACTAAAAGCCAACCGCTCCACCCCGCTACTTTCTTGGGATGGACGTTCATAAGTCTTAAATCATAATGATTTATTGAAAATAAATGAAAAAACATTTATTTTCGAAATATATACAGTAAGTGTAACTTACCTAACTACCTACCTCTACCTACCTTAAATCTAAAGTAGGTCCTTGAGGCATTGTACCTAGGATGCTGGCGGCATTTCCTCGTTGTATCGCAATGCTGATACGTTGTGCGAGGAAGCCACCAGCTCTTCGGTCACCAGTAACATCAACCAGACGTTTCGCGATTTCTACGAAAAATTTGCGTGCGCTGGGACCCCATGGACCAAGTGTTAAAATTCATACAGAATTCTTTTTCAACTTCTTAGCTTATATAAATTATTTTATAACATTAATTCATTATAAGTTTATTAATTATACATTTTATATATTTACTCATTACTGAGTAAACTGAGTAAACTTGTTAACTGAGTGTCATGTAGGTACTAGTGTGATTATAATAAATACATACATACAAGTAAAGTAGCCTCCATATTAATTACGAGACACCTCGACATCCAAACGCAGCAGAGCACTCTAACAATTATACAATTATTTTTACGACTTTTTTAGGGTTCCGTAGCCTCTCCATCTTAGCGTTTTCCCGGCTTATACTGCTCGGGGAGCCTGGGGGTTTTGTCATCAAATCCCAAGATTAACCATAGGCGCTTCTTCTACGAAAGACCCTTCTACGAAAAAGCCTTCTGACCTTCTAACCCCTGTAGGTTGGCTGGTTAAAGTAGGGCTTATCGGGATTAGTCTGGTTTCCTCGCAGTGTTTTCCTTCATCATCATCATCATCATCATCATTTCAGCCGAAAGACGTCCACTGCTGGACATAGGCCTCCCCCAAAGATTTCCACAATGACCGGTCCTGCGCCACCCGCATCCAGCGGACTCCTGCGACCTTCACAAGGCCGCGACCTTCCTTTTCCTTCACCGATAAACTATTGGTAAATATCAAATAATAGGGTTTCGTAGCCATAATGGAAGAAACGGATTCCTTATAATTGTATCATCTCCGTCTGCCTGTCTGTCTGGCTACATGCCACAATCTTTTTACTTAGTAATCATCAAACCATAATTATTTAAGATTTTAACTAAAAGTGTGTTTTGTGTGCCGATAACTACTTTTATATGTAAATTGTTAAAAGAATCGCTTCATATTTATTTTTATTTCTATTTTTACATGTAATGAGAGTGTTCTATGTATGTATCAACTAGTGTAAATACAAGTAATTAGATAAATACAATGTCTACGTAATGTGTAAAAGGCATTAGACGGGATATAAAATACGTTTAAGTAGTAAGTAAATACAAAAATAAAATTGTCAAAATATGTAACATAAACTCCAAAGTTTATAAAGTATCCAAACATAAACAAGGTAAGTTAAGAAAACCGTATAAATATACAAGAAAAGATATTGTCCATAATCAGATTTTCAGAACGCTGTTAGGTACCTACTTTATTATTATTGGGTACAGAATGGGTAATTCTGTCCCGTCCCAAGTAAATGTGGAATGGCGGTCGTGCTACCTTTTATCCACAGATTTTTTTTAAATCGAGAGTTAGAAAGTGTTATGAAAAGATCTTGAATTTAAAATTATGAAAAATATCATAGATTGTTGGGATTTTTGTGTTTTCGCTTTTGATAGACACGTATTAAAATTTTATTGGGATTGCTTTTATTGGATTTCGTTACTAACAGAAGCGACGAAATTGATAATATAAAAAGAGATACACGTTTTTATTTCATTGTGTACTCTTTTAATTTATTATTTAAAAAAAACACGCTTATGTAAGAGAGAAATAACTTGATTTTAGTTAAATTATATATCAGATTTTAATTTAGATATGAAATTTGACCTACAAAGATAAACGTTGCTATAACACTTTCACGACCTAAACCCGCCAGGTGGGTCCTCTGTTCGTAGTCACTTTCCTCTACAAACGAGAAAAATGATTCTAAAAGTGTGAAAAATTATTTCTAAAAGATAAAACGTACCTTTTTAAGCGAATCGAGCGCTTAATAAGTGGAATCTTGAGCGTTTTGAAGATCAATTATATTAAATATATTGAGCTAATTGAATATTAATTAATGAAACATTTTACCCACTAATTAAAGATACAATTTCTAATGTGCTATGCCAAAAATACTTGATATTTTTTTTGTACTTTTAAATATTTATCAGTTTTTAGAACTGCGCAGTCTACTCTAGAACTGATGACAGCAAAGAAATCGGGAGCTGGCCTGTGTAGAAACTCTGACAATATCCATTACTATAATATATTATAGCGCCTTCCAAGCGGATGTTGTAAAAACTTATTTTAACTGCAATCATCAATCACACTCAATACCTGGTAAATAATTCACTTGGCGCCACTTGCAGCAATCAGGGTCAAACTAACCCGGAGTTAACTGTCAAGTTGTATACTGAACAATTCTACTCCAGGTTAGTTGGCTAGACCCCGGTTGGTGCAAGTAGCACTTAAGGTTTAAAAGCAAAAGCACGGAAACAAAAATATACATAAGAAATTTAACTTCAAAAGTGAAATCATATCGATGCTGATGATCCCTCGTCGTCTTCGAAGATTCTGCCCAGTTCCTCAGGTCATGGAGGCGAGAGAGTACAGGTCAAGCTGCGCATATTCCTTCGCCTGCATGGCCTGAGGAGCGGAGCACTGGCTTCCTGGCTTCCTGTTCTGCATCTGTTGGACATGACACAGAAACAAGAGAATATGACTCAATAAGCTTCTACTGGCTGACTTTTAGTTATAAAAATACAGGTTTATTTGTCAATGACTGCTTGTAATAAAACTTTTTGAAGCTAACAGGTTTTTAGAATTTGTTATTTTTGTTTCTTTGTTCTTTCGAATAATAATAGTGACTTTTCTGACAGTAGAATTTTTATTTTTTTATTTAAACTTTATTGCACATAAAACAAAGTACAATAGGCGGACTTAATGCCAGAAGGCATTCTCTACCAGTCAACCATCAGGCCAAACAGATACAAATATTTAGGTGCGGTAACAGCATAAAGCGAAAGGTTAAACAGCAATCGATATATTAACAAATACGTACACAAATTCGTACATATACAAACATACCCACATACAATATCAATATACATATAATACAAAACATACATAATTACATATACGATATACATACTATAAAGTACCTGCAACTAAATTACTACGAGCCGTAATTATTAGCATTAGCGATTAGATGCTTACGCAATTTGAGCTTAAACGACAATTTGGATTGAGCCTGCCGAATGTCCAGTGGGAGATCATTCCACAAACACATTCCACAAACGAATAGCTTGCTAGAATATAAAGCAAACTGTTATATATTACGAATTTAAAACTAAACAACTATTTAAATAATAAATTAACTTAATTAAAAACATTATATAACTAAAAATCTAAATATAAACATGGCCCATGTTGCATGGTGCAGAGGACCCTGGCAGCAGTACCTCGTTGAATTGCAATGCTTGTGCGTTGAGCAACGAAGTTGTCAAATCATTTTATCCCCGGTTACTACGACCAGCCTGCAGCCGTTTGCCGTGTGCCGCTGGGCCCTATGGATCAAGAGTCACGTCCGTCGCTGCCGCGCTAGCATTTTAAACAAAAAAACAATAAATACCTATAACTATAAATATTAAAGTAAATTCAATACGAATGTTTTTTACGTACGTTTTATTAAGCATATTACTTATTAAATAAAATGTACATTTGTAATTCAGCTGTTTCGCCCACACATTAAGAAATAACATATCCCTTGCATTAAATAAATTACCATATCATAAAAATCCTTGTACAAAATATTGCGACTGAACTCATTAAAAATCGCCCGCTCCTGATATTTATTACTTACATGGTTATAAATAAAAGATAAGCTCTGAAAGCTAGCTACCGCAATCCTTGAAATTAGGAAAACGTCAGGGCCCTAGATTTATCAAGTTGTTTTGGTGTTTCAGAGTACATTTATTATTATTTTGCAGTGGACTAAGTGAGCGAACAAAAGCGAAAACAAAACAAGTGGAGATTAAATAAGAGGAGTTACGTAGAGTGCTGAATTATTTAAGTAGGTAAAAAATAAATAGTCAAAAAGTAAGTTTTAATTGCAATATTGTTTGGTTACATTATGGGGTACCTCATATTATTAAAACTAAACGCTGTATTATTTACCAGTTAACAAATTTGTATGTGCTCAATTTGAGTTACGTATAAATTAACGTATATAGCAATAAATTTAAGTGATCTAAGGATTCTTTAGAGATATTTTTACAGCATCCAATGTCCCATTCTTTATTGTCCTAAACAGAGACAAAATATTTTAGAAGATAACCACGCGGAACGACATACGTCACTGTCTGTCGCCAACGAGATAGCATAATAATTCCACCCATCAAAGTAATGTCGTCTCGCTTCCTCGTATATTTCTGTAATCACTCATAAGCGGCAGATTTCCCGAAGTGTAGAGTATTATTCCCAACTCGTTATAACTGCATTGCCTATTTCAAACCAAGGAAATAAATAAAAATAAAACATCTATACTAATAGGGCCCTTTCTTAATTATTTATTTTATTTATTGATAAACGTTTGCCAACAGGTGCAATACTATTACTAATACACTATAATAAAAGATGCAAAAATACAATCAAATTTTAATTAACACTGTAAACATAAAGAGAGACGCTAGAATAAAAACAAAAAGGAAAAATAATGACAAATTATTATCTCGGTTAATAGTATACCCAATATAATTACCGTTTTATACCTACCTGTGTAGTTTTATCAAATGATTCTAGTGTAACGATTCTGGAGTCAATATATAAACTTCTTGTATTTTAAGTAGGTATTTTATCAAATATTTGGCACCGAGGCGACACAATGATACCAAAACCTGTTCAAGTTATAAAGTCTAAATTTGCCTCTTGGTTTCACTGAAGGAGTAATATTGGTAGCAAATTCTGTTCAAGTTTAAAAGCTGGAATCAGCGTCCTGGTTTCATTGCGGTGACATAACAGTAATAAAACTTGTTTAAGTTATAAAGTCAGAATTATCCTCTTGGTTTTACGGGGTAGTAAAATATTATGGTAGCAAATCCTGTTTAAGTTTTAAAGTTAGAATCAGCCTCCTGGTTTTACTGAGTCGATATGCTTGTAACCGATGTCAACGCCAACGCCAGTCGTGTGGTTTTTACAGCGGCCTATAAAAAGGCATCCCGAGCGTGTGAACGAGTCAGCGGGTCTAGTTAGATGACTTTACATTACATTGTAACGTTTTTGCTGAGTGGATAACGAAGTGACAGTAATAATGTAGTAGAATAATGTGTGGCCTTTTGCATACGAATCAGTTTAAATTACACTTGCACACGTACGCTGAGCTATAAAACTACATTTTGCTGCTCTGGGCATACAATAACATGCAGTGTTTATCTGGAGCGTAAAAAATATGTCTATACTGCAAGAAAAAACAGCTAGCTTAGGATAGCGCTTAGGTTAGAGGTCCCAAATGAAAATTTCAGCAACCCTCTTTTAGTCTATGTACTGGGTCCAGTAATGACATTCAACCGTGTGTACGCCATCAATAGCTTGTGAATTTTTGCTATAATATTAATGGCATTGTTCATAAACGCAGATCAAACACAGTACACATTACACAGTACACAGTATTATTTTTACATGTGGGTAGCTTACTTTGCACACTTTACTTTTTTGATTGACAGTGATGATTATCATCCTCTCAGGCATCGTTTAACGCTGTGATAATGAGTGCTGTAAAGAGCTGGAAACGTAGGTTTATGGTGTTGATCAATGCGATAAATCCGTTTTAAAATGTTTCATTGTAATTATTGTAGCATATAAGTTTGAGCATGTTGCACTTGTTGTTTGGGTAGATCAGACATTAACAGGCAACGAAACAAAGTCATACTCCATATAAACGTAGTAAAATGTTCTCGATTGTTAACCAACGATAAAACAGTCAAGTATATTTGTATGAAGGTCATTTATTGTTCTTGTCCTGTTGCCTCTTAATTGAAAATGAGAAGTTCAAATACCAAACCATCATCAGAAGTCGCAGTTACTCCTAACTACTCCTATTTTCCTTACTAGTTAGTCTTGTTATATCCACATGACTGAGTTCAAAATCATGCAAATAGCCTGAGTTCTACTTGAACTCTTGAAAAGTTGCATTGGACACAACCTCTTTCTCAAAATCAGTCGTAGCAGCCATTTTAAAATGCATTCAATTGTTAACCGTATTCTCGAGCAGCACGTTCCAAATTCAAACTGTACTGTTGACTGTACGGGTGTGGGTGATCTTATAAACTTGGTAAGTAGTGTGAGTTACTGACATGTCCAATAGTGGCAACAATTATTAAGTTTAGTGAGGTCGATGCGCTTTAGCCTCGCATACAGAAAATCTAGGATTAAGGTGAATGCGATATGCGAAAAAATATATTGTATTCGTAAATCTTTTAACTAATAATTCCGTATTCCAAGATTTCGTAATATAGACTCGCTATTTTGTAATGGTTTAGGTTTTATATAACTTTTTTCTCGGTTTCGGTCTATGTAGAAAAATACACGTAACAGCCAACGTGTTCTTTTGTGAGTTTCTCGTGACCCCCCCTTTCCCCCTTTAAAATCTCACGTGATTTGTACACAAGCCCTTGACAACACAGAGCTAGGTTATAGCCTGGAGGTTAGGTTAGGACGGATTTGTAGCCGGACGGTCATCTCTTTGAGGGATTGCGTGAACCAACGCTGACCAACAAGAAGACACAGTGTGTTTCTTACACCAATATACATGACATATCTCTTAAGTTATTTTTGTGTATAATCGCCATCAATCCAACTTGCTAATAATGTTAACAAACCGCCATATTGATTTTTTAAGTTTTTAATGAAATTTCCAAGATTAAGTTATTTTATCTTA
The DNA here is from genome assembly GCA_949128165.1 of Lathronympha strigana. Classification (NCBI taxonomy): domain Eukaryota; kingdom Metazoa; phylum Arthropoda; class Insecta; order Lepidoptera; family Tortricidae; genus Lathronympha; species Lathronympha strigana. The sequence continues at coordinate 12,763,909 of OX421920.1, forward strand.
TGTTTTGTACAGTCGGCTTCATAAATATATATACATCTGTATTCAATTTTGACTCTTCGTCCCCTATAATAAGTTCCAAAGTCTATAGATATTTATAGACGTGACTGTATGTTACGATAATACGACCGTTTCAGTAGTGAATCGTTTCAGTGGTGTTCGATGAGGAAGTGTCAAAATACAAGGAATAAAAGTGACAAAACATGTGATGCCTTTTCTTTATATCGTTAATAAGTTCTATTGACGGCTTTTTTATGTAAGTATGCCTAAAGCTATGGTGGACCTCTAGTTGACACCGCTGAGAAGCTGCCAGGCGCCTGGATTAATTAATAATGATATTATGGCATACGAACTAGAGGGCTTCGTGGCTCTATAAAGTGTACAATTATTTCCGTGGCTAGCTCTCCGTCTAGCGTAGCGTAGTTATCTCTCTCTGTCATCCTTCCTTATTAGTGTTACAGTTGCGTTTCGTTCGCTACTGAGCATTAAATTGGCATCTTATCAACGCACCCTGATGCTCTTTGGAATGGCGTGTGTAAGTCAACGGCTGCAGTCACACCATTGCAAAAATAACGTAGCTGAAGTATAACTCATCTCGTTTAAATAACAAATAACTCATCTAGTTTCGCGACAAGGCTGTTAGTCAGAACGCCTCAAATGAAGGAAAAGGGAAAAACAAACGACGGATTAAACCAGCGTAGACGATCAATCAATCCCGGCTTTGAATAGTTTGAATGCATAGCCTCATGGGATGAATGCCGAAGAATCGACAATATTCCTCTCTATCACACTTTCAGGGAAAGAGAGGGAGAAAGATACGGAATTTCGATTTTTCGATGAAGTAGGCCGTCTGTTCCAATTCTTTTATTTGTGTAAAAGTCATATGCAGGCGAGATGTTTCAATTGGTATGCGTTGATTTGTTTTATGAGTTATCCTTTATGAATGTTTTGAGAATTCGAGGGTGCGAAAAAACATTGTCGCGATGTTTTGGTTCAAACTAAGGCCGATAAAAGTTACATGCAGTATCGTATACCGGGTTTTTCTTGTAATAGGAGCAATACATTTAATCGAAGGCAGTAACTCCCCAAACTGAACAACGTTGTTCAGTGGCTTTAAAAAATAACGTTTTATTTGATTTTTATTACACTCTAACGTTTGTTAGAAGACGCAATGTACTGCGAATTTTGTAAATTTTTAACTGTGACAAGATACGTCAATTACGCTGATGTTAACGTACCTACATTAAAAATACTATTTAGTTTGTATGAGAAAGTGAAAACATACATAATACATAATTTTTAAAAGTCGTTGAACAATAGTAGTTAGGTTTGAGGAGCACTGCCTACAATTAAATTATTACAGGAAACACCCTATATAGCAAATAAATAAATATTATTGGACAGTCTTACACAAATTGACCTAGCCCAATGGTAAGCTTAATGAGGCTTGTGAAAATAGTTACATATAAATACTTTAATACATAAAAAAATATCAAGTCAGGAACAAATATTCGTGATAAACTCACAAATAACTGCCCTGCGTGCGTAGCCAAGATGCCAATCGCTCACGCTTTATAACGTATCGTAGCTACCTCTCTCTATCACTCTTCCTTATTAGTGTGTGATAATGACAGTTGCGTTTCGTTAGCGACTGAGCGTGAACGATTGGCATCTTGGCTACGCATCCGCGCCAAAAAAAAAACCAAAAATTTTTTTTTTTGGTAAATTAATGTTTTTATAGGTATTAGAAATACATAGCAGTAAGTAAGTTTATTGCAACCCAAACTTCTGTATGGGAGGAAGTTGAAATTTATTGGGATACAGCAACAATTTTTTACCAAAAATACATGTATGCTCACTTTTTGTAAAACGCTAAAACGCAATAATACTACAATAGAAATTACCTTTATTATTCATTATCATTAACAAGAAAATAAAAACAATAAATCAAAATTAAAAACTACAGTATAAACACCGATAGACAACATGCGGCCTTTTCGTTAAGAAGCACGGTAGGTACATAAGTGGGTCGCTAGCAAAGAAATACAATGCTCGAAATCTGGACATTTTCTAGATTTCGAGCGTCCCAAATCTTTCCTAGTGAAGGTAACCATATTTCCATTTGACAAAATCAGCCGACATTTTCAACATCATAATGAAATTCCTCATCAATAGAACCTACAAAATCTCAGCTTCCATTCGTGCGGTCCGGATGTGCGGTTAACCGGGTTTGGCAACCAATAACAGGCTTACGATCTTAATGAAGGCCGGACGGACGCTTCCAGAAATCGGATATATTATAGACAAGACAAGTGCGGGATTCTAGTCAAGGATATTAGTGTGCAAGGTTTTGTAAACAGCTCTCTCTTTATATGATAGTTAACATAATAATTTAAAGGTTGGCAATAATTTGTATTTTATGTTTGGCAGCAATAACCATTCCTACGAAAAAAAATAATTACGTACGTTTTGTCACTATGCGCGACATGTTTCTACGACATGGTTGATGATGATATTGGAGTAGAGTTGTACTTTTTCCACGGTTCTCTAAATTATAAATGATAAATAACTTTGTTTTCAGTTTAGGCACATTACAATGCACTTATGAACGTCAAAAAAATCTACTACCGGTTCTAACCCTCAGCCCGAGAAGATTATTACCGGCAAGAAACTCGGCGGGACTTATTTTTTCAAAACAAATTACAAAGTAGTAAACATATTTACAATATGTGGTTCTACAAGAAACCATATCAAAATAAAATAGTGAAACAGAAAGACCACAAATGGAAAATAAACAAGAATAAACAAAATAAAACATAAATTAACGGTTTTACACGGTATACACAAACATTTGATATGATTTCTTTCGTGAACTGTGTCCTTCACTCTATAAGCAGTACACACAATTTTATTTGTTGTTGGTTTTGTTACAGTTTCTGGCATGGGCTATGCATATGCTGATAACTTTCGAAGTCCACTTAGTGATATTATTCCAAGAATTGGCAAAGGTACCTACTAGCCTATACGAAAGCGACAATTATCGAAACTTTTTACTCAGGAGGCGGACCAGGCCAAATTTGGATAAGTATTGCCCGACATTTTACGTAGCCAATAGCGTGACTGATAAATATTGAATACTTTTCAAAATCATAATCTGTAGGTATTTTGTAGGTAGGTACGACAAAAAATCTACGTGACTCAGGGTGTGGGCTAATGACATAACGAAATGTTGTAAAATAATTTACCAAAATATCAAGTCACGTGGCTTTGTTTGTTTACATTTTTTAATAGGTACATAAAAGTAAAGACTATAGGTGTGAAAATAAATTATAAAATACTAGCTGGTGCCCGCGAAATCGTCTGCGCAATATCTTTATAAATTGTAGCCTATGTGTTATTCTGATGTATAAGCTATATTATTGTGAATTTTCATTAAAATCCATTCAGTAGTTTTTACGTGAAAGAGTAACAACCATCCATACTTATAAACTTTCGCGTTTATAATATTAGTAGGATTACAAACAAATCCCATTCTTAGAAAACCTGGGCCCTTACCATGACGTCTTAATGCGATTCAGTTTAGGACCTAACCTGAGTAGCTGCCATACAACTGAGCACAAATAAGAACCTAAACTGAATCGCGTTAAGACGTTATGGTAAGAGCCTAGATTCTTGGAAGCTTTATAAATGTAAATGTTATTTTTTATAATAAAAAATACGATCAAACGCTTCTGGATAATGAAATTTCCTGTCAATAGAATAGCCACCAATGGTGCGGTCCGGATGTTCGGCTAGCCGCGCTCTGAGGCAAATAACCGGCTAACAACACTAATGAAGACCGGACGGAGGCTTGACGTGCCCCCGGATATGTCTACTTACTCGTAATAGACTTTATGCTACTGCTACTACATAATAAGAGGCCTTAAAATAGGCGTGTGTTTTTTTTTGCAAACACTACTTTGTCTACACACATAATATATTATTATTATTGCACTAAAATATCTTCAGAAGCCAGTACTATATTATAAGTCGCGTCTATTATATAGCGATGGCGCCAGTATCTGCCAAATATTTTTTCTTAAATTATTTACAAACGGCTGAATAAATAACTAAACAAATTAAATCCTAATTCTCATATCGCTCGAGTGTAAAATGTCGTACAATTTATATTAAAAATAAAACATACTAACTCTAACGCTTGTATCGACAATTAGTCTATGATGCCTACGGGTTCTAGAATAGACCCACTTGAATCGCGTTGGGTTTGAGTTTTTACACTGAGTCACTGCCATACATACAACTGGGGCCTTACCATGCCGTCTTCACGCGATTCTGTTTAGGACCTACACTGAGTCGCTGCCATATAACTGGGGCGTTACTATGCCGTCTTAACGCAATTCAGTTTATGACCTACACTGAGTCGCTGCCATACAACTAGGGCCTTACCATGCCGTCTTAATGCGATTCAGTTTAGGACCTACACTGAGTCGCTGCCATACAACTGAGCACAGCTAATAACTTAAACTGAATCGCGTTAAGACGTCATGGTACGGCCCCTAATCTGAACTAGGTATAACTAATTGATGAATAAAGGTGATCAAAGGTTCAAGTTTTAGGCGTAAAATGTTAAATCATAGTCGCCGAAAGAATGTAGCGGCAAATCCTGGGTTAAGCTTTCCAAGTGCATCAAAATCTCCTTGAGCCGGGACTGAGACTCATGCAAATTGCCAGGAAAATATTATAGGAAAATATAATCCGATGTACAGTGGTACATACCTCGATAACACAAACCTTAAGGGTGATGCTTAAATGTTCGTGTAATCGAGTTTTAGTCTTAAAGGTTTTGACTTACAGAGGTTATGAAAGGTGTTTGTTCGTCTTAAAGAGGTTTCGAATCAAAACTTCGTATTATAGAGGTTTAAGGCTTCGAAGCGAAGGGCATAGCATTTTAATTCGTGGTAACGAGGGTTTCGTCTCTTCGAGGTTGGAGGTAACGAGATTCCACTGTATTTCAAATTCCAGACCACCATGACACATTAAGCACAAACATTAAACGTCACTTGCACCAGCTGGGGTTAAGTAATTGACTCGGAGCTAAGCGTTTTTGGATAAATCAACTATTATGTTACACGTTAAAATATGCGTGTCAGTTTTGGATACTCTGGCGTTACTAAAAATGTCAGTCAAAAAGTTGATTCGCTTTTTTATGTACGGAATTTGACAACTAACTTCGAGTTAATTGGTTAACCCTGGTTGGTGCAAATGGTCCTAAAATTTAAGCATTTCTGAAACTCTCAAGGTACCTAAGCCTAACTTGCTTTCCAAAAACAACCCTAAAACTTAGTATATAAAGCTGAAAATTGCTCAACAATTTGTGAAATATTGCGAACGTAATGCCTCTATTACTCACTTTTAATGAACATCAGGTAAAATAAACACAATGAAGAGATAATTAAAACTGAATTGACTCCTCAGTCTTTTAAAATTCTCCGACTTTTAAGTAAAAATAGTACAATTCAAAGGTACTTTTTAAAGTTAGTTTTTTAACTTTCTAGTTCGATAGCGGTTGAAACTTTAGTTTGCCTATTAATAGTTTTATTTTCTTCTTTCTTCGATCGGGTGGAAGTTTGGATGGTTTGAAGTTCAGTTAGTTTTATAATAAGCGTCGATTAATGATAGCGTTGAAAAGTAATACTTATGAAAACTGGTCCATTTAGTGTGTTTTTGGGTTCACAGTAAGGTAAGCAGTAAGAAGTACGAAGCAGGTAGGTAGTAGCAAATATTATAAGCACAATTTCCCGTAAAAAAATTACGGGTCAACATCGTATATAGATTTTAAAATCTGAACTTGTTTTAGTGTAATACGACCTTAATAAGTCACAGTATAAGTTTTGGCGCATTAATAAATTTGAGTCGTCTAACAGTTAGACGACTCAAATTTAGAGTTAGACTCTAACTCATATCAATAACAAATCATGAACATGTTACAAGTTGTAAGTTAGTTGCAAGTAAGACATAATCTACAGTAGAATCCGATTAGTATGACTTCGCATTACACAACCAACCGGTTTTAGCGACGCGACGTATATTTAGGCAAATCGTTGATTGTCATATAAGCCACTATGAAAGTGCATCCGTATAGTACGACTGCTTATATCGATATACTGTTTTTACAGTGGCTTAAGTTGCAATGTAGTCGGGAATAACGAGTAAATAGGTGTACCTATGGTTCAACAAATTTTTTCGCCAAAGAGCAAAATATTCTTTATTTCGCTAATTCGGTGAGTCACATTGAACCATTATGAATTATAATGCATGTGTGACTATTAAAATAGTAGTTTAGTTTAGTAGGTAGGCAGTTTGTTTAGTACGACGTGATAACGTCGTTTCCTTCGACGTCGTTTTAACCGGATTGTACTGTAACTACATTATCAGTCCTCGTTTTAATTTCAGACGTATTAAGCCCTACAGTTAATAAAAGGCAGTAGCAACAAAGAAAATCTGGTAATACTGGTAAACCTCTTTGTCACTCCAATATGCAAGTGTGACAGAAATGGAGATACAAATCCTCAATAGTTCTATTTTTGTGGTACCCATGCACTGGACTGTAATTATCCAATTACTTGTTTCCCTGGGGACCCAAACGTCTGAGGGAGCTATTCTGAGAAATAATCTCGACCTTCAAAGATGTCATGGAAAAAATATTAAAACCTAGCAGGAGCTTGTTGACGGAGTATCTACTTATGTACTTCGGAATTATTGTTAGTGAAACATAAATAGTTATTAATAAATAGCAAATAAGTGAGGAAAGTAGATGAGCGAGCGAGAGTATAAGCTGACACGAGTCGGAAATCATCTTAAGGCACGTGTTTTATACATAGTTTTACTAAGAGTTCAGCGAGAGAATAAACAATAACTATTAGCGGTAGTGTACTAGCACTGCGTAGCGGCGGGCATGTGCCTGGGGTGTCTGAAAAGTACTATAAAATCATGCAGAAAAGTACTACTTTCCGCACGCTTTAGCTTCATTAGAACACACACTTTTCCAGCACAAGTATTGTAAAACAATTTGTAGCAGTCCTTAGTCGGGTCAGATTCAATCTTCCTATAATTTACAGTATCACTATGCTTCTCATAAAGCTAAAATCGGAACAGCTAAAAACATCAAGGAAAAAGAGACCGGGGGAGTAACGATCCTCCCTAATGAGGTAAACTACGTTGTAATTTTTGATACACGCTTTTATCGCTGCCTGTACTTTCCTTTCCACGGTCAACTTATACTCATCGAGGCAATTCTAAAAAACCCAAACACGATGGCTTCGGTTGTTTCATCACAGAGTTCCTATAGCCACCTACGGTCTCTATCGTCCGATCAGCTCGTTGGTACCATAACATTGTACTGTCTTCTAACCTTCATAAGCATGTGAAGTTTCAGCTTATTCGAATAACAGGAAGTTAGTCAAATTCAGCCTGTAATATTTGAAATACCTATGTAACTAAAATTACCCATCCCGCCCACAGCATTGTCTACCACGCTAATATTATTTAAGTTACCTACCAGAAAAATATGTTTTTCTAGTCCAGCACTTCTATCTGTCAATTAGATGACTGACAGCGATATTAAAAAAGTACACATTATATAACGTTGTCTATTGTATTCCATAAGAACACTGCTTCTATAGATTTTCATACAATATATGAACTCTGTTGTTCTTTTTTTAATTTCTTTAGTGGGCATACGACATCTTCCACATTCTGCCACCTTTCAAAATTTTGCTTTTTCGCTATTTTAGCTGTCGTAGAAATACTAGCGTATACAACTCATAATTGGTTCTTTAAGAACCCTCATAAGAACCCTTATTATATCACTGTTGCATAAACTACTATTTGCAATCCTCTTAAATTATGTATTAGTGTACTGGCGACAGTTAGGTTGCAACATACATTGCAAGATAAATAAAAGCTTGTTATAAGGAATACATTCATACCATTGTTTGTTTTTTAATCTCAGACGTATTCAGCGCGACAGTTAATAAAAGACAGTAGCAACAATTCGTACAACGCCGGCTAGTAACAGGCACTGGACCGTAATCATCCAATTACTTGCTTCCCTCGGGACCCAAACGTCTGAAGGGGCTTTTCTGAGAAATAATCTCCAAACATTTCACAGACTTTAGCTTTCGGGAAACTTAAGGAAATATATTTAAAACTCAGAAGTTTCATTAAACTTAAACTGTTAAAACTCACGTATTTTTTTCACAACAGGCGAGAAATATTTCGACTGCATCGGGCAGTGATGCCCGAGCCGCGAAGGTGACAACACCACTCTGTCTGTCCGACGATGACTGTTTGATGCAGTCGAAACATGTCACGCCTATTGTGATAAAAATACGCGAGTTTTAACAGTTTAAGTTTAATGTCAATATGAATTAAATAGGAGTTTTGGTTTTGAGCTATTTTAGGAGCTTCATGGCGTAATTTAGGAATAAAAATAATAAAACAATAGTAATCCAGCATACATCCTACGTTTTGATTTGCACTATAATCCCCAAAGTGGGTTAGAGACCTCTCATAATTATGTCTTTGAATTTCTTCTTGATGGTTTCCTTTACCGAAAAGCAACTGGAAAATATCGAATGGTTCTTCGTATGAAAGTTCCAAATAACTCATTGGTACGAGCCAATGGGATATGAAACCGAGACTTTCGGATAGAAAGTTAGACGCTTTACCGCTCTGCTACCAGAACTTCAATATTAATATGTCCTTCTAAAATGATATAATCATTTGTTACTCATTTATTCAAATATTTTCGGGAATCCAAATAAAAAAGGGTTTACGTTAGTCCTTTATTTAGTTTTAAGCTTAAAATCATTTCTATGTTTTTAATTTCGTTCTTTTAAGTTTTTATCAAAAAAGAAATATCTGTCTATATATATATATCGGCATTCGAATCCGAACACGAGCTTTCCAGACCATCTAGATAATTGATTTAATGTTGACCGTTTTTAAAATCGAATAGGTATGACTGTACTTACTCGATTGTATGCGATTGTTTGATGTATTCGACTGTAGCTGACTGCAAACATATGGATACAGCCGAAGTGCCAATAACATTGTAAAGGACTTTATTGTCTGCACATTAAAGTCATGTATACATATATTTGGCACTTCAGCTGTATTCATATATTTGTAGCTGAACGTACCATATTCAAAATCAAAACCACCACAATCTATTAAAAAGAACATCCACTCAATAATTATTACCAGCATAATTCGATGAATTAGAAAATATCCAATTAGTGGATTCTTCGAAAGTTGTCTTATATCATAAAATTCTGCGAAGAAATCTCTTATCATAGAATAATTTCCCTCCTGCCTACACAAAGATGTTTCCTAGAACAGACGTTTCCATTCCTACGCACAGAATGGCATTATTGCCACCGACGCCTCCGCTCCAATATATTATTTATTGAAGGCATGCTCGTGTGCGTGATAACGTATGCACAGAATTATCGTTATTCTGGAATAACGTTATTTTGAAATGGGAACAATAGTTAAAACTTACATACGAGTATTTTTATTGCTCTTGACATGTAATCTTTCGATGGCAGCTGACAATCTTATCAGAGTGCTATCTTAATTGCCCACGACACGGTTAACAGTGTTGTAAATAGTTACACAAATACGTGACTTTTTACCGTTGTTTTAAGATTAATGTTAGTATGACTCACGGAAGTATAAATTGCATACTTACCCTGAAATTGTATAGACAACAACAGATTAGCTAAGCAGGCGTGTGTAGATTATAGATCATTTTTGACTCTTGGGACTGTAGATAATATAATCGTTTGTAGAAAACGCCAGCCAAAACTATTAATCGTTAGTTACAATAATAACATACAACAAGTACTTACTGGCTATGGAATGTTTTATACCTTTACAACGAATAAAAAAAAATAACGTTATGATAACGATATTTTCATACCGTTATCAAAGCTTGAAAGATGTCGAGAATTATGTCGCCCGCCGGAACGACTGAACCGAACATTTTCTATTGCTTAGTGTCGCACGAAATTGTCAATGTTTAACTTGTAGAAAAATACCTATATCTTTTATAAGATACGTTAATCAAGTGACTTAGTTTATTATGAATTGTTATTTTCACTTACGTAGATATATTAACTCACTATTTATTTAGGTACGGGAAATATTAAAGCATCAAATCGGAATCATGGCTCAATTTATTAAAACGACAATGTCCTAAAATCTGGAATTTTGCCTTGTATTTGGCTGTGTATTTATAAAATAGCGATATTTAGTCTAAAATATTTCAGAATAGCTGTGGTTAATTGTCTACGATCAAAGGCTACAAAATATGTCGTTTTACTAATGGTTCCCCCACACTAGCTTATAATGTTGACCCTTAACTACCTACGAAATGTCTCACAGACTTTTGCAAATACAAAATAGTGAATAACTCAGCGCGGATTCATTGCACGGACCTCTGTGAAAATTGTACCTTTTTCCGCTGACATTCCAGTGTCGTCCATATGGTCGATGGGTTTGGATTTGTGTTTCTACAAATTTGGTGAATACAAAACTGCCGTTGGTGGTCTCAGCGACCTTGCGCTGGACTGAAGGTGGTGGTATATGTTGCTGGTCTGTGAGACCTTTAGTAAGAAGTTGCGTTTAATTCTGTTGAACGTAAAACTGTCGTCAGTGGTCTCAGTTACCTTAATTTCCTAGGTGGTTACGTACTACACTGGCGAGTCTGCAAGACTTTGTGTAGGTGGTTGTGTTCATTTTTAAAAACTTGTAATTTTATATTTTGACTCGTTTGATGGCTGTTTCAATAGCTTGTAATTTTATAAAAAATACTAGTTTTGCATAAAAATTAAACTTAATAAGCTTGGCTGGTTATTATTCTTTAAGAAATTACCTTTAAAAGTTATTTATTGTAAGAATATTGTGCGATTTCTTATTCCAGAGGAATTATTTATTTTTTTCTAGTTTAAAATGAGAAATTGTGTATTGATTGCACAAATAACTAACAAACAAACGCTGAAAACTGTCTGATTTGGAATAAATGCGTAAAACCATTTACACGGTAAATATATTTCAAATATACCGGTAACATTTACCCTATTAATATTCTGGACCCTAATTTAATTGGTGGCCCCACGACTTATCGCAGGTGGATATGCTTTGGATATTGGTCGTAGGTGGCTAAGGATTATATAATGTTACATTTATTTCACCAACATGGCAGTGCTACGTCAAAACCCTGTCAAGCTCCAAGGAGCACTATAAGGACAAATCCTACTCTAGAAGGCGGGTAATCTCTCCAACAAAGCTCTCCCGTTCAATACGCCTGTAGCGCAAGCTTTTTGGTAAATAGGGTATCATTTTCCCATTAGGCACTGTCTGTAGGAAATGCCTCATTCAGGCGGTTAGGTTTTATTTGGGATGTCTATAGTGACAAAACACTGCTGGTTTGCTTTTTTCAAACAAAAAATGGCCTAATTATAAAATCAGGCTATGATTAAGGCAACAAGCGTTCTACGTTATACGTGTACTTATGGGAATGGGAATGCAAACGGGCCGTTCTACTTTTTTACCGAAAATGTCCAGTATCCGCGCTGAAAACTGTTTGATTTGGATTTTAATTATAATGTTTTGTAAAAAAAGGTAAATGCCCGAAATTTTAGTTTACCTTATCAGTACAGTATACTTGTTACTTTCCTGGTTAGTAACTGTAAACTTACCTACATTATTAAACTCAAAATACCGTGACAGACTGGTCAACCGCAAGGCTGTTTTCGCTAAAAAGGGCCACTCTGTCATAGTGTTTTCTAAAAAATCACTGAAAAGAAAAAACCTTACCAACATGAAAATAACAATCAAATAGTCTACATACTTTAAATACATATTTTCTTTTTTTTTAATAATATTTACCGTTATCATTATACACATGATTAAAAATTCAAGAAATCGAGAAAATTGCTTTTCATTGTTGGTAGAAAAGGAGAACAGCCCAATATGAGTTGATAAATGACATTGATGACTAATTCTAAATCTTTATATTTTTATCATGTTTAAACGGTTTGCGTTTGCTACTAGCGATGTCGCAGTTACAGTGGGAAACGTACCTTGCCACGTATAAAATGTTGTGAAGAAACACAATCTATTGTTACTTTGAAACGGGTCAGCTTAGGTTTCGTTATTGGCTAAGTTTGACGCGCTACTACTGTTAGGGTCTTTGTTATATTGCCAGAGCAAGACGTATACTCCAGTTACTTTGTCATTTTAATGTATGGACTCGTATACGTCAAATCCGGCATTTCTGGTTGTTTGCAGACTTGTTCATGATGATGGCGCAATGAATAATCCAAGTATGTGACCTCGAGCGCTAAATGCAACATTGTCAAAATAATGTCTAAATGCAACATTGTCAAAATAATGTCTAAATGCAACATTGTCAAAATAATGTTTAAATGCAACATTGTCAAAATAATAATAAAAACGCGACAATCCAGATTTTTCATAGATTACGCCCTTAAGGACTAGTATTTGACAGTAGGTACCTTTTAGTGTAAACAAAATTTGCTACAACATGAGACAAGAGAAGTCTCTTTTGACGCAATAGTTTCTGAGATGAAGTTTTTCAAAATTCACCATTAACTAACTTCACAATAATAACGACTAGTATTCTCAAAAACACAATATTGAGCTTACCGTGGGACTAGGTCGATTTGTGTAAGATGTCCCATAATATTTATTTATTTATTTATTGCTAGAAAATTTAGAAAATATTATGCAAGCTGCGACTCAAATTACTTGACCCCAAATTAACTTTATGATTTTGCACAACTACGATTCTAAATCACACTAAAAACCTAACTTTTACATAGAGGAAAATTGAATAAAGGCCGAGAAGAACGTTAACTCACTGAGGGAACCTAAAAGAGCCTAAGACATTTGTAATTTGAGGAACAAAATGGCCTTTAACTACGGTAGGGTCACCTCTACTCATTCCATAGAAAAAGGGTTTAAGTAAACAGGGTTCTAAGTAGATTTAAGTCGTGTTGGAGTGCCGAGGGACATCTGAACAAATAGTTTGGACATGTGGTGCACGCCTGAGATTTATTGCGACCTTGACTCCGCCTTTGGGTTTATAGAGCTAGGCTTTGACCGATCCTGTAAAAAAATATAAGAAAGTAGATGAAATGTTGAATAAAAAAACCGGCCAAGTGCGAGTTGGACCACGCAAAAATTGAGGGTTCCGTGCCGTCACACGATAAAAAGTTGTGCCAGCAAAAAGGCGTACCTAAGTGCCTTTACAACTATCAAGGCACTTACATATAAATAAATATCCCAAATGGTGGCAATGGTATTTGTTGTTGAGACCCTCGGACCGTGGGGTCTGCGCTTGGTGGAAAACACCGTTGATCAGAGAGCTAAGGCCTTACCATGACGTCTTAACGCGATTCAATTGACCACCTTAACTGAGTCACTTCCAAACAAATGAACCTAAACTAAATCGCGTTAAGACGTCATGGTAAGGCCCCAGCTAGACTATTATGGTCAAATTTTTATCGACTATAATCGTGGCTGTCACGTTCTAACAAGTATGTTAGTGCAGAAGTGACGCATGGCGAGATGATCGATAAAATTGAGCATGCTTGCCTCCTGGCATCTTTGTCTCGTAACTGATTAGTATTGCTATTCAGCGAAGAAATGCTCCCAGTGTCTTCGGCACAATACCTCGGGGGACCTTCTTAAATGTTTTATAGGTAATTTATTTTATTTTAGTTTCAATTTAATTTACTTTTTAAGTTTCATGGTTATATTAAAGAAACTGCACATGATAGATCATAGATCACATGAAGAAGCCACACCTGCCGTCCTGACAGTCAGAGCGGCGGGTCATGCCAACACACCATTGTTCACAGAGGCTTAATTTATTAGTTCGGAATCAAGGAAATGTATGGGTAATATCGTAGGTTCTCCGCTGCAGCTGTAAGTCGCAAAGAACTATTAAGTATCGCGTTCAGTTCATGAAATGCTTTTTAATAATATCCAGTAGTTGTTTTATATACAACTATCTAAAAAATATTTTTTGTAAGCGTGCGGATAAAGTTGTAACCTGAAAACACTAAAAAAAGTTTAGTTTAACGCAAACTCCTTTAAATGAAAATATTATATTTATAAGTTTTAACTTTAAAAAACTTAAAATTAACAATGCTCGTTGAACAAAGGCTATTGTGAATCTTTTGTTTTTGCTACAAGAACTACTCTTAGTTCTGCACTTTGTTTACTGTTCATATATCGGTAAATATAGAAGACCAAAAGCGTTATAACGACCCCTACCACATATTATATAGCTTTTTTTCCAACTGATACTGAAATATATGGCTCAACATTTTACAAAACCTATGTGAAAGCGGATTTCAAATATGCCCTTACTTCTAAATGCACGATTAGCTGTAGAGACAAAGCTTCACGTCTAAACGCTTTAAATTTACCTTATCAACTAATCTCAGCCATCTTATCTTGTATTAGCTCATCTTATCTTACTTTACCTTACCTTAAATTGAAGTTGGGCGACGGGCTGATAGGCGGTGTCGCAATGCTTCCACGATATTTGAGGGTATGCCTAAGTACGCTATCTTATCCTATTTTACCTTAGGTGTAAAGTTGGACGGCGGGTTACAGATAGGAGGCGCAGCGGTGCTCCCGTAGTGCTGCTGGTACGACGATGTGAGGATCTTCTTGTGCGCAGACGCATGCGCACGATACGCGCTCACACTCAATTTCATGCTTCACTACACGCATTAAAACTTTTTAATCTTTTTTCTTTATTTTGACACTTGTGAGTTTAAACAGAGTTTACTGTTGGATTTAAATTTTATTTAACCACTTTGAAATATAAGGCTAACCTTTTGGTTTTTTGACACTTTTGGAATAGTCGGATTTGTTTTTTTTTTACTTTTGGCACTTTTTAGAGTAACTATCTCATTATGTATTTGTAGTAATTTGAGCATAACCGTTCATTGTTTTCACTCGACATCTGAAACAAAGAGAAAATATATTTAGTATTAAAATATTGCTTATACACGGTGCTCGTGAGCATTGCGAGAGATTTTAACAGCGTATTTCTGAGGCTAAAAGAAACAAAAAAGGTCATATGATTTTTGGTCATATCGACCAAAAAAAAAAAACAAAAAAAAAACTTTTTTTTTCTTTTTTTATACGCTTTGATACATGGTAAGTAAGTTTCATTTAGAAAAGGCCCACTTAAAATACAAAAAAATATGTTTTTTTGGTAGAGCCGAGTTTTGCAAAGACATAACAGTGTCACTTTGAAACCTGTCAAAAATCATATCTAAACTAGACCACGTAGTAGCATTATCACATTCCAAAACGCGAAATTTACCGAGTGGCGGTAAAATTATGTTTTAAAAAAAATTGCAATTATCTCAGAAACTAGCCCTAATCCAATGAACTTAATATGACATTTTTTGTTTCTTTTAGCCTCAGGAATACGCTGTTAAAATCTCGCGCAATGCTCACGAGCACCGTGTATAGTATATTTTTTCTAGAGGCTACCTACGTTTGCAAGAATGTGGCAGTTGCATTGCATATATTTATGGGTCGCCATTAATTTGACGTAAAAACTTAGTATGGTAAAGCGCTAACTCGAAGGAAAAATTGGCCACAAACATTACCGTAAACCATGAAATAAGTAATGCGTATCTTTCGCTCTTGTTCGCGGCAGACTTCCAGGCATTACTTAGTTATCACATCGATTCATATTTGAATGCTCCGCCAACGCGTGAACAAGACAGCGCAACCACTTATATAGCTATATCCTGCTCGTACACGTGAATATCATACGCCGCTCAACCCACCAGGCGGGCTCTCTGGTTTTCCTCAACAATGCGGGAGAATCCTGGGATCGGATACGGGCGTAGCACGTAGCAAACATTGGTTGCGATTGTTGACGGGACCACCACTTTATAGTTCATTTCAAATACGATGGCCTTATTTCACTTGAGGCTGCTATTAGGCGTCAACAAAAGGACGAAAAACCTATTAAAAAAAACTGGAGAAATAAATTATTTGGTCATTCCATCTCCATTGTAAGTTTAAATGCCAGGTGCCAATCTGAAGAGGTCAGCTCGTAAAACAATAAGTAAACAATAGATAAACCTTCTGGTTCGCGCTGCGAAGCCTCAAATGGAATCTAGTGTGGTGGTTTATGAAATGCACTATAAAATGCTAAAAAAAACTTTTGCATGACCCAGAAACGAAAAACAATTAAAAAGGGTGCAAAAAATTTGCGTAAATTAAAAGCATAAAACATGTTTCTCAAATTTTGAAAATTTGTTAAGTTAATTATATCATCAAATGAAGCTGTTATAACTAATAAATTACTGTGCAAATATAACCTAATTGATTAAATCTTCTTGTTTGTTTGTTGAACATATTTCAGATTAATTGAGTAGATAAACGAGCATTTCAGTAGATATAATTTATCCTTGTTCTGTCTCTGATAATGGGTAAAAGTCAAGGGTTGATTTTCTGATCAAATATTTCCAGTTATTTTAAATAAAAGTATTTGTTAATTAAGAGTGGTAAAATTTACCAAGCAAGGGATAATTATACTAAATCAGCGCGATTTATAGTATGACAAATGTCAATTATTAAAGTTAGATAGAATGAGCCCCTCGACTGCCCGCTCATTAAGTACGTAGTAGAACTGGCAGAAGTAGTTAGGTATTGGTAACCCGCTAATTAAGTACTGGGTAGTAGTAGTACTCAACCAACTGGGAATATGAACCAGGCTCTCCACCATTACTACTCAGTGCATAGTTCGCTTCTTCGGACATCTGGCCAGGCAAGAATATGGTCTGGAAAAACTGATAATGGTCAGCCAGGTGGAAGGGAACAGAAGTAGGGGAAGAGCGCCTACTCGGTGGATAGATTTAATTAAGGCTCCAACAGGATCCAACGCCTTTACATGGCTCAGAATAGGGGTGGGGTGGAATGTGGTGTGGGATACAGTCAAGAAACCGTGAATGGTAGTCACGATCCTCAGCAATGAGGAAACGACTTAGAAGAGAAGCAGTAGTTATTGGTAGATGTAACTAGATATACCTGCCCCCTTATTCATAAAAAGTTAGAAGACGTTTTAGTTAAATTATGTTTGCTCCCTTTCTAACAAAAGTTAACGTTAAACTGACGGGTAAGGATAAACAATTTAGCCAAACAGTGTTTGATATTATGCGTTTATGAATAACGCCAATAGTCATTACCAATATAGCACAATATGGATTACTTATTGCTCTGAAATATAGCATTTTTTTAGTAGTTCAAGAGTTAAAAAGACTCACCAAAAAATTACACTCCGGGTAAAGACGGATCTTTTTTTTAGAAATCTGGGATGGCTTTTAAAAATGGATCCTTATAATGGATCCAATGTCGCCAAATAACTCTAATGACAAGTGGAAGAGCGTATTATTTAACTTCAGTTTTTCCTGTTAGGGCCGTAGAGATGGGACATGACCCTGTTGAAATTTGTCGATTATTTGTTTTGAAAATTGTCGAACACGTTGAATGTTAGACAGAAAACATAATATTTTATAGACGCTTCAACCATGATGGCCAAGATTGATTCGTTTACTCGTATAAAAACATTAATATAGAATATTATAATGGTAACTATCAAGCAAGCATGTGACAATGAGCCACGTAACATATGAAGAACTTTTTATTTTGTTTAAGAGGCTCAAAGATGAAGTTAGTTTAGACTTAATTGATCGAATCTTGATTGAATGAAGAAGTTTTCTGGTGCTCACGATCATACGGAAATACATAATATTGTCTTGTAGTTTCCAGCAACTTAATTAAATATGGACAGTAATTTGGTTATTTCCTTGAAGGCATCAATTGAGCACGGAAGCGAATAACGCCAAGCTGCCTGATTGACGAGCAACCAACCACAGCCGACTTAATTGTCCAGAAATTACTTGCTACATAACACAGGCTATTAATTAATATGTCGCTTGGTTAAAATGTCTTAAGGAGCGTGGCTTAGCGGTAAAAGCGTGCGAGTTTCAATTCGAAGGTCCCGTTTACTCTCTAAGTTGGAAGGTCAGATGGCAGTTGCATTTGTAAAAAGCAAGCGCGTACGTCAAATCTTGGAATAAGCTGCCAAAGCGGATCTTAGGCTCCCTGCTTAGTTTCCCCGTTGCCAAAGTATAAGCTCAAATGGGCATACGCAGTTCGTATACATAAATAGATCAAGGTGTATAAGAGTGTCGTCATTACAGATTGGTTAGACAGTAAGATATCGCTTTGAACTCTGGGATTCCGACGTGTTGAAAGCCCGTGTTACTCGAAGGTGTAGGCACTTCCAGATAGTCTATGACGTTGATTAGGTATACCCTTGAAGACATCAATAAGGCACGGAAGCGAATAATGTGGAGCGGCTTGATTGACGAGCGACCAGCCGCAGGTCTGTGACGTAACGAGCCCACTAATTACTTGCAACATGGGCAATTAATTAACATCGATTATTGTGGGCTAACCGTAACATTTGGACTTTCGACTAGAATTTCAATTTAGGATATAAACTTTCAAAAATTCAATAATAAAAAGACCCTTAACAATAAACACTTTAAATAATCAAAAAGTGTACAACAGTTTTGTAAAATATTGAATTTATTTATATTGTCTTCTGTTACCGCTAAATTAAACACTTTAATTATCATCCTCATCATCTCAACCCTGTGCAAACGAATGTTGTAAAGGGCTCAAAACGTAGGGTCATGATGTTAATAAACGCGATTAATCCGAAGTGTTTAATTTTAATTGAATTTAATTTTTGTAACTGGTGTTATACTAAATAATAATTTATATCCAAGTATAAATGATTCAGAACAATGCTATTTTACTCTAAGTCGAAGTTTGTTTAAAGACTTTAAGTAATAAAAATGTATTAGTAACCAATGTTTACTCAGGATTTTTACCACTTCTGGTAATTATTAACGTGATCAAAAACTATCGATAACTGTAAAATATCGACATCGACGATAACAGCTTCACTAGACGGCGCCACTCTGTCGAAGGAAGCTGCTTGACGACTGAGGGGACCGGGGCATCGATCGAACATGCTAATATTAAGTAGGTACATGGTACGTATTATGTGGACAGGTTCATTCATGAACCCAAAGGACTTTTGTCCTTCATGTTCTTTCTTCTTCCTAGCGTTATCCCGGCTTATGCCACGGCTAATGTAGGGAGCTTGGGGTCCTAGGTACTAGTTTTACGAAGCGACTGCCATCTGACCTTCCAATCCAAAGGGTAAACTAGGCCGTACTGGGATTAGTCTGGTTTCCTCACGATGTTTTCCTTCACAGAAAAGCGATTGGTAAATATCAAATGATACTTCAAATCAAATCAAATCAAATCATTTATTTGCTTGAATACAGTCAAAAGGGATATTTAAAAAGATTACATAGTCGTTCAGTGTATTCAGCCTACAAATGGGCATGAAAATTATAATAAAAGGTGAAATAATATGTGTGCTAATATGTATATACAATTGGAAATTAATTCTTGCAATGATGACTAGATATCCTAAACTATGACTAGATAAACATGCGGCATGCATCACTTATAACTAACAATGTACCTATATTTTTAGTATAATTTTTCCTTATAATCTAAATATTCTTTAACCGTGTAAAAAGTCGTACTTCGTACGTAACTTCTGAAAAAGGCATTAGTACGAGCTACCGGGATTTGAACCCACGCCCTTCGGATTGTAAGTCGCACGCTCTTAGCGCTGGGATGCCATAGCTCCTCCTTTGGGCCACATAGGACAAAAATATGATACGTTTTGTGATTTTAAATACATATTTACTTTTAAAAAAATTACTTTATTTGAAATACTAGTACAAATATAAGCCCCATAACTAGTTCTTTATGTTACGTATTACAACAGTTGCATATTTTTTTATTAGTAGACATTAATTACAATTACAAAAGTTAACAAATACTTCACAAAACTACATTTAGTTTGCGGAGTCAAATATCAGTGTCAATTTACGTTTATACCTACATACGTATGTAGGTACCTACTATAATGTAAGCATTTAAAATACTTACATAAAGTGCTATTAAAAGTAAGTATTTATTGCCTGGATGTATCCAAGAAGAACCACTATCTAAGGTGCATCCAAGAGCATGCGAGCAGAACCACTATCAAAGTGCGTCTTTAAAACGTTCTTAAATGTACTTTTTTTAGGTTTCAGTGCAAAAAAAAATGCTTACTAAATAATATACTTTAGATGTCGTTAACCTCAGATTTTTTTCAGTCCAACCCCAAAAGCAGTGGAATGTAACTACCGGAGGCTAAAAGAAGTTTAGCCTATTTTTTAAATATTAATAGTAGGTACTACTATTAATATTTATTCTTACGATGATCCTTATTGCCACAAAACACTTAAAATACAAATTAAGGGAAATTAAGTACAGTCAGCTGCAGATATATTAGACCCCTTGCATACAAACTTTCTAAGCTGGAGTTTGACCAGCTGACCAGCTCTGACCGTAGTAGGTACATAATTAATTCATTTCACGGGGAAAAACATTTTAGTCGAAATTAATATAGAAATTGAATTTTCCGAACATTTTTACAGCTTACTCACTTTTAACGACCTACGTAACGTGTGAGTCGCTTAACTTCAAACTGGGGTAAATCCACCTGTCAGATTATACGATTTTGGTATTAAGAAAAGATAAATAAGGTATATATTTGCTGAGAGGGTCGGATGGATTTGTTTGAAGTAAAGCGACACGTCCTTTAGCTTTAGGTAATCTCACCAATTAGTGAGATTACCTAAAGCTGAAGGTCCGGGATTAAAATCCCAAGGGCATTATATAAACATATATATATATATATATCCATAATTCATAATTATGACTAAATCGAGTGTAACAGCTACAAAAAACGTCAGATCCATATGTATAAGTCATATTAAGAGACTTTTACTATGGGAAGAACCCCGAGATAGCGAAAAACAATTACCGCTTCGTACATTTTGGTTGTGTGATCTTAACATTTTATACGGGAGAGTTTACGTTTTCTTGATTGGTTGCATAGTAAAAATGCTCAGTGTGACTTGTCATAAGTACAAGCGTGTCTGAGGTTTTCAGTGGCTGGTGATACACCCTGTACATATTGTCACCGGGTGCCATCTATTAGAACCATTGTCACCATTATCCTTAATATAATCCGTGATGACCTGGTAGAGGTCGCAGGAATTCCTTGGATACAGGCAGTGCACGACCAATCGAAGCGACATTCTCTAAAAGTGCCATATATTCAGCAGTGGACGTCTTTTGGTTGCTAATGATAATCAGGTTATTATTATGAGTGGCTTCGTGGGAACAGTGTTCAAAATTATCTAAGCACAATCTTATTGTTGGGGCGGAAAGGTTCTCGAGTGGCGACCGCGTACCGGAAGGCGCAGCGTGGGTAGGCTCCCCGGAAGGTGGACTGATGACCTGGTGAAGGTCGCAGGAGTCCGCTGGATGCGGGTGGCGTAGGACCGGTCATTGTGGAAATCTTTGGGGGAGGCCTATGTCCAGCAGTGGACGTCTTTCGGCTAAAATGATGATGATGATGAATAAGAGTTTCAAGGTTATTTTGTATACCTCAACCGCTCAGGTGCTTCTGCTGCTGACTGTATACCTTTTGAAATGCTTTTGCAATATTAATATATATATTTATGACTTTTAATGAACTACCTAAATAAAACGAAAACCTAAGTTTACTTTGTAGATGTAGGGACGCCTTACTTTAGTCAAGTTATCATAAATTTCATCCCCATTTTATGTTGGACCATTTTTTCAATAAGATGCATTCTTAACAAGTTGGCGGTTCGCCAAAACGGGCTGTAATGGCTTCGGAGAGCGAATGCTATTGACTGGTTGTATACCTGCTGAGTAAGATAGAAAATTGTGAGTCTTCATTTTTTAGTTTTTATAACAAATCATTTTTATAGGTCTCCCTCGATATCCATAATTATGGTTTGTCCTAAAATCATGTGCCCTAACTGTTATGTCCTAATTGATAATAATCCCTAACGATCAATTGTCCTAGTGATGATTTGCAATAAACGAGTCATTGCCCAAAAACGAATTCACACAGAACTAAATCACTGTTAGAAAAGTCGGTTAGGTTAGATTTGACCAGTGACCTCACACGGAGTCTAATCGCTGCTTGAAAAGTAGATTAAAACGATGTTAGGGTAAACAATACTAGAGCATATGAGTTTAGGACAAATGATTAATGTCAAACAGTATTAGGGAATGCGAAAATAGGATAAAATACTTTAATGATTCCGATATAGATCCCATTTTTATACACTCTTACTTGTCTACATGTGATTACATGAGTTTAGGACAAATGATTATTATGTCAAACAGTATTAGGGAATGCGAAAATAGGATAAAATACTTTAATGATTCCGATATAGATCCCATTTTTATACACTCTTACTTGTCTACATGTGATTACAAATCTCGATGATTTAAAATTTTAATAGTGGGTGTTCACGAGTAGATCAAGAATCGCCGTCGGGAAAACTCGGAGCTCTTTTCGGCGGCTTATTTCCGAGCGTTGATGTAATTGCACTTATGTATGAATATGAATGACACTAAATGTCAAATCAAAGAAATACGGCAAAATTTTCTATAGAATTAGACATATTAATCTACTTGTATCGGACACACGTCAATAAAGTCGAAAATGGTACGACATACTTCGAAACGGTCTGCGTACCTTATTTATGATTGAGATGCGCTCGCGGCGAATGCTCTGAGGACACTCACTTACCGGAAGTAGCCACATTGACCTTCAGCCAGTATTAATAATAAATATTAAATATTATATAATAAATATTTGTGGGACAATTTTACACAAATCGACCTAGTCCCACGGTAAGCTCAATAAGGCTTGTGCTGTGGGTACTAGACGACGATATAATAGATATACATATAAATACTTAAATACATAGAAAACATCCATAACTCAGGAACAAATATTATTATTCGTGATAAACACACAAATAAATGCCCTGACCAGGATTCGAACCCGGGACCTCCTGCTTCGTAGGCAGGGTCACTACCAACTAGGCTAGGAGGCCGTTAAAAAATTAGATCTAACCTTTGATTTTATAAGCACATAATATATGTATATTTTTTTTTTACAATGATTTTCGAATTTCATAATAACGAACACAATACTTATGTGAGATTCGATTAGTTCAATATATAATTATCCGTCTTTTCGTAAAAAAATTGAACTAGTCATCCAAAAGTAATACGCTGCTATTTTGCTTGTTGGCAAATTACGGTTACGCGCGCACTGCGGATTTCTGCCACGTCAACAACAAAACGTCACGTGACTACCGAGGGCTCCGAGCTATCACGTGATTCTTCCTCTAGAGATTCAGAGATCGTCCCGTCCCAAATTATCAGAGAATTACGAACTACCCCGAAAGACAATCCTACGTTGCAAGAGATATTGATGTAAGCGGCAGGTGACAAATGTGATCCACTTTGTTCACGGTACTTGATAAGGTTAATGGTTCGACGAGTGATGAGTCGATCGTGATGGTTAGAGAGAACGGGAAGCTTAAACAAAGTATAACTTTAGAGATGAGATGCGGGGGGGGGGGGGGGTTAGCCAATCGTCGTACAGTTACGTAGGAATAGACTCGTCATGATACCTAATGATTTTTTTACATAGTCGGAACCATATGCCGGTGTATTAAGAAAGTAGTACCATATTTATGAGTCGATTATGTCGAACCATATTTTAGCACTTGACTGTACTACCAGGGGTCTCACCATGACGTCTTAACGTGATTCAGTTTAGATAGTTGACACAAGTGTCTTCAAGGCTGACTAAGATATAAATCTGAAGTTTGAATTGACTTCAGGTAGGTACAATCAGAAGTGCAATAGAATAAAACTCCATTACATATAAGGTACACACAGTTAACAAGGGTCACCGACTCGCGTCGAGTACCTACAGAGAGCTCTTCTTTGCGCCTGAGTGCTTGCATAACATGATGGCACAAGTGATAAATGGTGAGCGATTTATATCTCTGTCCAGTAGACAGACAGAAACAGAAAAATGCAATAGATTGAAACTCCATTACTTTAAGACTTTAAAGTAATGGAGTTGCACCGAGTGCAGAGCATATTTCATTCTGCCTGCGTGCTTGAAATCTTGACTAACACGATGGAACGAGCGAAAAGCGAAAGGTGATAATTATGGCTAATATTTTACGCTCTAATCGACATTGAAATATTTTTCAAAACTTTTAAACTAACAGAATAAGGATTTTGCCAACGTTTGCAATGCTAAGGCATGAAGGTAATTATTTTTGTATTTTAATTTTCCAATATAAATAACTCGTTAAACAAAATTGACATTATTAAATGAAATGTGATTTTCATCTCGAAACATATTACGGTATCATATAAGAGAAAGTCGTGAGTTAAGTCTTCAATAATTGTAGTAATTCTGATTCAACAAAATACGAAATAGTACATTATTGCAGAGGCCGGGAAACCGAATTTCGTGGATGAGTATTTTTTGTCGGACGAAGCGAAGCTGAGTCCGACAAATTACATACGAATCCACGAAATTCTATTTCCGTCCGAGGCATATATCGTCGGCCTAAATCGCATACCTCGTAACTCCAATTTTTTTGAAAATCATGTTTTGACACTTTTAGATAGTACTATTCTGAACGCATCTAACGGCAAAACTCTTAAATACCAAAAATAAACCGTTTACGTTTAAAAAGCAAAATAGAAAACCTCGCAACTCCCGGCCGCCATTTTGTAAAAGAAATACCTCGTATCTCCCTCCCCGTCACTTCCTTCAGTACAGCTTGCGATGGCGTTATTACTGCACGTCAGTTTTGCGTAAATATTTAGGAAGAAAACGAGTGCTGGATAACAGGTATGTGTAATAAGGTTCTACGGTTTTCTGATTGTGTATTATTGATAGATATTTATCATATTTAAACAGATTAGACTACTGAAAATATCGTTTGGTTGCGTGCCGTGGACATACGAGGTTTGCTTCGCGTGGATCTTTACGCATGCAGATTAGTTACGTGGTTTTCTACGCAAATTATTTAATCCTTCTGTGAAATTATATTGTATAGCGATGGCTGCTACTCTTTCAAATGCTCTACTTAACTTTGCTGTTCATAATAACCATTGTTCAGAAAATATTAGAGAAAGGACACACACAGATGGAGGCAGATTCCATGCACTCGGTAATGGAAAGGCAAGTCAGAAACAAGAAAATAAATGTACCAGCAGACTACGTTAACATTGCAAAAACAGCGTGTAAAACAAGGCCCTACTACGTCGAATATTTGGATCATACGTTTTTTAGAAACTATGAAATTTTGAAAACATACAAATCCATTAGACCGGGAAAGAAGAAAGGGGATCCAGTTGTAACAGACCTGAGACAGTTAAAATACTTACCAGAGGGACAGATATTGTATCGTCTAGGATACACCGAAGAATACGATGAAAATGCATTGCCAGAGAGGGTGAGATTGACTGAACCAATAAGCACACAAGACATTCCTTTACTGTATACTGAAAGACTAAAAATAAAGAAAACTAAATTCGAACACTTGCAGCAGTTAAAAGAGGTATTGGAGGTGGATTATCACGCCTTTTATGATGCCATTCCATTTGAATAGCTTGTAGTATGATATTTTAGTGTGCAGGAGACATTTAATGACGCCCTAAAATTCTGATATAGATATGTTACTAATTGTGATATTACGTCTATTAATAATAATTATGAAAGTGAACTAGCTAGCTAATAAAACATAAAAGTCTGATTTTAGTCCTTGTCAAGTTGATAGTGATATTAAATTATTGTTCTTAAAAAGAGTTTTGTGATTTAGTCTATTAAATGGTAAAGGCCATAATAATAAGTTTTAAGATTTAAGTATAACGACGTTTATGAAAAATATTGACAGTTTTGCTACTAAAGATTTTACACCAGAAGAGGCTGTGATTTAATTTAAATTTAATACCTATTATATGTTGTTACTTACAGGCAATATAGTTATTGTTTAGTTATAATTTACTTCATAAAATGTTTAATTAAAGTAGGTAAACAATTGTGATAATTTTGCTACCAATTTTCGTTTAGTTAGAAGAGATACTGATGAAAAATATACTTAGTATTTTTATGTTAGCAAAAACTATGAGTCTGATTATTATAGAAGCGTTGTTTTGTTGTTTGAGAAATGTTGTAGTCTATAGTATTTTTAGCCCTATTTAGAGTTGAAAAAAAAATGTATAATTATAATTTTGCTACCCACATTTTAGAAGCCAGAAGAGGCTTTTCTGTTTAAAGTTTAATAAATATTTTTTAATTTGCAAGTTTTTTTAATTTTTTTTATCCACAATTACCTTTTTCAGATCAAAAGACTATCCTCTATTTATACGGATTTTTATAGCGAAGCTCTTAACTCCCGATTAGCTTTCTAAAATTTTCAAGAAAAACTCGTAACTCCAAATTTTTCAGGTTCAGGTGATTACAAAAAAATAGGTTTTAGCAATCTGATGGCTAAATTTAACTTAACATTATGTAAAAAAAAATACTAAGCAAGTCTTCATGCAAAATTTTTGGTAATCAAGTTTTTTGTGCCTCCTGTAAAATTTGGTCAGATTGAGTTACGAGGTTTGCGATTTAGGCCGACGATATAGTGCTTTTCTCCAAATATGAAAGGAAATAAAATGTATTCTTGCATAAGATTTGAAAGGAAAAATAAGGTTCCCGCCAAAACTTTCTTTTAATGCACGGTTGTGTTCATAAAAAAAGTTGAAATGTCTTTAGTTTTATTAAGCCGTATCTACACGACCTTGCACAGTGAGCCGTATGCAACTCGCGATAGAACGAGACAACCAAGCATTTGATCTCCTTCTCTCTAGAACTACTACACTACTACAAAGCCAGCCCAGGCGGGGCATTTTTAAGCACGATATGATCCGATAAATTGATGTCAATCAGATTGTCTCGTCTGTGCAGACCGTTTGGTCGCGGCTAAAGTATATTTGGCTGTTTGCAATATTGATAGTCCAAATATTTATTTAAAAAGTAAAAAACAATACAGTAATGGATTTTAGTACAACTTCCTGGACGCTAAAACCGTAAAATAATAAATTAGATTTTTTTAAAATTTGAGTCGGTACATAAGGAGGTTCTTTTCGTACCAATTTTGCTACATTAATGTGAACATTTCCGAGCATATTGGAGAAAATAATATAATTATAGGTGGGTACAAAAAAATCCATCAACATTGTACAGTCAAATCTATAAATATCTTTACACTTCGGAACTTATTACAGGGAAAGAAGGGTCAAAATTGAATACGGTCGGCTACAGGAATATATATACAGCTGTATATATATTTCTGAAGCCGACCGTAGTGTAAAGGGTAATTAATATTGCAGTAAAATCTAAGGCCATACCCATGAAGTAATAATAACTTTTGATACTACACTTACTTTTGTTTTATCATACTAATGAGCGCATCTAGCCATCAAACGTCACAGTTGGAAGAAGTTTACTGCAAAATGCTTTGCTGAACTTACTGAAAATATTAAAAAAACTGATAGTATCTTTCTCTTGTCACTTGCACCGTGCAATTAAGAACAAGGCACAACAGCGAATCTACCGCACAGATTTAAATCAAGCCGAGTCCAGGATATTTAGTGCAAGTAGCAAGTACTTCGGACATTTTGGGGACAGCTACTTGCTCTGTTGCGGTTGCTGTGTGGTTTAATTAATTTAACGAATACAGGAAGTAACATTTCTAGACGTGAATTTGTATTAAAAATTTCATCGTTCAAGCAAAAGGGCAGTATGTTACTTTTGAAACACTTAGGCCCACTTGCACCACCCGGGGTTAACCACATAACCCAGAGTTAAGCTTTTGCTGTATGGAATTCGAGAGCTTAAATCCGGGTTAGCGGCTAACCCTGGGTGGTGCAAGTGGGCCTATGGGAGTTTTTATTTGAAGTTGACCCCTACACTGTTTATTTAAATGATTTTTCTACTCGTAGTCGCGAGTTTTTTCGATCCAACCACAATTTTTCATCATTTTTTTTTCTTTAATTTCGTTACCATCATACAAAATGTATGAGTAAATGACTGCGGACTGGAGAAATATCTTGGTACACTTATTTACTCCGACTAGGATAGACAGAACTCGCGGTTTTGAGTAGAAATCACATTAATAGTAGAAAGAAAAAAAAAGAAAGAAAAAAATAAAAAAATAAATAAAAAGAAAGAAATTAAAAAAGTGTAGGGCAGCAGCAGCAGAAAAAAATGTAGACAACTTTAAATAATAACGCCGAACATATTTTTTTATTCGCAAAAGTTCTTTAATTTTCTGTATAAACAACTAAAATAATGTTACTTTGCTATTCCGCCAAACATGCTTATCAATACGCAAATACTTAGATACTTATAACAAACCACCACCAATAAAATTAGTTTTATATTACCAAACTTTTTTTTTTGCGGCGGATGGTGGGACCATTAGTTGCATGTTGCATGCAAAAAATACGCGATACGCAAGTAGATATAACGGGTTGGCACTAATTGACTAGCAAATTTGGCGGAATAGCAAACTAAAATTATTTTTGTTGTTAATATGGGATTCCGCAAAGAAACGCCTGATTCAATAAATTAATTTTCTGTATCGATATTATTCGCAATGTCTGTATCGATATTATTACCACCCACCACTACTCAATATACCTACGAGAAACTGAAATAAAGATGGCTTAAATTTCTCGCAAGCGTGATCAATAAAAATAATCCGCTCTGGGCGCAGACCTGAAAGTGAAATGAACTCTGGGTGCGTAGCCAAGATGCCAATCGCTCACGCTCAGTCGCTAACGAAACGTAACTGTCATTGTCACACTAATAAGGAAGAGTGATAGAGTGAGGTAGCTGCGATACGTTATTAAGCGTGAGCGATTGGCATCTTGGCTACGCACGCTGCTCTGATTGCGCGAGAAATTTCTCTCGGAGTTTAGAATCTTAGCTTTATTTATTCTTGCATATGTCATAGATTTAAAAATTAAATATTATAGAGAATTATAGAACAATTTTATTTTTAGGGTTCTGTACCTACCTCAAATAGACGTAAACGTAGCAAGTTGAAATTATTACCACATACACTAATCTGCGGTCCTTTGAAGCTGTTAAATAATAAACCTCTACGTCAACGCAAACAAAAGATACGGTCGTTTATGTCGTATTTCCCATACGTTTGCAAAGGGTATCAAAATGTATAGGTAGGGTACTTCCCGAATCACGAAATTTAAATAAAAAGCAAGAGCTTAGCACAAGTACAGGAAAAATTGGATATAGTATAATTGAAGCGCACTGAGAGTTCCGTGCCACCAGTATTTTTCAGTAGCTGCGTGCGTAGCCAAGGCGCCAATCGCTAACGCTCAGTCGCGAACGAAGCGCAACTGTCATTTTCGCACTATAAGGAAGAGTGATAGAGAGATATAGCTGCGATAGGCTACGTATACGTAGCGTGAGCGATTGGCGTCTTGGCTACGCACGCTGAGGTCATAAATGGCCCATCATCGTTTGTGTGGAACCCTCGGTGGGTGAGCCCGACTCGCACTTGGCCGTTTATTTTTAAACTTAACTATTTCATGAGTAACTGATAGATTACTAAGCTAGAAATTACTATTACCTAATCTAATTAGAACTGCAATAGAGCATATTAAGCTGGGTCCACACTTGTATCATTTTGCCATATCCTATCTCTGTCGCGTAGCACTGACGCGTATCATAATCTTTAGTGAGGACGCAAAAATGTCACGATTATTTGCATCCACACTAACGATAATGATATGATAACTAAGTGCTTCAAACTTTGTAATCCAGTCATTGAACTGACAGATTGTATGGAGTCATATAATTTAAACTTTCGTGAGACATACTGATATTAAATTGCAACGGTTAACACTCACGTATTTTTTTTACAATAGGCGTGTCTGTCCGACGATGTCTTCCCGACGCAGACGAAAAATGTCACGCCTATTGTGATAAAAATACGTGAGTGTTAACCCTTGCAATTTAATATGATTGTATGGAATATTTGATTACTTGGGAAATAATTTATAATAGCTGATTATAGAGGTCTAGCATTATGTAGGCAACAAAATCCAACAAAATATCGTTACTTGCTAATCGTCACAAATATATATACACATGTTACAGACTTTTTTGTATGAATTATATGTATATTTTTGTCTGTTTAAATTAGGTCAGGAACATTTTCTACCAATCACCATTTCACCATTTGTTTCTAGCGGAATGACACATCTTTCACTCGTGCCGTACTTTTTGTAGATATAAAGGTTTTACATGAATAAGTTGTCTTCTGTTTCGGTTTTAACAGATAAAAGCCAAATATGTCGTTATGTTCACAAAAAAAGAACTCTTACTTCCGGAAGAACATTTTGTAGGATTTTTGCTATAAATATCCCATTTGAACGTTATTTGAGGAAAACAGGGTATTATAATTTAATGTCTGTTAAAACCGTATATATCCAGGGTTATTGAACAAAAACATCGAGCACATAGGCCGTCATCGGTGGTGTTAGCGGTTTACCATGACCGCAAACCTCGCCCTCTAATAAATAAATAAATAAATATTGTGGGACAATCTTACACAAATCGACCTAGTCCCACGGTAAGCTCAATAAGGCTTGTGATGTGGGTACTAGACGACGATATATATAATAGACAGATACATATAAATACTTAAATACATAGAAAACATCCATAACTCAGGAACAAATATTCGTGATAAACACACAAATAAATGCCCTGACCAGGATTCGAACCCGGGACCTCCTGCTTCATAGGCAGGGTCATTACCAACTAGGCTAGGAGGCCGTTTAATGCCCGGACAATACTCGTAGCTCACTCAATTCGTATATTTTTAAACATCAAATTTTTTATTTTCATAATTACACGATCATAATAGATGTTAAAGCTAGTAGTAGCCAACCACTAGGCCTAGTGGTTAAAATTAAAAAACATAAAACATAGCTTTAAAAGTGTTGACAGCGGTCCATTCTTCTTCGTACCGTGTCACCATTAGTCACAGTAACAAATCGTGCAAAAGCTTAAGAGTGAGACGAGCCAAGTGGAACGGAGCGGCAAACTGGCTTTATGTTGCTTCTGTCACACCTTTATAACTGACGGATAGTCGTGTTATCAGACAAAGGGAAATGGTAGAATTTGTTTAGAAAGATCCAAGCCAGTAAATTATAAGATGTTTTTACGGAATACCATTAAATTGGCAAATGATTCATACAATTGTGTTTAAAATTAGAAAATGTTTTAAAATTGATCTAATAGGGATGATGACTAGGTTGAAAAACTATTATTCTAATTAGTCCGTCAGAAAGATTATCAAAAATTATTAGACACGTATTTTTTCCTTTTTTAAGATAACTAAAATTGACGAATATGAAGAGCGTCAAAGTTCCGTGGTGGGGGCTGGTGACGTCACCTTAGAGTAAGAATTGTACTCAGGTGTGACGTCACGCGAAACTTTAAACCCCTGTATTTCCGTCATTTTTCATTTGACGAACAAAAGAAAAAATACGTATCGTATATTTTAAATTACTCTTACAAACTACGAAAATAGCACTATCGCTCATAGGCTACGGTGACCGCTTACCATCAGGTGGGCCGTATGCTTGTTTGTCACCGTCGTAGTATAAAAAAAAACTATCGCAGTTATGGTCAAAGTTTGCTTAAAAAGATTTGGGTGATTTTTTTTCATTTAGTCAATTTATTTAATCGTATGGCATTACAATAACAACAGGCATATTAAACAGTAGGTACATACACACTTAAGAATAAAATTACAACATTTAGATGTCCACACTAAGACTGTTAAGCCACGCAATTGCATCGGGTGTGAGGTATAGCAGGTCTTTCGGTGGCCCCGAATATGAATGCAGAGGGCAGCGCTCGATGATGTGCTCCATGGTTTGTATGTCCTCACCGCATTCACACATGGCCGAGTCTCGCCAGCCCCACTTGTGTAAGAGGTATTTGCAGCGGCCGTGCCCTGTTCTCAGTCTATTAAGGCGGCACCATAGTTTTCGGGGAAGGTCGAGCCCCGGAAGCTGACTCGTAGGATCCACGGTTTCCCGGCTGAGGCCCTTGAGGCTATTATCGGCCTCAGCAGCCCATTCATGTTTCCAAGCTTTGGAAACATCGAATTCGCGGAGACACTGAGCAGCGACACACGTGGCTTTTCTGGACTTCAGGCGCTGTCAATTTAGTCAATAGTAATACGCAAAAGTATATTGAAAAATTAGTTATTGCATGCTCTAAACTAAATGCTAAAATGTAAATTAATTCCTGTTTAACACTAACGGAATTATATTCAAGCTTAAACTGCATCAAATAAATCCCGTTAACAAAGTTGGCGCCTACTTAAATATCCTGTGAATCAGAATAACTGGTATCCAACTAGCTTAATGTCCGAGTTAGCCCGCCGGGTATTGCCAGACAGAAGTTTAGGTATTATTAAACGAATTTAGATGGCTGTGACGTGAGAATTTTAAATACTGATAGTCAGTATGACAGTCGACGGGTCTCTAAGTCGCTGTGACTGTAAAGGTTGACTCACACTAGTATGGGATTTCTATAGAAATAATCACGTGGTAGCTGGGAGCCCTCGGATGACACGTAACGTTTTCAATAGAAACTGACAGATCGTCCCGTCCCGTTCTAGTGTAAGTCATCCTTAAATGTATGTAAAAATTTAAACGAAGAAAGCAATGTGACGACTTTTTTTTTGTGACTAAACTGCGTTATTATTAGATTGTTTGGATAAACGATTGTCATTTGGCTAGGCTGCTATGTTATTTTGGCAACGCAAAACGACTGGTGCGAGTTAAGTAGATTACCATGTATATGTGATGTCATAACGAATCGGTCAAAATATTTCGAACACATAAATAATTTTGAAAAAAAGTAGACTTAAGCGAATCAATAATTGATACTTATCGTTTCATTTACATGTATTTATTCATATCTTGAAAAGTACTGACCCGATGTTGATGGAATCACCACCTTTCCTTAACTCGAAGTAAACATAAACGAATTAAGGAATAAATATGTATTTAAATATATACGTATGACATTTAAACTTATTTTTTTTATTCAAAGCTCCTGTGAGTATCAGACATATTAAAATACTTATACCGGGTTACTCACGTCAATAACGTCGAAAATAGCTCGACATGCTTTGAAACAATCCCTTATGAGTCATGCGTCCGGTCGCGACGGCTGCACACTAGTATACAGCTCACAGCTGCTCACTGCTCTGACTTAGGTCCCCGAATAGTTCCGAAACATGTCGAGCATTTTTCGACTTTATTGACGTGATTAACCCGATATAGGTTTGATTTATTCGTTTGTCAAGAGACGGAATAAACTAATATCTAGTAAACATCATAACTACTTTCATTTCCTGGAATCGTAAATAGGTTTCGCCAAAAATATATAAATAATAAAACGGTAAACATGTAAACAATCTGATCACGAACGCTACCAGGACAAGCGTCCTTCGCGGTATATTGACGCCATTGACTTATTTTATAGACGCAGTAAGTACGTATACGTAGATAGATAGAATACTCTTTATTTTACACCTCAGTCCATGAAAAAAAAAACATTTACAAGGTACAAACAAGGTATATAAAGCAACTTGCTTTCACCCAAGGCGTTCATAGTTGATATTAACTAATTTGGACATATTTAAATTTAAAAATGGATAACTCTCGTATTTTCAAAGAATTGGATTTGATTGAATCGGAGAGATAGCACCGTTTTTTCAATATGAATTTGAGGCAGGTTTTGGATGGTTTTTGACTGAAATGATGATGATGATGAGACCTCAACGGAACTTTCACTTTTGAGATTATTAGATCACTCTAACCAAACCCAAACCCAAACCAAACCAAAAGCCAAAACTGCGATATTGAATACTCTAGGTTATGGAAAACAAAAAATAATAATATTTGTATTAAAACGGCTTAGTGTGGTACTCCACAAGTTACAAGTTAAAAGTATAAAAAAGTAAGCATAATTCTTGAAATCCCCATAATCCGATGTCTAAAAGCGGTAATCGCCGACTGATGTAATTTATTCTCCATTTACATTCTCACCTCAGTACCCCTCCAAAAGATACAAACAAATAAAAACATCAACCAAAATAAAACCTTATCATCTATGGTATTAAATCTATTGTCGCTTTGAATGGTTGGTGTTTTCATCGCAGTCCCCGTCGATAAATCTCAAACAATTATATAGATACCCACAGAACATAAGTATAATCTTAGAAGCCTTGACGCGGATGTATTTCTAATTGTTGGCTTGGTAGATATGTTAAACGATCTAACTTGTGATAGGTACCTAATACGTTTGTTAATATTTATTTAATCGTATGGCAGAGTTACACGTCGAATACAATACAATTCATAAATCAATAATAATATAAAGCCGGCATACAAAAAATGTTTTTAGATTGAGGTAAGAATTTTCTCTAATAACCAATGACATAGGAATTAACACTATTTATTGACACAAATCGAATTATTTAATTAAATTTATATAAGATTTTTTTATTTTATTATATTTGAAAAATTCATATTTTGCATATACTCGAGAAATTCGCCGGCTTTCATTGACACCAGGTGGCCTAGAGGTTATGGCATTCACCCATATTCTCAACGTAAATAGAACCCTAACCCGTTTCGAATAAAGTTTATTTTTGCTCGCAATTGGTTTTTGTTTGTTAATTCGTAAGTAAGTGTGGCGGAATGATTTGTTCTATTTGAAAGGAAGGTAAAGGGACGGTATAAGGGTTATCTTAATTGGATATCGCCTATCTGTGTCTGCCATTTAAACGAATTATTACTATATAAAGCTGGTGGTGTCATACAAATTAATAAAATAAATACTTTAAAACGGATTATTCGTGTATTTTACCACCATGACCCCTTCTCTCTCTCTCTGTTTTGGAGCCCTTTACAGCACTCGTTATCACGGTTAACTGATAGCTGTGCCGGTCAGCACAAATGTCATATGCGTACGTGCGATACCAAGATAGAAGGTAGAAGCAGAAGCACGCATAGAGAATGCAATTTCGATCTCGCGAGATCTGGAAATGGCAAGATCTCGAGCGATTTCTCGAGATTCAATCTCAACGTCAGGGAATCTCGATTCTTCCAATCTTAGTCGAGATCTCGACTTTTATTTTCGAGATCACGAACGATATTGCACGACAGAATGCATGTAAATTATATGGTGTTGATTCACGTTAAGCATTACTGTTATATGCGTCACGTTGACGGGTGATGTGAGAACTACTCGCAGTTATTCGTGCGGATTTTGCGCACTCACACAAGTTTTGTTGTATCTTGATCGCAATTTTCTACTAAGTCTGTTGGTTTTTCTACGCTGTATGCTTGTGGTATACTTTTGGGTAGGTTTTAGCGTATTTTTGGGTGTACTTTGTTATAAGTACAACAGATTAAATTTTGTAAAATATCTATAAACAAACTGATGCCTATTGGCATTGAATTCAACTTCATAGTACCTAAGTTGCCAATGTAATGATGTTATCTCTTATATTATTAGTCAATATTTTCTCTGCTCGATGCAAATTTCGTAAAATTATCCTTGAAGAAAATACCAAGTATGTGTCATAAGTATATAGATATATACTGAATTTCGGCATTTTTTGCCAAATAAAGCAATTTTCTGAAAAATTTGCCAAATCTCGATCTCAAGTGTAAAAATGACGAGATCTCGAAACACTCAATCTCGACTCGTCAATCTCACTTGAGATTGCATTCCCTAATAGCATATACCTATTTATAACGATTTATACGACATTTATAAAATATTATTTTTGTCTAGCAATGCAAACTTGCCTTGGATATTGTTAGGTAGAAAAAGCTAAATTTCATTTTTTTTTCTTAATAAACGTATTGCTATTATTTTAATATTGAAATATGGTAGCAAATAAGCTAACCGGTTATCTGAAATTAAGTAGCTACTTCCTACTTCAGTCGTTTATTTATAATAATGAAAAAATACAGAAACTCTTACTCTCTTTCATTTAAAAATACACAAATTAAGTGCAGCTCGTGTCAAAAGCTCATCACGTTAACTTTAACTTACTTAAATCAACTACTTTTACCATTATTGTGAATTGTATTCACCTCCAATACGGTTCATTTTGCAATGCCAGTAATTTACTTGGAGTGAAAAACATCAGAGACCGCGTGCAATTATGGTGCTTAATTCTATCAAGGCTCGACAATTTGGTAATTAAAAAGCGATGGGCTGAATTTTGTTGCTTTTGGGGGCCTATTTGACTTGATCATGTGACATATTATGAATTATTATATCGGCAGTATTAAATTAAATTTACGTATTAAGCGTTTAATTATCTCATTGGTCCGAGCCAGAGATTAAACCCGCGAACTTCGGATTGAAAGTCACACGCTCTTACCACTGCGCCAAAATATCAAAAACATTTATTATTACCAATTCTCGTTATTTTACAAAAACGTTAAATTACAATTTTCAAACATGAGCTACTTAATTAACTGTCAGGCTCCATGTATGTCAGTGTCAGTTTAAATAAGGTGACATTTAATTTATTACCTACATCAAAAACATTAGAAAAACGAGCAGATAAATGCTGGATAACGTTGCTTTTGGGACGAGAAATTATTTTTGGATTTAAATAAGCAACTGCCACTGTACTTAATTAAATTCCAGTACATACATTAGCAGGCTTAAAATGGTTTTCCATTAATCTGCTATAAGTTGATAAAGAGACAATTTGTACGTATAGCGCGACGGTGATTTATGTGAAATGTGGATAAGTGTTTAAAATTACCAGTAATGATAATTACATTCTGACAAATTGTTATGTTATCCAGCAAATGGTACACTATCTGATTGGCATAAGATCCCTGCTAGAAGGCTAATACCTACTTAATTTAAAATGTTAACGCGTTTTGTAATCATTAAGATGTGCCCTTGTAACTACAAGATCTACGGGGCATTTCATAGAAGTGCAAGCAAGATGCCAAATAACACAAGAAACCTGTGTGCATCAATTGAAGATGGTATCATAATTATAAGCGTAGGTAATGCTACGTTTTCGTAGCAGTGCTACGCTCAGAGTCGCTACGCATAGAGTCGCTACGCGCAGACAAGTTACGCATCTACGCCTAGTGCTTTTATGGCATGATTTTCTTGAGAGAATTTGATCTAACTTATGAACGGCCTCTCTAGCTTAGTCGGTTGTGACTAGGATGTGCAAACTGGTTTTTATTTGTTTGGAATTTCGGTTAATAACCGGTTATTCGCCGGTTTTTCCATACATTTAAAAACCAGTTTGCACACCCTAGTTGTGACCCTGCTTACGAAGTTGGAAGTCTCGAGTTCAAATCCTGGTAAGGGCATTTATTTGTGTGTTTATCAAAGTTTTGTTCCTGAGTCATGGACATTATATATGTGTATAGGTATGTACCTATATATCTATAAAAAGTATGTATATCGCTGCCTACTTAAAGTATGTATATGGCTATTGCAGCTAACTCTGTACAGTACTGAGGAGTTTCTTGATTTGCCGTGCAAATAGTTTTTTTTAAAGTTGTACCTACAATGTACCCATTTTGACATGTAACTTTGGAGTTATCAATACATTTTTGTATTTTGTACTTAGTGCCCATAGTAAAAGCTTTGCTTAGTTTGGGACTAGGTCGATCTGTGTGAGATTTTCCCAAAATTATTTTTTTGAAACCAATTTCTGATTTGTTTTCCTTATCTGTCGTCATTCAGACAATTTTTTTTAAAGATAAGGTTACATTTTTCGTCCATCTGCTCACTGTTGCTGCTGCTTGAGCAGAAGATGTCTGTGTTTCATTAAATATATAGATAGGTACATAAGTTTAACGATGATTTGTCTTTAGCGGCCCCCTAGCCTAGTTGGTAGTGACCCTGCCTACGAAACAGGAGGTCCCGGGTTCGAATCCTGGTCAGATGATTTAATTGTTTGTTTATTACAAATAGTGGTTCCTGAGTTATGGATTTTTTCTATGTATTTGAGTATTTATGTGTATCTATCTTTTATATATATATCGTCGTCTAGTACCCACAACACAAGCCTAAATGAGCTTATTGTAGGACTAGGTCGATTTGTGTACGATTGTCCCATAATGTTTATTATTTATTTATTTTTCAACTTTTATATATAATAAATTTTTAACATTTTGCAACGGTTGATGATTCATAATTGCCTACTCAGAAGTAAGTAGGTGCTTAAGTTAATATATTCCTTAAATGAGCAGCAAAAATCTCCAGTTTATATTGTACGCAACAACAAAAAGGGATTTCAGGTTAATCGTTACATAATAATAGCCATCCACGCCATAACAACCGTAAGGTTGATATTCTAATTGCTTGCCAAGCAATAGTAGCAGCAGAATCGAAGTTTTGAATCCCAACTTGTTTTTGATTATCTATATTGCGAACACAAATTATCGAAAACTTATCAGAACCATAACAAATCAAGTTGAAATATATATACTTATATATAGTTCGAATCCGCCTCTTTGGCTCTTAGCAAATGCGGTAAATAATTGTCCGAGAGCGCTTCTTTGCTTTTCTGTACTTGGCGTACTAAAATAACCCAAAAAAGATACTATTTTGCAAAACATTAATTATAATAGCCTGTTTCTCTCAAATAACGCTCTGATGGGGTATTCATAAATATTATGTTCAAACATCCTTCAAACTTTTCTTCCGGAAAATTGAAAATAAACTTAGTCGATTTTTTTTTAAATGGATTAAAGAACGAACAAAAAACTGCAGCGTCTCTTGACGTGACTCGGCAGATACACGATAGACCTATACGTATGTATTAAATGCTAGTGTTGACATCCTAATTACTTAAGTTTCACTACAAGGCTCAAGACTCAGGTCAAATCATATTGGTTATCGTATCGACCGCGCTCGAGTTAACAAGAAAATACATCTACTGCATATTCATGAGTTTGTGACTTGAGCGGTTGTGATAAACATCCACTTTATGCTGGCATTGAGATGTTGGTTACCCCTGGTTTTTGTGAGGTATTATTTTATACTTATTATATGTTCTCCCTAGTGTTTTCTGAGCCTATGCCAGGGAGCCTGGGGTCAGCTTTGGCAACTAATCTTAGATTGGCGCTAGTTTTACGAAATCGACTGCCATCTGACCTACCAACACAGAGGATAAACTAGGCCTTTTTAGGATTAGTCCGGTCTCACGATGTTTTCCTTCCCCGATAAGCGATTGGTAGATATTCAAATATTTCGAACATAAGTTCCGAAAAACTCATTGGTGCGAAGTGGATTTGAATCTTCTAGTTTTTAGTTATAGGTTAAAGGTACAAAAATATCCGGCTTTGTATTCCTTACATTGCGTTTGGAAATCATCATTATTGGGATAAAAATATTGAGATAACAATACATAAGTTTTTACCGTTATTTTAATAGTTATGTCAGCATAGCTCACATTCGGTTAAATTATACGGTTGCCATCAGATACAGGGGAGAGTCGGCTATATCGTACCGCCACTTAAATCGTACCACCTCTAGATTTCCTACTTAACAACCTATTTTACATGCTTACGGGGCACCCAACAGAGCTCCTATGAGATAAAGTCAAGAACGAACTTGAGAGAGAAAAAAATAGATTTTCGTCGGACTCGATGTAACTTTTGATGTGATTTGGTAATTGTATAACTTGTGATCTAGATATATTAATAATACAGAATTAACAGTATTACACTACAATATTTATCAGCTTTACTGAGTGGTATTTACAAATTGTCTAAGTTGTGTGGTTATATATTTTATATTATTTATTTCAAAAAATACCTGGTCGGTTAAATCGTACCATAGCTTACACTCATAGGTACGATTTAACCGACCAAATATTTTGTATCAGTTCGATTTCAGTGTATTGCTATAAATAATGGGTATTTGAATTCAAAATAATTTTTTTTTTTATACTACGAC